>CM070017.1:27319545-28724545 GCA_036247105.1 Cirrhinus mrigala
TTGGTATCGGGGCATTTTAACGAGTACAAGTATGAGTAAAGGAGCTCAGTATCGGCCATGATACCGATACCAGTATTGGTATCGGTGCATCCCTATATTTTACGAATGCATCGACGTATCGTTACGAAACTCGATATGTGTCTTCGGCACCATGCCCTGGCATTACTCAAAAAGTGTGGAGGCAGTGTCAAAAGTTATAATGAAAATTTAAAAAATGCTAATAACATTTAAATTAGCCTATTGTAATGAAACTGGTCTTGATATTTTCCTTGGATAATGCCGAGAACATCGATACCAATTATGCCTTAATTGTATGAACTTCCTGTCTGCCATTTTGATTTGTTGAAACCTACTTTTTTTGAACTGCTCCTAGACCGTTTGTCCAATTTTCACAAAATTTGACTTGATCGTCTTCAGACCATGCTGGCAAAAAGTTACGGATTTCGTATCGATATACGGTTTTCGTTTAGAGCATCAACGAATTTGCTGCAAAGATGCCAAACTGCATCTGCTGCTGTATCTCTGCAAAGGTTTAACATATTGACACCAATTTTTTTTTATGTGCCATTGTCACCTCACACTGACCACACCACACAATTTGGTAACAGTGCCACCTATTGGTCAAGAGTGATAAAGGATTCATTAACCATTAATTATTAAATTTCCAAAAATGCTAATAACTTTTAATTGCATTAGCCTATTGTAACGAAACTGGTCTTGAAATATTCCTTGGGTCATGCCAACAACATACATACCAATTATGCCATAATTGGCTGAACTTCCGGTCCGCCATTTTAATCTGTTGAAAACATGCTTTTTCTAACGTTGGTCTGATTTTCACCAAAATCGAGTCAGATCGTCTTCAGACTGTGGTGACACAAAGTTATGGATTTCATGTCAATAGACAAAGCTGTATTCGTACAGTGTGAGGCATGATGCCAAAATAGCTCTGAGGCTGTATCTCTGCAAAGCTTTGACATATTGACACCAAGCTTTATTTGTTCATAACAGCAACACCTGATCGACAGTAATAAATCTTTCATTCATATTAATAGTGACTGTTTTTGTTTTTTCAGCCATTTTGATTAAAACCATACATACGTCTTTACTTGCTCATTGAAGCTGGCATGACTTATCTTGCCTTCTTTGTGCTTGGCCCTGTAATTGCTGTTTGCAGCTATATTAAAAATAATATTATTAAAATAAAACATTATAACTACACATTTTTATGATTTTTTTTTTTTAAAGATTCACATATTCATAAAAAAAAGCTGGAAATGTAATAAATATATAGCTGCAACCACAAACTCACACCACTGGTTAAGTTGACTTTGCTATTTTAGGGTGTTACATTGTCACCAGGAACAGTAAGAAATGGCTCAGCTCATTTTGTCAATGGAAACTATGCAAAGCAAAAGTGTTTATTTCTCTCTTTCCATGTGGGAATTTTTGCCCTCTCTGCTGTCTCATATTGTTGTGAGTTTATTTGGGTCCATTCACATAAAAAAGAAAAAAAACATCTTGCCTCAAAACTCATGTTCCAGAGCTGCCCAATTCATTATTGAGAAACTGAGGTGTGAGAGAGAGAGAGATGAAGAGAGACAGGGGCGTTTTCTCCAAAATGTGCTCCCACTGTGACCGCAGTGCAGTACATCTGCCCATTTAGGGTGTAATTTGCGGAAAGAAGGGGGAAGGGTGGATTAACCTTTTTCTGGTTCATCCCTACCTCTGGTCGTTTATTTCACATCCTCCCAGTGAAGTGACGAACACTGGTGTGAACCAAGGGAAAATTCCCATCCTCTTTCTTTCTTTGTCTGTATTCCACTGAATGTGTCAGATCAGTAGGTGCTAATTTACTGTATTGGGAGCATCTGGCAACGTGTCCGTTTCCAGGAAGGGCTACACAGACATGTCACTAATTGATGACCTCTTATTGATCTACTGTAGCTATGGATAAACCAATACCTTTTTAGACACACTGGGCATTTCTTCTGGTTCTTTGTGTGCTCGCTGCTTATTGTTAGCGTGTAGTTAAACAAGTATTTGTTTTGCAGTGTTTGGGGAAGTTACTTTAAAACTGTAGTTTCTCAAGTTTCAAGCTTCCCATCATCTAAAGCAGATTAACTGTCATGCTAACGCTGTAAACCCAGTTAGCTACTATACAAGTTAGTAGCCAAAGCAGATAACTGCTTTTAAAAAAAAGTCAACGTATAATTTAATAAATGATAAATCACGATTAATCGCATCCAAAATAAAAGTTTATGTTTGCATACTACTTGTGTTCTTACTGTTTATATTTATTTTGTATATATAAATACACACACAGACATGTATATATTTAAAAAAAAATTTGTGTATATATATTTATGCTTGTATATAATTTAGATTGTATATAAATATAAATTTTATATATAAGTCTAAAATATTTTTCTGTAATATGTACGTGTGTGTATATAATATACACAGTACACACACACGGTATGTAAACATAAGCTTTTATTTTGGATGCAGTCTTTTGCATCCTGCAGATTCTTCCATTTTCCAGCGTCTTTTCATATTTGAACCCTTTCCAGCAGTGACTGTATGATTTTGTGATCCATCTTTTCACACTGAGGACAATTGAGGGACTCAAACACAACTATTAAAAAAGGTTCAAACATTCACTGATGCTCTAGAAGGAAACACGATGCATTAAGAGCCAGGGGTGAAAACTTTTGAACCGGATGAAGATGTCCAAATGTTTCTTATTTTGTTGAAATATTATTTTTTTCGTCCATTTTGTACTGCCCTTCGGAAGCAACAGAAAATACTTGTTTCCCGGAAGACAAAATAAGTACAATTTACCTTGATCTTTAAGTTAAAAAAGTTTTCACCCCCCGGCTCTTGCATCATGTTTCCTTCTGGAGCATCAATGAATGTTTTAACCTTTTTTTAATAGTTGTGTTAAATAAAAATATAACAAAAAATGTTGTTATATTATAATGTTTGTCCCTCTTCCCTCAGGATCTTCAACCATAGACCTGCTGATTTATCAGACTCTCTGCTACGCCCATGAAGATCTGGATATGATTGACGTGGACGACTACCTGATGAAAATCTGTGGCCAGGCAGAGTTCCTTAAGAAGTAAGAACTAAGGATTCACCAAAAGTTATTTGACAATCACTTCTTGATGCTTTTTTTGCATGAACAAAAAAACCCTGCACTTCTGTCTCTGCATGGACAGAAACACAACTACCACGTTCAAGGCCTAGAAAGGTAGTAAGGACATAAAATAGTTAGAAAAGTCCATGTGAATTATCCCTTTAAGATGAAATATTCCACTCTGAGCCTGATGTTCATATGTGGCAATGGTTCATTTCACTCATAATCCAGGCTTTTTCATGTAAATACTTAGTGTTGACAACAGGATTTGGGGATTTTTTTGGGGCATCTACATTTGTCTTCCCAGGGGCTTCATGTCCACCTCACATTGTCTCAACATATGAATGAGTGGTCGGATTTTCTCTCTGAAGTGATAAGGCCAAAAACTGTCCCCCGCTGCTTGCCAGTGAGCAATGTGTTGCTAAAAAGTTCCCATCCAACAGCATAATGAACTACATGTTACAAGGCCATCCATTGTAAGTCCATTTGAGTTGTGGGTGGAAATGGGGTGATTCCAAGCTGAACTGAAGATCTGCGGTTTGTGGTCTGAATAGCTCCTCATCATATAACTGTGGCCCTTTAATTGTGGTTGCATAAAAACAAGCTGTGCTTATGTCTGTGGACTGCTTTAACCACATTGGGTTTCCCCATGACACGACCACCATTTTGAGGAGGACTTAACAACTAATCACTCATACGTGAGCTCTTCCTGTTTTTCCTTTTTTAAAGGCCACTTGACAGTTTTGATGATACAGCTGGTTGCATAATTTGTCTTAAAGGGCAAAACCGATAGAGCTGAGTTTATCAGTGCGACAAGAGCCGCAGGTGTTATTCTGTTGAATGTGTATGTTGGTTGTTTTTGCTGTGGGTGCAGCTGTGTGGTAGGAAGTGTGTCTTTTCCTGATAACCATGTGCTTGTGCAGGGCCGTGAGAAGGAGAGGCATTGTGTGTATGACCGTAAAATACATAAGCATCAGTTTCAGAACAATAACATACTCATGGAGGCCTTTTCTGGGTGCTGTGACAATGAAACAATAAGCCACAATGCCAATGGTACAGTAGAAACATGCTTTAGTATAAAGCTAGTGGTATCATTTCAGTTTCTGTACAATTGTTGCAGTGCATTTGGAAGAGCAGATTGTAAGCAATAAAGGGATAGTTCACTCAAAATTGAAAATGACCCGATGATTTGCACGCCCTCAAGCCATTCTAGCTGTATCTGACTTTCTTCCTTCAGACAAATACAATCGAAGTTCTATTAAAAAAAAGTCCTGACGCTTCAAAGCTTTATAATGGCAGTGAATGGGTGTTGAGATTTTGAAGCAACATAAAGTGCATCCATCCATCACAAAAAGTTCTCCACACAGCTCTGGGGAGTTAATAAAGGCCTTCTGAAGGGAATCGATGCGTTTGTGTAAGAATAATATCCATATTTCTCTTGTTCACAAGAGAGTGGTGTTCAAGCGGATGATGTAGGATGTAGGCGTAGCATAAGCTCCGGTGAGAATATGCTAGTCTTGCAAGAAATGAGTTTTGTTGACAGCAGAGGAAAACCAGTCTCCTCTTAGCTTATATTGAAATGGTTAATTTTAAATATGGATATTTTTCGTACACAAGAGCATCGATTCGCTTCAGGAGGCCTTTATTAACCCCCAAAGCTGTGTGAGTCCTTTTTATGATGGACAGATGCACTTAATTGGACTATTGAATATCAACAGCCATTCACTGCCATTATAAAGCTTGGAAGAGCCATGACAGTTTTTAATATAACTTTATTTTTAGACTTTAGTTCATGCTCTTTCTTGGTTACTGTTGTCATTGTTATCTCCTGATTGTTTTCACCTGTTCCTTGTTAGCTTATTACGCTGTGTGTATTTAAGCCCTTGTGTTCTATTTTTTTTTGTCAGTACTTGTTCATTGTTGGATTTTCTTTTTGTTGAAGTGCTTGGTTTTCTTTACTAGCCTAGTTTGAGTTTGTTTATTTATTTATTTATTTGATATGAATCATCTGCAATTGAAAGCTACTCTCTTTAATATCCAAGATATTTTACATAAAAGATGTTTACATATAGTCCACAAGACAAAAAAATAGCTGAAATTATTAAAATAACCCCCTTCAAAAGTTTGGGAGCCCTTGTTTCTAAATACTGTGTGTGGTTGCCTGGATAATCTACAAGTGTTTTTTTTTTTTTTTTTGTGATGGTTGTTCATGAGTCCCTTGTTTGTTCTGAACAGTTAAACTGAGCACTGTTCTTCAGAAAAATCCTCCAGGTCCTGCAGATTCTTCCGTTTTCCAGCGTCTTTTGCATATTTGAACCCTTTCCAGCAGTGATTGTATGATTTTGTGATCCATCTTTTCACACTGAGGTCAACTGAGGGACTCAAACACAACTAGTAAAAAAAGGTTCAAAAATTCACTGATGCTCCAGAAGGAAACACAGTGCATTAAGAGTCAGGGGGTGAAAACTTTTGAACAGGATGAAGATATCCAAAGTTTTCTTATTTTGTTGAAATAACATTTTTTTCCATTTAGTCCTGCACTTCAAAAGCAACAGAAGATACTTGCATGTTTCACAGAAGACAAAGTACAACTTATCTTGATCTTCAAATTGAAAATTCAAAAGTTTTCACCCCCTGGCTCTTAATGCATCGTGTTTCCTTATGGAGCATCAGTGAATGTTTGAACCTTTTTAATAGTTGTGTTCAAGTCCCTCAATTGTCCTCAGTGTGAAAAGATGGATTTCAAAATCATACAGTCACTGCTGGAAAGGGTTCAAATATGCAAAAGATGCTGGAAAACTGAAGAACCTGCAGGACCTGGAGGATTTTTCTGAAGAACAGTTCTCAGTTTAACTGTTCAAAGCAAACAAGAGACTCCTGAACAACCATCACAAAGAAAAAAAAAAAACATTTGTAGATCATCCAGTTAACCACACAACAGTATTAAGAACCAAGGGTTCCCAAACTTTTGAAGGGGGTTATTTTAATAATTTCAGCTATTTTTTTGTCTTGTGTTTTTGTCTTTTATGTAAAATATCTTACTCAGGACAATACTAAATAAAAAATAACATGCATTTTGTATGATCTCTCTTTATTTTGTTAAAATTGTTCACATTTTCACAGATTCTGCAAAGGGATTCCCAAACTTTTACATGACACTGTATATAAATACATTATGAAACATTATATCCCAAGTTTTGCTTCTTTTCATTCTGCTAAGCACCCAGAATCTGGCAAGCTTCGAGTATATCCAGCAGTGTCTGAAGTTTGACTGGGAGATTCGACTCCTCCTTACCAAACGGAGTTCTGTCAACATGGAGCTTGCTCGAACGGTAAGACCAAAGCTGACAATAAATGGATTAGTAACCCAACAACACGCTTTCCTCTTATTGAACACTTGAAACTCCAGGAAACACCTGTAGGAAACATTTTTTAGACTTTTTAACACTAACACATGTGGAGTCTGTGTGCACTTAATACTGGAAGGTCAGTACAAAACCTTGAGCTAGAGGTTTGAAGTCATATTTAAAATGCATTCCACATTGCACTAGCCATGCAATTTCTCAAGCTCATTTGGAAATGTCAAAAACAATGCATCTGTGTTATCTTTGTTTAGATAACAATGCATGTGATATGTCTGGTATGTCTGGTAGGTTTTTGCAGCAGCTACAAAGAAGAGCCGTTTCCTTAATGTGAAGATGCTTTTTATAACTTTTTGTGCAGTGATAAGGTTCCATGGATGTTAAAGGCGTAGTCCAGGGGTACCCAACCTTGTTCCTGGAGATCGATTTTCCCCGCAGAGTTTAGTTCTAACCCTTATCAAACACACCTGTCTGTAATTATCAAGTGCTCCTTGAGATCCTAATTAGCTTGTTCAGGTGTGTTTGGTCAGGGTTTGAGCTGATATCTGCAGGTCGAGAAAGTCTGCAAAGTCGATCTCCAGGACCAGGGTTGAGCACCCCTGGTGTAGTCCCTCCAAAAACATTGTCATTTACTCACCCTTATGTCATTCCAATCCTGTACGACTTTATTCTGTTAAAACATAATACAAGATATTTTAAAGAATGCTGGTAAACAACAGTTTTGGGTCCCAAATTACTGTGGAACTCAGTAGGACCCAAAATTGTTTGGTTACCAACAGTTTGGCCTTCTAAATATCATCTTTTGTGTTCTACAGAAGGAAGTGCATACAGGTTTGTAATGACGTCATATTCAAGAGTTTCTTCATGGAACCGTAGACTTTAATAGGAAACCATTTGAGAACATTACAATATATATGCTAAATGTATTTTCATTTTTCAAATGTTTGCTTATTTTCTGGATGATGTTTTTGTTGATAAACAGACCGAGGATGATGATACTCTATCCACCATGAACCACAGTATTCTACTGCAAGAGAGGTCAATCAAACAGACTGTAACCAGGTAAGAGCAATGAAGAGGAGGTCAGGAAGTTTTGGTTAGAACATGCTAGACTGAGAGATTTTAACATCTACAGTGTTTGACAGCTCTCTTGTTTGTTTGACAGGGAGGCATTGACTCTTCTCCTGGATACGTTTCACAATGAGGCTGAGTCTTTCCTTTTATCAGAGGTGAAAAGGAACTTTGCTTATCTGAAGATTGTTTGATTATGTGTTAAACTGAATGTGATATTTGTTTAGTCCAAATTTGGGTTGCTATAGTTGACTAAAACAGAAACCATAAAAACAGTGAACGATGTTTTGATTAAAGGTAATTAAACTGTTTACACTTTAACTATAAAAAAAATTTACCTTTAAATGGGTTACCTGTGTTTACATGCTTAAAGTATTTTAATCAAAAACACCTTTTAAACAAATGCTTAGTATGGTTTTTTGAAAATGCCTTCATCCTTTTTTGTGGTTTCAGTATTTTTTTTCCCTCTCAACGTCTTTTCTGTCTTTTGCAGATTGAGTTGCCGTTGCATGTGGAGCGGTTAGTGCAGTCTGTTAAGGCCTTGTGTAGTTCTCTGGCAGCTGTTGAAACACCTGACATCACTGCTGCCCTAAACCAGCTGCCAGCTTGCCCCTGCAGACTACAACCTAAAGTACAGAAGGTAGGACCTTTGAGCACTTACTTAAAGGCAAACATAAGAGGAAATGTTTTAGAAATCTCATAATACTTTCATGTGAGCATAGACGCAGTGCAGCCAGCCTGCAGCTTTTCTGCTTCTAGTTCCTCAAATGAGTAGCAGTACTGACTATTCTTTGCTCTGCTTAAACCGCTAACCTTTGAAACTGATAGAAATATCTGCTAGAAACACCCATGGATTACACCCATGAATGTTTTTTTTTTTTTTTTCTTCTTTGGTTTCATTTTCACTGCAGAAATACTTTAGTGTGACTCTCTTTTGTTACTCTCGCATGTTAATGTGTGCGTATGTTTCTGTGTTCCTTTATAGGATGTCAGTGTCTTGACGAAGAGAGAAAACAGAGGTACAGTGCTTCTGGTCATACTGCCTTCTTTGATATTTGTGTCAAACTGAAGCATACACTACCAGTGAAACATTTAACCTTTGTTAAGCTAACCTTTATATATATTAAAGGGATAGATCACCCAAAAATCTAAATCACCCCATGATTTACTCTCAAGCCATCCTAGGTGTGTATATATACACACATACATATATGATGTAGGTGTGTAAGATGTATATCCATCCATCATAAAAAGTACTCCAAATGGCTCCAGGGGGTTAAAGGAGAAGTTCACTTCCAGAAAAAAATTTTACAAATAATTTACTCACCCTCTCACCCCTTTGTCATCCAAGATGTTCATGTGTTTCTTTCTTCATTCGTAATGAAATTTGGTTGCTTGAGGAAAACATTTCAGGAATTATCTCCATATAGCGGACTTTAATGGTGCCCCCAAGTTTGAACTTCCAAAATGCAGTTTAAATGCAGCTTCAAATGGCCCTAAACAATCCCAGCCAAGGAAGAAGGGTCTTATCTTGCAAAACGATTGGTTATTTTCTAAACAAATTGACAATTTATATACTTTTTAACCTCAAACGCTCATCTTGTCTAAGATCTGCGATGCGCATGCCAACTCTATGTATTCCAGTTTAATACAGTTAGGGTATGTCAAAAAACTCCCATCTCATTTTCTTCTCCATTTTTTTTAAAATTGTCCTACATCACTGCAGAAGTACCAACCCCGTGTTTGCAAAGTGAACATGCGGAAGAATCAAGAAGATCAAACGGCCTTTACAAAAAAAAGGTAAAACAGTGATGTTGAAACTGTTGAAAAGCGATTTTGAAGTTGGAGAGGAAAACGAAGCAGGAGTTTTTCAACACACCCTAACTGTATTGACCCAGAAACACAAGAGTTTGAATGTGCATCGCAGAGAATAGACAAGATGAGCGTTTGAGGTTAAAAAGTATAGTATAATTGTAAATTTGTTTAGATAATGACCAGTTGTTTTGCTAGATAAGACCCTTCTTCCTCAGCTGGGATCGTTTAGAGCCATTTAAAGCTGTATTTAAACTGCATTTTGGAAGGTCAAACTTGGGGGCACCATTGTGGTCCACTATATGGAGATAATTCCTGAAATGTTTTCCTCAAAAAACATAATTTCTTTACGACTGAAGGGACACAAACATCTTGGATGACATCGGGGTGAGAAAATTATCTATAATAAAGGTCTTCTGAAGCGAACTGATGTGTTTGTGTAAGAAAAATGTCCATATTTAAAACTTTATTAACCATAATCTTTAGTTTCCGCTAACTGTTGTATGCGGGTTTAAGAGGGAGTGGCGTTTTAGTGGCTGACGTAGACGTAGGCGTAGCGTAACCTCCGGTGAGAACCAAATTTTGTTTCCAGCAAAAGAAAACCAGTCTCCTTTTGGCTTATATCGAAATCCTCTGACATTTTTCCTTACAAATCCTCATTTTGTACTTTTCATTTCTGACCGGTGTTTTGTTTTGTTTTTCACTGGAGCTTATGCTACACCTACGTCCTACATATGAATATGCAGTTTCTTCTATTAAGTTTTGAAGAACCATGTCTTGATTTAGCTAGCTGATTTAAGTCGGTCAACTCAAGTGTGTCTAAACTTGACCGGTAGTGTTTGTGACTCTTCCTGGGGTAAGACGGTTGAGGATGTCTTCAAGTATGTCATGTTTGTTGGAAGAGTATTTATGTAGCATCCTGCTACGAGGAAGTCTGTGATCTCAGATAGGCATAAACAGGAAGGATGCAGCCTTGTGCAGGACATGTGCAACTTTTAATGTCCTTTTAGTGTCAGCTTTAAACGTGAATTTATACTGCTGCTCCATCCTGCTCAAGTTTTAAGCATAAAATGCGAAAGACTCCTGTAAGGGATAACATATAGTCAGAATCTAGTGGTGTAATAATTACTTGGCATCAGAATTTGTATGCAAACAGAACCTGTTTTTTTTTCACCTTACAGTGGCAGTTGTGGAGAAGTTGACTGCAGCCATCTTGGATCTTGTGGAGCTCTACTGCAGCACTTTCAACGCTAATTTCCACACCATGCCACACAGCAGCAGATCCACAGCCCCCATACAAGAAGCTGGCATGGTCACCAATGTGCTTTCCTTCAGCGTTTACGCAGCTCATCGCATCCCTATCACATGGGCTGCCAGGTAGCGTTCTCTTTCTTGGTTTTGCTTCATCACCCTGAGAAATCAAGCATTCATTATACAGTGTTTTATTTTTATTATTATTATTATTTGAAGGGGTCATGAGTTGCCTTTATTATTTTGTAACGTTCTCTAAGGTCCCTTATAATGTTATCAAGATTTTTACATCCAAAAACAGAAGTAATTGGCTATTTTCTGTCCTGTTTTTAACCCCCCTCATCAGAACCCTCTGTTTGAATAGTGCAGAATAGCATCGTCTTTTAGTTTCAGTATTTTTGAAAATCCTGCGTTAAATTGTTCCTTGTTTGTAAATGAATCTGCGGTGAAATGAAGTAAACAAAGGACCAAGTTCTTACTGACATGGTCTGGAACTTCGTTAAAAATAAAGTTCATTCACGCTTTACTAATGTTGGGATCAGAAGGAACGTGATGCAAATACTGTTTTTCCACAACTTGGCATTGCACAGTGTCTTGTTGTTTTCAAAGAGATCTTTATTGTTTGGTTTCTGTGTAGACCTGTGATTGCCTCATTATTTACGCAATGTGTGCAAGTCGGTGGGCGGGGCTAAACAGGCAGTGATTATAGAAGAAGGCATTGATCTTGTTCTGCAGAGGCAGGGTTTAGCCACACTATTACATCATAGAGTGGCATATTTCCCAACCTGTCGTTTTGGCAGATTGGCTTCAGTATAAGCTGTTTTCAGACTAACAAGAAAGCTTTGAGTTCTGAAACTTACAGGATGTTTTTATTGTGCAATCACCTCTGTGAAAATATCAAGGGAAGTTTGGTTTCTCAGTTCAGGACCCCTTTAAGAAAATAATGCTTTTTGTTCATAGTTTAACATAGTTAATTTAAATAAATAATTAGACAATATTGAAGTTTTTACTGTTTTTAATCAAATAAATACATTTGGAGAGTATAAAAATTTCAAAAACATGTTGATGTTTACACTTACCCAGAATTTTGAATGGTAGTATATACTGTGAAAGGCACACTTCATTGTTGTCAGCTGTGCACTGTGTTTATGTAGCGCAAAGTAATGTGGGTGTTGCTAAAAAAAAAAAAAAATGGAATATGGAAGAATATTTCCACACCTCATTGTCTACTGTAAATCTTTATAATATTGCTGTTGTAGAAAAAAAAAAGAAAAGTGGGCTGTTTTGACAGTTTGAACAAGTTCAGATTTGCAGCAGCGAGTGTTCTCGTTTGTTTTGCAAACGCAAACAGATTAGCAATCCGGAATTACAGGTTTTTAACAAGACTTTCCATGATATCATATTACGTGCTGTGATTACTGCAAACCAAGAAAACGAAAGTAGAAAAATATTCAAAAAATTCAAAATGTGCTTCTTTCCTAGCAGATAGCATACCAGATGACATGCTCTCCATGTTATTGATCACATTCGTGATCCTAAATCACTTTCCTAAGTCACTCGGGATAAGAAAATCTTCTAAATATCTTTAATGTAGATCAAAAACCCTCATTGTTTTCTTCTGAGGATTGTTGGAATGACACAACAGAAAAAGTGGACTATTGTGGAAGTAGAGATGCAGCTGTACACCAGCTGTCCACATTGCTGATCCCGTTCAGTAATCCAGCGGGATTATTTGGCGTTACAGTGTAGAGAGAGGACTCCTGAGAATGGCATTCCCTCTTTTTTCCACTCCTCTTCACCCTCTCTCCTAAGCCAAAACTGTGGCAACTGCTCCCACCAGCATGGAGACAGATGCTGGCCAACCCTAAATGTCACTACACCTCGCCCAGTCGTTCAGTGATCAAATAATACAGCCCCATCCCCTCCCCCGCACAGCACAGGAATGGTCTCTCCCGCCCACTGACCTGCACTAGTGCTCTTTGTCTCCCTCTGAAACTGATGCTGACTGTGGAACGAGCCATCACAAAGAAGCATGTATGGGAACTCAGCATAACCTTTGACCTCTGGAGGCCAGGCGGAGGGCAGGCTGGGCACCAGGCACCTGTGCAGTGGTGACGGAGGGCTGACATTCTCTTGCATCCCATCTGCTTTAGGCAATTAGAGTCAGTCAGATTGGGGCTGATCTGGAATCAGCTTCTTTTCTCCTTTTCAAACCTAAAAGGCTCAAGTCTGATCTCGGATCAGTGCGAAAAGGCGATTTTTATCATTAAGATGGTTAAATGGTTCTTAGAAGATGATAACCATAGTGTTTTTGTGGATCCTCAGATGAGTATTAGGATTAGTAACATTAGCATTTCAGTCACGTGTTTTTCTTTCCCCTCTGGTATTCCATTTAGCTTGGGAATGTTTTTCCTTCTATTTAAATTGGCCTCGGGAGAGTTCATTTCCCATTTAGGAGTCCCTATAAGTGCTTAAACTGAAGTTGAATGATGTGGGAGAACATCGGATAATGTTGGGATTAGGAGAGAGAAGTTGGGAAAAGGTGGCAGGGTTTCCACAGCAGTTAAATCAGCTAGTGAACCCAAATATAAAAGCATGCCTGTGTTTAGTAAAGACTTGGTTTCTGAAGCACTTTATGTATGTTCTGCTTTTTGTTTGTTGTAAGTAGATGATGGTTTTGCTTAGTAAGCTTTGTTAAATAATTGATTAGTATCTTAACAGAAAACAGTTTAGAATTTTTATTGTGTACATGTTAAAAACCTTGTATGTATTATTTTATTTTTATTTTATACAAAAGTAAACAGTAAAAGCAGATTTCTGTGGGTTTCTCGTGGTCAAAAAAGTCACACAGTAATGGCAAAAATATGTCATTAAATTTAATGAAGACTTGAACGCATTTTTTATGCTGTTCTCCTGAATCATTCACGGTATTCATATTTTCTTGAGAAGTCAGTGCTTTAAGATGATTCATTTGAAATTTAAAGGATTAGTTAACCCAAAAAAAGAAAATGCTGTAATTTATTCACTGAATGACTTCCTCCTTTGAAACACTAATGGAAAATTTTGTAGAAATGTGTTCATGTAATTGGAATGAAAGCAAACTGGATCTTTTAAGCTTCAAAAAAAAGATGCAAAATCACCCTTACCCATTATATAAAGGGTTAATTCACACCAAAAATGAAAATTCTGTCATTAATTACTCACTCTCATGTCATTCATTCATCTTCGGAATGCAAATTAAGCTATTTTTGATGAAATCTGAGAGCTTTCTGAACCTGCATAGACAGCAACGCAACTGGCACATTCAAGACCCAAAAAGTTAGCAAGGACATCATTAAAATAGTCAATTTGATCACAGTGCTTATCAGGTTAGCAGCAGCTCCCTGGAAAGGAAGGTTTTCAGTGATTTAATGCACCAAATATCGTGGCTTCGGTTAGGTGTAACTTTTGCTGCCATTTGCTGATCTTGTTTCTTTGTCTTTCTTCGTTTCTTTCTTTCTTTGTCTTTCCCGTTTACAGCTATGAAAATTTCTTCCTGTCCTGTTCTCTCACCCATGGTGGAGTGGAGCTTTGTGCCCCCCAGCACACCAGTAAACAGTCGGTCAGCAAATATCTCTTCCACCTGGTGGTGTGGGACCAGAGGTGAGCCTGATGCCAATCCACACACTCTACACAGTCCCATAAGCACTATCTCTTTGAGCTTTGTTGAAAACAAATGGCCTAATGTTAGATCTAAGTCTGTTTACTAAGTTCTTCAGACGTCAACTTTGGCAATAGCTCATCCAGCTCAACTTCCTGTGGCTGTTTTTGTACTCTGCCGCCTTATTGTAGCGTTTAGGTATTGTTCAGAGGTATTTTAGTGGACAGTTGTCATCCTGGTGAATATTTTTAGGCTCATGTGTGTAGGTGTGAGTATATACTATTATAACTCCAAGTGTGGGTGTTTAAAAATAGAATGTTGTTTTGAGAACAAACTGTAAGCATTCTAGTTTTATCCTTTACTGAAACACATTTCAAAAACATGGTTCAGACTTTTATTAAACTAATTTTTCATTTTGTCCTTTTCAAAATATAGAGTTTGCTTCCCTATCCAGATCAATCAGTTGCCAAGGGAGTCACAGTTGACTGTGACACTATATGCCACTCCTCTACCGCCCCCTGGAGGAGCGGAGGAGAAAAGCAAGCAGAAACGCAGCATTGAGTCTTTGGGTTGGGTTACCATGCCCTTATTCAACTTCAGACAGTAAGCATGGATTTTTTTTGTTTGTTTGTTTTTGTGAATTGTCATTAATGATAATGGCATGAGTGCATATTATACTGGAGGGCATGAAAACAAGCTCTTTAAGCATTAGAGTTCTGCTGATACTCACCTCCTACAGCAAACCAGTTGTGGTGATCGTAACAGGCTGACTTCTGCAAGTCTAGCACGGTCTACAAACACCACAAACACTCAAACAAGCGCAGTTTTTTTCAAGTGTGCACTGTGCACCAGTTCCTGAGCAGAAGTGACACATGTAAAAGCTGATTGCTGTATCTAAAGCTGTGTAAATACAGACGTAAAATTAATTTGATGTTCAAATGCATTGTATGTTCAAATGTACATCTATATACAACAAAATAAATATATGAAACACTTTTTTTTTAACTTCTGTCTTCATGGACGTTTGAACTGTGCTTACATACACTACCAGTCAAAAGTTTTTGAACAGTAAGATTTTGATGTTTTTTAAGAAGTCTCTTCTGCTCACCAAGCCTGCATTTATTTGATCCAAAGTACAGCAAAAACAGTAACATTTTAATAATAGCTGTTTTCTATTTGAATATATTTTCTATTTGAATATATTTTAAAATGTAATTTATTCCTGTGATTTTTTTTTTTTTTTTTCTTTTTTTTTTTTTTTTTTTAAAGCTGAATTTTTAGCATCATTACACCAGTCTTCAGTGTCACATGATCCTTCAGAAATCATTCTAATATTCTGATTTGCTGCTCAAAAAAAAAAAAAAAATAAATAAATAAAAAATACTGACTCCAAGCTTACAAAAACTTTTTATTTGAGATAAATGCTGATATTTGGATCTTTCTATTCATCAAAGAAATCTGAAAAAATGTACTCAACTGTTTTAAATATTAATAATAATAAAACAAGTTTCTTGAACAGCAAATCAGCATATTAGAATGCTGAATAATGATAATGATGCTGAAAATGTAGCTTTTATCACAGGAATAAATTACACTTTAAAATATATTCAAATAGAAAGCAGTTATTTTAAATAGCACAGATATTTCAAAATATTACTGCTTTTGCTGTATTTTGGATCAAATAAATGCAGGCTTGGTGAGCAAAAGAGATGTCTTTAATTAAAAAAAACATTAAAAATCTTGCTGTTGAAAAACTTTTGACTGCTACTGTAAGTTACTGATTTTGTGTAATTCTTAGGAAGGCTGATATGTTTGCCTTAGAATTTGTTTACAGGATCCATAAAACATTACTAGCAAAAATATTTACCATTGCTTGTAAGATAAACACAAATGTACTTAGCAGGTCAAGTATGTAATTGTCCACATTTTGCATCCATAAGTGGATGTTAGGTGTTTTCTGACCCTGTTTTTTCCCCTCTTCCTTAGTGTTCTGACGTGTGGGAGGAAGCTGCTGGGTCTTTGGCCTTCAACCCCCGGCAGTGGAAACGCTCGTTCCAGTACGCCCAACTTCAGCCAGCCAGACAGCGTCATCCTTCAGGTTTGCCCTTTTGCTTAATCCAATGTGAATTGTATAGTGAACTGTTTCTCACTTGTCCTACTTTGTAGACTATCACTGTTAACTATGACTCACTCACGTTCTTAGTAAACTCACGTTTACTCACGACACACTTCCCTTCCCTACATTCGTTTTTTTCCATCTCCAGGCTGCAGTCTGCCAAATAGGCCCTTAAAGGGCCTTGGGGATAAGGAGTCTTCCTGTTTAAAAACAAACCCACCATCTCACATTTATCTTTTTTTTTTTTTTTTTCAAAGGTCATTTATGCACACCCACTAAAGTTAGCTATAGAGAACATAGGCATAGAGAACTGGCATTTAAGCACTATATTTTTAAGGCTTGTCTAGTTAGGTTATATGTATAAGAGTATAATGGAGGTGTATTCTGTGCTTGGCATGTAACTTCAGCAGTAATAGGGTCGGGCCAGTGTTCTAGGAAGGAACTGTCCCGCTACTTGCAAAATGTCCTAAAAGTAGGTCAGGCTGCTCTGCAAAGAGAGAGAGAAAGATGAGAACAGAATTTTCTTTTTAATGTGCATCTAAAACAGCCCCATGCAAAATAAGTACAGGAAATAGTTTGACAACACCAAACTAGACAGTTTATGGGACAAAAGCCCCATCAGCCCCTCTAAGACATCACAGTTAATAACTAGTAAAATAACACTTGTTTAATTGTGAAGCAGACATAACCAAATTATAGTTCAGAGAGTGAGTTGGATGGTTTTTTTTTTGTTTTGTTTTGTTTTGTGATGGTTGTTTATGAGCCCCTTGTTTGTTCTGAACAATGAACTTAACACTTTTCCTCAGAAAAATCCTCCAGGTCCTGCAGATTCTTCAGTTTTCCAGCATCTTTTGCGTATTTGAACCCTTTTCAGCAGTGACTGTATGATATTGAGATCCATCTTTTCACACTGAGGACAACTGAGAGACTCAAACACAACTTTTGAAAAAAGGTTTAAACATTCACTGATGCTCCAGAAGGAAACACGATGCATTAAGAGATGGGGGGTGAAAACTTTTGAACAGGATGAAAATGTCAAAACTTTTCTTATTTTGTCAAAATATATTTTTTTTTTTGTTTTTTTTTTCCCATTTAGTACTGCCCTTTGGAAGCAGCAGTAGATACTTGCATGTTTCCCGGAAGACAAAATAAGTAAAATTTACCTTGATCTTCAAATTCAAAAAGTTTTCACCCCCGGCTCTTAATGCATCGTTTCTCCTTCTGGAGCATCAGTGAATGTTTGATCCTTTTTTTTAATACTTGTTTTTGAGTCCCTCAGTTGTTCTCAGTGTGAAAAGATGGATTTCAAAATCATACAGTCACTGCTGGAAAGGGTTCAAATATGCAAAAGATGCTAGAAAACGAGAATCTGCAGGACCTGGAGGATTTTTCTGAGGAACAGTGCTCAGTTTGACTGTTCAGAACAAACAAGGGACTCATAAATAACCATCACGAAACAAAAAACAGTCGTAGATCATCCAAGTAACCACACAAAGTATTAAGAACCAAGGGTTCCCAAACTTTTGAAGGTTATTGATTTCAGCTATTTTTTGATCTTGTGGACTATATGTAAACACCTTGTGAAATATTATTACAATTTAAACAAATTTTTCTATTTTAATATATTTTAAAATGTAATGTATTCCTGTGATGACAGCTGAGTTTGTAGCAGTCATTACTCTAGTCTTCAAGTCTCACATGACATGATCCTTTAGAAATAATTTTAATATGCTGATTTGGTGTTTAAGAAACATTTATTATCAGTGTCAAAAACAATTTTACTGCTTTTTTTTTTTTGACGAATAAAAAGTATTTATTTAAAATAGAAGTCTACAAATATCTTTACAGTCACTTTTAATGAATTCATGTTAAATAAAATTTCTACTGAACCCAAACTGTGGTGTAGCAAGATGTATTTTCTGAAAGTGGCTGTAGATTAAGCCGCAGTGCAGGAAACGTTCTATTAAACACGCGCACACACTCAGACGATCATCACAAACACCTGAGATGTCAACCCGGACCTCCTTGTGCACACTGACTTACCACTTCCTCCACATGCAATAATATCCTCTTAACACATTCAGACGTGACATTTCACCGCTGCTCTCTGTAAACAGCACTCCCCACTGGTGTTGTTCTGAGTCTGTGCAAATCAGTAAATCACGTGTGTATGGTTTTCTCTTCACTTGGATGGGCCTCTGTGAAATTCCCACCCTCCGCACAGGCCTCTGACTATACAATCCCCGTTCTTCTTTCTGCCATCTCTGTGTGCCAAACCAGCCCAAAGTAGTGCCAATAGGGCTCTTTTGTGCCCGAATGGCATGGCTTTGTCTAAGGGCAGTGGGCTGTGCAGTTTAAACTGGGAGCGAAGCCTGGTCCTGTGCCTATTCAGTAGGTTTTGCCCCTCATTAAGGTGCCGGGGTTATTCAGGTTATTCAGTGTGAGGTGGCAGATTTCCCTCAGTTCCTGCAATCTACCCATTAAGCCAAGATGCATCTGGGGCTAATGACACATCTGGGGCTCGTTAAAACCGCCTAACGTGCGCCTGCTCCCTTGAGCTTCTCTCCTCTTATCCATTGCCGCTTTTCTCTCGCTTGCTTTCTCTGACCCCATTTTTCACATTCTTTTCCTTTTTTCTCTTCAATTCAGACTTTTCTTTTAAACTAAGTGATTTTTTTTTTTCCCCATGTCGAACCAAGTTCGACTTTTATCAGTTGACAAGCAAGCAAGCAAGTTAGTTAGTTCACCCAAAAATACAAATTCTGTCACTAATTACTCACCTTCATGTCGTTTCAAACTCATAAGATCTTTGTTCATCTTTGGAACACCAATCAAGATATATTTGATGAAATCCCAGAGCTTTCTGACCCTGCATAGACAGCAATGCAAACTACCATTTTCAAGGCCTAGAGAGGTAGTAAGGACATTGTTAAAATAGTCCATGTGACATAGTTACTTCTCACAAATAGTAACTGAGTTACATCATTATAAAAGTAACTGATTACCAGGGAAAGTAACTATTGTTTTGTTTTTTTTTTTGTTTTTTTTTAAATGTTCAAATATGTCAAAACTTGGTTGCTCCCAATATCAAATATGTTAAATGAATAAAACATTGTACACTAATCTACACTTTTTTTTATTGTTGCTGTGGGACAATGTGAGAGAGACCTTCCAGGGGCTAAAAATCACATTATATAGTTATAGTAAGTCTACATTTATTTGTGCATAGTCATAATAACGACAGAACAATGTGCTTTTGTAAAGAAATTAAACAGGGCGCGCTTACTGCCGTCTCTGTCTCTGTTGCCCCTCTTCACAGAAACGTAAATAAAGCAACCTGAATCTCAGTGAATACCTACCTCATAGACATGAGAAATATATGTATGGAAGGCTTGAAAGCTTGAAAAATGTCTACTTTTAAATAAGTCACGTCGAAAAGAAGTTATCCGTATGATGCCAACACAAACTCCAGTTTTTCCAGTCTAAACTTGCTATCTCTAATGTAATCACGCCCACAAGGGGCTCCGCTTTTCAAAATTTAAACATCTACGTGAGACGCATGGACATGTAGGTAAGCACCCACATCACCTCCGTAAACAAACGTCAATATTCATCAAGTTTGTTAGTTTTTTGGAAGACGCGCTAAGAGGAATAAGCCAGAATTTACCTCAGAAGAAGAATGCAATGCATTGCGATGCAATGTGCAGCTTTGCAGGTCCTATGGCTGAGAGAGAGCCTACTCAGATGAAAACTGCCTTAGTGAGCTCAATTATAGTAATGCCACATTTTATTGTCAGTAACGGCGTTGGAACAGTAATTTGTTGGATTACTCATGGTTCAACCTTAAACTCATTGCAACAATAGGAAATAGCTGCCCAGGGGTGTAACCAAGATGGCCGCTGATTGAACTGACTTGCTTTAGAGGGGAACATTTGGTGTGAAGGTCATGAAATGGATGAGGGACTTTTGTGTTCATTATTCTAGTGTGTTCTGCTCTGCTAATGGATGAAGTGTGATGCTGAGAGGCATATGGCAGTGAAGACTGGACTGATTTCAACCCTGGCTGACAGAAGTGTGAAAACATACCCAGATGTCCCCATCCTGAGCGTTCATTAAAAGCTTTTTTCATCATTTTAGTATAGTTTTCTTGATTTTGGTTGTAGTTTCCACTTGCCTTTAGCTGATTGTATTTCAGATCTCCGCTGTTAACATTTAGTGTTAGTGGTATTTAACTTGGCATGTTCAACGTGAAAGCCTCAGCTGTTCGTGGTGCTGTTGTGGCTTTCAGCACTTATGTTAACTGCTGCCAACCGTGACCGTGAACCTCAGTGATTGCTTTGGAGCGTAAACCTCCTAATTTCTCTCGTCGCATCTTTACAACCCATGAGCTGGAGAAAATTTTACCTGTGATAGCCGTTTTTCTTTATATCTTTAACCCTTCACTGAACAGAATAGATGCCTATAATCTATTCATCTATTAAGCCTGTGGGTGAGACTTGTATAGGGAAAGAAGAATAACAATGTTGCAGTAAACAGTAAAACTGTTGGCACTACAAACCAGTGTGCTCATAATATAACATAATTCATCAAAATAACATAGTAAGACATGCCAATTTGCAATATTAAGCAGCAAAAATTAGCTGTTTGGTGCAACAAAAAATAGCTGGACGTGGATGAGACCGGAAGCCAGACCCATAAAATTTACAAATGTGACCTTGGACCACAAAACCAGTCATAAGGGTCAATTTTTTTAAAATTGAGATTTATTACTTCTTAATAATGTATGGTTTGATAGGGCAATATTTGGCTGAGATACAAATAAAATCTGGAATCTGAGGGTGCAAGAACATCAAAATATTTAAAGTTGTCGATATGAAGTTCTTAGCAATGCATATTACTAATCAGAAATTAAGTTTTGATATATTTACGGTAGGAAATTTATAAAATATTTTCATGGAACATGATCTTTACTTAATATCCTAATAATTTTTAGCATAAAAGAAAAATCAATAATTTTAACCCATACAATGTATTGTTGGCTATTTCTACAAATATTTCTGTGCTACTTATGACTGTTTTTATGTTTTTTATGTGTATCTGTATCTGATAAAATAAGTGTAGCCTTTGTGACGTTAAGAGACACTTTTTCGAAAAACATTTTAAAAAATAGCATTGACCCTCAAGCTTTTAAACAGTAGTGCATACGTTGTCTGGGAAATACATGAAAGGGTCAAATAATGAGGTAGGGTTGCCTTTACATTTTCAGTTCAGACTTGCAATTGTTTCTTTCAGCTGTTCTCATGGGTGCATTTAAATCCTCCTTTGTTAAAACAATGGCTCATTTTCTCAAAACTTTCCTTGTCTTTTCAGGTGGACTTTCCCACTTCTTCTTTCGAAGTGCGCTTCAGCACCCCCGCTCCTGCAGAGTTCAGTCCGCAGTACGAGTTTTCCCGTTTGGACCAGCTCAGCCAGAAGCAGCTACATGATGTCTTGCACAAGAAGTCCCTTTTCTGGTGAGTTGGCTGTCTGATAATCATAAAGCAACTGCTGCATCATGATCTAATTATTTGTTTTACTGTGTTAATGTATTCCAGATCTTTCCTTGAATGGGGGAAAAGAATTTTCCCTTCCTGTCAGCATTCATAATGCTATATATATACTTTGTAATACTTAAAGGGATAGTTCACCCAAAAACGAAAATTCTGTCAGTAGTTGCTCACCCTCATGTTGTTCCAAACCCGTAAGACCTTTGTTTATCTTCGGAACACAACTTAAGATATTTCTGATGAAATCTGTGAGCTTTCTGACCCTAGACAGCAATGCGACTGACACGTTGAAGGCCCAGAAGGGTAGTAAGGACATCATTAAAATAGTCCATGTGACATCAGTGGTTCAACCGTAGTGTTATAAAGCGACAAGAATACTTTTTGTGCGCAAAGGAAACAAAAATAACAACTTTATTCAACAATTTCTTCTTGGAAAGCCCTTGAAAATAATAATAGTCCTGAAGAGGTACTTGAAAAGTGCATGAATTATTGAAAGACAGTGCATCTAAGAAATAAGTGTTTAATTTTGACAATAAGAAATTCACACAATCAAAAAAAACATGCTTTTTTTTTAAACCTAATTTCAGTTAATGTCAGAAGACAGTCGAGCCAAGCTAGTAGTAGTACTGACAGCGTCTTGTAAACATGGCTGAAGACGTGAAAAGAGGAACAGACAAACTGAATCAGTTGAGTCATTTACGGTGGAACAGCTCCGATTGATTCAAACTCATGACTCGATCATTAATTTCATCGCTTGTAACAGTTTTAAAAAGCACGTAGTGATGGGTGAAACGCAGCAAATAATCAGCTAAATCGTGGTGTCGTTAAATGATTTAGTCTTTCGAAGCGCTCCAGTCGGATCGCATATCGCGACTCATTTGGTTCAGAGCGGGACTTCAAATTGCGTATCGCAAATCATTTGATTTAGATCTGCACTTAGTGCGAATCGCAACATGTTTGTGAATCATTTTGCACATTGAATGATTAAAATCAAGCGATTCACGATACGTGATTTGAAGTCCCGAGCTATTTAAATGATTCACGATATGCCAAGTTCCGATCTAAGTCAAATGATTCAGAGCGTGGATCGTGAATCATTTGATTTGGATCGAAACTTCGAAACGGGTTCGCAAAATCTTTTGCTTTAGATCGGAACTTCCGAGTGTGGATTGCAAAATATTCGATTCAGATCAGGTTTTCAGTGCGGGTTCACGAATCATTTGTTTTTAGATCAGGATTTCGGAGCGACTTTCCAAGTCTTTTCTTCAGATTTTTTTTAACTGTAGAAAATTTCAAACCATTATGGCAGTGCAGTTCTAAAAACAAAGAAAAAAGAAAGTGAACACAAATGCCAAATTAAATACATTTTTTTTTTAATTAGTATATTTTTATTTATCTATTTCCCTTTTTTTTTTTATTTATTTTTTTTTTTAAGAATTCGAAATAGAAGACTTTGTTCGAGAAGTGAGATTTTGATTGAAGTCCTCAAATCAAAAAAGTAGTGCTTGAAAAGTCCTTGAAAGTCCTAGAATTTCCTTTTACAGTATCTGTACAAACCCTGTTAACATTAACCTTTTTCCACCAACGCTGTGGAAAGATAATTGCTGAAAGCTGATTCTCGGGTTCTTTAAAGTTAAAAGTTCTTCACATCTCATTTGATCATTCTTGCTCTGTCATGGAATGCACATAGTAGGCGTTCACACTGTAATCTGCTTTGGTTGGTAACCACAACAAAGAGACTGCAGTGAGATGAGATACAGACTTAAAAGTTATGAAAACTGCATCTTCTCCAAGACAAGGATAGATTAAGTGCAGCTGCAACCTCAAATAACCAGCTAATGCAAATTCAGATTCAGCTGTCGTGACGCATCATTGATAATTCAGCGACACACAGCATGAAATCTCTTTTCCGCTCCTAAATGAGCATGTCTGAATGGGAACAGAGGTCGAAGAATCTCAGAGTGATGTTGAGGTGCTGATTATACACTTACAAGAGGATCAAACTGGTATCAGATCCTTCCCTGTTGCTGGGAGTGATAATCGACATTGCCCACTTCCTTGTGTTGTCTCTCTTTGCTTCTCCATCTCATCCCTCCTTTCAAGTGACAGCAGGAGGAATAGCAGTCGTTCCCAAAAAATCAGGATGTGAGAACAGTAGTCTGTGAGTGAGGGTTAGGAAAACAGGAAGCGAGTACATGCACACACTGTTAAGACTGGAGAGTTGAAAGTATAATTGTATATTAAATAAAGTGTAAAGAATATAGTTTATACTTTTTTTAGAATATTCATACTTTATGCATTAATCAAAAGTAATTTTATGATGTACATAGATATTTTAGAATGTCAATTATAAATAATAATAATACATTTTGGTTTCCTCAGAAATATCAAGCAGCACAACTGCTTTCAACAGTGATAATAAAGGTAAATGTTTCTTGACGTTTTTACTGTATTTTCGAAAAAGTAAATGCAGCCTTGGTGAACATAAGAGACTGCTTTAAAACAGTGTTCATACAAGGTGCTTAAAGTGCTTGAAGTACCTGAATTTGACTTTTTGACATTTAAGGCCTGGAAAACCCTTGAAAATAGCAAAATTCCTGGTACTTGGAAAAAAGTGCTTGAATTGTTGAAAGACAATGTATCTATGAAATAAGATATGAAATAATTTGTCATAGCCCACATCTTTTCACAAAGAATTCATGCAATTCAAAAAACATCATACCTTTTTCACTTATTTCAGTTAATTTCAGAAAACAATTGAGCTAAGCAAGTAGTAGTACTGACAGTGTCATGTAAACATGGCTGAAGATACGAAAAGAGGAACCAGTGAACCAAATCAATTGAGTTATTTATGCTGGAACTGATCCGATTGATTTAAACTCGTGACTTCGATCATTCATTTCAAGCGTTTCACTAGCAAAAACCAGATAGAATTAAAAGAGTCATTCATTTTTCGAATTTCAGCATCGCTTGTAACAATTTTAAAAAGCACATAGTGATGGCTGAAACTGAGCTTTTCAAAACTCTGAATCAGTTAAACCATTGCGTTGCAAAATGATTCACTATTTTGAAGCGCTCCAATCGGATCGCGCATCTCTAATAATTTGATTCAGGTCGGGACTTCGGAACACGTATCGCAATTCATTTGATTTAGATCAGAACGGGTTTGTGAATCATTCAGTGAATTGAATGATTCAAATTGAATGAAACTTCAGAGCGCGGATCGTAAATTGCGAATCATTTGATTTATATCGGAACTTCAGACCGCGGATCGTGAATTATTTGATTCAGATTGGGACTTCGGTGCTAGTTCATGAATCATTTGTTTTAAAATCAGGATGATTTTGGGATTTTTTTTTTTTTTTTAAACAGTAGAAAATATTAAACTATTAATACAGTACAGTTATAAAAACAAACAAAAAGAAGTTTACGCAAAAAAAAAAAAAACAGTGGATTTATTATAGTAAAAGTGTAGTATACTTTGTAATACTTTATTTGTAATATTTTGCATGTGCTTCACTTTATTTTTGCCATTTTTTTATTTTTTTATTTGTATATATTTTTTTTATATATTTCTTTTTTTTTTAGAATTTGAAACGGAAGACATTGTTCGATAAGTGAGATCTCTGAAGTCCTTGATAATCAAAAAAGCAGTGCTTGAAAAGTCCTTGAAAATCCTGGAATTTCATTTTGCAGTATTTGTACGAACCCTGTTCAAAACAAAACAAAACAAAAAAAATTTGATTAGGGCATATATCATATATATTTGGTAGTATAATTTTTATCTATTATTGTGATGCTATTTTATTATATTTAATATATAGTTATCATACCTGTATGTAAAAGTAACAATTTCCTTAAAGTGCTTTCATGGGTCAGGCCTTTGTTTGTTCAGTTTCTTTTGTTTGAATATGAGGACGTATCTGGTGCTCAGCAGGGCTTGGTGCTCTACAGTACTCACTTTGTTACAGTCAGCTTTAGACAGCTGATGTGGATATCCTCCCCAGCTGGCTCTGTTCCTTTTCTCTTTCTCTCTCAGCTGTTTTTCCTCTCTGCCTCTGTTGCTCAGCGCCTGTGGAGCTCTGAAACATTTGCTGCAGTGTAAAATCTGGAGCCACACCAGCCTGGAAATATTCTGTCATAAATTGTCTCCAGCTCTCGGATCAAAGGTTGAGCGTTCGAGCTGGGTGTAAACTGTCTGATTTGGCTTGTGTCAGCAGAGAGTTAATGTTTCATTTGTTTTGTAAACATATGACCTGTGGTGGGTTTTTTCGTGCAGTTTATCAATTCTAGAAATATTTGTAATCAGATTTACAGGGATTGTTCACCCAAAAATGAAAATCTGTTATTCATTACTCACCCTCATGTCATTCCAAATCTGTAAGACACAAATGAAGAGATATTTTGATTAAATCTGAGAGCTTTCTGACCCTGCATAGACAGCAATGCAACTACCATGTTCAAAGCCCAAAAAGGCAGGAAGGACATCATTAAAATAGTCCATGTGACATCAGTGGTTCAACTGTAATTTTATTAAGCTATGAGAATACTTTTTAAGCGCAAAAAAACAAAAATAACGACTTAATTTGTCAATTTCAAAACAAAAATATCTTAATTTGTGTTCCGAAGATGAACGAAGGTCTTATAGGATTGGAACGACATTAGGGTAAGCAATTAATGTCACAATTTTAATTTATGGGTGAACTATCCCTTTAAAATCATCTTGTGACTGATAAAATGGAAAAAGAGGGAAAAAAATGCCCAAATTTAGAATTATTAAATTCTTTTTTAATAATAAAAAAACAATAGTGTGCTTTTTTTTTTTTTTATTATTATTTTTCATCATAAATTCAATAAACACTAATTGTGAAGTATTAAAATGTAAAATAACTTTTCTATTTTAATATATTTGTAATATTTAGGCGTGTTATTAATTTTTGGCTAATTTTCAGCTTCATTACTCTAGTCTTCAGTGTCACATGATTCTTCAAATTAAATCTAATAAGCGGATTTGCTGCTTAAGCAACACTTATTGTTATAAATGTTGGAAATAGCTAATTAATATTTTATGTGGAAACAATGTTACTTTTTTCCAAGTTTCTTTAATAAATAGAAGGTTCAAAACAATAGCATTTATTTGAAATATAAATATTTTGTAACAATGTAAATGTCTTTTACTGTCACACTTCTTGCTGAATAAAAGAATCTTCTTTTTTTATTTATTTATTTTTTAATTCTGTCCCCTAAACTCCTCACTCTAAAAAAAAAAAAAAAAAAAAAACTCAAACAACCCAACTTGGGTTATTTGGCAACCCAGCGCTGGGTAAATATTGGACAGAACACATGCTGAGTTATTTTGACCCAGCTGGTTGGGGTAAATGTTTTACCAAACATGCTAGGTTATTTTTTGAAGTCAACTATTGTTTAAAAATGATATTGCTGGCTTAAAATGGACTGGAACTTATAAAAAAACACACAGAAGTACTAGAGGCAACAGCAATAATCAAAGATGAACATTTATAATTAAGCAAGAACACATGGACAAAATACAAGACAGTTTTAATTTATTTGGGTGAATACAGCATAGTTTACAATAATTAAACTCGTTTAAAAAACATTTTAGACAAAAAATGTAACGTGTAAAAGTAGCATTTTAATTATAGTGTATTCAAACGTTCTCTGTAATCGCTTTTTACCGAAACTAATTCTCGTGCTGGTGTGTCGCAGAAATCTGCGCCAATGAAGGGCTGCTATTCGCCAGGGGTAACTGCGAACTTCAGACCGCAGCCTCGCATTTCACTCGTAGCTGAAAGATGCCGTGATTGACTCCAAAACCTGCCCATAGACAAACAGTACTAGCATTAGAGAACATTTTAACATCAAATTAAATTAAACTCAGTACTAAAACAAATAAAATCAATGTATTTTATACAAGGCAAAAGGCATTTCCATCATGCAAAGTGACGCAGCTGACTGACATCTCATCCATATGTTGCGTTGAGTAAAGTAATACAATTTACAGCACAGTAATGACTTTTTAAACTGTAAAAAAAAATGTATACAAACCTTTATTTCACTAAAGAAGTGCACCAAAGAACCAGTCTCTCCTGTAGAGGACTCAGAAAGCTTGCGCTCTTACTGTAACTCAGCAGCTGGGTTGTTTCCTCAGAGACAGGCTCAACCCAGTGTTTGGGTAGAAAAAAAATAAAGTGTTAAAAATGACCCAGCAACTTAGTTACAGAAAAACTACCCAGAACCTGGTTAAAAATAAAAATAACCCAATAAAATGACCCAACAAGTTGGACCCAGCATTTGGATTAAAAAACTAAGCCAGCACCTGGGTAAAAATATTTAATAAATATAATTAAACAAAAAAAAAAAAAAAAAACAATAACATGGCCCAAATAACCCAGCATTTTTTTAGAGTGTAGCATCTACACAGAACACACTAGAAACTGCAGAGTAATGTGCTAGAAAACCACCCACAAAACCCTTAAAATGGCAAGTTTGTCCTCCACCCACCCAAAAAAATAGTAGAAATCTAGATGTTTGTCTTGTTGCCAAATGTTATTTGTTCCTCTACTTATTACATTTAGTATTAGTTCAGGCCCATTAGTTTGTCCTTTTCTATTTCGATTGATTCACAGAAGGGCCTCAGGGTTGCCTTGGGCAACTGCAGCCAGAAATCAATATTCCTCAAGCCCTTCTGTGAATTGTGGGATATGTAGTCATATAATGACAATAGTGTTTGCAGTGAAGCGCGTGGGTGTGACCGTATGAGTCTTTCCAAGCCCTTCCCCCAGTATTTTGAGCTGTTTGATGACTCTGTATGGTTACGAGGTAATTTGATCCAGGGGTCCTGCCCTACGGCTGTCATCCCTAGAGGGAGAGGCCACTCCCCAACATGAATTCATAAGCCAGAAGAAAAACATATTAGCTAAACAGTGCCACTAATGTGTGTCTGCTGTAACAAATGACATCTAACCGCATGCTAGTTTCCAAGGATGAGATGAGCAGTATGAAGGACCTAAACACATAAAGTGTTTTTAAACATGGATGGTTTGTTGCTCTGTTTGTGTATAGGCTATAGCTAACTTGTTGTTGATCCTGTGTGTTTTTCAAATATTATTCATGACATTTCAGTAGTTTAACTTGGCCTTCTGGAGTGTTTACCTCCGGACTCTGAGGGTTTTGTACATTGGTGTAGAAGAAAACGTGCAGCATAAATTAACTAGAGATTGAGTGTAGTTATTTTCCATCCTTTACTGCAGTGAGAGCCCACGCACAGACACCTTCCTGGACACATTGTGCTGTCTTAATTGCTGTATCAGCATCTTAATTTTGTCAAGATTACTTACTTTTAAGCAGTGTCGGATGGGGTATTCGTGTTTTTGGGCTATGATGGCTTGTAGATGACCGTAGATGGATGTAGATTGCAAACCATGACTGCTTGTCTGGAAACAACATTTAACATTTTTATGTTTGCAGTATGCTCGAGCTCTCATGAGAAATGTTTGTAACTCTGTTTGTTTCCCCTGAAATGGGCCATCAGACCAATGGATAGGAAAAACTGTGGAAAAAAAAAATAATTTCAAATAATAATAATGATGATGACAATAATAATAATGATGATGATGATAGTAATAATAATTGACTTGTACAGACTTGTACAGCTCTTATAAAATACATTTTTCATTATATTATATTTTATATAATTAAATTATATTTTATTGTAATTTTTTATATATATATATATATATATATTTGGATTTTTTGGATTGTTTTAAATTTATTTATTTGAACTTGTACAGCTCTCATAAAATACATTTTCTTTTTTTTTTTTTTTTTTTTTTTTTAAGCATTTAGCAATTTTGTATTTATTAAATATCATAATATATAATGCATGCCAGGCCATATATAAGGCTTGCACTTGCAATATGTTGCAAAATAAACATGAAGTAAAAACAAATTACAAAAAAAAAAAAAAAAAAAAAAAAAAAAAAATATATATATTATATATATATATATATATATATATATATATATATATATATATATATAATTTGTATTTTTTATTTATTTATTTATTTTTTCTGCAACTTGTTTTTAGACTATTGATTTGTTTAAAAAAAAAAAAACTGTTTGTGCTGACATTAAGTAAAAACATGTATATTGCAAAATGCTGAAAAGTTAAATAAATATTATAAAAGCAAATTGAGATATACACATATACATATAGATACTGAGATATACACATGTATACATATATACACACTTTAATTTGGGGGGATTATTTTATAAATAAACAATTTTTTTTTTCTATTTGCAGCATATTGCACTCTAGAGCCGTCATTTTTTGAGAAGATATAATACAGACATTTTTTATGTGTTTTTATATGGAAATGTACATAAAATGTACACATGCAATGTCTTTGTCTTCTTTATATGATGTGTAATTTATTTACTATTTAAAGTTCTTATAAGCTGTACATGTTTGTTTACTCTTTGTGCAAACGTATATTATTGATCAATTTCTCTAGGTTGACTCAAGAGGACCGGCGTCTATTATGGGAGAAGCGTTATTTCTGCCATGTGGAAGCCAGTCGTCTGCCGCTGGTCCTGGCCAGCGCGCCCAGCTGGGAGTGGGCATGTCTTCCCGACATCTATGCCCTACTCCGTCAGTGGGGATGCATGAACCACCTGGACACCCTAGGCCTGCTAAACGCCACGTGAGTGTTATGGTAACCATGGCAACAGCTTGCCCTGTTGTTTAGCTGGAGGCTAAGCAGAGCTTGACCGTCCTTCAGTGGTTGGCAGTCGAGCCGATTTGAGTAGACCATGAAGAACTGACCTTTAGATTTGTCCAGAAAAGCACATGTGGAGCGCAGATTCCCAATGGCTACTCTTGATATTTAAGGATATGAAGGGGTAGTTCAGCCAAAAATCAAAATTCTGTCATTAATTGCTCACCCTCATGTTGTTCCAAATCTGTAAGTTCATCTTCAGAACACAAATTTCGATAAAATCCAAGAGCTTTCAGACCCTGCATAGATAGCAACGCAACGACCATGTTCAAGGCCCAGAAAAGTAGTTTGTCTATTCAGGGTCAGAAAGCTCTTGGATTTCATTAGAAATATCTTAATTTGTGTTTTGAAGATGAACGAAGGTCTTATAGTTTTGGAACAACATGAGGGTGAGTAATTAATGACAGGATTTTCATTTTTGGGTGAACTTCCACTTTAACCAGGAGCCACCAGGGTGGTCTACTAAGTCTAACCAGGCTGACCAAGATGGGCTAAACTGTACATTCTTTTACTTACCCGTATGTCATTCCAATTTTCTGTGAAACATAGAGGACATTTTAAAGATTTCTGTTAACAAAACAGTTTCGCTTCCTATTGACCTCCATTTGTATTTTTTGCTTATACAATGAAAGTCAATGGGAACCGAAACTGTTACCAACATTATTCCAAGTATCATCATCTGTGTTTAGCAGAAGAAAGTCAGACATACAGGTTTGGAATGACATTAGGGTGAGTAAACAGAACAGAATTTCAGTTTTCAGTGACTTTGACCTAACTGGCTGGTAGCTGACTGATCAACCACCTAAACCAGCTTGAAATGAATAATAACCATAAGCGACCAAAAAGAAACCATGCAAAACCGTCTTATTTTAAAGAATATCTAATATTTTTTTTGTATAAATATTTATAAATGCATTTTATAGTGACTGCTAGCTGTCAAACCCTCCAAAAAACACCATAAAAATAGTTTTTCATTTAAAAAAAATAATAAGAATTGCCCATTTTGGTATCATGGTGACTTTAATGTCCCCATTAAACTAGGTTTCCAGATCAGGAGTGCAGACGGACAGCGGTCCAGTGGATGGACTCGATCTCTGATCCTGAGCTTTTAGACTTCCTTCCTCAGTTAGTCCAGGTACCAAAGGCCTTGTATCTCACTTCCTTTCATGCTCTCACTCTATTCCCTCCTCTCCCATTGACCTTGATCTGTTTATATCCTACCTGTCTTTCTTTTTACCTTCCATCCTTTTTGTTCTCTCACCCTCCCCATCCGACAAATTGCTCTTACACTTTCTCTTTTATGTTGCAGGCGCTAAAGTACGAGTGTTATCTGGACAGTCACCTGGTGCGTTTTCTGCTGAGGAGGGCCATCGGGGACGTGCGCATTGCTCACTACCTCTTCTGGTGTGTCCTCTACTCTCAGACTACACTTAAACCCAGTGCCCTCACATAAAGTACATATACTGAGAAATCGAATCATGCTGACTCATACTGTCATATTCAGATTGTCAGTGTTGAATTGATGATTTGTTTCCTTATACAGTTATTGAGTAACCAGTCAGCACTATGAATGCATAAAAAGTGTACACACACTGTCATGCACATGTAGATTCACACTGATTCATGTGAGCGTCTGTAAACTCGGCTCACAGCTCCACCTGCTGTATAGATGAGGTCACTTTTTTTCTTGGATCATTCGAAGCCTTTATGAATACTGTTGCAGTTTACTCCTAAAATTTAAAGAGGAAAAAATACATTAGTATTTTAACTAGATAAAAAGAACTTTGTCAAGACAAACTGTGAAGTTGGCTTGAGAGAGCCTGACCAGAAAGTTTAAAAAAAAGTTTAAAAAGCTTGACGTTTGAAGGTTTTCAGTTTGAAATGGTTTGAACTTTAAAGAAATTTAAAGCTTAAATTTAGAATATATTGAAGGCAATACAGTCAAGATAGATAGATAGATGGATGGATAAAAACAGCTGATTTAGTTAAAAACAGCAAATCAGCAAAAAAACAAACAAACAAAAAAACGCTAAATGCAGGTGATTTGGCAAAACACAACTAAAACAAGCTGACTGAACAAACAAAAAACAGTTAAAAACCTGCTAAATCAAGCAACAACCAGCTAATTGATCAAGAACAGCTAAAAATCAGATAAAACCAGCTGGTTTAGTTAAAAACAGCTAAAAACCATCTGTTTTAACAAAAAATAGCTTTAAAAAAAAAAAGATAAAACCAGCTGATTTAGCAAAACACCCAGTTAACAACCAGCTAAAACCAGCTGATTTAGTTAAAAACAGCTAAAAATCAGCTAAATTATAATAGCTATTTTAACAAAAAAAAGTTAAAACCAGATAAAACGGCTGATTTAGCAAAAAAAGCCAGTTACTTTTAACAACCAGCTACAACCAGCTGTTTTAACAAAAAATAGTTAAAAACCAGATAAAGCTAGCTGATTTAGCAAAAACCCAGTTAACAACCAGCAAAAACCAGCTGATTTAGTTAAAAACAGCTAAAAATCAGCTAAAACCAGCTGATTTAGCAAAAACCCAGTTAACAACCAGCTAAAACCAGCTGATTTAGTTAAAAACGGCTAATAATCAGCTAAAACCAGCTGTTTTAGCAAAAATAGTTAAAAACCAGATAAAACCAGCTGATTTTGTTAAAAACACCTGAAAACCAGCTAAATTTTTTATTAAAAACTTTTCATAAAGAAAATCAGGATTTTTGCATTCGGACATTCTATTTAGAACAGTTAAGCTAATTTTAAGTAAAGTGCACATTGTTTTTCTCATTACTGTAACATTATTAAAACATATATATTAATATTTAAAGTGCATATACATCATGGTACCATATGTTGTACTACCTTTAATTTAAAAAACAAATTGATCATATTTATATTAAATTTCCATTTAAAAAATATTTCATCATAAGAAAGAAAAAAAAAAACACTAAAGTGAAATGAGAATCATTTATAAATGAGAAAATAATACCAGAAGCATTAATAGGCAACAGTAATGAGAGATGTGCTTAATTGCTTGAAAAAATGTGAAAATGTAAAACATTCTAAAACTCCCTAATAGTAGATTACATGTTCTTTATGCAAAACAATATCATTTATTTTTTTCTGATTTTTGGGGGGAAATTTGGGCTGGAGATTTCTTGAGAGGTTTCATGAGATTTACCAAGTTGTGCTCGCATGCAAACTTGCTCTTTGTTAAATTTTACTTTGTAAGTCTGAAAATGACTTTCAGAAATGTGTTGGTCTAAAGCTGTTGGATTGTTGGTAATACTAAAGTTCATTTGTCTCTTTTTTTGTAGGTTGCTGAAAGATACTCTTCAAGACTCTCAGTTTAGTGTGAGGTATCAGTATCTGCTGGCGGCTCTTCTCTGCTGCTCTGGTCGTGGTTTGAGGGAAGAGTTTGATCGGCAATGCTGGCTGGTCAATATTCTGGCTCAAGTGGCCCAGCGAGTTAGAGACGCCTCGCCTTCATCCAGACAGGTCAGCCTCAGCGTTCCTCATTTACACCAGCTGTTAAAGGGATAGTTCACCCAAAAATGAAAATTCTGTCATTAATTACTCACCCTTATGCCGTTCCAAACCTGTAAGACCTTTGTTCATCTTCAGAACACAAAAATTAAGATATTTTTGATGAAATCTGAGAGCTTTCTGACTCTGCATAGACATCAGCATAACTGAAACGATCCCAGGCCCAGATAAGTAGTAAGGACATTGTTAAAATAGTCCATGTGACATCAGTGGTTCAATCCTACTTTTTTGTTATTTATCAAATGACAAGTGGTCACATGATTACAAGAGACATCTTTTTAAATGCATGTGGTATTGAAAGTCTCCTGTGATCATGTGACTAGTTTAAATCAAGCCTTAGAGGTTTTCCGAGTAGAACAGTTATTACCTACAAAACTAATTTGCTAAAAAGAGTCGGCTTCTGAATTTCTCATTTGGTTGATGGCCGTAATGCTCTTACTATTTTTAGCTCAAAAAGAACAGGTCTGTGCCTGTTGTCTGTGCCTGAGAAGTCCACTTCCAAAACAACGATTCGCATATAATGTACTCACCCCCTTGTCATCCAAGATGATCATGTCTTTTTTTTCTTCATTCGTAAAGAAATTGTTTTTTGAGGAAAACATTTCAGGATTTTTCTCCATATAATGTACTTCATTGGTGCCCTGATTTTGAATTTCCAAAATGCAGTTTAAATGCGGCTTCAAACGATCCCAAATGTGGTTGTAAATGATCCCAGACGAGAAAGAAGGGTCTTATCTAGCCTAATGATATCATGGTTATTTTAATAAAAAATAATACAATTTATATACTTTTTAATGCCAGATGCTCATCTCGTCTTACTCTGCCTGGACTGTTTTTGTTTTTCCGGTTCATGACAGTAAGGTTATGTCGAAAAACTCCCATCTCATGTTCTCCCTCAAGACTCTTAAAAATAAAGGTGCTTTAAAAGGTTCTTCACAGTGATGCCATTGAAGAACCATTTATGGTTCCACAAAGAACCATTCAATCAAAGGTTCTTTAAAGAACCATCTCTTTCTTACCTTTTTATAATCTGAAGAACCTTCTTTCACCACAAAGAACCTTTTGTGAAACAGAAAGTTCTTTTGGAACCATTTAGACAAAAAAGGTTCTTCTATGGCATCATGAAGCACCTTTATTTTTAAGAGTGAACTTCGAAATTAACCTATATTGCTGTTTTACCTTTTTTGTTAAGGGTGTTTGAGCTTTGCATGTTTACAAGACTGTGTCGGTAGTTCTGCAGCGGCGTAGGATGATTTTGAAATTATTTTTGAAGTTGAGGGAGAAAATACGATTGGAGTTTTTCGACATACCCTAACTGTCTTGAGGCAGAATACACAGAGTTCAGGGAGTGAAAGGCAAGTCGAGCGTTTGAGATTAAAAAGTATTTAAATTGTATTTTTTTTTTCAAGATCGTTTCACTAGATAAGGCTGGGATCATTTACAACCGCATTTGGGATCGTTTGAAGCCGCATTTAAACTGCCTTTTGGAAGTTCAAAATCAGGGCACCATATCAGTCCATTATATGGAGAATAATGCAGAAATGTTTTCCTCAAAAAACATAATTTCTTTACGACTGAAGAAAGAAAGACGTAAACATTTTGGATGAGAAGGGGGTGAGTACATTATGTGAATCTTTGTTTTGGAAGTGGACTTCTCCTTTAACGTTCTCCAGACTGTCTGATCAGCACATTAATTGTGGTTTGTCTTTTGTCTGGTGTTCAGGCTATTCTCCGGGAGGGGCTGGATGAGGTCAAACAGTTCTTCACTCTTAACAGCAATTGTCGACTTCCCCTGAACCCGGGACTGCTTGTCAAGGGCATCAACATTCAGGTACGGGATGTCTCTTTATATATCATGCATGTGGAGGTAATTGTATTGCTCTTGCTGACACATCAAACACAAAACGTATCTTTTATTCTCTCTTCATGTAGTCTTGCTCCTACTTCAACTCTAATGCAGTTCCCCTCAAGCTCTCGTTCCAGAACCCGGATCCTCTGGGAGACAACATAAATGTCATCTTTAAGGTACCGCATTCATCATGTTGTTGTGCATTTTGAATCAGTGGTTCTGCATTGAAACATTTTTCAGATGTTGTCTTGGTCGTTTATGGTTGTATGTGTTCTCGCTCAGTCTGGAGATGACCTGCGGCAGGACATGCTGACGCTGCAGATCATTCGGATCATGAATAAGATCTGGATCCAGGAGGGACTTGATATGAGGATGGTCATCTTCCGCTGCTTCTCTACTGGACGAGGCAGAGGTATACACCCATCCTCCAAACGCAAGATTTCTGTTAACTGTTAAATGATTAGTTCACTTCTGAATTTAAACTTCCTGATAATTTACTCATCCCTGTGTCACCTAAGATGTTCATGTCTTTCTTTCTTCAGTCAAAAAGAAATTTAAGGTTTTCTGAGGAAAACATTCCAGGATTTTTCTCCATATAGTGGATCTCATTGGGGATCAGCGGGTTGAAGGTCCAAATTGAAGTTTCAAAGGGCTCTACACAATCTTAGCCGAGGAATAAGTGTCTTATCTAGCAAAACAGGATGTCATTTTCCAAGAAAAATAAAAATTTATATACTTTTTAACCACAAATGCTCATCTTGCACTAGCTATGTGATATGCGTTCGCAACATCACGCATTACGTAATCACGTTGGAAAGGTAGTGAATGGTTAGTTGTTCTTCTGTGTGCTTCGGTTCAAAAAGGTAGAGTAGGGTGGAAAACTCCATATCATTTTCTCTTCCATCTTCAAAATTATCGGACACTGTTGTTTTACCTTTTTTTTTGTTTTACCTTTTTTCGTAAAGTGCATTTGATTTTCTTTGTATGTTTCCTTTTACACTTAAACAGTAGGTTGGTTCTTCCGCCTTTTTTACGCGTGACCTTTCCAACGTGGTTATGTAATGCGTGAAGTCGTGGACGCAGAGCTAATGGAAGTTTAGCATTTGTGGTTAAAAAATATATAAATTAGGGAAAACCCTATTGTAATTGTTAGAATGTCCAAGGATCAGCAATCTCCATGTAAAACTGAACGTGCAGACCAAACTGTAAGTCCTAGAGACTTGAAACTTGAAAGGATGGTAGTACTCACACCACCGACAACATCAACAAGGCTCGCCCCAGCTGGCCTGATGGGGGGTGCTACAGCGATCAATTTTGCTCATAACTTCTGAACCGTCAGTTGCGGGCTCAAGTGTCTTATGGGTTGGAATCCTTGACTCACGTCGGACAAAACCCATGCCTTAGATTCAGTCGTGAGCGAAATTTTATTTTGGATTTTTTGAAAAACCTACTTTTGCAAATTAGTCCTAGGTTTTTCGGCCGATCAGAAACCAAAATGGTGCAGAAAGATTCTCTGGAGAATGAAAAAACATTTTGAAATTTACCAGGGGCCTGTCCAAATATACCCAAAATCCTATAAAGCCTAAAGGACAACTCAAAACTGAACGAAATGTAAATGATGTAAATGAATTTTGCTAGACAAGACCCTTATTCCTCACCTGGTATCGTGTAGAGCCATTTGAAGCTGCATTGAAACTGCAGTTTAGACCTTTAACCCGTTGATCCCCATTGAAGTCCACTATATGGAGAAAAATCCTGAAATGTTTTCCTCAAAAATCTTAATTTCAAAAGACATGAATATCTTGGATGACATGTGGGTGAGCAAATTAGCAATACATTTTAATTCTGGAGTTAACCCTTTAACTACAGTATTGGACATGCTAGAATTTCTTACCTTTTTGAGAGCTTATATTTTTGACCATACTGAAACATGACTACATGTTGTGAATTCGAGTCTGTCTGCACAATGTGAAGTTTTAAGAATGTGAATGGAAGTAATTTCATAAAACCTCTGTGCCCTTGCCTAGGCATGGTAGAGATGATTCCCAATGCGGAAACCCTGAGGAAGATCCAGGTTGAGCACGGAGTGACCGGTTCCTTCAAAGACCGGCCTTTGGCAGACTGGCTGCAGAAACACAACCCCACTGAGGACGAGTATGAAAAGGTACAGCTGTAATCTGTAGTAGCAAGTAGCATCACACTACATTTGCATTTGCTAAACCATTATGTATGTGCAAACTGTCTTTTGCTGTGCCTTGTCAAAATGATCCATGGCTGCTTAAGTTGCACCAGATTGCATCATGTTTATTTTTGCATGTCCTAATAATATGAAAATGTGTTTTTAGATTTGGTGGTTCAAGTCCTTGCTGCCTCAAAGTGGTTAGTTAAAAATTAATTTTGTTAATTTGTTGTTGTTGTTTTTTTACAGGCGGTGGAAAACTTCATCTATTCGTGTGCTGGTTGTTGCGTTGCCACGTACATTCTAGGAATCTGCGACCGCCACAATGACAACATCATGCTAAAGACCAGCGGGCACATGTTCCACATTGACTTTGGCAAGTTCCTGGGTCATGCACAGATGTTTGGCAACATTAAACGGTAGGAACACAAAAAGAACATGAAAAAGAATTCCTCTGCCCCAGATTTTGATCAGTGCAACTGTTGTCTCTCAGAACAATGTAGACAACCTACGACAACCTCTGTTACACAGTGCTTGTCCACAAAGTAACACAAGAATGTTTTTGAGCTAAACCAGATCTGCGCTTTTGGTAGTAAATGTTATCACACATTTTTATCTTCCTTTTTTTATAGGGACCGGGCTCCTTTTGTGTTCACGTCTGACATGGCGTATGTCATCAATGGAGGGGACAAGCAATCTAGCCGTTTTCATGATTTTGTAGACTTGTGTTGTGAAGCCTACAATCTGATTAGGAAACATGCACATTTATTTCTCAACCTGCTTGGCCTGGTGAGTTCCCAGATAACATCAGATACTTTTCTTAGTTTGTACTTTTTGGATGTAACCACAGAGTTGAGGTTAAAGGATTAGTTCCTTTCCAGAATAAAAATTTCCTGGTAATTTACTTACCCTGATGTCATCCAAGATGTTCATGTCTTTTTTTTCTTCAGTTGAAAAGAAATTAAAGTTTTTAAGGAAAACATTCCAGGATTTTTCCTCCATATATTGGACTTCATTGGGAGCCAATGGGTTGAAGGTCCAAACTGTCATTTAAAAAAAAAAAATAAATAAAAAAATAAATAAAAATGTATATACTTTTTAACCATAAATGCTCGTCTTGCACAAGCTCAACCTCATGCATTATGTAGTCATGTTGGAAAGGTTACACATGACGTAGGCGGAAGTACTGACCCAGCGTTTACAAAGCGAACGTGCAAAGAAAGTCAAACGCCCTTTACAGAAAAAGGTAAAACGATGTTGGACGATTTTGAAGTTGGAGAAGAAAATGGGACGTTTTTTGCCCTACGCTACCTTTTTTAAACAAAGTACACAGATGAAAAACTAACCACTCATAACCTTTCCAACGTGAACACGTAATGCGTGAAGTTGTAGACGCATATCACAGAGCTAGTGCAGGATGAGCATTTGTGGTTAAAAAGTATATAAATTTTTTTTTTTTTTTTTTTAAATGACCTATCGTTTCGCTAGATAAGACCCTTATTCCTTGGCTGGAATCGTGTAGAGCCCTTCGAAGCTGCACTGAAACTGCAATTTCGACCTTCAACCCATTGGCTCCCATTGAAGTCCACTATATGGAGAAAAATCCTGTTTTTGTTTTCCTCAAAAACCTTAATTTCTTCTTGACTGAAGAAAGGGGGTGAGTAAATTATTAGGCAATTTCTATTCTGGAAGTGAACTAGTCCTTCCATTAATGTTCTCTGGCTTGCTTTATTGTTTGCCTGTGATTTGCATACTTATTTGAATTGCATTTTGTCCTTCTGCTCTAACATTATAACCTTGTGTGTTTGTGTGCAGATGCTGTCCAGTGGGATACCAGAGTTGTCTGATGTGGATGATCTGAAATATGTCTATGATGCTCTGAGACCACATGAATCAGAAGCAGATGCCACCATGCACTTCACCAGGTGAGAGCTTGGAGGCTTTGTTCCTTTAGCTCCCGATGTCTGTAGTTTTAATGAAACAGTAGAGTGGTTCCCCTGATGCCAATATTAAAGGAGAACTCCACTTCCAGAACAACAATTTACAAATAATTTACTCACCCCCTAGTCATCCAAGATGTTCATGTCTTTCTGTCTTCAGTCGAAAAGAAATTATGGTTTTTGAGGAAAGCATTTCAGGATTTTTTTTCCATATAATGGACTCATTGGTGCCCCGATTTTGAACTTCCAAAATGTAGTTTAAATGCAGCTTCAAAGGGCTCTGAATGATCCCAGCCGAGGAAGAAGGGTCTTATCTAGCAAAACGATCGGCCACAAAAGCTAGTGTAGCACAGGCTCTGGGATGCGCGTCCACGATGCTAGGAATTAGTGATGGGTCGTTCTTGAACGATTCGTTCATTTTGAACGAATCTTTAATGTGACTCGGGAAGAACAAGTCGCCCCGGGGAGTGATTCGTTCAGTCACGCATTCACAACATCCTATTAGGTTCTGTACTGGAATTAGTTCACCTGTTTTGATTCTTCAGGTTTTTTGAGTCGTTTGTTCATCTTATGGGGCTGTCACGTGATGAACGAACGACTCAAACCCGAAGACTCGAGAGATGAACTAATCAATTTTTTTTCTGGCTCACACTGCATTGGTTAAGCTTATGGGGCAGTCACGTGATGAACGAATGTCTTAAACCCGAAAACTTGTCACATAAGAGGTAAGGTGAGCTAATCATAGACTAAAGACTCAAACAATGAATTAATCTTTTCTGTTTCTTATAGCATCATAGTGTTTTGTTTGTAGTGTGATCAACATTTGTATAAGCAGTAGATGTGTTAGGGAAGTAACGCATAACATTTTAATTATATTTTACTAAAATGAACAAAATGACTCAAAAAGATTCGTTAATTTTGCGGAATGAGACTCAAAGGTCAGAGTCTGTAAAATGATCTGAACTTCCCATCACTACTACGAATCGCGTCTGAGTTCATCGTCTGTGTACTCCGGCTCTAAAAGGTAGAGAATGGCGAAAAACTCTTATTTTCTCCTACAACTTCAGAATCGTCCGACATCATTGTACCTTTTTGTTTTTAAACGGCATTTGACTTACTCGCACTTTCTTAGTCTTTGTGCGTTTGCTTTGTAAACACTGGGTCTGTAGTTCCGCCTACGTTCCGCGTGACCTTTCAACGTGATTCAATAGTACGTAGTGTCGTGAACACGCATCCCAGAGCCTGTGCTACACAAGCTTTTGTGCCTAAAAAGTATACAAATTTTTATTTTCCCAAAAAAAATGACAGATCGTTTCGCTAGATAAGACCCTTCTTCCCTGGCTGGGATCATTTAGAGCCCTTTGAAGCTGCATTTGAACTATATTTTGGAAGTTCAAAATCGGGGCACCAATGAAGTCCATTATATGGAGAAAAATCCTGAAATGCTTTCCTCAAAAACCATAATTTCTTCATGACTGAAGACAAAGACATGGACATCATGGATGACAAGGGGGTGAGTAAATTATTTGTGAACTGTTGTTCTGGAAGTGGAGTTCTCCCTTAAGCAAGCACCTAACAACCAGCAGAAAACACCTAAGAGCCCATGAACACTAGCAGTGACCTTACAACCACTCCTAATAACGAAGTCTGCAATACCCTAATAACCAAGTCTGCAAATGCTAGCAACTACTCGTGTTATTATAATTGTCCTTTAAATCTATCCATCTTCTGGTGTTCATCTTAATCTTATCCCCTGTTCTAGGCTAATCGAGTCCAGTCTTGGCAGTGTGGCTACTAAGCTCAATTTCTTCATCCATAACCTGGCCCAAATGAAGTTTGCATCCTCTGAGGAGCGTCCCGTTTTGTCATTTGCTCCACGCGTCTACACTGTAAAAAACGATGGTGTTATTCGCAACCTGTTTGTTTGCAGACACATCAAAACCTATTCTCCAAGCAAAGGCTATGTAAGTCAGCTGCATTAAAAGTGCATTTTAGCCCATTTATGTGCATCTCAGTGTTAATATATTTTTCCCTTCATGCAGTCTTATGTTGTGAAAGTGGAGCGGGAAGGTCAACAGGGGTCAACTTTAGTCCAGAGGACCTTTGAGGAGTTTCATGAACTTCACAGTAAACTGCAGCTTATCTTCCCTTCCTCAAAATTACCCAGGTATAATGTTCAAACCTGTCAGAAATGTGAATTAAGAAATCAAAAGTTCACTCCACACACAAGACGTCATACAGTGGCATGCAAAAGTTTGGGAACCCCTTGCAGAATCTGTGAAAATGTAAATAATCTTAACAAAATAAGAGGGATCATACAAAATGCATGTTATTTTGTATTTAGTACTGTCCTCAGTAGGATATTTTACATAAAATATGTTTACATATATAGTCCACAAGATAAAAATAGCTGAAATTATTAAAATAACCCCCTTCAAAAGTTTGAGAACCATCATCTTTTGCATATTTGAACCCTTTCCGGCAGTGACTGTATGATTTTGAGATCCATCTTTTCACACGTCATCCTGTTCAAAAGTTTTTACCCCCCCAGGTCTTAATGCATTGTGTTTTCTTCTGGAGCATCAGTGAATGTTTGAACCTTTTTTACTAGTTGTGTTTGAGTCCCTCAGTTGTCCTCAGTGTAAAAAGATAAATCTTAAAATCAAACAGTCACTGCTGCAAATTTTTCTTAAGAACAGTGGTCAGTTTAACTGTTTAGCACAAACAAGGGACTTATGAACGACCATCACAAAACAAAAAAACAGTCGTAGATCATCCAGGTAACCACACACAGTATTAAGAACCAAGGGTTCACAAACTTTTGAAGGGGGTTATTTTAATAATTTCAGCTGTTTTTGTCTTGTGGACTATATGTAAACTTCTTTTATGTAAAACATCTTACTCAGGGGTGCGTTTCCCAAAAGCATTGTTAGCTAACTATGGTCGTTAGTTCCACTGAACTTTATTGGTAACAATGGAACTTGCGACCATGGTTGCCTTTGGGAATGCACCCCAGGACAGTACTAAATTAAAAATAACATGCATTTTGTATGATCTCACTTATTTTGTTAAAATTATTTGCATTTTCACAGATTCTGCAAGGGGTTCCCAAAGTTTTGCATACCACTGTACACTAATAGTTCACCCAAAAATGAAAATGGTCCAAATTGTTCCAAATCAGTATGATTTTCTCTCTTCTGTTGAATGTAAAACAAGATATTTTGAAGAGCATGGGTAGCCAAACAGTTGTATTTCCCCATTGATTTCCATAGTATGGACCAAAATAAATAACCAAAAGGGGCTTTCACACTGGAGGAACTTTTTCATAGTTCCTGGAGCCATTGGTGGAAGTACCCGCTTTTGGGGGAACTAAATTAGCTCATACTTCAAAGTAGGATCTAAAACAGTGACCTAAGTGTACACTGAGTGGCCAATCGCATACGAAACTCCAGCAACCCGGCATTTTTAAAAAGCTGTGTAAAAATGTGTTTACATTCCAACTCCTATATCACGAAACCGGCGAAACGCAACAAAAACAGCCCTGATTCATTCATCCTGTGTTCACTGGTTGTTGATGTTTGTAAATGCCGTGAATAAAGATGTCGCTGTAGTCCACTTCAGAGTTCCTGCTGCCGATCCAACCAGGAGACCAGCCCAGGGGGGAAATTAGTTCTCTAAGATTAGTTCTCCTGCTGGCTAGTTCCTAGAACTGAGTCCCTAGATCTACACAGTGCGAAACCCCTTGTGTCTGCAGCGCTGTGTTCTTTTCACAGACTGGATCATATGTAGAAATGCAAGTTGCTGTAGGAGATTTAGCCCTTCGATTTGCTCTTTCTATACATCTATACTTTATCTCTTTTATCACGAAACCCAGTATACAGATCAAAAACACAGCTTCTATCATGCCATCCTCCATCCTTCCATTATTACGTTGTTGGATGCCGTGCTAAAATGACGTTGCTGTCGGCCTGGTTTGTGTCACTTCAAATTTCTTGTTGGCGGTGGGAATAAAACCATGAAAACGGCCCTGTTGGAAAGCCCCTAAACAGATTCTGGACCAACTGTTTTCCATAGTATTTTATTTTATTTTTTTGGTCCATACTGTGGAAGTCAGTGGGGAACTGCAACTGTCTAGCTTCCCACATTCTTCAACAGCTTGAGTGTTATGACAGCATTTTCATTTTAGAGTGAACTATACTATTAAATTGTTTAAAAAAAACTGCAGTGGAAACTACTGCAGGTTTTTCTGTTATCAGTGGATATATTTAGTCTGAAATCAGTAAAAGATATGAAAGTAATGAAAGCTGGTCATTGTGCATTTCTTCCCACTACTGTTCATATCAGTGTATGAAGTGACATAATGTTCAACCAGCAAGCTTTTGAAAATTAAACCCATACAGGACCCTCATCACCCCTTTGGGATGTTTTGTAGTAATGGCTGAAGTGGCAATATATAAACCACATGTAGCAGTGCTCTTCATGTAATTACACACCCCTTTCAATGTAATGTTCCCACAGCTTCCCCAGCCGCTTTGTGATTGGTCGGTCTCGAGGGGAGGCCCTGGCAGACAGGAGGAAAGAGGAGCTAAATGGATATGTTTGGCATTTGATCCATGCTACTCAAGAAGTAGCACAGGTAACCTTTGACCCCACTTACATTGTTGGTCTTTATACTATAATTTTTTAGTACACTACAATTCATACGTTTGGGGTTGGTACTTTTGTGCTCACCAAGATTGCATTTATTGGATTACAGTAAAAAATACAGTAAAAACTGTAATCTTTAAAAACTTCTTTTATTTTAAATATATTTAAGAATGCAATTTACTGAATTTTTCAGCAGCCATTATTCCAGTCTTCAATGTCACATGATTTTTCAGAAATAATTCTAATATGCTGATTTTCTGCTTAAGAAATATTTATTATTATTATTATGTTGAAAACAGTTGTGCTGCTTAATATTTTTGTGGAAACCGTGATGCTTTTCAGGATTTGATGAATAGATAGGTTTTTTTTGTAATATTATACTTTATTTACTGTCTTTTAATAAATTTGTTGCATCCTTGCAGAATAGAAGCATTATTTGTTTAAAAACTCTTAAAAATCTTACTAACCCCAAGCTTTACAACTTTAATAATGAGAAATGCAAGCTTACATTCACTAACCACCATCATGATTGTATTTATTTAACAATTATAATAGTCAATAGAACGTGGACAGCCTGCAGACATAATGTGAGTGGTTTCAGTTTGGCTTGGCGTGTTTCTTGGAAACGGTCCATGTTCTGTGAAAACAGACACATGTTGTCTGTAAACAGTCCACCCACTAGTCTATATCAGTATAGAGGCAGGACTGGCGCTACCAGCTGCCAAACCGTGAACGCTTTCACTTTTTCTGTTTTGTGCTGTACATCTTAAGAATGCAACCAGACCGCCTGACGTCCATACTATTACTGTGACTGTACACCTGCTTATTTTAGTGCTTGTTTATGAGTTAATGTTACCCTCTCCTCTTTCAGTGTGATCTGATCTACACCTTCTTTCACCCTCTACCAAGAGACGAGCGGGCAGGAAGTGTAGGAACTGTCGTAAATGCACTCCATAATAAACAAGCAGGTATGCTGCTTTTCCTTATTTGTCTTTTACACACCCACATACAGTTCTTATGAATCACTCTACTTACACATGCTTTCATATGTGAAGGATTCAAAGGTCATGCAGTACAAAATAAATCATCATGAGTTAGTGTAAAGAATATATTTATGGGCCAATCAGCTGCAGTCTATGTGACCTTGTCTGTGACTAAAAGTGACACACCCAGCACTTGGTCAGAGTCTTATCTTTAACTACTAGTGTAATGCGCCTGCAATCACACAACGTTAGCCTATGCACTGACACGTGTTTGTACAGGGGTTCCATAACTAGCGCCCAAGAAAAACAGTATAAAAATGTCAAAAAATTAATTCTGTTTTCTACATACTGGTCAGAAATGATGAGATTAATAAAACACTCCACTTTTTTTGAAAATAGGCTCATTGTCCAACTCCCCTAGAGTTAAACAGTTGAGTTTGACCGTTTTCTAATCCATTCAGCCGATCTCCGGGTCTGGCGGTAGCACTTTTAGCATAGCTTAGCATAGATCATTGAATCTGATTAGACCGATAGCATCTCGCTCAAAAATGACCATATATAATGACGATATTTTTCCTATTTAAAACTTGACTCTTCTGTAGTTACATCGTGTACTAAGATGATATGGCTAGGAACTATACTCTCACTCCTGCGTAATAATCAAGGAACTTTGCTGCCGTACCATGGGTGCAGCAGGCGCAATGATATTGCGCAGCGCCTGAAAGTGACTGGCACTAAGTTTGTGTAGATGAGAGGAGAGACAGAGTTGCAGCCGGCAGAGTTGATGGCTGCATTGCGCCTCATGGTACAGCAGCAAAGTTCCTTGACTATTACGGCGAAATGAGAGTACAGTTCCTAGCCATATCGACCTAGAAAATCGCATTTTTTTTTTTTCGTCCGTCTTTGTACACCATGTAACTACAGCAGAGTCAAGTTTCAAATAGGAAAAATATCGAAACTAGATCGAAACGTGATGCTAACGGTCTAATCAGATTCAATTATCTATGCTAAGCTATGCTAAAAGTGCTATCGCAAGACCCAGAGATCGGCTGAATGGATCCGAAAATGGTAAAACTCAACTGTTTAACTCTAGGGGAGGGGAGTTGGAAAACGAGCCTATTTTCAAAAAAAGTGAAGTGTTCCTTTAAAGGGTTAATTCACCCAAAAATGACAATTCTGTCATTAAAGGTGTTGTATATAATTTTTTGACTGTACTAAAGCAAAAACACCATAAAACATTTGCAAATATTCAGGAAACATGCTAAATTCACATAAATTTTCTCTGAAAAACAACACCACAGTTAGTTATTCTAATTTAAAAATGTGCATTCCATGTCGGAATTTCTGTTTTTGTTTTGGTCTGTATGATCCCGCCCACTTACAGTTTACCCAATAGAGTATTTCGACAGCCTGTTTGCAGAAAACACAGCATACTGCAGCCATTGCAGCAAGCAAACAAGCTGGGTCAAAGATCGCAGATTCTCCCTGACCTAAAAAGCCCCGGGATCCATCTAAAATGCTCTATGATAACAGGCATATTAAAACCCAGTTAGATCAACTCATCAGTAGTGTAAGGTTTCTTCGCCTTCCATTGTTTCATGAGTTCACACTTACATATAATAATAAATAGAGTAAGGGTAATGCGTATTTGGCATGCTGTCTGAGGGCAGGGCTCCAAGCTCAGAATTTTGGCCCGAACCCAGAGTACCCCCTCACGGGTTAGGATAGGAAAAGTTGTAAGTGAGGAGATGGGGTGGTGGAGAGATTCTGGAAAACTGCAAGTCTGCTGTGTATATACAGTGTATATATACACCTCTTGCCCATGTACACACTGTAAGTTTCAGGAGTGAAAACTGCATTTAAATGCAGGAGTGAGTTTTGTTAATTATCGTTCCATGTGTGTACGGAACAGCAGTATCTCCCACATTTGTAACCATAGCAACATTATGGCATCTTGCGGGAGTGAATAAGAATTTAGCCATTTGGTATCTGCCATTTTTTGGGAGTTAATGCGGTTGTCAAATGCGGTTGTCACTCCTGTATTTAAGTAAATTATGTGTGTACAAAACACGATTAAGGAGTAAAAGGTGAACTGACACCCAAAGTTAGCTGCAGTGTGTATGTGGCCCTTGTCAATTGGGCTGTTTACTGATTGTGTTTACATTTGTTCTAGTTCTAGAATAAATGTGAACATGCATTAATTCATCTTACTCACAAAAAACAGATTCAGTATTCCTCAAAATGAATAAAAACAGTGAAATTCAACTCAGAATATATGTTAAATAATACAAATATCCTTTATGCATGCAATCCCGTTTTATTAACCAATGTCTTTGCTGCCGACCTTCGATGATCCAATTTAACCATACTAATAAGCAAAAATTACTCGAGATAATTTAACATTTGTTTTCCTTTTTTTTTTCTGCGGTCTACTGTACAGATGTGAATTTACTTTTCTCAAAGCCTGAGGCTTTTGGTGTGAAAAGGTTTTTACATTTGCCAAAAATAGATATTTTTACATTAAAAACAAACAAGCAAGCCCTGTCCAGATTTAAAAAGTAATGCAAAAGTAAAGTAACACATTACTTTCCATAAAAAGTAACTAACGTAATTAGTTACTTTTTTAGGGAGTATCTCAATATTTTAATGCATTACTTTTAAAAGTAACTTTCCCCAACACTGTCCATCAATGCTGTAACCATAATTTTATGAAGCTACGAGAATACTTTTTGTGCATGAAGAAAACAAAAATAATTACTTTTTGTCACATTTTTTTTTTTATTTTGTAACTATAGATTTACATATAGATGTATTACATATAGCTGCCTTTATATTTTAGGAAGATAGTTCCTCTCAAGTGGATTTGCTTGCTTGGGTCTATGACCTCAAACATTTTGTAAACGCATCCATAGTTCACTCTCTGAGTGTTTATCACAACTAGGTAAATATTAAATGTCATCATGAGTAAAAGCTGCTTTGTGGCAGCTGTTGCCTCAGTCACGGGTCATGTTATCTGATTTGTGATAAAGGTCTCTGTTCAACAGGTTCACTTCTTGTCAGTCTGAGCTCTGAAAATCCAATTACTTTATTTACTAATCCTCCTTTGTTGTACTTTGGAAGCCAAATGCGCGCACACACACACTTACCTTTCCACACTAAATCCATTTCGTCCTCTTCTCCAGACTTGACCTGGGCTACTGTGCCCGGTGCAGTGGAAGGTGAAGTAAAGCTCTCAATTCTGTACAAGAGCGACAAGCTTTTCATTATGGTGATGCACATCAGAGGTTTGGTGAGTGTTTGATGTTACTCATATGCATGATACACATAAAAAAAGATTGCACTGTAGCTCACCATCATGTTACGGACATTTTTTCAGCAATCCTTGCAGGATGGAACAGATCCAGATCCATACGTCAAATTGTACCTTCTCCCAGACCCTCAGAAAACTAGTAAAAGGAAGACCAAGGCAGCCCGGCGAACATGCAACCCCACTTACAATGAGATGGTGAGGAAATATCACTTATCTTAATTTATTTTCATGATTATTCTTGACTGACTGATCACTTTGTCTCCTTTTCTTTTGGCAGCTGGTGTATGACAAGATTCCACGTGGTGATTTACAGCAGAGAACCATTCACCTGAGGGTACTGAACGAGGGTGCATTTTGGGAGAATACCCTGTTGGGTGAAACCATCATCCAACTGAAAGACCTCAACCCGGGCCATCGCTGGGTCGGTTGGCACCAGCTTGGCACAAGAGGCTCTGACATAAACCGCTAGCACTGGAAGTGGAAGTGAAGATTTCACTTGTGTTCTTCAGTGTGCATATGTTTGTGTCTGTCTTTGCTTATGGGTTGGGAGTTGGAGATGCCCAGCTGCTCAGAAGGCTGTTTCCCCCAGTGGGGGTTTGTGTTTGTTGATTCTCCTACCCAGGAGACGTGTAGATTCGGTGATGGAGTGTCATCACTTGATACTGTTCTGGTGGGGTACCGTGCACCGTGTGAACCAGACCTAGGATTTGTGAAAGCGGTTCTTGGTGACACAATGGGACAAAAACCATTTGGTGACTCAAGGATTGGCAGAGGGAATATTTAAAGATCCATGCGCCATATTTTTGGGGGGATTTCTGGAAAATTGCTGTCGGTGAAACTTCAAAAGCCCCATTTTGTCATCCTGAGAATGCTAATGGAAATTTAAGTTATTTTCTTTTTAAAATGTTTCTCTATTGCAGCTCAATTTTGAGCTATGTTTCGTCTTGTGACATTAGTATCTCTTTGTATCAGATTTTGCAGAGATTTACCTAGGAAACTAGTAGTGATGGCCGCTTTTGTACTGTAAAGTTGGGTAATTTCACATTGTGTGTGGCATTAAAAAAGGGATGAACACTTGATAGTCTTGGGCTCGAAATTGTGGAATTAACTCGATATAACCACTGCAGGAAATGACAAACTGAACAGAGTGAATGTAGATTTTTGATCATGTAAAATAGGTGGGTGCATAAAAAAAAAAAAACAGCAAAACCATGAATTGCATGTACAGTATATTGAAAGCGAGACAAACCATGAGGAATATGAACTTCCATGCGTAAACCTAATGTTTGTTTCTTTCCAAAATGACAGCACACAACTTTATATGCAGAAAAGGCTTTTGAAGGGACTTCAGGGTCAATGATTTTGTCTTGATGATATATAACCATAACATACACAAGGAAGCTTCTGTTTAAAAAAAAAAAAAAAAAAAAAAAAAAAGTTGATTTGCATGCTGTGAATTCGCTACTGGATAAATACTGCATTTTTGCATTTGTTTGTCAAGTACATTGACCTCACATTTTTCCAAGTTTTATTGGTTATTTCATTATAATTTTTTTTTTAATAAAAGGGGAAATAAAATTAAAGCTTTAGACTGTAGTTCTGTCAGTATTTCCATTCCTCATTTGTATGTAAAACTGCATGTAAATTAAATGCTAAATATACCACAGTAGCTTGTTTTTTTTCAACCGCTTAAGATTTTCCATTCCGATTTGCTTAACTTTGCACTCAGTTTGATTTTGAGTAGAATGACCTTATTGCTCACAGAAAGGAGAGGTTTTTAATGGAAAATTAATTGGAAAAAAGCATAATTGGAAATTACCTTTAATTATGTTTAATCTTATTTCCATAAAATTGTCCAATTTAACCAAGTTGCATTGATGTTTGTGTGTAAGAAAAAAAAAAAAGACTAATGATAGAAAATCTATAAAGTGTTGTTTTTTTTTTTTTTTTTTTTTTTTTTCTTGAGCAGGAAGCATCATGACAGGACCTTTTCATTCTTTACTGAATTTATGTCTTTAAATCAATAACCTACAAGTTGAAAGTGCAACCCTTGTATGTCGAGGTGCTCTAACAATCCAGTAGCCTTAAGCAAACTTAGGTATGATTATCCAGGTCAAAGTAGTCCCTGTTCCGTAGCTTTTTCTAACCAGACAAACCAGCTCCATTTCAGATATGAAGTGCATTTTTTAAAGAATTGAGCTTTGTTTCAAGTGACAAATGGTTGTGTGTCTGTGTCTGTGTGTATGTGTGTGTGTTTCTCTTTCCTCCAAAGGGCACTACTGTGTGACGCTTAACCTAATGGGAAATGATTGAATGATTGCATGCCAACCCATAATGGAAAGCAGAGTGTTTTAGAAAAGCTTTGTTGTGTATGTGCAGATGAGTTTGGGTTTAAAGGTATAGAACTTTTATAACATCTGTGACCCTTATTTTAATAAATAAAAAGGATGTTGTGGGATTAAAGTCAATGGGGTTGGCATACTGTAAATGCTGAGAATATAATTTTGATGTGACTTATGGACTGTAAATGGGTTTATCCCATTTTCTTCATTTCTAGACAAAAGGTTTAATGTGTTTCTTCTAATTTCAAACCATGTTTTTAAACTTTATTTGCACTTAATAAATGCACAGGGAAACTGACTTGATACTGTGTATTTTTCTTTGTTGAACCTTAATCCTCTACAAAGATGGTGCAATGATCAATGTCAAATGATGAAACTTGTGCAAAACCTTAGTCTTCGTATAGATGTAGGTTCACACTGCGTCCATTATATATTTGTATTCATTTGTAAATCTGAGTTGTACGTGACTGACCCTAACAATCCAGTTTATTGACGCACTGGCGACTATCCCATATGCTGTTTTGGCTGTCATCGCACTGAGGTAAGAATTACATCAGACGGGGGTTTATCATAAAGACTTTTAATTGCATGTCTGAACAGTCCATGTTCTTTCACATTACTCATTGTTCTGATACTCCTCTAGAGAATTATGATGACATAAATGTCTCATTCATGTTAATGTATCAAATTAAAACATTACACTGAGAAGAAGTTTAATTAGGACAACCTGGGAATAAAATTAGCCTCTTTTCACGTAAAATAGAGTACAGATGAGAGTTTTTTCTTTCACTCCATGGTTGCTTAGAGAAGGGTTTAAAATGGAAGTCTATTTTCACCATCGAATAAAAAAAGTTGCATTTACTTGTTGCATCAAGGAAAAAACATAAAGGTAAATTGCGACCTTTCATAGTTTCGACTTTTCCTCTCAGAATTGCGAGTTAATATGCAAAAATAAATTGTGGGGTATACAGCCAGAACTGTGAAGAAAAACGCAGAATTTTGAGACAAACAGTTGCAGTTAGTCTTTTTATAATACGCTTCCTTCTCTTACCAGAGAGCAGTAAACAGAAAACTCTTGCTCTTGTAATATTGCTTTAATAAAGGCTGGCTTATGTGTCCTGGTACTGATATTTAGTGAAGCCACAACTGAAAAGAGAGCGAGAGAGATTTTAAAAAAGCTTTCTCATATAGTATGCACAGTCAATTCTTCATGAAACATTACTACTGTGCCTGAGGGATTCTGCACAGGCAGTTTCTCCAGAAAAGGCTTTGCACCAAGGCACGAATGGATCTGTCAAATTCTTGCTGCAAGTCTCACTGGACTTATACTAGATTAGTCAAAACGACTAGAAGAGTCGTGCTCAAACAGAGCGTTGCATTAAAGATTTAGAAGTTCCTGAGGGGTTTATATACTGTAGGTATTGCCTGGACATTGCGTGACATGCACACTCACAGAACAGCTTATATAACGCGCTTATCAAAGTTCCACTTGAGATCAGAATTTTACCACGGTCCCTTACAGCGCGCGGGCTCTACTGAACTTTAGAGACGCTCCCTTGCAGCTTTTCTGATGAAATCTCTCCGCTTTAGCTCCGCGGCTAGCGAGCGAAACGGCGACGTCAACGAGTCTGTCTACCAAGTGTTTATATTTAAAACGACTTAAAAGTGAAACCGCTTTTTTCGTAAATCTACGGAGACCACTTTGACTCGATTTTTGATGGTATAGCCGTTTTTTCTCCTACAACTTACAGTATTTTTCTTCCGACAACGCGGCAGCTGGGCGCGATTGAGGTGACAGTAGACTGACAGTTGAAGAACCGACCCTCGCTTCCCTTCAGACGTCAAAATGGCTTTTGATTCAAGCTTTCATTTGGAGTATACCAGCCTTTCTTGCTTTTATACCAGCTCAAAATGCCTTTCCGTTCCTTCTGCTGTGTCTACAACCCCTTCAAACCGAAATAATTGGTGTTGTTTTCCTCAGGACGGCACAGTTGGCGTTAACACTGCGGTCAATATGGACGCTGAAGCTATTTCCGCGAGCCGGGTCGGACTCAACAGAGCCTAAACGACATGGACACTTTCGTTTACCCCGGAGAATATTTATCTGTACTCATGGATGGTATTAAGGGCTGAAAGGAATGATAAACGGAGCGTTTTACTTTTTTCGTAGCTAACATTTAGCCATACATTAAAGCTTGATTACTAGCTGCGTAAGCCAGCTAAGCCTTATAAGGCCATATTTAGGTTGTCTTAAAAACTGTTCTGTATATTAGTAACATTCAGAGACATTTAAACCTAACATTCGAAGCACTTTTATGCAAATGAAGTCTAAACAGTGTGTTTAACCACTTACAAGGAAGTACCTTAAGCTAAAAGTTAGCTTGTTCTGTTTATGTGGTTCAACGCATTTCATATTTTTCAGAAGTATGAGCACACATGGACACTTTTCTCAAGGGGACACGCGGTCCACGCGTGACAGTGACGAGCGCGCTGACAGCTCGTGGATAAGCGTGTTCTCACTAGTTTCCAGGCCTGCGTGGTCTCTCCTGCAGAGGTATTTCCCCGGAAGAACGCAAACAGCATTTGAAATGAATTCAAATCTAGACATTGGAAACTCCCTGGCCCCTCTGAAAGTTGCATACCTCCAGTGCCAGCATGAAAACGCGCCGTGCGCGTCCTCTGGAGACCCGAGGACTCTTTCCTGGTTCACGCACGACTCATTAAGTGAACTAGGAATTCAGAGCACCTCCCAAAAAGATTTCAGTCTTCAAAAGCAAGCGTCGGTTGGATACCTCGGAACGGCGAAAAACTTAATCAGCCAGGTCTTGCAGAACGCGCAAGAAAAAAGGCGCGCGAAACCGGAAACCGGATGCGAATTGTGCCCGGAGACGCTGTCCGTGCGAACTACGAACAGCTGGTGGTGGAGCGGATTTTGGGAGGCCGACGACAGACCTCCAAACTGGCTGCTAAATGGAGCACAAAGCAGAAAAGAGACTGATACGAGCTGGCAGCATTGTGGAGAACATCACAGTGTCGGCTATTGTCAAAGCGATGGTGGGCGGTCAATGCAGAGCGAAAGGCCTGGACCCTTGTGCTCTAAAGAGCTGACCAACAATGCAAGCCTGCCCAAAACTGACTCATACCAGCTTCCACTAGATGTTGAGCAGCAACTACTAGTTTGTAGTAGAACCTACAGTGAGGTGGCAATTCTGACTCCAGACCAAGATAATGGCTACTCCAGCTTGGAGGAAGAACACTCAAATAGCAAGCTTCACATGAAACTGCTTTCCAAGGAGCAGGAGGTGTCGGAAACAGCCAGCCCTGTTAGCTCCGAGGACGGCTCGTCTCAGACAAACACTACAGGAAGTCAGTTTCGTACTGAACCTGAGGAAGAAACCAAGGAGGGAGAGAAAGAGGAATTTGAAAAGAAAGCAGAAACTGCTCCAGGTGCTGAAAACGTGCCTATCTTGGCTGCTCCTCAATGTCAAAACAAGGTCATCGCTTACATCATGGGCAGCCCTTCCAGTGGTGAATCCGAATCGGAGGATGACTGCGATTGGGACAGTAATGACGACGATGGCTTTGACAGCGAAGGCTCATCCCACTTTTCCGATTCTGAGGACTTGGATGACAGCGATGATGAATCCGAGGAAGATTCGGATGGAGAGGAGGCGGACTCTGAGGCCGAGAGGCTGTGGAATTCTCTGTGCCAAAACGGGGATCCTTATAATCCGAGGAACTTCACAGCTCCCATAAGGACAGCCTCCAAGCCAACCCCTGCGCCTACAGACTCTTCGGTCTCAGAGTCTCCGCCAGCGCGTATGTCCTCCCATCTTTCGTCTCCTCCATCGTCGCCCTCACTCTCAGAGAACGAGTCTGGCGAAGATGCCTGTGAGATGGACGAGGAAGAGAATCGGAGATTGTGGAACTCCTTCAGCCGCTCAGCAGATCCCTACAGCCTTCTCAACTTCCAGGGCCCCATACACACTCTGAAAACCTCCAAAGGGTGCCGGATGGAGAAAGCGCCTGGAACGCCGCTCTACAAGAGAGAGGAAGCTGAGGAGAGGTTGGACAGTGGATTCTCAGAGATTTCTCCTATGCCATGCTCAAGCAGTGCCACGGCTGTTCAGTTAAAGAAGGTTTGTATAACATTGACCTTAATTCATGCATTATCACATTCCAAACTATATACAGTTGTTTTTCTGAACATTTTCTGACATGGTGTGGATGGCTTAAAAACACATTATGTCTGGAATGAATCAGATGGAGACAGTTACTCCTCCTCTGACTCATGGAGTTGTTATTAGACATCTAGTTTTGTTGCGGTTTTGCCTACTTTAGGTTCACCAAAATGTTTAAAATCTTAGCACATGCTAAGTCAAATGGTTAAGTTAATTTTTAAGGGACCAGGCAAGCAATTTCCTTAGGAAAGTCAATTTTAAACAGCCAACATGCACTTTTTAATATCTAATATTGTTTTAGATAAGATAAGACTTTATTGACCCCTTGGAGGAAATTGAGGTGTTTGCAGCAGTGGCACAAGGAAATGAAATAATAATAGGCTCTAAGATAGTGGTAACACTTTAAAAATAAGCTTCAATTAGGTAACATAAACTAATAAATTGAAAATAGTTTTCTAATCTAGGTTAATGTTGTTTTCTGCATAGACTGCTGTTCACAATCTTGAAGTCATAAAGACTTATTTAGGAAATGAATACTTCTATTTAATGAGAAAGAGAAGGTTTATTATTATTTATATTATAAAATGTGGGTAAAACATTTGTAATGTTATGGAAGATTTCTATTTTGAACTTCCTGCTCATCAAAAAGCCCTGAGAAAAATCTATCATGGTTCCCAGAAAATATTAAGCAACTGTTTTCAATATTGATATTAATAAGAAATGTTTTTTGAACACTAAATAAGTATATTGATTCCTTCAGAATGATTTCTGAAGGATCATGTGACACTGAAAACTGAAGAAATGGCTGCTGAGAATTCAGCTTTGACCACAGGATAAATTGCATTTTAAAATATATTGAAATAGTTATTTTAAAATGCATTCAAATTTCAACTATTACTGTTTTTACTCTCTTTTTGATTAAATAAATGCAGCCTGCGTGAACGTAAAAGACGCATTTCAAAAACATTTTAAAATCGTACACATCCCAATATTTTAAATGATGCTGTACATTACATAATTCATTTGTAACATTTCTTATTGCTCAACAAGAATTAACAGTGAAGAATGCATTAACAGTAATCTAGATTAATAGATTTTGTAGAAATTGTTGGCTGTTGTTATTTCTTGACACCTGTTGCATTAGCTAATATTTATGAATACAGTAACCAGAATACAGAATAAATTGTGCCTTTCATATATTTGGATTAATGGCCTCAGGTCTTCATCCATCCAACAATAGTGCATTTATATGCACAATAATAATCTTTTATTCTATACAATGACTGGTGGCGACAGTTAATCCTCTTTCTCGCTGCCATTCTTTGACAATATGGCAGTATAGGCCAGCTTGAGAAAATGATGTAAAGCCATGCAACATCATTTTCTACTTTTTTCCCTCCCCTGCCTGTGATGATCTGATGCAATGGTTCCATTTTGCTGTCTCCAGGGAGACCGAGTCCGTGCTCTGCCCATTACTCATTATCACTTTATAGCATGCTGCATTTCATGACTCTGGCATCACAGTAGTCAGAGTCATTAGATTTGGTCTGAGGTGATGGCACTCCCTAACACTCACATGCGTTATGAGCGATCATCAGCAGTTTAAGAGAATCACATGTTACTTAGCAACAGTGAAAGGGTGAGTCTAAAAAAGGAGAAATAGGAGAAATGGGTGTTAATTTCACTGTACAGTTTATATTCTGAACTTGACAGGGCCTTTTTGAGTTAATTACATTTTTTCCTTTAATTTATTAGCTACTTTCACTCATTTGATTGCTTTTAAGAATGTAGAGAATGTGCCAGGTTTTAATATCCCAGAATGCTCTGCTCATACACTACCAGTCAAAAGTTTTTGAACAGGTAATGTTTTTTTTAAAGTCTCTTGTGCTCACCAAGCCTGCATTTATTTGATCCAAAGTGCTGCAAAAAGTAAAATTTTGAAATATTTTTGATATTTAAAATAACTTTTTTTGAGCAGCAAATCTGAATATTAGAATGGTTTCTGAAGGATCATGTGACTGGAGTAAGGATCCTTAAAATTCAGCTTTGAAATCACAGAAATAAATTACGTTTTAAAACATAATCAAATAGAAAAGAGTTATTTTAAATAGTCAACATATTGTGCTTTGGGTCAAATAAATGCAGACAGAAGAGATTAAAAACATTAGGAATCCTACTGTTCAAAAACTTTTGACTGGTAGTGTATAACATAGGTATAATATGTAATAACTTTATAAAAACTCCTTTTTTTGTATTCCTTTCACAGGTGACATTCGTAGATGAGGTTGAGGAGTTCTATGCCAGCAGCGACGAGGATCGTCATGGACCCTGGGAGGAAATCGCCCGGGACCGCTGTCGTTTTCAACGCCGTGTTCAGGAAGTTGAAGAGACTATCAGCTACTGCCTTTCTCCAACTTTCCGTCTGGACATTTTTCAAAGACTACACAGTACTAGTTAATTAAAAGCCTTTTTTTGTTGTTTGACAGCAAGTGTGAACAATGAATAAGAAGTAATATATATATATCAATAGTTAATTCAGGGCATCAGGAGGAGGCCCTTCAATGTTCAAAGGGCTCACATGTCACAAATCCAAGGAACTCCATGGTTCCTGCCAGGGAAAGCCACCTCACTTAAGACTGCTGAAATGTTTTGTGCTGAGTGTCGTGTGGATTCTGGAAATATGCATTTTGTTTTAGTTTTTCAAGTCACACTGTCCTTTTTTAGTCCTTAATACAATAGTTTCATTTTAAGGAGAAAAACAGAGGAACTACGTATCAGTTGAATTACAGGGATAATTGAATTACAATTATCGGAAGGTTGATTTAATGATTCATTAGATTTGGTTTAGTGATACACGAGCAATGCACAAAAAGTGCTGTAACTTCATCACCCCATGAAGCGACACTAAATTGATATTCATCTTTCTCTTAAAACCTGTATTAGTGCATAAGTATTCTGGAGGGGAAATGAAGTGTTAGCTTTCCAAATCCCTGTTGTTTTCATCTCACAGGCCTTCTTACAAACCCCTCGAGTTGTAACCTCAAAGCCAAAGATAACATATTTCTGCTCTGCAAAGGATCATTAAGCCAGGCCTCAGTGTTTGATGCCACAGGGGCGCACCGGGTGAAGGATCCCCTCAGAGAAATCACCCTCATTACCCACATTAAAACCTAGTGGTATTTTGCCGGAACTGAGAAGTGCTTATATCAGTGTCTGTTCCTGTGTTAAAAAGAAGATATATGAGCGTGGGCCTTAGTGCAATGTATTTGCATGATCCTAAATGGAAAAATGTTCTTTTCCCTATCGCTATTTATTGGACACAACCATATGTGGAAATCACTGTCGTGTAATGGGGTTTTTCTCTGTGCTTTGAACTGTGGCAGCTGTGACAAAACAGTAAAATCTTGACTATAAAGGTGAAATGCAGGGACAAAATGCATGTTTTTGATTTGAACTATAATATGCTTGATGTTGAAGCATAAAGGTAATTTGCTAATCAGTATAATTAACATAAAGGCATTTTATTTTTGTAATACATTTTACCAGTTAAGCATCAGTAATGGGGTTTGTGACAAAAAAGTTTAGTCCTAATTGAATTAAAATTCAATAAAAAGTAATGCAAGAAAGTTGACTGTTGTGTACTTTTTAAAATGTTTTATAGACTAAATATTTTATGTATTATTCGCATATGTTTTCAAAAAGGATAAGATGCAGAAAGCAAGATATTATGAAGATGTGCTATATATACACCACCAGTCAAAAGTTTTTTTTTAAGGTTTTTAATGTTTTTTTAAAGAAGTTTCTTCTGCTCACCAAGCCTGCATTTATTTGATCCAAAATACAGCAAAAGCAGTAATGTTCTGAAATATTTTTACTATTTAAAAAAGCTGCTTTCTATTTGAATATATTTTAAAATATATTTATTTCTGTGATCAAAGCTGAGTTTTTAGTATCATTGCTCCAGTCTTCAGTGTCACATCATCCTTCAGAAATCATTCTAATATGCTATCAATATTTAAAACAGCTGAGTACATTTTTTTTCAGAACTCTTTGATGAATAGAAAGATCCAAAGATCAGCATTTATCTCAAATAAAAAGCTTTTGTAACATTATACACTAGAATTTTGTTACAGAAGATTTCTTTTTCAGATAAATGCTGTTCTGAACGTTTTATTCATCAGAGAAACCTGAAAAAACTCTCCTGAGCTGTTTTGAACATAATAATGAATGTTTTTTAAGCAGCAACTCAGAATATTAGAGCGAACATGGTTTCTGAAGGATAATGTTAGTAAAGTAATGATGCTAAAAATTCAGCATTTTAAAATATATTCAAATAGAAAGCAGTTTTTAAACAGTAAAAATATTTCAAAATTTCAGTTTTTGCTGTACTTTGAACCAAATAAATGCAGGTTTGGTGACTTCTTTAAAAACATTAAATATCTTACTGTTCAAAAACTTTTGACACATACTGTTTACTGATACATTCATCCTACTAGTCTTACTATTGAGTATAGCTTACTTTGTACAACACTATATCCCACAATGCAATGTGCTTGACCTTTCATTTCCTGTGTAATGCATGAACTGGAAGTAATTTATTTTTGAATTAAATAAGCCATGCCTCCTCATTTGACATTTTAAACAAAACTGGATTAAAAATGCAAAATAATCCTTTTTTAAATTTGTGCATCTATGTGACTAAGTAGCACACTACTGTTTAAAGCATATATATTATGAAATAATGCCTATTGTCTACTTCTTATGTATTAAACATAGTAGACCGTATATATTGCACAGTATTCAAAAGTACTGTAATATATTAGTATTCCAATTTCAACCTGGCCACGTTTGTGGATTGTACGAAATAAGGTTGTCGTTTCATCAACATCGACCACAGTTCCTCAGTTGAACAGCATAGTGTGATGTCGTATCTCAGTCTTGTCAGGATTGTCTCAAGATAAGTCATTCATAAGCTCTTTTCCAATTGTGCTTTATTTCTTGTTCCGTTGTATTTATTTTTTGGTATTTTAATCAGCACATGTATGACTTATATACAGGCCTATATTTGATGACTGAGATAGATAGAGTTACATTTAGTTTGAGTTATAATTCGCACTGTGGTAATGAGAAGCGCGCTAAAGCAAGAGGAAAGTGCTCTAGAACTGTAGAATATCTTAAAGTAACAGGAGTGTGTAAACTATTTTGCAAAAAATAGTAGGCACGTATGGTTCTGCTGTATTAGTATGAGCAAATGATGGATTTGGTGTACTGATTCAATCAATACGTCCAAGGATAAACCAAACTAAAATGTGCTTGGCGGCTTTTTTCCATTGATAAACATTCAGGAACATTATAAAACATTGAACGCGACATAATAATCCAAATATTTAATAGCAGCATTAAATCTAAATTAACCAGTTCTATCCATTTAGTTTAAACGGACCAAGCAGGTTCCTTGCTCAAACAGGAGCATTTTTTTTCTCCAGTTCGTATTTAGAATAGCAATACTAAAAGGTCAATATTTACATTTTATACCTTTGCTTATATTTTATCGGGATATTTATTTTTCCTTAGGAACTGAATGTTTAGAGAGGAGGACTGGAAAGTATGCACCTGCCTTATTTAGAATAAACTAACATCAGGCTGAAAAGAGAATATTTTATGTTCACTTTTGATTATTTCTTTAACAGTCAGTAGAGGGCGCTGTGTATATTAGGTCATTAGGGAGCGCAGTCTACCGTTCGTCACTAGAGGGCACAGGATAGAGTTAATAGAAAACTCTATACACAGCTTGAAGTCACTAGAGGGCACTGTAAACTATTAGTTGACGTCCTACTATGAGCCATTGTTTTCAAAAAGAACAAGATGTGACGAAGGCCCACATTTATAGTATTTTTATGCAAGCTGTTTTTGATGGTTTATAAAACAGTGTTATCTAAACTATCGGTCGCCGTACTTACAGCACTAATTACTGGAATAAGACAGAAATAATCTTAGACTCCCTTACAGTTGCTTTAAGTGTTTAGGCCTGTCTGTCTTGCAAGAAGCAACATATCTTGTATTTAATTGCAGTAATTTTCTGCATTAGCAGAGGCATGTGGAGATGTGAACAGATATCTGATGTGTTTATAGGGGCTATTCTCTTCAGCGTGTCTGCTACAGTTGTGAGTTTGTGGAATGTGAGGTATTAGACTAGATTAAGTCCAGCTGTAGATTCAGCAGTTGAAATATGAGTACCATCACCTGCCACTGACTCTTAGCTTACTGTACAGAATATTTCTTATATATTATAGAAAGATGGTGGATAGATGTAGATATAGATATATAGAAGTGTCTTATTCTGACCCAGGCTGTGTTTGTTTGATCAAAAATGCTGTAAAAACTGTAATACTGTGAAGTATTATTACAGTTTAAAATAACTGTTTGATTTTAATAATACAATCTATTCCTGTGAAGTCAAAGCTGAATTTTCAGCAGCCTTTTTGAAGGGTTCTTTGATGAATAGAAAGTCTTTGATGACAAGAACAGCAATTTTTATTTGTAATATTAAAAATGTCTCTACTGTCACAAATATTTTCAGATGCATTTGTTATTTGTAAGATAATTATGCATGTTTTATGAGCTCATAGTAATTAGAATGCTCCATATGTTTGTACTTACTAGTTAATTATCACTATAAAACCATTCAAAATGAACTAGTAAAGGCAAAAATGTGATTAATTAACAAAAAAATGAGAGATTCTCCTCCTATTATACAGTATATTAATATACATTTTAAACAATTGTTGAAAAAAATGGAAATAAACATATTATCTGTTAACTAACAATGTGTATACACTACCAGTCAAAAGTTTTTGAACAGTAATATTTTTTTGTTTGTTTTTTGTTAAAGAAGTAAGTTCTGCTCACCAAGCCTGCATTTATTTGATCCAACGTACAGCAAAAACAGTAAAATTTTGAAATATTTTACTATTTAAAATAACTCTTTTCTATTTTAATATATTTTAAAATATAATTTATTCCTGTGATTTCAAAGCTGAATTTTTAGCATCATTACTCCAGTCACATGATCCTTCAGAAATCATTCTAATATTCTGAGTTGGTGCTCAAAAAAACATTTATTATTATTATGTTGAAAACAGCTGAGTAGGTTTTTTTTTTTTTTTTTTTTAGGTTTATTTGATGAATACAAAGTTCAGAAGAACAGAATTTATCTGAAATAGAAATCTCTTGTAACATTATAAATGTCTTTATCATCACATTTGATCAATTTAAAGGATCCTTGCTAAATAAAAGTATTCATTTCTCTAATTTCTTTACCAATAAATAAATAAATAAATAAATAAAATATACTGACTCTAAGCTTTTGAATGGTATAGTGTATAATGTTACAAAAAGCTTTTTATTTCAGATGAATGCTGATTTTTAGATCTTTCTATTCGTTAAAGAATCCTGAAAAAATCTACTCAACTGTTTTAAATATTGATAATAATAATAATATTAATAGCAATGTTTCTTGAAAAGGAAATCAGCATATTAGAATGATTTCTGAATGATCATGTGAAACTGAAGACTGGAGTAATGATGCTGAAAATGTAGCTTTTTTGATGACAGGAATAAATTACATTCTACAAATATTCAAATCGAAAGCAGTTATTTTGAATAGTAAAAATAGTTCACAATTTTACTGTTTTTGCTGTACTTTGAATCAAATAAATTCAGGATTGGTGAGCAGAAGAGACTTCTTTAATATTCTTACTGTTCAAAAACTTTTGACTGGTAGTGTATGTGTACAATCTATGTACACATATACTGTGTGTGTGTCTCAGTTCAGAAGGGGTTAATCCATGGCTCTAAGCTGGAAACACGCGTGTCATTGGTGGGCTTCTTGCCTGGGGGTGGGCTGTGAGAGATTACAGTTTCATTTCTCCCTCTTTCTTTAATTAAACGGGAAAAAACAGCAGCTGTGATGGCGCCACCCACCGCTCCGTCCTGCACTGTACCCATCAACATAATGGTCCCCCATCCATCTCTCTCCCTCTCTCTCACTCCCCCATCCCTCTCTTCATTTTCCAGCCAGCGATGATTGACAGCTCCGAGTTGGTCATGTGACACTTAAGTACCCAGGGATTTGCAGTGAGCATGCTCCATAGTGTCCCTCCTCCCCTCCTGCCTCCATTTCTCCGGTACGTTTGTCACTCCCTCCTTTATCCATCCTTTCCTGAAAAGGGGATGCTGTTATTGTAGCATCTCGCCGTGACTGCCTGCACCAGCTAGTATTGTTGCTGTTGTCAGTAGCGTTGCGTATAGGACGACTATTGATTATTTTTATTTGCTTACAACTGATTAATTATTTTGTATTTTTAATATTATTGTTATTTTTTATATCTTTATTTTATTTTGTGGACATATCAAGAATATCCAAACAAGCTCATAAACTGTGTCCAGGTAAGTGTTGATTTAGTTTTTTTATTTTAATTTAATAAAAAATATGAATTTTATGAATGTTTTTGTGTAACATTTGTTTAACATTTTTTTAGAGTATGTTCACACACTTATAATTAATTCATATGAGAAGCTTTTAAGTGAATATTTCATAACCGTGAACAAAAAACGTGGACGGAACATCCTGTCCAACATGCTGAACACTTTGATCTGGTTGGTCCTCATCGGGCACATGCCTCATTTTCGGGGTGTTGTCCGTGAATACAGATGCTGGGGTCCCACCAGATGGGCTTCGAGCCTGTTTGTCCCCCCCAGAGTGCCGCCACCTGTCTGTCTTCGTTCTTTTTTGCCTCTGTTCGTCTCTTTTTGCTACTCTGTCAATGCCGGGTTTGTTCCAATCGAGTGCCGTCCAGCATGCAGAGTATCCCAGCAAATCTTTAAAAGAGCGAGCTTTGCCAAGCCAGAGCTATTTGGATGAACCGCACTTAGATTGAGAGGATAAACTCAATTGACTTCAACAGGCATCCTGTTTAGCGCCCGGTTGTGTAATGGATTTCTCCCGGTGGGGGTGTGCGGTTTTGATTTGGACAAATATTGTTAGTTTCTAAAGGAATGATTTTCATATAAAGCACTAAACGAATATAAATCACGTTTGGTCCTTAAAACCAAATAATTGGAGATCAAATGGCATTTAAAATGCATTTGTGATTCGCTTTAATGAGTGTCGAATGCCTTGAAAAGAGATGAATGCGGTGCTTTGCCCCTAAAAAAAAAGACGCATCTGTTTTGGAAGCACACTAGCTCTCTGTCCCCGTGTATCTGTTTGTGTTGCCACTCTCTCTCTGTTCTGTTTATCTGCCGTGTGATTGGTTTGTGCAAAGGAAATGCACTTTTGTCTCTGTTTCTCATTGGTTGGAGCATGTAGGATCTATGCTGATGGCTGGTAACGCTGGTTGTGGTTTGTGTGAAGCCTGCGCCGTCAAAAAAGGAGGGAAATGTGTGCGTGCATGTGCGTTTCTGTCGTCTCAGTTTCTCGTATGCATCAGCTTCGCTCTCTGATGCAGTGCTGATACTGTGAGCACCCAGAGCGAATACAGAGTAGTGATGGAATGCGGTACTTCTAGATCAGGTGCTGCTGGGGAACCGAATACTGCACATTTTGAGGCGTCCTGAGGGGATGGTGGTTTCAAAAATGATTTGGCTATTGTTTTCTCTACTGAAACCTGGATGAGTTTCTGCATTCTGTGGAAAACAGAACAGAACAAAACAAAAAAGGTTTTTTTGAAGAATATGCTGGTTGGTCTTTTTCATTTAGTAAAAGTGAAGGACTCGGGGTGTCAAGTTCCAGAGTGACACTATAAAAGCAGTCCATATGACTCATGTTGTATATTCTAAGTATATTCCAAAAGCCAATTGAAATCTTAGAAAACAGACTGAAAGCGAACCGATTTCATTTAAAATCTGGCATGGGCATCTATTACAATGTGTGGTTTATTTTTGATTTGTCAGTTTATCACTTAGCAATGTCGAAATAAGTTCTTCCATTTGAAAGTGACCGTAAAAAAAAAAAAAAAAGTAAAAATTATTTGCCCAAACAAAACCCAACCAAGCAAGATGCCAATTTGAAAACTGCTGAATTTTGTTTATTTTTTTGTTTTGTTTAATATATAATAAATATTTTATTTATTTATTTATTTTTGGCATTAATTTAAAGAGGAAAAATTCTTTAAAACAGATTTAAACAAATTTAAAAGACAAATTATGCCGAAACAAAAACCCAAGCAAGATGCAAATTTGGAAACAGCTGATTTTTTTTTTTTGTATATATATATATATATAATATTGAATAAGTTTTTTATTTATTTATTTATTTTCTGCACTGATTTAAAGGTAAAGAATTCTGTAAAACAGATGTGTGTACGTTTTAAATGTCAAGCAAAACATCTCACAGAAATAGATGTTAGATTTTAAAAATAAATAAATTAATTAATAATTAAAAAAAAAAAACTAATTATGCTAAAACAAAAACTCAAGAAGGAAGATGAAAATTTGAAAACAGAGTTTTTTTGTGTGTGTGTTTATTTATTTTTTTATTTTGTACATAATAAATATTGAATAAAGATTTTTTTTTTTTTTCAATTTATTTTCTGCACTGATTTAAAAGTGAAAAAGCTGTAAAATAAATTTAAACAAATTTAAATGTCAGGCTTACAAAAATAGGTGTGTTGGATTTTTAAATAAACAAATAAATACAGGCAAATTATGCCAAAATAAAAATCCAAGTGAGCAAGATGCTAATTTTTAAATAGCTGAGTTTTGTGTGGGGGTTGTTGTTTTTTTTTTTGGAAGAACACTTAATTCAACATGATTCCAACTGGACATTTTTAGAAGAGCACCATTTTCAGCTCACTAAAAATGCTTTGTTGAATTAAAGTCTGTGGCCTAAATTAAGAATTGATGAATGTGTTGAGGGGCTCAAATTCATATCATATCAAATATCATATTATATATCATATCATATCATTTCAGTGACTAAATTGTATGGATGTTACAGCAGAGAATGTCTTTAATGACCGTAAATGGCTCTGTTGTTGTGTCATTTACAGTCATTTACAGTCATTAGCATGTGACAAATCAAAGTCTTGGCAGTATAACACTAAACTACCATATACACTGATATACGCAGATACATTGTATTTGTTTTTTGAACTCATCTAGCACGGTTACTGAAAGCCTGAGTGCATTCATGCTGCTTCAGTGTTTACAGAGGTGGTCTTATCTTTCAGCACATGCCTTAACGAACGTAATTAGACATGGAAAAGTGCACAGCACTTAGCTAGATAGCCTTCGTCATTGTACTTCAGAGTGGATTACTGTGAGGCAGACAGTGGAGGAGGAGAGGTGCTGTGTGCTGGAGAGAGCCCGGCATTAAAGAGTTAATCTGCTCATTCATCACCTTTATTAGGGGGGTTTCCTGCCCCAAAAGGCAACCCATTAAATATACAGTAAGCCCAAAGGGTATTTGAACACTTAAGCCAGACTTAAAGATGTATGAATGTCATTGGATTAGATAACCAAATATCTCAAGTGTTGTTGTTGTTGTTGTTTTAAACTAAAACTATTACAAACAAAGCTGGAATAAATAAAATAAAAGTAAATACATAAACAAATAAATAAATAATAGTTTAAAGAAAAAAAGTGAACTTTTGCATCAGCAAATAATTAAAAAGTTTAATTTGAAGTACTAAAATTATTAAAATTGAAATAAAAATAAACAAAAAAGAAATATGTAACCGGAACTATTAAAAATGACAAAATAGCAAAATTACTGAAACTGTTAATATTTAATATTAATTTAATATATTTTTTCATATTTTAAATATATATTAAATTAATATTAATTAAATGTAATTTTAATTCTGTTAATTCTTCTAAACACTTATTAATAAGTACTAAGTATATAAACAGTAAAATAACATGCATAAATAAAAATTAAATAAAAAGCTAAATTATATTAATAAATATTTTTTATAATTATTAAGCATATTAATAAATACTATAATATATAAATACTACTACAATAGCAGTGATATTTTATATTAAAGTAATATTAATACAATTTAATATTAATTATTTTAATTCTTCTAAACAAAATATTAATAAGTACTAACAACGTATATATAAAAAAATTAAAATAGCATGGATCCAACTGACATTTATAATGAAGAAACATACTGAAATAAAATAAGCTGAAGTTGAAAGACTAAATCTGAAAATGAAATAAAAATAAATTAAAGATAAATAATAAAAATAAAAATGAAAAAAGCAAATAACAAATAATTAAAACCTAAAACTAAAAAAAAAAAAAAAAAGTAAATGGAACAACTTAATTATTAATAAATACTATTTTAAAATAATAATAAATAATATTAATAAATAATATAATAGTATATAAGTGCTACTACAATAACAGTGATATTTTATATTACATTTATATTAATACAATTGAATGTTAACTCTATTAATTCTTCTAGACACATATTAAGTATTAACAAAGTAAAAAAAATTATAATAAAAATGATAAAAAGTACATAAAATTATTAAAACTTAAAACCAAACATAAAAAGTAAACAAAAATAAAATAAAAAGAGAAAAAAAAAATATAATAGTATATAAATAATACTACAATAACAGAGATATTTTATATTAAATACTAATTCTATTAATTCATCTAAACAAAATATTAATAAGTACTAACAAAGTATATAAATAAAAATAAAATAACATGTATCCAACTGACATTTAGTATGGAGAAACATACTGAAATAAAATCAGCTGAAGTACTAAAACTCAAACTGAAATAAAAATAAATTGAAGATAAATAACAACAAAAATATAAAAAATGACAAAAATAAATAATTATTAAAACTTAAAAACAAAAATATAAAAAAGTAAATAAAAATAAAAAAGATTAAATATATAATAATAATAAATAATACTACAACAACAGTGATTTTATTGGGATTTATTTTAAACAATGTAACAAACACACTTTTCAGCCAAAACAAAAATAGGTTTGTTACGATTGAAAAAGAAAAAGAAAAAAAAAAATTGATACAATTGCATATAAATTAAATCTTAATATAATTTATATATATATATATATATATATATATATATATATATATATATATATATATATATATATATATATATATATATATATATATATATATATATTAAATAAATTGAATTAAATACAATTAACTTTTAGGTAGCTTTAAGGTCCAAATAAATGTTTTTGGGATAGCCGTAGCAATTTGCTGAGATGTGAAAGACAATGGAAGAAAGAATGAGATGGGAAGAGAGGTTGGCATTTGAATAAGTGGGAGAAGAAAGGCAAGATGAGGTGGAAGAGTGAGACATGACAGATGGAGATTGTTTGGAATCAGGTGCATTTTTTCCCAAGGGCCCAATGATTTCCTTTCAGTGCACCCAGAACCTGTTTACTCTGGATTCTGACACCAACCCATTTATATGTTTATTCTTGCATAGAAATAGGTGCTTATGCATATTTTATAAACACAGTGGACATCTGAGCATGGTGGCTCATAGACGAGACAGATTGCCTCTGTCTCTGGCCCGTTTAGCACAGGGGACCAGGTGGCCTGCCAAAAGATGTGCCAAACCCGCAACAGATCGCGCTCAACTGGATCTTAACCCTTTTAACTCCCGTCGGTGTCTACTCCACACCAGTAGGAAATGACTGGCACCTTCCAAGGGTGTTAATCCCTATTTGGATCATGCGGTGGTTGTTTCACCTGCCTGGGTGGTTTGGCTAATCAACTGACCAACCTTGACCAATCAGTCAGTTGCGGTGTGCACGTGAAGACTGACCTCCTGGGAGACCCTGAGCTATGGTAGTATGGCAGTGATAACCCAAACGCCCTGATGTTCACCTGCTGTGACAAGCTATTCAACCGGAATAATTGAACTATTCAGCTGGAATTAAACTCTTCAACTGAAAGATTCTGGAAAAGCAGATAAATACGCATGTCAGTCTTCAACCAAGAACCTGGCAGAGTTTAGCATCCCATTCTGGTCTTTACAGAGCTGAAAACAGATCTAAAATATTTCCATATCATCCACAGTATGGGGTGTCAAACCTTTTGTAATATGTGTAAACCGCTACTTTCTCTACAGGATAACTGTATGCAGTTGTTCACTGTTTTACACCTGCATTCTCATTATAAAACTGATATAACCATGTAAAACCGATGTACACCAACTGATTACAAAAATCATTCTTGGTAATTAAAATGAAGCTGAAATTAATTGAAATATAAATAAAAAACTTAAGTAAACTAAACTAAAAATAAATAAATAAATAGGACGTTGCCTTGGCAATTGCCTAATAAAATAATAAAGCAATTAATTAATAAATAAATTAATTAATTAAACAAGTTTAAATGATTAAAACTGCAATAAAAATCAATTAAAGCTCTTAAGCTTTTAAAAATTAAAATGAAAATTAAAAATAGAAAAATAAGAGCAAATTCAAAAATGAAAAAATTAAACTATAAATAAATAAATAAATAGGACATGTTGCATTGGCAATTAACAAATAAAATAATAATAAATAAATAATAAATAAATTAATTAATTAAATAAGTTTAAATGATTAAAACGGAAATAAAATTATTTATTAAAGAGTTAATTTGTTTATTAATAAAGTTAATATATGAATAATATATTAGAAATATATGAAAAAAACAATATAAAATATAAGCTAATATATTAATAATTATTACACATAGTGATGATATAGCAAGCATATATGTTTTTGTTTTGTTTTGTTTTGTTTTGTTTTGTTTTTTGTTTTTTTTTAATATTACATTACCACTCAAAATTTTAGAGTAAACTGTAATGTGAAGGCTCTGTTTATTCAATTAAAAATAAAGTAAAAACTTTACAATTGTGAAAAAAGTATCACAATTTAAAATAATTATTTTCTGTTTGAATATATTTTAAATTGCAATTATTATGTCATTTTCTCCCTCCTTGGAACATCCATATGTACAAGAATACATCGTATTTTTGTGTTTTTCTATTCTGTCACGGTTAGCTCAATCCTTAGTTATATGTCACTATTTTTATTTTATTTTATTTTATTTTATTTTATTTTAATTTTTTTAAATGTTTTATTTTATTTTATTTTATCTTAGGAGATGGGAATGCTCAAATAATTATGCCTAATGTGACAGTATATATCAACACTAATGTAATCTCTAAAGGATTCCAGGTACTTTAATTTAATTTAATTTAATTTAATTTAATTTAATTTTATTTTATTTTATTTTTTTATATTTTATTTTAGGAGATGGAAATGCTCAGATAATTATGCCTAATGTTACAGTTTATATCAACGTTAATGTAATGCTAATCTCTAACGGATTCCAAATCCTTTAATTTAATTTAATTTAATTTAATTTTATTTTATTTTATTTTATTTTATATTATTTTATTTTATTTTTTGTTAGGAGATGGAAATGCTATGTTACAGTATATATCAACGTAATGTAATGCTAATGTCTAAAGGATTCCAAGTACTTTTATTATTTTATTTTATTTTATTTTATATTTTACCATTCTCCTTCATTGCAACACCCATATGTTCAAGATTACATTGTATTTGTGTTTTTCTGACCTGTCACACTTAGCTTGCTCCTTATGACACTACTTTCTGTAGTGAATTATGAATGAGTGAGCAATTCCAGACACAGCATGAGCTTTGCAACAAGCATTAATTGTAATAAAAAAACAGATGTGCAGTGGAACACATGACACTTTTGTTTATCAAGTGTTGTCATGTATTTGTGACATCACAAAGGCTTTTATTAGGCTCTGCAATGAAACGATGAAGTTCATTGTGTTATTTTTCAACACCCACGCAGCACAAACCCATGAATAATTCGATTTTGACAGCAATTTAAGTAACAGCCACATCTATACCTTGCCTTAGCTTCTGTTGCCACATAGTAACATGAATATTTTTACATAAAATCCCATAATGTTCAGTTAAACCTCTATAGTTCAGCTCTTATGTGATGAACTTAAACCCACAGGTATTAAATTTACAGCTTTAGCAGGGAATGAGTCATATATATGAGATGGAAATGCTCACATAATTAGGCCTAATGTTACAGTATATATCAACGCTAATGTAATGCTAATCTCTAAAGGCTCCCAGATACTTTTCTAGCACTCAGCAAGTGATCTATCGGATGGGAGTCCAAGCTCTGCAGACAGTATTATCAGTCACAGAGGATATAGACCCATTAGATTTGAATGGCATTACAAATCCCCCTTCCTCTATAGATTGGTTGAGCATTGTGGGACCAAACCAGACTCCAAGACGCTCTCCGTCTTCTCCCTTTGGACTAATTAAAAAGCTTTTTAGTCTTGATTCCTTCCTAGTTGATGACACACCACAATATGTTCCCAAAATGCACTGTAAATTGTCTGACACACCTACCTTTCTGAACACTTGTGAGAGTGTGTTTGCATAATTAGCTGGAAGTCTGTTAGTCTCTTATGAGTTATGATGGAAGTATTCAACTCCACTTTACTGAGATGTCGCATCTCACTCTGTCAGCTCATGATTGCTGAGTCTCTGCATCGGTGGCCTGCGGTAACGCTGTTCACACGCTTCTGGAACATTATATTCTTTCCCTGCTGAAGTGCAGTGACCCCAAAACATTAATGCAGACTTAATTGGACAGGCTGACATTTGCAAGTACAGCAATGTGTTTGGAGGGTCAGTAACTCGAAAATCAGGTCACCTTTGAAGAATCTCAACAACCTCTGAAGTCTTTTCTCCCCCGTAGAAATTTGTTCAAAGTTGAAAAGATTAAACAACAGACCCTTTTTAAGGATAAAAGTGTATTCTTAAGAGGATCTCTCAACCTGCTCTTGAAAATGAACCTTATAAGCAGCAAAAATGGTTTTCAGCTGTTTTTTTGAATACCAATTCAACATATTAGAATGATTTCTGGAGTACTGGCATCTGAAATTAATAAAATAAATGCCTATCTGAGTAGACTTAAAAAAAAATGTATTAGTGCTGTAAAATATACAATTGAGGTCAAAAGTTTACACCCCCCTTTCAGAATCTCCAAAATGTTAATTATTTTACCAAAATAAGAGGGATCATGCAAAATCCATGTTATTGTTTAGTTAGTACTGACCTGAATAAGATATTTCACATAAAAGATGTTTCATATAATCCACAAAAGAAAATACTAGTTGAATTTATAAAAATGACCCCGTTCACAAGTTTAATACTGTGTTGTTAACTGAATGATTCTCAGCTGTGTTTTTCTGTTTAGCGATAGTTGTTTGTGAGTCCCTTGTTTGTCCTGAACAGTTAAACTGCCTGCTGTTCTTCAGAAAAATCCTTCAGGTCCAACAAATTCTTTGGTTTTTCAGCATTTTTGTGTATTTGAAGCCTTTCCAACAGTGACTGTATGATTTTGAGATCCATCTTTTCACAATGAGGACAACTGAGGGGCTCATATGCAACTATTACAGAAGGTTCAAATGCTCACTGATGCTTCAAAAGGAAAAACCAAGCATTAAGAGCCGGGGGGTAAAAACTTTTGGAATGTGAAGATCATGGTAAATGTAACTTATTTTGTCTTCTGGAAAACATTTAACTATCTTTTGTAGCTTCTGAGGGACAGTACTAAATGAAAAAATATATGATATTTAGGCAAAATAAGAAAAATGTACACATCTCCATTCTGTTCAAAAGTTTTCACCCCCTGGCTCTTAATGCATTGTTTTTCTTTCTGAAGCATCAGTGAGCGTTTGAACCTTCTGTAATCGTTGCATATGAGTGTCTCAGTTGTCCTCAGTGTAAAAAGATGGATCTTAATATCATACAGTCATTGTTGGAAAGAGTTCAAATACACAAAAATTCTGGAAAACCAAAGAATTTGTGGGACCTGAAGGATTTTTCTGAAGAACAGCGGGCAATTTCACTGTTCAGGACAAACAAGGGACTCATGAACAACTATCCCTAAACAAAAACAAACACAGCTGTGGGTCATTCAGGTAACAACACAGTATTAAGGATAAAGGGGATGTAAACTTTTGAACTGGGTCATTTTTTTATCAATTCAACTATTATTTTCTCTTGTGGACTATAAACATCTTTTATGTGAAATATCTTATTCAGGCCAGTACTAAATAAACAATAACATGCATTTTGTATGATCCCTCTTATTTTGGTAAAATAATTAACATTTTGAAGATTCTGAAATGGGGGATGTAAACTTTTGACCTAAACTGTACATGAGTCAGTTGGTACTACATTTCTATAACGTTGGATGTTACTGATTTGTACACAAACGCTTAAATTACACTCAATGATGTTTTTATAACAATAAAGTTACAGTTACATAATTATATTTCTACTCCAATTCGTTTATTGAAATATAAACATGTATATGGTAGCTGTTCTAAAAACTTGATGGCTTTATTAAAAAATAATGTAAACAATGAAGTACAGTAAAAATTATATTGAGTATGTTATATGGTGCATATATTTAGCAAAATGCTCCTTTCTAAAGTTCATGTTTTCAAGCTGACTAATTTTATGGTCACCGAATATGTTTTTTCTGAGGTAAATGAGACAGGATGCGGATTTCAGTAACTTGTACTCTTTCTTTTAACATACCTTCAGATGTTTATTCATGTTTATGTTGTTTGAAAATGGTATTAAAGTGGAGGAGATGATCAGTTCACATTCCGCTTCTCTTGAACTAAAGCGCAGCATCGATCTGTCACTCCACTTTAAACAGTGCCAAAATGTCATTTATTGTTGAAAATTGTAATAAAACGGACAAAATCTGAGACTTTGCTTCATATCAAAAGTAACAAAGCACAAAGCTTATAGTGATTTATTGGATGGGATGTGCGCTACATGTTCCATTCATTACCTGAAAACAGGCTAGGCTAATCGATTCTTGGGATTTAAGAATCGATATCTTTTCGTAAAAATGAGAATCGATTAAAATCGAGAAATCTACTTTTTTTTTTTTTTTTTTTTACCCAGTCCTAGTGTGTGTGAGTGTGTGTGTGTGTGTGTGTGTGTGTATCTAGATAGACAGATAGTGCCGACAGCCACCAGCTGTTTATTGGAACATTTATTCCATGTTGCAGATGCAGCTGAGGTGTCAAAGTATGGTACATTAATTATACATAATCATAGGCTTTAATGTGTAATAAGAGCCTGATTTTGGTGTTGAGGTCTTCAGGTTAACCCAAAGGCCTACATTTGTAATTAGTGTTGAATGGTAGGAGGGGCATGCTGATCTGTTTTGTGTTTCCATGCTTCTCAGATGTACAGCATCGTGTAATTCTTTCCGCTTGCTGCATCGTAAATTGGCGGTCTGGTCCACTTCAGGCTCCACGAGTCCTTGCCATATGTTGTAGGAAGCTCGCTTCATCCCTCCACCACCTTCTGTTGCTGAGTCTGTCTGTTGGGTCATTTCCAAAAGAGCGTGAGATCAATAATATCCCAAAACTGCCAGTCCAGGCCTGGTCTGCCTAGAACCAGTTAATGTGTGTACTGACCAAGCAGACCAATTTAAAACCAAATTACATCTAATATTATTGTTTAATCAACTATAGTGAGTTCTTAGCGAACAAAAACACTTAAAATTATCTTTCGTTTCATTTATCAGGTCATGTTCGTGTGACCCGTTTTTTGGGCACCGTATTATTTCCTGCTGCCATGAAAGTGAACATTTAATCTCATTGTTTAATCCTTCCTTGGAACATTTCCTTGTTGCAGGGTCAGAAAGCTCTCAGATTTCATCAAAAATATCTTAATTTGTGTTCTGAAAAAGATCAAAGGTCTTACGGGTTTGGAACGACATCAGGGTGATTAATTAATGACAGAATTTTCATTTTTGAGTAAACTGTCCCCTAAAATTTATTACAGGTTATAGAACAGACGCAAGTAGAAACTATAGCATTTGATCACATGACCAAACCTCAAACAAACCTTCACTCAAGTTGTACAAGTTGACAGTGACTGTACAGACAAGTGATTGTCTTTTGTCAAACATACTTCAGGGCCCCGTTTACTAATAAAACACAAAGCCTCTTCAATCCTTTTCATATCATTTAATCCTAATCCCTATGATTTACACAGACAAAAATCACGCAACGGTACCAAGTCTGAGGGAATTATGGTAGGACGAAAGGAAAAGACCTCAAATGGCGGCATTAGCCTCTCTAGCACCCTTCTCAGTTCTGTGAGTGGACGGTTTAGTGATTGTTATAAAACCTGACCAGCTGGTTTTTGCGGACTGCATGTGCATTGCCCGTCATTTATTCCATTTTTTCATTGACTCTAATATTTAGACTATGGCAAGTCAAGATGATTTCCTTTTTTTCTCACCCTCTCCTGTGTTGTTTTTCTTCATTCATCCAGCCGGCCCACACACCGACGGAGAGAGGGATTTTTGTTGAATAGATGAGAGAGTCAACACATTCTCTATGAGTCATCAGGCTCTGGTTCTTTTTCAAAAAAAAAAAAATCTCTCAAGGATTCTGCTTATTGAGAAATTTGAGCGCAGTTCATAGTGCATTGTGGTAAAATGCAACAACCAATACCCGGTGAGTTTTTACATGGCGTTAGCATGTTGCTATGCTAAAGGTACAATATTCTAAGTATAGAAAAATAATAATTAAATCCATTTTAAATTACAATTAATTATTTTAATTGATACCTATCGGTATTGAAGGGACAGTTCATCCAAAAATTAAAAATCTGTCATTAATTACTCACCCTCATGTTGTTCCAAACCTGAAAGACTTCGTTCATTTTCGGAACATAAATTAAGATATTTTTGATGAAATCAAATATTTTTCTGACTGCATAGACAGCATTGCAACTGACACGTTCAAGGCCCAGAAAGGTAGTAAGGACATCGTTAAAATAGTCCATGTGACATCAGTGGTTCAACCATAATGTTATAAAGCTACGAGAATACTGTTTGTGCACAAAATTCGACAATGTTTAGCTTTTTAATGAGGGAATATATATTCAGAATATATAAAATATGAAGGTCTTAAAAAAGGTCAGGGCTTTTAATTTGAAGTCTAGAGTGTGAAAAGTCAGTTGAACAGCATGGCGAATGACATAATAGCACCATTATTTGTCAGACAGTTGAAGCATGTAAAGGTGTGGTCTCCTCCTTGTGCTTCAAGACGCAAGGGACAAAAGAGCTGAAAGCAAATGTTCTTGTTTTCCAGAGCTCTCTTGTTTATTCACAGACCAGGCGTTGGACAGGTGTGTAAGTGTGCGTCGCATGGAAGGTGAAACGAACAGGACATAAAGCTTACAGACGACGTACCTTTAATGCAAATATGCTCTATAGTCTTGTAGGGCATGAACTGACTGATAACTTGCTGACTCAGCACCCTGACTAATGCTGATAGCTGCCACTTATCTAAGTTGTAACCTGCAGTGATTATTTCAAACAAATTTAGCCACAGGCATCCAGCTACTTAATATTCTCACTTATATAACAACGATTCCTGTTAATCACAGACCTTCCGTGTACAAGGTAAGAACTTTTCTGTCATTGATGTTCACGCAATGTGTATTTTGTTGATAATTCATTAAGGTGCCTCTTTTAACATTTGAGAAGCATTTCAAGTCATTTGTGTTTTGTTTTGTGATTTTTTATTTTTTATTTTTTTTGCTTTTTGTTCCGATTTAAAAAGTGTTTAAATCATGATTTGAGTTTTGTTTGATTTTTTTTGTTCTCCACCAAATGTAGACCTTTAAAGGGTTAGTTCACCTAAAAATGAAAATTTTGTCATAATTTACTCACCCTCATGTTGTTCCAAACCCATAAGACCTTCGTTCATCTTTGGAACACAAATTAGGATATTTTTGATGAAAGAGCTTTTTTACACTCCATAGACAGCAACACAACTAACACATTCATGGCCCAGAAAGGTAGTAAGGACATTGACAAAATAGTCCATGTGACATCAGTGGTTCAACCCTAATTACTGTATATGAAGATACGAGAATACATTTTGTGCACAAAGAAAACAAAAATAATGAGTTTTCAACAGTTTCTTTAGCAGTGTACTTAATACCTTTCTAGTTTTGCAGGACAAAGGCTTCAAGAAGTTCACTTCCAGGATAAAAATTTACAGATAATGTACTCACCCCCTTGTCATCCAAGATGTTCATGCCTTTCTTTCTTCAGTCGTAAAAAAGTTGTTTTTTTGAGGCAAACATTTCAGGATTTTTATCTATATACACTGTAAAAAAAAAAAACAATTTGTTGAGTCAACTTAAAATAATTTGTAACCTGGCTGCCTTACAATTTTAAGTTCAGTCAACTCAAAAAAAAAAAGTTTATTCAACTTGAAATGTTAAATTATACTAAGTGACAACTTAGATATTTGAGTTGAATCAACTTAAAATTTTAAGGCAGCTGGGTTACTTACCCATCTGTTAAGTTTAGCAGACACAGATATCTAAGTTGTTACTTTGTTCAACTTAACATTTCAAGTTGACTAAACTTATTTTAGTTGACTGAACTTAAAATTTTAAGACAGCGGGGTAACAAATTATTTTAAGCTGACTCAACAAATTGTGTTTTTTATGTTTTACAGTGTAGAGGATTTCAATGGTGCCTGCAAGTTTGAACTTCCAAAATGCGGTTTAAATGCGGCTTCAAAGGGCTCTAAATGATCCCAGATGAGGAAGAAGGTTCTTATCTAGCAAAATGATTGGTTATTTTCTAAAAAAAAATGTACAGTTTATATATGTTTTTAACCTCAAATCCGCATCTTGTCTAGCTCTGTGTGAACTCCGTGTGCATTCCGGGTCAATACAGTTAGGGTACGTCTAAAAACTCCCATCTCATTTTCTCCCCCAACTTTAAAATCGCCCTACATCGCTGCAGAAGTACCGCCCCAGTGTTTACAAAGTGAACGCGCCAGGAGGCTCAAACACTCTTTACAAAAAAAGGATGAAACAGCGATGTAGGGCGATTTTTGAAGTTGGAGGAGAATATGAGATGGGAGTTTTTAGACGTACCCTAACTGTCATGAACCGGGATAAACAGAGTTCATGCAGAGCTAGACAAGATGAGCGTTTGAGGTTAAAAGTATATAAATAGTAATTTTTTTTTTTTTTTAGAAATTAACCAATCATTTCGCTAGATAAGACCCTTCTTTCTCGGCTGGGATCATTTAGAGCCGTTTAAAGCTGCATTTGAACTGCATTTTGGACCTTCAAACATGCGGGCACCATAGAAGTCCACTATATGGAGAACATTTCTGAAATGTTTTCCTCAAAAAACATAATTTCTTTACAACTGAAGAGAGACAGACATGAACATCTTGGATGACAAGGGGGTGAGCAAATTATCTACATTTTTGTTCTGGAAGTGAAATTCTCCTTTAAAGAATTTCATTCAGGCTACTGAGATTGCAGCAACAGAGTTGTTTAGAAGAACGCCGTTTTAATCTGAAAGCTGTAACATTGGTTTATCCAGCCATGTGTCTCATTTGCATGCTTTGCACATGATTGGCAAGTCCCAAAGCTGCTCATTTGCAAAGCAGAACTGCTGGCCTAACAGACAGTCAGCATAATATCCTCTTGGGGGTGTGATTTACTGTGAAATATGACTGGCAGTCTGTGTCAGCAGAGAATGATGGGATGTAGGTTTATGATGCCCTTCTAGTTGAGTTGAAGCCGGTTAATCCACTCTCTCCAATAAATGATGCCGACAGGCAGCTGGATGAGCTTTCATATTGTCGAGCAAACAGGAAGAGTCTGTGAGTTGCAGGATGCTGGAGTCTATTAAGCGCACACTATAGCAACACTACCCTGTACAGTCTGGTAGCTGTCGTACCGGACTCGTACAGTTGGGCTGTCTGCACATGTGCTGTAGTAGAGAATGCTTTAGATGGATTTACTTCCTGTTACTGTTTGTCATATAATGTATAACAGATTCAATTTGTATAAATATATATATAGCTGGAAGAGCATCGAGGTCATGGGTTCAGTTCCCAGGCAGAAATCTTTCGGATAAAAATGGCATTTTATTTTATTTTATTTTGCTGTTTTTATTTTATTTCTTTTTTTGTTTTTTTACTTTACTTTTATTTTGTTTTGTCATTACTTCATTTTATTTTATTATTTTATTTTGTTTTGTTTCATGTTATTTTTATTTTACTTTGTCTTATTTTACTTTACTATTTTGTTATTTTATTTTGCTTTATTTTATTTTATATTCTTTTATATTTTTAGTTGTTTTATTTTTATTTTGTAATTTTTTCATTTTACATTGTTAGTTGTTTTATTTTTATTTTGTTATTTATTTGATTTTATTTGTTTTATTTTATGTCTTATTTTGTTTTGTTATTTTTTATTTTGTTTTGTTGTTTTTGTTTTGTTTTATGTTATGTTATGTTATGTTGTTTTATTTTATTTTGTTTTTTGTTATTTTATTTTTATTTCATATTTTATTTTATTTTATTTTCTTGTTTTGTTTTATTTTATTTTAATTTATTTTTTTGTTTTGTTTTATTTTGTTATTTTATTGTATTTTTAACATATTTTATAGTTTTTTGTTCTGTTCTTTTATTTTATTATTTTATTTTGTTGTTTTTGTTATCTTATTTTTATTTTACTTTATTTTGTTGTTATTTTTTATTTTATTTTACTTTATTTTAATGTTATTTTATTTTTTATGTTGTTATTTTATATTATTTTGTTATTTTATTATTTTATTTTGTTGTTTTATTTTGTTTTGTTTTATTTGTTTTATTTTGTTATTTTATTGTTTTAGTTCTGTTTTATTTTATTTTATTTTGTTGTTTTTATTTTTATTTAGTTCATTTTTATTTTATTTCATGTTGTTTCCTTTTACTTTATTTTATTTTGTTATTTTATTTTGTTTTGTTTTGTTATTTCATTGTATTTTATTGTATTTTTGTTCTGTTTTATTTTGTTATAGTTATTTTATTTTGTTGTTGTTTTTTTATTTATTTTATTTTATTTTATTTTGTCATGTTATTTAATTTGTTTTATTTTGATATCTTATTTTATTTTATTCCATTTTATTTATTTATTTATTTATTGTTATTTGATTTTGTTATTTTATTTTATGAAGCAAGTATGCCAACTGCTAATATCCAAAGCTTTTAGTAATTGCATGAAAATAACAATTTTACAATTATAGCTTGTTGTACTGAAGGAATTAACAATTACACATTAATGGGAATGAAGCATCCTTCCTTTGTCCTCTCTTTCTTTACTCTTTTGTGTTCGGCTGATAGGAGGGTGGGGCGAAGTGAGTTGGGAGGGGCCCGTCATTAGCTGGCAGCACCAATAGCAGCCGCCAAAACATAATTGACTTGAACGGGAGAGCCTACCCTTCCTCCACTTGCACACAAAGCCCCTCGCTGTGATTGCCTCCTTTTGTTAAGCTCTCTTTTCTCTGGCAGCCTCCTTGCCACGTGCCAAGTGTTTTCGTCACGGCAGATGTCTGACACAATCTGCTTTAATCTCTGCCATGCTTCCTTGACGTGTCAGGCATGCAGTGACTTTGCACTAGTTCGAAACCTGTTTTGAGCTGTTCAAAGAACAGCAGCAGATTATGTGTTTGCTTAATTTAATCTCAATATAAAGACATTGATTTCGCTAATGACCTGAAGAAATAAAAAGTCTGTTTAATTAAAAGCGACAGGCAGAGGACAAATCTCTAAACGGATCTTTCCATAACGTTAAGACACCGCTCAAAGCAAGGACAAGGGCAAGTGTAGTCAATAGATGGGGTGTGTATTCGTTACGGTCCTCTCTAATGAATTTAAAAACCCTCTTTGATAAGGGCCAGCATGAGGTCTAATCATCAAAGATGCCTAACAACACACTGGCTAATTAGATTAGCTTTTCATCCACTGCATAAAACAGTTGCCTGTCTTTACTGATGAAACTGTGAAAGAAAGGAAGAAAAGCTGTCAAGTTTATTTTTTTTTTTTCACCCTTATAGCTGAAAACTGATGCTGCTTGAATGTTTTCCATCTTGAAGCTGTAGGAGAGACTTTTTGGAGGCCTGCAGAGTTAATGTTAAACTACGGACATAAAGCAGGATGAAACATCGGATCGTATCGTAGATCTGTGTCATGTGTGTGATCGTAGATTTGTGTGTTTAAGAAATTTGCACCCTTTGCTGTCTGACATCGTCCTTCGTGGATGTTCATCCTCACTGTGGGACTGTTATATAACCGTGGCTGCCTTACTGATGATTCAGTAGATTTGGTCTCTGGTTATCTTTCCCAGAGGGCTTTAGCCAGTTTCTCCCTGTCAGTATCTAATAAGGCTGGAGACTTGGGATGTGTTCAAGGGATAGTTCACCCAAAACTGAAAATTCTTTCATTATTTAATCACCACTATATGAATTTCTTTTTTCCCGTTGAACACTTATGTTGGTATTTTGAAGAACGCTGATTACCAAACAGCTGACGTTAGGCAACAACGATAATTAGACAGTATTTTGCTAAGTGTGTTATTGTGCTGGTATTTTGACAGGTTTAGGACTGCCGTGGACAGCTGACTCCCAAAGCTTTTGATGTTCTTCATATTCTGTGCGGTGGTTAGTTTATGGGAGTAACAGAAATTAACTTTTCCAATAAGTTTAAATGGATTTTTACCTTTTATGGGTCTTTTTTTTCTAACCTAATTAAATGAATGCAGCATCTTTTGTGTCAAATGATGCAAAATGAATCAGTAAATTAAAATAGTAAGACACTATAGGGCTGTTACCAATTCAATAAAATCAGTTTCAACAAAATTTGTGTTTGGAATTCAGAGCTGGCACAGAATCTGCATCTGAATTGGCATTTATATGCATTTACACACTGTTTAATGCAGGACATGAATGCTTTTAACCTGCAGTTACAAATGTATAATTAATATTTTAAAAACAAAATGATTTGTGGGGAAAAGGGAAAATATACTTTAAATATAAATCTAAAGTTAGATGTAGGTGGCAGCATATCACTGCATGAGTGAGTCATTCATTCAACTGATTCGTTCAAACGGCTGATATTTTCAGTAACGAAACGCTGTTGTATGTTGGCCAGAGAGGCAAACAATTCTGTTGTGCAGTGTTGCCAAGTCAGCAGTTTTCCCGTGGAATTGGGCTACTTTAACACTGTTCAGAGGTGGCACAGAATCTGCCTCCAAATTGGCATTTATATGCATTTACACAGACTGTTTAATGCAGGACATGAATGCTTTTAACCTGCAGTTACAAATGTTAAATTAATATTTTAAAAACAAAATGTTCCATACTGATATTTGAAATAATTTGGGAGGAAAAGGGAAAATATACTTTAAATATAAACCTAAAGTTACCTGTAGGTGGCAGCAAATCACTGCATGAGTGAGTCATTGAGTCATTCATTCAACTGATTTGTTCAAACGGCTGATTTATTCAGTAACTAAATGCTGTTGTATGTTGGCCAGAGAGGCAAGCAATTCTGTTGTGCAGTGTTGCCAAGTCAGCAGTTTTCCCGTGAAATTGGGCCACTTTAAGACAATTCAGAGGTGGCACAGAATCTGCATCTGAATTGGCATTTATATGCATTTACACAGACTGTTTAATGCAGGACATGAATGCTTATAATCTGCAGTTAAAAATGTATAATTAATATTTTAAAAACAAAATGTTCCATACTGATATTTGAAATGATTTGGGGGGAAAAGGGAAAATATACCTTAAATATAAACCTAAAGTTACCTGTAGGTGACGGCAAATCGCTGCATGAGTGAGTCATTGAGTCATTCATTCAACTGATTCGTTCAAACAGCTGATTTATTCAGTAACGAAACGCCATTGTATGTTGGCCAGAGAGACAAACAATTCTGTTGTTACTGTGTTGCCAAGTCAGTATTTTCCTGTGGAATATGGATGGGCGATATGGGCTTAAAAATTTATCATGATAATTTCAGGTATTTATTGCGATAACGATATCAATGACGATAATTCAGGGAAATCCTGTTTCTTTAGAAAAAAGTATTATCTTTCCTATTTTTACCCAAAATAGGGTGTTGTGAGCATTACTGAGTACACACGTAATGTAATGACTATTTAATTCACTGGAATGTGAAATAAATTGTTTGTACTTTCAGTATTGGAAGCTCCTAACATTAAGACGAATTCCTTGTGTGTGAAACATGCTTGGCCAATAAAGCTCTTTTTGATTCAGAAGCCGGAGGGCGCCCTTATAGCTTTAGCTGAATAAAACGCAGATAGAGGAATTTTGACTGAGGAAACTTGAAAACAATAAACATACGATTGCTACAATATATGGTTTGTCTGTGTTCTTTAAGCAATCTTGGGTATTTTTATAAGGAGTAAGTATATTGCTAATCGACATAGCCTTTATAATACTATAAAATAGTATGATTTCATCCTCATTCTGTGATATGAAACCACGGCTGATCACTAAAGGTTATTTTAAACACTTGACTATGTTATGAAGTTAATTTGGAGAAAAAGCATGCCAGTAAATTATATCTTTGTTGGACAACAGGTTTGTAAACAGGCTCATACACACAAAACTACATCACACACTTGCTACTAGTATAGTTAATGTTGTTCAAGGCTCAGACCGATTTTTGTCGCACTGCACAGTTTTGACCAAACCAGTTCCAGATTGGAGCTCCTCATTTAGCGATATACTAGTTTCACGTACCTCAGCACCTCAGCACTCCGCACTGTAGCAAACAGAAATATGTCAACAAATAGACTTTATCGTTATTATCGCGGGAAGACTAATTCTTATTGTGGGGAAACTTTTTACCGGTATATCGCAAACGATAAGATATCGCCCATCCCTACTGTGGAATTGGGCTACTTTAACACTGTTGCTGTGGGTTGTTTCTCATGTCCGTGGGTTTAAGCGACCCCCAATAACGTGACATTTAGCCCCTGGAATGCAAATTTTGCCAGAGTAACCCTGCCAAAAAACGTGTATTTTACCCCCCTAAATGTGATTGGAACGTTGGCTAAATGTCTGATGCATTAGGCACACTTAGCTATTTCCAGCACTTTAAAACTCTAAAATGATCAAATTTTATTGTTATTTTTAATGGGATGACCAAAATATACTTTTTGGTCTTACTTTTTGCTTTTTGCCGGAAAAAACATGACTCAACAGGACCAAAACCATAGGCGGAGCGTGTGTGTGGCTGGAGAAGGCTTAGCCTTCCCTGGCCACGGGGACTTGGGGCAAAAAATGCCACTAAATTGGACAAAAATGCCCTTGCACAAACAAATTACATCTATTACATCTGTAGCTAACAAAGTAAAAATGACTAGAATGTGTCGATTGCGGCAATAAATCAAGATCTGCTCATGTTGCACCGTCAGTTCTTTTTAGGTGTTTTTACAGTGTTGCATTATAACCAGGCAAACACAATTGTGGTGAGCTTAGGAATGCAATGGCCAATCAGAGGCCTTCAGATGAGTCATCACTGGCACCCATCAGTTTGTGTTGAGTGTATGCAACTTTTGAATGCTCTCATCATAAACAACAAAGCGCAGATGCATGTACAATGTAAGTAAGAGATTCATTTTACAGTGTGAACAGCTTCAGTGATTATAACGGTAAATTAGTTTGTTTTGAGAGTGCTTAAACTCATGATAGATCAAAGTTAATAATAATCTTTCTGTATGTAATTTACTTGCTGTTTGAATAACCGTGGAAACAAAACTACGATTATCAATTTCTAATGCTTTTTTTTATTAAATTGTAAGCATGTTCAATATTTTATTAGCCTACATGACACCTATGTTTTGTTCTTTCCTAAAAAGATGAGTTTATTGTAGACATATATTTGCTTTTAGCTTTAGCCTGGAGTTGGTTCACCCTCCGCCTATGACTAAAATGGTATGCAAAGTAACATGGAACTTTTAACATTTGGTTTAACATTTGACTATTATATTCATGTGCAAGTTCAGGGTTTTGGTACTTGAAAGTTTCATGATTCAATATACACTGCATGTACGTGCATGCTTCTGAAATAAAAGTTCAGAAAGATGTGATGCTTTTTTTTTTTTTTTTTAATATGACTCATCATACAGTCTATTTAAGGATATGATCAAGTATTTTCCATTGTCTTGTCTTTAATAAACAAACAAAAATCACAATAAATTGCAATATCGAATCACAATAGTTATATAATCATAATACTCAATTATCGCAATATATATTGAATCGGCACACAAGTATCGGGATAGTATTGAACCGGCAGATTAGCATATTGTCCATGCCCTACTAGAGATGTACATTCTGCATCTGCACAGTTTGTATATTTTCTGCATTCATATAAATTTGGTAAAATTTACAGTGTACAGCATGCTAAATGGCATATTGTACCCCACAATGCAGTGCGAGTTGACCTTCCATTTCCAAGGGGACAAATTGGAACTACACTACCAGTCAAAAATGTTTCAACCGTAAGATTTTTATTTTTTAATTTATTATTATTATTATTTTTTTTTTAATAGAAGTCTCTTCTGCTCAACAAGCTTGCATTTATTTGATCCAAAGTACAGCAAAAACTAAAAATTTGAAATGTTTACTATTTAAAATAACTGTTTCCTATTTGAATATATTTTAAAATGGAATTTATTCCTGTGATTTCAAAACTGAATTTTTACAATATTATTCACAATATTACTTTTGTTGTATTTTGGATCAATAAATGCAGGTTTGGTGAGCAGAAGAGACTTCTTTAAAAAACATTAAAAATCTTACTGTTCAAAAACTTTTGACTGGTAGTGTAAATAGAAGTTAAAAATGAAAATAATAATAGATAAATAATATAAAAATAATACAAATAATATTTTTTCTTCAGTCATCTTATCAGACTACCCAAATGTAAAATATTTTTGCAGTAAAATAGAGTTGTTAACTAAATGCAAGACTGAATTGAATATCATATTGAGGAACATTTATTGCTTCTTAGAGCGTATTGTTTCACATACTACCTTTAAAAATAGCATCAGTATGCAGTATATACGGCAATATGCAGCTAATATTTCATTCTGAGCACAGTCTGTGAGAATTCTGACCTTGTGAAGTTTGATTAAAAATGCAATGGCTGCAGTGAAGCGTAACCTTCTTCTCTTCAGATCTTCCTCTGTTATGAGTCAGTATTAAGCCTTTTTTTTTCAGTCAGCACTCCAAGTTTCAGGAGCAGTCAGTGACAGACCAAGAAGGATTTACGACATTAGATGGACTTGAATGGAAAAGAGGACATGCGTCTTTCATGTATTACTGCTGGCCTACTTTGATAGTTCTTTAATTGCTCCAGGAAAATCTGCCCTTACTGTCGTTTGCCATGTAATAGAAGTCTTCTGCACTCTGGAGAGGTTTAGAGGTTTGTCTCTTAACTGAAGAAAATTAGATGGAGAAGTGCATTTATGTCTATGTTATGTGAACAGGGGTGGGGGGGTGATAATTGTTGTGTCATTAGAAGGATTCTGGGAAATGGAGTTTGTTGGGGAATGAGGACATGTACACTCCTCAGGGAGTGAAGCCAGCACACAGTGTGGGAGAGGATGCTGAACAAGAGTCATCCTCGCTGTTTCACAGCCCAGAGCGGAAGGGGAAAAAAAAGAGAGGAGGGGGAACAGCGAGTCAGTGCTATGTATAGAACTGGAACCACTGGAGCTTCATCCCATTGGGCTCAACCGCAGCCATACAGCCTCCCATGATGGTGTCCACTAGGGGATAGAATGGGTCATGGGCTCAAGCCGGGTGGACACAGTATGATTTATATTTTAGTAAGGTGGTTCCTGTGTCTTGTTTATCCATAAAGGGTACATATTAGCACTATAAAGGTACATATTAGTACCTGATGTAATTTAGTACCTTTTGAAAGGCTGCCACCCTAGTGACAGCTTCTGTATCTTTTTTTTCTGAGAGTGTATGAGATTGTAATATTTGGGGGTTCCTGGTATCAAAATATTTGGTATATGGTATAATTGTCCATTTTGGATCATTATATGCACAATCTCATCAGGCTAGTATTGTAGAACCTGAGGAGCAACAATTGTAAAGGGCAGAAAATAATTGCAGTGTGTGCACCCGTCTCTCCTAGATATAACCAGACTATTAAAATATCTGAGGTGGCAGTGAACTGAAGAACTATTTCAAGAGCTAATTTGCTTAATCGCTCTCTGCTTTGGCCTCCAGATACATCTGTCCTCATTTGCGAAGTTGTTTACTTGTTTCGTGGCATATATGACTTCCATTGCTAATATGGCTCGCAGGTTGGATATTATGTTGTTGTAGGAAATCAGCTGTTGTGACTGCTGGACATGCAGTCTCCTTTGGCAAGGCATCCATTTCGCCCTCTTTTAGTATTTTTGTGATTGTCAGTATTTTTTGTCCCCGCCAAGATGTCTTGCCCTTGACATTGCCCTCTTCCCTCCGGCCAGCAGTAGTCATCGCACTGCAGTCCAGTGACTGTCGTTGATGGTTAATTCTGTTAGCATGCAGTTAGCACGTGTCCTGGAGCCCATGTCCTTCTCCCTTACAAACTCTTCTCTCTCAGGCGCTGAATGGTCTCTGCTCATATGTCCTGGTTTACCACAGCTCTGTGATAGGGCATGGGAAAAGAGCCCGCTCTCATGTCTTCAGAGCCATTAAAGTCAATGGATGGCTTCCTAATATGGACAAATTTCCAAAAGTAATGGCACCACTTCCATGTTTTTCCAACAAAAGCATATTTTAAGTTTGAATATTATTGTTTAATGAATACAGCTTACTTTTTTTTGTTGTTGTGCTATTCAAGATTATTGTTTTAAAAACTTTTTAAAGGGGACACCGGATGCAAGATTCACTTTTACGTGGTGTTTGTATATAAATGTGTCTTGGCAGTGTGTGGACACAACCGCCCTACCATGATAAAAATCAATTCACTCCTTTTTCTCTCAAAAAATCTATGCAGTCTCAATTATCAAGTCGTTTTGATTTTCTGAGCAGTATGACGTCATATTTCTCAGGCCCAGCCCATGACTGAAGATGGACTGTCCCATATTAGCATATTTCCACCCTCAGTCAGTTGTATGCTTTCCGACATTTTCTCTGCTCAAGCAGCTGTAGTGACTGTCAGACCTATGGACTTGTTTTGTTGTGTTTACATTCCCCATGTGTTCACTGTGACCTAATTTCTGTCTCCAGTTGACTGTGTCATTTGGTTCAGGTGTGTCTTGTTAATCATCTTCGTTTGCTTCGGTATTTAAAGTGTAGTCTGTCCTGTATTCCCTCATCCGGTATTGTGAATGTGTAATGTTGTGCTCCTGCCTTCTGTTTGTGGATTTACCCTCTTGTGGATTTATTAAAGACTGTTTGAATTCATCTTCTTTGTGCATTCCTTGTACACCTCACCACTGCACCATGTCTGAGCTGGCCTCAGCGGACTCTGTATTACCTGCCCTTCCCCCATCATCATCATCTGCCTGCCCTGAACTCTCTGTCAGTCCTGTTTCGGCCATCGGCCTTTAACTGTCTGCCTGTCCTGAAGCCAGCACAGAGGTTGTTCCCCTTTCGCTGGCGCTCTCGGTGTTGGGAGTGGCCTTGTGGTGTATGTGGGCAGCACACACTGTTCCCAAGCCCCCTGAGCATCCTGAACTCCCGCCCAGCCTCCTTCTCCCACCATCTCTGCACCAGTCCTCACCATCACCACCACTGTCTCCTGGCAGCCCCTCTGCTCGACCTCAGCCCACTATCTGTGCGGTGGGATCGCTGCAGTTCTGCCAGTCTTCATAGGGGTTGTAACTGGAGGATCCCTTGTCTCTGCCTCCAGCCTCTGAGTCCCCGACTCCGCCTCGGCCCGTTGACCTAGTGGCTCCACCATGGCTCCTAGCTCCCTCCTCTCCACCGTGGCTCATCAGTCCACCAGCTCTGCTGGGCTCCCTCGTCCCTCCAGCTTAACCTTGGTGAGTCATTGACTACCCGCCGCCTCGGGACTCCACTCCTCCGGCTACACCTCATCCCTCCGGCTCTATCAGACTCCTCCTTCCCTCCGGCTCCACCTTGGTCTTCTGTCGCATCTGCTCCGCCTTGGCCCTCTGGATCCTCAGCATCACCCTGGCTCGTCAGCTCTCTGTTTCCACCTTGGGCTCCACCACCACCTGCTCTGTCGCCGCCAGTCGGCCCCCTGGAGTCGTCAGCCCTTTCTCCACCATGGCTCCTCCCTCCGTCTGCTCCACCGTGGGTTGCCTTCATGGCTGCGGCCTGGGTCTGGTCTGGCTCCTCCTGCTTCAAGTCCATCCTGTCCTCTACCTGGCTCTTCCCTCTGTCTGATCTGCCCTGGCACCTCCTGAGTCCTCTCTGTCTCCTTCCTCTGTCGTCTCCACCCTGGACTCTGTTCGTCGTCCTCCTCCTGGGAGTCCATCCTTCGCCCGAACCTTCACCTGAGTTGTCCGCCTGCCTGTCTACCAGCCCTTCGCCGTCCCCTGTCACCATCCCACATCCACTCCTTCACCGTTTTTTTCTTTGTGCGTTCCTTGTACGCTGCACACCTGTGACAGCAACAACAATTGAGGAATTTTAACTAAAGTATGTTACAGACATTTAATGACTCTAAAGAATCATACCAACTTGTGGAAATGTGCATTTAATGAACCCTTTAAAAGATTTTTCCACTTAAAAGTTATGTGCATTAATTTTGAAGGTAAATAAATAATAAAATCACTATATAGTGACTTTAAAGACATTTATAATGTTACGTATGTTTTTTTTTTTGTTTCAAATAAATGCTTTTGTTTTTTAACATTCTATTTATTGGTGAGCATAATTTCTTTCAAAAACATTACGCAAACTTTGGATTATTAATAAATTGTTGTGTACATAGAAAAAACACTACTATAATATTTAATTGCTACTACTATATATATTTAATATATTTATTTAATATAAAAAAGTGCTCTATAAATAAATATAAAATAATTTTTATTTATATTGCTTGATTCCCTCAATGATATGCTGACAAAGCTAAATTTCAATTATGTAAGCCTAACAGGAAAAAAAAAAAGTCGATGCTAAAATTTACTGTGCTTTGACATTTCTGTGTCTGTAAAAGTTTTGTGTAGCTGTCAGGTCAAGACTATGAGCGAATTTAATCGATAACCTTTTAAACTGTGCCATGTTGCAATGTTGATCATAGCCATGTACAGCATGTTCCCAGCACTGCCTAGTTAATGATCACTAGACAATCCAAAAGGTCAGTTTGCTAACCTCTCTGGATCACGTGTGCTGTAAGTGACAGCTTCTGGACACTGTCTGAACTTTATTGGTCATAGTACTTTCAAAGCGTAGGACACCGTAATCTCTCTCGCTTTTTTTTTTTTTTTTTTTTTTTTCTGGTGGTTTTTCCATGTTAAGCTCTACACCCTTGTAGGGGCGCTATGTGTCAACACTCTGCGGTACGGTTGACCTGGTCACCTGCTGTGGGAGAAAGAGTGTAATTTTGTTCTGTTAAACCAGGTAAGACCAGATGAGAAAGAGAGAATGAGAGGAGCGGCAGCTGGGGGAACGCGCAACCTCCACAGAACCGTGAAGATCCAGTAACAATAGACTTGTTTTACTCGAACAAAGAAGCTGTCATGGTATTTTCCCACCATTCTCTCTAGAGCAGAACACACTGATTTAGTTACAAAGCAGAGTAATACCATACACAGATGTGCTGTGTAGGTGAAGCTTCATTTGTTTCCAGTGATAGCCAGCCGTATTCAGAGTAGCAATATCCTTTTTTACCCAAAAAAAGCCCAGCTTATTGCAAAAGAGAAATAGCTAGGATCTTTTTCTTGTAGCTTCGGTTATTGTGCCATTTGCCACAGTCCTCTAAAAAACACTTTCATAAAATATGAAAAAGTGTAAGTGCGCTCCCAGCAGACCTGCAGTAGCTCGGCCTGGATGTTGGCTATTAGAGCCGCTGTCATTGACTTGTTCCCGCAAACACGGCTGCTCTACAGTAGTCTGACAACACTTAACCTCCGACCTTGCTGAATACCATAGCGTTAAACACAAGTAGAAGCGTGGAGAGGGCCGGGAAGTCTCGGGCGGTTTAGCTCGTTGGTGTGTGTGATTATAGGGAAATATAAAGGCTCCAAGCACTTCAGTAATTACTCACAGGCGCACTGGCACATGTGCTGATTTTAAGGGATAATTTCTGTGGTTTTCGCAAAAACAAACAGGAAGGCTACTGATAATCTTATCTATTACTTTGTAATATTAGGCATGCAATGTAAAAAGGGTGGTTTAATAAAAGATAAAAAAAAAATAAAGGCAAGTTGATGCATAAAGTTTAGTCTCAATAACACTACTTTGGTCATTCACTGAATGCAAAATGTCAGTTGAAGAATTTTTATTAAGGCAGCTTCAGGTTCCTTGTTCAGAAACGTTTCAAACAGCAAACCAAAACGGTGTCTCTTTTATAGGGATATTCTTGTATATGTTTTATATGCCTTTACAGCTCAGTTAAGCTAGTAGGGAAAACATTTAGGGGAACTGTTGGTATAAAATGCATGATATAATATCGATTTCTCGATTTTAATCGATTCTCGTTTTATACCAAACAATATAATTCTTAAATCCCAAGAATCGATTAGTCTAGCCTGTTTTCAGTTAATCAACGAGACATTGTTGCGCACCTCCTATCCAATAAATGGCAATAAGCTTTTGCTTTTTTACTTTTGGTATGAAACAAAGTCTCAGATTTCAAATTCTGTCCATTTTATTACAGTATTAAAACAATAAATGCCGGTTTGGCGCTGTTTATTGTGGAGTGACAGATTGACGTATTATCTCAGTTCAAGATAAGCGGGAGCGCGGAACGCACGTGAACTGATCTCTTCCACGTCAATACCAGCTTCAGCACAAAATAAAAATAAATGAACGTCCGAAGGTATGTTAAAAGATGCAATTTATCGAAATCTGTCTCATGTACTCGCTCAACCAGTGTTTCAACCACTCAAAGATGTCAGTGTAAACTCGGTGATAAATATTTTCGGTGATAAACTCGTTAGTCAACTAGGAAAATGAACTAGAGAAAAGCATTTTGCTGAATATATGCAATATTTAATTTATGTTTTAAGTAAATCCGTCAGGTTTTTGATAGCCACCATTTAAATTATATTTCAAAAACGAATTGGAGTAGAAATATAATCTGATTGTAAAGGTATAATTTTATTATTATTAAAACTTAATTGAGTTTAATTTAAGTGTTTGCATACAAATCAGTTCAATCTTACCTTTAATATTATAGTAATGTAGGACCAACTGACTGTATACAGCAGTAACTTTTTATTTATTTATTTTTTTTCCTTGAGAAAATTTACCATGCACTGTACCTAAAATATGCCCAAAATAATCAATATTGATTTGAATTAATTTTAAACTAATTGCAAGCTTGTGAATAGAAACTGAATCATGAAATTAGTGTCAATACCCAGCCCTAATATACAGTAGTCAACATTTGAAGTCGATCAAAACCCTTTAATCAAATTTGTCCTAAAGCCAAACCAATACCCGTTCTTGTCTTAGGACAACCTTGATTAACTTTTTTGATCCACTTCATTTGTTGATGTCGAAAAACTCTGACCGTATTTTCTCCCTCAACTTCAAAAATCATTTCAAAATCATCCTACATCGCTGCAGAAGTACCATGAACATGTAAACATTCAAAGAAGATCAAACACCCTTAACAAAAAAAGGTAAAACGGCAATATAGGGCGATTTTGAAGTTGAGGGAGAAAATGCGGTCTAAGTTTTTCAACATACCCAACTATCTTAAACTAGAATACACAGAGTTCAGGGAGAGTAAGACCAGACGAGCGTTTGAGATTAAAAAGTATATAAATTGTATTATTTTTATGAAAATAACTGATCGTTTTGCTAGATAAGACCCTTCTTCCTCGTCTGAGACTGTTTACAACTGCATTTGGGATTGTTTGAAGCCGCATTTAAACTGCATTTTGGAAGTTCAAATTCGGGGCACCATAGCAGTCCATTATATGAAGAAAAATCCTAAAATGTTTTCCTCAAAAAACATAATTTCTTTACGACTGAAGAAAGAAAGACACGAACATCTTGGATGACACGAGGGTGAGTGCATTATTAGTAAATTGTTGTTCTGGAAGTGCACTTCTCCTTTAATATTGCTGCATTTCTGCCTGATTTTTTTTTTTTTTTTTTTTTATTATTATTATTATTATTATTTTTTTATAAAAGTATATTGAAATTTCCTAGTATTTGTAACTAAAACCCCTTATAACTAGATAAAATGTAATGATTTTTTTTCCTTGTGTGATATTTGGCTGTGCATATTTTAATATTGCTTTTTATTTAATACATGTATATTAAAATTTCCCAGTATTTGTAACTCAAACCCCATATACACTACATAAAATGTAATGTTTTTTTTTTTTTTTTTTTTTTTTGTTTTTTTTAAGTGTGATATTTGGCTGTCCACACACATACACAGATTTGATTGGGTGTTCTTGCACAGGGGCCTGTATGAAATAAAAAATATGTGTCTGTGTACTAGTGTTGGGCGATATGCTCAATTTTCACATCGCCCTGTCGTCAGCCTGTGAGATCGCCGATACACGATACTATCATGCTAATTTATTTAATTATTTACTTAGTTTCATTGCCCGCAAATAAACCAGCATTAGGCTAAGAGCAGCCTAATGCTTTCAATATGACTTAATTTGTGTTTAACATGATAACAATTTAATAAAAACATTGTAAGTAACTAATGCTTACATTTCCTTAGTTATTCAAAAAGCAGCTACAGAAAACCAGCAAAGAACATTTACTTTATCAAAGAACATCATCACTGACTAGCCTAGCCTAGTTTATGCACTTTAAAAAACACTCCCGATACCATAAGTGAACACAATAGTTACATTACTGTATGATGAATACATTTCTTACCCCTTATTTACACTGCACACGTCTGCGGTGCTATAAGGAGGGCCGTTTCCCCCAAAACGAGTTACTGTGCCCTCCTTTTCCATCTTCTCCCCTCCTTGCTGAACGGGATCGATTTCAAAAGTGAAAGTAAAACCGGAAAAACAGTGTGCATTAGTAAGCGATTGCGCGCTTTCGCAAGCATCAGCAGCTGCAAGCAAAAACAAATTGCACGTTTTCCCACCCGAAACACCCTCTCCCGATCAACGTGCCTTTGTGTTTATACCAGCCACCTCGCGGCAAGTTTCTGAAGCATCTCAAAAGCGGCTCTCTGCACTGCATTGCTAAAGTTAGACGCCTAGTCTATTTTTTGACGGATAATAATAATAATGGTCTTGCAGTCGTCAAAGGCACCAGCAACAGGCGATATCTCTGACTATCGTCTAACGGCACAACCCTACTGTGTACTCAGTACATGTCTTTGTGTGCTTGCACGGGCATGTGAGGAACAATGAAAAGCATGCAGGGGGAGCGAGAAGATGATGATGAAAAGTGTGCAGTGTAATCACCACCCATATCCCAAAGTCCTCTGTGCCTCTCAGGAGACGGCTTTAGTGTGGTTGTTAGCCTTCCCCAAATGCTCAGTCAGACACTGTCTCATGGCCAGCCACAGTGCACCTGACCTCAGCCCTTTCCCTTTATTAAAAAATGTTGCCATGGCTTTTTCTCTCTGGAAGAATCATGCTATTACTGGAACGAACCGAGTGTGGGAAAATGAAAAGTCCTGTGAGTATGTTTAAAAAAGGAAGTTGGCTGACAGGTTATATTTTTACGTACGGCCCTATGGATGTACAATTCTCCTATTCATTTTCTTTATTGAATCTGGATTGGAGGGAAAAAATAGCTGTTGTTACGCACCAGGAAGGGATTTTCTCTGAGGTTGATGAGTGGAGGAGAAAGAAAGGAGAGGGGGAAATGATTGTCTGAGGGCCACCGGTGGTTTCAAGTTTCGCCGTCTTTACCCTGAAGCTTTTGATTCTTTGCTCTCCCTTTCTCTCTCACTCGCTCACCCTCTTCCTTTCTTTCTCTTCGCCAGCCACCCCCCTTCAGACCACACCACCACGCTTCAGGAGCACAGTAACAGGGAGAAGAGAGGGAGGCGGTGAAGGAAGCGCATCGCAAGGACTTAACGGAGACGATTCTCAGCCACGCAATCTCCCAGCAAGGTAGGATCACCTCTTTCTTTTGGGGAATCTGTAGCTGGGTGGGGAAAGAGAAGGAAAGTCCTTCTTCTTCCATACAAACGCCTGGTTTCTGTTCTGTCATTTCTCTCTTGCTAGCTCCAGGATAGATGGGAGGAAATCAATAGGTGCATTTTAAGTTTGTGTGTGTGTTCGATATGAGATACAAGGTGTCTGGACAGAGAATGTGGTTTGGATGCATTGTCTAAAAACCAGAAGAGGCTAGTCCAAATGTTTCCTGTCTCACAGAGAACAATATCTTGCAGATCTAGGGTAAAAATGAGATATCACTGTTTACATATGGGCATATCAAGTTTAAGTGCGAACACCTAAAGGACTTCCTCTGATCTTCTGGAAGTGATCTAAATAATCCAACATACCTTAGTGAAAAACAATACTAAAATGTATTTGAAAAACATTTATTTTGTGCTAAGTATACTACAAATGCATTCACATATTTATGTGATTAATAAAAATACCCTGCAGTTGTACTTTTGATATACTAAACTGGTGTTTGGTAAACTGGAACAACTACTTTTGTGTTTAATGCACTTTAATTGTGTGGAAGTAGTGCTAAAGTCCAACTAAAGGTATACTAAAGTATATTTGATTGTGCTGAAGTGTAACTATTGCAAGGATACTTAAGCTACACTTTAAATGTCTTGCATTTAAAGACTGATATTATGCAGAGATCATACAGTCCTTATTAATAGTGATATTAAAACACATTTTAGGTGAGAAATGTGCATTGTGCAATAAAGAAATACTCCAAATAAAGTTGAATTATAATATTATATTATCATTTTATTTTATTTTGTTTATATTTTTAAGTCATATGTCAATAAATATGTTAATGGTTCGGAGAAGTATACATAGTATGAAAATAAATGTATTATTATTATTATTATTATTATTATTATTATTATTATTATTATTATTTTTAAATGATGGCTTAGTTTTTTTTTATATTTTCAATTACCTTTTGTTTCCATTTTAATTCATTTCATTTTAAATAGTTACATTTTTAGTCCATTTATGTTTTTTAAATAAATCTGAAAGTTAATTTCTTTTAGTTTTAGGTCTGCTTCAATTAAGTTTAAGTTTTAGCTTTAGTTTTAGTTATTAATTTCCAGTTACTAATCCAGTTGTAATGCTTCACCCTTAACTTTTTTCAGTTATTTGCCAAGACAGCATTTACTTTTAAGTCTTTCATTTAATATTTTATTTTATTTTATTTTATTTTATTTAGCACTATTTCAGCTTTATTGCAATATTTGTTTTATTTTATTTCAACTTTCATTTCAGTTTTAGTTAAGTGTAGTTAAAGTTAAGTTTTAGCTTCAGTTTTTATTATTTTCCAGTTATTAATTTTAATGCTTCAACTTAATTTAAAATTATGGCTTAGTTTTTTTTTTATATTTTATATTTTATATATATATATATATATATATATATATATATATATATATATATATCACACACTGAATTACCTTTTCTTTTTATTTTAATTTAGCTTAATTTTTAGTCATTTTATGTTTTATTTAATAAAATTGTTTTTTATAATAAAGTTTTTGTTTGTTTGTTTTATGTCTGCTTCAGTTAAGTGATACTTTAAGTGATAATTTTAATGTTGCCAAGACAGCATTTCAAATTTTCATTTACTTTAAGCCTTTAATCTAATATTTTATTTTATTTTATTTTATTTTATTTAAGCTTTAATTTAATATTTTTGTTCTATTTTATTTCAGCTTTCAGTTCAGTTTTAGTTACTTTTATTTAAAGTTAAGTTTTAACTTTATTTTTTATTATTTTCTGGGTTACTAATTTTAATGGTTCAACTTAATTTTTCTTTTCCTGGTTAGTTGCCAAAGACACCTATTCTATTTTTTTCCCCAAAAAATAACTTTTAATAACTTTAGTGTTAGTTAACTACAATATCCCTTCAACATATGCACAGGTAGATGAACTGACTTATGATTCATGAGTTATGATTCATCACGGTAGCTTAAAGGCAGCAAAAACAGATGATGTACAGTGAAGATACAGGCACACATGCTAAGACAGATGTTGTCTGAGGTCATCCAGATGCGCAGGTGCGCAGCACGCAACAGAAATATGCCCTCATCACCTCAAACTAAGCAAAAACAGTTAATTATAGATGTGAATCATTCCTGAGCTGTGTTTCACCAACTCCTGCTACTTGATTTATTCTGTTCTGCCAAGAACCCGAGCACCTGTTTTGCAGCTGAGGTATATTCCGAAAAGTGGAAAACAAGCTGATTTGAAGACTGCTGTAGGCTGCTGATATACATCCTGCATTCTGGGTTCAAACCTCTGATTAGAGCAAGCCACGAGGCAGCTTAAAAATTTAAATGGGAAACCATGAACTCCTAGGCTTAATTTTAGCAAATTTAAAAGCAGAAGCTTAGTGGCACGCGGTGGAACTGCGGTGCTGGTGTGAATTTTAGACTTGCTAATTTCTACGCTATATTTGGATTTTGGGGGAAATGCAAAGATGCTAATTTGTGATGGGCAGGCAGCCATCATCTGCAGGAAAATACATAAATTAAACATTGAGAACTGTGCTAAAAGTTACTCGCAATGCAGTTTGGGTACTAAAGCCTAATTTTTGCATCCACAACAGCATGAATTTCAAAGATCCACCCTTGCTGTAATTGCATGTTAATATATGATCTTTTTAGCATTGTTGCTATGGCAAAAGTCAGCTGGCAGAAGTTGGTTTGGCAGTGGTGGTCGTCAGATTGCCCGCTCTCTGGACCAGGCTGGCGTCCCTTGACGTGACTAGCACGGGGTGAATAGTTGCCTCGGTGTCTGGATGGACAGACTTGGCACTGGTCGACGGATCAGGAGAGGTGAACAAAAAGCTTGAAGATGACAGACGGGAGAGGGGAAGAATACCCCACTTGTGTCCTGCGTCTAAGGAGCTCTTCAGTGTTCCGTGTGGGAGTGTGATGTTTATCTGAGTTTGTGTGGAGATAAAAGCTCGTTTAAACACACCTTTTCCCAAAATACCATTGCTGCGCACAAAGTCTAAAGGCAGTTTTGACTTTTTAAGGAAAGCTTTTACTACTTTCCCCCTAATTGGGTGAATATCGCAAAAACCGTCAAAGAAATTTCCAAGAAGCTGTCCAAGCCAGACAGTTTAAGCATATCAAGCAGATAAGAAAATGTCGAATAATTGTATGAATGTCACAGAAAGAAATATGTGGGACATATTTAATAAAAATACATATTAAGGTTTTCCTGCATAGTGAAAATTTATATTATTTTTTAAAGCAATTATGTTTTAACATTATTTTCATGACCGTCAAGGACATTTAACCCCTTTACTTCATTGCAAGCTTGTTAAAATTTGTCTGAATTACTGTAAAAAATAAGTAAATAAATAAATAAAATTTCAAAAATTAAATTTAAAGTTAAATTCAGTTTTTGTTGCGCTGAATTTATTGAATTTATTTAGTTTTATTTAGTTTTAATAAAAGAAATATGCATTACGGTAATGAGAATTTTGGGGAAATATATATCCTAAAATAATGTCAAAATGCAGTTTATGATTTTTTTACACTAATATCAAAATTATTAATTAAAAATATTCCTGAAAAAATAATTGTGTAATATTGTGTAATATTATTATTATTATTATTATTATTATTATTTTGGCATGATGTCCCAGACATTTATTAATGATATTAACACAATTATTTAACAACTGTTAACTTAGAACTTATTTTATTTTATTTTATTTTATTTTTTATATTTTATTTTATTTTATTTTATTTTTTACATTTTATTTTATTTTTTACATTTTTTTTTATAAAATAAAATTATTCAAATAAAGTAACATTTTAAAGTAACAAATAAAATTTCATAGGTTTTTAAAATCAGTTTGAAGAAATATCTCTCTCTCTCTCTCTCTCTCTCTCTCTCTCTTTATTTTTATTTATTTATCTATTTATTTATTTTTTTAACCATGGTAATACAATTAGAACATTATAGATTTTCAACTACAGTTTAAATATCATAGATGAAGGAAAAACACGCAGTACCACGATGTATTTAAAAGCCACCAAGTATTACCACTGAATAGCATCACCAATACCAGGGTATTTTTATTGCAAGGGTATGAGTCATAAAGATTCCAGACAGAGATCCTTAAAAAAAAGCTAGGACTAAATAACAAGGCAAAAGTCTGTTGATCACAAAAGAACACAGTCTCGAATAAAGGGCCGACGCTGTGAGATGAAACGACAACTTGTATTGTCTGTTCTTGATTTACTGTGCATGGCCATCTGGGGTCCCAATTAGCCACAGCATTATTAGGAATAGCCAGTTTCCATAGGCGTATCAACCCCACCCAACGCACACACATAGCGTAAATTAGAGCCTTCAGTATCAGTGCGTTGTCTGCACAAGTCACTTCCTCCCACCTCTGTCTCTGGAGCATCATTTAGATGGCCAATATGAAAGAGAGAGAGAGCAGAAGACGAGGTGGGGAGCAGGAAGTCATATCAGACAGGGATTCAGGAGAGTGGGTTGACTTATGGAGCTTTAGTGATATGCTTCCTTTGTTCTGTGAACCGCTTTGGCCAATTTAATTGCTCTTTGAGTGGTCCCACACTCACTCTCTGCTGGGCCGCACTGCCGGCATAGAGATATTTTTGGCAGGTGTCCAGTGGGGGAGCTGTTATGATAATTATGCTACACAGAATGATGCTGTAAATGAATGCTAATTCATAGTATACTAACCTTCACTATAAAAAAAAATCAGTATATTTCAGTAATGATGAAATATTGTTAATAATGTTAATGTACCAACTCACTGAATCTAAAATCATAAAAACACAGTATGAAAATTGATATTAATTTTGAGATTTACTAAATATCACAATTAATAATTAATGTTTTTTTTTTTTTTTAAATATTTTTAGAGGTTATATAAGTATGCATGAATTAATTTTAAAATGTTTCCATTTAAAATGCTTTCTTTAAGTCACTTTTATATTTTATAGTGATATATAAATATAAATATATAAATGGCCTGTAAATGAAAATATAAATATATAAATGACCTGCACTTTTTTACCTTCCAAAAACTGTAAATTTAGCAGTGTTTTACTGTAAAAATGTCCTGTTAGATTTATTACAGATTTACCCTATCTTGTTTACTTACTATAAACTTATTTACATGTCATTTTTTACAGCCTTTTACCATTAAAATTCTAAAAGTTTCCGCTAGCACATTTTTACAGCATCTAAATTAAACTGTCAAATGATTAATCGCGATTAAGCACAATTAATTACATCCAAAGTAAAAGTTAATGTATATTTTGGATGCGATTAATCAGCCCTAACCTGAATATGCATCTGTGTTATAGAGTAGCCAAAAGACAGTATGTGAAAAGAAAACGTTGTCTGAAATCATAGTTATTTGATTTAAACAAAAACTTTTATTTTGAATGTGATTAATCACGACTAATCACGATTAATCGTTTGACAGACCTAATCTGAATATGCACGCTTCTCTGTTATAGAGTAGCCAAAAAACAGTATGTGAAAAGAGAATAATGTCTGAAATCATAGTCATTTGATTTAAACACACACGTATATTTTGGATGCGATTAATAACAACTAATCGTGATTAATCATTTGACAGACCTAATCTGAATATGCACGCTTCTCTGTTATAGAGTAGCCAAAAAACAGTATGTGAAAAGAGAATAATGTCTGAAATCATAGTCATTTGATTTAAACACAAACGTATATTTTGGATGCGATTAATAACAACTAATCGTGATTAATCATTTGACAGACCTAATCTGAATATGCACGCTTCTCTGTTATAGAGTAGCCAAAAAACAGTATGTGAAAAGAGAATAATGTCTGAAATCATAGTCATTTTATTTAAACACAAACGTATATTTTGGATGCGATTAATAACGACTAATCGTGATTAATCGTTTGACAGACCTAAACTGAATATGCATGCTTCTCTGTTATAGAGTAGCCAAAAACAAGATGTGAAAAGAGAATAATGTCTGAAATCATAGTCATTTTATTTAAACACAAACGTATATTTTGGATGCAATTAATAACGACTAATCGTGATTGATCGTTTGACAGACCTAATCTGAATATGAGCGCTTCTCTGTTATAGAGTAGCCAAAAAACAGTATGTGAAAAGAGAATAATGTCTGAAATCATAGTCATTTTATTTAAACACAAACATATATTTTGGATGCGATTAATAACGACTAATCGTGATTAATCGTTTGACAGACCTAATCTGAATATGCACGCTTCTCTGTTATAGAGTAGCCAAAAAACAGTATGTGAAAGGAGAACAATGTCTGAAATCATAGTTATTTTATTGAACCATAGACATTTGTTTTGGATGCAATTAATCATGACTAATCATGATTAATCACAAGCATATATTTTGGATGCAATTAATAACGACTAATCGTGATTAATCGTTTGACAGCCTTAATCTGAATATGCATACTTCTCTGTTATAGAGTAGCCAAAAACAAGATGTGAAAAGAGAATAATGTTAGAAATCACAGTTATTTGATTTAAACACAAACGTTTATTTTGGATGCAATTAATCATGACTAATCATGATTAATCACAAACATATATTTTGGATGCGATTAATAATGACTAATCGTGATTAATCGTTTGACAGCCTTAATCTGAATATGCATACTTCTCTGTTATAGAGTAGCCAAAAAGCTTTTGGATGCGATTAATCACGATTAATTGTTTGACAGCCCTAATCTGAATATGCAAACTTCTGCTATAGAGTAGCCAAAAACAGTATGTGAAAAGAGAACAATGTCTGAAATTATAGTTATTTTATTGAAGCACAAACTTTTATTTTGGATGTTTTTAATCACAACTAATCGCAATTAATCGTTGACAGCCCTAATCTGAATATGCATACTTCTCTGTTATAGAGTAGCCAAAAAACAGTATGTGAAAAGTGAATGATGTCTGAAATCATAGTATTCATAACAGTAGACAAAAAATAACCAGATGACCAATATGACTGTACTGCTTGCTTTTCTCCATTACAGAAAGTCAGATTTCAGAGTGTCTGGCCAACTTGGGGATGTGTGATAACCCAATGCTTAGGAGCTGATGTTTTTTTTTTTTTAGTTACTTAGTAGAGAGTTTACAGTAAGGTTGAGTGGAAAAAATGGTCCAAAATTAGAAAAGACAAAGATGACATGTTTCTGGAGGAATATAGTTGTGTTGCTTGTAGAGACCTGTTAATCACACCCCCAGTATTTCGCCACAGGTGAAAGAGGAGGAACGGGACGGAGTTAAATACCTCTCTGATGAGACATCAGGCACACTGAATGCACCTTTGTCTAAACACGGCCGGATGTCATTGGGAAAGATGTGCTGACATCTTTTTTCAACTTGCACATGTGACTCGTACAGGCTACTAATACACACAAACAAACATACGGTACGCTTTCCAAAACAAACCTACACCCAGAGATGGAACCTCTTCCATCTGGACATGACTGTTTGTAATCATTTTCCAGTCCATGGAGAAATGCTTTTAATCATTTCCAATGAACTGCTACTAACCTGACCTGGTCGCTGTAAAGGGTTCTGGATTAAAAGTTACAGAGAGCTCATTATTTCATTTTTTTTTCTTCTCTATCTCACCACATGTTGTTTCTGAATTGTTGCCAAGGAACGGTTTCCCTCAAGAAAACAGAGTGTGCAATTAATGTGATCTCTATTTGTCAAGAGAGACAGTGGAGTTATTCTAGCAATATGGCCACAGGGTGTCGACGTTAAGCGTAATGAGAAAGTGTGTGTGCTTTCACAGAGGTTTTTTTAATCAGTTTGAAGAAATACACTTGGAACCTGGTGTATTTTTATATTTGTTTTTTTTAAAAGATGTATTTTAGGCATTTTTGCATTATTTTATTATTATAGAACAGTATAGAAATAACAGGAAGCAAAGTGGAAGAGAGAGGGGGGTGGGCTTGGGAAAGGTCATCAAGCCGGGGTTTGAACTCGGGATGCCCGTATATGTCAGCGTGTTGCCACAAGGCACCAAATATATTTTATTTTATTTTATTTTATTTTATTTTATTTTATTTTATTTTATTTTATTTTATTTTATTTTATTTTATTTTGTCTGGGAATACAATGCCTATAAAATGTCTACATTTTTACAATAAATACATTTTATATTATTTCTTTTGTTCATTATGTTTCATTATTATTAATAGTTATTATTAATTATGTTTTTTTAGTTTTCTATTATTTATATTTTTTGGCATTTTTGCCTGTTTTTTTATCATTATAGGAGAGTATAGAGATGACAGGAAGTGAAGTAGGAGAGAGAGGTGGGTGGGATCGGGAAAGGTCCTCGAGTCAGGATTCAACCTTGGGACGCATGTATATGCTGGGGAGTTTTATTTCATTTTATTTTATTTTATTTTACCTATTCTCCAAATGTTTTGTCACTGTGTAGGGTTGTGGAATGCTTGTCTGGCCAATAAAATAAAAACAAATAAATAAATTAAAACAAATTGTAAAAATGAACACATTTTATAGGCAATGCCTTTGACAATTTGTTTTATTATTTTATTTTATTTTATTTTATTTTATTTTATTTATTTATTTTATTTTTTTTTATAGATAATGCATGCCTTTTACAATTTGTTTTATTATTTTTTTTTATTTTGTTATTTTTTATTTTTTTATTTTATTTTGTCTGGAAATACAATGCCTATACAATGTCTTAATTTTTACAATAAATACATTTTATGCTTTTATTTATTTTTTTTATTATGTTTTGTTATTTTTTTTTTATTATTTATCATTATAGGAGAGTATAGAGATGACAGGAAGTGAATTAGGAGAGAGAGGTGGGTGGGATCGGGAAAGGTGCTCGAGTCAGGATTCAACCTTGGGATGCCTGTATGTGTTGACGTATTTTATTTTATTTTATTTTATTTTATTTTATTTTATTTTATTTTATTTTATTTTATTTTATTTTATTTTATTTTATTTTATTTTATTTTATTTTATTTTATTTTATTTTATTTTATTTTATTCCACCTATTCTCCAAATGTTTTGTCCTATGTAGGGTAGCAGGATGCTCATCTTGGCAAGGTCAGGCAAATACCCTGCCTATAAAGAGTGTTAATTAAAAAAAAAAAAAAAAAAACAATATATATATATATATATATATTTTTTTTTTTTTAATTGATTTTTATTTTATTTTATATATATTTTTTCTTAATATTATACAAATGATTTCATTTTATAAAAAAATAAATAAAATAAAAATAAAAAATAAACACTTTGAGGTGAATTAATGCTGTAACATAATTTAGTAAGCTTCAAGAGGTGCATCCTGGGAGGCTTTATAAACATCATTAAAGAAGTTCCCATATATCCTGGCCACTTGCAAGATGATAATATGAGCAAAAGTCAGAAAAACGTGTCCAAACTAAGGCTAATTTGAAACTAGAGTAGCTAAAGATAACCAATATTTTAGTGTTGCTCAGTAACATTCTGTTCTCTCGTGCTCTCTAACTGGTTATCAGCATTTTAATGCAAGCTCACGCCTCACTAGGGATTCCAGAATTAGTGCCACCGTTGATAAGATAAAAGGTTTAGTGCTCTTTGCCCAGTGGGTTAGTCCACTCAGTGCAAGTGGCATACGAATAACCTAAATTCCTCTTGTTCGTGGAACCTGCCAGTACCTGTTCCACTTTAGTCTCGCTTAGGCTAGGGATAATAGGTCTTTTTGAGACCCGTTTTATCTTTCCATCCTATCAAAGTGCAGTCTAATAATCTCTATGATGGCTAATGAGAAACAAACCCATCACAAATGGTGTTAAACAGTTTTTGTTTTTCGTGGGTCAACAACAGTAACTGCGAAAGAGCAGGTGTCCTTTAAAGTTTTGTACCCTATGGTTTGAGAAGAGATGCTTGTGGTTGTGTCGGTTTACAGATTAGTGGTAAATTACAAGTTAATGGTCTTGAATGAAAACAAAGGATTGTGGTGCTGGAATGTTTTAATTGGCCCAAGAAGGGGGAGATTTGTGGGTCTTACAAGACGTTAGACCTCAGGCAATGAATCAAGCTGCTGTGTGGTCGGACAAATAGCGATAAATAACATTCCCCGGCGGGCCTCGCCCGAGCATGCGTGTGCCTCGGATTATCTCCCGTGTTGAAAGGCTTCGACGTGTGAGTATGCGTGTGATGTTTGTGTGTCTGTGACTGGCCATCTGTGTTGACTCACTCTTGATAAAGTCATTGAAGAGCCATGCCAGGTCGAAGCCCGACCTTGACTTGCGCCGAAGGTGAAAGAACTCTACACTCCTCATTTTGAGACATCGCAGACATAAATGGACCGGAATACCAGATCACATAGCTTAGAGAAACCTCCCCCTTGCTGTACTCAAATATTTGCCTCTGGTTGTACTGTAGATAAAATGCTCTGCAGGGTTTCTTTTGTACACTAGATCCATGTCAAGTCCTTTGTATTTGATCCTGTCTAGCTACTTTTCTTCCTTTTGAACAGATTGTATGTTTACTGTGTGTGTGGACATTTGCATGTGGTTATGCTTATGTAACCAGAGCAAACAAAGTGTCCTCACACTGTTACTCTGTCCCTCTGTTGGTTTCCCTCGCACCCCTTATCCACGCACACACACCGTCCTTTTCCAATATAAATGTGTGTGTTTGTGCAAAGCTAGAGAGCTGGCACTAACTCCATGGTGACCAGGGAAGCATAAATAAGCCACCTGTCTAAAAGCTTTGCAGAGCTGGTGACTGAGCACACGCTTTAAAGCAAGCCTGTGTGGACTCTCACATCCTCAAAGGACAGTAATTATTTTTTTATATATTATTTTCATATTATTTACTCACCCTCATGTTGTTCCAAACACATATTACTCTGTTTCGCCTGTGGAACGAGAAGATATTTTGAAGACTGTGCTGGTTGAAGTTTTCCTTGTGATTGTAATGAATGGGGGGGAAAAAAAGCTTTCAAGAACTTAAATCTATGCTAAAGCACTATGAAAGTTGTCCATATGACATGTGCACTATATTCTGAGTGTTCTAAAGCTTTGTGCGACAGACAGTTTATGTTTACTGAAAACATTCCCTTTCAGTGAGCTAAGATTGAGTGGACTGAATCCAGTCATAAAAACAGAATTTACTGTATAACACGTAATGTCTCGGAATTTGCCAAATTCAGGATGAATAAATCAAACTTAGGTCTGTACACTTATGTCAAAATGTGATATGGACTAGTGTCTGTGAATATTAAGCTGCAAAAATACTATGTAAATAAGAAACCTGAACGTTCTGTGTGTTTCTGTGTGAATGAATGGCGCAGACGCGCGGTTTTGTTTATTACACGTTCGCAGTGTTTGCAGTCTCTGCCACCTCAGTACTGTTTATGAGTACATTAACACATAAACATAATCTGTAGAACTGCTCTGAGAGTCATTTCATGAGCATTTTACCGTTTCTTTTAAGAAAATCTACCATCATGTCTTTGCAGCAACCTGTCAAAATAAAAGTTTGGTTTAACTTGAATAAATTGTGACAGAATTGTATTACTTAATGTAATGACAATACTACTACTACTAATAAAGTTATTATTAAAACTTTTTTTTTAAAGGAGTATTTACCAGAAAAATTATTTACCGGAATTTATTTAACAGAAAAAATGTAATTACACAACACAGTATTTCTGAAAAAGTTCTTATTTTTTATAAAATCAATTAATTAGAGATGTGTTTGATTATTAAAATTGAACGAAATCATTAAAATGGAATTCAGAAAATTAATGGAAAACACAGAAAAATGACATAAAACTGAATCTGAGAAAACAATCAAACATTTCATAGGGCCTTAAAAATGTAATTTTTGTTAAACCTTTAATAAATTTCTTTTAAATTCTGTAAGTTTCATGATTTCAATTAATTAGACAAGATTTTGATTAATACAATGTTTAATTTAATCATTGAAACAGAGTCTAGAAAAATTAAAGAGGAAAAAAAACTGAATCCAAAAAAATTAAAATGGAAAAATGGAATTTGGGAAAAAAAATAAAAAATAGGGCCTTACAAATGATACAGACTGGTTTTGTGAATTGGAACAATTGATTCTTCCAGAACAAAAATGTACAGATAATTTACTCACCCTCTTGTCATCCAAGATGTTCATGTCTTTCTTTCTTTAGTCGTAAAGGAATTATGTTTTGTTGAGGAAAACATTTCAGGATTTCTCTTCATATAGTGGACTTCTGTGGTGCCCCCGAGTTTGAACTTTCAAAATGCAGTTTAACTGAAGTTTCAAGGGGCTCTAAATGATCCCAGCTGAAGAAGAAGGGTTTTATCTATTGTTTTTTTTTTTTTTTGGTTATTTTCTAAAAAAAAAAAAAAATTGACAATTTATATCGTCAAATGCTTGTTTTGTCTAGCTCTGCATGAACTCTGTGTATTCTGGTTCAAGACAGTTAAGGTAGTTTGAAAAACTCCCATCTCATTTTCTCCTCCAACTTCAAAATCGTCCTACTTCACACCAGAAGCCGACCCAGTGTTTACAAAGTGAACACACAAGGAGGGTCAAACACCCTTTACAAAAAAAGGTAAAAGAGCGATGTAGGAAGATTTTGAAGTTGGAGAAGAAAATGAGATGGGAGTTTTTTGACATACCCTAACTGTCATGAACCAGAATACACAGAGTTCATGCAGAGCTAGACAAGACGAGCGTTTAAGGTTAAAAAGTATATAAATTGTAATTTTTATTTTTATTTTATTTTATTTATTTATTTTTTTTTTTAGAAAATAACTGATCGCTTCACTAGATAAGACCCTTCTTCCTCAACTGGGATTTAGGGCCATTTAGAGCCCTTTGACGCTGCATTTAAACTGCCTTTTGGAAGTTCAATCTCGGGGGCACCATAGAAGTCCACTTAATGGAGAAAAATTCTGAAATGTTTTCCACAAAAAACACAATTTTTTTTTTTTACGACTGATGAAAGAAAGACATGAACAATTTGGATGACAACAGGGTGAGTAAATTAGCTGTAAATTTTTGTTCTGGAAGTGAACTTCTCATTTAACAGTCTTTTTCACTTTCATTAATATTGAAAAAAGTTGTGTTTTGCAGAAGAACGTATTACAGGTTTAAAACAATATGAGGGTGAGTTAATGATTACAAAAAAATAATTTTTGGGTGAATGATTCTTTTAAGGTCTGACTTGCATCAGGCCTGACTGTATCACTATTGTTGCATTTATGTATCCATTGTTGGCGTTTTGTTGCATTATTTCATTTCTGTTACATTCTCTAAACCAGGAGTCACCAAACTTGTTCCTGGAGGCCCAGTGTCCTCCAGAGTTTACCTCCAACTTTCCTCAACACACCTGCCTGGAAGTTTTAAGTATACCTAGTAAGACTTTGATTAGCTGGTTGAGGTGTGTTTGATTAGGGTTGGAGCTAAACTTTGCAGGGACACCGGCCCTCCAGGGGTCTGGTGACCCCTGCTCTAAACCATTAATTTATTTTATTTTATTTTACATGCTGTTGTACCTGAAAGTAGAGCCATCTGTATGGCACATGCACATATGCTTCTCTCCTGCATGTATGCAAAGGTGTTTGTGCCAGAACTTCAGAGCACACTTTTCCCATGAGCCCATTTGTGTACTACCAGTCTGTTGTACAGTGATGTGTGAATGAGGTGGTAATGGAACAGGAAATGGATATGACCTTGCCTCATGTCACCACTTGATATATTACTGAGATTTCAAAGGGGTTTGAATAAATGCTCAATATATTACTGAGAAAGTGTGAAACCCCATGGACATGAAGATAGATCAAGCCAGTTAATGGCTGTTTTTGCATTTTTTTTTATGTTTTTCCATGTTTAATTTTTGCAATATATCCATTTTTGTTGCTTTTGTTTCATGTGTTTTTACAACTTACATAAATCAGATGGGGCTGTTTTTTCATAAGCCAAGAGTCCTTTAAAATTTGCATTTATATTCATCCTGTTGAGAGCCAGCTGGATTTTGGGATGTTCTGTCCTGTTTTGCCTGCCTCCCTTGTCTTGAACCTAAAATATTTGTGAGAAGGCAGCCAGAGTGTCTGATAAGATGGACTGAGTGTCATTGAGGAATGTGCAATGATACGGCATGGATACTATGAGAGCGTTGTCTGTATATCAGCTTGAACATTCTGGAAAACAAGTGGCCACATTGCAAGCACTAATAAGACATGCATGGCCAACAGACGCCAGGATGAGTTACGAGGACGGTCTTCATTAGAAGTTTGTTTTGGGAATGAAGAGGTGGGACAGAGCCCTTGTATGTGAAAACTGCAACCACTGGAAGGAATCAGAGATAGACTGAAAGTGACAGTTCAGCCAATGTTCCAAATCCGAATAATTCTAGGCATATTAGGTATTAGGCAGGATGTTCATAAATCCAGAAGCTGTCAAGCCTCAAAAGTAACTAAAAACACCATAAAGTAGTCCATAAGTCCCATGAGGGTGAGTAATAATAAATATTAATTTTTCAGTGAATTTTTCCTTTAACTAGGCCTGAGAATGTGAGTAAGTAGAGGAGTACAAAGAAACTTTGTAGAGCTGGTTCTCACTGTTTTGTACATAGCTGATAAACCAATAGAAGCCTGATAAAATGGTAACATCCTCTAATGTAGCATGGTTGTAAATAAACTGTGACCTTGGAATTCTTGAAAGGCCAGAATGCTTATTGGCAAAACTCCACATAGACTCATTAGCGTAGCTAGTAATCGCTTAAAGTTATGGAGCAATCCTCAAGAACATTACATCCTGTTATGCACAAGTCAGCCTATTGTGATCCAATAATTACAAATTAATGAAATAATCACTGTAGGATTGTAGCTGGACTTTGCAGGCCAAAACAATTGAATACAACTCATTACAATAATTATTAGGTGTGTGGCCTAACGTTACTAATAATCCCTAGGGGTGCCATTCCACAAACATCTTTTCCTGTCATTATCATTGACCTTCTATTATAACTACAAAGATCTCATTGAACAAGACAATTTAGCCATTATAAAGACTAAAAGCTGTCATTAAGCAAAACAGACCTAAGTAAAATAAAGAAAAAATCATCAAGAACTCTTCTTTGTCTTTAACCAGGGCTGGATAAACTGAAGTAATTACGGAAATCGGGTAATAAAGGTGTAAACATAGCTGAAAAGCCAGGTAACTATTATTGTTTACTGTTGTTTAGTATGACATCAGTTTCACCAGGCAAATAGTGTACCACTTACTGTAGTTTAGTGCATTGTTAATTGCAATAACCTGATAGTGGTGCTTTTAAATGAAATGTAGTTTACTGTCATTTAGTACAGCGTTAATTGCATCAGGCAAATAGCAACGAGTTTATTGCATTTTAGTGCAACGCTAATTTGTTTACCGTCACCGGGTAAATAGTGTTGTGTTTACTGCTGTTCAGTGCAATGTTAAACGGCACCAGGCAAATAGTGCTGAGTTTTGAAAACAAAGATATTTTTCAAAAACTTGAATATTGTCCTAGAAGACATGTTTAAGCCAAAATAATTGCAATTCCTTAAAAGATTAGTTTACTTCCAGAATAAAAATTTCCTGATTTTTTTTTTTTTTTTTTTTTCACCTCCATGTCATTCAAGATGTTCAGGTCTTTCTTTCTTCAGTCAAAAAGAAATAGGTTTTTGAGGAAAACATTCCAGGATAATGGATTTCAGTGGGAGCCAACAGGTTGAAGGTCCAAACTGCAGTTTCAGTACAGCTTTAAAAGGCTCTACACGATCCTAGCTGTGGAATAAGGTTCTTATCTAGCGTTTCATTTCTTAAAAAAAAATGACTTCACGCATTACTTAATCACGTTGGAATGGTCACACACGGTTAGTCCTTCGTCTGTGTACTCCTGTTCAAAAAAGCAGGGTCGTGTGAAAAACTCCATCTCATTTTCTCCTCCAACTTTAAAACCTCCAACGTTGTTTTACCTTTTTTGTAAAGGGTGCTTGACTTTCTTTGCACATTCACTTTGTAAACACTGGGTCGGTTCTTCCGCCTACGTGAAGTCTAGCTAGTGCAAGATGAGCATTTGTTTCACTAGATAGGACCCTTGGCTGGGATCGTGTAGACCCCTTTGAAGCTGCAATGAAACTACAATTTGGCCCTTCAACCCGTGGATCCCCATTAAAGTCCACTATATAGAGAAAGATCCTGGAATGTTTTCCTTAAAAACCTCAATTTCTTTTAGACTGAAGAAAGAAAGACATGAACATCTTTGATCACATGGGGGTGAGTAAATCATTTTTAACTGGAAGTGAACTAATCCTTTAATTTACATAGTGTATAGTGAATAATAAATGCTGTTAAAGTGGTGCAACTGTACTCAAAACTAGTACTCAAAACTCAAAATGCTAGCTCGTCTAATCACCCATTCCCTTCAAACTTTGTTACGTCTGAGCATAAAGAGTTTAGACAGGACATGATTACACTCCCACAAACCCATGAAAACGGATTGCTGCGAAGCCCTAGTACGACATAGTCCATCCAAACCTTAGATGGATTGCCCTACTTCACCATGTTATATAACATTCTGCAGCCCATTAGTACTGAACCAGTGGCCTTCATGTTCACTTCCACCATCCGGTTGATAGTGCAAAGTAATTCAGGAGTAAGACTTTTTTTTGTCTTTGTTTTGTTAACCCGTGAGGAATGAGTGGCAGGAAGCCACTGAAAGGGTTAAAGGACGGGATCGCCACTCCAATCAGAGTTAATGATTAGAGTAGAAACAGAGACTGCAGAAATGAGGGAGCGTGCAGGGGCTGTGCGGCGGGGGGATTTCTAAGGGAGAACGAGAGAGGGAGTGAGAGCGAAGGAGAGAGAGAGAGAGAAAGAGAGAGAAAGCCACTGTGCTTAAATCCAGCTGGCTGCCTCCCTGGGAATGTAATCCATATGTGAGCGCGAGTTCAGCTGCAGGAAAAAGAAAAGATATTACCCGCAAAGAAGCGATTGTTTCTGCTTTTCTTGTTTAAATTCCACTCATTCTGGCCCCTGGACCCTGGCTCTGGTTCAACAGCCGACACAAAAAGAGAGGTATAGTGGGGAAAAGGACAAAAGTTGAGAGAAAGTTGGAGAGGATAAAAACGAAGGCGTAAGGAACAGTAGAGAACAATATACCGATTAGAAAGCGGAGAGAAGAATGAAAGAGGACACGCAGGAGGAAGGCGTAGTGAGGTAGGTCATCTTCAGTTTGGGTTTGTTTTCTAATTAATACCAGTTTAGGTGCAGAGGTAGTACTTTGTGCTAGGCTGTTTGGACTATGTCTGGATAGGAAGCAAGAGGAGACCATGTGTTTATGTATGTGTACGGATAGACGAAAAGATGGGGGCGTGGGGCTTCTGCAGGATCCAGAAGCCTGGAATATACAGTCGGACCACAACAAAGATCTTACAGCATTAGGCTGCATGGCTTGTTTGAAGTTCATGTTCATTTAGCTTTACTTCCAAAACTTCCTTCACATTTCATTCATGCATAAACTTAGCATTGGTCCTATTTAATGTTAATGGATAACCAGTTGGATTCTGAATGTGCCCCATACTAGTATAGTTTATTTGCTCAGCGTATTGTGTTTTTGTATGCTATCTCAAGCGTTATATCATTTAAATAGCTTTTTTTTTTTTTTTAAAGAGCTTTTACTGTGATGACCTAAGATCCATTTTAAGCTGGTAGCTATGTTTTATAACAGGGTAATTAGTGTAAATTGGTCATTAGCTGATAGACCATCTTGGACCAGAAACAAACCATTTCATCATGCCAACTTAAGGTGTCTTGGCGGCTGGTTGACCAACTAATAACCAGCTTGGACCAGCTAGCATGCTTCAAAACCATTGTCTTCATCTTGAACCTGGTATAAGTTGTACTCTCACAATGAGTTTCTAGTGTTTCATTCCAAAAAGTTTATTAGGTTTAAGAGCCACCTCCCATCCCTAACCCTTCACCTGCTTGTAAAACATTATCAGTAATGGCTTACTTCTATGTTTACTAAAGATATATCCTCAATGAAATGTCTGGTTGTAGGGATTAGTGAACAAAGTGGGAATGGAAATTTTCGTGAAGGGGGAGTTTGCTTGCAGACGAACAAGAACCTCCAAGTCGTGATTACTCTTGGGAAACACACAGGGCAGGCCGGGTGTGTTTTGACTGGAAGAATTTTTCTCACTTAAACACAGTAAAGCTCAAAGCGTGAAAGTGCTGTCAGGCAAGAACAACAACAATAATGCTAGTGGTGCAGAAATAAAGCCCTAGTACAAAGACTTGGTGTTTCTAAACAGTCTGTGTGACATGAAAGATGTTTTGGCTCAGACTTGAGAAGAAACCCACAGATCAAAGTTTAACATCTAGTGAGGTTTAGAATGCTATACTAGGAGTGTCCAGTCCTGGGGGGTGAAAACTTTTGAACAGGATGAAAATGTCCAAATTTTTCTTATTTTGCTGAATTAAAAAAAGACAAATTATGTACAGTTTACCATGATCTTCAAATTTAAGAAGACTTCACCCCCGGCTCTTAATGCATCATGTTTCCTTCTGGAACATCAGTGAATGTTTGAACCTTTTTTAATAGTTGTGTTTGAGTCTCTCAATTGTCCTCAGTTTGAAAAGATGGATCTCAAACTCATGCAGTCACTGCTGGAAAGGGTTCAAATATGTGCTAATAGGAAGACTAATTGAAAAAAGTAAGTAAACAACTCACACTCATAGATATAACCATTTGTTATGTCAAAATAAGACTTGAAATGGCCTGAAAACAAGATCTTTGGGAGCTTTTAGTGAGTAATCAGCTTGGTGAAATGTAAAGTAAATATCTGAAATATAAAGTAAATATCATATCCAGGACGGTCAATGTCTTGCAGAGTTTAGCTTCAACCTACCCAAAACACACTTGCCTAAAAGTTTCTAGTTATCTCAAAGACTTTGAATTGCTGACTCTGGTGTGTTTGATTAGGATTGAAGCTAAACTCTGCAGGATAGTGGCCATGCAGGAATAGGATTGGACATCCCTGTGCTATACCTGTATCTGCTAAACCTTTTGTTTGTCCTATCATGCTATGAGAGGAATGCATCTCTTGGCAACTCCACAGGTGGCCAGTTCTCTTACACCTAAGTAAATGTGTGCTGACAGTGTTTGTAAGGGTGGAAAGACCAGCTTTCCCTGAGGCTCAGTGGTCGGCAAGACTTGAGAGTTAGGAGTTTGTTGTGATTTGAAATGATCTAGTGTTATCACAAGACATCCTATTTGTTGTAAGATTGCAGCCTGCTATGCTAAGCCCTCACCCAAGAGGACGTATGCGAGGAAAGAAGTGTGTTTTGCCCATTGGAGGTGGTATTATGCTCAGGAATGTTCTGGGAACGCCCCTCTCCAGCTGGTGTGTGAGCGACTACGTCTTATCCTTCAACAGGGATTTGTCAGTGGAAAAAAATGAGTGCTTGAGGCTTCAGGAGTGTCAGGAGCGTATCATTACAATGTATCGTACATGTCTGAATGCCATCACCCAAGGTGCGTGACGTGCATTGGAGTCTTATCAACATATCTCACGTGAAATGTGGACATGCATGTTGTTACTCTGTAAAACAAAAGTCATGCGTGTTTGAGTTCAGGTGTGTTGTCATCTCTCATGTTCCGCTACAGTCTTACTGTAGTAGTTTATCTAGGAGTGGCATCTGTTGTCTCTGTTGTAGCTTGGCCTAGTTCTTCTCTGACCTAACACAGGAACAGATGCACAAATAGGACTTCTCCTGTATGGCCCAAGACCAATCTGATTGGCTTGTGAGTGAGCTAGGCTGCTATGTCACTTGCCTGTGGAGCAGTGTGACCTTTTCCAGCTTTCCTCATTGAGATCTAAGCCTTTTCTACTGTGTAATAAATATGCAGGAAAGCATAATTGTGTCAGTTTGTCTGTAGAGATGCTGAATGTAATTTTTTAAAGGTCCACTGAAATGCTTTGAAACACCCAGCGTTATTCTACGTGTTGATGTAATTTCAACTGAAACAGGAAGACAGCAGGGCGAGGACATATCAAGCAGTCCTGCCCCCTTTGTTAAATAGTCAATAGTTTTTTAAATAGTAAACTGTCTGAATCATTCCCTATCCCCTATATAGTGCACTACAAGCCATTCACCTTACAGAAAATACTAATTCTGTGAACAAGTGACTGATTTCAGCCGGAGCATCAGCATCTATTTATAGTGTGAGGGGGTGGAACACGAATTCTACAGACCATTTGACTGGACAGAAAGTTTGATGAGAAGCTGAAGTGCAGGATGATGTCATCAAAATCATTGATCCATATTGGCCAAAATTAGAGACTGTAAGTTTTGAATGCTTATATCTTGTAAATGCCAATTTTGTCATTGTTTTAGAGCACACTAGCTTATAGATAACCCTAAAAGGATAGTTCACCCAAAAATGAAAATCCCATTATTTACTCACCCTCCAGGCATCCTAGGTGTATATGACTTCCTTCTTTCAGACGAATCCAGTCGGAGTTATATTAAAAATTATCCTGGCATTTCCAAGCTTTAGAATGGCAGTGGGTGTGTGTTTCTCTTGATCAGTCCAAAACAAGTCCAATAAAGTGTATCCATCCGTAATAAAAAGTGCCTCACACAGCTCCGGAGGGTGAATAAAGGCCTCCTGTAGTGAATTGATGCATTTTTGTAAGAAAAATATCCATATTTAAAACGTAATAAGCACTTTAATCTAGCTTGCGCCAACTGGTCGTACACAGAAGCCTTTCCGGGATGACGTAGGACGTCGACGTTATTATAAAACAAAAGGAAACTGGTTTTCCTTTGCTAAAGTAAGGAAACTTTGCTTGCTTTGCTTCTGTAAACAGACGTTGCTTCCATGTACGACCAGTTAGCGCAAGCTAGATTAAAGTGATTATTACATTTTGAATATGGATATTTTTCTTACAACAATGCATCGATTTGCTACAGGAGGCCTTTATTCACCCCCTGGAGCCGTGTGAGGCACTTTTTATTACGGATGGATACACTTTATTGGACTTCTTTTGGACTGATGAGGAGAAACACCCGCACATGCCAATCTAAAGCTTCAAAGTGGCAGGATAATTTTTAATATAACTCCGATTGGATTCGTCTAAAAGAAGGAAGTCATATACACCTAGGATGCCTGGAGGGTGAGTAAATAATGGGCTAATTTTCATTTTTGGGTGAACTATCCCTTTAAGGCTAACATATTCATGCTAAAAGCCAAAAAGCTTCAATTTTGATTTCATGGGGACTTTAAGTATAAAAATAACATAATATGTTTGCAGATATTTAGGAAACATGCTAAGTTCACATACTTGTTTCTCCGAAAATCAATCGTACAGCCAGTTATTCTACTTTGAAATGTGTGTTCCGTGTCGGAATGTCTGTTTGTTTTGGTCTGTGAGACCCTGCCCAATACCCAATAGTATTTCGACACCCAGGGTTGCCACTTGGCGGAAAACAGAGCATATTGCAGCCATGGAAGACAGCAAACAAACTTGTTCAGAGATCGCTGATGCTACCCAACCTAAAAAACTTTGACATTCATCTAAATCATTTTATAGAATATTAAAACGTGGATAAATCAACTCATAAACTTGAAGTGTAAGGCTCATCACCTTCCATTGTCAGCTGCACTTGTTTATTTTGCGTGTGCTCAATCTGGCAACCCACGTGAGCATCAAGTCTGAGAAGGAGGGGGCGGGAGAAATAGTATTTTGAATTTGGACTGCAGTACCCATTTCAGCCACTAGCAGTCAATATTACATACAGCAGCCTGCCATCTTTGTTTCTTCTTATACTGTCTTTTTGACCGTATTTTGTTTCTAAGATAGGATAGGCAAATATTTCTAAGATGGAATGGGTAAATGTTCAATGAGAAACTCGAGTCTGTTCATGGTAAGGTGAACCCGAAACCAGCCTAATTATACAGGGATTCCTTAGCTGACTAGTCATTCAGGCAACCCACCAACTAGTTGTTTTTGCAATGGTTTTCATTGCAGGTTTCCTCAAAGTAGCACTTACAACTCTGCATATCTTATTTCACACAGGTCCCAACAGGCTCCCTCTGATAAGTGATTGAATTCTTGTTTTGTCATGGTCTGATTTGTGCTATACACTGGAAGCATGTTAATTACTTTAATAACGCTGTGGCCAGAATTGCAAGTAATTGAATGAAAAAGTTTGTTCAAACAAAAAACAGAGCTGTATGTGATAATTTAGTCATGCTTAGGGAATGAAAACTTTTAATTAGCACTTGTTTCCAGAATTAGCTCAGTTTGATATAGATGTCATCACCAAGGGAACATTCGTCTTGAACATTAGTTTGTAAATAGACTCTGGTGCTGCGTTTCTTCAAATCACTTACCACACCATACCAAAATATACCATAGTTTCTCTCAGAATTTTGCAGTCGTTGTTGATATAGTAAAACTGTGATAACTTATTACTGTCTTAAAATGAAAGCTTCAGAAAGGTTTGTTTAAGGAGATCTCATTTTAATGTGTTATGGTTCCACAGTAGTAACAATAACAGTAGTAAACTACAGGATTTTGGCAGCTACAGTGGTAAATATTTTGTAAGGGATGTCTTGTGTGCTTGTATTCACATGATTCATTTTTTTTTTTCCCCAAACTAACGAAACCCTGTTTAACTTGGAATTTTATTATTTCCAGTATTGACCTGGGTTAATTTGTGCTGCCTTGAATTTATTTACATTTTTTCACAGACAAATTAATTTTCCACATGTTATCAGCAGTTTCTATTTGGCCTCGGCTCTAAAGTGAGAATGCTTTGTGTTAGCACAAGGAGAAAATGATGTGAAATAATTATCAAGGCCGTGGGTGTGTTTAAATCCTTTGAATAACTGAATACCACGGCACATTTCCTATTCTTATCTGTGAATATTATAGATGTGTTTACATAAAACCCCCCACCACAGCATAAAGAGCTCTGGAAACATATAGTGTGTGTGTTTGCTGATTTGGATCTGATTAAATGATGCGCAACTATTATTTCTTCTAGTATTCTGGTATTCAAAATTGATTATTTCTTAATAAATCAGCAGTTTTAGTGTTAGCAGGCACCAACATAACACCAAAGATGCTCAAAACTAAGTAAAATTATTCAAAATTGATTATCTTGTCTATGATTTCCATATTTAAAAATGTTTTAAATATCGAATGTGTTATATTAAGACATACTGTATTGTTTATGATAGAGAAATGAAACAAATACTGCATTAGTACTGACATCATGTACTACAAGCATCACAGGTAGATGAAAAGAGTTTTCTTAAAAACAAAAGTAGGTAGTTTAAAAGTTTGGAAGGAATGGGACATTTTATAAACCCAATAAACCATTGCTTTACTACATTTGGTCCCGCATGTATTTTAAAACTGCACTCAACCACATAGCTGTCACCTTCCCAACAATATTGTATTTTTTATAGATTGCTCGCCATTATGGCAGTATGTTTCAGGCTTGCAAATCTAGTTTAAACCCAGTATTAACTAGCTTGTAGAGTTCTTTATGTGCACTTCCCACATCCCATGCAGTGTCGCTGTTGTTTTGTGATTTTGAAATCTGGATCTCGTCTGAAGATGTAATTTGTGTTTGTCTGTCTGAGATGCAGGTTAAAGGCCGCATTCTTTGCATGAAGTTGTGGTGGCATGTGTGTGCTTACATTCTTTGCCTTAACCTCAGTCTCATTCTTAAGCCATGTCTTGTGGTTGGGGATTTGCTAACTCCCCTGTGTTCCTAAAAGGATATTGCCACATTCTTAATCTCTTGTCTCAAGAGTATACAAGGTCCTTGATGGACCCTGGTTAAGTTGAAGGTTACAAGAGGACTAATGAGAACATTTTACCAAAACAAATCTGTTACAGCTTAAAGTTCATGACCTAAACTATTTCCTATAGTCTTATCCTATTTTTCAATATTCCTATCTTACAGTATTACACATATCATAATGTTATAGTTTGGACTTGAAAAATACCCATTGGACATTATTATAAAAACAATACAATAACAGTCAAAAGTTTTTGAAAGATTTTTAATGTTTTTTTTAAAGAAGTCTCTTCTGCTCACCAAGCCTGCATTTGTTTGATCCAGAGTACAGCAAAAACAGTAAAAGTCTGAAATATTTTACTATTTAAAATAACTGTTTTCTATTTGAATATGTAATTTATTCCTGTGATTTCAAAGCTGAATTTTTAGCATCATTACTCCAGTCACATGATCCTTCAGAAATCATGCTATGATTTGCTGCTCAAAAAACAATTATTATTATTATTATTATTATTATTATTATTATTACATTTATTTACATATTTAGATTTTTTTCAGGTTTCTTTGATGAATAGAAAGTTCATAAGATCAGCATTTATCTTTTGTAACATTATAAATGCCTTTATCTTCACTTTTGATCAATTTAAAGCATCCTTGCTAAATAAAAGTATTAATTTCTATCATTTCTAAAAAAACAAACAAACAAACAAAAAAAACATACTGACTCCAAGCTTTTGAATGCTGTAGGTTATAATGTTACAGAGGCTTTTCATTTCAGATAAATGCTGATCTTTGGATCTTTGTATTCATCATAGAATCCTGTAAAAAAAGTACTTAGCTGTTTTAAATATTGATAACAATAATAATAATAATAATAATAAATGTTTCTTGAACAGCAAATCAGCATATTGGGATGATTTCTGAAGGATCATGTGCCACTGAAGACTGGAGTAATGATGCTGAAAATTTAACTTTGATCACAAGAATAAATTGCATTTTAAAATATATTCATATATGAAGCAGTTATTTTAAATATTTCACAATTGGATCTAATAAATGCAGGCTTGGTAAGCAGAAGAGAATTCTTTGAAAAACATTAAAAATCGTACTGTTCAAACACGTTTGACTTGTAGTGTCTTGTTTTGACTCTTTCTCCCGCTCTCTCTCACTTATAAACGCACACATAAAAACATACATTGGCACAGAAACGTGTTGTCAGCGCTGCTCTGATGATTTTATCAGTAAAATAGTTCAACGCTACATGTCATCGGCGCCGATAGCCTCGTGGTTAGTGTGCTGACGTGTAAACACAACTGTGCTCATATCGACACGAGTTCAATTCCCGTCTCGAGGTCCTTTGCCGATCCCACCCCCTCTCTCTCCACCCCATACTTTCCTGTCTGCTCTCTACTGTCCCATCTAATAAAAGGCATAAAAAGCCCAAAAATATAACTTAAAAAAAAAAGCTGCATGTTATTTCTCACTAATAACAGCGTTGTTCTTGAAGAGGATGAACTTGCAGTTTCACTATTAGTAGCCGAACACTGTTGAGAGATGCATAGACTCACACACTCATTATCTCTCTTTCTCTGTCTGTCTAATAACTTCATCATTATCTACTGGATGCTTAATACTCACAAAAGCATGTTAAGGACAAAAACCTGACAAATGTCTTGAAATGCAACATCTAAATAATATTTGAGGTGTGGTAACCATAGTATAAGCAGAACAATTAGAAAATAATTCACACCTGAGCTGTAACGACCCATCGGCATTATTCCTTACCTAAAGGAGAAGTCCACTTCCAAAACAAAGATTCACATATAATGTACTCACCCCCTTGTCATCCAAGATGTTCATGTCTTTCTTTCTTCAGTCGTGAAGAAATTATGTTTTTTGAGGAAAACATTTCTGCATTTTTCTCCATATAATGGACTGATATGGTGCCCTGATTTAGAACTTCCAAAAGGCAGTTTAAATGCGGCTTCAAACGATCCCAGATACGGTTGTAAACGATCCCAGCCGAGGAAGAAGGGTCTTATCTAAACGATCATTTTAATAAAAAATAATCATGAAATTAACTGATCGTTGCGCTAGATAGCCTTCTTCCTCGGCTGGGATCGTTTGACAAGGGGGTGAGTACATTATATGTGAATATTTGTTTTGGAAGTGGACTTCTCCTTTAATACACACCTTAGTATTCTATTATTATTCAAGAAGATGCAAATAGTTCAAACGTGACTATAAAAACATTTATACGTTACAAAAAAAATGTAATTCAAATAAATGCTGTTCTTTTGAACATTCTATTTATCCAATTAGAAATAACAACTGTACAGTTTTTCCATACTTTATAATCATTTTAAATATTATTTGAGCACCAAATCAGCATATCAGAATGATTTTTGAAGGTTCATGTGACACTGAAGACTGGAGTAATGATGCTGAAAATTCAGCTTTGACATCACAGGAATAATTACAATTTACAATACACTGAAACAGAAAACATTCTGTTATTTTAAACAGTAACATTTCACATGTTTTTCTCAGTTTTCTGTAGCTTTTTGTGAGCATAACGGACTTGGGACTGTGTGGGAAAAACCTAGTATGGACATAAATCTACACACGGTAGTATTCTCTCGTAGAGCAGTTATAAAAGCCGAGTTGATTTTTTGCCAACAGAGGGATTAGATTACCCATATCTCCCCTTGATCTGATTTTACTGTAGCACTTGCATCTCCATCAACACTTGACTGATTTCTGCTTCGGACAGGGCAGCCAAGGCCTGCTTTATTCATTCTGCCACTTCTAACTGTAATCGCAGACCTTTTTGAGGTGAGTCTGTTTGTCTTTGTATGATCCTCCTTTCATAATACGGCACCTATTGTTTGTTTAAATGAAGCAACGGGATGTGGCGCAATTATCATAAATGACACAATGATTAGTGTTATCATAAAGCAGCTTGTTTTATTGGAATCATAAATGTATGCATATCAGCGTAGAGTCTGAACACTTGCCAGGTCTCTCCGTAAGTAAACATACACAGTCCCACCTGAAATTACAGGAATATCGTAAGCACTGTTGTGCAATGAATCTCACAGTTACCTAAGAAAGCATAGCTCAGCAATGTCCTGGAACGTATTGTTTGACTTGGTCAGGGAAAGCACAGTGCCCGTTTGTGTGTATTTCCAATAGAAACGGAGAAAGAGAGTAAGAGGGGGAGGGAGATGGATTTGAGCTTCGGCCAGCAAACCTGATAGTGGGCACTAATCACTCTTCACCGCGGTGATGTCATCAGGGCGTGTCGGACAGATTTACCGTCTGCTGGACGGCAGGAGAGATATTTGTGCCGTCCTGGAAGTCCGTTCTGTGAATCATTTTACCGAATTGTCATGTAAGCTTTGTGTTTTCGTGGCCCGGAGCCAGTTTTACCCATTATTTCTTATCCGTCGCTTAGGTGCGTGTTTAATATTTCTTGATTTATTGAGCCTGTGACAGGCTTTGTGAAGTTACCAACAATCAAATTAATAAACCAAATAGACAGTGGTGATAAAGTCTGAGTGATGAGCTTATTGGAAATTTTATAGCTTTAGGATTTAATTTCTTCATAGCTTGCAGCATAAACTTTTGCATTGAAAGAGGGCTGACTGAGCGTTAAAGAGACAGTTCACCTAAAAATTAAAATTTGGTCATTATTTATTCACCCTCATATCTTTTCAGAGCTTTATCCTATTTTTCCCCCTCAATTAAAAGCTTTATAAAAGTGGTTCTTCTGAAGTAAGAAACAAATTACTTCAGAAGAAAATTCATTTGTATCCACTGCTTTGTCTTTTTTGGAGTCATGTGGTCATCATAGAACAAGTTTTACTTTCATGTTCCACAGAAAACAAACTGCATGTGGGTTTGTCATGACATGAGGGTGAGTAAATGCTGACTGGTTTTCATGCTTGGGGAACTGTTCCTTTAAGTCAGGTATTAAATGCTGTTACATTAAAGGAAAAGCATTTTAATGGATGGTCCCATGCGGCACTGAGCACAATACTCAATAGGATAGTCCTGAGAGAAAGCTTTGTCAGCAGCCCTTTTCCACCAGTGTGCATTGATCCATTTGGGTGAGTCTTAACAATCGATACTCACCGCGGCCTCCAATATTAATTAGACACAGGTAAATTTCCCCACCTCTGCTCTTTTATTTTATTACTACTGCTTTCCTCTTTCCTGCTTGTCTTTTTCCCTCTTTCTCTGTGCTATGAGATCACAGCCTGTGCCTTGGGCAGCTCTTAGCAGTTCGAAAATGTAACCTTAGCTTTGAAGAACATGAAGGGAAGTAGTTGGAAACTCCCGGTATCAGTTCCCATGATGCCTCCCCCTGAGGACAGCCACTCGCAGCAAATTTATATGCTGCTCTGCGATCACCCACACAAATTTTTCACTGTGAAAAGCACAGTATTTGTTTCGTTTTCCTGTAGAGATATCTAAACTTTCCTAAAACAAGGTTGCTTAAGTTTCTCAACCGCTTTTGTCTTTTGCACCCAACAGCCCCAAGCTTTAATATCCCAACCTTGAAAGAAAATGTTTTTTTTAACACATATAAGAGCTGTTTTCAGGATGTGTTTTGAATTCCCTTTTTCTTCCAGTTGTTTTTCTTGTTTTAAATATTATCCTCACTTAATTTTGTTCAATGTACACTACTGTCAAAAATACTTTTTTAAAGTATATTTATTATTTTTGCTCAACAAGCATGCATTAAATTGATCAAAAGTGACAGTAAAGACTGTATAATGTTACAGAAGATTTTGATTTGAAATAAGAATTCAACAAAAAGCATTGCAGTTTCCACAAAATATTAAGCATATATATTATTGGAAGATAAAAACTTGCAGTTATGACTTTTTTTCTCACAAATGTGTTATCTATTAGTATCTAACAATTCTGACATTGTTTTTTGTAAATGCGAGTTTGTATATCGCAATTCTGACTTTTCCCGCAAATGCCAGTTTGTATCTCACAATTCTGACTTTTTTCTCACAAATGTGAGTTTATATCTCACAATTCTAACTTTTTTCTTGTAAATGCGAGTTTGTATCTTGCAATTCTGACTTTTTTTCTCACAATTCCGTTTATATCTCACAATTCTGACTTTTTTCTTGCAAATGTGAGTTTGTATCTTGCAATTCTGTCATTGTTTCTTATAAATGCGACTTTGTATCTCGCAATTCTGACTTTTTTCTTGCAAATGTGAGTTTGTATCTTGCAATTCTGACTTTTTTTTCTCAGAATTCCGTTTATATCTCACAATTCTAACTTTTTTCTTGTAAATGCGAGTTTGTATCTTGCAATTCTGTCATTGTTTCTCGCAAATGCGACTTTGTATCTCGCAATTCTGACTTTTTTCTTGCAAATTTGAGTTTGTATCTTGCAATTCTGACTTTTTTTCTCACAATTCCGTTTATATCTCACAATTCTAACTTTTTTCTTGCAAATGTGAGTTTGTATCTTGCAATTCTGTCATTGTTTCTCGTAAATGCGACTTTGTATCTCGCAATTCTGACTTTTTTCTTGCAAATGTGAGTTTGTATCTTGCAATTCTGACTTTTTTCTTGCAATTCCAAGTTTATATCTCACAATTTTGCTTTTTTTTCTTGCAAATGCGAGTTTGTATCTCACAATTCTAACATTGTTTCTCGCAAATGCGAGTTTGTATCTTGCAATTCAGACTTTTTTTCTCGCAATTCCGAGTTTATATCTCGCAATTCTGACTTTTTTCTTGCAATTCCAAGTTTGTATCTGACGATTCTGCTTTTTTTTTTCTTGCAAATGCGAGTTTGTGTCTCTTTTGGACTTTTTTTCTTGTAATTCTGAATTTTTTCACGCAAATGCTAGTCTGTATCCCGCAATTCTGACATTGTGTCTCGTAAATGCACGTTTGTATCTTAAAATTCTGACTTTTGCCTCGCAGTTCTTTTTTCCACACAATTTTGACATAAACTTGCGGGTTATATTGTCTACAATACTGAGGGGGTTAAAAAAAGACTGATATGTTCTCAGAAATGCGAGATTATATCTCACAATTTTTATTTAACTCGCAATTGTTATAAAGACAGAATTGCAAAATATAAGCTCACAATTCTGAGGAAAAAAGTAACAATTGCGAGATGTAAACTCACAATTTTGAGATAAAAAGAACTGAGCATTGATATCTTGCAATTCTGCCTTTTTTTTTTTCAGAATTGCAAGTTTAAATCTCGCAATTGTAAGAAATTCTTACCTCTGCTCTTTTAAATGCAAGTTTGTATCTCACAATTCTGACTTTTTTACTTGCAATTCTGATAAAAAAGTCACAATTGTGACTCTAAGATTAAAAAGCCAGAGTTGAGAGTTTATAGCTTGCAATTTCTCAGAATTGCAAGTTTAAATGTCGCAATTGCGAGTTTATATCACGCAATACTGACTTTATAACTTGCAACTGCAAGTTTATATCTCGCAATTGCGAGAAAAAAAATCAAAATTGTAAGATAAGTCGCAATTACCTTTTTATTTTTTATTCAGTGGTGGGAACAGGCTTCCGTAGTTTTTAGTAATACTCATGAAAATAATTTTTTCTTGAGCACCAAATCAGCCTATCAAAATGATTTCTGAAGGATGTAATACTGAAGACTGGAGTAATGACTGCTGAAAATTCAGCTTTGACATCACAGGTATTTCATCAAAATGAATTAAAGTTAAATTTTTATGTTTATTATAAATGTTTATTAATTTTATTGTAATTAATATTTTAATATAATAGAAGAATATTTCACAATACTACTCTTTTTACTGTATTTTTATTCATGTAAACTACACTTCAGTGAGCATAAAAGACTTAAAAAACGTGGATTTTTTTTTTTTTTTTTTTTTGCTTCAAGTAAATATAATTTCTTCAAAATGATACAAAAATAACAATTAAAATAATTACATTTACAAAGTTAAACAAACAAAGGTCGTTTTTATAACCTTATTTCATCATGTGCCCCACCTTCTATAAAAACGTGATGTATTCATCTGTGAGTGTGTGTGTGATACAGTGCCGCCATTAATGGCTCTGTCTCTGACGTCCTCAATGCGGGATGAGTCATTGCATGTGAGTGTGAACATGCGTGTGTGATTTCAAGAATGCTGTTGCTAGGAAAACAGGTGAAACACCACGTTTACTCTTTCTCACATCTCCAAGAAAACAAATACGGTTTAAAATGATTTAAAGCATATCATTATTATCCATGATTCAATTTGCCTCTGAAGTCAAGCATTATATCTATCCGTTTGTATGTACATGCCTATGGACAAACAAGTTGGCCATTCACTCCATCTTTATCCCTAAAATAAACTCAGCAGAAATGTTGCTGTTTTGCACTTCAGAAACCAGCCAATGATTAAGTTTCAGCGGACCGCTTTGTGGTTCGCTGTGCGATACTGCTGCTGCAAGCTCATTGGAGGCAGCTCTCAAGTCTAATTATTCATCCCCCATCCCTCCCTCCTTCCCTCTTACCATCCCTCCAACCCCCTCTCGCCTTTCTTCCCACTCATCCTCTGGCAAGCGCGCTGGCGGTGAGGATGTGGTCGCTGTGATGTGGCAATAGTGATGTTGCTCGCCGCCACCATCTTGGCTGTACTGAGGTCAGAGGAGGGGCTTGCGATTGCATCATCTCGAAGGAATCAAAACACACGCGTGCACACATTTCTATGCACAGGCACGTACACACACGTCCCATTCATCATTTTCCTCCATCTCATTAGCATCTTTTTAATAACGTTGCTGGAGAATGACATTACGGATACATTTGCGCCTCCTTTTATGGTTTTATGATGGACCGTGGGCCAATGTGATTCCAGGAAGTTCCCTTCTGTCCTTTTTTGCATCGAATATGCTTTTGCAGACCTGTCTGATGATGTGACAGGGAGATGAGAAGCTTAAGAGTGCTGTGCCATGCCTCTCGTTTCTGTTTCTATGGCAGGGGAGCCAGAGACTGTCAGCTCTAACGCTGGATTTTACTCGCAGCTGAAACCTGAAAACCTGTCAGTGTGCTGAACACCAGTAGCCAGAACACGCTGCTTCCTTTTACAGGAGCACTGTAGATCTGACAGGATGAAATACCAGCGGTGATGTTCAGGGTTAACTTGTCAGACATGTAGCTGGGTGTGTTTTAAATGTCTTAAGTGCACAAATATGTAATAAATATTTAAATCTAACATATACAGATGAACTACATCGAGGTCTGGAAGTTTGAGATCACTCTGTTTTGTGTTTTTCTTTTTTAATGCAAAGAATTTCATTACAAATTATATTATCAGCCTGAGAATTTTAGTGAAAAGTTATTGAATAAATGAGTTAATTTTATTTTATTGAAAAATGTTTGTTTTTGCTGAAAACCTGTGTGATCAATGCACCTAGCAATAGTATGGAATCTTAAATATTATTTTTTTATAATATTTTAATCAAAATAAGAATAAACTTTAATTGAGAAAACAAGAAAAAAAAATATTTAACATTTTTAAATCTTAAAATTTTAAACCCCATATTCGAATATTTTAAATATTAATATTTAATTATTCTTACTTTGGCGATTCTGTATTTTTAACAGCTTTTTTCCCACTTTTTAATTTTAAATGTTAATTTAATTATTTTAATTTTAAAGTTTATTTTAATTAACATTGATATTTAAATATATTTAATTCAGTATTTCTGTAAGAATTCAGTACGTTTTTTTTTTTTTTAAATCCTGTGTTTCAGTATTTTAAAATATTAATATTTACATATTTTTGTAATTATTTAAGAATATTTCAGGGTTTTTAATGATTCTTCATTTACTTAGATAATAAATCCCATATTTTTAATATTTTAAATATTAATATTTAAATATTTTCAATGTGCCATTCTGTATTTTTAACAACTGTTTCTTTTAAATGTTTCAAAAACATTTTGTTTTACTTTTCTTAATTTTAAATTTTAAAGTTACATTTAAGTGATATTAATATTTAAATATATTTCATTATATATTTATATAGTTTTTTTTATTTCAGTATTTAAGAATGTTTCAATGTGTTTAATGATTCTTCATTTACTTAGATACTAAATCTTATATTTGTAATAATTTAAATATTAATATTTAAATATTTTTATTTGTAACAACTCTTTTGTTTAATTATTTTTATTTTTTTTTACTTTTTAATTTACATTTTTTAATATTAATATTTAAATAGATTTAATGCAGTGTTTCTGTAAGTATTCAGTAAGTTTTTTTTTTTTTTTTTTAATGTTTCAAGAACATTTTTTTCCTTAATAATTTTAATTGTTATTTTAATTACCTTAATTTTAAAATTAATTTTAATTAATATTGATATTTAAATATATTTAATTCAGTATTTCCGTAAAAATTCAGTATGTTTTTTTTTTTTATTTATTTTTTGGTAATTAAATCCTGTGTTTCAGTATTTTAAAATATTAATATTTACATATTTTTGCAATTATTTAAGAATATTTCAGGGTTTTTAATGATTCAATATTTACTTAGATAATGAATCCCATATTTTTAATATTTTAAATATTAATATTTAAATATTTTCAGTCTGCCATTCTGTATTTTTAACAACTCTTTCTTTTAAATGTTACAAAAATATTTTTTACTTTTTCATTTTAAACGTTATTTTAATTATTTTAATTTTAAAGTTTATTTTAATTCATATTATTATTTAAATATATTTAATTCAGTATTTGTTTTTTGTTTCTTTTTTTCTTTAAATCCCATTTTTGAGTATTTTAAAATATTAATATTTAAAACATTTCAATTCAATATTTCATAATATTTCAATATTTTTAATGATTCTTCATTTACTTAGATATTAAATCCCATAATCTCAAAGTGGTCTCACCCCACAGTATTACCTTCTCTTCCATTTTCAAATCCTAGTGTTGACAGCGAATATTATTTTATGACTCATTATTCACAAAAATAACACTCAGTTAGATTTCCATCTTGCCAATCTAAATGAGGAGACATTATAATTCAGAACCGTAATCATAATTCCACCCCTGCACAAAACATAAACCGCATATTGTCTGTGGTGTTCCCAGATGATCTTTGAGTGGGCGCTGTTTGTGGAGACAGTGCTCATACGAATCATTTGAATCCCGCAAGCGCAGATGACAAACTGGCTTTCTGGCTGACCTTCACTCTTTCACCGCAAGGACACTTTTAATTTAAGCGCGCAGCTCTCGATACTAAGCACAGCATAGGAGGACGTTTTTAACAGCACAGACCCAGCAGGTAAATTGTTAGCAAATGGAAGTGCTGTTTAGACTCGGCATGCCACGTGTCGTCCGGTACAGCAAAAAATAAACACATTACAGGCTTATATGGTACATTCCATACCAGCTCGGCTGAATGAATGCTCGCTCTTTATATCCAAGGTTTAAGAAAGGATTGTAGCTGAGGATTGAATGCTTATGGATTAGCAGGAATGTAAATGATTAATGTGAGGTCTATAGGGTTAGTTCAAATATTCAAGAGTTCAGTTAAAATATTCATAACTCATCATTTAAACAAAGCAAGAGATGGATATGAAGGTTTGAAATCCAGGGTGAGGAAGGGGTATCAATTTGTAGGCAATCCTCTCAGAGGGACAGGTAATCTTCCGCCTCCTATTTGTACATGTCCCTGTCATATGCTTCCACAGTGGGGGCCGTAGTACGGAGACCATCTGGTGAGACCACTTATAATTGAGGCCCACGGATAGAAGAATTGGGACAACCGTTGTGTGTTTATAGTGGACTTGACAGCTCTGATGCACCTTAGTGAGGCAAAGCGTAAGACTGACCTCAGCAGATGCCACTGGCTTCTTTTATCTGCGTGGACAGATACAATTCCTTATTGATCTAGTTCACAGAGATATTAACTGATAGTCTTTCTACAGTCACTAAGTAGTGAAACAGTTAACTTCAAAACTATGATATAACTAGTCAAGTGGTGCTTGACTGTATAAAAATGACTGCAACAACGCTAGAGTGTTGTGGGTGGTTGCCGCAGAGTAAAGTGGTCACCCAGGATGTTCTTAGTGGTTGCTAGGGTATCCAGGGAAATGTGATGGGGTTCTGAGCATTTGCTACGGTGATGGGTAGTTGCTAGATGCCTGCTGGGATAGTTGCTAGGGTGCAAAGTTGTTGCTGGGGTGATGGGTAGCTGCTAGATGCCTACGAGGATGTTTTGGATAGTTACTATGGTGGAAAGCGGTTGCTAGTGTGTCCTTGATGGTTGCTAGGGTGCAAAGTGTTTACTAGTATGTTCTTGATGGTTGATAGGGTAATGGGTAGTTGCTAGATGCCTGCTAGGATGTTTGGGATGGTTGCTAGGGTGCAAAGGTGTTGCTGGGGTGATGGGTAGTTGCTAGATGCCTGCTAGGATGTTTTGGATAGTTGCTAGGGTGCAAAGTGGTTGTTAGGATGATGGGTAGTTGCTAGATGCCTGCTAGGATGTTTTGGATAGTTACTATGGTGGAGAGCGGTTGCTAGTGTATTCTTGATGGTTGCTAGGGTGCAAAATGGTTGCTAGTGTTTTCTTGATGGTTGATAGGGTGATGGGTAGTTTCTAGGTGCCTGCTAGGCTGTTTTGGATGGTTGCTAGGGTGCAAAGTTGTTGCTAGGGTGATGGGTAGTTGCTAAATGCCTGCTAGGATGTTTTGGATAGTTATTATGGTAAAAAGCGGTTGATAGTGTTCTTGATGGTTGCTGGGGTGAAAAGTACTTGCTAGTGTGTTCTTGATGGTTGCTAGGGTGAAAAGTACTTGCTAGTGTGTTCTTGGTGGTTGCTAGGGTGAAAAGTGCTTGCTAGTGTGTACTTGGTGGTTGCTAGGGTGCAAAGTGGTTGTTAGGATGATGGGTAGTTGCTAGATGCCTGCTAGAATGTTTTGGATGGTTGCTAAAGTGCAAAGTGGTTGCTAGGGTGATGGGTAGTTGCTAGATGCCTGCTAGGATGTTTTGGATAGTTACTATGATGGAAAGCGGTTGCTAGGGTGGAAAGTACTTGCTAGTGTGTTCTTGATGGTTGTTAGGGTGATGTGTAGTTGCTAGATGCCTGCTAGGTTGTTTTGGATAGTTATTATGATGGGAAGAAGTTGCTAGTGTGTTCTTGGTGGTTGCTAGGGTGCAAAGTGGTTGCTAGTGTGTTCTTGGTGGTTGATAGGGCAATAAGTAGTTTCTAGATGTCTGCCATAATGTTTTGAATGGTTACTAGGGTGAAAAGTGGTTGCCAGTGTGTTCCTGATGGTTGCTAGGGTGGAAAGTGGTTGCTAGTGAGTGCTTTGTGGTTGCTAGGGTCTCTAGAGGGATGTTGTCATGTGGTTGATTAGAGGTTGGTGGGGTATTCTGGGTGATTTCTAGGGTCTTCTACTTCTACTAGAAACTAGTCAAGAGGTAGTTAACCAAGTGAAAAATACTTCCAAAATGCTAGTGTTCTGAGCTATTGCCATGATGTAAAATGGTCACTAGGGTGTTCTTAGTGTGGTTTTTAGGGAGTTGTTAGAGGGTTGCTACATGATTGAATAATGGTTAACGGGGGTTCTGAGTGATTGCTTGTGCTAAAATGTTGCTAGGGTGATCTTAGTAGTTGCTAGATGCCTGCTAAGTTGTTTTGGTTGGTTGCTAAGGTGCAAAGTTATTGCTAGTCTTCTTCATAGGGTGTTCTGGATCGCTGTTAGGTGTATGATAGGGTTTTTTGGAGAGTTTTTAGGTGATTGATAGGGTTTTCTCAGTGATTGCTAGGGTATTCTGAGTGATAAGGTTTCCATGGAGTTTCCAAGGTGTTCTTGTGGGTTTCTGGGTGGTTGCTAGGGTGTTTTGGATGGTTTTATGTACTGGGTTTCTCAGTGATTGCTATGGTGTTCTGGGTGATTTCTAGGGTCTCTCTGGGGTTGCCAGGGTGATCTCGGATGTTGCTAGGTGGCTGATGATAGGATGTTTTGGATGGGTGCTAGGTGGTTGCTAGGGGTTTCTGGGTGATTGCTACGGTATTCTGGCTGATAAGGTCTCCAAGGGGTTTCCAGGGTGTTCTTGGGGGTTTCTGGGTGGTTGCTACTTGGCTGCTAGGGTATTTTGGATGGTTGTTAAGTGGTTGTTAAGGGTTTTTCAGTCATTGCTAAGGGTTTCTCAGTGATTTTTAGTGTATCCAAGGGGTTGCCAGGGTGTTCGTGGGGTTTGCTAGGTGGCTGATAGGATGTTATGGATGGGTGCTAGGTGGCTGCTGGGGTGTTTTGAATAATTGTTAGTTGGTTGATAAGGGTTTCTTAGTGATTGCTGGGGTATTCTGGGTGACAAGCTCTCCAACGGGTTTCCAAGGTTTTTTTTGGGTGTTTCTGGGTGTTTCTGGATGGTTTCTAGGTAGCTGCTAAGGTGTTTTGAATGATAGTTAGGTGGCTATTAGGGTGTTTTAGTTTTTTGTTAGGTGGTTGATAGGGGTTTCTCAGTGATTACTAGGGTGTTCTGAGTGACTTCTAGGGTCTCCAAGGGGTTGTCAGGGTGTTCTTGGGGGGTGTTGGGTGGCTGATAGGATGTTTTTGATTGGTATTAGGTGGTTGCTAGGGTTTTATGGGTGATTTCTATGGTCTCTAGGGGGTTGCTAGGTGTTCTTTGGGGCTGCTGCGAGATTGCTAGGTGGCTGTACGGTGTTTTGGATGGTTGATAGGTGGTTGATAGGGGTTTCTCAGTGATTGCTAGGGTGTTATGAGTGATTTCTACGGTCTCCAAGGGGTACCAGGGTGTAATTGGGTGTTGCTAGGTGGTTAATAGGTTTTTTTGGATGGGTGCTAGGTGGTTGCTAGGGTTTTCTGGGTGATTGCTATGGTCTTTAGGATGTTCTTGGGGGCTGCTGGATGGTTGGCTTCTGGGGTGTTTCGGATGCTAGGGTGTTCTGGGTGGTTGCTGGGTGATTGCTTACTAGGCTAAGTTAAAATAGGTGGGCTTATTCTGGTGTCTAGATATGGTATACACCCTACCCTCAAAGTAAATCTATGGGATTTTTTTTTTCCTTAATTTTTTATTCATTTATTTTTAGTCATTAATAAAGTATCATTTGCGACAAGATATAAGCCAAAGTTCGCTGCTTGGGGTTATAGATCTGTAATAATAATGCTGATACTTGCCTTATTTCCAATTAAGCATTTTTTCTGCAGTTACCCCATACTCAAAGAATGACTGAGTCATTAGAGTGGGGGAAAATGGTCGAATATATGTCCATAGACATAATTAAAGTCAATCTGACATGAGTATATATGACAAAGTGACATTTTAATACGCCCGACTCTGACTTAGTGCTTTTAATGCTGAGCTTGTCTCGGTGTGAGATACAGATCCAATTATTTCCGTGCGTGAGCGATGGCTGTGTCTCTGGGTAAGGTTTGACAGGGGGCTGGTGCAGATGCAAACCCGTCTACCTGAGTGGGTAACATCTTTTGTTTTTTGCCTCGGCCACTCCCCTTTACCACAGCCAAGGCTGTCATGGACATCCCAGGGGAGTTCTGGTCATGACTCCTCCTCAGTTAGGCTTGGGGGTAGCATCTACATCTCAATCTGATCTGTGATAGGAGGCCCCACGTGTGTGTGCGAGGAAGAGAGAGAGTCGGACGAAACCAGTAACCAAATAAGCTGAGCCGAGCAGATCTAGAAGGCAAGAGAGCCAGAATGAGATATAGAGGTTGAGCCAGTGAGGGAGAAAAAGAGAGAGAGTGTGTGTGTGTGAAGCTGGCTGGCAACAGCACACATGCTCAAGGAGAGAAAAGAGGACAGCAATTATTGTATCCAACACCCTACAGCTCCTCGCTGCTGTCGGCGTCACAAACCTGCATTTCTCTCCACCTGGCCTCGTCCCACTGACTTATATGATTGATCCGGGGGAAAATGCTGAAGTTCCGCGCGGACCGGCGAGTGAGGTAGGTAGGGCAGGATGTTGGGAGCTAGTTTATAGCAGCAGACAGCGGTGAGCGGGGAAACTCTGAGCTGGAGGTCAGGCAGGACTGCAATGCAGTGCCGGCTTTCCTGTGGACTGTCTTTACGAGATTTATTCGCGTGAAGTTTGAATTGCATTGACACCTCATTTGTGTCCTTCCTGAATTCCAGCGTGGATGCCTTTATAAGCTTCGTTCCGATGCCGCTAAATCATTACTTGTTCGCTAACGACTCTTGCATTGATTAGTGGTCATATTAGCGACGTTTATGAGCTTGTGCTTCTATGTAGGTTTATAGGTTACACACGAGCGAGCGTGCTCAGTTGCAAGACCACATTGGAGCGTGCACATGTGCGCTCACACACCTCAACCTGATTTCGGTGGCTTGGCTGTTGTGCTAGATTTATCTAATCGTTTGTCCTCTGATGTTATATGGAGCGCTGGGCTCTGTTATATGTACCTTGTTGGTGTCAAGAGGTAGATACCTTCAGCATGAGTGTATTTTTGGCTTCTTTTGCCTATTGGGCCGTGTGTGTTGTGTGTCTGTGTATACAGAGACTGCACAGACTCTGATTTCTGTTTGTGTTGTTCTTAAGTGGTTGATGCCAAGAATTTGGCATGTTGTTCGAGTGCACTTCTATGGCCCACTTAAACAACACTGAAGAGGTGAGTCTGCTGTATGCAGGAATAACATCAAACTGAAGTGATAGGACAAGAGCAAGATGGATATAAGGGCCTCAAGTCTAGTGTCGCTACAGGAGATTCAAGAAACTGTTAACCGAGGGTCTTTTTTAGCCATTGGTTAGCACATTGATCTGGGGTTGTCAGGATTTCAGATAACAAATCTGTAATATTTCTAAGGTTAATATCATTGGACAAATTAAGTATGTGACTTGTACACGTGGAATTGTCGCCTAAATTCAGTAGCACTGTTGGCTAAATTTTTAACCTTTTCTCTGTTAATGAAATTAACAGAGCATGAAAGTTTATACAACTCTACATTAATTTTTCATGCAGCAAGAATTGTTTAGCTTCAGATTGGTTGTCGGTTGCTAACTAACTCGGCGTAACATGCTAGCACCTTCACAATATAGACAATGTCAAGTGTGTCTTTAGCTCAAACAGTAGCTAGCAACTGCAAAGACTGAAAAAATGCAGATGTTGTTATGGATAAAAACATCTGTAAATGTAGACATTAAAAGAAAAATTCACTTCCAGAACAAAAATTTACAGATAATGTACTCACCCCCTTGTCATCCAAGATGTTCATGTCTTTTTTTCGTTCAGTCATAAAGAAATTATGTTTTTGAGGAAAAAATTTCAGGAATGTTCTCCATATAGTGGACTTCTATGGTGCCTTTGAGTTTGAACTTCCAAAATACAGTTTAAATGCAGCTTCAAATGACTCCAGCCAAGGAAAAATGGTCTTGTCTAATAAAACAATCAGTTCATTTTTTTTTTTTTTTTAAAAAAGACAAATTATATACTTTTTAACCTCAAACACTTGTCTTGTCTAGCTCTGCGTGAACTGTGTATTCCGGTTCATGACAGGTATGGTGTGTCAAAAAAATGCAACTTCAAAATCGTCCGACATGGCTGTTTTACCTTTTTTTAGTAAAGGGCGTTTGACCCTCATTCACTTTGTAAACACTGGGTCAGTACTTCTGCAGCAATGTAGGACGATTTAGATTTTGGAGGAGAAAATTACATGGGAGTTTTTCAAGTTTTTCGAGGTTAAAAAGTATATAAATTGTACTTTTTTTTTTTTATTTTATTTATTTTTTTTTTTAGAAAATGACCGATCATTTCGCTAGATAAGCCCCTTCTTCCTTGGCTGGGATCGTTTAGAGCCCTTTGAGGCTGCATTTAAACTAAATTTTGGAAGTTCAAACTCGGGGACACCATAGAAGTCCACTACATGGAGAGAAATCCTGAAATGTTTTCCTCAAAAAACATAATTTATTTACGACTGAAGGAAAAAGACAAGAACATCTTTGATGACAAGCGAGGTGAGTAAATTATCTGTACATTTTTGTTCTGGAAGTGAACTTCTCAAAGCACTTTGAATCAAGTTAATTTACTTTTTTCAACCCCAGGATAAGCATAGTGTAAAAAGCCTTTTAGAGGTCATTGGGTCAAGTTAGCTTAGCAATCATGTCTGGTTTGAATATGGATGTAACTCTAGTTAGTTGATCATTATTGTGATGTGAAGTTCTCTACATTTCGCAGTCATTACATTAAATGCATTACATTTTTTGTCATCACTTATTTACAGTACATTTACCATGGCTTGAAGACAACAGGGAAAAATCATTGCTAAATTATGCAAATAATAAAATGCAATTAGCCATGTGCTATAATTCTGCATCGTTAGAGTAGCATAATAAACAGGCTTATAAACTTTTAAAAGGGAGAAGAAAACACTATATAGTTTGCTGTTGGTGTCCAATAATTTCAGCTTTAGCTGATTTAGCTAGCTAAATTAGACAGCTGCCAACATGGAATAGGTTGTATGATATGCTCTCATTCTCAAATATTTTTAGTGCTGTCTTGGGCCACCATTTGTCATTTTAGTACTAATTATATGCTATATATTAATATTTTGAATTACCTTTTATTTGTATGTTTTCATTTTCGTTTTTGTAATTTTATGTGTTGCTTAATTCATTTTTAAATATTTCTATCAAACTTTAATTACACTTTTAGTTTTCAGTGTTAGAAATTTTTGCACTTGACAGCATAAACTAAAAGTTAGTCTTTTTCTAATTTTCCAGTTTCTTCGTATTTACATTTTATTTTATTTCAGCTTTTCAGTTAAAGGATTAGTTCACTTTCAGAATAAAAAAATCTGATAATTTACTCACCCCACGTCATCCAAGATGTTCATGTCTTTCTTTCTTCAGTCGAACAGAAATGAAGGTTTTTGAGGATTTTTCTCCATATGGTGGACTTCAATGGGGACCAATGGGTTGAAGGTCCAAATTGCAGTTTCAATGCAGCTTCAAAGGGCTCCACACGATCCCAGCCAAGGAATAAGGGTCTTATGTAATGAAACGATCAGTAATTTTCCAAAAAAAAAAAGAAAATTTTCTATACTTTGTAACCACAAATGCTTGTCTCGCAGTAGCTCGACTAGAGTCCTTTGAAACTGCATTGAAACCGTTGGCTCCCATTCAAGTCCCACTATATAGAGAAAAATCCTGGAATGTTTTCCTCAAAAACCTTACTTTCCTTTCAAATAAAGAAAGAAAGATATACACGTCTTGGATGACATTTTGACTTTTTATTCTGGAAGTGAACTAATCCTTTAACAAACAATTTAGTTTCAGTTCACAATAACAACACTGCACTTGTCCGAAGTAAAATCTGTTTCCTGAAGTCTAAATTTCACTCTTGCCGTAGAAAGACTAAAATTATATTTTATGGCTTGGATCTCCTCTAAATGCTAGTTTTGATGTTTCTGCATCCATGCTACTCTGAGTCAAACAGAAAACAGAGAAAATGCGTTTGCTTGCTCCCTGTTCAGCAGTTGTAAAATCAATAGCCAGGAAAGTGACACGCAGCAATGAAAACACTTGTAGGATTTACACCCGAGAGACGAGTTACAAGTGCACATCCACAGGGAGTACACACGAGCCGAGGTTAGAGAAAGTGTGACAGGAAGCTGAACTCCAGGCCTCAGGTGTTGTATATGGACAAAAGACATGAATATAGATTCAGCATAATAGGTGTATATGAACTCTGACATGTTATTCTGCTAGAACAGTTTTTGTTGATATTTTGACATTGAGTGCAAAGCTGTCCACACTTAACACACTCTTTCACAAGGGCTGACAGCCATTAATTTCCATGGCAGTTGTCTCATATGGACTTACAAAGAAAGTGGCCATGTATTGATCGGACCTGATGTTGTAATGCTGAATTATTAATAAAGAAGGGAAGTGCCTGCTGTGAAACAGGTTTGAAGCCACGAGAACGAGTTGTGAAGCATCTTAAACAAATCAGTTCCAGCTGCTGTTGGCTTGATATCCTTCCAGACAAAGTTTTCAGAAGATTGTTGTGGCTGGACTGAGAAGTGTTTGTCTATGAAATCCTGAGTGTTTTTTTTTTTTTTTTCTTTTCAGTCAAAATGACCCTAACGGAACAGCTGGACACCAGCAAGTGATCCAGATACACCTGGAAGACAACGGACCTTTGAAAGCCTTGCTGTAAGTGATGTTTTGACTATTCATTTGTATATATGAAGAGTTCAGATGCAAAACCAGCTAAATCTATCCATCTGACGTCTTTCTTTAAAAAATGCTTTTTTATCAGGCTCATGTGTCGAGAGCATTCACTCAGTATCATTATCTCATTTTTGACCGAGATGGCTTTTAGCTGGTTTTTGCATCTGAATTCTTCATATGTTGCTAGTTTTATACTTCCTTCACTAAATGTATAAATGTTGAATAAGAGCTTGTAAACTATTGTGCATTTAAGCTTAGACATGCTTAATTATTTCTGATAACAAGCTCAATGAGTGTCTTCCTTTAAAAGTGACTGCAGTTATGCATTTAGTCCAAAGAGTTCTTAGTCAGGATATGTGATTATTAATTTTTTTAAACGCACTGTAGTGTAATAAATTAATAGTTTTATTCAGCAGTCATTGTTAAGACTTTTACATTTGTTACAAAAAATTCTGTTTCTAATAAAAGCTGTTATTTTGAAACTTATATTCATCCGAATTCTGCGGAAAAAAAAAAAAAAAAATAGCAAGCAGCACAGCTGTTTTCTATGGAAGCCAATTTCTGCCATTGAATTAAAAATAAAAAAGGTTATTAAAAAAACTTTTTATCTCACAATTCTGACCTTTTTTTTTTAGAATTGTGATATAAACTCGCAATTACGAGTTATAAAGTCAGAACTGCAAAATGTGAAGTCACAATTCAGAGTTTTTTCCATCGGAATTGCGTCATATATTTTCTCGCAAATGAGACTTTTTACCTTACGATTCTAACTTTTTTTTCTCCGAATTGTGATAGAAATTCTCGCAATTCTGACTTTTTTTCTGAGAATTGTGATTTATAATGACTGAATTATGAGATATAAAGTCAGAATTCTGACTTTTATCTCTCAAATGCGAGTTTGTATCTCGCAATTCAGATGTTTTTTCTCACAATTCTGACTTTTTTCTCATAAATGCGAGTTTGTATCTCACAATTCTGACTTTTTTCTTGCAATTTGGATTTTTTTCTCACAACTGTGACTTATTTTCCCCGCTAATGCAAGTTTGTATCATGCGATTTAAATTTTTTCTTGCAATTCTTAATTTCCTCACAAATGCGAGTTTGCATCTCACAATTTAGATTTTTTTTTTTCTCGTAAATGTAAGTTTGTATCTAGCAATTCTGGCTTTTTTTTCTCAGAATTGCGAGATATAAAGTCCAATTTTGAGGGATAAAAAGACTATGTTCTCAGAATTGCGAGTTTATATCTTACAATTCTTACTTTTTTTTTCCTCGCAATTCTGACATTTTTTCTCACCAATGCAAGTTTGTATTTCGCAGTTCTGATTTTTTTTCTCACAATTGACTTTTTTTCTCGCAAATGCAGGTTTGTATCTCACAATTCAAATATTTTTCTCGCAATTCTGACTTTTTTCTCGCAAATGCAAGTTTGTATCTCGCAATTCTAATTATTTTCTCTCAATTCTGACTTTTTTTCTCACAAATGTGAGTTTGTATCAAGCAGTTCTATTTTTTCTTTGCAATTCTGACTTTTTTTCTCACAAATGTGAGTTTGTATCACGCAGCTCTATTTTTTCTTTGCAATTCTGACTTTTTTTCTCACAAATGCAAGTTTGTATCTCGCAATTCTTTTTTTTTCTCACGATTCAGATTTTTTTTCTCAGAATTGTGAGATGTAGAGTCCAATTTTGAGGGAAAAAAAGACTGATATGTTCTCAGAATTGCGAGTTTATATCTCACAATTCTTACTTAATAACTGATTTTTTTCCCTCGCAATTCTGACTATTTTTTTCCGCAAATGCGAGTTTGTATTTGGCAATTCAGATTTTTTTCCTCACAATTCTGACTTTTTTCTCACAAATGTGTGTTTGTATCTCACAATTCAGAATGTTTTTTCTCGCAATTCAGATTTTTTTCTCAGAATTGTGAGATATAAAGTCCAATTTTGAGGGGAAAAAAGACTGTTCTCAGAATTGCAAGTTTATATCTCACAATTCTAACTTATTTTTTTCCTCACAATTCTGACATTTTTTCTCGCAAATGTGAGTTTGTATTGCGCAATTCTGATTTTTTTCTCACAGTTGACTTTTTTTCTCACAAATACTGGTTTGTATCTCGCAATTCTGATTTTTTTCTCACAATTCTGACAGTTTTCTCGCAAATACGAGTTTGTATCTCACAATTCTAATTTTTTTCTCACAATTCTGACTTTTTTCTCACAAATGCAAGTTTGTATTACGCAATTCTATTTTTTCCTTGCAATTCTGACTTTTTTCTCACAAATGCAAGTTTGTATCTCACAATTCTGTTCTTTTCTCACAATTCTGACAGTTTTCTCGCAAATACGAGTTTGTATCTCGCAATTCTGATTTTTTTTTTTCTTACAATTCTGATTTTTTTTCTCAGAATTGTGAGATATAGAGTTCGATTTTAAGGAGAAAAAAGACTGATATGTTCTCAGAATTGCGAGTTTATATCTCACAATTCTTACTTAATAACTGATTTTTTTTTCCTCGCAATTCTGACCTTTTTTTCCGCAAATGCGAGTCTGTACTTTGCAATTCTGATTTTTTTCCTCACAATCCTGACTTTTTTCTTGCAAATGCGAGTTTGCATCTCGCAATTCAGATTTTTTTTCTTGCAATTCTGACTTTTTTTTCTCACGATTGAGATATAAAGTCCAATTTTTGAGGGATAAAAAGACTGATATTTTCTCAGAATTGCGAGTTTTTATCTCACAATTCTCACTTAAGAACTGATTTTTTTTCCCATCACAATTCTGACTTTTTTTCTTGCAAATGCGAGTTTGTATTTCGCAATTCAGATTTTTTTCTCACACTTGACTTTTTTTCTCGCAAATGCAAGTTTATATCTCACAATTCTTACTTCACTCGAAATTGCGTTTTTTAAAGTTTTTTAAATTGTGAGATATAAACTCAAAATTGTGGCATTGTTTCTCAGAATTCCAACTTTATTTTTTAGAATTGTGAGTTGATCTCCCGTAATTTTAAATTCATAACCCGCCATTGTGAGTTTACATCACGCAATTTTGACCTCAAAAGTAGGAATTGCAAGATGTAGACTCGTAATTGTGAGAAGAAAGTCAGAATTGTGAGATAAAAAGTCGCAATTAACTTCTTAAATTTTTTTATTCAGTGGCGGAAACAGACTTCCATAGTTTTCAATATCGATTTTAAATAAAAAAGCAACAAATTAGCATATTAGAATGATTTTTGATTAGAATGAAGGATTGCCATCACAGGTATTATAGGTAAAGATGAAATTTAATTTTATGTGGACAAGTAATTTGTTTACTTGGTGCTAAAAACATGTTCTTAACAGTCACTGTCATGCATGCCGCTGGAAATCATCAACTCTAATTGAAAATGGATGACTTCCGTCTCTTTGTTGCTGCAGATGTCAGAGTAAACGCCCTTGATGAGACAGAAAAACTGTTACTTGTCAGACCAGCCCTGTTTTGTTTGCCTTTTTTGCATAATAGCCACTATACAGTAATTGTACACTTACGGAAACATAAATATATACAAACAAACAGCGCTGTCAGAATAAATTACACTGAAAGCGTTTAATTAATTAGTCTCAAACTACACCATATAACAGGTGGAGAATAAACATGTCAGGATTTCCTTTATTTCCTCTATAAATTTACTAAAACATTCCTCCTGGACAAAAAAAAAATGCACATAGCACTTACCTCTCTCAATATCCCATTCTTCTCCAGATCGATATAATATTGAGTCAAGAGCCAATAGCACATTAATAAGGGTCAATGCCATTAAAACCGAGATCCACCCAGGATTTAATTTTATTAATTTCCTGATACGACGCAGGAAGCTGCTGGAACATATACCCGCTGTTTGCAGCGATGGCTAAATAAAGCCTAGATAATTAGCACCGGGATGTTTCTAGTGTGGTTTTCATGTCCTAATGTAGTAATTGTTATTGTCGTGTGCGTGTTCCCACTTTGCGCTAATGATTGTGAGTGTTTTTATGTCCTCATTTGATCTGTGTGTTCATGCTCTGTTCCATATGTGTTTATGTGATGTTCTTTGCTTCAGAGGCTCATAATGACTTGCGTATGGCTATAAACTGACTGCGGATGGTAGCATGCACTAGAGCAAGCTTTCCAAGATGGAAGCTTTAGATGCTGGCCAGCTCTAGGGGATTGTAAATCATCTTGCTTGTTGGTGGATCGAAGGCTTTTGGAATTTCCCAGGTCGTCCCGAGAAGGAGATCAATATGATTGACCTGGGACTGCAGGCCTGCAGGCCTGCATCCACCAACAAACTCTTTCTCTTTCCTCCTCTCTTCACCACTCCAATCACATTCTTTGTGAACCATCGGCCTGTTTTTAAACTGCAACCTCAGGGGTGCGGCCTTGCGACGGTGCCAGTTGGGAATAAAAATAGCTGCGCCCCGAATGCCTGTGTGCTTCCTTCCCATAATCCCTCAGTTTTTTGGCAGTTTGAGCTCAGTTTATTGGTTTGAAAATGATTTCTCTGTATTGGTGCGTTGAGCGCCGGCAGATGAGAAGTTTGTTACAGTGTCAGAAGCTGGGATGGCTCAGTGGCTTTGTGTTTGCGCTCACAGGAGCTCTGATTCGGAAATGAACGGCAAGGCGGGTGGCAGGGGGCCCGTGAACAAAGCCAGTGAAGCAAACAGCAACGCCAACAATCTCAGCATGGTTTCTGAGATGCCCCCGGACTCCCAGAACTACACACGGGTCAGTACAGCTGCTGTAGATTAACTGGTTTCTAGAAATAGACATTATTATAATTATGTTTATTATTATTGGTATTAGTAGTAGTAGTAGTAGTAGTAGTTAATATTAATAATATAGCTCATATTAATAATCATTTTTAATTATTTTTATTATTATAAATGATTTTTAAAATAAAATATGTTTATTTTATTATTATAATTATTATTGAATAATTATTTTTCTTGTCCATTCATATTATTTAATGGACCTCAGCTGACATAAACTAACCTGTATGAACTAACATTAATAAAGATTAATAAATACTGTATTATTTTATTATTATAATTATTATTGAATATGACATTTTAAATAAGTATTTTTTCTTGTATCCGTTCATATTATTTAATGGACCTCAGCTAACATAAACTAACATTTATGAACTAACATTAACAAAGATTAATAAATACTGTAGTATTTATTTATTTATTTTAAATATAATTATTATTGAATGTAAAGTTTTAAAGAAGTATTTTTATTGTGTCTGTGAATATTATTTAATGGACCTCAGTTAACATGAATTATCAATAAAAAGCTGTAACTAATAAATAATTTAATAAATACTGTAATACTCTAAAACCTTGTATTACTATTATTATTAATAATAATAATAATAATAATAATAATAGTTATTATTGTTATTACATTGTTATTACACAATTTTCTTTAAAATTATAGAAATTAATTTGTATAATATTTTTATATTTTTATTATATTTTATTATATTTATTTTACTATGTAATATTACAATTATATTTTAACTTTACAAAGAAGTCTTGTTCAGTGTTATTTTAGTATAATTTAAATATTTATTTACTGTAGTAGTAGTATAGTATTGAATTAGCTTTTAAGGTTATTAATTCATTAATTTAGTTTTTGTCATTTTTATGTGCTCTTGTCATTATTATTATTATTATTATTATTATTATTACTATTATTATTATACACTTTACAAGAAGGTTCCTTTTGTTTAATCTTAGTTTTTTTCATTTTTGTTATGTGCTTTTGATATTTTTATTAGTTTTTTTTTTTTTTTTTTAGTAACTGCCTTAGTTGACATAAACAAACAATTTAAAAAAATACTTCTAAAGCGTTTATTAATTTTACTTAATGTTGATTCCAACATTGATTAATACATTATTAAAATGAAACTCTATTGTATCTAGATTTTTAGATCGATTGTATATATTAATTTTAGTTAATGGACCTGAGCTAACGTGGACTGACAATGAGCAGTTGGATTTTTATTAACTAACGTTAACAAAGATAAATAAAATAAAGATAAAAATAAATACTGTAACAAATGTAATGCTCATTGTTATATAATGTCTGTTAATACATAAAATATTGTTAAGAAAAGGAACCTTATTGTAAAGTGTTACCATTTTTTTTAGCTTTATTTTTTTTTTTAATTCGATATCAGTAATGTTTATAAATCAATTGTTATAACATCTAACATTTCTAATTTTATTTTATGTCAGCTGGATTTCAGATAACAAAACTAAAACTATTAAAACAGTTTTATGTTACAATAACAACACTGGTCTTGCTATGGTGGATGTCTCTCTTTTGTAATTAATTTCCTCTGTCATCTATTACCCATAATGTGTGTGTGTGTGTGTGTGTGTGTGTGTTTACTGTTGGTGTTATTATGTAAACACTCCTCTGTGACTCTCTAACCAGGGCACGCGCACACCCAAGAGAGCCGCCACGTTTGGGAAGCGCTCCAACTCCATGCGGCGCAACCCGAACGCTGAGGTGGCCCGGCAGGGTTGGCTTCACAAACAGGTAATGTTGCTCATCCTTATACCTCACCATCATCCACACAAAACAAAAACACTCACACAACCCAAAGCCATAACTACATAATCCGTACTTAAGCCACCCTCTTTCAAAAATGTCTAGCCACTTAGATGTAGTTTCAAGACCTTGATTTTTTTTCCTTCTTCTTCTCGTTTTCTGTAATGAAGGCAAGCAGTGGTATGAAACAGTGGAACAAGCGCTGGTTCGTGCTGACAGATCGATGTCTTTTCTACTATAAAGGTGGGTTGTTTATGTAAATGCTGGTTTATGCATAATTTCAGTGAGTACCCCAGAGCTCAAAAGTTGTATGATTTTAATATATTTTTCCCAAACCAGTTTGTTCTGTAGAACATTTGAATTTACTCCATGGCAATACTTCAGCACACAGGCTGTTCTGCCAGTAGTGGAGAAGAGAAGTATAAAAGTAGATCTATAATGACAGTCTAGCACAAGCACACATTCTCTATGAAGGCCTTAGGAAACTATTATCTATGTTTTGTCAACGAAAAAAATACCGTGGCATTATGAAGAGCTCTAAATACATGTTTTTTTTTTTTTTTTTTGAAGAACCCTGAAATACAATGAAAATACTACAGTACCATTCAAAAGTTTAGGATTAGGGCTGTCACAATATGAGATTTTTCATTATGTGATTATCATGGCCTCAAAAATTCATGATAACAGTATCTTGTGATATCTACAGAAATCTTGAAAAAAAAAAGTAAAATAAGTTCAATGAATCACACCACTGCATACAAAAGGAACAATTACACTAAACAGAAGAGACTAAAATTGCTAGCCGTTTTTTGGACAGTGTCAAAGATAATTCATGAGAAAAAATAACATATTTTTACTCTAAACTTACATTATAGGATTGATCGAGTGTTTGAAGTAACCGAGTGTTTGAAGTAACCTCCTTCCATGAACTGATTCTTATTTTATACTATTCTATACAGTGATGAAGGCTATGTTGATTAGCATTGCAACAGAAATATACATTATCTGTATGAAAATACCTGAGATAGCTTGAAGAATACAGATAAACCATATACTGTCATAATCGTTTGCCGATTCTCAGCGTGTTTTGTCATACAAAACATTTCTTTCTGCACTTTATTCAGCTACAGCGACAGCTGGATGCCTTTGTCCATATAAGGGATTTCCTGGAAAGTCATTTGTTTTTTTACTCCTATGAGTCTCATTTGTTGACTTTCTGCACAAGGGCGCCCTCCAGTGTCGAGTATGAATGAAGCAAATCACACGTGAGAGTTTAAAATGCTCTATAATGGCGTTGGATTATTAAGTGTAATCAGGGCTCGACAATAAGGAGTGCCTGATGGCCCAGGGCCAGCGTGAAAGATGCTCGGGACAGTTGACGAATTTGTTGCTGGCCCAGTCGGGCCACTGCTGCGCCGTCACGAAAGTTTATCATTTGCAAATTGTTTTTAAGCCTTGTTCATTTAAAATTTCAAGCGATCACAGAGAGACGCGTCTCTGACGGACAAAGGTATTTCAAAATACCTGTCTTGACAAGTAACTTAGTAGCTGTAACGATGATTACTCTATATTTAATTTATACAGTGGAATACAGATGCACCAATGACCGGACATATTTCAACCTATCACACAAACTGCATGCAATCATTTTTCAAAATGTTATGCGTGTGGAAATATTACGAACTCTTACGAAATATATTACGAAAATATCGTAAATATTATTGAAAATATTGAAACGGGGGTTTGTATGAATGTGTCTCTGAGCGGAACTGACTGTTTTAAGAAAAGTTTACATGGTGTTTTCTTTTCATTTGCCTCTGTATAATACATTTAAACTAACGTTCATAATATCACTGTTATTCCATAAGCGCCGCCTACTGGCAGAGACTGTTTGCGTTCTCAGTCCGTCTGCTGTTTTCCCCCAAAGTATCTTATATGAAATAATTTTTGAAGAAAATGTTTGAACTTTATACTTGTTAGACTAGTAGGTTTTGCTGTGGCATCAAAATAGTTTATTTCATTGGTTATTAATTTAGTAATCATTGTTAATCATTATTTATTTAAGTGGTATGTATACTTTTGGTGTCATGTAAGCTTATTTATTTCAATAAAAAATGACATAGGTCTAAAACAATGATAACAGCAACTAATTAATTTTTTTGTGGCAGGGCCAGTAAAAATTTTTACCAGGCAAGTAAAAATTTGAACCACTGCCCTGACCGGGCCAGCAGAAAAAATCCTTAGCGTTGAACCCTGGTCATATTAACGTATGTGTACTATTAATTTTGAAATATCGGCAATTCTGTTATATTGTGACACTCCTAATTAACACGAAAACAATATCTCATTATTTAAATATCGCGATTATCGTCAATACCGGTATATTGTGACACCCCTAATTAACATGAAAACTAAATTTCATTATTTAAATATCACAGTTATCGTCAGTGCTGGTATATCGTGACACCACTAATCAACATGATAAAAATATCTCATTATTTAAATATCACGATTATCGTCAATACCGGTGTATCGCAACACCATTAATCAACACGATAATAATATTTCATTACTCAAATATCATGATTATCGCCAAAACTGGTATATCGGAACACCCCTAATTATCATAATAACAATATTTCATTATTTAAATATCACAATTATCATCAGTGCTGGTATATCGCGACACCACTAATCAACACAATAAAAATATTTCCTTATTTCAATATCACAATTATCGTCAATACTGGTATATCGTCACAACCCTAATTAACACGAAAACAGTATTTCATTATTTAAATATCACGATTATCGCAATACCGGTATATCGTGAAACCCCTAATTAACACGAAAAACAATATTTCATTATTTAAATATCATAATTATCATCAATACCAGTATATTATGACACTCCTCATTAAGACGAAAAAACAGTATCTCATTATTTATATATCACGATTATCGTCAATACCGGTATATCGACACAGTTGAATAAAAGTGACAATGTTACAAAATTTGTGCTTCTAATGTTTGTGTTTCCACAAAAACACAAGTAGCACAAGGGTTTTCAGCATTAGTAATTATAGGAAATATTTCTTGGCAAATCATCATATTAGAATGATTTCTGAAGGATCATGTGAACCTGAAATTCAGCTTTGTAGTCGCAGGAATAAATGAGATTCTAAAATTTCTATTGAAATAGAAAACAGTAATTTGAAATTGTAATAACATTTCACAATATTGCTGTTTTCATAAGCAATAATGCAGTCTTTGTAAGAATTAAAAACCCTTATCAACCCCAGACTTTTGATTGTAAGTGTATATATGAATACTTAGAAAGCACCATTGTACAGCCGCTGAACTTTTTTTCCAAAGCGTTATCTTGCACATCAGAAGTTTGTTTGTATTCAGTGCTGAAAAAAGAGGATTTCATGTTCAAACATGTTTGTTTTGTCATGTCTGTTATGTCTCGGTGACAGCCGCACAGACTGATGTTGTCATGGCAGCACTCTTGGGTTTTTCATAAACCTGAAGCATCCAACTTGTGGTTCCCTTCCACCCGTGGCATAGACAAGACAGTAATTACATTTGATTTGCTTTGGGATAATTACATGTTTTTACATGACATTTCAATTTGCATATATATTCAGCTTGTTATTGGAAAGAATTTAATGAAGTGTAGCTGGATTCCTAAGGAGTGTGTAATGTCGGAGATCTGAGAAAATAAATTATATTAAGACTAAACGTATTTTAAATGCTTGCATAATGTGTTTGAGATACGATATGAATTCTAATAAAATGAAAAAACCCAAAATTCCCTGAAAATGATCAAAAATAGCTCTGTTAACATTATTTAGTTTGTTTAGGTATCCTTTGTTTTGACATCGCAACATTTGCTCAACCTGCCACGTAAGTTTTGGACAGAATTTTCCGCTGTTTATCTGTTGGTCCAGCCAATGGGAGATGTATTTATTTTTTGCAATTCAGTTTGGTGACACACTTCACCTTTAAGTGTGAAGCAAATTAGCAGTGAATTGTTCCCACACTATCCAAACACATCCATCACACGCTCTCAGAAAGTGGCGTCTGTGATCTGCGTGACAGGAATATATGACCGTCTCCTTTAGACTAGCCGTGAAGGTCAGTCACAGCTCATGCATGGAGAATTAACATCATCCAGAGGCATTGTGGGATAGAGGAGGGGGTTAAGATAGTTGGTATGCAGCTTTGCCCAGATGTTCCATAATGTTATTCTCTCATTTCAAATCCTGGTTCTGTTCTGCTCAGTTATTCAAACACTGGTCACATTGGGGGTTTTAACCTTTTCTGACCTGATTAATATTTTATATATATATATATATATATATACACATGTATGTGTTTATTGGAAAACATGCAGGGTCCGTAATGGTTAATGCCATTAGGAAATATCCTGATGGGAAGGTGAAAATGGTCAGCATATTGAAGATTGAATGGTGGAAGGAAGATGAGGAAGATGAATTCCTTGACAAGAAAGTCAAATATTCTATTTTGGGTTTGCAAGATACTGGAACACTTCAAAACGCTCTGTCACCCAAGCCCCGCCTATGCTCTTGTGGTTATATTTAGACTCCATAGGCAGATAGCATGCTCTCAGAAAGGAGTGGGTTTTCACTAGGCATGTCATTATATGAGTTGCCCCTCAGGTGTGGATGATGCACGTCAGCTGACAGCATGTCCACCACATGTCCCGCCCCCTTCCCTACAGCCGCAGTCAGCAGCAACACACTAGTTCACCGGTTCTCAGTGGATTTCTTTCCACCCTGCTTCTTTTAAATTTGTTAAGCATGAATTTTTGCCTTCTATGAAAGCCTGTTTCCAACAATGAATAAAAAAAAGGTAATCGTGACTTTTATCTCAATTCTGACTGTTTTTCTCAGAATTGTGTGATGATATAAACTCACAATTGTGAGTTATAAAGTTTAAATTGCATGATTTAAACTCATAATTGCAAGTTATTAAGTCAGAATTGTAAGATATAAACTTGCAATTCTGAAAACATGTTTTTTCCCCCTCAAAATTGGATTTAATAGCTCACAATTATGAGTGGATAGCTCACAAATCTGAGAAAAAAAGTCAGAATTGTGAGATATAAACGTGTGGTCTATATCATGCAATTCTGAGAAAAAAGTCAGAATTGTGAGTTTATATCTCGGACTTCTAAGAAAAAAGTTAGAATTGTGAGTTTATATCTTACAGTTCTGACTTTATAACTTGTAGTTGTGAGTTTTTTCACGCACTTGAGAAAAAAGCCAGAATTGTGAGTTTATATCTCAGACTTCTGAGGAAAAAAGTCAGAATTGTAGGTTTATATAATGCTTTTCTGAGGAAAATAAGTCAGAATTTTGAATTTATATCTCACACTTCTAACTTTATAACTCACAACTGTGAGTTTATATCACACTTCTGAGAAAAAAGTCAGAATTGTGAGTTTATATCTCGGACTTCTGAGAAAAAAAGTCAGAATTGTGAGTTTATATCTCACACAATTCTGAGGATAAAGTAAATTGTGAGTTTATATCTTGCACTTCTGACATTCTAACTCACAATTTTGAGTTTATATCACATTCTTCTGAGAAAAGTCACAGTTGAGTTTGTATCTCACACTTCTGACTTTATATCTCACAATTGTGAGTTTATATCTCACACTATCCTGTGAAAAAAAGTCAGAATTGTGAGTTTATATCTCACACTTCTGGTTTTATAACTCACGATTTTGAGTTTATATCACACACTTCTGAAGAAAGTCAGAATTGAGTTTATATCTCGCATTTCTGAGAAAAAAAAAAGAGTCAGAATTGTGATCTCACACTTCTGACTTTATAACTTACAATTGTGAGTTTATATCATGCACTTCTGAGAAAAAAAGTCAGAATTCTGAGTTTATATCTTGCACTTCTGACTTTATAATTCGCAATTGAAAGTTTTTTATCTTATCTTATCTTTTTATGATAAAAAAGTCACAGTAACCTTTCTTTTATTATTCAGTAGCAGAAAACTGGCTTCCAAAGCCTTAATAACAATAACTTGATGTATTAACTTGATGTAGAATCATTTTAAAAAAATAGGCATATAAGATTTTCTTATATTCACGTAAGCAAAATTTCTGTCTTGAATTAGGTTTAGTTTTCTTACCACATTGGTAAATACTATAGTTTTTTTTAATTCACAAAAACCTCACAAATTTGAAACATTTTGTTAAAAATACATCCAATGTGCGAAATTAAAATACTTTTATGCTACTTTTGCATGTTTTTTGCAGCTTGGAGCTTCATTGTTCTATCATTGTATTTGCATGGAAAAGAATGACCACAATTTCAGAATGTTTAGACAGTTTTATTTAAAAAAAAAAAAAAAAAAAAAAGATCAGTGTGCTCCTATTTCTTTCTTTCTTTTATTTAAATCTGCATATATTCCTCTATGTCCCTCATTACAGAAAGGAACACTACTTCATCTTTGTGTCCTGTTTTCTGTACTGCATTTTTTAAAGTGATTTAAAACCCACATACTTTACAGTCTGGGAATATCAGTCAGCGATTTGTCTTCATATTTGCTGAAGAAGGTGTAACTACTCGATCATTTAGAAGAATATATATCAAAACATAAAGTTATGTAATCACAATGTTTTTTTTTCATCTTATTACGTAAGCTTATGACAATGCTCTTGTCTCTGATTCATTATGCGTTGCTTAGAAAGCAAACAACACTGATAGCACTATTATTCAGTCACGTAGTTTCGGTTTTAGATCCGTTGACTGTGTTTATGCGTGTGCACCTGACCATAGTTGACAGTGATACTCTCTGAGGTAATTCAAATATGAGAAACTGTGTTCTCAGAGTCTCCCAACATCTCCAAACATGTCAGACTTCCTGTAAAACTCACTCTTCACTTGCTCTCGGTGTTGTTCTTAGTGTGTTCTCAGTTTTCAGAGACTGGCTTCTTGTTCCTGTGTACCTGTATTCTAGCAAGTAGTATCAGAAACAAACTTGTTTTGTGAGATTGCGACTGCCAATCACCCGTGTACAAACAGTGAGGCTGTCTTGCTTTTTGAGCACTGTGTGTTTGCTCAGAAGCAACATACTTTCTATCACCTTAATTTATATAGCGTTTTTAATAATACGCAAAAGGACAACAGTAAACACTCAGTTTTCAGTTAAAGTCAGTTAATCATTGAGTCAGTGGTATCATCGTCCAGTTCAGTTCAAATAGTGCAATCAAGTTAATGATATTGCTGGAAATTAAGTGTTCATATGAAATAACTCATATGGTATGAATTAATTCATACCCTAGTAGAATGGAAAAAGAGTTATCAAATTTACCATACAATGAAAACGCATCATCACTGGCATATGATGATGCATTTTACATTGTTGTTGTTGTTTGGTTGTTTTGTACGTTTTGCTTGTGTGTGTAAGGGATTGTTCAGCCATCAATTAAAATTCATAATTTACTCACTCTTATGTCACATGGAACACAAAAGAAGATATTTTCAGAAATTTTGTCCAAACAGTACAAGTCATTTTGGTCCATTGTTGTTTTGGACCTCATTTACTTTCATTGTATAGACAAAAACATTGTCATCTGTCTGTTCAAAATATCTTTTTTTGTGTTCTACAAAAAAAAGTAAGTCTTATAGGTTTAGAACAACATGAAGGTTAGTAAATTATGACAGAATTTTCATTATCTTTTAAAAACATCTTCCAAAAATGCTTTGAAGATCACTCCTGTCCTTTAAGACCTCCTATATTCCCATGTGGAGTCTTCCATGCCTGTGTTACAGGCCATGATGCTTCCTCCTTTGAACTACTACCTTACTGTCTTCATGGAAGCTTCTCCCTTTGGCAGGACTCCAGTGCATTTGATCTTAGGTTTTCTGAAGGGAGTGTAGACGGCCTCCCGGCTCTGTTCGAATACGCGTGTCATGGGGTTTGTTTAGGCTTAGAAAAAAAGTGTAAAGGCTGTTTTCAGCCTTTGTTCCACAAAGCATATTGAGGATAAAGCTGTCAACACACGAACATCTGTAAGCCTTGCATGTGCGTTGTAATCAAAATTTAGGCCTTGCTGATCGTGTGAGCAAATCCTGCTTTCTCATTGGTCTCATTAATGCTCATTTGTAGTGTAAATTTGAGAGCCATTAGAGCTTCATTACCCTATCACATTAGATCATAAAATGTTCCCAGCTCAGGCTGCAATTTAATCATAAACTTGAAGAACATCTGTGTATGCGTCTACCCTGAGGAGAAGGTCTGCAGTAATGGTTCTTGGCTGGATCAAGCCAAGCAGGTTTAATTATATCGGTGAGTGCAGCAAGCAAGGCCTGTGGGGCTAAGGCTGCATGATTCAACCTTGTTGACTTTGCCCACGTCTTTCTGGCTAATTACTTCACACTGCTTCTCCATTACCCTCATATTCTGAAGGCAACATCAAAACACATGCTCAGTTCCAAAACTAGTGAGCTGCCTGCGGAGGGAGCATTTTAAAGAGTGTTTACAGGATAACTCCTGACATCTTTCACAGAGAAAATGGTCCTAAATGCATTGTGGCAGCTCAGTGAAAAAAATACAAAAATAGAGGAAAATAAAGGTGGTGGACAAAGCGAGAAAAATTGATCATAAATAAACTTTCAGTACTAAAATTATTATAGACACTACTGTTAAAAAGACTAAAGGCAAAAGTCAGTAAAATAACAATAATAATCTCTATTTCAAATAAACTCTTTCAATAATCCTAAAAAAATAAAAATGTATCATGTTAACATTAATAGCATGAAAACATAAAATTAAGCAGCATGACTGTTTTTAACATTAATAATGCTTGTTCTTGAGCACCATACAGTATATAAATATTAAAATGATTTCTGAAGGATCATGTGACATTGAAGACTGTAGTAATTAAGTTTGGCCATCACAGTAATAAATTACATTTCAAAAATATATTAAAATACAAAACAGATGTCTTAAATCATAATAATATTTCACAATATTACTGTTTTACTGTATTTTTGATCAAATAAATGCAGCCTTGGTGAGCTAAAGAGACTTCTTTTAAAAAACATTAAACAGTCTTACAGAATCCATGTTCAGATTTTATAGTTTTCAAAAATTATCTGTTTTGTCATTTTGTCCTATTCTAAATATTGCGATTTTAGCTTGACAGCAACTCAAGTGCACTCAATTGACCGTTCACAAAGAGCTTGATTGACAGGCGATCTGACAATCATAACGCCGAATCTGACATTGTCTGAATCTGTCTGACAATCTGTCAACGAATCTGTCTGACAAACAAACCAGACAGGAGAGTAGATTAACTTTGGTGGACTTAAACTTGAACTATTGTTTTTATTTACGCCTTTCCGCGGTTTAAATAAAATACATTCTGATGTTCATTCATGTTCTTTTTCAGGCTTTTTAAGTAAGGATGAAAAGATGATCTAATATAGCAATACAGTGATCTGTCACGATACATTAAAGAGTCACAAAATGTATTTATTGATCAAATTTCTTTTTAAAGCTGAGACCTTGTTTCATACCAGAAGTAACCTGCTCTGTCTTGTCTGTCAGCGTGTTGTCAGTTTACTCTTTACTCCATGATGTATTTTTCCGTGTGTAAAAACATGATGTGTAGTGTAAGAGAGGCATTGTTTGTCAGACATAGCAACAGTAACTAAGGCGGGCGGGTTTTTGCGAAGGGTCATTTTCCTGAAAAATTAATCCAAGATGATGCACAAGTAGCAATAAATTAATAATTGCACTGAATATGAGTAATTTTTAATACTGAGAAGTATTGAGAACGATAGTTCAGTGTAATTATTTCATTTTTTGCATTTTAATGCTTATTCAAGTGTCATGTTAACTTAGCAACATGCTAAAATCAAACTATTAATGTAGTTAGCGAGAAAATGCCTTGGTTTCAATGTAGTTTGTTTTTTACCTCAATGTCTATTGAAATCAGAAAAATTTTAGATGCAGTTCTTTTAGAATCAAAGTGATGTGCAGGTTTGAGTATGCCAACTTGGCATCCCACTGGTATTCTAATACGTTTAGCAACTAGTGTACACAAAGATCATTGTACATTCAAAAACGTAACTGCATACAACTGAACAACATTACAATATTAATAGGAGTCACTGTTAGTGGCATAACACACTCCAGGAACACCAGGAAGTTTCTTTCCTTCCTCTATTGAATGGCTCAGAGGGTCATTTATTTAAAAATCACAATCAGCAACACTCAGTGGCTGGCTGTATCCCATACGTCTCCGCAACTGCCCTTAATATCTTGGCGACGGCGCTGTGTTTGGAGGCACAACACCCTACGTCCTCTTATCACCCCGGATCCATCTATCCAACTGTGCTGTGCAAAAGAGTTTGAAAATGTGTGACAGAGCAATTTAATGCCTCAATTGGTATTCTGAACACAGGGAGACGATGAAAAATGGCCCGCTGTTGTCGTCGCTGCAGATATCAGAGCCGTATGCCAAGTACGAGGAACTGAGGGTAACAGGAAAGAAAAAAAATGAGACTTAGATGAAATGATTGAAAAATAGATTCTGGGTTATGATTATGGCCACATTCACACAGCAGCAGAATACGGTTGTCAGTCCTGTATTTGAGTACTTAAAGGAGAAGTCCACTTTCAGAACAAAAATTTACAGATAATGTACTCACTCCCTTGTCATCCATGATGTTCATGTCTTTCTTTCTTCGGTTGTACAGAAATTATGTTTTTTGAGGAAAAACATTTCAGCATTTTTCTCCATATAATGGACTGCTATGGTGCCCTGAGTTTGAACTTCCAAAATGCAGTTTAAATGCAGCTTTAAACGATCCCAAATGTGGTTGTAAATGATCCCAGCCGGGGAAGAAGGGTCTTATTTAACGAAACGATAATGATGAAATTAATTTAAATACTTTTAAATCTCAAATGCTCGTCTTGTCTTGCTCTGCCTGAACTCTGTGTATTCTGGTTCAAGACAGTTAGGGTATGTCGAAAAACTCCAATCGTATTTTCTTCCTCAACTTCAAAAATTTCAAAATCATCCTACATCGCTGCAGAAGTACCGACACGGTTTTTGTGTGAACATGCAAAGAAGATTAAACACCCTTAACAAAAAAGGTAAATAGCGATATAGGACGATTTTGAAGTTGAAGGAGAACATGAGATGGGAGTTTTTGGACATACCCTAACTGTCATTAACCAGAAAAAAACAAAGTTCAGGCAGAGCAAGACAAGGCGAGCGTTTGACATTAAAAAGTATATAAATTCTATTATTTTTATGAATATAACCGATCATTTCGCTAGATAAGACCCTTCTTCCTCAGCTGGGATCATTTACAACAGCATTTGAGCTCGTTTGAAGCCACATTTAAACTGCATTTTGGAAGTTCAAACTCGGGGCACCATAGACGTCCACTATATGGAGAAAAATGCTGAAATGTTTTCCTCAATAAACATAATTTATTTACGACTGAAGAAAGAAAGACATGAACATCTTGGATGACAAGGGGGTGAGTACATTATCTATACCTGGTCAGGGTTTCCGCGGGTCTTAAAAATTCTTAAATCGTTTTTCCTTGAATTAAGGTCTTGAAAAGTCTTAAACCAGAGCAGCAAGTCTTACATTTGTATGATCATGACATTAATTTTCGTTAGGAATTGTTTCCTCATGTGTTTCATTTTAAAGTGAAGCGAAAGCGTAATTTCTGTGCTACATGGCTTAGGTCGCTCAATATTCATTAAACAATATGCAGTAGATGGCGGTATGTGCTGCTTTATTTGTCAGTCACCCGAAGAAGAACTTGTCGTTTTGATTTTCTTATAGTAATAAAAATCATATAGTTCAGTTAGAGAATAAACAGACTCCGAATTGCTGCTAATTTGAAAGTGAAAGTAAAATGTGCACTGCCTTTTTACTGAAGGAAAGCGAGGAAAAGAGGGAAAACTGAAACAAACTAAAAACAAACAATTGCTAGATGCTGAATTGCTGCTAATTTGAAAGTGAGAGTAAAACTCAAACTATACTTAGAGAACATGTTGCTGAATTGTTTTCCCTTTGATATATTTTTCCTTAAATTTTTTTTTAGTTGGTTTTAAAAAGGTCTCCCGGAAATCCTGTGTAATCTAACCAATCCGATGACGACTTCGAAACTCCTGAATTGTTTCCAGCTAAGTGTGCCGTATGCATCAAACGTTCAGCCAGTGGACTGTGAGCATGACATCTGAGGCTGAGACTACCCACCCCCATGTCATTCAAGATGTTCATGTCTTTTTTATTTCAGTCAAAAAGAAATTAAGGTTGAGGAAGACATTCCAGGGTTTTTCTCCATATAGTGAACTTCAATGGGGATCAGTGGATTGAAGATTCAAATTGCAGTTTCAATGCAGCTTCAAAGGGCTCTACACGATCCCAGCCAGAAATAAGGGTCTAGCGAAACGATCAGTCATTTCAATAGTGATCTGTTGGCCAACATGGCAAATTTGCGTAGCCAATTTGAACCCATTGCAAAATTTGTGGGGATTCCTATTAAAGTGACTGGATTTTGCATACAAAAAGTGGATAAACAGCAGTAAATGTGACTGCATCTTTTGTCAAGGGTTAAATTATAAAATATAAAAAAAATACATTAACTGCATGCTGTTTTTAGAATTGCCTCAGCTTTTGTATTTACATCTACCTGTTATTATGGAGTGAGTGATTGTGCATGTAATTGGTATGTCATTTAATTTCATTTAATTTCATTTAATATACTTTCTGAAGCATGTTTAATTATCTTACGCAGTTTTACTTGTCAAGTAGATTTCTTTTTTTACATTTGTGCTGGAAATTAAGATGAAAATGCTATATTTTTGCAGGATATGTGGCGAATAAGCATAGTAAACTTATTTTATGCAGACAGCTAGTCTGTAACCACATATCTAAGATTGGGGTACTAAGCATAATAAATCAACCATTAAAAAAAAAAAAAACACAAAACTCATATCTGTCGACCACAAATCTAAATATGGGGAGTGACATTCCTTGTCAATGTCTGTACTGATTACAGCCCTGACAGATAGCTTTAGATAGTGCTTTTTATTACCTTATGCAGAGTTCATTTCATTGTGTTTTCAAGCATTTTTTTGTTTTGGGGATAATAGAAATAGGTACCGGTACCTATACAGGATTGCTTTTGCCTAGGCTTTTGTTGACAGAATAATAGTCTCTGATTGGTTGTTCAGTGCAGGTACAGCTGGTCGAAAGCCAGAATTCCTGCAGCACTGAGTCACTGAAGGATGATAGCTATCTTTCTCTCTCTCTCTCTTGTTCGCTCGCTCTACCCACTTCTATACAGCACAAACACAGCCTGCTCCACCCCTCCTTTCCCTCCGTCCCTCCCCGTCTCTCATTCACACACAAACACGCACACACAGCGCTGTCAGAACACACACATGCGCGGGTGGGTTCACTGCATTTCCCCGGCAGCAGCTCTCAGTACAGGAGATCGAGAACGCGAACGCAGGATCTCAGTTGCTGAAAATTTAACGATGTGCTCTATTATTTAACCGGACCGAGCGCTTCTCTCCCAGGCTGTGCGCAGCTTCTCACTTCAGTGTCATTAGCGTTACGCTGAGATAAAAATGGGTATCTGTTATGGGATTCACCTGCAGTTTACCTGGCTGTCATCACCACCAGTGTAGCGGCACACAACAGGAAGTTGGACTTTTCTGATTTAGGACGGAATTAAAATCTAGGTTGGATTACAGATGTTTTGTTTTTATTTTTCATTGTTGTTTTTGATTTAGGATTGATGCTTATTTCTTTTCATTTTTTCAATGTTTGTTCCATTCAGACGAGAAGGAAGAAGTAGTTCTGGGCAGCCTTCCTCTTCTCAGCTTCAAGATTGGACCAGTTCAGGCATCGGACAACATCAGCCGCAAGTTTGCCTTTAAGGTTGGTGATCTTTCTGCATTTTTGGTAACTGTTTTGAATGCTGTCAGGACAAGGGATGGGAGGAGTGACAGGTAAACGTGATATTTTGTGTCAGTGTAGGTCAGGTGATCATAGGAAACTGTAAACTGTCTGAATTAATCATGAGTAACCATGTGTCTGTTTTTAGTCAAAACCGTTGAATCTATATTTACCCTGACTGTGCACCCACACACGCAGTGGACTTTGCATCTTTGCATGCGTTCCCGAGTGTGTTTGCACACCATGTGCCAGAAGGCCAAACATAATGTCAGATTATATTTTCATCAGGATCCAACGCAGCTGGGTTTGAGTACATAGACCTTTAGGAGCACATATATATATATCTATATATATATATATATGAGAGATCACAGTATGCTGTGATTTCTGAGTTTTATATGCCCCTGGTTGTCCACTGAGAGAGGGTTGTTGTGGTGAGTTATCATAATTTAGGAAATAAGATTATGCTTAGCCTGTTTGTGAGGCTCTATTAGATTAGACAGGGTGCATGCTGGGTAGCATCTGAGGATGTGTTTTGAACTGTGTTTATGGTTATAATATATGACTGTAGGTGTGCTCATTCCAATTGTGGAGAATGTGAGACCGTTATGTGTTTGGTAACTGTGTTTATGTCTCTCGCCTCGGGCTCCACGGGGCCCCTAAGGGCTGGGCTGGAGATGCTCAAGAATCTGATGTCATGTCTCTGCAGGTCTTGTTAGGTTTCTAGCAAAACTGCTTTTTTTTATAGCACCTGGCTTTTAAACTGACCAATAGGAGAGAAGTATGCACAGCTGAGGCGTTGGTGACCTTTGACAAAAAAAAAAAAAAAAGGATAAAATATGCTTTGCTTCTGTCAGAACTTTGTTTCTGATTTACGCTGTTTGAATACTTGGTTATTTAGATGATTCTTTATGCAAAATATGACTTATAATTTACTGTTATGTTTAGAAGATTTAAGATGAGAATTTTAAATGTTCAGATGTACTGCAAAATGTATATACATTTGGCATTTAACATTGCTTTTTTTTTTAAAAATTAAGCAATTTTGTGTTTATTTGACTTTTTTATTCATATTTTTTGCATACACTATAGTTCAAATTTGGTCAGTATTATTTATTTAATGATTTTAAAAAGAAGTCCTATGCTCAGCAAGGCTGCATTTATTTGAATAAAAATAAAAACAGTGATATTGTGAAATATTATTGTAATTTAAAAACTTAAACATTTTCTATTTTAAAATAAAAGGAATACTTTTGAATATTATAAACGATGAAATAAGGTTTGCTTTTGTCGGAGCTGTTTTTGGTTTAAGCTTTTTGAATATTTAGTTATTTAGATGAGTCTTTATGCTAAAATATGATTTAGAATTTACTGCTATATTTACAATATTTAAGATTAATATTTAAGAACTTTAAATTTTCAGGTGTGCTCATATATACATTTTAGAACGTACGTTACGCTCAGCAAGGTTGTATTTATTTGATCAAAAATACAGTAAAAACAGTGATATTGTGAAATACTTTAGTTTAAATAGCTGTTTTTAGTTTAAAATGAATAAATATTTTAATATTCTAAATGTTGGAAGCAGTTTGCTTAATATTTTCATGCAAACAAACCGTGATACATTTTTAGTGATAAACTTTGTAAAAAGAAAATAAAAAATACTATATATATATAGTATTTAGTGTATGTATATATATATATATATATATATATATATATATATATATATATATATATATATATATATATATTATTTTTTTTTTTTTTTTTTTTTTTTTGCTGTCACTTTTGATTAATTTGAACATTTTTAAATGTCCTTGCTAAATAAAAGTATTAATCTATTTTAGAAAACTGTGCTAAGCCCAAACCTTAACCAGAATTATAGATTCTGTATTTACAATATAATATTTGTATTTATTAAACATTAATTATTAAATATAAAGACTTGAATATTATTTATTTGGTAACACTTTACAATAAGTGTCATTTATTAGCATTAGTTAATGTATTAACTAACATGAACGAACAATGAACAATACATTTATTACACTATTTATTCATCTTTGTTTAATGTTATAAAAATTGTTAGTTAAAAATGTTAGTTAACAAATACAGGCTTTCATTGTTTGTTCATGTTAGTTCACAGTGCATTAACTAATAATGCATTAGTAAATGCTGAAATTAACATTAACCAACAAACACTGTAGACCTATTGTTCATTCTTAGTTCATGTTAACTAATGTTAACTAATGAACCTTATTGTAAAATGTTACTATTTATTTAGACATATCATATGTTTACCTTTCTATTTGAAATAAATTACATTATCATAAACAACTCATGTCTAATATTGTGTAGGATGTGGTATGTTCTTTGTCTTAGTTGTCCATTAACTAATATTGATTTTTCAAGAAAAAGGTGGTTCATCATTTTAGTTATTTGACTTTGAGAACCTGTTTAGTTTTAAGCATTTTTTATAGTTTTTAAAGTTCTCATTTTGTATTTTTGCCATGGTTTATACATCACACATTTACTTCTAATGTTCATCCACTGTAGAAATAGGAGGTTTGGAGACACTGTCATTACAGCTTTACTAAAACCCGTGTCTGCCTCTCCACGTGTTTTTGAAAGCATATCCAAAGCTGTTCAGTCTCCTACAAAAGAAAGAGACTATTTTATACTCCAGAGATATATTTGCAGAACAAAGCAAACTATCAGTCACAAGTATCCAGTAGCTTCTTGCATCTGCACCTTGAGGCAAAAGGTGTGCAGTGTGTCTTTTCTATATCACAGACCCCTGTGATGCAGTTTCGGTCACGTCAGCCCAGATCAGTGTCCTTTTTATGGCAGCCATAATAAAAATCGTGCCACTGTCATATATGTCACACTGTATCTCTGAAATACTTATGTATGTTTTGAACTCATAACCTAGCTTGGTGTTAATAATTAACCAGGAAATACTGAGACGTGTTTGTTGTGTGTGTGAGGGAGAAGGAAAGGTGTGTTTAGTCAGCCATTCTTCATCGTGCTCTGTGACAGTGAATGGTTACGTGTATCATGTTGCCTTCACAAAAGTACCCGAAACACGTCAGTGCATCTTGCCCTGGGTCTTTTTATTCAGACTCTTCTGGAAGTGTTGCCAATTCTTTTATGAAGTCCTTCTCTAGTGTGCAAGGATCAAAACTGGTGTTTGGCCTCCGGGTGCAGGATATTGTTCAGTTTTACTATGTGGAGTCTAATATAATACATAGATTCACTTGGATTTTACGAGTATGATATTGCGTTTATACAACATTTTGACGGCATGAGTGTTTAAATACATAAGAAACAATAACAGAGCATCTTTTAAAACCCTTTTTTGTGCAGAACTACTTTCTCCAACACGGATTCATATTTCAAGTTTACAGTTTAACAGCTGAGCCCAAGCCTTCATTACTAACTCAAAAACGTCACTTTAAAACTAGTAATGAAGGAACGTTGAGTTGCTTCATTGAAAGATTATTGTATTACTGTATTAAAAACTGAGCAAATGTGAGATTACCTGCATCTGATACAGCATTCATTCTCATATTCACAATAAAACATTAGTTTGAACGTCTGCTGAGGAAAGCGATATCTTTGTCGTACTGTCCTTTTATCTGTTAAGGCTGATTTCCGATGAAAGCGCTGCTCAGTGCATTTGTTGGCATCTTATAAGGTGCTGTTGAAAGTAAAAATAACTTCATTGTTTACAGTCGCATATTTACTGCTGACTCACTCTTGTCCCCATCTAATGGCACAATAATGTAACCAAAATCACCATCATGAACACGTTTCTCAATACAGAATACTATTATTAAATACTACTATTTATATAAAATACAACAACAGCCATCATAAAAGTTGCTAGGCAATTCAGTCAAAAGTACAAAGGCAGCACTCTGATATACAGCATTAAAGTTATATAAAATACAACGTGATGAGATTTTGCCCTCAGCCTGGAACATCTGGAACAAATAATAGATTGAGACCAAAGACTGCCTGTTAGATTTACCCAAAATGAATTATATCTCATGTTTAACCACTATAGATACAGCAGAGCCAGCGGCAAATTCCAGAAGATCTGGCTGAGGTAAGGCTGTTCTCGGCGGGTTCATTAGTGATGAATGGCCGCTGATGCCCTGGAGCTCACATCTTCGAAAATAGACGTTATCTTTTTTAACAAACCCCTTATTTGAAGTCTAAACAAGTACATTCTCACCTAAAATCTCTTAAAACTACATTCCATGACACAAAAACAGTATTATTTCTAAAACTATAGTGCATTTGAGGTCCGCCTTGACTCTCACTGTGACAGATACCACAAGCAAAGTGATACAAACGGTGAAACGGTTGGAGTTCTGTTATCACTAGAATATCACACTCCTCTCAGCCAATCAGATTCGATGACTAGAAAGAACTGTTGTATAACTATAAATATACCAATTGACTATAATGTTCTGTTTATTATAAACGCAATTCTTTTATGTCGCCTGTTGCTTTAAACACTTGAGCTCTTTAAAGTTGGGTGGATTCTGATTTGGACATTCGGGTAGTGTTTTATCATTCATCAATTTTTCTTATTCTGTTGAAATATAATTTTTTTCCATTTAGTACTACAGAAGATACTTGCATGTTTCCCGGAAGACAAATTAAGTACAATTTACCTTGATCTTCAAATTCTAAAAGTTTTCACCCCCTGGCTCTTAATGCATTGTTTCCTTCTGGAGCATCAGTGAATGTTTGAACCTTTTTTAATAGTTGTGTTTGAGTCCCTCAGTTGTCCTCAGTGTGAAAAGATGAATCTCAAAATCATACAGTCACTGCTGGAAAGGGTTTAAATATGCAAAAGATGGTAACCACATACAGTATTAAGAACCAAGGGTTCCCAAACTTTTGCAGCTATTTTTTTGTCTTGTGGACTATATGTAAACATCTTTTATGTAAAATGTCTTTCTCAGAATAGTACTAAATAAAAATTATCATGCATTTTGTATGATCTCTCTTATTTTGTTAAAATGATTCACATTTTAACAGATTCTGCAAGGGCTTCCCAACCTTTCGCATAAAACTGTATATGTGTGTGTTCTCTTTGGTTATTTTTCTTTTATTCCCTCTCTCTTGTTCCTATGTCCTAGTATAGAGCTGCTGCATTATTAATGAATACTGGTTGTGTAACTGCTATGCGGTTGGAACACTTTCAGCCTAAGATTCGTCTTTTCTCTAAGGAATGAATGGCGAAAAACATGAAAGATCAGGAGGTGAGTCTGCGCCATCAGACTTACAGCTAAGAAAGCCTTTCCAGAGGGAAAAGTCCTCAGCAGCCAAACCACGGGCTGAACCTGCATGTGGGATGCAGAGATACAGCCAGACAGCTTTCATATAGTTTGTAATAGATTCATGATAGATATATTTCCCTGTGGTAGGGCGGAACATTAAAACGTGGTTTTGCAGCCAATCTGGAGGAGCTGTTGATGACAGTTTGGATCAAACCTTTCGTTCTCACCTAACACTGCAGTCGCTGTTGTCTGTCCCGAGTTCACTTTGTTCTTCCCAGCAGCCCTAGGCTGGTTACCTTGTCCTAGTGTGCGTGGCTGAGTTCTCTCTTATCAGACATGTGGACTCTGTCTCTTTGCCATGTATGAAGTACACATCAGAGCGTTCAGAACAGACAGACACCGTCCAGAGATTGTATGCGTTTGTGTTTGTGAAGTACGGTGGGAGACAGAACACACACACAAGGAGCCGTCCAGCCCTGTATGACGCCTAGTCATTAAAGGTTGCTGTAATCATTCATTTTGCAGCTCTCCCCCATATTTTTGCTGTTGTTTGAGCTCGTGCTGTTAACTGCTTTGTCAACATGTTGGAGAGCATCAGACTCAGCTGTGGCTGTAACCTTCCTGCTAAGTTGCATGTGCATTTTTCCAGCTGTTTGCCTTCGAACAGCTGTGTTGCAGGTTGTGCAGCTGGGATAGAAATATATTTAAAGTGTAATTATATTTTTCGGTACATTATTGGTATTTTGTTAACCCCATTTGGCATCATGCATTTCCGAAAGCTTGTTTAGCTACACAAGCACGTCTCACATCTCTGCCCCCTGGACTCCAGGATCAAAAAACATGTGGATCAAAAACCAAGAGAGTTCAGTTTACTAGCTTTGCATGACTGAAAGTATACAACTAGCTGTGAGAGGCTTGGAAATAGAAAGAGACCGACAGACTGACAGAGGCAGGGATACAGGTCTGTCATTTCCATATCTGCTGAAGCTTGACTGTCTGCCTCCTTCATCTGGCACTGCAAAAAGCAAGGCAGGAAATTGCCCTGTTCCTTCCTTTTTTAACATTGAGCTGCTCTGGGCATTGGTACCTGCTGTCCAGCGTAACATGTCCCACACCATGTCTCCCACTCAGATCGACTGCTATCTGATGTAATGAGTGTTGACAGGTGAACTGCTCACTCTCTGAGCTTTTCTTCCCAGGTGGCTTTCAAGTTGTGACAGATTTGTTTGAAATTGAGGATTATATTAGGACGAATACAAGGGGGATTCACTAATAATGAACAGCGCTATTCATAGTGCAAACTATTTATGATTATAAAAATGACAGTTTCAGTAAATTAAGTGACAAGTTTTGCATTGAGTTTGCTTTGGGTTTTGCAATGAAATACCTTAACTTTGCCCTTTAGTTAAAAGAGACCACAATTGGTTTGTCTTTAAAAAAAAAAAAAAAAAACCTTGTATTCTTACTAGAATTGATTTTTGATTCGTGATACACACTCCGAAGTTCCGATCTGAATTAAATGATTCATGAACCCACTCTGAAGTCCCAGTCTGAATAAAATGATTTGCAAAGTTGCTCCGAAGTCCTGATTTAAATCAAATTATTCACAATATGCACACCAAAGTCCCAATGTGAATCAAATTATTCGCAATATGCTATACGTGCTCTGAATTCTAATCTGAATCAAATGATTCACACTACACATTCCAAATTCCAATCTGAATCAAATGATTCACTTTACACGTTCTGAAGTCTCAATCTGAATCAGATTATTGACAATATGCTCTTTGAAATTCCAGTCTAAATCAAATAATTGATGTGGTGTTATGCGTTCCGAATTCCGTTCTGAATCAAATGATTCATGATGCACATTCCAAAGTCTTGATCTAAATCAAATGATTCACGAATGAGCTCTGAAGTCTTGATCTGAATCAAACGATTGGCGACACGTGCTCCGATTTCCAATCTGAATCAAATAATATGCGATTTGCTTTTCAAATTGCCATCTGAATCAGAAGATTTACTAACCCATTCCAAAGTCCCGATCTAAACCAAATGATTTGCGAACCCGTTCCAAAGTCCCGATCTGAATCAAATCAAATTTAATGATTTGCAAAATGCATTCCGAATTCCGATCTGAATCAGATGATTGACGATACGTGTTCCGAATTCCGATCTGAATCGAATGATTCACAATACATTTTTTGAATTCCAATCTGAATCAAATAATTCACAAACCCACTCCGAAGTCCCATTCTGAATCAAATGATTGGTGACTGATTTGAAGTTCTGATCTAAACCAAATGATTTGCAAACCCGCTCCAAAGTCCCAATCTGAATCAAAATACTCATGATACATGCTTTAAAGTTCTGATCTGAATCAAATGATTAGTGAACCTGCTCCAAAGTCCCGATCTCAGTTAAATGATTTGCGATATGTGCTTTGAACTTCCGATCTGAATCAAATGTTTTGCGACAAGCGCTTTGAAGTTCTGATCTGAATCAGATGATTCACGATACGCGTTCTGAATTTCTTTTTTTTTTTTTTTTTTTTTTTTGTTTGGCTTTACTTTGTTTTATGTGGGTTTAATTTTTTTTTTTTTTTTTTTTTTTTTTGGATTTTTGTTTTGTTATTTTTGTTTTGTACGGGGTTTAATTTTTTTGTGGGTTTTTTTTTTTTAATTTATTTTAATTTGGCTTTGGAATTTTGTTTTTTTGTTTTGTTTTGAGATAAGAGGATTTCTAAGGCCACTGAGAGATTTACCAGATGAAATTGAAAGAAATCCCATCAGAAATCTCATCTAAAATGTAGCAGCATATTGTATTGTGGTGTGAAAAGACAAGTTGGAGTTGCTCAGCCAAGCCGAGATGGGAAAGTATGTCAGTGTATATTATACTAAAAGGAAATAACCTACAGTGGCTTTCATTGTGGCCTGTTGAAATAAATGATCCAGCATTAACAAAAAATTGGCCCTCTCGGACATTCGATTAAGTCTACAGTGTAAACACGGTTCTTTTCCACCACTATGTAATAGATCTTTTTAGCTAATGTGTCCCGGGCCGCACCTCTGTGGCAGTGCCATAGGAGACAGAGAACTCTTGGCACAAAGAGAGACAACAAAACACACTCCGATTACGACAAGACTACTGTATGTAGCTTGACCTTCCTTTATGTGCAATAAAAGGGTGAAATGAATGTCAGTCTTATCAGATCATCTGCTAGTCTGGTGTATTACCATCACTTGCATCAGCAAAAAACGGGCGTCATAATAATATGAGATCCTACGCAGAGCAAGAGTCTAATACTTGCTTTCCGGTTTTCACATGCGTAGGCTTATATCCTCAGGCTAGTTACAGTGATCTTGTGTTTGTTCTTGTCTATGGTCAGACCGAGCTTGTGGTATTCCTGACCATGATATTAAACTCTTACGTTCTGAGAGAACTATGCACGTTATTTCTCTTCACACACCAGTGATGACGGACATTTTCAATTAGGTCATAATTAAGGTTTAACTAAATATAGTGCTGCACTGACATACTATGTGACAGGAAGACAGTTCTGTCTGATTTGTAAAGAAGAAGAAGAGGCGTCTGTGCTTGTTTGCACAGAAGAGTACCTGGTAGTTAAGTGGAGGTCTGTAAAGATAGATCAGTCTGACGTGTGACGCCATTGTAAACGCAAATGTCTCCCATATAGACCATAAATATGTCTCCAGGATGCACTGGGACTCTGTGAATATTTCAACCCACCTTTGAGGAAGTGATTTACAAGCACTGAAGCACTGAAGCATCACTAAAACCTGTTTATGTTGCTTAAATTGCAGGTTTATTTAAAGCAATAGAACATTCTTTCATCATTAACTCTCTCTATTGTCATTCCCATTTTATTTAATTTTTAATTTTTATTTGTTTTTAAACTTTTTTTATGTGTTGTATTTACGATAGAAGTCAGTGGGGTCCAAAACAAACCTAAACCTGAAAAAAAAACTCTAAAAGTATTGCTCTTGTGTTCCACAGACAAGTAAATGTCATACAGAATGGTATGCAGTGAGTAAATGATGACTGAATTTTCATTTTTTAGTGAGCTGTCACTTTAAGGTAGTTCTTTTGGGTGCAGTCGAAGTTTTTGTTTTATAATACTTCTGTCCCAAATACTTGATTCTGATTGGACAGTCTTGTAATTTAGCAGTCACATAACACCATGAACTTCAACTGACCTCTTCACATTATAACATTACTTTGAATCATCATATTAGTGACAACTTGACAAATTAGTAACAGATAAATCATGCCACTTCAGCTTAACGTGGTTCATTCGTCATGCATCTTCACAAAGCAGTGTCAAATTCCTTTTGCATACTTACAAATTGCCAAACACCTTTTCCTCCTACGCTTTCCTTAAAGATGTGCTGGAAGGTTGGACACACCATTATGAAGATTTAAATGGAGAGCAGCTATATTAAAGTTGAACAAACATTTAAAAGTGACACCTCAGAGTCATTTTATAATCTACACAAGAACAATGGCTTCTCTGTAAAATCAAATGCAAACAGTAAGCACAGAATTTGCCAAGCCCTGCAATGAATCAATAGTGCGGGAGTGTTTGACGGTTTCCTCAGGGAGAGGTTCAATCAAAAGAAAAAAATGCATTTTTTTGGCAGGTACAAAGGTAACTGAAGGACTTGCAACAGCATGGGTAGTTTTTTGTGCCAAATCTCCGTTAAGTTGTGCAACTACTGCAATGGAATCTTAGCGTAAACTTTTGTTTTGACAGTCTACTTCCTGCGAAACAAATCTTCGAAAGAAGAACCTTAAGCATGCCAACAACATGCAGCCTGTTGAGGAAATTATTGGATGACTTTAGTTGTCATTCTGGTTATCCGGCATAAAATACGTGCCAAATCGGCTGTGGTTACCCCTGATAAAGGGAGCAAACCAAAAGAGAGAGAGAGTTGTCATTCTGGGTAACTGAAGTCATTTTGACAGCGTGATGATACACTGTGCTTTCCTCCTTATTAGTCATATGATTTTTTTTTTTTTTAATCTGTACAGTATGACTATAACTGTATTTAAAACAAATCCTGTACATCAGGTTTTGTCTATTCAAAAATAGAGTTTGTTCTTTAATGGTCTGTAGTGTCAGTTAGCTGACTGTCCTGTGGAGCAGTTACTATTAGATGTATGAAACTGATTTTGGCACACCCTCAGATGACTAAGTGTAGGTTGTTGTTTTATGCAAGACTTATTAACATTTTATGGTAAGATTATTGTAGCTTCCAGTGACTGTCAGGTTTCATCAGTGATCACACACCCTCTTCATTCAGAACCTGCTGTGTGTTTCCTGTTGTGTGTTAAACTGTCATAAGATGCCACCTGAAAGTTGCAAAAAGGCCCCAGTTCTTTAAATTGTATATAATTGTATATTAAATTGTATTAAATTGGACAACAATGTCCCTTTTTTTTTTTTTTTAAGTATTTCACATAAATGAACTTTATATTATATTATATATTTCAAACATTAGCCATACAGTGCCATGCGAAAGTTTTGGAACCACTTGCAGAATCAATACAAAATAAGAGAGATCATACAAAATGCATGTTATTTTTTTATTTAGTACTGTCCTGAGTAAGATATTTTACATAAAAGATGTTTACATATAGTCCACAAGACAAAAAAAAAAATAGCTGAAATTATTAAAATAACCCCCTTTAAAAATTTGGGAACCCTTGGTTTTTAATACTGTGTGTGGTTACCTGGATGATCGCCAACTGTTTTTGTTTTGCGATGGTTGTTCATGAGTCCCTTGTTTGTTCTGAACAGTTAAAATCCTCAAGGTGCCGCAGATTCTTCAGTTTTCCAGCATCTTTTGCATATTTGAACCCTTTCCAGCAGTGACTGTAGGATGACTGTATGATGAAATCCATCTTTTCACACTGACAACTATTAAAAACAAACATTCACTGATGCTTCAGAAGGAAACGCAATGCATTAAGAGCTGGGGGATGAAAACTTTTTGAATTTGAAGATTAAGGTAAATTGTACTTAATTTGTCTTCCGGGAAACATGCAAGTATCTTCTGTCGCTTCCGAAGGGCAGTACTAAATTAAAAAATCTATATATTTCAACAAAATAAGAAAAAATTCTACATCTTCATCCTGTTCACAAGTTTTCACCCTCAGGTTTTAATGCATCTTGTTTCCTTCTAGAGCATCAGTGAATGTTTGAACCTTTTTTAATAGTTGTGTTTGAGTCTCTCAGTTGTCCTCAGTGTGAAAAGATGGATCTCAATATCATACAGTCTGGAAAGGGTTCAAATACTGTATGCAAAAGATGCTGGAATACTGAAGAATCTGCAGGACCTGTCAGGAACAGTGCTCAGTTTAACTGTTCAGAACAAACAAGGGACTCATGAACAACCATCACAAAACAAAACAAAAACAAACAAACAAAAAAAAAAAAAAACAGTCATAGATCATCCAGGTAACCACACACAGTATTAAGAACCAAGGGTTCCCAAACTTTTGAAGGGGGTTATTTTAATAATTAATAATAAAGCTATTTTTTTTTTTATCTTGTGGACTATATGTAAACATCTTTTAGGTAAAATATCTTACTCAGATATTTAACATGAATTTGTATGATCTCTCTTATTTTGTTAAAATTATTCACATTATCACAGATTCTGCAAGGGGTTCCCAAACTTTCGCATAAAACTGCATTAAGTCAAGAACAAGAAAAGTTTGCTTGTAGATTCTAAGGTCTGTTGAGTTCTTTTGAGATACTATAGAAATTTTATAGAAAAAAGTTTTTTTTTTTTCTTTTTTTTTTAGCTGTGTAGTTGTTTACTATGGTCATTTTGAATTAAAATAATTTATTCGATTATCTTTTAGCTATATATATATATATATATATATTTTTTTTTTTTTTTTTTTTTTTTTTTTTCTGTTTGTTATTTGACAGACTACAGAATATATTGGCCACAGTTAACTCTAAATTAGTCTGTATTGCCCTCATGTGGTAAACTTCTGTACTACAGTGTTTTGGACAAGTGTGCGTGTGTAAACTGTTGTGTTACTTATTTAACGAACTGTAGCACATTAACACATTTACATTGTCAGGTGTCTGTGCTTCATACAGCTGATATTTTGTGTTTGTAATAACACAGCAAAGCCACATTTCTACTAACTACCATTTCTTTCAGGATATTAATGCACATTGTGATAATAAACATGACCTCATCTCGCCCACATCTAATCTGCTTCTAAAGTTGACTTTTAGATTTGATCTAGTCATCCTTATGTAGTCTTTTCTCCTCTGTTCCCAATACCCCCCATCTCTGAGGATCCTTGAGTGAGTTTTCTCCAATGTGTCGATGAGCCACATGTAGTAGGTATTTCAGAGCACCACTTTTTGCTCCTGTAACTGCATGGCAAATGACAAATGACAAGCGACAAGATCAGACTCACCTGCTGAAGTTCCCAACATGAGCTGACAGGAATAAATATGTTGACAAAAGTAAATAAGAATCTTCAAACTCCTGTATAATATGTAAGTCTTGAGAATGATTAAACTGGACTAAATTACTTTTTGACAGTCCTGTCACCTGTCAGCTAATGCTCAATGTTTAATTACTATATTTGTGAGTCTGATCTGCATGTTCAAGCCACATTTTTTTTTTTTCTCCTGTGTTGTGCTGCATATTAAATCTCAACACATTTGGCCATATTTAGATTCATGATGTTGAAAATTAAAATTAAGTCATTGCATGACAGTGTTTGCATGCACTGCAGCTTTACTTACCAACATCTCTCCAGCTCTCTGAAAGGCCTTAAAAGAATACGTAGTTCATCCAAAAAATTACTCAAGCTCAAGCCATCCAAGATGTAACTAGTTTCTTTCCTAGTCTGAACAAATTCCCTAAATCTGTTCTGATGAAGAAACAAACTCATCATCTTAAATGGCCTGAGGGTGACATGTCTTTAAGCATGTCTTTCTTTCATTTGCAGTGTTGTATTTACTTTCTTATATGAACAATTGCATGAACTATTTTGCATGAGTTCTGCTGGATCTGTTTTGCATGCTCTGTTGTCCTTGTGATATCAGGTTTACAGTTATGTTTTTGCGCAGTGGGGGTGGCTATATGACTCTACAATAATATTCTCCTATTCTCTCTTTTTCTTTTGCAGGTGTGGTGCGAAACCAACGAAGAGGAGGAGGAGGAGGAAGAGGAAAGTGAGGATTTAAAGGGCAGTATTGCATTCTGTTTACAGGTTGAGCACACAGGAACTCGTACGTACTACTTCAGCGCAGACAGCCAGAAGGAGCAGGAGGAGTGGGTCCAAGCCATGAGTGAGGCTGCCAGGGTCCACATCCAAGCCACATCCAGGTACACACACACATCTGTAATGCACACTAATTCACACACTAATTCTGCATGACAGAGCGAAAAACTTTAATTCACTCAATAATAAAATTCACTCTTGTTTTAAAATGCATGATTCTCTTTCTTCCATGTAACACAAAAGGAGAAATGCTACAGTATATTATATATGAAGTGAATGAGGATTGAGTTGAGCTTAAAAAAAAAACTATAGAAGTATAATAAAAGCCATTCTTATGAAACTTGCACTATATTTCAACTTTTTAGAAGCCATATGATCCAACTGTATGATAAAGTACACTAATACATGAATATAAGTTATGCATATATTTAAATATGTTGATGATAGCATGTCATATGACCGATCTTAATGCAGCAAGTTTGAATATACAAAAAAGTGCAAAGGATATATGATAACTACAGTGGAGTGGCCAAATATAGTAATAATCAGTGATGGGAATAATGGCGTTATAATTAAACGCCATTACTAACGGCATTACTTTTTTCAGTAACGAGTAATCAAACAAATGAATGTTTCCCTGTTACAACACCATTACCGTTACTGACAATAAAATGTGGCATTACTATAAGTTTTGCGCTGCGTTCGTTTCATTTCAAGCTTTCTATACATATATTTCTCATGTCTGTGAGGCACGTATTTGCAGAGATTCAGGTTGTTTTATTTACGTGTCTGTGAAGAGAGGTGATGGAGACCGAGACAGCAGAGAGCACATTCTGTTTATTTTACAAAAGCACATTGTTTTCTTGTTATTATGATGTTTTTTATGTCCGCGGGTTGAAGCGACCCCAAAAACGTGATATTTAACCCCTGGAAGGTGTCTCTCAAATTGTCCCACAGTGACATTAAAATAGTGTAGATTAGTGTACAATGTTTTATTTATTTACCATATTTAATATTGGGGCATCCAAGTTATTCCACATATTTAAACTTTTTTTTTTCTTTTAAAGTAACACAATAGTTACTTTCCCTGGTAATTAGTTACTTTTATAATGATGTAATTCAGTTAGTAACTCAGTTCCTATTTGTGAGAAGTAACTAGTAACTTTAACAAAGTACTTTTTTTTATAGTAACGTGCCCAACACTGGTAATAATAATACTTTTTTATTTTTTTTTATAGCGCTTTTGAAAATTACTTTCACTTACAACACAAGCAAACACAACAATAAAAAAAAAAAAAAATACAGAGCAACACACAGAAAAGAAACCTAGAAAAACATATTTAAACGAATAAACAAGAAACTAAAAATCTAATTAATCAAGTAAAAGGAATCCTGCAGTAACACGATGAGATTTAAAAATACCTAACAAATATGCTTCCCTATTGTCAACTGGGAAAGAAATCCATAATTTGGGGGCATAAGATGAGAAAGCCCTGTCACCCCTAAAACGAAGCTGTGTTTTAGGACTCTGAAACACAGGTGTTAAAAGCTCGGACAAGTACTGAGGAGCCAGACGAAATACAATATGAAAGATGGGAAAATTCCACATCTTGACCTGGATTTGAATGGATATAAATCATTATGATAATTAAGGTCAAAAGATTTTAATAGTTGACAGATTGAAAAAAATATAAATGCTAAAAAGCAAAGGACCAAGAACTGAGCCCTGGGGGACACCAAAAAAATTCTCTTTCAAACTAATGCTGTTCTTTTCAACTTTCTGTTCATCAAAGAAAAATGTTTAATGGTTTTTACAGAAATATTAAGCAGCACAACTGTTTTCAACATTGATAAGTAGAAGAAAATTTTTGAGCCCCGGGGGGACACCAGTACTAACCAGACCAACCTCTGATCTGTGGCCACCCATAAAAACAAAATAAGATCTCAGTATCACTTTTTGACAGTATATTAGTCTAGTACTCCTTGAAATGTAGCACAGGAGTCATAATGACTACTTCCATTAAACTTTTCTTCTGCTTTTATGGACCTTCATTCAGTACAAATAGTACTTTTTCATAGAGCTCAAATAGTAGTTTTCCACTTGTGTTTTATCATAGAAAAAATGTCATATGTTTTGAACAACATCTTAAAAGTGTGATTCTTGTGGAATGAGAGCAGCATATTGCAAACAGCCAAAGACAGATCTAATGAAAATGTATGCGGAACAACAACTAAAACAGCACAGATGGAGCGCAAGAGCATGCCATTAATGCTGCTACCCTAATACTTAAACATTTCCTCAAGCAGATCATAGGCATCACTCTGTTCATGACAGTTTTACAGATGTTTTGTCTTTCTCTTTCCTGCTGTTCTGCAGAAATAAATCTGAGCCCATCTCTGCAGCAGACGAAAACGACATGGTAGCCAAACGCCTCGAGCCTAACTCTCATGCAGAGAACGGCCAGAGGCCAGATGTCCACGGGTCTGTCAAACGCGAGCTTAACGGCGTAGAAAGCAGAGACACCACGCCCAGCACCCCAGCGACTCCGGTTACCCCTAATATAGAGGGCAGGATGGGGGAGAAAGGAGGACTGGCACCCCATCACCCCAATGGCTGGGGTCACTACGGTCCTCCCAATGGTTCAAGATACCAGTCCCAAGAGAACATGAGGGACATGCGGGATCCGCATGAGGAGAATGTTGTGATGCGGAGGGGCTTTGTGCCAAGGACGGCACCGGAGAGACTCGCCCAGAGGAAGAGCTCCATGACGCAGCTGCAGCAGTGGGTCAACCAGCGGCGGGCATTGTTGCCTCAAGATGACGGCCGCAGGTGAGGACTAGAGTGCATTCATAACCTCATAATTTTCTTCTCAGCAGGGATATTAGAGTTTAGTTTTTATGTTTTTATATATTTTTTTTAAAATATAAAATATAAATATTGCCTATAATGCAAGGTAGTTGCAAAAACTAAAACTAAAATTTATGGTCATTTATGGTCATTTATGGTCATTTTTATTTTATTTATGTTTTGGAGTGTACTTGGAGTGTATTTTTTTCAGTAATGTGGAGGTCAGTGCTAATAAATAATGCTTTTATTCAACAAGGATGCATTAAATTGAACAAAAGTGACAGTAAAGAGTTTTATAATGCACATAATAATAATAATTTTCCAATTTACCAATTTCTCTTTCAAATAAATGCTGTTGTTTTGAACTTTCTGTTCATGAAAGAAAGAAATATGTATCATGGCTTTCACAAAAATATTAAGCAGCACAACAGTTTTTAACAATGATAAGTAGATAAATGATAAGTAGATTGCAAATGCTGACTTTTTTCCTTGCAATTCTGATTTTTATTATTATTATTTTTTTTAATCTTTGTGAGATATAAACTTACAATTGTGAGTTATAAAGTCCTAACTTTGAAGCGGAAAAAAGACTGATATGTTCTCAGAATTGCAAGTTTATGTCACAATTCTGACTTAATAATTAGCAATTGTGTTATAAAGTCAGAATTGCTGGATATAAACTTGCAATTCTGAGAAAGAAGTCACAATTGCAAGATAAAAACTCGCAATTACCTTATTTTTATTTTTTATTCAGTGGTGGAAATGGGCTTCCATATAAGAGACTTCTTTCAAAAGCATAAAAAATCTTACTGACCCCAAACGTTTAATGGCAGTATATTTTTATTTAAATGTTCATTCAATTCCATTTTTAATGATAATTACACTGCTTCTTAGTCCATCTAGGTACTACACAGTAAACCGTGCTTCGTCAGCAGACTATTATGGAGTGTATGGTGGCCCTCCATATGTGGATGACTATCCCCTCTATCCACCCGGTGTACGACCTGAGAGTATCTGCTCCATGTCGGCTGCGTACAACCGACCGGCTCCTCGCTGGACCGTGGAAGAGAGAAGGCGGTCATTGCGGGATGGACCCTTATATGGTCAACCTCGAGACCCTCAGTGGATGATGGGACCCCAGGGTCCTGCCTATTACCCCCAGTTGGACTCAGCACAGAACTCTATGAGACGGCTTTCCATACAGCCACGCTCACGGTCAGTCCCACGTTCGCCTTCGTCTTCATCGGGAGGACCCTACTCTCCGCACAGCTTTGCCTCACCTGCCAGATCGCCCAGCACCAGGTTTGATCGGGGACCTGGCCGCCTCAGAGAGGAGGGAATATATGCTGACCCCTCAGTCTACGGGCTCCGCAGGTCACTGAGCTCACCTAAGGTAAGCAACTAAGTATCCATAACCAGAGCATCTCATTTGAATGATTTTTAAAAAATTTTAAATTGCCGTTAAATTATTTGTGTCATTTTCAAATTATTCTGGCTAAGAACTGCAAACTACACTGCAAAATATATTATATTCTTTACATACTAATACTAAATTACCATAATTATATTATATTATATTATATTATACAACAAAAAATAGATATTATGAAAAGGCTTGACTTACATTTTCGTGTCTAACACTAGCATTTATTTTTTAAAAATGTATATTATATTATATTATATTACATTATAATATATAACAGGAAAAATAGATATTACAGAAAGGCTTGACTTTTCGTGTCTAACAGTACCATTTATTATTAAAAAATGTATATTATATTACATTATATTACCCAACAACAAAAATAGATTTTATGAAAAGACTTGCCTTTTTGTGTCTAACAGTACCATTTATTATAAAAAAAATGTATATTATATTATATTATATTATATTATATTATATTATATTTTATCATATTATATTATATTACATTATATTATATTATATTACATTACATTAAGAAAAGACTTGACTTACATTTTCGTGCCTAATAGTAGCATTTATTTTTAAAAAATGTTAATTTTATTTTATTTTATTTAATTTTACAACAGGAAAAATAGATATTACAGAAAGACTTACTTTTTCATGTCTAACAGTACCATTAAGAATGTATATTATATTATATTATATTTTATTACCACGATAAAAATAGATATTACAGAAAGACTGGTCTTTTTGTGTCTTCTACTACCGTTTATTATTAAAAAATATGTATTGTATTATATTATATTATGTTATATTATATTATATTATATCATATTATATTTCCCAACAACAAAAATAGATATCACGGAATGCCTTTTCGTGTCTAACCCTACCATTTATTATTTGAAAAAAATAAGATAATATAATAGAATATAAAATAATATACGAAAAAATAATATACTGTATATTCTGGCAGATTTAGCCTTTTTTGTGTCTGACTTTAAAGCCATGTTTGCACTAATATGTTTTTGTTTGAAAACTCTCTCTTTTTCTCTCTGTTTTGGCCTTCCGTCCACACTGAGACATCGTTTTTGTCAAGGAAAACAGAGCTTTCTGAAAAATCTCTCCAAAGTGGATAAATTTGAAAATGCCCACATAACGTCCACATGTGAACGGCACATTACAAGCACAATTACCGATATAAACATATATGTCTATTGGTAAATAACGAGTCACATGACTAAACATGCGTCATCCTTTTAAAAAGCCTCCGTTTTCACAGTCCACACTACAACGTAACTCGTTATTTACCAATAGACATGAGTAAGCGTGACATGGACACGTCAGTGAATGATGAGATATTTACGTAAATAAAATTATCCTTCCAGAAGAATTGCATTAAAACTTATTATGTCTGTTCCGTCTGTATCATCTCAGTGAGCTTTTATGAGGATTTACACATGCGAAGTAAAGCGAATTGAATGTTTTCCGACGTTTCGGTGTGGTTGAGAAACTTTTGGAAAACGCTTGAAAAGGCTAATGTGGACAGAAAGCGTATTAAAACGTTTTCATATGTATCTGGATTAATGTAGATGTAGCCTAAATTACCATAATTATTCATGTTTTAGTATGATTTCCCTGGAGATCGACGCTCCTACAGTCAAGGGATGTACCACTACAACTACCCAGCATCCCCTTCGCTCCATAGTAAAATGGTAAGTCAACACTTTTAAACATCTGTGAATGTGATTAGCATGATACACACCATTTACAGCCTTGTCAGTTGAGAACCAGCAATTCATGTGATCATGTGAATGATAATTTGTATGTGCAACAGATTAAGTGCACTAGCTTGGCTATTGAATGTTTGAGACTGTAATTGTCTGTTCTTATAAGTATGAACGTGATGCACTACGCTTTGCTGTGATTAGCAATGCTGTGATCAGCATGTTTCTGTCTTCACCTCTGTCTCGGTCTCCGTCTCTCCATCTGATGCTTTTGCGTGCTGTACGCTGCTGCTGGGTTTGACACACTGGGCTTTGCTGCTGCCTCACTGCACACATCAGGAGGACATTTTAGACGTGCAGCTTCAAAGGAACCTGGAGTACCTAGATCAGCAGGTAGGAGCCTCGGTCCAACAACCACAAATGAGATTCAATGGCGACAGCACAAGTTAGCTCTGTTTTGAATCCTTGTGAGCTACCAACTAGGTGACATTTCGGGCATGAAATGAATATTAGCTTTGATTAAAACTTGAATGTGTAGAACATTTTAGACTATTAAAGGAGACCTATGCATTTTTACAAGTCTCAGGCAGGGCCTAAAACTAACTTTTTGCCACACCTGCCAATGGCCAGTGCCCTGATAAAATTTACTGGCCAAAATTTTATTTTACCAACCATTAAACTCTTTTTGCAAAAACAGGCAGTTATTACTACTACAATGACTAAACATATTTACAAAGTTTGTGTCTCTATCAAATGCATTTTCCCTTAATTTTGCCTATTAATTATAGCCATTTAACATTACAGTATAATTGAAAGCCATTATTTTTAACATTTAATAGGCTCTGATTTTAAAACATGTGAGTTTAAAACAGTCTTCACATAAACTATAAATTGTGTATGCATAAACTGTGCAGAATAATCTTTATTCAAGCTATAAAAGTTAGTCAGTGACTAGAGCAGTCGAGTGACTTCAGCAGGTTTCACTTTAAAATCAGCGCTGTCTCTTTAAAACCCGATGCACATGGCACGGATCTGACACATATCCAATATTTTCCCAACTCTTTATGGTCATTTAAGACTTTATAATTTATTTAAGACTACGTTTATGAGGTAACTCACCAAAACCATGCATTTTTATATGATTGTGTGCGTTTTCATTCACTGAAGTGCTACTGGTGCACTGTCTGAAGCTGCTCAGTGTATGCGTACAGCCAAACGTGCTACCTTTCAGACTATACTTCACTGCGCCGTTTAGGCAGTGTAACCCTAGGTATGTGTCGCCACATTCTAGGGTATGAAGAATAAAGAAGGGAAAAGATAATCTTCCGAAAGCAGCAATATCTTCTCAGGTAAAAGTTACTAGAACCGTGTCTAGAGGCAAGCTGGCCATCACACTGCTTATTAGCTGGTTTGTATCCTATTATTTGATTCTGTGTTTTCCCTAATGACAGAACAGCCAATGAAGATGATCTTGTCTTCGGAAAAGATTATTTTATTCACTTATGTCAGAAACAGTGAATCTCTGTTATATTTCATAAAAGTTTTACCTGCCAACTGGCAACTGACACTGTTACATATACTTGCCAATGCTGGTTTTTACTCGCATTTGGCGCTTGGCGAGTGTTAATTTTAGACCCTCGTCTCAGGTGTCCCCAGAATGTTTCTGTGAAGTTTTAGCTCAAAATACGGTACAGATCATTTATTATATCATTTTGTAAATGCCTAGTTGGAGTGGAAGCAAAGACGCACTGTTTTCGTGTATGTCTCTTTAAATGCAAATGAGCTGCTGCTCCCCTCCCCCTTTTCCAGAAAAGGGCTGTGCTTTTACAGCTCGTAGCTCTGCTAAAAAACATCTGTTTGGTTTTGATTTTCGTGTCTGTCGCACTGAAATCATGCTTTTTTAGGCCATATTAGTTTTAACTTCTGAATATAGGGTTTTCTGAGCACACACAATCTAAAGCACACACACAGAAAGTGGCTGTCATGTGGCATGTGAGTACTAAAGTTCTCTTTCATATCTTATTGTGCTTAAATTGTCAAATACACACAAGATTGTTAAAAACACACAGGAGTTACAAAAACAGTCTGTGAAGGTAAACAGCTGGGAAAGAAATCGCATGTTTCTATTAGATCTGTGTGGCGGTAGCTTAATATACAGTAAATAAATCAGTAAATCCACTGCTATGTTGTCTTCTCTTAGGATGGGACTCTAAATAGTGTTCTGTGCTCATTTATGCAGCCAACGACAGAACAGTTTTTGCCATGGTGTTAGAACTGGTACACTGTTTTCGCTTGCGAAAACAAAGTGGCAGTGGGTGGAAACGTGGAGATTAAAGGGCGGTAATATTATAATAAGATCCCCTATCTACATCACGGGGGAGCGAAATCTGAGTGGTTTATTTTTTCACATGCTTTCATAGAAAGGCTTACCAAAACAAAGTTACTGGGTTTTCCTTTTTCACGTTTTTCTGGGTTGGTAGATACACGATTATAGCACGTAAACATGGAAAAAGTCAGATTTTCATATGTCTCCTTTAATGGATTTCCATTTTAGTTAGGATGCTGCTTTAGAAAGTAGCTGCATGTAGACAGTAGTCTGAGGCAGCTTACCAAGTGTTCAAACAGAGCTTTTGATTGTTGGCTTCACATTAAAGAGACGATAAAGAACAGACTGACCGTTGTTTGGTTGCCCACTTCAAGACATAAACAACCATGTCACAAATGTAGCACCACCTCCTCTTTTCACTGTCTTCTCCACTTTCTCCTCTCTGTGTCAGTTCTCACACTGATTTAAAAGTGCTTTCTAATTTTATAACGGTTGCATGTTAACAGCAGCGGCTGCTATATATGGCTTCTTCGTAGTTGTCACATGGGGAAGTTGTCACAAGGGTTATATCTCAAGAACTGTAAGGTTTCAGAGTCACGAATATGCGTTTACTCAAGCAGTGTTTTTGTTATGTTGGTTTTGAAAAACCTTGATAAAAAAAGTCTTAAAATAGCCTAGTGAAATATAAATATACTAAAATGTATTCAAAATACATTTATTTCAAGTATACTATAAATACATTTACATTTATGTACTTAACAAAAATACACTGCAATTGTACTTTTAATATACTAAACTGGTATATTTAAAGTCTGCTAAATTGGAACAACTAATTTTGTACTTAATGCTCTTTAATTGTGCAGCAGTAGTGCCGACGTCCAACTAAAGATATACTTCAGACTACTAGGGTAGTCCCTTCTTGTCAGTCCTGGACATGATTATTTTTAATGTCAAATTGAGGAAAGTTTTACCCCACATATTTGTTGAGGCAAATTGTAACGTTTTATATTTTTTTTAAATATACATTGCTGTTCAAAAGTTTGGGATCTGTAAGTTTTGTAATGTTTTTTCAAGAAGTCTCTTACAGTATGCTCATTAATACTGCATTTATTTGATTAGAGAAAAATTAGAGAAAAAACAGTAATATTGTGAAATATTATTGCAATTTAAAATAAGGGTTTTTTTTAATATACTTTAAAATATAATTTGTTCCTTTCATGCAAATCTGAATTTTCATTTTATATATATTATTATTATTATTATTATTATTATTATTTTTTTTTTTTTTTTTTTTTCTTGGAACCTGATACTTTTTTTTAGGATAACATGGTCGTGTATATTGTTAGAAAGCATTTCTATTTTGAATAATTGCTGTTCTTTTTGACTTTTTATTTATCAGGGTATCCTGATTTTAATTATCCAGGCTTTAACAAAATATTAAGCAGCAAAAACTGTTTTCAACATTGATAATAAATCAGCATATTAGAATGATTTCTGAAGGATCATGTGACACTGAAGTGGAGTAACGGAGTAATACTGGAGTAATGTGTGATAAAAATTCAGCTTTGATGACATGAATAAATTATATTTTAAAGGATATTGAAATAGAACACCACTATTTTAAATTGCAATAATATTTCACAATATTACTGTTTTTTCTGTATTTTTGACCAAATAAATGCAGCCTTGATGAGCATAAGAGACATCTTCAGAAAACATCAGAAATCTTACTGATCCCAAACTTTGGACCGGCTGTGTAAATTAATTTCAATTAATATTTTAATTACAATTTATGTCAGCCAAAATGGGATATTTCTCTGTGTTACCAGTTTTGCTGTTTAATGAGTTGTTTATTGTTTCATATTTTTTACTGATTATATTTTTTTTTTCATATGCCTGTTATAGGATATTTCATGGCAGATTCAAAAAGATTTCTATTTCAAATAAATGTTGTACTTTTGAATTTCCTTTAAATCAAAGAGTCTGAGAAAAAGTAAATCTAAAGTAAATTTACACAAAATATGAAGCAGCACAACTATTATTATACATATTATATTGTATTATATATATATATACACATATAATATATATATATATTATTATACTATTATATCTGATTGTTTTGTTATAAATTATTTATGATGAATCATGTGACTGAAGACTGGAGTAATGACTGCTAAAAATTCAAAAAGTCCAGAAATTCAGAAAAATATGTTAAAATTTTAAGCAGCTATTTTAAATTGTAATAATATTTAACAATATTACTGTTTTTACTGTATTTTTCATCAAGTAAATGCAGCCTTGGTGAGTTCTTTCAGAAACATTAAAAACCCTTACTTTTTAACAGTAGTGTACTTCCACAAATAATGAATTTCAAAAATAAAGTGTGACAACTTGCCCCGGTCTCTCCTATGTCCTCTATCAGCTATGGACGTTGCAAGTATAAGCTAGGTTCCATCAAAGTCGGCCATATTCAAGATCAGGCATATAGCCAGGTGAATGATGGTTTGTTCTGCCCTAGATGACAGATGGTGATCACCTAATCGGCATGGTAACCAGAATGGTTGAGCGTTCCTCTCCTCGAGCAAAACTATTCTCACAAGTAAGAGAGTCGAGACTCCTCTGGAGAGGCAGGCTGCTGTTCTGCCTGCTATTCCTGTGCTACTGAACCTCAGTTCAGCCTCTTTCCGGCAAAGTTAGGTTCAAACGAGGCTGTTCTGAGGTTGTGACGGAGCCTGCCTCTCTCTGTGCTTCCTGGTCGATGTGGCATGTTGGATGTTTTGATAGTGCTTTAGGTTTAAGTAAACCTAGGTTTAGTTTTAAAGCCTTAACCTTTAAGTTCAGCTATGAGAGCCACAATCTTCAGTTTCATATGGTTTAAAGATTTTATGCTTTACTTTGTACCCGAATCCTGCCATTTCCAGTGCTCGTTTGCCCAATATCACATCCTCCATTGTGTGGTCATTCTGTATTGTGTCGTCTTGCTGTTGTCCTCTGTGTACAGTACATGTCTCATTTATTCATCACACATCAAGCAAGAAAGCCTTCACATGGTGCATTTGGGATGGTTTTTGTTGCTGAATAATGCAAACAGAACATTGCAATGGCTAATATTTATTTTAAAAGTTTTGGGATAATTTTTATGTTTATTTATTTATTTTAATTTTTAATTAATTATTTCATTATTAAAATTTTTAAGTTGTATTATTTTATTTTATTTTATTTTTATTATTTTACAAACTGCCAGTCTTCTCAAATAAGAAGACTCATTTTAACTAATATTTCCATTTTATTTATTCTCTCTGGTTATAGGTGCCTCCATTCCATGATGTGTACGGTGATCTACATCCCACACTGAAGCTTAATGAGATTGAAACCAGTGTAAGTCACTTTGTCTGAGTTATAATGCATAAATGTACAACTTTGCAAATTGTCATTCACATAACAAGAGTTATGAACATTTTATTTTGTCTCTGTACAGAAACTACTGGGCCGCTTGTGTGAGCAGAATCGACTTGTGAAAGAGCAGGAGGCTGTAGTTCATCGTTTGCGAATGGAAAAGGTACATTTGTTGCTTTTAGGAGTTCTCCCAAAAAATGCTTACTGGCTAAACATCAACTATTTAATATTTGTGACCCTGTACCACAAAACCAGTCATAAGGGTCAGTTTTTTTTTAAATTACAACAGTTTGAAAATCTGGAATCTGAGGGAGCAAAAAAATCCAAATATTGAGAAAATCACCTTTAAAGTTGTCCAAATGAAGATCTTAGCAATGCATATTACTAATCAAAAATTAAGTTTTCAATAATTTTGACAATGCAATGTATTGTTAGCTTTAGCTGCAAATATACCCGTGCTACTTATGACTGGTTTTGTGGTCCAGGGTCACATTTAATATTAAATAATCATTTTAAACCACCTAATTATGCCTAAGAATATTGCCCTTACTCACTTGATGTTTTCTGCAATTTCCAGGACAGCCTAGAGGGGGTGCTGGTGGCCACACATCAGGAGATGGAGCTGTACAGAAACCAGCCACTGGCCATGGAGAAACTTCAGCTAAAGAAGGAGAGTCTGCAAAACAAGCTGATTAACATCAGAGGAGAGCTTTCTCAGGCCTCCAGTGTAAGAAACCAGACAATTTCACATTATTATGAAAACACATGTGTCTGGTCCCAAAGCTAGGGTTGTTGATTAAATAAATGTTACTGTTGTACTACACAGGCCCTGACCACCACGCGTATGGAGTTTGAGGCACTAGAGGATGAAGTAAACAGCATCCATGGTGACCTGTGGGAGCAGCTGAATGCTGGAGGGCAGGTACGTTGAATACTGACTCCACATTTGTCATCATCATCATTAGTTACCAGGAAGCCTTGAACTCCTGAACCTTCTGCTATCTTTCCATTTAGACTAATCATTTATTCATGAGTACATGCTATTATCTTTTTGCATTATATGAATGACCTCCACTGCATTTAGCACTGTCATGATCATTTTTACATGATTGATCCACCATATGTGCTCATTATTGTGGTAAAAAGGTGACCTTGATGATACATTAATTAAGATCTATCGCAGCTATCTGTTTAATGCAGCAAGAAGTGCTCAAAGTCTTTTGGATGGAAATGAATAATGCAGTCAGTAATTGAACGGCATGTGATTCTCATTAATTATTAATAGGAATGAATATGCATTATTGTAATGATCCTGACAGTGCTTCAATAATGCATTGTGTCTTTTCTGTCTCAATGAGTTGCTTCTAACAGAATCTCCTCTCCTCTCAGAGTGAGCTGGTACACAGGCACATTCAGAAGGAGTTCTGGAGGGTTCAGGATGTTTTGGAGGGGCTGCACAAAAACAACCCATCTCGTGGCACGGACACGGCCAAGCACAGAGGTCAGATGATCACCGTACTGCATCAGGTTTATTTTGGCACTTCGCAACGTGGTGTTGCAGAGCAGAAGAATACGTTCTTTTTAACCTGTTTCTGGCTATTTATTATAGCCCAGATGAAATTAAAATTTGCATGTTTCATTTGTACAGTTAGTTTGGAATTTTTAATCAAAATCTCATGACTGGATCGTCCAATGAAACAACAATCTGTTATGATGAATACTTTTCTTAAAGGGATGGTTCTCCTAAAAATTTAAATTCTGTCATTAATTACTAACCCTCACGTCGTTCCAAACCCGTAAGACCTTCGTTCATCTTCGGTACACAAATTAAAGGGGTCATCGGATGCCCATTTTCCACAAGTTGACGTGATTCTTTAGGGTCTTAATGAAAAGTTTATAATATACTTTGGTTAAAAATTCTCAATTGTAGTGTAAAACAACACCCTTTTTACCTTGCCAAAATCAGCTCTGCAAAAATCATCCTGTTCTGGTCGAGGTTGCTTAATGTTAATGAGCTCTGCTCGCCCCGCCCCTCTCTTCTGTCTGCGGAGTGACGAGCCTGTTTATCTTAGCAGCATTTAGCCGCATTTAGCCGCTAAACTTGCTAACTAGCACATTATTAGGAAAGGCGATCCCAAAGATTCATTAAAAAAGCCCTTATACTCACTTCTGCTGTAAGTGAAGCTGGATCACGAATGATTTGCACGAATATAGACGGATATGTGTAGATCGGGAGGCGCATTCCATTCACAAACAAACGTAATCCACTGCATCTTCAGCGGCTAGTAAATGACGGGAGTAAATGACGACCACTGTTCATTATTACATTCAGCAACACAACACCTCCATCGCTCAATCTGAGATATTCTTGTCTAATTTACATCCCTGCACCGGCATGAAACAATGGAGGTCGGACTGTTACAGCTGATTTAAGGCGGGTCTGAGGTAAGACGCTCATGTCAATCAGCTATTGTAGGAGCGGCCTCTGTCAGTGTGACGCCACACCGACAGGCATCTGAGAATGGTTTGATGTGAAAAAGGGGATATTATTTTTTACAGATTATTTAAAAACCACTGCATGGATTTTTATCATTATAGCATAGATCTGTACATACACTGCCAACACACATTAATATTAAAACAACATGTAAAAGTGAACTTTGCATCCGATGACACTTTAAGATATTTTTGATGAAATCCGAGAGCTTTCTGACCCTCCATATGGAAGAGAAGAAATTGTTGAATAAAGTTGTTATTTTTGTTTTCTTTATACACAAAAAGTATCCTTGTAGCTTCATAACATTATGGTTGAACCACTGATGTCACATGGACTATTTTAACGATATCCTTACTAACTTTCTGGGCCTTGACTGTGTCAGTTGCATTCAGAAAGCTTTCGGATTTCATAAAAATATCTTAATTTGTGTTTCGAAAATGAACGAAGTCTTATGATTTTGGAACGACATGAGGGTGAGTAATTAAAAGGCTTGGTTCCATTTTAGAACCAGTTCTAAATTTCCAAGAACCGGGTATTCGATAAGACACACATTTCGGTTCCGCTTAACGATTACTGCGTTCACATCTTAAAGCGATTTTACAGCTTAAAAACAAACAATTGAAGCACAAAGGGAAAGAACATGTGCACTGTATGTGGGCACCGCACACATCTAAAGCGCAATCACATTGAACAACGGTCCCCTGTGTGGGTTCCCAGCCTGTGTCCGTTCTTGAACCGTTCTGTGCATTTCCACTGCAGGAAAGGCCGTTTCCGGGCTAGATCTGACTTGTCTTTCACATTTATCGCCCAATATGCACAAAATACGTCAGTTTATATTCATAAATACAGCCGTTTTTTGTCGAAAGTGAAAGCGAAAGTAAAAGGCAAAAGTTCCTCTTAGGCCTAAGTGTTCTATAGGCTGCTGATTTTTGCTCATGTTATTCAGCTGCAACAGAAAGCTTTGTAAAAATACAGAATAAAAGAATAAAAAATTTTCATTTTTGGCTGAACTATCTCTTTAAGATTTGCCTTCAGATTCGCTGTACATCACAATACAGAAAAACAAGATCTGTCATATGTGGCATGAATGTTGAATGAGACTGTTATATGCGTGCTTTTGCAGTTATGCTGCTGTATTGCTTTCATGCAGTGCATGTGATGTGAAGGAAGTGTAGTAATCGGGAAACGGAGAGCAGTGTCATTTGTTTTATGATTTGATTATATTTATTGGAATACAACTGCAGCAAAGTAGAGCATATTACAGGGAAGAATATTAGGTTACTTCTGACGTCGTGGCACAAGTCCTTAACTCTATTATCTGTCTCTGTCTCCAGTAGCTAGTGGAGCATCCGGCTCCTTCAGCACAAACAGTCCTGCAAGTCCCTTGAGTTCAGTGAGTCTGACGAGTCCTCTCAGCCCCTTCTCTCCTGTCCCTGGCTCTCAGGCCTCTCCCACTAAACAGCTGGCCACAGAGGTATTTCACAAAGCATTATTTTTCAGTGAAAGACTGTCTTACTCATTACAGTGTACAGAATAGAGTAGAGTGGTATTTACTGTATGCTGTAGTACCAGATCATTTAATTTAAACGAAGAAGGGGATATCAAATTGTTCTGCTTCTCGTAATTAAATCAAGTCTGATCATAGGACTTGTTATTTCTTTGTATCTTGAACATGAATTGTTCCTGATTCGCAATAAATTATATTTGCTTTAGTTGTGGTGATCATTTCTAAAGACTTTTTATTTTCAAAAGGTGTCATAATAGAGTGCAACAGTTTGGTTATGAAAGTAAAAATCCCATTCATTTTCTCCATAGGGGATACATTTTGCACTATAACTCAGCCTGCATTAATTCAACTTATTTTTTTAAATAATCATGTTTAACAGTGGAATTCCTGGTGGAATACTACATGATTCTGCAGATAAATAGTTATCAATTAGAGAATCACAAAACATAAATTGTGGCAATCAAACTTAAGCACCGGTACACTCCCATGAATCACTGGAAATTATATAATAATGGGAATCAGTCTCTCTACAATCTCCAACTGTCAAACTGTACACTGTACACTACCAGTCAAAAGTTTTTGAACAGTAAGATTTTCAATGTTTTTAAAAGTTTGTTTTGCTCACCAAGCCTGTATTTATTTGATCCTAAGTACAGCAAAAACAGTCAAATTTTTAAATATTTTTTAAACGATTTAAAAACACTTTTTTCTATTTGAATATATTTTAAAATGTAATTTATTTGTATGTATTTTAAATGTATATTTAAATGTATTTATTTGAAAGCTGATTTTTTTAGCATCATTACTTCAGTCACATGATCCTTCAGAAATCATTTTAATATGCTAATATTTTGATTATTATGTTGAAACAGCTGAGTAGATTTTTTTCAGGTTTCTTTGATGAATGGAAAGTTGAGAAGAACAGCATTTATCTGCAATAGAAATCTTTTGTAACATTATGAATGTGTTTATCATCACTTTTGATCAATTTAAAGCATCCTTGCTAAATAAAAGTATTCATTTCTGCTTTATACCCCCCCCATAAATAATAAGTAATAAATTATACTTATAAATGCTGAATAATAATAATAAATGTTTCTTGAATAGCTAATCAGCATATTAGAATGATTTTCTGAAGGATCAGGTGACACTGAAGACTGAAGGTATGATGCTATAAATGTAGCTTTGATCACAGGAATAAATTACATTTTAAAATATTTTCAATTAGAAAGCAGCTATTTTATATAGTAAAAATATTTCCCATTATCACTGCTTTTGCTGTGTTTTGGATCAAATAAATGCAGGCTTGGTGAGCAGAAGAGACTTCTTTAAAAAACATAAAAAAAATCTTACTGTTCAAAACTTTCGACTGGTAGTGTATTTCTATGCATAATTTGTATACTTTGCAATAAATGTAAAGTAAGTTGTTTATATACTTAATTAGAATCTTTGAATCAATATTTTTTAGATTTTCATCATTTTCGATTTGATTATATCCTTCACAATGCTTCATGGGACTGTAGTTCTTTCCTAGTTGATAACTAGACAGTCTTTTTCCTTCAAATCAAAGATTCACCTCATAGCTGGTTGGTTTGATGGCTTATAACTCCTAAATATATATATATTTTTTTAAATCCTTATGGGCAAAATGAATTATAAAAAGTAGATGTGCTCTGTTGCGCTCTATTAGCTTGTCAGCATAAGATAAAGCAGAATGATTTAAATAAATCTAACTGGAACTATGTTTAATTACCTGAAATGTGATTCAAAGATTGTTTCTGTGTCTAATACTGGTTTTCTGGCTGTATGATTCTGTTTTTTGTTGTTACTTAGCTGTAGTCACTCTTAAACGCTTGGTTGTGCGTGTTTGCTAGTATTCATAGGTGACCCACTCCCACAGTGACAAACTACCAAAATATACCCAGAGTTTATAACAGACCATTTCTGGTTTCTAGGACATGCAGTTCATTCAGAAATATCAGCCCCTGACTGAACTGCACATTTTCAGACTTCAGAATTTACATGTTAATACAGATGGCCTAAGCATTTTAGCCAGCAGAGATTTGCCAAAATCAAAATTACATTTGTGGATCATGCGCTGGTCAGTGTTTATTAGTGGTTGTGGTGAGGGATCCATGCCTATATGCTTCCCATGATTCTCTCCGCCCTCCACCTGGCTTAGTCACTCCTGATGCACAGCTCTCTCTCCACCTCTCCATCCCTTCTCTTCTCTCTTCTTTCTTTCCCTTCTGCTTAATTTCTATTCTATCCATATCTTTTACTCTCTCTTCCCAACTTCCTGTTTTTTTCTTTTCCCTTGCCTTCCTACCACAGGAGGTTGGCCCTCCACGACCTCCTCTTCCTAAATCTTACCAGCCCCTGGAGTCCTCCCAGTCTTTTCCCCCCTCCGTCCCTCCCTTGCCTTTAGACAGCAATGCCTGGCTGCGCAGCATGGGCCCCCATTCAGGCATCCACCAAGAAGGCTACAAGGACGACGAAGAATTCCGCAGCAGAAAGGTACCTCAGAGAGGCGGCCGCACTACGAGAACGAGGAATCACACTTCCACTGTGTCCATCATCAGCTTCCTTTCACCCGCACTTATTAACTTCATTACTTCCCTTTCTTTCCGCTTCACTATTTCGCTTTATATCATCTCTGTTTGCTTTTGTGTATTTATAATTTTGTCATATATGACTTTATCTCAAACCAAACGCCATCACAATATAACATCTGTTGTAAGATGCTTGTCTTCCAACAGCTCCCAGCTTCCCTCCAACGTGTGTGTGTGTGTGATAGACAGAACAAGTTCCTTCACACTTGTGTAGTTGACCCATTTCTGTCCTTAGTACATTTTTATTTGTGCTTGCTTTTGTTTGTGCTGGTGACAGCGCTGTGATGTGTAAAAATGCTTCCACTGCTTTTTGTTATAGTCATATTTGCCTCAACAACCTCATGCATTTACAGGCTGTGATTCATCACGCTGCAACCTGTAGAAGCCCTCACTGTGCCCCATGCCAACTGTTTTTTTTTTGCAGTATGCTAAGAAACACTTAGCATAATAAATGTATTTTTTATTTGTTTGGAAAATAGCTTCCTAGTTGAAAAATGTAGGTATGGGATTGCTAAAGGCATTTTTAATATAAGTATAAATAATAATATGAAACCAAGCAGAATGGAATCAGATTAAGAATTGAATATGATTCATATACAATACCAGGCAAAAGTTTTTGAACAGTAAGATTTTTAATGTTTTTTTTTCTTTACTTTTCTTTTTTTAAAGTCTCCTCTGCTCATCAAGCTTGCATTTGTTTGATCCAAAGTACAGCAAAAACAGTAACATTTTAAAAAAAAATCTATTTAGAATAACTGTTTTCTTTTTTAATATATTTCAAAATGTAATTTATTCCTGTGATTTCAAACTTGAATTTTTAGCATCATTTCACCAGTCACATGATCCTTCAGAAATCATTCTAATATTCTGATTTGCTGCTCAAAAAAAAAACATGTATTATTATTATTACGTTGAAAACAGCTGGGTAGAATTTTTTATGTTTCTTTGATGAATAGAAAGTTCAGAAGAACAGCATTTATCTGAAATAGAAATCTTTTGTAAAATTCTGAATGTCTTTATCATCACTTTTGATCAATGTAAAAGATCCTTGCTAAATAAAAGTATTCATTGCTATAATTTCTTACCCCCCCCCCATAAATTGTAATAAATTATACTTGTAAATGCTGAATAATAATAATAAATGTTTCTTGAATAGCTAATCATATGACACTGAAGACTGGAGTAATGATCCTGAAAAGGTAGATTTGATCACAGGAATAAATTGCATTTTAAAATATATCCAAATAGAAAGCAGCATTTTAAATAGTAAAAATATTTCAGAATTTTACTGTTTTTGCTGTACTTCGATTAAATAAATGAAGGCTTGGTGAGCAGAAGAGACTTCTTTAAAAAAAACATTACAAATCTTACTGTTTAAAAAGTAAACTAGTATAGATTATTTTTTATCCTGTCAGGAGAGGATGGCTGGTTTCAATTATGAAAGAAATTCCATTAGCAATCATATACGTTCCTTTAGGATATTTTTACTTATGTTATGTTCTGTTCCAGCACAACTACAACTCACAAGGAGAAAAGATCAACGACTTTGATACAGAATCCAACCAGCATAAAGGTAAGAAAAAAAGGGCTTACATTTTTCTGTGAACTTTCCTAAGCAATTAAATCTAATTATGGGCTAAATTATATTTAAATCATCTTATATGGACTATTATGGTTATAGTATAGACAACCGAAAAAAGAGAAACTAGAAACCAACACGATTTTATTGCCTACCATTGGCGTCTGTCTAAAAAATGTTGTTTATAATTGACTTTTTCCCCTGCAGTTGGAATTGTTCCACCCAGGACCAAGTCGCCTTCAGACGACAAGAACAATTCTGATGGCGTCCAAAGGAGAAATGGGAAGGTGTCCAATGGTCACATTTCCAGAGTAAGTTAAATCTGTGCAAGTAAATTGTTTATGTTTTCAATTATAGCTTCACGTTTAATAAGAAAATATGAGTAACTATAAAATATAGCCAGTCCCAGTAGTTTTAATCAACATAAATGAGATACAGATCTAAATTATGGGTTTCGATTTAGGACTAGGTGGCATTTATAGGTAATCTTTTATAAATGCAGCATGTAATGGTGTTGGATGTGTGCCCCAGGAGAGGCCAAAGAGTGCAGTGTTCCCCGCAGAGGTAAAGTCTAAAATGAGTGTGGAGGAACAGAACGAAAGGATACGAAGAAACCAGAGCAGCTCTGTCAGAGACAAGAGGCGCAGCCTCAACCTGTCCAGCAACCAGAACATTGATGGCCTCAAATCTTCTACTAACTACAGAGTGGTTAGTGTCTTACACATCATTTTTTCTCTGTCCTGAAGGAGTAACACATTTTTGGAGGTGTACCTTATTACCAATAGCTTGTGGTTTTGAGACAATACAGGCAAAACACTACTGGCAAAACCTGACATATTTGTTGACCAAAATGTCACCAAATATATCAACTAAGTGAAATCTGAATTTTGTCAACAAATGTCAAAATCAAATATGTCAGCAAAATGATTATCCAATGTTCTGGAAATGTCTGCAAATTAGTTTGTTTAATTAGATAATGGATCATTTGCGCATTTAAACAGACTTTCAGAAAACTAGTTATACAAAGTGGTAGTCTGTGGTAATCAAGTGGTTACCCACACTATTTAAGGGTCAGATTTATTACATTTTGAATTCATAAACCTGTTGTGATCATTTAGGTACTTCACGTTTTACAGAGAAAAAAAAAAAAAAAAGGTAATGAGTTCCGAGTGGAGAAACAGGACATTGCGTTGGTTTCCTACGGATTACTTAAAAGTTGATATTTCAAGCTTTCTATAGATATATCTCTCATGTTTGTGGGTCATGTATTCGCTGAGTTTCAGTTCATTTTAGTGACACATTTCAACTGGATATTCACGGAGACTGAGAAGACTGAAAGGACACACTGTATATTTTCTTTATTTAAAAAAAAAACACAAAAGTTTGTTGATATTGTGAGCATACACAAATAAAAGTAAACCCTTTACAGATTCAGGTGATGCATTACTTTTATGTGTCCAATTAAAATTGAGGGAGCAATTTAAGTTCTTTTTGCTGTCATCTAGAAAATATGCAAGTGCTCACGTCGCCTTAGCCGACCCCAGGATGTTAAAGTGTCTCTGTTATGCCAAGTCACGCAGTCCATGATGGACAGATTGTTAACGGCTGGTCTATGTTGTAATATGTGACCCTGGACCACAAAACCAGTCTTATGTTGCACGGGTATATTTGTAGCAATAACCAAAAATACATTGGATGGGTCGAATTTATCGATTTTTCTTTTATGCCAAAAATCATTAGGATATTAAGTAAAGATCATGTTCCATGAAGATATTTTGTAAATTTCCTACCATAAATATATCAAAGCTTAATTTTTCATTAGTAATATACATTGCTATGGACTTCATTTGGACAACTTTAAAGGTGATTTTCTCAGTATTTTTTTTTTTTTTGGCACCATCAGATTCCATATTTTCAAATAGTTGTATCTCGGCCAAATATTGTCCTATCCTAACAAAGGATAAGCTTATTTATTCAGCTTTCAGGTGATGTTTAAATCTCAATTTCGAGAAATTTACACTTATGACTGGTTTTGTGGTCAGGCAGGACATCCAAACGCTCAGCTATCATTCCTCAACTCAAATATGGCTTATCATCTAAAATATGCAAGTAGTAGGAAATTTACATGGCCGCTCAATCTAATCCGAAAACAAAAAAGCACTAGTTTATCAGTAAATTATTAATATGTTGATGCAGTCTCCTTGCTGTTTTTCCCAGACACATTCATAATTATTATATCTGCCGGTGCTGTGGCAAGCTTTATGTGCGCTTGAGCACTTATTAGGCTATGTAGGCAAAAACAAGCTCATTGTTATGATTTATATGTTTTATTCATAAACGTGCAACTAATGGTCGACTAATGCTTAAAATGAATGACTCCTAGTCGACCAGAAAAATCTTTAGTCGAGGGCAGCCCTATCTTTTATTTATCATACTTAAAAGGTGTGATTCAGTGGAGCAAGCTGGTCTAAATAAACTGGGTACTGATCCATCTTTCAAGAGCAAGTGTTTTGTGAATCCCGTGTTGAACTCCCCATGGTTAGAGAAGCAGTCATCAGAAAAATGGCATTTTTGAGGGTTGCTCAAGTTGTTTGTTACCGGCCAACATAGAACATAGGTGGGCATTATGCAAATGTGTTACACTGTGATGTGTAGCTGCCATGGAAGTGGGATTTGAATTACTGACGACTCGTTCAGGCTGTTCAGAGTCGATTCTTTCTTTTGGGAGACAATAACTTTAACATGAACTTTTGACTTCACAACTTTGTAGATCATTTGCATTCACATACAGCTACATTACACACTGCATGAAAGGCAATATTCGGAATGGCATTATAGGGGTACTTTAAAAATATATAGTTACTTGACAAATCAAATCAAATATATTCTATGAAACCATTTTGCAAAGTATTTTAAGTCACACTAAGCACTGAGCTGTTCTTCCTGATATCCAGGTGCGGAGAAGAGTAACAGCTGATGAGGTGGATATTAAGGATCTTGAGGCGGCCGTAAGGGGTCAAGGTGTGGAGTCACCCAGGGAGGAAATTGCTCGTCTGCGACGACAGATCGAACCTGAACACTATGACGTGGATCTCAGCAAAGAGGTTAGAAGTCACACAGCAGCACTGCACATTGCACCATGAACAACAGTTTTTGTTGTACATTGTACAGTTGTTTCATAACGGTTGATGTGAAATATATGCAAGGACATTTGTGTTGTTGTTTTTTCTAGTTGTCCATGCCGGATAAAGTCGTGATCCCTGAGCGATACTTGGACATGGAGCCCAGTACACCACTCAGCCCAGAAGAGCTGCGGGAAAAACAGAAGAAAGTTGAAAGAATCAAGACACTGATCGCCAAATCAAAGTATGTTCTTTATCCGCTGCACACTGAGTAACCTTTATTTTGTTTTTTAACTGGCTGTCCAAAACCATTTGTTGTTATGTCTTAAACCATATGCATCACTTGGTTGCAACTGCAACTATCTTCTAAAATGAGGTCAAGCTGTGAAAATACAAGTGTGAGAAAACATCATAAAATAAAATAAAAACTCTTTTGTTTTCTTTGGATAATAAAACACATTACAGGTTTGGTTTGGAACAGCACTGAGTAAACTTTGGCAGAATTTTCTCTTAGGTCAAATCAATACTTGAAAAAGGACTTTTATTACTTTATATTTAATCCTATCTGTCTGTCTCCAGTCTGCAAAATGTGGTGCCGGTGTTGGACGGGCCAGTGGAGGGACCCAGTAACCCGGAGCAGCAGCTTCAGGAACAAGAGAAGCGTATCGAGATTTCCTGCGCTCTGGCTGCCGAGGCCTCCCGCCGTAGCCGGCTGCTCTCCGGTGAGGAAGCCTGCCGCCCGGAGGAGCCTGGGCGAGCTGTGACCCCAACTGTCTGACCATTGTCTGACCCTCATGCCCTTTCAATGTCACATGCTCCTCAATGTCCTCAATGCACACTTCACCACACTTCAGTGCTGAGGTTGCACATTAATTGTAGTTTGTTTGAACTATTAGATTTATCTGATCATCTGTTTCAGAATTCATAAACACATTTATGAAAGATGTGTGTCTAGATGTGCGACCTCGGTACTGAAGTGCAATATCTAGTTCCATCTAGATTCTTTGGGGAATTGCTTTAGAGTGAGATTTTACTCAAATTAATGACTATGAATATATTCAGGTTTGTTATCATCGCTAATTTTTAAACATATGTGAATTGACAAAGGCAGAGATGACAAACCAGTATAAATAGAGAGAATTATAAAAATACAATATATATTTTTATTCATGCCTTTGATCTCATTTTATAGATTTATAGACAACCAAAATGCAAATGCTAATTTTAAATCATTTTCCTTCATAGATTTTGTTCATTTCATTCCATATTTTTGATAGTCAAAAATTTAGTCAGCAAAGACTCATTTTGCCTTCTGGTTTTGTGAGAGGACAGTATATATCCACCGCTCTGTCCCACAACTCCTATTTCATTTGCTTCATGGCATATGTTTTCTTTTGACATTTTCTTTCCCCCCATAATTTCACTGCATTGCAGCCCAGTGCGTCCCCAGTCCCCCTGCCTCCCCAACCAGCCTGGTCCCTCCCCCTTCTGCTGACTACTCTGACTCCTCCCACATCATGAAGGTGTGAAGGTGAGTCCCGCCCACTGCACAACAGTCCCCGCCCCTTCCTTTCACTTCCTGTTCCTCACACAAACTCTTGTCCTGGTCCTGCTCATTACTGCCCTTGCTTTCTTTAATTTCAGTAGAGCTAGAAATACTTATTTATATTCTGATATGAAAAAAATCTTGATTATTATAGGCCTTCTGGATATTCCACAAACAGCTCCTGCAGTTGTGTTGACTGGCTTTCATTCTGTATTATTAGCATCATTTCCAAAGATCAAATCTTGACACACAGACAGTAAACAAGACTCAACAGCTGCAATCAGCTCATGAAAAACCCATGATCAAAACCATGTGAAAGAATTTTAAAAAGGCGATGCTAGTGTTTGAAAGACACATTTGGACCATGTTGATCATATCCCAGTGGACTTACATTATAAACACTAAATTTCTCTTATGGTCCATTAACAGTTTATTAAAAACCATTATCAACAGCTACAGTCACACAGAAAACAGATGCAGCTATTTTGGCAATAACTGTTGTAAAATTGGTTCACCTTATAAACTGCTGGGTCAGAAACAGTGAACACAGATGCAAATGTTTAATCATATTCAACTTTGTTGAAAAGACTCACATGGCTAATAAAGTGTGCCATTAAACCAGATATCATTAATAGCTATTTTTATAAACATGTTAAAGAGATAGTTCATCCAAAAATGAAAATTCTGTCATTAATTACTCACCCTCATGTCACTTCAAACCTGTAAGACATTCGTTCATCTTTGGAACACAAATGAAGATATTTTTGATCGAATCCGAGAGCTTTCTGACACGTTAAAGGCCCAGAATGGTACAACCGCAATTTTATGATCCTACGAGAATAATTTTTGTGTGCACAGAATGAAGATGAATGAAGGTCTTACAGGTTTGGAATGACATGAGGGGGAGTAATTAATAAGATAATTTTCATTTTTGGGTGAACTATTCCTTTAACTTTAAAGGAGAAGTCCACTTCCAGAACAAAAATTGACAAATAATGTACTCACCCCTTGTCCTCCAAGATGTTCATGTCTTTCTTTCTTCAGCCATAAAGAAATTGTTTTTTGAGGGAAACATTTCAGGATTTTTCTCCATATAATGGACAGATATGGTGCCCTGATTTTGAACTCCCAAAATGCAGTTTAAATGCGGCTTCAAACGATCTCAAATGCGGTTGTAAACGATCCCAGCCAAGGAAGAATGGTCTTATCTAACGAAACGATCGGTTATTTTCATAAAAATAATACAATTTATATACTTTTCAAACGCTCGTCTTGTCTCACTCTAACTGAACTGTTTTTTTCCGGTTCATGACAGTTAGGGTATGTCGAAAAACTCCCATCTCATGTTCTCCCTCAACTTCAAAATCGTATTATATCGCTATTTTACCTTTTTTGTTGAGCGTGTTTGATCATGATCAAGTTTTTCGATATACCCTAACTGTCTTGAGCCAGAATACACAGAGTTCAGGCAGAGCAAGACAAGACGAGCATTTGACATTAAAAATTATTATTATATATTTCTTTAATTGTTTTGCTAGATAAGACCCTTCTGCCTTGGCTGGGATCGTTTACAACCGCATTTGGGATCGTTTGAAGCCGCATTAAAACTGCATTTTGGAAGTTCAAACTCGGGGCACCATATCAGTCCATTATATTTAGAAAAATGCTGAAATGTTTTCCTCAAAAAACATAATTTCTTTACGACTGAAGAAAAAAAGACATGAACATCTTGAATGACAAGGGGGGTGAGTATCTGTAAAGTTTTGGTCTGGAAGTGGACTTCTCCTTTAAGTATATAGGCCCTGTGTTTAATGTAACTCTGTAGTTCTTAACCAAGGATCGGGGGCCTCGGCAAACTTCCAAGGGGGCTTCAAGATTGCTTAAAACAAAAATCTAAATATTCTTTATTTTAATTCACACTCTAATTAATTAAACCATATAGCTTCATGGGCATTTTTATTAATAAATAGTCATTTTTCTTGTTATTCTAAGTTTTAAAATACTTAAGCAGGTAGACATTGTGAATGATTTGCATTCACAATACACGCTTAAAAATAAAGGTGCTTAAAAGGTTCTTCACAGCAATGCCATAGAAGAACCATTTTTGGTTCCACAAAGAGCCATTCAGTCTAAAGTTATTTAAAGAACCATCTCTTTCTTACCTTTTTATAATCTGAAGAACCTTCTTTTGCCACAAAGAACCTTTTGTGAAACAGAAAGGTTCTTCAGATGTTAAAGGTTCTTTATGGAACCATTTAGACAAAATGGTTCTTCTATGGCATCATGAAGCACCTTTATTTTTAAGAGTGTACACCCTTTTCCCAAACCCACACTGATGTGGACTTCCCAGCACACTACTACCCAGAAGTCCATGCTGCCAAGTGTCATTCTTTTTCAAACTGTTGCTTCTCTGTGACAGAAGAATTGTCCACATAAGAAAAGAAATGTTGCATTATCAATTGCGGTCTGATAAACCATGCATTTTTTTTTTTCACCCAAAAATGAAAAATTGTCATCATTTGCTAACCCTCTTCATATTCAGTATGACTTTCTTCTGTGTAACAAAAAATTTTCAATACAATGGATATCAATGGGATGTTGTTTCAGACTCCTTTATTGAATTTGTATGAACAAAAAGAGTTCAAAATGTTTTCTTTTGTGTTACGCAGAAGAAAATAATTCATACAGGTTTGCAAAAACGTTTTTTTGAGAGAGCTATCCCTGTTTCTCGTTCTTGCAAAGAGTGTGTTTCAGACCTTATTTCTGTGAAATATGAAAGTGTCTGATGATACATTTGTTCTCTTCTGCTATTTTCCCAGCTCAAGCTCTTGCAGCTGTCAAATTTGACGGTGAGCCTTTCTGAGTGTCCAGCAGACAAAGAAAAGATGGAAAAAACCCCACTGAACACAGAGAGCATATGTTTTTCCTCCACCAAACGTTGTATTTCTTTCGATTACTTACACAACACCATGCAGAGAAATATTTCAAAATGTTTGGATGTCTGGGGAGGGCTGTTCACAAGCGAGGTTATCTGCCTCCACATCTCTTCGCGATCCTCATTCGGAGCGAGTAACCCGCGGCAGAACAGCTTAACTTAATTAATCAACTGTTTTGACTTGGTTTTCGGAGGATGGCAGTCGAATTACAAAAGCTACAAACTAGCCAGGATTTGGACGATGTTTACAGATTCATATCTACTCTCGGTCACATTACTGACTGGAGTACATACAGCAGATTCATACTACAGTTGCTCAGGGCGGATTCTGCAGACACAAGCACGTTTGTGACAGGAAAGAGCGTGACGGAGCTCGAGATGCGACCAGAGGAAAATAGCCATGCTTGAGGAAGTTTTAAAAACCAGGGACTACAGCAAAGTTGTCAAAGCTCAGTTTATCTGCAAGTCATTAGATGAGAGATTTGGAACTGCTGGTATGATAATTATCCGTGTTCGGAACACTAGCCGCAATCGACCCCTGAGGATTTATGGACGGCACTCATTCGGAACTTGGAACAATCGTAGACTGTTGATGAATCCGCTGTTGTCTTGATCCAAAGGATGTTGTTGATGCAAGAAGACTTGGCATTGGGCACTTCCCCTCCATCAACTTTAAGGCCAGACTCACTGTGACTCCTCCTGGCCTCCTGTTTTCCCACCGGTTTCCCACTATAGGGCTCGAGAACCCTCTTCCCGTCAACACTGCAGTCTCTCAAACCATTGTCAGGCCTTTAAGTACCGTGTGTATCTATAAAGAAAACATATATATATTGATATGACTATTACTTTAATCTTTGCATCAAAGCCATGTGGACTCATCATAGTGCTTTTACTGCTAGGACAGTAGTTACCAAATAATGGTACCTAAATACTTGTGAGTGTGTGTGTGGTAGAACAATAAGAAGAGAACGCCGAAACATTGGAAGTGTCCTTAGAGTTGTAAGTCTGCTTGTTGAAACAAACAAACGCGTGTTCATGCGAGGCCAGCAACTTGCATTACAGCCTGTATATACTGACGTTAAATTATGTAACCTGTTGCCCCGACAGAATATCAAAGCCCTTATTTGTGGATCGTCGTGCCATTTGGAGATTCATTTGGCTGCTTCTTTTCTGCTGTGGCACAGTTTTTCTGTAAATATAGATTGACATGGAATTAAATGGAACAATATTTTGGATTATTTTTCTATTACTGGTAATTACCTCTGTAATCAAGCAGCTTGATTATAATGTATCGTAAAGTAAAGAACAATTTGCCAAACCATATAAATCTCCTGTTTTGTACTTCGAGGTGATCTTTCCCATATCCAAACCTCTAAAATGCCATGCAAGTTGTTAGGCCATACTGTGCTTTCTGCTTGTTTTTTTTTTTTTTTTTTTATGTGAAATTAGTCTGTTTTTGGTCTAACACTGGCCTCAGCTTGTGTATGATCTTGTGAGAATTAGTTTGACGAAACTCATTAATCTCTCATCAAGAAAAGTCATGGAAATTGTGTTATTCCAAAAAAAAAAAAAAAACCTGAATCAAGCAGAGAATAACGTTCCAGAGGCGCAGATTACCCAGAGATCTATTTTTATCATTTTTCAGAAAGAGAAAAACAAGATCAATGCATCGCTTATTTTTCTATGTAGAAAATGAGGTTTGATTGGTTAAATTTGTAAAATGTTTAAAGAGAGTTTTGATCTGATATATTATGGAGATACTGATCGAGGCTGATATATTTTTAATTTATTGACCGAAACTTTACAGCATCCTTTTGAAGGCCTTGTTTAAAAGTCATTTTTAAGTGTTATTTTGTACGTAATTGGACAAAATGGTCAAAGTGGACAGTCAAAGCAGAGATGTCTAATGTTTGATAAAAAATATGTAGCATATAAAGTGGGATTAACTACAGTAATTCAGAATAAGCACATTGGTCTGTGTAAATATTTTTAAATCGAAACACTGTATGTCTTCATATTTACCGTAACCAATGCTATTTTAAGAAAAAAAAAAACGAGACTGCTTGAGCTATGCAAATCAGACAAGATAATACTTAATGTGCTTGCTTTAGAAGTACCCTCATGCAATAAAGTGAATGTATTTAAAACCTTTTGTAATTAAAACTCTTCATTTGTTCATATCAGTTTGTGCATCCATACTTGTATTCTGACACTTAAGGTTGAATGTACTGTAGGCTGCAACGTGATCTCATGATAATTCGTATGCATTTTTACGTAAAATGTGGTTCTCAAAAGGTATATTTACTTATGTTTTTCCAGACACTAAAACGTACAATACTGACGTTTTTACAGCATCTAAACGTACAAATGCTTACGTATTTTCAGCATTTAAACCTACAATAGTGACGTATTGACGACACCTAAAAACGAATCCTTATGAATATTAAAATCGCGGCATTAATTTCATTATTGTTTTTATTTGTAATACCAGTGCCCGTATGTTTTCAACTGCATTATTAAATTGTTAATCGTTTATTTAATATGACAATATAACATTTTATTTTGTTCTGTGTAATTTCTGCTGCCCGCTTGTTTCCAAGAATAGGCCTACATAATGTTAAACATGACCACACTTTAAACCCTTAAAATAAATAACATTTCTGCAATCGTTTAACCATTCATGTAACGTTAATATTAACGTGATGGGACACAAAAGGCGTTTTCTCCAACATGCTGTGACTAACAATAGAATCATAAAATACACCGAACGCGCATTATAATTACAAAATAAAACAATTTCATTTGTGCGCTGTAATCCAGATTTTAAGAATCCATGCGATTGCGAAGAACTGACACAAATTTAATTCAAGCCTTTTTTCAAATTCAAATAGTGCCGCATCAAGAAACTACAGGTTTTACGGCAGGAAAATCGAACGCTCATTGGCTCTCGCCTGCATTCGTCACGGATTACGACATGCTGTGTTTCTGGTGAGGCGTGTTTTGAATTATGCGCGCGCGCCTTCATGGAGGGAAAATAATCTGGATAATATTTTCAGCGATTAACAATTTAAATTCTGATCTGCATTTCACACAAACCTTCCGTATTCCACAAGAGAGGACTCCGTCATTTGGACTGCTTTTTGGTACTGCGTTTGACATTTTTGCAATAAATAAATGATTGTGATTGCACTTATTTGTCTGTAATGTTTTCTTTATTACGGTGCAGAGGGAGTTATGGTTAGGTTTAGGGGTAGGAGTGGGATTAGTGACTATAAGAAATAATTTTATTCTGTATTAATAAAGTGGTAATTTCCCTGCATATTTTGGTCAGTTACGTTTTATATCATTTTATATACGCTATAAAATGGGTAGGTTTAGGTTTGGGGGGTGGGTTAAGGAGTCTAAAAATCTAAATCGTTTATTGATAAAATAAAAAAATTGCATATTCGCTATAAAATGGGTAGGTTTAGGTTTGGGGTAGATTAAGGAAACTAAAAATCTAAGTCGCTTATTGATAAAATGATAAAAAGGCACTGATAAGAATATCTTAATGATATAAATGATACGTAAGTATTTTACGTTTTTTAGCTAAAATGTGTAGCGATTTATACGTTTTAAACGTTGAAATACGCATCATTTTCGCATCAATAAAACGTACAAAAATGTACGTTTTGTGCCTCTAAACATTATGTATAAATACCTACGTATAAACAATGAGACCAGGCTGTGTAGGCAAGCCTAGTTTGAATGATGAACATTGTGTTATTAATGTTACTTTTTGCAACCTTGAACAGAGAACAGTCTTTGAAACATAAAAACACACTTTACTCCTAAACCAGACAAGATTTCATTCACTTGCAAATATCCAAATCCCAGAGGTTGTATTGCAACAAGCTTCTTTCAGCGACTTGTCAGGTAAACTAAACAGATTACAGCTAAATAAATTTATTAAGCTTATTTATTACAAAAGTTTGAAGCCTTAATCTTGTTTTGGCAGCTGGTAATGGAATAAGCTGCAATCACACCAATAGTGTAGAGAAGTCAGTGAGATCAACATTCCAACACGTTTTTTCACAGAAATCCTAACCACATTTACATGTTCCCAGGCCAATTGTAACATTATAAAAACAATCATGCTTAGTGTTGAATATTTGCTTCATTTATTTTACATTTGCATTTGATTTTGAGGATGAGACTTTACTGGAAAGCAACTATAAATTCAGTGTATTTTGACAATAACAACGTAAGAGCAAAATGAAAGCCAAGAAAATGTGTCCGCAGTAATGGAATATACACACTCTAATTGAAAGTATGAAATGAGTCTTGTGAAGAACAGTTAGTTGAAGAACAGTTCACTTTGTTGCATTTGTTAAACACAGGACAGGGTGAATGCACAGATAGAGTGAGAAGGTATTTTATGCAATGGAAAATAACGAGCTTGTTGGAGATTGTTTCAGTAGATAACAGGAGCGGAATGAGTTGTTGAGGTAAAAAAGTGGGTAATGGCAGGCCTGTTGGTTAGGGTGGAACTTATTTTTAAATATGTAATGTAAGCAAAATGGCATGCAGATAATTTGTCATTTAGGGTATCCTCAAAGAATGTGTCTTTTTTATTAACAGGTACTAATATGTTTGAAGGTTTTGTATACTGATAAACTTTTGACTGTTTCTGACATCAGATGAGGGGCAGTTGTGGCCTAATGGTTATCGAGTTGAACTTGTAACCCGAAGGGAACAAACACAGTTCATTATGCAGATTGTCAGAGAGCACCAAAATCTGCAAATCTTCCATGTCCCCGCAAGTGTACTGTGGCTGAAGGACTTGTCGGATCATCATAAATATTAAGTTCAGATCTCAGTTTTGTTCCAAGTTCGCTTTCTTCACCAGTACAGTAATGGACTTTTTAACATTCTGCTTCTGTGTCTGCAAGAACTTTGCGGCTAAAGGACATGCCGGACTGTCATCATGATCTAGGTCAGATCGCTGTTTTTCAAAGTTCAGTTCTCATCAGCAGCTTTGTAATTTAACTTTTTTAAAACATTTTATTTTTGCCATTTTATGCCTTTATTTTGATAGGACAGTAAGCAGACAGGATGCAAAGTGGGAGGGAGAGTGGGGGACGGGATCAGGAAAGGTCCACGGGCCAGGACGCATGAAGCACAATGGTGCTACATGTTGGTATGTTGCCCATGAGACTATGGGCACTGACACAATTAAACATTTTAAGACAACAATACTGCTCTGTGTTTTCGTTTTTAACCTAATTCACAGTTTACTAATGGTCTTGTATAATTATTAATAATGTGCCGTTATGGTCATTAAAGGAGAAGTCCACTTCCAGAACAACAATTTGTAGATAATGTACTCACCCCCTTGTCATTGAAGATGTTCATGTCTTTCTTTCTTCAGTCATAAAGAAATTGTTTTATGAGGAAAACATTTCAGGATTTTTCTCCATATAATGGACTGATATGGTGCCCCAATTTTGAACTTCCAAAATGCAGTTTAAATGCGGCTTCAAACAATCCCAATGCGGTTGTAAACGACCCCAGTCGAGGAAGAAGGGTCTTATCTAGCGAACCGATCGGTTATTTTCATTAAAAAAAAATACAGTTTAAATACTTTTTTAATCTCAAACGCTCGTCTTGTCTTATTCTCCCTGAACTCTGTGTATTCTGGCTCAAGGCAGGGTGTGTAGAAAAACTCAGATCGTATTTTTTCCCTCAGCTTCAAAAATCACTTCAAAATCATCCTACATCACTGCAGAAGTTCCGACCCAGTCTTTGCAAAGTGAACATGCAAAGAAGATCAAATACCCTTAACAAAAAAGGTAGTTAACAAAAACTACTAGTTTTTCAACATACCCTAACTGTCTTGAGGCAGAAAGAGTAAGACAAGACGAGCCTTTTGAGATTAAAAAGTATTTCGCCGTGTTTGTATCGTGTTTACATTATGGTTTGCAATCTCTGTGTTTGATTTTTAAAGTGAAAGCCATACAGGAATCTGTGGAAGAAGTTTGGATGCAAGATTTAAAGTTGTAAATTAAAAGACGTAAATTAAGTTGAACCAACTTAAAAATTTAAGGCAACCAGCTGCAAAGCTTTTTTGAGTTTACTGAACTTCAGGTCTGTAGTTGTCCCTACTCGTTTGCTAAAGTTCACTCAACCCCCTTTTTAACTTTAAACAAACTCATGATGACTAGTTAGATGTACTGACTGAGGGAGGTATACCTAACTTAAACTAGTAGTTTCAGTCAAATTTCTACAATGATTTGGTCTAACTTTAACCACGGAAGTTGAGTAAACTCAAAATTGCTTTGCAGCTGGTTACCTCAATTTTTTAAGTGAACTCAACTTTTTATTTTTTACAGTGAGAAAGAGTAAGACAAGACGAGCCTTTTGAGATTAAAAAGTATTTCAATTGTATTTTTTTTTTTATGAAAATAACAGTTTTGTTTCGTTAAATAAGACCCTTCTTCCTTGCCTGGGATCGTTTACAGCCACATTTGGGATCGTTTGAAGCCTCATTTAAACTGCATTTTTGACGTTCAAACTCAGGGCGCCATATCAGTCCATTATATGGAGAAAAAATCCTGAAATGTTTTCCTCAAAAAACTTTACGTTTCTTTACGTCTGAAGAAAGAAAGACATGAACATCTTGGATGACAAGGGGTGAGTACATTATCTGTAAATTGTTGTTCTGGAAGTGGAAGACAGAATTTCACTTTTGTTGAGCACATACCAAACATAGTCCAATCTCAGCAATTTTGGATTGTTTCCATTTTTCATGGAGAGTTGACTGGGTGGGTGAGAGCAGAAGATCCAAAAAAAGGGCCACCCTACTGTTGGTGTCTATTTAATAAGTGAACAAGGAAATAAGAGGAAGAAAGAGGTGCATGTGTAGATTTTAGGGAGATATTTTAGTATCAATTGCATTTTAGCAATTGTTGTTTATAGCTTCCACATATAAGTGATAAGACAGACTGTAGGCTATATTGTATGCTTATTTGGGACTATTCATCAAATAAATAATTATATGGACACATTATTGAGCCGAGTTAAAATTATTTTTTATTTGTACATTTATAACACTGCAATAACATTACAGTAATGTTAATATTGAAGTCCACAGCTAGAGACTGTGGAATGCTGTAGAAGCTTGGGGAGGGAGGGGAGGGGAGGGGGTCACATTATGAAATGCGCTAAAATTAGCTCCCAAATCTGTAAAACGTTAGGAGTAGTGAAGAGTACTCCTAAGTCACTAAGACCAAATCACAAAATATCCTCCCTGCTGAAAAAAAAAAAGAAATAAAAAAATAAAAATACAAACCATCACAAAAATTCTAATGGTTTCCACTACAAATATCATTACAAACATTACAAACCATCACGTTTTAACCATTAAAACCATTTTAGAATAGTTTCCTGTAGTGTGTTTTGGGACATGTTCCATTAGGATTTTGTGGTTTTAATAGGCCGCCAAAAGAAGATGACCAATTACCAGTAGAGACCAACAGACACCATTAAAGTTGCTATTAAAACCAGTGAAACCATTGCAAATTCTGTGATGGTTTCTATTGTTTCTTTCAGCAGGGCAAATGGCTATTGTCTGCAATCTACCCTGGAACGTAAACATTTCTTGCATTGAGTTTGGTTTTCAGCCATGATTATTCTACTCTGGACAGAAGTAGGCTGGAAGGCTGTTTATATGCATATCCACTAATTGTTTACAAAGAGCACACATGTAGGAGGCTGACAATTAGCTGAACATATAGGGTAGAGTGGGCGAAAATGCCCCCATTGGGTAAAATGCCCCCTACTGTTTTTCCCAAAATAACCACAAGATGAAATCAAGATACATTTTTATTGTAACTATGGACTACGTTGACGTGATGTAGAGTGATGTAGAAGTTTTCACTATGAAGCTTACACTGGTGAGAAAACGGATTTCACAGTAAATCATCTAATTTTCAGCAGTAAGAAAAAAAGTGTTTTAAAGCTGCTTATTTTGTAGAACATCACAGTTATAGATGATATGAAAACAGTAGGGCCTGTAGATAGGAGAAATATGAGATACCATCTCCCATTTGTGAGTTATAAAGTCCAGTTCTGAGGAGAATCGAAGAGTGATATGTTCACAGAATTGCAAGTTTATATTTCACAATTCTGACTTAACTCGCAATTGTCAGTTTATATCACACAATACTGACTTTATTTCTCAGAATTGCAACTTTATATCTCGGAATTCTGACTTTATAACTCGCAATTGCGACTTTATTTCTCAGAATTGCGAGTTTATATCACGCAATTATGACTTTATTTCTCAGACTTGTGACTTTATAACTTGCAATTGTGTTTATATCACAATTCTGAGAAAAAATGTCAGAATTGTGAGTTTGTATCACACAGTTCTGAGAAAAAAAAAGTCACAATAACCTTTTTTTTTTGTTTTGTTTTCTTTTCTTAATTCAGTGGTGGAAACGTGCTTCCATACTAAAGAGTTCATAATTAATTTTTACATGCTTTTTTGTTCATATTTACCAAGGGTATCAATAATTTTGTCCACCACTGTATAATAATTTTGTGTATCTAATCACCATCCAGTCATCATTGTATCTGATTTTTTCTTGTATTCGGTGTTGCACGGTTTTCTTCTGAAAACACCACTCATAAAGATGTACAATTATGTGTCATGCTAATAAAAGTTTATTAAATTAAAATTGATTAAAGGGCAAGGGATATAAAAGGCTGTTGTTTAGAGTGCATCTGGCAAGCTGTCAGCTGTCATAGTGGGATGTGAGGTAAAAAAAAAATGAGGGCAGAGGGTGAGTGGACACATGCTTCTGTGGATGAGTGAATGGACTGTGATAGAGTGTAAATGAGGTAAAGTGATCATCAGGCTGAGCATTCTCTCACATCATTCTAATAGATCTGGTTAATGTTCACCCTATGGTAGGGTTCAAAAGTCAAGCATTTGTGTGAAAGACACAACCCGGTAAAAACCAAGGAACAAAAACCGGGAGATCCAAGCCAAGAAAGACAACAGAGGGAAAACCATGATCACAATCACAGAGTTTCAGAGTGAGTGTCTTTCTTTCACTGAATAAAAATTAAGCACTGTATGAGTTACAGTTCTGTATGGTTACAACTCAACTCACAGTCAGAGCCACTGCTATGCTCATATTTTCTCTCTTAATGTAAATTGTTGGTGTTTAGTTAAATGAAAACAATGTAAATCAAACATTAAGAAACAGTAGGAAAGGCCTGTATTTTAGATGTGTTTTTGTTTGCATTAGCTAGAAGATTTTCACACAGTGTTCTCCCTTATAAATGACCACTGAAATATCTTCTTAATCGACTAACCAAGAATACAGCTATAACCAATCTATTCTGCTTGGATTGTAGAAATCGGTGTGGGTCTGTCAGGATTCGGCGTGTTCTTTGTCTTGTTTGGAATACTGCTGTACTTTGACTCAGTCCTGCTGGCATTTGGAAACGTAAGTGCTGTAATGAGCTGTTTAGACATGATGCAAGAAATGATATAGATCTTTGGCCATGGGTAAGGTTTCTTAAAGGCATAGTTTACCCAGAAACTGAGAATTCTGTCATTCTGTTCAGACTTATGTTACTTTCAAATATTTGTTGTTTTGAAAGAGACACTGACAAAAGACAATAGAACCCATTATAATCGATGCTGTCTACACTGGATGAGGCATGGCACGATACAACACGACAAATCCCTGACATTAAACTGATGCCTTTTTCTATTTATGACATTGACACAAAGTTCAAATGATTTGCAACAATCATTTTGTCGTATCCAGTGTAGACGGCCTTTAGATATTGCGACGTGATGCGACAACTTTTCAACTTTGGCTTGACTTTGTCTTTGACCATACTAGCAATACCAGACACCATTCCAAATCACATAGCCTTTTGATTAATAAATCCATTTGCAGTAGGTACAAAGGATATTCTATGAATATTTCTCTAGGCATTAAAAATCGTCTCCCAAAGGGCAATAGAAAAAACAGGTCATACAAAGAAAGAGTAGAGTCTTTGAGAATACACTCTTTTCCTAAAAATCTCAAACCTACTTATTACAATTACTCTGTGGTGGTCTGCTGATGATTTTGCCAGCTATATTAGTGACCCTTGTCAGATTCTTTTAATTAAGGTGCCCATATACAGAAAAAACTGAAAAAACAGTGATACTGCGAAATGTTTTTACAATGTAAAATGGGTCATTCTATGGAAATGTCAATTTTTCTGTCCCTAGCCTTTACAGGAATATTACACTTGAAAAACACTTTAGGGTTACAATTTATTTATATTTTAAAATACATTTGAACAATTACACCTTCTTGAGTCATTAATGTGGCAGTATTTGTTTTTAAATTATTGTATAGAATTCCAAGCCCTACAAAACCACTCGTTCCTACAGCCATGTACAGAGGGAAAGTGCTTTATTTTGAGGTCAAAAACATATTTTTATACTATTTAAAATACAATAATGTATTTATAACTATGACATATATGTGAATGGCATAAAAAAACAAAATGCTCAATACATATAAAATATATAATAAAAGTAGTGGTCCCCTGGAGTTGTGTCACTGGTGCTACCGTTTAACAAAAAATGTTTATTTTCAAATAAAAATCACACTGATGACATCGGTTGACTTCCTTCTTCCTATTTCCTAAATATCTATGAAAAAAGGCACGTTAAGTCTACTGTCTCTTTTCAGTGATCAGAAAGTTTCTCATTTATCTCATGATTTCATATGATGCTTTTAGTTGAAGTCACTGGTGTGACCTAATTTATTGTTAGGGAATTGTAAAAAACTAGAAAACAAATGTAGATTCTTTTAGTGAGTATACCATGATTGACAACATCTGGTTTAATACCTTGCAGCAGCCATTTTGTAAAATGCATGTTTTGTTAAAATTGTCACTGGTGTTACCTTCCTTATGGGTACCAACAATGAAGATCAGTACATCAGGTCTTATGTATGTTACTGGTGATTCATTCTGTCATTGGTGTTACTGTGTTTTTTTTCTGTCGCATTAAATAAATAAAATGTAATCTCCTTATTTCTTGCATTTTCATTGTTTTTCTGTAATTCTGACGACGTGCTGAAAAAATAATCGAGAAATAATATTTCATAAAAACCTTTAATATTGCAAAAGAAGGCAACACCAGTGACAAAAAAAAGAAGGTACATGTGGTCTTTAAATAATTGCACAAAAAAGATTTTTAAAAAATCATTAAGCTGTCATTTATATGTATTAATAAAGTCAAAAGGTAATCTAATAATGTGGTCTAAGTTTAAATGTTAGAAAAATAAATACATTTTAAGACATCTTGCCATACCAAAAGTGGACATTTCTGTAGAATGACCCAAATAATGGTTTCTATTTTAATATACTTTAAAATATAATTTATTCCTGTGATGCAAAGCTGAATTTTCATTAGCCATTACTCCAGTCTCAAGTGCCACATGATCCATCAGAAATCATATATCCAATATCAATGTAATATGCTGATTTATTATCAATGTTGGAAACAGTTGTGCTGCCAAACATTTTTTTGGAACCTGTGATACTTTTTTTCAGGATTCTTTGATAAATAAAAAGTTTTAACACATCCTTGCTGAATAAAAGTATTGATTTCTTCCAAAAAAAAAAAAAAAAATTTAACTACCCCAAACTTTTGAACAGTAGTGTATATTGTTAGAAAAGATTTTGATTTTAAATAAATGCTGTTCTTTTTAACTTTTTATTCAGCAAAGAATCAAAAGTATCACAGGTTCCAAAAAAGAAAAAAAAAATAAGTAGCTGTTTCCAATATTGACAACAAATCAGCATATTAGAATTATTTCTGAAGGATCATGTGACATTGAATAGTGGAGTAATGATGCTGAAAATTCAGCTTTGATCACAGGAATAAATTAGATTTTAATGTATATTAAAATAGAAAAATCTTCTTTTACCTTTCACAATATTACATTTTTTTCTGTATTTTTAATCAAATAAACACAGCCTTGATGAGCATAAGAAACTCCTTAAAAAAAAACATTAGAAACCTAACTGATCCCAAACTTTTAAAGATTTATATAATATTTTTAAAGAAAACCTACCAAAATCATATCATCTGCATACTTGAAAAGTTTAAAGTTAGAATTATGAATCATGAAATCATTAAATAATATAGGTGATATAACGCTTCCCTGAGGGGCCCCCGTATTAACAATGCATTCGTCTGACAGCTGACCATTATACTATAAGCATTAACACTCACAGATATCAACCGTTCTAAACAAAACATCAACCCTCATTGTGTTAAATGCTGATGTAAAATCTAGAAATAAGATTCTGGCATATGCATTTGGACTTTACAAATGATGAGTTACACAATTCATAATAATTAACACAGCATCATCAGTGACCTTTTTCCTTTACACGCAAAGTGCAATGGATCAGTACTTGAGCAGACAGATGACATTAGATGCATGACAAAAATCCTTTCCATAGTTTTACGTAAAACAGAAGTTAGAGCTATGGGGCGAAAATCATTTATAGTACAAACCTTCAGTACTGCGATTATTACACTTTTTACAGAAAGTACATTTGCAGCTTGGAAAAACCAAACCTGGAATAGCCTTGTTAGCAATTAGATAGCTATTTACACTAATAGCAGTTAGATGCTATTTACACTAAGTGAAAATAGTATATTTTTTTAGCGACTGATGCTGTAAATAGCAATGGATTATATTTACGCTAAGTGCAAATAGCAGGATTTCCTTAGCTATATACTATTTACACTAAGCGCAAATAGCTATAGATTCTATTTACACTATGTTAAAATAGCAGGGTTTTCTACTATTTAAACTACTTATTGCAAATACTGGTGTAATGAGGGGTCGACTAGTGATGGGTGCTTTCGAAGCAATTAACTCTTACTGGCCTCTATATACAAGCTCTCCATAAAACGAACAAAACAAACATATTATAATATAAAATATTTTAAAAAACACATATTATACAGACACTTCGTATTTAATGGTATTTTATTATTTTTATTGTATTAAATGTACTATACTTTCAATGAAACATTTGCAATGGGTTTTTAAAAGCTGTTTTATGCATATTTTAGCCTGAGTTTTTGTTGCATTTACACACTTTTGACCAGCAGGTGCCACTAGCGTGCGGTGTTTCGAGCGCTTCAAAACAGTTAATCATTTTGCGAAGCAATTGATTCGAAGCTTCGAAAAGGTTCATTTCCCCCATCACTAAGGGTCCACTGAACGTCAAGCTAAAGATGAATCCAAGTGCAGCTTTATTATAGTATCCAAAGTGTAATCCAAAATACAAAACAATGAACAAAGACTTGACTTGAGACATGAAACAACTCGACAAGAGAAAATGGCTACAAGAGGGCTATCAAACAATGCAGGTCACATGACACAAAGCAACCAATGAGAAACAAGACACATGACTAGAACAACCAATCAGAACATACACAACACAAGGCAGTAGGTATGTTGGACTTAATGCAACGTGAACAGCTCAGAGTAGAACGTCACGTTGTCATCTCGAAATTACGGTAATTACGATATGTTGTGAACGCAGTTAAGGTGGTTAAGGTGACCTCGGAATAAGAAAGAAACAGACTAATATTAGCGTAGATGCCATTCTTCTGATGATGCACTGAGTACATCGGGTGTTATGGGAAGTGTTCCCGGTTCCGGTTGACCTAATTAATGCAGCCTAACAATCCTTTAATGGATTTGAATTATAGGAATATGTTGATGTGTTATGTGAAAGCAAGGTTAAAGAGATCGGTCTTTAATCTAGATTTAAACTGACAGAGTGTGTCTGCGTCCCGAACAGTGTAGGGTAGATTGTTCCAGAGTTTGGGCCCTAGATAAAAAAAAATGATCTGCCGCCCGCGGTTGATTTTGATATTCTAGGTATTATCAAATTGCCAGAGTTTTGAGAACGCAGTGGATGTGAGGGGCTATAATGTGAAAAGAGCTCACTCAGGTACTGAGGAGCTAAACCATTCAGGGTTCATTTAAGTAATTAGCAAGATTTTAAAACCTATACAATGTTTAATAGGTAGCCAGTGCAGTGTTGACAGAACTGTACTAATATGGTCATACTTTCTGGTTCTAGTAAGAACTCTAGCTGCTGCATTTTGGACCAGCTGGAGTTTGTTTATTAAGCGTGCAGAACAACCACCCAATAAAGCATTACAATAATCTAACCTTGAGGTCAAAAATGCAGTTTTGCAAATATAGAGATTAGGTTTTCGAAGGAAAGATTGCCATCAAATAGCACACCTAGGTTCCTAACTGATGACGAAGAATTGACAGAACAGCCATCAAGTATTAGACAGTGTTTTAGGTTATTACACGCAGAGGTTTTAGGTACACGCGAAGGTTTTTTCAGAATTTAGCAATAAGAAATTCATTGTCATCCAGATTTTTAACTCAACTACACAATCCGTTAGTTTATCAAATGTTTCGCCGGGCCTCGAAGAAATATAGAGCTGAGTATCATCAGCATAACAGTGAACGCTAACACCATATTTCCTGATGATATCTCCTAAGGGTAACATGTAAAGCGTAAAAAGTAACGGCCCTAGTACTGAGCCTTGCGGTACTCCATACTGCACTTGTGACCAATATGATACCTCTTCATTTACTCCCACGAATTGATGGCGGTCAGATAAGTACGATTTGAACCATGCCAATGCACTACCACTAATGCCAACATAATTTAAGTCTGTTCAAGAGAATGTTGTGGTCAACAGTATCGAACGCAGCACTAAGATCCAGTAGCACTAACAGAGAGATACAACCACAATCGGATGATAAGAGCAGATCATTTGTAACTCTAATAAGAGCAGTCTCAGTACTATGGTACGGTCTAAAACCTGACTCAGAATCCTCACAGATATAATTTTTCTGTAGGAAGGAAGATAATTGTGAGGATACAACCTTTTCTAATATCTTTGACAGAAAAGGGAGATTCGAGATTGGTCTGTAATTAATTAATTTGTTGGGGTCAAGTTGTGTTTTTTTAATGAGAGGCTTAATAGCAGCCAGTTTGAAAGTTTTGGGGACATATCCTAATGACAGTGATGAATTAATAATATTCAGAAGAGGATCTATAAGATCTGGAAGCAAGTCTTTTAGTAGCCTAGATGGAATAGGGTCTAGCATACAAGTTGTTGGTTTAGATGATTTAACAAGTTTATACAATTCATCCTCTCCTATACATCTTTAGCGCACTATCTGATACGAAACTGTAATTGACGGCTGCAAGGTGACAATTTTGTCTCTAATAGTATCGATCTTGGAGGTAAAGTAGTTCATAAAGTCATTACTGCTATGCTGAGGGGCCCAGTCAGTACCTGGTGGTTCTTTATTTTTTGTTAATTTAGCCACTGTATTGAATAAATACCTAGGGTTATGTTTGTTTTCCTTTAAAAGAGTCGAAAAGTAATCAGATCTTGCAGTTTTTAACACTTTTCTATACGATAGGGTACATTCACGCTAAGCAGTACGAAAAACCTCTAGTTTTGTTTTCCTCCAGCTGCGCTCCATTTTCCGGGCTGCTCTCTTTTGGGGCGCGAGTGTGCTCATTATACCACGGGGTCGGACTGTTTACCTTAATCTTCCTTAGGCGCAGAGACCGTATCTAGAGTCCTAGAAAAGACAGAGTCAATAGTTTCTGTTATATCATCAAGTTTTTCTGAGCTATTGTACATGCTGAGGAATTCTGATAAGTCAGGAAGATTACTTAGAAAGCAATCTTTTGTAGTAGAAGTGATGGTTCTACCATGCAGAACCTGATTTTACCAAGTACGACATGTTCCTGGATCAACATCTTTGTTGACCCTGGAACAACATTGTGATTTACCATTCAGATTTGAAAAAACAGTCTATAGTTTTGTGAAGTTTACGCTTACAATCAGTGTTTGGTGCTTGTACATCAGTGTCATTCATCTATCATTTCCTCTGATTTTAGGGATTACTCATGGGTAAGGTTAGGTTTAGGTGTAGGGATGTGGTCAAGATTAAATTTTTGGATTAAAATGTTGTTCCAGGGTCAACAAATTATGTTGACCCAGGAACACATCTAACTCAGCAAAATCAGGACGTGCGTTCTACAATACTTGTAATAAGGAGTTGAATTGACAGTTTTCATTATTTGGAGTATACACGAGACTAGACAATGACCAGAGATATCATCACTTTGCTGCAGAATCTCAACGGCATTGACGTCAATTCTATGTGACAAGTATTAAGTCTAGAATATGATTTCGACAATGAGTGGGACCTGACACGTGTTGTCTAACTCCAATAGAGTTCAGAATGTCTATAAATGCTGCTCCCAGTGCATCGTTTTCATTATCAACATGGATGTTAAAGTCACCCACTATTAAGACCTTATCTGTAGCCAACACTAATTCAGATAGAAAATCAGCAAATTCTTTAAGAAAGTCTGTATGGTGCCCTGGTGGCCTGTATACAGTAGCAAGTACAAACGTCACAGGGGCTTTATCAATAACACTTGTTTCTCTAGATAATGTTACATGAAGCACCATTACTTCAAACGAGTTATACTTGAAGCAGGTTTCTGTCAAACAGAGCACATCTAGGTTATGATCAATGATCATATCATTTACAAAAAGTGCTTTTGTAGAAAGGGACCTGATATTCAATAAGCCAAGTTTTATCATTTGTTTCTCTGTATTATGTACATTTTTTATTTGTTGAAAGTTGATTAGATTGTTACTCTTAAATTGGTTTGGACGTCTTTTGTATTGTCTAGCTCGGGGAACAGACAGAGTCTCTATAGCATGATATCTAGGTGAAAGGGTCTCTATGTGCTGAGAAATAGCTGATTTTGGTGACATGAGGCAGCTAGCAGACGTTCGGATTAGCCAGTCTGTCTGCTTCCTGACCTGGGCCCCAGTTAGTCAAGTGCAAACTCTAAGACTATATGCCATATTACTAGAGAGAAGAGCGGCACCACCCCTGGAGGGATTCTTCAACTTTTCGATTATTTCCTTCCTTTTTATTGAAAATAAATGCCTTTCTGTGGCAAGAGAAGGTAGTGTACCAATCACATACCCACAATTAAACTTCATAAACAATAGCGACTACACCACCCCGTATAAAATCAAAGACAAGGTATGCAGATTCAGATTGTCCTCGACACCAAGGGACAATGAGACATAGATATGCAAATTTACAATTTGTCTTTATTAATACAACTTTATTAAACAACAATAAATAGTTAAAAAAGGGCAATATCAAGTTCACAATAAGTAGTCGGAAACATGACAACTGGCTATGGCATTAGAGTAAATAGACAAATGATAAAAAGAAAAGAAAACAACAACAACAACAACAATCCAGGAACTGGGGCTCACCAGCTATAAGGCAGGCTAAAGACTAGGCCTTCAAGAGACCCACACTAATTTCCACACGTGCACAAAACAAGAAAAGTCACTCACACATTAGTGAAATCCACTCAAAAATATATAAAAATAAAAAGGAAAAAATGCACAATTTGAAAACAGACTCCCACACCAAAAATAGCCTGCCCACTCTGGATCCCCCAGCTCCTGAAAATACACACAAGAAAAAGAACAAATCAAGCTAAGATAACACCACAAACAAAACAAGTAACTAATAACAAGAGAAGCAGAAAGAATTTAAGGAAATTCTACAAATTCAATTCTTCCAAGAAAACAAAACAAATTAAACATTTAACCATGAAACAAGGACGTTCAACGTCAACCACCACAATTAGTTTAAACCACTATAATGATACAAAGTAATACACCAGAGACCAATTTATCTTATTATCAGAAATAAGCGAAACACACACAAACAAATACTTCAACAACAAGCAGCCGTTGCAGGTTAGAAGCCCACCTAAAGACGGGACACGACAGCACTCCACAAGCACGCTGGCAAGCAAACTATCTGCAAAACAAAATGAAAACAAAAACACCAAAGCAAAACAGCAGCGTCAAGGTGTCCGGCCAAGCGGTGACGGAGCAAAATAAGACAATAATGCACCAATTTACATCCACATGCGGGAAGCATGTCACCCATCTGGCAGAACAATACTTCAATACTAATCAGCAGTCACACATGCACGCATCAATGTAAACAGAGATTCAATACACCAAACTTTCACGCCGGCAAGACAACACAGCCAAAGAGAGCGCCGAACAGACACCAGCCTCACACACCAGGCAGCGAGACGCCAACAACGAAAGCAGCAATAGCTAAAACAGTGACGCAACATCCCGTGTCCCTCACAACTCCTTTATATACGCTCACGTAATAAGGCTCAATCATAATAAAAGCATCGGACACCCCAACACATTTCACCACATTTCTGACATGACATATGACATTTAAAAAGGGAGAAAATAAGTTCAACAGAAAGCGATCACATCAAGAAGACTATATTACCATCTACACCACCAGAGCTGTTGTTTAACAGTCATCTTTTGTAGTGTTGACTAGCCCAATAACACGTTGGTGGGCGGAGTCAGTGTAAACAGCCTCTGCCAACAAGGTGTGCTATTTGCACTTAGTGTAAATTTCTCCTGTATCAGATTCTGTTTCTGTCTGGTCTGGCCTTCATCATTGGCTTGAGGAGGACGGCCCACTTCTTCTTCCAAAGACAGAAGCTCAGAAGCTCCGCCTTCTTTCTAGGAGGCGTAGCTTTAGTTCTGCTAAGATGGCCTCGAATTGGCATGCTAGTGGAGACCTATGGCTTTGTGCTTCTATTTAAGTAAGTAACCTGTTGAATCATACTCTGTCATCATGTGCAAGGCAGATGCCTCCAAGATCAACTAATTGTGGAACCTTTATTTTACTATTCATTACCTTAAATCCATGACCTTTCTCAGCTTGAATTGGCATTGGAATTGATTTTAAGTCATTCCTCTCATAAACTGACATACATTTGTATTGTTTGCAGGTCATTCTTTCCCATGGCTTTTGGATTTTTAGCAACAGCCTTAAACATTCCTTTTTTAACTACGGTATGGAAGAAAAAGAAATCTATAAATGTAGCTACCAATTAAAATTTAAAGTGCAACCTGTGCAGTTAACCACCCAGGGAATGGTTAAACATTCTCTGATGTTCATATTCTTTCTCTCTCTCTCGTAGATTTTAAACAAGATATCTGGAAGTAGTTCTTCGATGGTGTAAGCGCAGATGCTGGAAATCTGGAGGGGCTTCTGCAGTGAACTGTTCCGTTTTTTGTTTTGTTTTGTTTTGTTTTGTTTTGTTTTGTTTTGTTTTATGATGGATAGTTGTGTACGGTTTATGTTAGTTTTAATATTTTAGTCTATTTAGTTAACCTTTATAATATGTTGAATAAACTTACCATTAAATATATATGTTTTTATTATTATTATTATTATTAACTTGAATTTCTTATATTTTCCTTTTGAGATGAACACAAGCAAAAATGAAAGTGATCTTTAAAAGCGTGTTGATGTGCTCTCGGCCCTTCAAGTTATGAATACATATTTTTAGAGCAGTGCTTTTCCAATCATCTCATTTCTATTTCATCTGTCTGCTTCCCCTCAACTTCAATGAACTACCCTCAAATAGAAAATTATATTGAGTTCAAATATATAAAAGCTTTGTGGTTCCGGAATGTTCCTGTGAAAGGGATGGGTGGTGGACCCACCCCCGGGGCAAAAAGACAAGATCAGAGGGAATGAGGGAAGGGTAGTGGAGGTCTGCGACCCACTGAGGTGGCTATGACGCAGGTAATATTGTTGTATGAGAAACATAAATTGTGTCTGTAGGTTGCATGAACCAAACACAGCCTTCGTACCTGCAAGTGTAAAGGTAAGCCATTTACTCCCATTGCCATGTTCAGCTGCATAAATGTGAAGTGCATATGAAGATTTTATTTGCAAAAACAGATAACTCTGTTTTTTTAAAAAATGCAAAAATCACATTTTTTATGATATCATGTTTTTATTGTGTTAGTTAGCTGTGTTGCAAAATACCCCAATCCTCAATGAGAAAACATGATTTTTGAAAATTGTTAAGAACAGAGTTATCTGTTTTGTTTTAGTTTTTTTTGTTTTGTTTTGCAAATGAACTCTTCATATATATGCATTCTTTGTGATAATCATTTGGGTTTGGAGAGACTGAATGACATATTTACATTTATGCATTAGACAGATCATTTTATTTCTTTCCTTCCGTCATTATACAAAAAATGTGTTTTGTTTTTTGTAGGTGGTTTAGTTATCCAGATAAATCTCTCAGATAATCTCTCAGATAAAAGAGGGTCTGAATCTGATCTTGGTCCATTTCAGAGTTTTTTTTTTCCCTCATGCAATAGATAAATGTACATTTTAATCCTGCCAATTTCAACAGTCTGTTCTTATTTACCTATTATGTTGCTGTATTATTGTTGTTGTTTCTTAGATAGATCAGTAGCAGTTTCGGTTACAAAGTTTACAATTTTTATTATTCTATATTTGATTTTATTATTTTCAATAATTTTATTTTTTATATATATAAAATAAAACATTTTATTATGTTCTATATTCTGTATTATAAATGTATCATTTTTATTATATAATCACTTTTATTATAAAATATTTGCATAGCAAATATTTTAAGCATAGCATAGAACAGCATAGCATAGAAGCAGATGTGGAAGGCTGATTTCTGATGCTTTTGATAACTTAAATTCTCTTTGAAGTGTGCGTGTGTATGTGTGTGTGTGTGTGTGTGTGTGTGTGTGTGAGAGAGAGAGAGAGAGAAAGATAGGGTTTATCTATGTGTGTGTCTGAGCTTAAGAATTGAGTATTAAAAAGATACACAAATGTCATTAAGATGTGTGATCTCATAAACAAATCCTGTAAAAGCATTATTCGGGAAAAAAAAAACGTGTATTGGTTTCTAATTGCTTTTCTTTCTTTCAGAAACTAATTTTGGTTCAAAACGCATTAAAATGATGCTACTTACCTTGATTTTGATGTTGTCAGTGGCAAATGCATACCCTTCAGGGCATTTTCAGTACTATTTAGAAGGTAAGTTGTCTTTGTTAATTGGCAATAACTTCTAACAAAGACAGTATCAATATAGCTGATATCAAACAGTGTTATTAAAGGGGTGATGAACTGAGAACCCAAAATTACCTTAATCTTTTGACATATAAGAGGTCATTGTACTATAAAAACATTCTGCAATTTTCAGAAACTTTTGTAGTTAGTCAAAAAACAGCTTATATTGAAGGCAGTCTGTCAAAACGTTAGCTTTTGAAATGTTCCTATGTATGATGTAATAGGCAGATAAGCACCGTCTCCACAGAAGAACTGCCTGTTTAGCCCCGCCCACCGATTCACGCATAACGTTTACCAGAGAGGCGAACGCGCAGGTCAGATGGCTCTGAAAACAACAGGATGTTCTGGAGGAGGGTTGCCAGGTTTTAACACCAAAACCCTCCCAATTGCTACTCAAAACTAGTCCAATGGCGTTTTGAGGGGGGTCCCCCATCAATAATAGCGTTCTGGAGGATAAAATACACGTTTTTTTTGTCGGGGTTTCCCAGGTAAATCCACATTTCAGGGGCTAAATATATGACGTTACTGGGGTCGCTTCAACCCGCGGACATCAAAAACAGTGTAAAAGTACACAACAGTGTAAAAATAGCCTAGGTTTTCCTGTGGACTTGGCAACACTGCTCTGGGTTGCCAATTTGTGGAAAAAACAGTCTTTGCATTGCCTTCCTTCTGATCCCATTGTTAGAAAAGAGTGGATGAACTTTTTTTTAATGAAGTTCCAGACCACATCAGTAAGAATTGCAATTGTCGTAATTACCGTAATTCCGAGATGACAACACGTGACATTTTACTCATAGCTTTCCATGTTGTTGGACTAAGGAGGTAGTGCCAAATGAGCCTGGCAGCGGTCACGTGGTACATCTGTCACTGGTCCAAGTCGTAACTCTCAGAACATTCCGAATTTACAAGTTGTAATTACGAGTTCAGGAGCATGTGAGGGCTTTGGCGTTGATAGTGTTGCCATAGAAACTCTAATTCAAATTTGAATGTCACGTGTTTTCATCTCGGAATTACGAGATGGCATGAATGCAGCATTCATATAGAGCGTTCTGATGAGGGGAGGTTAAAAGCAAGACAGAAAATAGCTTATTTCTTCTAAATTATGATGTTTTTTGATGTAAAAATTGATAACATTATAAGTGGATCTCAGAGAACAGTACAAAATAAAAACAAAGACAGTTCATGACCCCTATAAATAATAGTCTAAAGGCAACAAATGATGTAGCATTAGCCTGTTTTGAACAAGTTTCACTTGTAGGTCTCATAAGCTTTATCTCTCAACTTTTTGTTGTATTTCTAGGAGAAACTCCTGAAGAAACATCACTTCGGGTTCTCAGAGGAACTGACACTTTTCCCACAGCTGGATCTCCTTCTCCCAAGCTTTCAGTGCACTTCTCCATGGGTGCAGGTCCTCAGCGAAACACATGGTGGTGGTCTCCAGAAAGGCCTTTCACAAAAAGGAGGCAGAATGTTGCTTACTACAATCTCAATTCCTTCGGCCTCCGCTATGGGAAGAGAGAACAGAACATGCTCGCAGGGTTTAAACAACAGATACCTGTAAAGTGAGCTCTATGTATATTGTTCTTTAGGGTTTCATATTAATTAGAAACATGGATTCTTTTAGATAATTTAATCATCTGTTTGCCATAAGTGGAAGTACTGTATGGGACTGAACATTAGTGAAAGTTTATAATCTTTAGTAAAAAGCTGTAATGATAACTGTGAGGACACATTTTGCTAGTAATGAAAATAAAAGGTAAATATGTTATTTAATATGACTGAATCAGAGTCAGCCTGTTTTTTTTTCTTTTTCTTTTTTTTTCTTGGTTGTGTACTTCCTGTTGTTCACATGCTGATACCAAACCTAACATTGTTTAAAAAAAAATCTATTGCAGGCTTATTGACCTTTTAAATTACAAAGAAACTATGATAATGCTGGCACATTAAGTAAAATCTGGAAATGATTCAAATATATATTTTAGCATGATAAACTCTTCCACTTACAGCCAAAATTAACTGTTCATCATCAAAATATACTGTATGATTAGAAATGACAGATTTCAGTTTTCTTTACTATGGTTTATTATTATAAATTGGTAATAGTCAATAAAACTGATTTTAAAAATAGTGTTTAGGTAGAAATGTAACATTCAGAATGTTGCTTTCTAAAGCAGGATACTTCAGTGCCATATCTTTGGTGTTTTACCTTATTTAAAACTGGTGACGTTCAACCACAACTTTCCACAGACTCTAGATAATCACTGAGCATTTCCGTGTTGAGCTTTTAGGGGGGGACTTGATCAGCCCTTTGATAAAAATATTAAAGATCATTATAAAAAGGATTTTTTGAAGTTTGAAGAAAAAATAATTTGTGAGTTTTTGAAGGTATCATGTGGACTATACACCCTGTGTTTCTTATTACTCTTTTTATGTTTCTCTTCGGTGTGCTGGCAGGTAAGACATGTGTCACAGATTTTATTTTATTTTAGCTGATAAATTTTCAAATACATTATGATGATAGTTAATGCTGGGTTAAAAACAACCCAGCGCTGGGTGAAATATGAACAAACCCAGCAGTTGTGTTAGATGTCTAACCCAACCTTCTGGGTAGTTTTATTTAACTCAACCATTGCTTAAAGATTTCTATATTTCATGCTTAAAATGAACCCAAAATAGGCTGGAAATTAACATTTCATAATAAGGTCAATAATGTTTTTTTTTAAATTGCTTAAATGTTCACTTTTTGATATATACAAGATTTTTGATGATTATTATGCGTCTGATTTTTAATTTGCAACCTATTTTGGGTGAATTTGAAGTAATGTTTAAACAATAATTGAGTTTAATAAAACTACCCAGACATTTGGGTTAAACATTTAACCCAACCACTGGGTCAGAACATCACAATTGCCGGGTTTGTCCATATTTCACCCAGCGCCGAGTTGTTTTTAACCCAGTATTTTTAGAGTGTAATATAAAAGATATCGTAACAATAATAAAAGGTAAGATTAAAGTTGTAAAATAATATTCTTAAGGAAAATGTGCAGTGCAAAAGTCAAATACATTTTAAATGATTAAAAACTGTTCATGATATACTGCATGTACCACCAATTTTTGTAAGATTCGAAAGTTAAAATATAATAAAACTTTATTTATGTAGTACAGATAAGTACAAAAATTACAAAAAGAGTGAACAAAAAATGCAATTTCTGATGTGACAGTGAATGATTTATTGTGAACAAACAAATTCAAGATACAATTGATACTTGAAATGAATCTGTGACATGCACTTTGTAACAATGTATGGAATATAAAAATGGAATACAGAAAAACAGCACACATTATATCAGTTTGTTTTAATGCAAATTAAATGTCTTGATTTCTGCAGATGACCCCCCAAAGGACTTTTCATGGTAATTCTATAATAATTCTTAATATATATATATATATTTTTTTTTTACTGCAATACCATTTGAATTGTAATGTACACATTTAAAATCTTTTCACTTTCAGCTTTTGAGTTGTATAGTATTTGCATTTTCTTCCATAGAAGTGATCAAGTTGGTTGTAATGACTTGAAACTGTTCTTCCCCTCACTACATAATTTAATCTGGTGATGATTCCAGATTCTTAAAAATAAAGGTGCTTTACGATGCCATAGAAGAACCTTTTTTGTTAAAATGGTTCCATAAAAAACCTTTAACATTTGAAGAACCTTTCTGTTTCACAAAAGGTTCTTTATGGCAAAAGAAGGTTCTTCAGATTATAAAAAGGTAAGAAAGAGATGGTTCTTTAAAGAACCTTTGACTGAATCGTTCCTTGTGGAACCAAAAATGGTTCTTCTATGGCATCGCTATGAAGCACATTTTAGAGCACCTTTATTTTTAAGAGTGAACATTTATTTCTGCATTGTTTTAGTAAAGATCTACTTCCGATGATGTACGGCATCATCTGCTTCCTCGCTGCCGTAGTTATTTTTCTCCTCATACTTCTGTTTAAAATGTTCTTCTCGATGCAAAGTGGTGAGTGTGTTACAGTACTATGTTTATTTGCTTATTTAAGCCTTAATATCATAGTAAATGACGAATGCTTATTAGTATTGTGATTAAGTCTTTTTTTTTTATTTAACTCAGATATTAAAGGAAACACCGTCCACAAAATCAGCAACACAGGAGAATCAACCACTTTGTGTCAGAATAATGCTTTAAGCCTTTCTCCTACTTCACATGATGGTAAAAACACATTTTACAATAAGTCTTACTGTTGAGGCTTTCAAACTAAACCTTTACCTTGTCAACAATTAGGTGCGGATAATTCATCTACTACTAGTTCCGAGACCCCTGATGGCTCGGTAAGTCATTTGAAAACTATTAAGCTTCTTCCTCATGCACCTCACGCCGTCCCTTATGTATTCCAGATGTGTTACGCACCATTTCAAAAACATTTTTTTTGCTGGCTTTACTGGCATTTATTTGTTTCAAATGGGGTTTTATTTTTGTTTGTTTTTGGATATCAGCTGGCGGATCTTTCTACTGGCTCTCAACGATACGTAAGCCTTGAAGACCGTCGTAAAACATCTGACTACATAAATGTTTCAGAAACGGCTTCCCATGGACGAGTGGACTTTAAGAACAAAAAAATGGATATAGACTATGTAAATGTTAATGAGCCCCGACAGAAAAAGATGAGAAGAAAAGGCCAAGCGAGCTGTGATGACGGTACCACAAGTATTAGCAGCGAGGATTCTACTTTGAATTACTCCAAGGTTGTCTTTGTAAAGGCAGATACTTAAAAGATGTGAGTAGTAGCTTGTGTAAAAATGAGCTTAAAAGAATCATTTATTCAGAAATGAAAATTCTGCCAACATTTACTCAACCTCATGTTTTTCCAAACCTGTATGACTTTCCGTCTTCTGTCGAACAAAAAGTATTTTTGTTTTCGCCCATGCAATTAAAAAGTTAGAAGGGTCTGAAATAAAATTTGATGGACATTTTATTGTATAGACAAAACTATATTGCCGTTCTGTAAGATTTTTAATGTTTTTTTGTTTTTTATTTGTTTTTTTTTTTAAAGAAGACTTTTCTGCTCATCAAGGCTGCATTTATTTGATTAAAAATACAGAAAAACACAGTAATACTGTAAAATATCATTGCGATTTAAAACAGTGGTTTTCTGTTTTAATATACTTTAAAACAGAATTTATTCCTTTGATGCAAAGCTGAGTTTTCATTACTCCAGTCTTCAGTGTTCTTCAGAAATCATTCTAATATGCTAATTTAAAATCACTGTTGGATAATTAGACCTGTGATATTTTTTCAGGATTCTTTGATGAATAAAATGTTTAAAAGAACAGCATTTATTTAAAATAGAAATCTTTTCTAACAATATACATTATCGTTTAAAAAGTATGGGGTCAGTAAATGTTTTCTTTCTTTGAAAAATACTTTTATTCAGCAAGGATGTGTTAAGTCGATAAAAAAGTGATAGTAAAAACGTATATTGTCAGAAAGGATTTCTATTTTGAATAAATGCTGTTCTTTTTTTTAAAGTTTTTTTTATTTATCATCACAGGTTCCAAAAAAATATTAAGCAGCACAACTGTTTCAAACATTGATGATAAATTAGCATATTAGCACTTTCTGTATTTTTGATAAAAAAAATGCAACTTTGACGAGCATAAGAGAGAGAGAAAAAAAAAAAATCTTACTGATCCCAAACGTTTGAATGGCAGTGTATATAAAAATTATTTTAAGTTCAAGTTCCACAGAAGAAAGTTAGTCATACAAGTTTGGAACAACATGAGGGTCAGTAAAGGATAACAGAATTTTCTCTTTTTGGGTAAATTTTCATTTTAACATTCTTTAAGAAATGCGCATGTATAGAGTTACAAATATTCATATTTTCTGAACAAAAACATACCATTTTAAACACAGTTCCCATAAGCATTTTTTTTTTTTTAATCCAGTGCACTTCAGGTGCACTTTTTGTGCATTTTTCAGATCATAATCACCACATCCTGACAGGAAGCAACCAGGCCTGCATCTGTGAAAGTCTAACAGTAATAAATAAATGTGCAGTCATCAGATGCTGTACTGTGGTAACAAACCTGCCCCCTTTTCAGCATTGACACTGTGCTGTTCCACCACCTAGCACAAGTTTTCATTTAGGGCCTGAGGGCAACCATTAAAATCTCACATGATGTAATGCGCGGTCTCTCAGGAACATTGTTATAAAAGAAACAGTTTTAAATACAGCTTTGATGTATCCCAGTGCCACCATATTCAATATTTGACATTTACAGCTTTAGTATGTGATATTCACGTCTCATCAACTTGCACTGTCAGTGTCCCACCACTTGGTGGTGTCAACAGCTCTGCATGTGTTACTATATGACGATGTAGTAAACACTATGAAAAGATTGTTAAACTGTGATGTTATTTGTTGGACATTTCAACATGAGCCAGTGCCGAGAACACACTGTAACAAATTCGATGTTATATCATCGTTCTAATTTTAAGGGCAACCCTAACCACATATACAAACAGGCTCTGAAAATAACCCAAAAGGACTATAACAGTCACCCTCTTTATTCTGATGAGGCTCAGATGTTAAAATAACTAGAGGAGACATCAAAGTTCCAAGAAACGCTTCTATTTTGAGTTAGCGTTTGAATTGAATTCTTTACAAAATTAGTTAAGTACCGCAGTGCTCCTTTCAGGTACCGCACAGAGATTCAAACTTTTGTGCGACTGCTTCCAGAAGGGAATAACTGTAGTTCAGTGAACTTAGAGTGCATGTCTTCTGCTATGTTTTTGTGTCATGGAAGCTTTGCAACAAATATGCCGCCTGCATGTGGTTCTGCTTAAGGTTGAAATACAGTTCATTTCATAACAGATGCTTAAGTTGAAGAGTGTTCCATCTTCAAAAAAAATCATTGCATTGCTCACATCCGACTAATAATGGCTTTTGATCTGTCCGTTTCATTAAATGCTCAGCTGAGAGCGTATCACGTTGTTAGTCCAAGATAGATGGTTCTTAATTAATTCTTGATAAAACCAAACCTTTTTCTTTATAAAAAAAGGGTCATTGTTACATAATCAAACATTTAATTACAAAAAGTGCTTTTCCACAGGCAGTAAAAAAAAAGAGATTGACTGTTGCGCAACGTAAACCAGTGACACAGGGAGGATTCCAATCATTTTTGGCACATCCACAGAGGTTTGGCCTGTGAAAATTGGTGGTTTGGTTAAACAACAGCACTCTGTTTTCAGAAATCCCCACCTAAAAATCGATTCTCTCAATATAAACCATACAAATGCTAATTGCATGTTCTTATATTTAAACACAAGCATTTATCACTGCATTGCTTATAAGCCAGTGTCATCAAATTAAGCTGTAAAACTTGCAGTATAAACAACCGATGATAGGAAAAGGGGGAAAAAAATGAACAGTGGTAAACATCAAATGTTGTAAGCTGTCGTGTAAATGTCTTAATAGCTCAAATGTTTGATGTTGAAGGCTTCAGAATGTAAATGGTATCGCAACGGCTTCATGATCAAATAAATAATAATAATAAAAAAACTGGAATGCTTTTAATTTATTGTGTGCAGCAAAAGTCTAACCACCAAAACCTCACGTCAACTTCTCTGGCCTTATTACCACACCGTCTTAGATCTTCTATGGTCAATTTCAGTTTAAACACATCTTACTCATTTATAGAGTGAATAAAAAGGAACTAATGTAAAACTTATGTCTCCTTGACAGAAATGCTATTGGTCTCTTAAAAAAAACAAGCATCCTTTATAGTTTCCTTGCATCCCAGCATAATGCATCATATAAATACCTTAATGCAAGTGATTTTATTGGACAACTCACACTTTGAGATTGTCATTATTTACCCAGCCTCAGGTTGTTTAAAACCCATATGACTTGGTTTCTTCTATGACACACAACAGGAAACGTGTCCCAATTGCCGTTTTACACACAATTAGTCCATATGGAGATGCGAAAGCACACGTATACAGGTATACGGGCTTGGAAACACGAGGGTGTGTACATAACAGCATTTTAATTTTTCCATCAACTAATTCTTTGCACATACATCTGCCCTTATTATTTTATTATTAAAGTCATTATGTTAGAGAAGAGAAGCAGCATGTGACTTCAAAGAAATAAAATAATGCACATCTGAGTCAAGAACCAACTAACATGAGATTTATTGTAAATGGGCAGTTTTAATGACAAACACACTGTTAATGTTGTCTGTTCATAAGCGTTCTACAAAGCACACGCTTTAATCTGTTTTACTCATTTGTTTCTTGGTACTGAACAAAATATATTGTTGTTAGATTCCTTTTATCAGTATGAGCCAAGCAAATCATTTCATTAATTTATTTGCTTCTGACATAACGACGGCACTTAAGCCCATAGTATATGGGTATACTATATAAGGTACGCAATAGTATGCGCGTACTGTACACGCAGGCCGCACATACGCATTGAATTTGTTTTGCAGTAAGCAGTTGTTCCACAAGGTGACAATGTTCCGGGCCACTGTTTCACAGTAGAAAACGAAACTGAAGAGACTGAACAACAACAACAACAGACGGCCGCACTGACAAGCGCTTGCGAGCGAGAGGGTATGAGATGGTCCAGCATTTAGTTGTTTAAAAGAACACTCCTCTTTTTTTGAAAATAGGCTCATTTTCCAACTTCCCTAAACAGTCAGGTTTTACCGTTTTCGAATCCATTTAGCCAATCTCCGGGTCTGGCGGTAGCACTTTTAGCATAGATCATTGAATCTGATTAGACCATTAGCATCTCGCTCGAAAATGACCAAAAAGTTTTGATAGTTTTCCTATTTAAAACTTGACTCTTCTGTAGTTACATTGTGTACAAAGATGAACGAAAAGTGAAAAGTTGCGATTTTCTAGGTCGATATGGCTAGGAAATATACTCTCATTTCACACGCTATCGGACACGTACAAAAACGAAGTATACTTTACGCTTTAGAATGTGGTTTTATTCCACCTCCCATGTATATACAGTATATATACTATATATATTAATTTATATACACTCCATATATATTTGTTTGTTTGAATATCCAGACGAGTACAATCTTAAACTGACATGAAAGAAAAACTCTCTTCTCTTTTTCTAAGAATTATTGATACTTTCCTTTTAACATTTCATGGTCAGTTTGCCAAGTCAGAATGTGCAAAGTGAAGATGAACGTGTCAAGTTTAGCTGGTGCAGGAATGCTTAAACTATTTTCATGATTCATTCCAATGGACCATCTGCCAGATCAGTAATTTACTGTTCTAGTACTATATTATAGTTGTAGACACCCTTTGAGCAATAAAAGATGTCTTTTAAAATGTATGTACAGAATGAGAAAAAGCAACCTGCTGATATTTTGTCTCCCAATTATGGTTTGTTTTGAATAAATAATGACTCCAACTGGGTTTCTGTTCTTCATGATGAGTCTTTCTTTCATATTGGAACTTCAAAGAACGTCGGTTTTCTGTTTGAACGAGATCACTTGGGACACCCTGTTGAAAAGACCACCAGAGCTAGTCACCAGCATATGTTTTGGCTATTGGTCTCAGTATGTTTCCTAGGCTAGAGCAACTCCAAACCAGCACTGTGACCAAGTCATGTCATTTTAAGTGGGTCTTTTCAGCAGGGCAAGAATGAATTGTGAGTCACTTACTCTTTGCTGTCTGTAAAACAGGACAGTTACGAGCAGAAGTCCACCACACCCTAATGTAATAATGAGCACGGTGCCAAAAGTGATGACTGTACTGCTGGATTGTTCTGTGGAAGAGTTCATCTCCGTTTCTCTGTATCGATGCATCTGGTCCTTTGTCTCCTGGTATCTGCTGTCTGCGAAAACGAAAGGCATCTTTGGTGAATCATCACAGAATTAATAACACATGACTGACGTGACCTTGAATGCATTCTTCTACTTGAGAAACATGTTTGACATCTACTGTTCAGAGTTAATTGAAATACAGCTTAAATAAAATAAAATATATTAGATGAAAACTTTAAATGAAAACTAAACATAAATGAAGCCTAAATAGTGATGCTAAATGGCAAAAGCACACAACTAAATTACTAAAATTCAAATGAAAAATATAAAAAAAAACCTCAAAATATTAATAAAAATTTCCTCACCTTTGCTGAGCTTCACTTCATGGATGGTTCTCATGAAATTCCTTGGCACCTTTGTCGGATTTTGGGTGTGTGTTTGGAAATTTTCAGGAGGGCTGTTTAAATGACCTGGCTGTTCAACAAGGGCATTCAGACCTTCTGACAAATGAGCAGCTGCTTTCAAAGAAGGGAGAACTGCAGTTGTGACTGGTACAATGTGTTTACTCAGTTGAAGCTTTTGGAAAGGCTTGTCTTTTATCTCTGAGCTCTTTATATCTTTATTAGTTGGCTCAGACGTTGTAGTAATCCAGTTCTGTGGTAATTTCACATAGGAACTGGATGGTGCTTCTTGTCTTTTGGAATCTAAAGACCTCTTGGCAAGTAAAAGCGGCGTGCTCTTCTCCACACCGGCCTGTGTGCTTTCGCTTGTGCCTTTCTGATAGGGGCCAAAGTCAGTTCTGCTTGGAAATACATCCTGAAGATTTGTAAATGAAGGGAAATTATCCGGTGATGGCATATGGTCCATCTCTGAATCTGAAGTTTCCTCATGAAAAGCTGGAGTGCTACCAAAGAGGAAGTTGGATAGATCTTCTTGTGTTGACCTCCATTTGGCAGGCAACTCTAGAGCTAGTGCTTGGTTTTTGGTTAATGGGACAGCCGACTTGATTTGTTTAGTTCTCACATTACCACCCTGTAAGGTTACCACAGGTGAAAAGGATGATCTTTTTGGGGATGGAGTAGATTTCCGGTAAATATTCCAATGGCTTGTGGATGCAGAGGTCTTAGATGATCCAATGCTCACGGTTGGACAAATGCAGGGGCATTCGGAGGCACCTAGAGTAAATGTAATGCAATTCAGTGAATTATATTTGTATTACACCACTTGTCTGTGTTTGTTTGTCCATCTGTGTATTACTGATGGGTATTTGTGACACCAGCAAGTGGCAAAAAAGTGTCTTTATAAGCAGGTTAAGAATAAACGGAGAAAATTTGGCAAGATAGGTAGGGAAACTTCAACCTGTTCGTGATACAAAAAGCAGATGTATGATTTATAGTTTTATCAAAAGCCTTGTAGCTGTCAAAAGACCGCCAGATGATGCCAAATGACGCATATTTGCAGTCTTTTGCTGATGTATAGATGGGTAGATCTGAATGCAGGTAACATGAAGAAAGAGTAAACGGTAGGTGCATTTCCACTACAGATTTGCTCAAGACGTTTGCAATATTTTATAAATGTCAATAACAAGTACTGCAAAATGATGCCATTTCCATTTAAGGAGAAGTTCACTTCCAGAGCAAAAATTTACAGATAATTTACTCACCCCCTTGTCATCTAAGATGTTCATGTCTTTCTTTCGTCAGTCATAAAGAAATTATGTTTTTTGAGGAAAACTTTTCAGGATTTCTCTCCATATAGTGGACTTCAATGGTGCTGGCGAGTTTGAACTTCCAAAATGCAGTTTAAATGCAGCTTCAAAAGGCTCTAAACAATCCCAGCCAAGGAAGAAGGGTCTTATCTAGCAAAACAATTAGTCATTTTCTAAAAAAAAAATTACAATTTATATACTTTTAACCTCAAATGTTCATCTTGTCTAGCTCTGCGTGAACTCTGTGTATTCCGGTTCAAGACAATTAGAGTAGGTTGAAAACTCCCATCTCATTTTCTTCTCCAACTTCAAAATTGCCCTACATTGCTGTTTTACCTTTTTTTGTAAAGGGTGCTTGATCTTCTTTGCATGTTCACTTTGTAAACACTGGGTCGGGACGATTTTGAAGTTGGAGGAGAAAATGAGATGGGAGTTTTTCGACATACCCTAACTGTACTGAACCAGATTACACAGAGTTCACGCAGAGCTAGACAAAATGAATAATCAAGGTTAAAAAATATATATATAAATTGTCATTTTGCTAGATAAGACCCTCCTTCCTTGGCTGGGATCAGTTAGAGCACTCTGAAGATGCATTCAAACTGCATTTTGGAAGTTCTAGCTCACGGGCACCAAAAACGTCCACTATATGGAGAGAAATCCTGAAATGTTTTCCTTAAAAAACAATTTCTTATCGACTGAAAAAAGAAAGACATGAACATCTTGGATGACAGGGGGGTGAGTTAATTATCTGTAAATTTTTGTTCTGGAAGTGATGTGATGTTATGCGGCTAAGGCGTAATATTTTCCTCTTGCAATTTAATATTATTAAGCTGAACGTTGGGTGTAGTTTGTACTATTTAAAGAGTAATGGAAATGCAGCTATTGTTAATTTACCTGTACTGCCAACATTAGCTGGGTTTCCATTAAAGTTTTGTGCAAAACTTTTGGAATATTTTATAAATGTTGATAAAAAAAAAACTGTTGTGAAATGATGTTGTTTCTGTTAACCGATGTTATGTGACTAAAGCGTTTTTGTTTTTTTTCTCGCGCTGTAAGTCATGATAACCAATGTTGGTAGGTTAATGTATATCACAGCCACTGCATTAGCCTTTTTTTTTTTTTTTTTTTTTTTTTAAATCGAAGGAGTCGTAGACATGTATCTTTAATAAAGCAGCATGGAGAGCCACTTCTGAGACGCTTTTGAAACGTGCCATGGTGCGACTGGTATAAACACAAGCATTGACTAGAGTGGCCATGATCAGTTCTGGCAGATGTGAGTTGTAATGCGCTGCAGATGTGTGCAGTATAAGCAAGGTGTTATTCAAGCATTACCGGCAAGGAAAGCCTCTTATACTTGAGAGTGGCGGCCATGCATGAAGTGTTTCTTGGAGGTTATAGTACATTAAAGAATGATCATGTGACTTTTACTGTATGTACACCAAGTGAGCTGTAAATGTGAAAAAAAAACTGTCTCCATTGCAGTTTTGCAAAATAATCCTTATTTGAATTTCCTGAAAAAACTCCTCATGTGAGTGTAAAAACTTTGTGATATATGGGAGACAAATTTATTGGGGACAAAATCATTGGCACCTTGTCAAAATTGCAAGAAATAATTGTTTTTCAAGCATGTGATGCTCCTGTAATTTGTATTTAGACACACCTGTGGCAAGTAACAGGTGTGGGCAATATTGTAATCACACTTGCAACCAGTTAAAATTGAGAAAATTTGACATAACCTTAGTGTTGTGTGTCACACTGAGCATGGAGAAAAGAACGAAGTGTAAAGAGTTGTCTGTGGATTTGAGAGAAAACGTGGAAAAACATGGACAATCTCAAGGCTACAAGTCCATCTCCAGAGATCTTAATGTTCCTGTGTCCACTGTGCACAATATTTTCAAGAGGTTTACAGCCCATGGCACTGTAGCTAACCTCCCTGGACGTGGACGGAAGAGCAAAGTTAATGAAAAATTACAACAAAGGATTGTTCGAATGGTGGATAAAGAACCCAGATTAACTCCCAAACAAATTCAAGCTGATCTGCAGACACAGGACACAACAGTGTCAGCTCGCACTATCCGTCACCATCTGAATGAAAAGGGACGCTATGGTAGGAGTCCCAGGAGGACACCACTGTTGACACAAAGGCATAAAAAAGCTAGATTGGAGTTTGCCAAAACTTATGTGACAAAACCACAATCCATCTGGGAGAACGTACTGTGGACAGATATGACAAAGGTAGAGCTTTTTAAGGGACATCATGGCACTGTTCACAGAACAAGAAATGAGGCCTTCAAAGAAAAGAACACAGTCCCTACAGTCAAACATGGTGGAGGTTCAAAGATGTTTTGGGGTTGCTTTGCTGCTTCTGGCAATGAATGCCTTGACTGTTTGAACGGTATCATGAAATCTTATGATTACCAAAGAATTCTGGGGCACATCATGGTGGCCAGTGCCAGAAAGCTGCGTCTCCACCAGAGGTCATGGGTCTTCCAGCAGGACAATGACCCAAAACACACTTCAAAAAACACTCAGAAATGGTTACAAACAAAGTGCTGGAAAGTTCTGAAATGGCCAGCAATGAGTCCAGATCTGAATCCCATAGAACACCTGTGGAGAGATCTCAAAACAGCAGTTGGGAGAATGCATTCTTCAAATCTGAATGACCTGTAGCAGTTTGCAAAAGAAGAGTGGTCCAAAATTCCAGTAGAGAGGTGTAAGAAACTCCTTCATGGTTACAGGAAGCGACTGATTTCAGTTATTTTTTCAAAATGGGGTGCTACCAAATATTAAGCTAAGGGTGCCAATAATTTTGAGTGGAATTGTATCAGATTTTACTTTTTTTCTCTGTTTTTATGTGTTGTTCCAATGCAAACAAAAAAATAAACATGCCAGTACCAAAACATTTGCAACTGCAACAATTTTCTGAGAGAAGGGTTACTATTTCTGACAGAATCGGTGCCAATATTTTTGGCCATGACTGTATAAGGGGCTTTCCTTGCCATTAATGCTTGAATAACTCCTTATTTACATTGCACACATCTGCAGCGCATTGCGGCTCCGGCACAGTCACTTGAACTGATCGTGGCCACTCTAGTCGGTGCTCCTGTTTATACCAGCCACGCCGCAGCACGTTTCAGAAAAGCCCCAGGAGCGGCTCTCCGCACTGCCTTGCTAAAGGTACATATCTACGTCTCCTTCTATTAAAAATAATGGCTAGTGCGGTGGCTGCTATATACATAAACCTACCAATATCGGTTGTCATTGGTTAATGGAAATGCAGTTATTTTATGCCAACGATTATTTTGCAATCGTTTTTTATTGACATTTATAAAATATTGCAAAAGTTTTGTACAAATCTGGAAACGCACCTTTTCAATTTGCGCAGTTTGAAGGGTAACAGAAAGTATACAAAGCTAGTTAAAAATAAGCAAACTTGTTCTTTAATTTTTTGTTAAACTGCTGCATAAAAACTCTCAATCTTGTGAGCATGACAGTGTGTACTTTTAGATGATTACTGGACTTAGCAGTTGTGCTACCTGCAGTTTGGCTGAGAGGTTCAGTGGTGGATTCTGGGTAATCTTCTGTGTACTCCTCCTCACAGTTCCAGTCCACAGGCTTGTTGCTCTGAGTCATCAGACCCATATACATGCGAATCACTTCCTCAGCTTTCTCCAGAGCTGCCCTGGGCAAAGTCACGTGGGTTCTTTCGAACTTCATTGGGCTATCCTGTAGGATGCAAAACAAGTTTTTACAGCATTATTAGGCTAAACGCTAACAACTGGGAAAGCAGGTGGTAGGCTACATGGGTCATTGTAAAGTTATTTTAGTGCAAACATTTTAATTCAAGCAGACCATTAACATAACCATTGCCTTTTAAGGTAAAACAAATTGTATAATTTTTTGGGAAATGTTCCAGGATATAAGTAGCTAAAAGATATACACTGGTTTTCCACATGTGCATCCTGCCAAAAACAACAAACTGTCTGACTTTGTTTCTAAAATTAAGTAGACAAAGGCATATGATGCACCATGGCTTTTATTTCTGATTTAACTAGGACTGCAGCTGGAAAGGTTTCATCTAGACATTTATTGAAGACATGCTGTAATAGAAAATAGTTATGTGGCTGATACAGATTACATTATAAACATGTGGTCCTATTAACCTCATGTTAGCAGAGGTTAACATAACAGAGTAATCATAACTCTGAAGTCCAGAATTCATATTAGTAAAACATTTTAAGAATACAGTCCAACACTGCAGCAATTTAATCTATTTTAATAAAGACCATTGACCATTGTTGCTAGAACCACTAGCTGCTGTCCAAGACTCTTGTTTTCTTGACGACTTCTCCTTGAAACTTTGTATATCAACTCAATCTGCAGAGCTGAGTCCTTAGCCATCTTCAAGAATCGGCTAAAAACACATCTCTTCCATCTTTATTTGACCTTCTAATTCTAGCACTTTCTATTCTAATTCTATTCTTTATATACATATTCTTTTTGTATTCAATTTTTTTCTCTTTGTTTATTATAAAATTAACAAAAGGCAAAATAGAAGGCCTCTAACACTAGCTTTTTTTTTTTTTCTTTTTTAAAATCTTTTTTATCTGTTTTATTTTTATTTATTATATAATAAAAAACTTGCCACGTGTACTGCGTTAGGCTAACTGAGCCTTGTAACAGCACTTGCATTTTATTGTTCTTTTGTGGATTTTGATTGCTTCCATTGTACTTTTTTGTAAGTCGCTTTGGATAAAAGTGTCTGCCAAATGTCTAAATGTAAATGTAAATATATCCCAAATTTATGTACATACAGCACAATGCCTGATGTTTCCTCTAGCTTATTTTTTTAAATAAAACTGCCAGGTTGTTATTTGGTATATTTACCATTTTATCACTACCATTTGTATGATGTATTTCTAAGCAGCTCTATAAAATAATTACTCTTTCATTTCCTGATGTTCATTTGTTTACTTGTATTTAATTTGTAGACATTTAAACACAATAACATGAAATTTACAAAAGCAAAAAGCAAAAAATCTTCTTTCATAATCATATTTATAATTAATTTAAGGCACCACAGCTCTCGAAGAGAATAAAGTGGACTTTGTTACCTCAATCTCCTCATTGATTGGAGGGATGCATCTCTGGGAATAAACGTTGTAGATCAAGTTCTTCAGTGAATTAGTGTAACGGTAATTGTCCGAATCTTTCGCATATCTGAATTGAGTGTTGAGCAGCTCCAGTATGTGAGGGAATGCTGCTTTAACATAACACACAGCACTCTGGAACACACAAACATATGACAACCACAGTGAATGTATTGATACCTGGATCACGCAGTATAACACACAAGGGTATTTTTAATGTGTTATCATACACCACATTTCTTTAGACTCCATTTTGTGAGTTTTCATTCCTGTAATACAAGCTTTGCTTGCAGTCTTCATGCTTCATATCAAACCGCTCTTTCGTAGAGCTTGCACTCCAGTTGAATGCTGATGGGGGGTCTCAAATCTCTAGAGATGGGTACATGTAGCCATTAGAACTTTGGAAATGTTCACTGCATTCCCTAAAATAAATTGTCTTTACATTGTCTTCAACAGTCTGTACCTTACAGCACTTGCTCAGTGGATCCTCTGCAGTGAATGGGTGCTGTCAGAATGAGTCAGTTGATTAAAAAAACATCACAAAGACCCACAAGTAATCCAGTCTATCAATTAATGTCTTGAGAAGTGAAAGGTTGCTTGTTTGTAAGAAACAAATCCACCGTGAAGACATTTTTAAAAAACGGTCCATGATCCAAAATAACACTTCCTCAAGTGAAACAGTCTGTTATAGATGTTATAGATTTGTTTCTTACAAACACACAATTTTTCACAAGATGTTAATTAATGAATTGGAGTTGTGTTATGAATTACTGTGATGTTTTTATAAGCTATTTGAACTCTCATTCTGAAGGCACCTATTCACTGCAGAGGATCCATTGGTGAGTAAGTGATGTAAAGCTAACTTTCCCTTAAATCTGTTCTGAAGAAGAAACAAACTCTTCTACATCTCATATGGTCTCATGGAGAGTATTTCAGCACATTTGTGGGTAAACTATTCCTTTGATTCATTTAATTGAGCTGTTTAATGTAATTTTCTTGCAAAGGCTTACCTGTCAGTAGTATATGAAAGGAGTGGAACTTCTTATGCTTATAAACTTTTTCACACAAATAGCAGGGTAAGCTCTCCTTAGGGATAATTGACTTGGTCAAGCACACAATTACAGCAGAATTATTGCTCACTTGCCTAGTTTGGGAGCCTGAAATCTTTGAATTGTCACTTTAACTGTTACCTCCCTCCCTCACAGTCAGTGATTCAAGATGCATTCTTTAAATATAAAAGACATCTGGCCATATATGACCAATTCCTGCTGACTTGCAGGCATCCCAAAACACATCTGTGTCCAGAGCAGTTTTCAAGCTGTGATCTTTCACATTCTTAACATGACTGATGACCTTGTAAATTTCCAAAAGGGCATACTCATTCACTATTTTTCTCCTTCAGTAAACGTTTCCTCTTCACACTTCACACGCACCATGCTGAGAGTTGAAAGCCTTTAAAAACAGACTTCCTTTGACGTCAACAGTCAGAAATAAGTAGCTTAATTTGATTACATTTAATTCCTGGTGCTAAAGAATGTGATGAACTTCAAACTTCATTATGTGAAAAACTGTCAGTGTAAACAAGGCACGACATATTTGCGTGTGCAAGGTTTTGTGTAAACCGAAAGTCGAAACCTCAGTAAAAAAAAATTAAGATTTATAAAAAATTTATATTTGCTAGCTTCTTTATAAAAGTACTGACAGACTAAAAACTGTGAATACATACAGTAACTAATGTAAAAGATAAATGACAGGAAGACTATTAGATCTTTATTTCTACTGACAGCAACATCTTTAATTGTTATCTCATAAATCGCTATTATACTGTACATGTGCAACCATCTCACACCTCCTCCAAAATTCCCTTGGTCATGTTAAAGGAGAACTCCACTTCCAGAACAACAATTTGCAAATAATTTACTCACCCCCTTGTCATCCAAGATGTTCATGTCTTTCTGTCTTCAGTTGTAAAGAAATTATGGTTTTTGAGGAAAGCATTTCAGGATTTTTCTCCATATAATGGACTTCATTGGTGCCACGATTTTGAACTTCCAAAATGCAGTTTAAATGCAGCTTCAAAGGGCTCTAAAGGATCCCAGCTGGGGAAGAAGGGTCTTATCTAGTGAAACGATCTGTCATATTTTTCGAAAAAAAAAAATTTGTATACTTTAAGCACAAAAGCTGGAGTAGCACAGGCTCTGGAAGGCGCCTCCACGATACTAAGAATGACTAATGGTCGTTCTCGAACGATTCTGTTATTTTTAACGAATCTTTAATGTGACTCGGAAAGAACGAGTCATCTCGGCAAGTGATTCATTCAGTCGTGCATGCGCAACATCCTATTAGGTTCTGTATTGGAAATTAGTTCACCCGTTTTGACTCTTCAGGTTTTTCGAGTCGTTCGTTCATATGGGGCTGTCACGTGATGAACGAACGACTCAAACCCAAAAACTTGTCAGATAAGAGGTGAGGTGAGCTAATCATAGACTAAAGACCCAGGTAAACAATGAATTAGTCTTTTCTGTTTCTTATAGCATTGTAGTTTTGTCTTGTTTGTAGTGTGATCAACGTTTGTGTAAGCAGTAGATGTGTTAGGGAAGTAACACGTAACATTTTAAATATATTTTGCTAAAATGAACGAAATAACTCGAAAAAAGATTTGTTCATTTTGCTGAACAAGAATCAAAGGTCTGAGTCGGTAAAAATGATCCGAACTTCCCATCACTACTACGAATCACGTCTAAGTTCATCGTCTGTGTACTCCGGCTCAAAAAGGTAGAGTATGGTGAAAAACTCCATCTTATTTTCTCCTACATCTTCAGAATCGTCCGACATCGTTGTACCTTTTTGTTTGTAAACAGCGTTTGACTTAGTTGCACTTTCTTAGTCTTTGCGCGTTCTCTTTGTAAATACTGGGTCCGTAGTTCCGCCTACGTTCCGCGTGACGTTTCGATGTGACTCAATAGTACGTAGCGCCGTAAACGTGCATCCCAGAGCCTGTGCTACATGAGCTTTTGTGCTTACAAAGTACACAAATTTTTATTTTCCAAAAAAAATGACTAGTCGTTTTGCTAGATAAGAACCTTTCTTCCTCGCCCGGTATTCTTTAAAGCCCTTTGAAGCTGGATTTAAACTGCATTTTGGAAGTTTAAAATCGGGGCACCAATGAAGTCCATTATATGGAGGAAATGCTTTCTTTCCTCAAAAACCATAATTTCTTCACGACTGAAGACAGAAAGACATGAACATCTTGGATGACAAGGGGGTGAGTGAATTATTTGTGAATTGTTGCTCTGGAAGTGGAGTTTTAGAATCTGGAGCCCTGAATGATGCATTTACTGTCCAACTATTTTGGAGCTTTGGACCAGGCGAACAAGACTATTCTGAGACAGTCCAATGAGACCCTTTCCAGCTTATCCAGCTCCAGTTAAGCTGTGCTAGAGAGGCTTTATGCATTAAAGCACTTGTATGCAAAATAAGCCAACTAAATATATAACAATATACACACTGTATCACAGACACAAAATGTCAATATTATAGTCATGGTGTGGATCGGCATGTGTGCTAATTATCAGTTCAAACCAAATAAGAACAAGCAGTCTCTGTTGAAGCAATTAAACAAAACGTGATGACCCGCAGGACCCACATTAGAGTGAGAACAATCAGCTGGACCTCAAGCACAAACATGCAGTGATCACAACTAATAAAAGCCACAACAAATCCACTATAAAAATGTATAAACGCGTTTATTTGCTAGATTTACTGCTGTTAAAAAGTTTGGGGTGGGTACGATTTATTTAATTAAAAATGCAATAAAACAGAAACACTGTGTTAATTGGCGATGTCCTGAGCTGATCTTAGGGATCAGGATGGGGGCCGATTAAGCATTTCTTTAACTGATCAGTATTGGCTATCCAAAGCCCGAGGCTCATTTTATGTCGGCTGGTGGTATTTTATGCGTCTTCAAGTAGGTTTCATGCTATCTATCCTTATCTCCACTTTTTCCCTTTATATTGCAGTTATTCTGCATATAAAATACAAGAAGTCTCGTACCATATTTAGAATTGTCTACTACTCTAACATGTTTACATCTTTACAGCACAAAAAACCTGATCAGGGCAGGCCTAGTTTTAATGTACTTAAAAATATAATTTACTCCTGTAATGGAAAAACTAAGTTTTCAGCAGCTATTACGCCAGTCTTGAGTCACATGATCCTTCAGAAACTTTTCTCATTAATATCAATGTTGAAAACAGTATTCATTTATTTATTTATGTGGAAAATGTGAAATGTGAATTCTCTGATGAATAGAAAATTCAAACAAACAGCATTTTAAATATAATCTCACAATATAATATAAAAATGAAATATAATTTCATTTTAAATATAAATTGTAATGATATAAAATGGAATAAAACTTAATTTTGTAAAAAATAAAATAAAGTAAAAGCATATACGTGACCCTGGATGACAAAACCAGTCTTAAGTAGCACGGGTATATTTATAGCAAGAGGCAAAAATACATTGTATGGGTCAAAATTATTGATTTTTCCAAAAAATCATTAGAATATTAAGTAAAGATCACGTTCCATGAAAATGTAAATGTAAATTTCCTACCGTAAATATATCAAAACTTAATTTTTGATAATATGCATTGCTACGAACTTAATTTGGACAACTTTAAAGGTGATTTTCCCAATTTTTTTTTTTTTTTTTTTGCACCCTAATATTCCAGATTTTTAAATAGTTCTCTGACAGATATTGTCCTCTCCTAACAAACCATACATCAATGGAAAATGAACGTATGATGTATAAATTCTCAATTTCAAAAAATTGAACCTTATGACTAGTTTTGTGGTTCAGGGTCACATTGTCTGCATGTCTGCTGTGCTGTATATCTTACTATCACTCTCTTTTGTTTAAACTGCTGAATATAACAATTCTCACCATATTTCTAATATTATATATCAAACTAATTTGATATTGTTTGCTAATTTGACATCTGAACTGCTAGTGCAATGCGTTAGCACTCCGTTAGCCTGTTAGCTTGGCATTAGCGCCTACGTTTCTTTTCTCTCTCGTTACGTTTTTCACGCGTTCATTAAACTACTGTGATAAGTCGCAATCATTCAACCAGAGTTGCCAAGTCTACGTTTTTTTTTTCTGTGGAATTGGGCTACCTTAACTCTGTTGCCGTGGGTTGTTCTTCATGCCTGTGGGTTTAAGCGACCCCAGTAACGTCATATCTAGCCCCTGGAATGCGAGTTTACCGGGGAACCCCAACAAAAAAAGTTTATTTTACACCCCGAAAGACGATTTTTAGTTTTGGGCTAGTTTTAAAAAGCAATTGGGCCGGTTTTGTTTGCGAAAGCCTGGCAACCCTGCATTCAACAATTATGGTAAGTTATGGCTTGTTCTCGTTATTGTCACCTGCCCTGCTTGCCACATGTAGCTTTCTCTGGCAGGGGTGAGGGAACTAGAGACACGCATCCAAACTTTAATTGAAGATCGTAGATACGACTTTGGATGCGACTTGCAGAGCTCCTGCAGCAGGGCGATTGGGCGACAATGCGGCGGCATAGTCGCTTGATAAACGTTATGCGTTCACTACTGTAGGTGGTAATATAAAGCCCAATACCAATGGGATGAAATAACTAGTTAAATACATGAAATACTTTTTGAACTGTTAGCCACATTTACTTTAAAGATACAGTCGCAAACTTCCCTACGCACTTGAAATTTGGACACAGATAAACTTGTGTTACTTCTAATGCATTACAAGCAACACTGTCATCAACAGACAGTACTGTACATGATCCATGAGTTCAGACTGTCTAGGACTGTCTCTTTATACTGCCCCTCAAAGCTGTTTATTTATTGTGCTCAGGAGGATGCTGTAGTAATCTCAATCCCCCATACTGCAGCTGAGCTGCTGAGAGCAAGACCACATAATAATGACCTCCAGGATCATTTCCCTGTGGGAAAATTGAGCTTCTGCTTATGTGAACTGTTCCAAAAATTCAGGGAGGTCTAGTGCAGCTGCATTGGCTGTCATGAAAAACAGTGTCAATGTAAATGTAACCCTTCTGTATATATTGTCACGGGCGCGGAGCAAACAACAGACACAGTGGGCGTGACGTCAGGCCTCGGAGAGGCTTTTATTAAACAATAAAAGAAAGTGTCCAAAAAAGGGGGAAAAAGTGTCCAAAATGAACAGGGGGATCTGGTGTCCTCGAAGTGACGGGGGTTCCGTGAAGGAGGGGTAGTGTTCCGAAGGGAAGGGCCCAGGTAAGGGGCGGAGTCCGGCGGCCGCACGCGCTCCCCGCTCAGGTCCGGGGTGCGAGGGGCAGCGGCTTCTCTAGCAGCATCGTCCTCCTGCACCTCTGCGGCACTTCTGGGGGATGAAACGGCCCGGCACATTTAGCCCGTGAGCCGTCACGGGTGCGATCCTCATCCGGACCCGCGGGGTCCGGCAGCTCGTCCTACGGCGGCGCTGGTTCCCTCTTCACCCCTTCCTGGACCCACGAGGACACCAGCGTGCATGCACGGGGAAGAGACCGGTCTCCTGAGGAGAGGCGTGCTCGGCATTTTAACAGCGGCGGTGATGAGGCTTCATTAACATCAGGTGTGCCTCATCACACGCCGCCAGACCTGGATGTTTCAGCGCCCCTCCTCCTCCCACACGCCCACTCCCGTTGGGAGCCTGGTGAAGGGCGGCGATTACCGACGGGGTGAAGCTGATAGTTAGGGGGGAGGCAGCCGACTCGTCACAATATGTATATACTAATATATGCATATATTATGACTGCTAAACTGCTTAAATATATTTGCATCACATGGTTTTGCTGCCTCTCTGGCTTAAAACATGATCTTTTGGAACATCTGTTTCAGATCAATGTCTGATTTTGTGGCATGGTAGGAGGATCTATTATACCAGAATGTCAGCGATCATATCAGGGTCTTTCATATAATGTTCATTACTGTTGAAATACCTATAGGAAAGCTGGGTAATCCATATCGGCCATTACGTATATTAAAAAGTGAAAATGTGCGTACCAGGTTCTGGCGCTCAGTGAAGATGTAGGTTATTGAACAACCATTTTGCAGCTGGTTCTTAATCTGTAAAGGAAAGCATTCTGTGTGAGAAAGCAAAGTGTGCCATATCCAACATCCAAATTAGTTTTAATAGGGACTTTAAAAGAGCTTAGGTTTCATGCAACTTTTTCCAATTAGACAGCATTAAGGCTGTCGGCGCTATTTAGTGCGCTGCCTTTCATTTAGAAAGGTTAAACACCAAAGTACTTCTAAATTCAGTATTAAGTTTCACTAGCATTCCACCTTTCCAAATCACTTACGTATGAGAGAACATTGCAGACAGCTGTGGTTTGCTGTGGGATTTTATAATAAACTAAGCATAATAAATCCATGTAATTTTATTATACAAGTACATTTTGTACAGGCCACAGGATGATTTACTGACAGTAAAAGCAGCTTATCTTACCAGACGTCTTAAATTCAAGAGATGGTCCTGGGTGACAGAGTGCTTACATGGACCTGGCACACCAGCATACACCAAATGAAAGCACAGGATAAGGAAGAAGCACAGATGCCTTACCTACAATCACAAAATGATTAGGAGTTTTATTTACAAAATCACAACTGCATAGATCAAGTTAAATTGATTGATTTAATATTGCTGCAATTTTTGTCAGATTTTAAGTCAAATTGACTTTTTTTTTTAAGGTCAAGACATTTACTTATAAGTTTTTTTTTGTGTTTTTTTTTTGTTTTGTTTTGTTTTTTTTTTTTTTTTTTCGTCTTTTAATTTTAAAGTTTTTTGCAATTTTGACAAATTTTAAAGGGGTCATGAACTGGCTTTTTAATTATTTTGTGCTGTTCTCTGAGGTCCCCTTATAATGTTAAGATTTGTACATAAAAAAAAAAAACATATTTTAGAAGTAACATTTTCTATCCTGTTTTTAACTCCCCCTCTTCAGAACACTCTGTTTGAATAGACGTGACAGATTGTAGACTCAGAAGTAATTGCCCACTGCTATGATTGGTTAACAGTTGTGTATGTTTAACAGCCTATATCCTTCATAGATGGACACTGCTGGGTTATTCCGAGTCAATCAACCAAATTCCGGAAACTTCCTCGGCTCAAATTTTTGATAGTTAACCACTTCTTGTGTTTTTTGCATGCCTGTAACTCAAATATTAAATATATCTTAATATCCTTTTAGATTCTGCTTCTTAAACTTTCCTTTTGGTATCTTATTTATAAAGGCCCTCAGTGGTTCAAGCAGAGAAATAGGGAGATCTTAATGCTGCTCCATAAGTAAATTAGTCAATTGTACACCTTTTCAGTGGGTCACTTTACATGCAGCTGTCTCTCTCTCCCCTTCGGCTTGCTCCCTTTATCAGGGGTCACCACAGCGGAGTGATCCGCACCACAGCGGAGTGATCCGCACAGCCGATTCGGCATGTTTTACGCCGGATGCCCTTTAGAACACGCCTGTCCAAGTACCATAAATATGGTATTTATAGCACTTGTGTGTTCTATGCAATTGAGGTGATAGAGAAAAAAAAATAGAAACATTTCTAGTTTTAACCATTTGTTCTTTAGATATTGTTCTTTGAAAGGGGAAAAAAAAAAGTAATCACCTCTATGCAAAGTGACCCACATTTGGTTTTTGACCACTGAAAATGTGAACGATTTACTCATGCAGCCACATTATTATCTCCATATCTCTGGGATTGAACCATCAAGGGCCTTTAAAAGAAAGTTACCGAAAGAATAATGGAAAGGAGGTAGCAGGAATGCTTTGGTAGCTAGCATGAAGCCAGTGGGGCTGTCAGTAAGAACAGAAGGTCCAGTCATGTCACATCCGGTATAATTGTCTTTATAACACAATCAACGAGGAAAAACAAAAGGAATTAAAGCTGCAAGCAGCGATGAAAGGGCCCTCACACCCGGGCTCACCGCCGATCGGTGGCGAATGATGGGCACTATGCTTTTAACAAAGTAAATTTAGGAGAAATATGTCAAAGTCATTTATATGTGCCAATCTTTCTGCTGCCAGCTGGTGGTGCTATGCCTATAACTGAATAGTGGCATGTAGATGTGTTCAGGCCAGGACTCTTATCAAACATGTGAAGTTTGGGGCAGACTGGACATTGCATGTTTAAGTTAGTGTAAAACAAGTCATTTGCTGTTGCCAGCAGGTGGCGCTAAGATTGTAATGGAATATTGGCCATTAGATGTGTTCAGGCCAGGACTCTTATCGAACGTGTGAAGTTTGGGGCCGATCGGACATTGTATGGCTGAGTTACAACAACTTCCTCTTTCATGGCATTTATAGCATGCATTAGCACTTGGTAAGTGTTTCTAGCATGTTTAGTACAATATGGCATATTTTGCTGTGCTTTTAATAGTGCATCACAGTGTTAAACATGTCACTTCCTGTTGCCAGCAGGTGGCGCTGTGACTATAACCGAATATGGGCATGTAGATATCTTCAGGCCAGGACTCTTATGAAACATGTGAAGTTTGGGGCAGATTGGACATTGTTTGCTTGAATTACAACAACTTCCTGTTTCATGGCTTTAACAACATGGTTCAGCACAGATGTGGGCACAGGTGCAGCTAATAAGGCCTGTGAGGCAGTCCTGATTGGCTTGAGATTGGGGGGGTGGAGCTTGGGGCTAATAGGGAACTGAACAGGGGTGTGACACTGCCTTGAGGTTGCAGCTTACGGACACAAAACTTCTCAAAAGCCACTACCAAATTTGTAATGGAAATTTGACAGTTTACAGAGAACCAGGTAAGGCCGGGAGAGAAACAAAATGGGCAATGGGCCTTGTGTATGTCCTGTCCTTGACCTGGACATCAGCAACCCTACAATGGCCATCCTTGCTGGGATGCAGGGAGATGACTTTGCCCACTGACCACTGAGATCGGGGAAGTTGAGGATCGAGAATCAGGACAACAGTGTTAGGTTGCAGGTTAGGTTTGTCGGTGCGCCACTTCTGTCTGGACTAAAGAGAGGGGAGGTAATTCCTGAGGAAATGAGCCCAAAAATGATCAGAAAGGATTTGACTATATGTTACGAGAGGAAGGGAAGCATCATCATCAGAAGCAAGTTAGGGGTCACAGGGTCAGGATAAGCGGTGTCAGATGACACATAGCCTAAGGGCTTGGAATTTAGAATGCCTTCAATTTCAATCATGACTGCGTAGTACCTCTTCACTGATGGTTTGAGCACCTAGGCTGGTTTCCAGGGCAATTTTGATGGAGCGCATTTCACGTTCCCAGGTTCCACCAAAGTGGGGTGCATGTTGAGGATTGAATTTGAAGGAAATTCTCTTTTTGGCTAGGGCTGCCTGAAGGTCAGGGGTTAGGGATTGGTAAGCTTCAAGTAGCTCTTTATTGCTTCCAATGAAGTTGGTTCCTCTGTCAGAGAGCAGCTCAAATGGTTTCCCTCTTTTCCTTGCAACAAAACGCCTGAGTGCCATCAAGAAGGAATCCGTATTCATGTGACAGAGTAGATGAAGGTGCACGCACCTAGTAGTCAGACGTTTGAAAATTATTCCCCACCTTTTCTCAGCTTGTCTGCCAATCTTTACTGTGTAGGGCCCGAAGCAATCTACCCCAGTGGAATGAAACGGAGGTTTGCAAAGGCGAAGGCAGACTGGAGGGAGATTAGCCATTCTGGGAATAATAGGATGAGCACGGAACTGCTGGCACTTATGTTGATTTCCAGAACCTTCTCCTTAACTCAGCAAAAATCCTTTCTGCCCCAGGATGGTGTAGGTGGTCATCATAATGATGTGGAGGGTGAGCTCTGTTTGCAGGAGATTAGATAGCTGAGTTCCTATGAGAGCTGCACATAATTAAAGTCGTGGAAAGGATAGCTGTTTTTTGTGAGCAATGCGGGACCTTGCCATGAGGAAGGACACATTCACTTGCTGATCATCTTCTGTACACATGTAAGCAACCGCACCATAGGACTGCTCTGAAGCATTACGGAAGACGTGAAGATTATGGGTGGCCGAGGTGGGGTCTCTACTGACTGAGGTGTGAAGCAGCAAGGCAAAGTGATGGTTGAGAAAGCAGGAAGTTCACTTTCCCATGAAAGCCAGGCTTTTAGGAGATTACGAGGGAGATTTGAATCATCCCAGTCTCATGTCTTACCCCATAAATCCTGGACAATAATTCTGCCTCTTGTTGTGTAAGGAAGGATATAGCCGAGAGGAACGTATTGGCTAGCAAGAACTCTGTAAAGGTGACGCATAGTTAGGGTGGTAGGTTCAATGGCTCTGTGCCTGTATGGCAGTTCCAGAAGAGGCCTAGTTTGGATTCTGAGGGATCAAGAGACGGATGATGTGATAACCAGAGCTCTGTTTGTTCTGACCTGGCTTTAGGAGGTAGGTCACAGATGACTTGAGGATCATTACTGGCCCATTGTCTGATTTCAAAGCCACCAGAGGAGAGGGTAGTGTGCAGGCTGTGAAGGAGGTCTTTGGCTTCCTCTGGGGTGGGTAGACTTTGTAAGCAGTCATCCACGTAGAAGCAATTGTGTATGGAATGGGTATTGTTCTCATCTGCCTGTGCATCTTTAATGATCCTTTGGAGGATGTAAATAGCACAGCAAGGGCTTGAGGTCATGCCAAAGGGGAGAACTTGCCATTCATACACAGTTGGAGGTGCTTTAAAGTCCAGGTGATGCCAGAGGAATCACAGGAGAGGTTTATCCTGAGGTAACAGGCGCACCTGGTGAAACATCGATTTAATGTCTCCACTGATTGCAGATTTTTGCTGCCTGAAACAAAACAGAACTCTAAGGAGGGAAGGCCCAAGGATGGGTCCAGGAAGTAACTGTGAATTCAGATACTGATTTCAGTAAGAAAAAAGAACAATCAAACACAATGCGATCTTTACTGTTGTGATGCACAACGTGGTGGAGTATGTACCAGGACTCAGGGGCATTCTCCACTTCAGATGAGGATAACTTCTTGATATATCCAGCATCAATTAGTTTCTGGATCTCTCTGACATAGGTCTCCGCTTGTTGTTGGTTTTGAAGGAGTCATCTTTCACAGCTGCGAAGACTGCCTCCTTGGGGGCTTTCAAAGGGGGCCAGGGTTCTACATGGAGGAGAGGTGCTGCATATCGTAGGATGCCATCGACAGGTGTTCTGATGGTTTGGGTCTCAAGCTGGTGCATTGCCTCTTGATCCTGTTTAGATCGAACCACTGTTTTCATATTTTTCTGAGGTAGTGCATCCAGCTGCCACAGCTTCTGTACATTGTGGTAGATGTCATCAGGTGGGCATTTAAAGGAGATATAGTGAAAGTGAGCAGATCGGGAGTTAGGAAGGTCTCTTGCAGGACCCTGCAGCGTCCAGCCAAGCCGGGTCTTGATTGCTACAGGGGCTCCAGGAGGTCCCAAATTCACTGGCTGTGTTGGGGTAATCGGGTACGTTTGATCAGCCCCTAAGAGGAGTAGGGGTCTGACTTTGTTAAGCTGTTTGAGAGGAAGTGGAAGGAGGTAAGGGTAACATTGCTGGAGAGATTTCAGAGGGTGAGAATGTTCGGACAAAGATAACTGGTCAGTAGTGAACACTTCACTGATGACATAGGACTTATTCAGATATGCTTTAGGAATGAGAGTGAAAGATACCATAGCTCCATTAAGAGTCTGAACATCCTGTCTCAAAGTTCTCAGCTTCAGGCTCTCAGGTTTTCCTTTTAACTGAAGTGCTTGGGCAGCAGGGTGCAAGAGGATAGTTCTTTCAGACCCATCATCCAGTAAGGCATAAGTGTCTAGGGACTTGTTTCTATTTTGCAGGGTCACTTCAACTACCTTCAGCAGTACTTTATTGCAATCGCTAGGATGGTCAAGATATAGATTCTGCACTTGCCTCTGGTTAATAGTGCATAGGATGTGTAGGCGTTTCCTGTTACACTGGCTGCAGCGTCCCTTCAGGTCACATTGGGTTGCATAGTGATCTCATGCACATTGCCAACAACGTCTCGGTTCCTTGATCCAGCTAGTTAACTGGTCTTTGGCGAGTTGGAGAAAATCACCACATTTACTGACATGATGTTCTGCAGCGTTACAATAGGCACACACTGGACAGCGTTGGGGAGAGGCTGACTAACTTTAAGTGGGTCAACTTGAGCTTTAGAGGAGGTCACATGTGAGGCAGTTTGGAGGGTGGAGGCTTCTGCTGGACAGTCTGAAGTATTCTATTCTCTTCTGGGCTGACAACGGGCTTCTTGTTGCAGCCAGTTTCTAAAAATCTAGGAGCTTATAGGAAAGGGGATCTGATCTACTAGAACTCATGCACCTCTTGAACTGGCAGAGCTGCTCATGAGGAAGCTTCTCTAGAAGCCACTTAACATTAGAACCACAGGCAAGTTTAGCGAGACCTTCAGAGCCCATGGACTGAAGAAGGCCCACTACTGCCTGAACACTAAGGGAAAATTGGTCTAAGCCTCTACCATCACCTATGCGAATAGCAGGCATCTCCATTATAGCTCAGATCTCCTTCAAGGCAAGTTGTCTAGGTTGACCGTAATGCTCATCTAGAGCCCATATAGCTTGAGTGTAAGGATCTGGGGCATAAACATAAGCCAAAGTCTTCTCGCCTGGTCTACCTTTAAATGATCCAATAAGATGTGGTATGTATACTTCTCTGACTCTACTAGATCTAACAAGTTAGAGGCCAAGACAGGGCCATCTTTAACATCAAGTGCTGGCTTTCATTAGTGAGATCAGGGAAAGAAGGACCTTCTACCCTCCTATAGCTTGACTGCAGGGGGGCAGTTGGAGGAACTAGCGAACTTAAAGGGGGAGCAGATGTCAGGTGGTGAAGCTGCACATTGCTTGTTGGCCGAGCAGAGTAAGATGCAACACCAGGAAATTGTTGACTTGGCAGTGTATAGGCTGGGTACATTGGGTTATATGAGGCTGGTACATGAGATGTAGCAGGAAACGGACCATGACTGGAAGGATGCGTGAGCTGCAAGGGCTGCAGCGCAGGTTGGGTAAGAGGGGCACGGCTTACAGGAGGTGGAGAAAGAAGCTGCTGCTGAATTTGAAGAGGGGGACTATGGTTACCTGTAGTCTGACAGGCTTGTAGTGTTACCACTGGTTGAGGGTTTTGAGATGCAGCAGGAAACTGAATATGACCAGGAGGATGCGTGAGCTGCAATGACTGTGGCTTAGATTGGGTAAGAGATGGATGGCTTCCCGGAGAAGGAAGCTGTTGCTGAGGTCGAAGAGGAGGGGAACTAGTCTTAAGCATACACTGCTGGATTAATTTACCCTGATTTCTTACTTCTATCAGTCGCTTTAGAAGTGCATCAGGAACAGGCGCTATTGGAGAAGCATATGGGTGTTCAACATCAGGGGTTCGCGCTCTCTCAGATAGGATGGTTGAGTGAGAATGTGGAGAATGTGGAATATCCTCCTGAGTGCCTCCCTCCATAGGTGGTTCTGGCTTCTCTGAATCATCCTCATACTCCTCCTTTCTCCAGAGTTGATAAGGACCAGCACCAGGAATATCTGCAGAATGAAGAGGTTGTGTTTCTGCTGTAGATTGTGGCTGCTGATGATATTGCAGGATAAACTCATCATAACGTGCAGGGAGCTGAGCTTGGCGGCATAGGCACTCATTCTGAGACAATGTGGGCAGGGAGTGACCAGATATATCCACTGATCATCAATCGAAGGACCATGAAAAGGAGGTAGCAGGAATGCTTAGGTAGCTAGCTTGAACAGAAGGTCCAGTCTAGTCACATCCGGTCTTTATTACACAATAAACGAGGATTTGTGTGTATAGAAGCTGCGCGTGTGCTTGTGGTTTCTACAGGAACAGAAATACAGAGTCTCAGTTTACCAGTAAACAAAAGTGCATAACTAAACAAAATATGGCAAACATGAAACACATTAACGCTTTTAGGTTAAACTTGAATTCACACCAAATAAACACTTTCATGGTCAAATACGCACACGCAGGAAAAACAAAAGGAACAAGACTCAGTCCTCTGTACAGCTCAGCAGTATGCAACCAGAAAGGGCAAGCTGTGGGCATAGGTACAGCTAATAAGACCTGTGAGGCAGTCCTGATTGGCCTAAGATTGGGGGGGGTGGAGCTTGGAGCTAACAGGGAACTGAACAGGGGTGTGACACTGCCTTGAGGTTGCAGCTTAGGGACACAAAACTTCTCAACAAATAGTTTGTTAAGAACCAGAATCTAAAAGGATATTAAGATATCTGTAATACTTCTTGAGTTATAGGCATGCAAACTTGAGGCAAAAAACACAAGAAGTGCTCTTTGCCATTTTTGAAGTATCACCGTTGGCATATAATGCAACAAAAATTGTTACAGATTTTACTAAACCTTTCTCTGTGTAAAAATAAAATAACAATACTGCCAGCTTTTTAAAGTAATTTTACATCGCTGTAGTGTGGCTCCAAATCTCAGGTAAAAATTGACATTTTGACCCCCCTCTACAAAATAGTGTATTAGTCAATAAATATACATCTGTGACATTTAATATTTTGGCTTTCATCATCATATATGTTTGTCTACATACAGAAAAAATATGAACAAATCAAAAATTTGAGCCAAGGACCTCTGGTTGAGTTGACACGGTATGACCCTGCTGTGATTTAGGTCAAAAATGCATAGATACTCAGTACATATGAAACGATCTGTAATAACAGACAAAGCAATAGTGACCACATAATAGACAGTTACTCACACTTGTGTGGTGCAACATTACTGTCGGATTCAATATAGCATTGTCTTTCTGAAAATCCCAAGTCAAATTGTTCCTTGTTTGTAAACAAATCCGCTTTAAAATGAAGAGAACAAAGAACTAAGGTCTTACTGATGTGGTCTGGAACTTTGTTAAAAATAAAGTTCATCCACTCTTTCCTAACGTTGGGATCAGAAGAAAGGCAATGCAAAAACAGTTTTTACACAACTGCACAGCATCTTGTTGTATTCGGAGTGATCTTTATCACTTGGCTTCTGCGTAGACCTGCGTACGTCTCTCGTTATTTACACTATATGTGCGAATCGGTGGGCGGGGCTAAACAGGCAGTGATGTGGAAGTAGGCGTTGGTCTTTTTTGGCGGAGGCGGTGTTAATAGAGTGGATCATAGAGTGGCACATTCTAGAACCTGTTTTGGCGGTCGTTTTTTAGACTAACAAGAGCATTTTGAGTTCTGAAATGTACAGAATATTTTTATAGTGCAATGATCACTTATAAGTCAAAATATCAAAGAGATTTATTTTTTTCAGTTCATGACCTCCTTAGGCAATGATGGGCAATTGGTTGGAGAGGGTAAAAACGGTTAATAATACACATAATTGTGCCAATGTGACTGGTCATAAGTAATGTTGTCGACCAAATTCACATTGTATGTAACCTGCTGTAGAATGTTAAAAAAAAATTAAAAAAATTAAATTCTAAAAATTGTACGTTTAATTTAATATGTTACTTGCCATTTCTTTGTAATTATTTGTGAAATTTACTAGCTAAATTAAGAAAATATAACATAAACAGCTTGATCCTCATGTTTAAAATTCATATTCATTGCATTGTGGGATCCCCTGAATTATGTAACACCGTTAATGCAAGACAACAGGGATTTATCATTTAATGTAATAAGTCGGGTTAAGTACTGCCTAACCTCTCGGAACACAAAAGCAAATTTCATAAGTCTCTGGTGCAAAAACCCACTGAAACTATAAAACTGTGTTTACGATGCAGGCCAGATCAGTAAAACAAGAAATAGATGTCACCCAAGCGGTTCTCCACAGGAGAGTAAAATGGACTCCTAGTTGTGTGTATGGCAGATGTCAAGCTTCACATCTTAACTTCTTGGAGTTTGATAAAAGCCAGACAGCATGTTAACAATTTCTTGACAGAATCTTACAAGCTTTTTCAGCTCTGCCTTATCAGAGACAAAAAGAAAATTCACTTTATAAAAGTCAGGGTGACAAGCAAATTTAGTTTGACAGATTTAACCAGGCAATGAAATGCAAAACTTAACCAGGAAATTAAAAAAGCAGTTCAGACAGCCTGTTGCCATTTAATGGTTTTCATCTGTAAACACTGATTTTTTTTTTTTTTTTTTAAGTAAAACGAAGATTACTGGAGTACATTTTACAATAATAATAATAATAATAATAATAAGAAGAAGAATAATAATACTATTATTATTATTGCAGTTTTTCCTGACTATAATGTTTATTCAGTGTGTTACTTATTGTGATAATATCTATAGTGATAGATGAATATCAAATAAATAAACTGTCCTTCTGGTCTCTAAATAAATAAATATACTAAATGTATAATTCAGGTGTTAAAATAAATATATGAATAAATATATTTTTCACTGTTTTGAAACAAATAAAGGTATTAAATATATCATTCAGAGTGTTGACAATAAATTAATATACTACTAAATATATAATCAAGGTGTTGAACATAAACAAATATATAAATAATTATATATATATATATATATATATATATATATATATATATATATATATATATATATATATATTAGGGATGTGACGAGATCTCGTGGCACTGGTCTCGCGAGAACGTAACAATATCCTCGCGAAAAAAACACATTTTACAGTGTTTACATTAGAGCTGCATGATTATTTGTTAAAAGATAGCTTTATTCAAACACCCACGCAATCTTATTCCTAAATGACAACGATTCAGCGGTGTCTATTACGACTGTTTCACATCGCGCTGCTCACACTCCACTGACGCTTACGATGTAAAAAGACAATACAATTTGCATTCATGCTGCTGCTGATCCAAAAAGAGCAACACAAACAGTCTTTTCAACCACGTAATGATCATTATTTCTGTGTTACAGACATTTAAATAACAGAAGTACAGGGCTAAAAGTTTATAGTTTGGGGATAAACACGTATTGTCTACAGTAGCGATCAAAACGAAACACTTGTAATACTAACGCTTATCCAGTTCTGCCAGGAGGTGGCGACAACTGCACGTTTAAAAAAGTATTTATCATTGAATCATTCTTTCAGGAGATTCCAATAGTGAAATAAGTCTTTATGAATTGAGACACTGACTCCTTAATTCTTTTAAAATTTTGTTCCAATATATATATATTTTTAAGCAATGAACATTTTGTCAGAACCGCTAGTAAATTAAGTTATTTTGTTTCGATTTATCTAATCTTTCTTTTCTTCAGAATCGTGAGAGAATTGCTATCTCAATTTTTTTTTTTTAAATGTTATTTCCAATCTATCCAGAATCATGCAGCTTTAGTTTACGTTTATTGCTGCATATAATTAATTAAAATAGAAGTTCATATCAAAATAAACATGCATTTTGTGTTTTTTTTCTCTACATATTTCATAATTTAGAATCCTTTAAAAAAGTTTAGAAATCTCGTCTCGTCTCATTCTCGTAAATTCTCGTAAATCCCAGTTTCGTGTCTCATCTCGTGAGATAAGTGTCTCATCACACCCCTAATATATATATATATATTATATATATATATTATATTATATATATATATATATATAAATAATAAACATATAATTCAGGCTGTTATAAATATATGAATAAATATATTCTCCAGTGTGTTAAAAGTCCCCTACAAATAACTGTACTAAATATATCTTTCAGAGTGTTGAAAATGATTGAATATACTACTATATATATATATACATCAAGGTGTTGAAAATCAATCCATTTTTCAGGATGTTGAAAATGAATAAATATACTACTATATAATTCAGGGTGTTATATTATTTCATATATAAATAAATAAATATGTAAATAAATATATTCTCCACTTAAAAGGTTTTAATAAATAAAAATCCTGATAAACATATCATTCAAATTGTCCATAATTAGAAAACATTTGTTATTAAACAAGACCAAAATGTGTAATACCATATTTCTTTCTTTCAAAGCAATAAAACAACTTCAACAGCACAACTGTTTCAATAACTTTTTAATAGCACAACCGTTTAAAATCTAAATGAAATAGTGTTTCCTACCATGCATCTGGGAATCCTGGGGTTTTAAGCCAATGAATCATGAAGTGATAACAGGTAAGAAGAACAAATACCCCATAAAGTGAATGTTTCCATTACCTGATTTTAAACAGCTGGATAAAACCACTTGTGTGTGAGAGATCAAAATAACAAGGAATAAAAGTGAACATAGCAACAATCGTATAGCCAGAATAACTAACAGGGATTTTTTACTCAGCAGTTGCCTTATAGGAGCAATGATAAACCAGCTGAAGCAATGAAATTCCACAAACTTCTACACTTTCCATGTCTCATAAAGTTTCCCCCCAGTTGTTTATTGGTTTGGCATTCTTACTATGAAATAGTGTGATGGCCATGAATCAAGAAATACAATTCTAACGGTTGAAAAGGTTCAACAAGAAGGGAAAACATTGTTCTCAAGTTTCACAAGAAGCAGATCAAATTAAGGCTCCTCAGCCTTAATTTAATGTCTGACATTAAACAAACCTCATTATACACATCAGTTCAACGTAATTTATTAATTGCACAGAAGCAGAAACTGAAAGCAGGTTTGCAGAAAAAAAAAAAAAAAAAACTGACGGAACTTCAAATTTTAAACGAGACGAATGTTCACTTCAATGCTTTTCTTAAGCAACACGCATATGTCAACGGAGAACAGTAGACTTACCTTGGCTTTGTGGGCTGTTATGTGTGTGTTCATCTGGCTGACCTGAGCAAGTAGAAAGCAATGAAGTCCACACGTAGATTCATTGGATTAGTCTTTCTGCTTTGCGTTTGATCCTAATGAAGATAGCGTCTGCCCCTCTGAAGATCTCTGTGGGCTTCAAGCATCCAGATATTGATGGTTGTCTTAAAAACGTATCTGCGTGTGAAACAGTTGAGGCGTGCCACCTTGAGAGGGTGAAAGTTTCTGCCTGAGGTCTATAGTGGACCAATAAAGTAAGCTGTGGTAAAGACCTCCTCCTCCTCTTCTCCCACACTTGGGCTTATGAAAAGACCTCTCTCACTTTCTCTTCACTCAGATCATTCCAACATCCTTCCATTTTACTGATGAAGGACGGTTAAGCTCCCTCCAAACCAATATAAGACTTCTCAAAAGTTACATTTGGGGATGAGTTTAAAATCCAGTGTGGATGCCAAATCATCTGTTCATTCTACAAGTTGTCATAATGTTTTAAATGTTAAGTTTCTACTGAGAAACTTGCAGATTCTGATTGTAAGTAGTTTTCTTGTGAAAGATGTATTTAAGGGTATGATTCAGCCAGAAAGCTTTTAATCATTTACTTATGTCACTTCAAACCCTCTGACTTTCATTTGAGAAGCAATAGCACAGCATAAAAGTCATTGCCTCAACTCATTCAGTTGGTTTTCTGAAGGCATGCAACAGATTTGCGGGAAGTTTTGTTGAAGAACAGAAGAAAATCCTTCCATCCGCAATCATTTATGTTCATATATGATGTCAATATGAAGTTTGACATCAATGACACTTAACTCTTTCCCCGCCAGCATTTTTTAATTTTTTTTTATTTATTTATTTTTGTTTAATTTTCACCTAAATTTGATGGCTCTCAGAATATTTTCTGCTATGAATACATGAACATATTATTTATCAAAATAAAGATCTGAGCCTATGCTTTTAAACAGAAAAAGATTTAGAAGACTTAAAAGATATTTCTTTCTATCTTTATGTGTTCGTTTTATCATCCTGAATGCAGATATGTTTCATCAGAAATACAACAAAAAAAAACTGAGAAAAATGCATTTTTATCAAAGTAGTGCATTTTCAAGTAATAAATGTAAATAATTATATGAATAATTGAAATTACGTTCAACAAACAGACACACACACACACACACATAAATAAATATTCTATATATATATATATATATACACACACACACACACACACACACACACACACACACATACATATGTTTGTATACACACACACATATATATATATATATATATGTATACATATACATATCCAAATAGATGGGTTATCTTTCTATTTACAACACAACTATAAATTTCAGTGTCTATAAAGGCATCTCCCTCACTGACTATGTTGTCCTGATCAGATTAAAAATGGTTAAAACATGAGTGATCGGAGTTTGAGTCCATCAGAACCTCCAGTGTCTGTTTAGATGTATACCTCTTCATTATTATATGTGATATGATCTACATTTTCTCTGATCCTTCCATTGACGCTGATCGTCTTGTATTCGCACGTGGAAGACCCGGAAGTCCCGTAACTCATTCGGGGAATGCGCCAGTGCTTTCTCTACCATAATACACCTAGATCGCAGATTGCCGTAAAAACCTGTCAGTGGCGGGAAACCTTTGTCTATTACAGTTTTTTTCAATTGTTTACACACAATTTTGAAAACCGGGTTATTTTTTCAAAATATATTCACAATTATCCAAACACCACACTCAATTTGCAGAATTCCTAGATTGTTTGCAAAATGACACACTTCAGTCAAAACATACACACTTCAGTCAAAACATACACATTTCAGTCAAAACATATACACATATTTGTGAAAATGCTATTAGTTTTCATTTAACCAACACAGTCCTCAATGATCAGACACTATTGCAGACAGTTTCACACTGCTGTGATAAATAAAAAACACATTTGTAAAAAAACTAATTTTAGGAAATAGCATGTGCTAGATTTTTGGGCAGACATTGTTATGTAAGGGATCATTTCGATGACAACACAAAATAGTGACAAACCCACAACATTCTTCATGATTAGTTTGAGATATAGGGAGAATGTACACAAATAGGCCTACTATAAACTTACCAAGCACTGCACAACACTGATGCTGCAGACTGAATATTTCAAGTATTTATTTCAATTCAAGAAATACAGTATTTCTTACCATAATCAGTTACAGTAATCAACCAACAATGAAATCAATGAAACAAATAAAATCTGCATGAAGTACATACAGTTTAACTGAAAAAAAGCAACACAAATACTGTAACTATTCCTCATCTCTCCGTCTGGCTGGATCAGGCCATAAGATTTCATCCACATCACAGGCTATGTCTTCATTGGCAAGGCACCATTGGAAGAATCGCCTTGAGTGACGAATCCACCCCTGCACAGAAGCTGCTTCGATTTGATCACATGCCTGCTCCATGGCCTGAATGAGGGGCAAACGGGCCGCAGGGGCCGCAGGTCGTATACCTTCCACCGCCATGCTGAAAAAAACTCTTTGATTGGATTCAGGAAGGGGGAGTATGGGGGAAGGTATAAGACTTCAAATTCAGGGTGATCATGGAACCAATTCTGGACCAGAGCAGCCCGATGGAATGAGACATTGTCCCAAACGACAATGTACCGCATCTGGTCCACTTGGTTTAATGCTGTGACAATCTCGTGCAATCTGTCAAGAAATGCAAGTATTAGATTTGCATTATAGGGTCCCAGATTTGCATGGTGGTGGAGGACCCCATTTTGTGTGATAGCAGCACAGAGGGTGATGTTACCCCCTCGCTGCCCTGGCACATTGGTGATTGCCCTGTGTCCAATTACATTTCTCCCTCGTCTTCGTGTTTTTGCAAGGTTAAATCCAGCCTCATCCACATATATAAATTCATGCTGAATTTGTTCTGCATCCATTTGCAAGACTCTCTGAAACACAGTAAAAGACAATAGGATGCTATTCAATATCTATTGCACATTTTTTTGTGCCAGAACATTATGAGCAGTGCACAATACCACACCATAGCAGTAAAATGAACAATACATGCCTCCACATACTCAGTGCGCAGATGTTTCACTCTCTCTGAATTTCTGTCAAATGGTACCCGATACAGTTGCTTCATGTGTACTTGATTTTTCTTGAGGATTCGAGCTAATGTTGACAGAGAGACTCGTTGGATGTTATTGAAAATACGGTCATCGTTGATGATATTGGCTTGGATTTCTCGCAGCCTGATACAATTATTGGCCATAACCATGTTCACAATGGCGGCCTCTTGTGCACGGGTGAACATAGGGCCCCTTCCACCTTGGTGTCCTCGACCCTCAATCCTATGTGAAAAATATACTGTATATATAAAAAAATACACATGCTGCCTACTGTCAAATGTCACAGTAAACAATATTGATGATAAGTACAGGAAGCTTAAATTTCAATGTACTGTGTGGTTAGCTTACCTGTTTTCTCGATGAAATGTCTGAATTACTGACGCAACAGTATTTCTGCTGAGATTTGGTTGAACTCTTTGTCCAGCTTCCATCAGTGTCAGTCCATGGTTGATAACATGGTCAGTAAGTGTTGCACGGATTTCTTGAGTCAAATTTGGTCCTTGTCTTCTTTGTTCAGGTTCTATCAACTCTTCAAGTCCTTCTCTACCTCTTCCTCTACCTAGGCCTCTTCCTCTACCTCCTCTTCCTCTACCTCCTTCTCCTCTTCCTCTACCTAGGCCTCTTCCTCTATCTCCTTCTTCTCCTCTTCCTCTACCTCCTTCTTCTCCTCTTTGAGCTCCCCCTCTCATTCTCACTCTTCTTCTAGCTCCTTCCATTTTTGATGAATACTGGTGAACTCACCTGCTGCCTTTTATAGCACACCTGAGTGCTGCGTTTTCAAATTAGCACATGTGTGCTTCCACACCTTGTGGATGTGATTATCCAGTTCGTTCATTAGTGTGGTCATTGGCAATCCGGGGCTTTGTAATGACAAGGAAGTAACCTCACAATCCTTATCTGTGTCTAAGGTGTCGAAATGTGTGTAGAGTTTTACAAATCACTGTGTGTAATGTTTTGCAAAAAGAGTGAAGCAGACATTGTGTGTAATATTGTGCAAATCTGTGGCGGTGTTTTGCTCCTTGGAGTAGAATTTTGCAAATTGTGTGGACATTTTTATTTTAGAGTGTAAACAATCGTAAAAAACTGTAATTGACTAGATATCTCGTCAATGGCGGGGAAAGTGTTAACAGCATTAGTTCACATGTGTCTCATGACATGCTATAAAGGAGACCTATTATTTCCCTCTTATGTAATATAAGTCTCATGTGTCCCCAAAATGTGTTTGTGAAGTTTCAGCTCAAAGTACCCCACAGATACTTTATTATATAATTTTGAAAATGTCTATGACAGAGGAAGCAGAAACATGGTGTTTGCATGTCTCTTTAAATGCAAATGAGCCGCTGCTCCCCGCCCCTTTTCCAGAATAGGGCTGTGCCTTTACAGCTCGTACCTCAGATATTCTGCTAAAAAAAAAAAAAACAGGTTTTGATTATCATGTTATTATCATGTCCGGTCTGTTGAATTATTGGAAACCTTGGGTGTGCATGAATTTCTAATAATTCGACGACCGTCGTCAATTAGCCTATTCTTTAAATGTTAGATGGGATTTGTTGTGATGTTGTGATGCTTGACAACTTCCATTCCCATTTACTTTTGTTTATGGCTTACATTCTTCCAAATTTTATCTTGTGTTCTGAGGAGGGCTGAAACATATGAGTAAATGAGTTAATGCTGACAGAAATTGAATAAAGTATTCATTGTACTGTCTTCATTCCCTCTGAATGTGATGAGAGATGTTTGACATATCCCTTATAAATACTGTTTTTACAATGTTTAAACAACATTCTCCCCAGTTGTGTAAGTCTGCAAGAAAAGAAAAACACATTTACTAGCCTATTAATTCACGTACTTGTTCCAGATACTCAAGTTTTAAAGAGACTGATGTTAATGCATTACATAACACATTGAACTATGGTCTAAAAATAGAAGTTCACCTAAAATTCTGATCATGTGCAGTTAATATGAAGTATGTCAATAGTGATTATAACCTGAAGGGTACAGCGAGGAAGGATGACCTTATCTAGAGATATTTCCTCCAGTCGAAAGTAGCTCAAATATCCAAGACCTTACTCTAATTAAATTACTTCTAAATTTCACTTCTGTCTCTGCTAGAAATTGGTGTCATTAGTCTCTTAAAAAAAGCTGATTCAGTCCAATTATATGTCAATTAGGTGATCAATGACACATTGTTCTGCTCAGACATCCAGTCTGACACACAAATCCATGAAGGATGAAAAAAATGTGTGGTGATATAAACAGGCTGAGATGCTGGTACAAATTAAGATTGGAGCAGTTCATATTTCTATGTTTTCTATTTAATATTTCACTGCCTGTGACTGAGCTTTGGATTGTGAAGTGGCATTTTATTATTCATTACAGCCACAGATTTAAAACAACAACAAAAACAAGCAAAGCTTTCATTTTCAACCTCATAAACTTGTTTGTGTAAGCCAACTATGACTTACACAAGCTAACTATTCTTGTGTAAGCCATTCAGAACTGAAACCGTTAAACTTCATAAAAATGAAGTTTAACTGCTGTGTAAATGTCTTAAGAAGATTAGGACAAAAAGGACTAAATGATTTTTTGTCCAAAGACTAACACAATGTTTATTACTACTGTTGTATCTTAAGCTTGTCTTCTACTGGAAAATGGAGTCGATGCAGAATTATAAGTCACATGCATGCACCCACATGAATATCTTCACACCACAGTAACCATATGCACATGGGTGACATGTGTGCCGTTTCTTTCAAGATGGAGAGAGCGAAATCCATTACAGGCCCAAAGCATGTGTGCTGTCAGTAGATCACTCTTCTGTTCTTTCTTTGGGACACTGAGTGGGTATATTCAGCATTAAAACTGGATCAGCTATATCCCCTTCTTTTGCTTTGGTTTTAGGTGACCCTGGTTATATAACAAATAATAAATATCAGCTCCAAGTAGACAATATAAAGCACATGCTTGAAGCCAGGTTTGTCAGAGTGACATAATCCTGACAAAACCTAAATGCATTTTTGTGGACAAGCAGTAGAGAATCTAATCAATCTTTTCAACGCTTGTGCAATAACACGTTACAGATGTTAATGTGTTTGTTTTGAGATATTTTGATCACTCTTTATGTGGTCATTTTCTAATAAAACATTATTTGGCATTACATGTTAACAAAAAGGTCTTAAACAATGCATTTAATCAACATGTGGATTTAAATGTTTTCAAGCTGCCTTGGTAGTACCTGTCCAAACTCATTTAAGGAACAGCAAACTTTACTTTATTTGGTTTTGTCCAGGTGTGTCACAACATAGCTACTGAATCAGTCATTTGAGATGAACAGCACTGTGAAATGCATTTGGCAGCAGAACTCTCCAGAAATAACCATCCTTTTATCCCATAGCTGGATGTTGTTTTCCCTTTGGAGGCTGAAGTGCTGGGCGATATACTGGTTTGAATTACACCAACAGTATGGATTTTTAAAGGGGTCATCGGATACAAAGTTCACTTTTACATGTTGTTTGAACATAAATGTGTGTTGGCAGTGTGTGTACACATCTACCCTAAAATTATAAAAATCCACCCAATGGTTGTTATTTAATCTGTAAAAATAATTTCCCCTTTTTCAAATCTAAAAAACCGGAATCGACAGAGGCCGCTCCCACGATAGATTGATTGACACTGGCATCTTACCTTAGACCCACCCTGATGAGCTGGAACTGATCGCCATTGTTTCGATGCCGGAGCAGGAACATAGACAAAATGGCTCCTAAGCGACTGAAGTGTTCTGTTGTTGAATGTAATAATGAACATAATAGTCATCATTTACTCCTGACATCTGAGCTGCTGAAAATGCAGTGGATGACTTTTGTTTGTAAAGGGAATGCGCCTCCCGATCTACATAAATGCATCTGTGTTCGCACTAATCATTTGTGATTCAGCTTCACTTACAGCAGAACTGAGTATATGGTTTTTTTTATCTTTGTAATCGCCTTTCCTAATAACGTGCTAGTTAGCAAACTGCGCAGCTAAATGTGGCTAAAGTAAACAGTCTCTCAGAGCAAGGCTCATCAATCCACAGAGAGAAAAGAGGGGTGGGGTGAGCAGAACTCATTTGCATTTAAAGAAACATCCAGCAGAATGGGTTGATTTTTGGGTTGAGCTGATTTTGACAAGATAAAAGGGTATTGTTTTACACTTCCATTTTTAAACCAAAGTATGATATAAAATTTTCATTAAAGGAGAATCCACTTTCAGAACAAAAATGTACAGATCATTTACTCACCTCTTGTCATCTAAGATGTTCATGTCGATAAGAAATTGTTTCTTGAGGAAAATATTCCTGAATTTTTCTCCATATAGTGGACTTCAATGGTGCCCCCAAGTTTGAACTTCCAAAATGCAGTTTAAATGCAGTTTCAAATGGCTCTAAACGATCCCAGCCAAGGAAGAAGGATCTTATCTAGCAAAACGATCAGTCATTTTCGAAACAAATAGACAATTTATATACTTTTTAACCTCAAACGCTCGTCTTGAGTTTTTTTCCGGTTCAGTACAGTCAATACAGTTAGGGTATGTCAAAAATCTCCCATCTCGTTTTCTTTCCCAACTTCAAAATCGTCCTACATCGCTGCAGAAGTACCAACCTAGTGATTACAAATTGAACATGCAGAGAAGATCAAACCGCCTTTACAAAAAAAAAAAAAAATTCGGGAATGTTTTCCTCAAGAAACATAATTTTAATTTTAATTTTAAACATAATTTACATAATACACTCTCAGAAAAAAAGGTACAGTTCTGTCACTGGGGCAGTACCCTAAGGTACAAAAGTGAAAAGGTACATCTTTGTACCTTACCTACCCCTAAACAGTACATATTAGTACCTTAAAAGTACATTTTAGTACTTTGAAAGTACATATTGGTACCTTAAAGATACACGCTGGTACCTTAAAGGTGCATATTAGTACTTTAAAAGTACATATTTGTACCTTTTCACTTTGTACCTTAGGGTACCGCCCCAGCGACAGAACTGTACCTTTTTTCTGACAGTGTAATGTCGTATTTGAAAGCAGCGCACTGCTTTGTTTACAGCAGTAGCCATGGAAACGGTGCATCACTGCTGTTCCATAAGCGCCACCTGCTGTCAGAGAGTGAATTTGTTCTCATTTAGCCCGTATGTTGTTTTTGTTTCATTGGGATATGTTTTATGTAGCATAAAATCACAATGTTAAGGTCAGAACATTATGTTTTTGCTTTAAATTTTGAAATTATCCAATCTAATTTACAGCAAAAACTGCTCATGTATGTAGCATATCTCTGAATCATGATTAAAATGCAGTGGCTCTGCGACAGTTCCATGCATTCTGATTGATATAAATGCACAGTCAGGGAAAAAGTGCAATAAACCATCTAACTGCCAGAATCCTATTAAAAAAATGTGATACAGATTTTTGGTCAAACCGCCCAGCACTACATCTAACTTGCTGAATTTAAAGCTTTCAGTTGTTATTTCCCTCTCTCTGACACACTCTTGCTCCTCCAACCTTATGACATAAGATATTCTTTTGGCTTATTAAATTTCTGAAGCAGAGGCACACTGTGTCACATGACTTCCCGACACTGGATGTTTCAGAGACTATACTGTAGCACACCAATGTCCTTTGGAACTGTTTTGGCTTTATAATTATTTCAACAGATGTTCCATTGAATTTGGAAATTTGTCAACCTTATCAGTTTTTAGGGATTTACTACTGACCAATATGTGCTCACATTGTGGTGGTTGTGGTAACTGCCCAGATTAATGGTTTGGGTTGCTAAGCCACAAGTTTTACACTACCCTTTCAGCAGCCCTGAGCTTTTGGGACTGTGTGTCCAAAAATGTTTTCTCTAACCTCAAACCCTTTTCCCTCACATAGCATGTAACAGCGGCAAACACGTTTGGCCCACTACAGTCTTCTAGTGCCTAGCAGCATTAATTGGTCTCATGAGAGTGGGGCCAGCCCACAAGAATGTTGTAAATTTTATTGTCAAGGCGGTTCCACCACTTGGATCCAGAGTAGGGCTGTAGTTATCAATTATTTTAGTAATTAAGTATTCTACCGATTATTCCATCGATTAATCAAGTAATGGGATAAGAAGTTTTCTTTATTAAAGAGCAATACTAAATATACCAGAGAAAATAAGATAGGTTTCTTAAAATAAACAACTAATTTGTTTTCTTTTTAGAAAAATTTAAATTTTTATTGTTGAAATTGCATACATTAATAACCATTAAAACTAAACCCATTTAATTCATTTATTTGCCAAATTACATTCAAAATGCAAATATATCAATTTAATATATATATATATATATATATATATATATATATATATATATATATATATATATATATATATATATATATATATATAAATCAATTTCATATTACTTTAGAGAAAGGTAAATATTACAGCCTAAAACGAAGGCATAAATCTAGAAATTGAAACATTTAGATGTAGGGCTATTTACACACTATTTAATTCAGAGGAACATGAATTCATTTAACTTGCAGTTACAAATGAAATGTGAAATCAAAGCCGCCAGTAGACTGTTAAGTAAGTGAGTCATTGCGATTGAACTGAATCATTTAACGGGTGATTCATTCAAGAACAAAACACCGTCATGTTGCTCAAAGACGCAAAACAGTGCTGTGGCTGTGTTTGGAATGGTTATTTGTTGGCGAAATAGAGCAAAAATAGGCAATATGCTGTCTAAAACGTAAGTCTCTTAATATTAACTAATTGCTTATTGATGAACTGTTGCATAAAATCAGTATCACATTTGTAATCATGCTGAGGCACTCTTTTTTTTTTTTTTTTTGCCTCATTTGATATGAGAGAATGAGACAATCAACATAAATGACACTTAGTCTTTCACAAAATATGGCTAACTTAGGGACATAATAACTAACCACCATTAATTGACCATATGCACTGAAGACTTCCTTGTTTTAGGCAAGCCAGCTCAGTTATTTCCGGTCAACTGTACTGTGCTGTAATAGGAGTGTCCTTTGCTCGTTTTCTCTACATAATCCATTCACAATTTGAATAAATGGTTTTGTCTAAGAGGACCAAACATCCATGTATACCGTTTCAAGAATGACAAACGCGAGTGTAAAAAAATTATGCGAGTAAATGACACATCTGACAAGCCGATGTCAAAAACAGAGCTGTGCATTAAATGATTCAGACTAAATTCAGAGTAAGAAAACTACAGCAGCTAACAAGTTTGTGTTGGTTGAATTTAGGCTATTTATTAGCTTTTAAAACTTGAACTGTAAAAGATGTAGTTACTAAATTAATTATAAAATATTTCAAATTTATATTGATTCATATTGAATGCATTATTTAATTCTTAAACCATTAATATTTAACGTATTTAATTTGTAGTGAACTATAAATAAGTATTTAAATAATTCACCCTTATAGTCTGTTTGTGTCTGAGCTTATTTATTTATTTATTTATTTATTTATTTAATTGACTTTCTGCACTTGCTATACAATATACTTAAGTGCGGTAAAGTACTAAAATTTGTTATACTAGTAACATATAATAAATCGAAAAGCAGGACTAAAAAACTAGGGAGTTAAAATGGCAGCTGCGTTCCCAGAACATTCCCTGCAGGTTATTTTTAGGTTTCATTTTTATAACCTACAGGGAACGTTCCCAGAACACCCCACTTACCAAAAAGAAGTATACTTAAAGTTTATTTCATTAATTATACATAAGTAAAGTTCAAGTATATTATTAAGTATACTTTATGTAGTAAGTATACAAATGTCAGTGTACTATACTTATAAATGTATTATTTCAATACCCCTTGGGACTAAACTACTAGTTTAGTAGTTTTATTACTGCAAGTATACTCGTTTTCTTTAAGTGAACTTTACATCATACTTTAAGTATACAACTATGTCCCTATTAAGAATAAATTTGTATATATTTTGTTATATGAATATCTGAACATACAAAATATCAAAAGAAAAAACAGGGTATCTGCTTGTAATTAAAAACATTTTGTTCTAGCTTTATGCATTCTGTTTTATAAACACTTGAATGTGGCTAAGTTTTATAAGTAATAAAAAATAAGTAAATAATATTTTAGAATAGAACAAAAAGATGAAAAAAAAAATGATAAAGTGATAATCAAAATATAGATGGAGTCGATCAACACCCCAAAGCTTGACAGTCATTATCACCTCTTCATGAGACACATTTTATTCCATAACGTTACAGTTTTTATGCTGTTTTATGATTGATGTTTGTGTTAAAAACGTGTGGAAGCATCTGTTGGTTCGGTTTCTTCTTCACTTGTGTTTTGGAAATTCTGTACAGAAAATGTGTAATAGCGCCCCCTACCATATAGCAATGAAAACATGGATTCTCAGAAAACAATATTGCTCAAATATATTTAGATTTTTTCTAAGTCAAGTATACTTAAATGTAATTTTAAGTATATTTCTGAGAAGTGCATAAAAGGACATTTCTGAGAAGTACATAAAAAGTAGACTAAGAGTATACTTTCCTATTTTTAGTACAAAAACATAACGTGACGTAAAAAACTGTGGTGCGTTTAGTGGGGGGTAATTGGGAATGAATGGAGGAAAGTCATGTGAGAGAAGGCAATGCCTCCATTGCGATATTAATGGATATGACTGGTTATATTCGGTTGTGATTGGTTCATGTGATAAATCCCACCTCTTGTGTTTGTGCGCGCTTTCGCAAATCAGTCTGAATGAACAATGTAATTGGTGTTAATGGGAAGACTAATTTAAAAAATAAACAACTCACACACTTATATATCACCACTTTTTTTAAGTGAGCAGTCAGCTTGTTGTAATTTACAGTTTAATTTAAAGGTACATCTCCATGTCTAGCCATGAGAGCTCTGATGACTGATAAGCCAAAAATAAGTTTATTACAAAAAACTCAGGGCCTTCGTTGGGGGGAACAGCCAGGACTTTGGACATTGTTCCTGTGATGTAGTGAGTGCAATAAACGTGCCTTTATACTGCTGAGCATACGGGCTCTGGGGCCCACCCTTTTTTCCAGGACTCTGTGAATTCGACATCACTCATAAATATTTTGTCCTGGGCCCCCTGAATTCAAGCAAGCTACACTTCAGCCTGGCAACCAGCAGCTACATCTGCTGCATCTGGTCATCTATCTTCTCCATCTCTTCAGTGGCGGTTCTACACGGAGGCCTAGGGAGGCCCGTGCCTCTGTAGACATGTCCCTGGCCACCCCTGTGGCCCCCCCGTGCTGACCAAATAAAACAATTATAAATTTATTAAGATTTTACACACGAGCGCCAAAAGCGGAACTAATGCGACGCATCGTTCTACACGGGTAAATTAGAGCGGCGCACCGAAACACTGTGGCGCTGCTCGGTGAATGAGAGCGCAGCAACAACTAACACACACTGTATTTGTACACTGTACTGTATTTATCATTTTTTTATGGCCCTACCTCTTTTGCACCTGCACTCACTCTTGTACATAATAAATGTTTGTATGATTTTAAAGTAAAATAAAGTTTATAATCTTTAAATATCATTTGTCATTTTTTAATGTGCCCCTCTGGTTAAACACTGGCCCCTTCTTGGCCCCCCTAGTAAAATTTGTCTAGAACCGCCACTGCATCTCTTCCTTTGAAAGTACACCCCTATACTAAAAATTTCTCAGCCTTTTTTTCCCTCATACCTAAATGTACTTGAAAGCAGAAACACAACCACAGAGTTATTATATATCTGTTTGGACACCCATAAGAAAGTCCTTTTAAAGATTCCTAAAGAGAATCCTTGTGTTTTTTATTCTCAGTGTGTTTGAGGCCTTGCATGACAAACATGACAAATATCATTATCATCTTTGGTCACTTTGACCTTGAAAACACATTCCTAGAAAATGAAATTCTCTTGTATTATTATGTGTCTACTCCAAACCGCTGTTAAGATACAATAATTTAAATAGCTGTCACATAAAAAAGACAAAATAGCCTCTAATGATTCCAAACAATTAAAATCTATTTTATTTGATTTATTAGTTTTGTATTTTTTATTTTTTGACAAAATTAGGAGATTTACAGAACAATAAACAAAATAATTAAAACATCAGCAACAGGTTAAGTAAAAATATTATGTATTTATGATATGGTGCATATATATTTATGACTTTAGCAATATACTCTTCTCTAAAGTTTTTTTTCCCCCTCCTAGCAAACTAACATGGACGCTATGGATGCTGAATGACATTTTTTCCTGAGGTACAATTCTGTTCATAAGTATGCATACCCCTTTCAGAATTCGTAAGATGGTAATAATTTTAACAAAATATTAGGGTCATAAAATGGCAAGTTCTTTTTTATTTAGTACTGTCCTGAATAAGCTGTTTCAAATAATAGATGTTTCCATACAGCCCACAAGACAAAAGTTCAAAAGTTTACATACCCCTGAATCTTCAGTCTACTTTGTGGATGATCAACAAATGTGTTTGTGTAATAATTGTTTGTGATTCCCTTTTTTGTCCTGCACAGTTGAACTGCCCAGTGTCCTTAAAAAAATCTTCCAGATTCTGGACATTATTCGGTTTTCTAGCGTATTCCACATATTTAAATCATTTCCAGCAGTCACTGTAGGATTTTAAGATGCATCTATTCACATTTATCCATCTTGAGCTCCATCCTTTCACACTTTCGACAGAAGTCATTTGGAAATGATTAAGTAACCAAGACTGTCCTTGCAAAACTGATTATGCACTGACAACAGCGCATCTGTAGGGGTGAATGGAATATCGTTTCAGATTAGGTTTCGGATGATCCCAGTCTCCTTCCCACTGTGCGAGGATGAAACGCTGAAACAAAATCGTCTGAGAATGATTTTTTTTTACAATGTCCCTCTGTGTGAGACAACAAGAATGGAGTTTAGAATTGATTTACCTGAACATAGAGGACAAATATAATCATACTTTTCTAACAGTTCATTATTTTCTGCTAAAAGAACTGTGTTTCATGGATGAGACAGCAAAGAAAGATATAAAAAATCTCCATGTGTCCTTTAAACATCCTTTAAGATTAGATCAACCTAGTTTTGTTGACCACATAAATACAAACCACATACATACAAACATAACCCTTAATACTAAATTAGGATGCAGTTCACGGACCATGGACATGTGTGAATGTCATTGAATGCTCAAAAACCACACAAAAAAGCTTGGTTACATGGATAACAATCTGCATTCACGATATGTGGTTGTTCAGTTGCTGGGGAAAAAGTTTGGATCTGTTCCGAGCACAATAAAGGCTTGACCGTTCCACCGACTGTCAACAATAATATCAAACATTGAGCTGACAGGACCATTAAGTCTGCAGGGAGCTGAGTTGCTGTGGCTGTTAGCGATGTGCACACACTGAAAGATCCGACCGCATACATCTGTTTCCTGCCGATTCATCAATGATTATAGAAATAAATCTTACAACTGATAATCAGCTGAAAAACAGTCGGCTATTGGAGCACCAGCCTTACAAGCTTAGCACATTGCTAAATAATGAGCTTGCCAGGCTTGCATATTTTTATTTGATTAAATGTAATGATCAGTTATTACACGTGGCTCACTCTTGGAGTCCAAGCGAACTGACGAAAACATGACACTGTTTAAAGTTTATTTTTGTGTACTAATGATTTTTTTTAAATATGCTGGGTTAGTTATAATTTAACATCTATGAACAACATCTGTGGTGTACCGCATTGCTGTGGTGTACCACATAAAATCATTTCAACCAATCCCTCATTTAGTAAAAATGATTCAGAAACATATTTACACTAATGCACTTCCAGCAAAAGTCCAGCACATACAAATTCTGCTTTGAATGATGAAAAAGCAACGTCCATTTTAAAGAAGTTAAGAAACACTTCTCAAGAAGTGTTTGATAAGCTGAGGTAAATGTATCCTCCATGTCTCAGGAGCAGTGTGTTTTGGAGGCAGCTCAACAATAGCACAGTAGTCAGCATGTTTGCTGTGGCTCTGAGCAGTGTTTCATAAGAAAACCTCAAAACAATCGCACACACACAAATCTGGATTCCAATTTTGTGGGCACATTCCATAGACGTAATGGTTTTTATACTGTACAACCTGTATTTTCTGTTTTCTTAACCTACAGGGTTCTCACGCTTCTTGAAAGTACTTGCATATCAGACACATGGATTCAAGGGCTGGAAAGTACTTGAAAGCAAATATAGGTCCTTGAAAGTGCTTGAAATAAATTTGAAATAAATTTTGTTTAGTAGACTGTTGCTATTTCAAAATTGTTCCTATATGCACAGTCAAATAAAACAGCATTAATGATTGAGGTGGAGATGGAGTAGCGCGAGAAAAAAATCTTGAGAGCTGATGCGCACATTGCGCAGCCCTGCATGAACCTATGGGGAAGCAGTGCATTTGTGACAGAAAACTACTGCATGCGACTATGAAAAAATATTTAAAAGCATCAGTGCAAATGAGGCTATAAGCGTATTTGTGCTTGCCCTGAGGGGAGCTTCAAAGGTTTCTAACGTACTTACAACGTGTTTTTGCAGCGGTGAGGTGAGTAATGTATCACAGACATATGTTGATTCCTTGACCACAACTACGTTTACATGCACATGTGCGCTGATGTGCGCGTTTGTCACAAGCTTCAAATTGGAATTGATATTTTTTTCCCATGCGCACAATGTGCAAGTATATTGTTTCCCTTTGTTTGCGCATAATAACCACTCTCCTACACTGTTTCTTTATTTATTTTTAACAGCAGAATTAATATTTATCCATTACTGCTTATATTAATCATGCAGTAAAAATGCTCCTCTTCGCACCTATAACCAGACGTCTGTGGATGAGCTGCATCGATTATAATGGAAGATCACGATGAATGAAGGAGAGAGACAGATTTATTGATTAAGGGTTTGCAAATGATATTGATTTAATACAACAGTTCACTAAGAAGTTAATAGAAGTTGGCTTGCATTGTCTGAACACTATTGCCTGATTTTGCTCTGTTCCGTCAACGAAAATTGTTTCAAACAAAGTGGCAGCTAAGCTGCTGCGCATCTCTATTCAAACACAGCGTTGTTTCGTTTATGCATGAATGAACTTTTTTTTTTTAAACTAATCTGATTCAATTACCCATTCATAAAGACAGTCACTTGCTTCTTTCCTGAATGAATCAGCCATTCGAAAGAATCAATTCAATGAACAATTCAGTGATAAAATCAGTGACTTGCCGCCACCTACTGGCAGTTTTACTTTCATTTTAAAGTATCTTTTCTGTTATTTAAATCATTTAATATTTCTATATTCAAAATTTTATATATAAAACATTAACCTCAACATGAAGTTATGAATTTCATTGCACTCATGCGACCGCTGAGCCTCATTAGTACAATTTGTTTTACACTGATTACATTTGATTGGTAACTTATTCTTATTCTATTGTTTTAATTAAAAATTTTAAGCTTATACATATATATTTTTTTAATTTAACAAAAGATGACATACTTTTAATAAAGATAGAAAAATGCCATTACAAAGGTAAAAACTAAATTTCCTGTAAATCACTTTAAGGAGTCAAATATCGTCTCGTAATGGGAAAAGTAATATCTAATCAGAATTTGATTATTGATTAGAAGGTGCTCCTGAAATTTTTGACTGTGCTCCTAATTTTTTTTAGAGGTCTTTTATGACGCTACATATGCTGGCATGTGAATTTGCTTTAAAAAGTCCTTGAAAGTCCTTGAATCTGGTGTTCATGAAAGAGTGGGAACCCTGACCCTAAACCTACACTTAAACTTACCTCTCACAGAAAACTTTCTGCTATTTTAGATTTTCAAAACACTTCATTCTGTATGATTTATTAACTTGTTTCCTCATAGGGACCAAACAAAACAAAATGTCCCCACAAGGTCAAAATTTACTGGTATTACTACAGCTGTGGGGACATTTGGTCCCCACAACTATAGAATAATTTATAAACTTGTTTCCTCACGGGGACCAAAAAAAAAAAATGTCCCCACAAGGTCAAAATTTACTGGTATTACTATAGTTGTGGGGGCATTTGGTCCTCATAATGTAGGAAATGCCAGGTACACACGTTACAGATTTACTGTATTAGTGAAGACATCTCACAATGCTTCATAAAAAAGGGGATGATAATTGGAAAATCCCAAACCTGAAACTACCATAAACCAAACCTTTAAACAAACCTGTTCATATCAATATATATTTAACTCCTTCCCCGTCAAACACTTAATTTTCCGTTATTTTTTAGACAGTGCTTCCCCATAATTTTTTGTTATTTATGAGACAACGCTTCCCCACCAAACATGTAATTTATCGTTATTTATGAGACAACGCTTCCCTGTAATTTTTCGTTATTTATGAGTCAACTCTTACTTGCCAAACACGCAATTTTCCATGTATTAATGTTATACGCTTGGGGGTGCTATTATGCAACGCTTGAGTTTTTTTATGAAACTTACCTACATTCATTAACATTAATTAAAAAAAAAATGCGTGAAAGTACAATAAAACTGTTAAGCTATTAATTTTTTAAAAGTCATTTTTGTTAAAGGGGTCATCAAATGCCATTTTCCACAAGATGATATGATTCTTTAGGGTCTTAATGAATAGTCTATAACATACTTTGGCTAAATTTACTTTGGTGTAACTATACATGTATTCGTACCGAATCGTCACGGTATGGGCATCTCGGTTCGGTGCATGAGGCCTTACAACGAATACAGGCAATTCACCCTCAACCCAGAAGGGGGCGCCCGCAGTAATGCAACTCTGTTTGATGACCACCAGCAGAAGAACAGCGAATGCCTTGAGTTGCGCACTTGAAAACAAAGCCCACTAGACAGTGATCATGTGCTGATTCTGAATGTGCTGATGCTGATTCTCTCACTGACAATGGCGTATACTTTAAAGGCTTGCGCATTCAACTGTATGCGAAATAGAGCTTTGTGCTCTTGTATCCTACCTCTCTTATTTGGCACAAATCCAAATATTCCACTATATTTCCATATTTGAGATGCATCCAAATGCTAAACTATTATTTATTATGTAAATAATCGACTTTGTACTTCAGTCATGTTCTAACGGTGACACAGTGAGGCGGACGCACTGATGTTTGGTTCACCTTGTTTTATTTTGATAAAGTACCAACTGCGCTGTTAAGTTAGCAATGCTAGAAGCCTGGAACTGATAGGTTTTGTGTTTGTGTGCGCCGGCACAATTACTTCAACTTTCCTCATACCAGCAAAATCAGTTTAAACAAATAGAATGTCGCTTTCTGCCATTTGAGTTTCCTTTCTGTCACAAAACTGAATTGAAACTCAGCAAATATAAGCTACGTTACATGTCGCACAGTTTTTTCCCCTTGTTTATCAATTCACTAAATTAAATATATTTTTAAGTATTTATTCCTTGTATGTATATATGTACTGCAGGTTTTATAGCCTATATATTATATTAATTTGACATATTTGATATTTTCACTTGTACATGGAAAAACTTGTACTACTGTCTGTTTAAAATAAATGAAAAGAAACCTAGCATAGTAAATTTGTTTTTTTTTTCCTGTTGTACCGAAATCGTATCGAACCGTGACCCTTGAACCGAGGTATGTACCGAACCGTGACATCTGTGTACTGTTACACCCCAAATCACTAATGATTTGCATGAACATTTACGCATTTAGGTGGATCGGGGGTGCATTCCCTTAAAAAACAAAAGTAATCATCTGCATCTTCAGCGGCTCAGATGTCAGGAGAAAATTTTGACTGATCGCTAAGGAGACATTCTTGTCTACTCCTGCTCTGGCGTTGAAACAATGGCGGATAGTTTATCGCTCATTCAGCTCACTCAGGGCGGGTCTAAGGTAAGATGGCCGTGTCAATCAACTCTCGTGATCACTGCCTTGTTCTGTGTGACATCACACAGCCAAGAATCTGAGAATGGCTTGATTTGAGAAAGGGGTTATTATTTATAAGGATTTTTAAAAAGCACTGGGTGGATTATTATTATTATAGAGTAGATGTGTACACACACTGCCAACACACATTTATGTTCAAACAACATGTAAAAGTGAATTTTGCATCCCATGACCCCTTTAATTTAAATAATCTGAAATAAAATAAGACATAGATTTTAGATGAAATATGAAAATGAGAAAAATTACCTTGACAGATAAATGGAATAAGCCAATTTAAAAAAAAAAAAAAAAATCCTAATAAAAATGACAAAAGCAACTATCAAAAATAATAAAATTACTCAAATGTACTGTATCTAAAATTCAAATGAAAACTGTAAAATTAAAAGCTAATTTAAAATGTTAATAAATAAAAGTATAATATAAAAGTATAAATAAAACTAAAATAGCACTGCTAAAATGTGCTCACAAGCTGGTTCATTGTTTCACTGTTAGTGAGAAGAAATGTGAATAAATATGAGGACATCTATGAGGATTCCAGAATTTGTGTTCTTGCCACCTGCAACTAATCAAACTCCTCTGACGTGTGACTGCAAAACAGATAAAATGTCCTATTGCAGTGTTTCTCAATGTTTTTCATGCTCTACCATTGCTATGAATTACTAAAACAGTCAGTATTACGCTTCAATCATTAACGTAAAGTTAACCATAGATTTATAATGTACCATTATTGCAGATATCACAATTCATGAATCATCTGCATACCTTCTGGTTATTTTAAAGACAGAGAAACTGTGAACTAAGGTTTCTCCAAAAAGCAAACAAGCCATTCTTATAAGCCATACGTGTATGAAAATCAAGTGAATTGTTAACATTGTCATGCTGGGTGAAGAACAACAGACACCATGTTGTGTGCTCATAAAAACAAACATACAGGTCGGTGAAGAAAAACGTGTGAGTAAGTAGATACTACACTGTGTTTGCAAAAGCCCTTAATGTGGTAACTGTATACATGGTTCATTTTGAAGCTGTCGTGTTAGAAACAGTCAGGGAGTTCATGCTTTTTCTCTAAACTTGTGTTACGGATGCACAGACATTCAGCCCACTGAGTTCAAGAGCAGCTTGATTTTATCATCACTCTCTGCCACACAAGAAGATTAATGTAGGAGTGAGCAATTAGTCATGCTCTCAAAAACACTTATTTAGTAAACCTACATACCAGCGAACCGCACATTAGTTCGCAGAGGTTGTTATTACCAACAGAAGCCACACTTACACTTGGTTGGATGATGGTATTTTTGAATTTTTGAACAGAATGAATGTAGTTTTAGATGATTTACTGCAATAAATAAAGCACTCGCCTATTGGTGTCAGAAATCATAATGAATCAGAGAACAAATTGGAACAAAATCAAGAGTTCTAAATCATAATCATCACCACTAGCATATGGCGTTGTTTAGTGATTTTGTTTGGTTAACAAACAATTTAAGGATTAATTTTTTTTATCAGTTGAGTAGGTTCATGTGTCTCTTTTCCGGTTTAATTGCATGTCCCCAGGTGTCTTTTTAAATAATCTTGTTTTCCCATTAGTCCTAGTCAGTAGAAACAACTCTTGTTTGCTTTGCTCTTTGTGCGTCTTGCCCTTTAACGGTTATTATGTTTTTGTTAAAGCGATTGTTCATCCAGAAATGAAAGTTTAAATGAATCTTTTATTCTCCCTTTTGTGTTCCACATAATAAAGAATGGTTTGGAATGACACAAGGGAGAATAAAAGATTCATTTAAACTTTCAAAATATTTTAAAGAATGTTTCAATTGCCGGTTGTCCAAAACAGCATATGGATTGGACTTTAATTCTATGGAGGGAAAAAAAAGACAGAAAAAAAAAACAAAAACAGAAAAAAGTAAGTCATACAGGTTTGGAACAACACAATGGTTACACAACTAAACTTTTTTTTTTCTTTTAATCTCTTTAAGTTACTATCCTGCAGCGTTTAGCTCCAATCCTAATTTTCCAATCCTAAAACACTAAAATAGCTTTTATAGCTTCTTCCTTAATGCTTCTTTAAAAAGTCAAGGCCAGTTTTCCAACAGTGGCTACATCGTCCTTGTTCTTAGAAAGAATCTTAGTGAGCTTTCTGTAATTTTATACATTCTCCATGGCTTGACTAATGTCATTCAGGTGGCTGATGGAATGCTGTACACTGTGACGAACTGCTCAGTGATCTTGCTCCCCCAGCAGGTGGATATCAAAACATAACAACTGTAACTTATTATAGTTAAAATTAGTTAGCTTGACAGGGAAGAACACTGTTTTTTAAAACTATTAGGCCTACATTTTATACAGTTGAGGTCAAAAGTTTACATACAAAATACATGTTATTTTTTATTTAGTGCTGACCTGAATAAGATATTTAACATAAAAGATGTGTACATATAGTCCACAAGAGAAAATAATAGCTGAATTTATAAAAATGACCCAGTTCAAAAGTTTACATACGCTTGATTCTTAATACTGTTGTTACCTGAATTTGTTTGTTTGTTTATTTAGTAATAGTTGATCATGAGTCCCTTGTTTGTCCTGAACAGTTAAACTGCCCACTGTTCTTCAAAAAGTCCTTTAGTTCCCACAAATTCTTTGGGTTTTTTTTTTTAGCATTTTTATGTATTTGAACCCTTTCCAACAATGACTGTATGATTTTGAGACCCAACTTTTCACACTGAGGACAACTGAGGGACTGAAATATGGAAATCATATTCAGATGCTCACTGATGTTGCAGAAGGAAACACAATGCATTAAGAGCTGGGGGGTGAACATTTTTGAATTCTTTGAATTGCTTTTGAATTTGAAGATCAGGGTTTAAATTTATTTTGTCTTCTGGAGAACAGTGTCTTCTGTAGTTTCTGAAGAGCAGTAACAAATAAAAAAAAAAAAAAGAAGATATTTAGGCAAAATAAAAATAAAAAATTCGTTCTATTCAAAAGTTTACACCCTTGGCTCTTAATGCATTGATTTTCCTTCTGGAGCATCAGTGAGCGTTTAAAGCTTCTGTAATAGTAGAGTCTCTCAGCTGTCCTCAATGTGAAAAGATGAATCTCAAAATCATACAGTCATTGTTGGAAAGGATTCAAATACACAAAAATGCTGGAAAACCAAAGAATTTGTGAATTTTCTGAAAAACAGCGAGCAGTTTGACTGTTCAGGACAAACAGGGGACTCATGAACAACTATTACTAAACAAAAAACACAGCTGTGGATCATTCAGGTAACAACACAGTTTTGAGAATCAAGTGTATGTAAACTTTTGAGCAGGGTCATTTTTATAAATTCAACTATTATTTTCTTTTGTGGATTGTATGTAAACATCTTTTATGAGAAATATCTTATTTAGGTCAGTACTAAACAAATATAAAAAAAAAAATAACATGCATTTTGTATTATCTGTCTTATTTTGGAAAAATAATTAACATTTTGCAGATTCTGCAAGGTGTATGTAAACTTTTGATCTCAACTGTATATAATTATTTTCATACTGTTATATAAGATTTCAGTGTTTCTACACTGATGTTGTACTGTATTGTGGCAACAGATATTACTGCAATGGTGCTAAAATTAATTCTGATTTCTGTAATAAAACGATAACTAATAATAATAAAAAAAACATTGTATATTGTTAATGTTATAAATAATTATCAGAGAGTTTTTGAAGATGCTAATTTATAATAGGCTTTACAGCTCCACAGTGGGAAGAAGACCTATCAGAAGATTTTCCAGATGAATTATGGGAAAGTGAGCATCAGTGGATGCAAGTGGATGATTTATATTGATATGTATGTTTGATTCAATTGTTAAATTTTCTCATTCTATTTGGCACTATTTGTTTTCATTTAGGCATTATGTAGAACCAATATTATTCATTGAAGAACATCTCTGGAGACCTTACTGCATGTTTCCCTCTTACAGCAATGTGTTTTTTATTATTAGATATAAAAACTGAAAACATTTCAGTAAAAGAGACAAGAGCCAGGCACCACAGGATTGTGGTTTTACATGCTGGTTAGGACATCAACATCAAGCTGACACATATATATGACAGATATTATACCCTACTATTTAAAGGTTTAGGGTCGGTAAGATTTTTGAAAGAATTTGAAGAAAATCTTCAGCAAGAATATATTATATTAATCAAAACTGACAGTAACAACATTAATGTTACAAAAGATTTCTATTCCAAATAAATCATGTGATGCTGCAGACTGGAGTAATGACTGCTGAAAATTCAGCTTTGCCATCAGAGGAATAAATGTTAAAATATATTAACATAGAAAGTAGTTTTTTAAATAACAATAATATTTCACAATATTATAATTTTATTTCTTTTTTAAAGACATTTTTTTTAAAGAAGTTAAAGGGGACCTTTTATGCAAAAATCACTTTTATAAAGTGTTGTGTGGCCACAGTGTGTAAAAACATCCAGCATATAATTAGTAAAAAATCCACCCGCTCATTTTTTATAATCCCAAAAAATCATAAACAGTCTCTCTAAACATGCCATTCTAGATTTCTCCCCACATCATCATAGGAAGAAATCCCGCCCATTTGTGACAATCTCTGCCCTATTAGCATAGACACAGTCCTGAGTGAGAAGCAACAGTCTGCCATTACTGATTTCTCGCTGTAGCTGCTGGAGATATACAATGTCAGTGCCAAAGAGGCATTATAAGTGCTGTGTTTTAGGATGCACCAATGAACATCTGAGCAGCTGAGGATACTGTGTTTAAAATTTCATTTTCGAAGGAAACGTCCTGGAAAAGACTGGTAAAGTCCCTTATATGTTTAGGGATCGATACCAACGCTTTGTCCCTGAACGTCAGCTCCAGACAAACTATCACGCGTTTGTTTTCCAAATTGCCTTTCTAGAGCTTCTTGGCACCCTGTAAGGCTAATGTTGCTAAAGCTACCATTGTCTCTTCCTGTTTTTACTGATGCTGCCTTCACGTGCTACCAGAACGATCGTAAATAGGACTGTGGTAGTTAAAAACTGAAAGAAATGTCGACCGCTTGAATTTGTCAAACTCATCATCTCAATTTATAAAGTTTGTGATAGCATGCAAAGGCACCATGAGACCAGCTATGTCATTATTTTTAGAAGGCCATGCTCCCCGTCTGTGTAATTAATCAACGCGCATTTATAATGCACAGTAAAATCAAGCGACTGACTTTTATACTGATTCCGGTTCGAACATATAAGGCTGAAGACGGCTACTGAAAGTTTCTGACATTTTCATTGTGTGAGATTGTTCTGTTTAATATTGCTGGTTCTTGAAGCTCCGCCTTCTTCTGAAAAGGGGGCTGGGAGCACCAGTTCATTTGTATTTAAAGGGACAAACACAAAAATGGCATGTTTTGCCTCATACCTTAAAAGCTACTGTATAAGCTACTGTATAAAAAAATTATCTGTGGGGTACTTTGAGCTAAAACTTCACATACACACTCTGGTGACATCAGAGACTTATTTTAGATTTTGTAAAAAGGGGCATAATAGGTCACCTTTTTAAAAGTTTTATTTTTCTCCTCACTTGTTAATCAGTGCTTCCTCCTGAGCTCCATCCTTGTCATCTGTACAAATTGTTTAGCAAAGGAATGTTTGATATATGAAACACAGCTGCTAATTGAGAAGTGACGCAAGATCTCTGTGTCTCTGTCTGTTTGCGTCTCGTCAGGCAGACGCCAGTAAAAAATCAGAGGATGTCAGAGGTCATCCATTAGGTTTGCTATTGGACATCAGTCTGAGTCAGAATCACAAACAGCTGACCTTACCGACCTGCTTAATACAGCATGAAATAACATTAAGTCCATTAGTTCGAATCAGACTTTAAAGGCTGTTCAGTCAGAATCAGTTCTGACGCGTTAGCAAATCAAGTCAAACAATTACCACACAGATTTTCTTCTCAGCTCTCACTATTATATTAAGAGGTCTAAAAAGTGTAAGATTAACTAGACCAGAAACCACAAGCGTAAACAGACTGCTCCCAGAACAATTCAAGATGCTTCCAGGAATCGAAAAGTGTCTTCTAGAACAACAAAACATGATTAAACACACTGCCAAAAACAGGAATCCTTGCATCTCACTGGGACATGCGTCTGAAAGCCATATGATGATAACAACCTGCTGGTAAATTACCAAACCAGACCGAGTCTGAGACTACACTGTTGACAGTGGTGTAGAATTAGTGACAGCTGAACAAACGGACCTGGCCATCCCCCAGCTGAGCTCCCACCTCTCCCCCCTCAACCTAATCTGCTCCTGTCCTCAATCCTGGGTCAGTTATTCATTTCTTAAACCTCAGAAGAACACAGGGCCAGCTTCCATACCACTGTTCTCAAAAGATGCGCTCTCAGGCCATGGCTGTTCACAGACAAACATCAAAGGTAGGTTTCTTTTTCCCTTCCTGCTACGTGGAGACTCCTTGGTAATTAGTCTTATTTCTGAATGCTTTCAGAATGGAGTTATGTGAATAATTGAATATGCCCAGGAGAGCTCTGAATACTGATGTGTCAGGCTGAAGCTGTTAGGAGCTTATGGGAATGCGAGGTTGGTGTGGTCCCCTGATCGCACAGCATTGACGACCATGTTGATATGTATCATAGACTCTGTCTGTGTTGATTTATCACGGAGTAAGACACATGATTTGGATTTATGTTATATTTAGTAGGTTATTTAGATTGTTTTGCCAAATGACTCCAGAGGATTTATTGAAAACAATGTGTGCGGAAAACCCATACTTTAGCATGTACACCCTTGTCAGCAAAGCAAACAGCCTTCCTCACAAAACACTTCATGTTAGGCCATCCATATAAAACCATATGATAGACTATTGTTTGTGAACCACGCAGCCGCTTTATGTTTTCATATACGTGGAGGGTCTAAAGTGTATTAACTTGCACACTGTCATTATGTGCAATGTTTCTGGCTATTATGGATTTATGTGTCTGGGCAGCCGGAAAGAAATGGCTTTAAAGGTTAAACAAACACCTGTGTGACAGGCATACAGGGCTGCAGACAAAGAGCTCCTGCAGACAGCCATAAAATCCCTGGGAAAAAAGAAAGGACGTTGCCAAAACCACCAAATGAAAGCACAATTTTTCAGCTAATAAGAAAGTTAGAGTATAAAATGGCATACTGTGAATTAAATTGACACTTAAGGAGTCTCAAATGACTAAGTACTAAGTACATCTACACAGCTCATTTACTTTGTCTACTATAGATGGGACTGTACCTTGTTTGGACCCTGATGGGCTTCAGTCTAAGTGCCCCTCCACTTGATTTGGACCCTGCAGAATATCTGGAGAATTATGACGACTCAAAGACATGGGAGCTAAACATGTACGGAAACACGTATCATTATGATGACCTGGCTGAGGAGGTGAGGGGAGGTTTCACGAGTTTTGTCAGTGTGTCTAGTCCCTTTAAAGGAATAGCCTTCCAAAAATCTAAATTTTGTCAATAATTACTCACCCTCATCTCGTTCCAAACCCGTAAGACCTTTGTTCATCTTCAGAACACAAATTAAGATATTTTTGATGAAATCCGAGAGCTTTCTAACTACATAACTACCACGCTGAAAGCCCGGAACGGTAGTGAGGACATTCTTAAAAGAGAATAAATTGTTGAATAAAGTCATTATTTTAGTTTTCTTTGCACACAAAAAGTATTCTCGTAGCTTCATAAAATTACGCCTAAATCACTGATGTCACATGGACTATTTTAATGATGTCATTACTACCTTTTCTGAGCCTTGAATGTGGTAGTTATGTTGCCGTCTGTGCAGGATTAGAAAGCTCTCAGATTTCATCAAAAATATCCTAATTTCTGTTCTGAAGAAAAGAGTAATTAATGACAGAATTTTCATTTTTGGGTGAACTATCCCTTTAAGGAAGAGTCACTATGAACATGTTTATGTTTGTTGTTATGTTCTGTGAAGTCATTTTGTCTGACCTTTCTTTTTTTTCTCACTGGCTGAGGTTGGGACTCTGGCTCCTCCTCCAGCAGTCACTCAGCCACCTGCTATAGTTCCTCCAGAGGACTATGTTGAGGAAGTGACACTGCCGCCCCGTCCGACAAAGTCACCTGTCCCTTCCACTTTAGACTTCCATGATCCGGGCCTGTTTGGGCCTGACACAGGCTTAGGTAGATGGATGATAGGCTTTAAAGGGATAAAAATATTGTGTTTCCTATTTAGGTTGTTCATCTTTGCCCTCTAGTGGTGTAAACGGTCATAATATAGTATCCTCTCTTCCTCTCAACTGTAGGGATGCCCTCCTGCCTGCTGTGTGTGTGTATCAGTGGTAGTGTGTACTGTGATGACTCAGATCTGACTCAGATTCCACCTCTCCCCAAAGAAACCACACACTTCTATGCTCGCTTCAACAAGATCACAGAGATCAGGCCCACAGACTTCAGCAATCTCAGTAAGACTCAAAGAGATGTCTTTCTTCTCTCTTGTAAATACAAATGTGCTTTAATTTATAGCTAGATTTAAAGTTGTATTATGAATCAAACTGAATTATGTTTAAGAAAACTGCACTTAATGCTGCAGATCAGCTGAAACGGATTGACCTGAGTGGAAACCAGATAAGTAAAGTGAACACGGATGCTTTTCGTTCACTGCTTCAGCTTCAGGATCTCATGTTGGCTGATAACAACATCCAGGCACTTCCAGAACTCCCAGCTACCCTCAAACACATCGACGTTCGCAATAACCAGCTGAGGAGTTCAGGCTTGCATGCAGAGGCCTTTAAGGTATGTAGACAACCGTTCAGTAGAGTTGGAGTTGGTAGGATTTTGTAATGTTTCTGAAATAAGTCTCTTATGCTCACTAAAACATTTGTTAAAAAATACAGTCATTTGTTTGCATTTATTTTATCCAAAGTACAGCAAAAACAGGATAATGTTGAAATATTGTCTCCTATTTCACTGTTATCTATTTGAATATATTTTAAAATGTAATTTATTCCTGTGATTCCAAAGCTTTGCATCATTGCTCCAGTCACATGATCCTTTAGAAATCATTTTAATATTCTGATTTGCTGCTCAAAAAACATTTATTATTATTATTATTATTATTATTATTATTATTATGTTGAAAACAGCTGAGTAGAATTTTTTAAGGTTTCCTTTTTTTTTATTGCTAAAGAGTTGACATTTTTTTCTTCTGCGGTCTACTGTACAGATGTGAATTTACTGTTGTCAAAGCCTGAGGCTTTTGGTGTAAAAAGGCCTTTACATTTGCCAAAAATTTAACTTTTTTTATTAACAAGCAAGCAAACCCTGCCCAGATTTAAAAAGTAACACAAAAGTAACATAACACATTACTTTCCATAAAAAGTAACTAACGTAGTTAGTTACTTTTTTTAGGGAGTAACTCAATATTGTAATGCATTACTTTTAAAAGTAACTTTCCCCAACACTGTATACATATATATACATATATATATATATATATATATACTATTATTATTATTATTATTATTATAGTCTTTTTGTTAAATACTGATATTAAATATTAAATATTAACTGGAGTAATGATGCAAAAAATGTAGATTGGATACATTGTAAAATATATTCAAATAGAAAACAGTTATTTTAAATAGTAAAAATATTTGACAATATTACTACTTTTCCTGTATTTTGAATCAAATAAATGCAGGCTTGGTGAACAGAAGAGACTTCTTTAAAAAACATTAAAAATCTTACTGTCCACTTTTGACTGGTAGTGTATATAATAAAATATAACAATTAAAATAACTGTTTTCTATATTAGTATATTTTCTACAGTGTTATACTTTATTTCTGTGATGAAAAAGCTGAATTTTCAGCATCATTACTCCAGTCTTCAAGGTCACATGATGCTTCAGAAATCATTCTAATATGCTGATTTACTGTTCAAATAGTTACATTTCCACTGGCAAATTACAGACAGCGCATGGAATGATCTTGATAGTCTTATCTTGTTTGTGTTCATTCTCTTTCCTGAGTAGGAAATGAAAGAACTTCAGTTCCTGTACCTGTCAAGCAACAAGTTAGACTACATTCCCGTTCCCCTACCAGACAGCCTACGAGTGCTCCACTTGCAGGTAAAAACAGCTCCTGCTACTCTCCTCATTAGTAACAAGTAATGTCCTCAGATTTAAAGCTACTTCTCTTTCTTTTCCTCTAGAACAACAATATACAGAGCATAAGCCAAGATACTTTCTGCAACACCCATGACATAAACTACATACGGAAAGCCCTGGAGGACATCAGGCTTGATGGCAACCCTGTGGACATCAATCTTTACGCCCAGGCTTATGTCTGCTTACCACGATTACCTATAGGAACTCCAGTTTAGGACAGTGTCCCCCTATTTTCCCAGTTTGTGTGTGTATGTGTGTATTTTCTGAACTTCAAAACTCCTGTGACCACAGGAAAATAATTTGAAACAAAAAGATCAAATACTTTAAAATATCACCATATCAATATCTAGGCAGTCAATATCTGTCTTTTAAATTCCATCTAGTGACTTTGGCATGTTGCTGAACCGGTAGTCAAATAACCATATAAATAAATAGCACACACAAATATTACAGCTCAAATACTGCTAAACTTTTAGAAGATGAATTATTGTATGTGATTTTATAGAATTCTAAGCTTCACATTTCTGCTCCAGATATTGGCACCATACACTTCCATTGTTAATGCCTCAAATCTTGATTTTTGAGTAGAAATTATTGTGATAAAAATTATGCGGCAGAAGTTTAACTTGAACTGAACCCAATATTTTCTTGCAGAGAAAGGCTTACCAAGACAAAGCTACTGGGTTGTCCTTTTTTTTTTTACATGTTCTGGGCTGGTAGATGCATCAGGGAGCCGGTACTTCAACACAAAAAAAGTCAGATTTTCATAAGATGTCACCTTTAAGACCATTTTTTGAAGGTCTTGGTCTTGTTTTGGTCTCGACTGTATTTTTACTCCATCTTGTCTCTGTTTCAAACTGAAAGGATTTCATTAATTTCTGTAATTCCATTTATAATTACACTGTTGACCCATCCCTTACACCTTAACCCACCCTTAAACCTACCCATACCACCAAACCTTTCCCTACCTTTACCCATATCCCACCTCAATAGCAGCAAAAGTGTTTTGCAATATGACCACATTAAGTACATTGTACTTATTTTTTTAATGCAAGTGCATAGTAGTTAAGGCCACTTAATATAAAGTGGAACCGTAAACTTGCTCAGTAGATCACCTGGTACAGCACTGCACTTGCTATGCGGAGCTCTTGGTTTATAACCTTTTTATCACCACTAACCAGTACAATACATACAACAACATAATAAAACATTTCCAGATTCATGTTTCGTCTGTTTCACATAAAACTGAACACACTTTTAGCAGCACTCACTGGACATTTCACTTTTAAAGTGTAGCAATAATGTTGTAATAATAATGTGCAACAGGCAATATAAAAATTTTGCACAAATGTCACCATAGGCATGTTTTTGTCATGTTCTTTTTACTGAGATGATGTGTTTTTATAAATGATATAAATGATTTTTTTTCAACCACCGTTTTAGGCACATTTTATTCTTTAATGGCATTGCAATATACAGCATTACACAAGAATGTATGTGATGCTGCCTTCCAATTTGTTAATAAGAAGGCAGTGTAATCATGCTAACTACCTTTTGGGACAGCCTTCATGTTGTGAGCACGCCTATGATGGCTTAAAATATCGTAGTAGGCAGATCACTAGGTTTTGGAACAGAGACATTGATTAGTCATGACAAAGTTACAGAGGAAGCCAGAGCAGGGGTATATTGTACAATTGATTTTCAATTTTCACCACAACGTGGCGCCATTCTCCAATACTTTCTGTCTGCTGTGAGATATTTCTGCATTTCTATAGACACTCAGCTCCATCTGTCAGGTGTTTGTGTCATTTAATCTCAGTATGATGCTAACGGTCTTTGAGAATGCACTCTTCTTTATTAATGATGCAGTATGTTTGCTTGATTTGCTCAATCTCTGTTTTCCATTCAGTAGTTTTCAGGATGTATATACAGTGACAACTCAGCTGCATCTATTTTTAAATCAATTCGTTCATGTACCACTGCAGGTGGTTTCTGAGGTTACTTAGCAACTGTCAAATATTTATAGTTTGACATTTACCCATGAGCGCAATGTAAAGATACTGCTAGATTATTTGCACTGGATGTTAAGCACCTGTAAAGACGCAACAAATGTAATCCCATGAGGATGAACAGGTTTTCACACATCAAAATGTGTGCGCTCATTCTTTCAGCTTTGGTGCCATAAGTGCGATGTCCAATTGGACAAAGTGCCACACAGGTCTTCACTGCAAACATCCCACACAGATCCATTTAATGCCGCATTTTGAATCAAGCCCAGATTTCTGTCCAAACACTAAATTAAACACAACAACAGAAAATTACAGTTTGGCTCTTTTTCATGGCACTGAGATCAACAGCAGTAGCTCTCAAACGGTTTGTTTCAGAATACAGATTATATATGAATATATGACAAAGAAGCACCCTGGCACAATCACAAAACTGTTTGAACAATACTGTCATTAAAATTTAACATTAATTTAGGATTATACAAGTTAAGGTCCATTTGCAGCATTTGTAGCATAATATTGATTGCCACAAAAAAATGTCCCTAATTTTCACTCTCAGTATTAAAATACTGTTTTAAAAAGCCACGAGATGTAAACTACATGTATTTACATGAATTTGTTTTTTTTTTCTTTTTTTTTGTGTAAAAAAATCACTTGACAATTTCTCTGTGAAGTTATATTTAGTTTTACAGTCCTGTTGGCACAACAGTGTAACTCCTAAAATCCTAAAACATCCATAAATTTGTCGAGAACAATATTACAGCTCAAATATTGCTAAATTTTTTGAAGATTAATTATTGTAAGTGATATTATAGACTTACAGAAGCTTCACATTTCTGCTCCAGATATTGGCAACATACACTTCTATTGTAAATTCCTCACTGTAATCTTGATTTTTGAGTAGAAATGATTGTGATAAAAATTATGCCACAAATCTTAAGTTTAACTTTAATTGAACCCAATATTTTCCTTTAAAATAACACAAAACATGCTACATAGTTAAAAATAATTCACCCAAAAATGAAAATTCTGTTATTTGCTCACGCCTGTGTCATCCCAAACCTGCATGACTCTCTTCTGTGGACCATAAAAGACGATTCATTGAAATTCACAATTCACAATTCATTGAAAGTCAATGATAACAGAAATGGTTACAGACATTCAGACATACAGACATTTTCAAATATTTTCTTTTATGAACCACAGAATACAGAAAGCCAAACAGGTTTGTAACAACATGAGGGTGTGTAAATGATGAAATCATTGTGACTACTATATTTTTGATGAATTATTGTCATAGTACTATTTTTTAAAGATTGGTCTTAATTTACCAAATGTCACCTAATATGCCCCTTTTTACAAGATGTAATATAAGTCTCAGGTGTCCCCAGAATGTGTCTGTGAAGTTTCATCACAAAACACCCCACAGATCATTCATTAAATCATTTTGAAAATGCCTATTTTGAGTAGAAGCAGAGACTCGCTGTTTTCGTACAAGTCTCTTTAAATGCAAATGAGCTGCTGCTCCCCGCCCCCTTTTCCAGAATAGGGCTGTGCCTTTACAGCTTGCACCTCAGATACTCTGCCAAAAAAACACACGTTTTCACACGTTCTGGGTTGGTAGATGCATCAGGGACCCAGTACTTAAACACAGAAAAGTCAGATTTTCATGATATGTCACCTTTAAGACCATTTTTTGAAGGTCTTGGTCTTATTTTGGTCTCGGCTTTATTTGTTCTCCGTCTTATTTCTGTCTCAAACTAAAAGGACTCGATTTTACGAGTCAAGATGGCAACTGCATGGATATCACTAAATTGCTGGTGCGTTGTCTGATTTTTTTTTTTTTTTTTTAACATCAATAACTTATTTCTAATTTGATTTAATTTGACACTGTTAACGCCAGGTCAGAATTTATTAGAGAATTGTGTCAAAAATGTCACCAAAATTAATACAAATGCCAAATTCTCTGCAGTCCCTTACCAAAAAGAAGTATACTACAAGTTTATTTCATATTTCAAATATATGATTAAGCATACTTTACGTAGTGTAAATGTAAGTGTACTATTTCAATACTCCTTGGGACTAAATTGGCCCATTTTCTAGTATATACAGTACAAGTATACATTTAAGTATACTTAAAGTATAACAGTAGTAAAGTTTGAGTCCACAACTAGTTTATATCTATGTTTTAGTTTGTATTGCAACTATACTAAAAGTGAACTCATAGGTATACTGATAGTTTACTAATTAAATATTTTAGTAGTTTTATACTGCAAGTATACGCATAAGTTTTCTTTAAGTGAACTTTACATCATTCTTTAAGTATGCTACTATCTCCCTATTAGGTATTAATTTCTTTTTTTTTTTTAAAACACTTCAGTGTGGGTAAGTTTCATAAATAATAATAAAGAAATAAATAAACAACATTTTGAACAAAAAGCTGAAAACAGACTATGAATTGGATTCAGAGTGATAATCAAAACGTAGATGGAGTCAATCAACACTCCAAAGCTGGACAGTCATTATTACCTCTTCATGGGTCGACAATTTATTCCATAACGTTACAGTTTTGATGTTGTTTTATGACTGATGAGTGTGTTAAAAACGTATGGAAGCATCTGTTGTTATGGTTTCTTCTTCGTTTGTGTTTTGGAAATTCTGTGCACAAGATGTGTAATAGCGCCCCCTACCATATAACAATACAAACATGGATTCTCTGAGAACAATATTGCTCAAATATATATATATATATTATGTATTTTATATTTACTTTTTTAAGTATATATAAGTATAAGTCAAGTATACTTAAATGTCATTTTAAGTATATTTCTGAGAAGTACATAAAAAGTAGACTGAAAGTATACTTTCCTGTTTTTAGTATACTAATAGCACTAATACTAATAGAAGTATACTAATAGCACACTTGAATAAACGTAAGGGATGCAAAGATGAGTTTTGTTAGCGATTTCATTTGATTGGTAACAGCTCTATAAAGTGTCTTATAATAAATGTATTTATTGATTAAGTATAAGACATTTCTCAGGGAGTAAATGTGGCTCTTTCAGATGAATTTGATTTGGTCTTGGTCTCGGTTTAGGTAGTCTTGATTACAACACTGCTGTTGACCGTCTTTATAGCTTTATAGCATTCAAATGTAGTTTTGTTCATGGTTTGAGAATGAAGGCATGTTATGCAACCTGTTCAAGTTGGCATCTGTAAAATTTAAGTAGCTTCTACCTAGTGAGAGATGAATTTGTGCCCAAATACTGATTTGTGGCCTTTGACGTCACCAGCAAAAGATATGGAAACCGTTTCCATTGCATTCAAATCCCCAGCTATTCATAACTCTGTCAGAACAAGCCCACCAGCCATTTTTGGTTCACAGCCCACTAGTTGAAAGCCACTGGTCTGCAGTCCATCAAAGAGCGGAAGAGATAGAGAGCGAGGCTAAGAGCTGCTAATCTCCCAGTACGGTCAAGCTTTACGATCGGTATGATTTCTCCTCCTCCTCCTCTCCTTTTCTTTGGACTCCATTCTCCGCACCCGAATGATCCTCCCATTGTTAGTTGCTTTCACAAGGGCTTATATCATCCCTCTTCTCCTCTGTCGCATATGACTCTTTTTTAACCTCTTCCAGGCAGCCATTGCCAGTGACTCACTTGATGAATAAAGACGAGAGAAAACTCTTTCCCTGCGGCTGCAGGAGCTTTTACGGTGAGGGAGGGAAGGGGTGTTTGAAGCCCGAACCTTACCAACGTCTAATTGGTACATGAAAAGGAGGAGTGTCTGAGATGAGAAAGCAAAGAAATAAAGAGCTTTTGTAAACAATGATTTTGAAAACATGTCGTGTTTCTGCGACGAGGGCTAAGCGTGCACCTGCTTTAATGTCAGAGATTCTACATTGCCGTCTCTGTGTTTCTCTCCTGCTCCGCGCCGGGTCCATGAAGGTGACCTTGCATTCTGCCTGAGCTCATCCATTGATCTCATCACTGAAAGGACCTGCGGGCTTCCCTCCCACATGATTCAGGGAAGGGAGGGGCCACAGATAGGTGCATATGCTGTGGGGGTGTATTTCAGCCATCCGTGTGTGTGTGTGTGTTTGTGTAGGTAGTAGGTGAGGAGAGGGGCTAAGGCAAGAGGAATGTTTAAAACACGCATCTATCCTCCTTTCAGCCGCCCAGAGCCATCGAATAATTGAGTTGAGCCCCCGCCTGAACAAGATGCACACACACAAACATACAAATGCTCTCTCCAGTCTCCCACATGAAGACAAACTCACTCAATTGCTGTGATATCTGAATCTAAGGGGAAACTGGTTTGCATTATATCAGGGAATTACATACATACAAATCACATGAGAGTAACATCACAGAAACATGTGAGTAACATTCTCAAACAATGGGGTATATGCAGCTTTGCACATTTTAATAAAAAATGTGAACTTAAATGTCGAGTAAAAACAGTTTACTGATGCAAATTGCTAATCAACAATTTACTTAACGTGAATTTGCTTCACATTATTTGAATTTTCACAAATCAGCCAGGTTTAATATTCAATATGCTTAAACAACGTAAAATAATTTCCATTTCATTTCTCAAAAATGATTTATTTAGTTATTTATTTAAGCACTCACTATGGCACATCTTACCCCAAAGCCCATTATTTTGAGAAAATTCTTTATTTAAAAATTACTGACTAACACTGAGCCAAATAATTTGCATGTTTTTATACTTTGAAAATTCACCATGTATATTCTTTTTTCAGACCAGAATAAATTTGCTTTTTAATAAACTTAACTTTACCTGCTTAGTAGAACATTTTTGAAATGCAAAAATAAATAAATAAATAAATAAATAATAATAAATTGTTTGGGATAAGTTGTGTCAAGGGGACTGATCCCCATAACTTTTTATAGTTTAATTAAAAATATGAACATAATTGTGACCTTAGACCACAAAACCAGTCGTAAGTAGCACGGTTATATTTGTAGCAATAGCAAAAAATACACTGTATGGGTCAAAATAAACTTTCAAAAAATTGACCCATATGAATGGTTTTGTGGTCCAGAGTCACAAATGTGGGGGTAAACAATGTCAATTAATGCTAATTAACAAATTTATTTAATCTAAATTATTTGATGCACATTTGTATATTAACAAACCAAAACTATCTATCGATACACTGGAAACTAAACAACTGTATGAACTATTTTTAAGACCTGGATACATTTATTTTTACATTAAGTTTACTTTACCTGCCAAGTAGAAAATGTACTTTGACATGCAAAATCATTTTTTGCATAACACTACTGATCGTTTTTTTTCTGTGTGCATCTGTATACCCAGCTACCAATTTTGGCTCCCAGAATGTTCTCTCAGTGTTAAAAATTAAAATCTAATAAGAATATTCCTAGATTCTTTGAATTGGTTCCCAAAGAAATATTCAAGCAAGAACTATACAATAATGTTAGAGACACATTCTGACTTTGCTGGCAATGAAAGGTCCTTCTAAAATATAAAGCACAGTTTGTTAGATTAAAGGGGGCGACATATCTTACCCCATTCTCTCTACTTGTGATTGATTAAATCAGAGAAGCACATCCAGCCCTCAAACTCAAATTCAAAATGTCTGAATAATAGACAGCTGGGTCCTAATCAGCGTAAAGACAAAAGAGAGGAGAAGCCATTGAAACTTCAAAGCATTGTTTCTACTGCAGGGTAGAGTGACGTTTGTGCTGTAGCAGGATGAGGGGAGGAGGAGGAGGAGGGAAAACGAAACAGATGAAAACTAAAAGTATAAGACATATTAACAGGGAAAGAGAGCTAGTAAGAGCGAACAGAGAGAAATAGCTGTACGGCAGGCAGGAACACTGGGGGCTGGAGTGGGCGTGCGATCAATAACTGAATGTTCTACGGACAGAGAGAGAGCGAGAGGAAGAAAGAAAGAAAGAAAGAAAGAAAGAAAGAAAGAAAGAAAGAAAGAAAGAAAAAGCAGTAAATTAAAGCACACATAGCAGTAGTTCACTTTAATGTGGCACAGAGATGGAGTAGGAAATAAATTTAGAGGCCATTTTCTTTACACCACTCTGTTTTATGAGAACACTGCGGTAAATGAAAACACTCATCATTTGTACCTGTGTCACTGTACATCCATTATAAATCTGAATCTGAGCCAAAATGGGTAAACAGTCGATCTAATTCTGTTCGCATAAATTTAAAATGGTGTAATGCCTCACGTTCCTGTGAAAAATAAAATGCTCTGCCAAACACCAAACAGTCTAAAATTTCACTGACAAAAAAGGGTCAAGTCTGGGACGACAAATACAAACTGCATTCGTGTGGAGACAGCTGTCTCAAAAGTATGGAAACATACAGACGAACGCTGGAACCTGCAACTCACTCTTCCTTTTGTGGTTGAGGTATGCAGTGAGCAGAGGCCAACCTTTGAAAAGATACTTACTCCCCCAGAGAGTAACAGGACAGGAAGACTAGAGAAATGAAGGGGGATAGAGTGAGCCAGATCCAAAAGCATGCTGCCCCCTCACCCCTTCATAGCTAAGTATGGCAACTAGCCATTCTCCTCCTTCTCTGAGGAGACATCTGTTTTCAAAGCCACTGATAGTTGTATAGAGTCAGCATGTTGCTTGGCCATTTAAGGGAAGGTTTTACCCATATAGCCACAAGAAGAGCTGCTTACTATTATACTTAGATGATTAACCACAATTCCAACCTGAAACCTGAGAGCATCTTTAAAGTGACTGCATGAACAAGAATTTCCCAGTATTAATGAAAATTAGATCATATTCCAATTATGTAAAAGCATTAAACTGATGCCTACAATTAGATTAGCCCTGTAAAATTTAACAATGATAAAGCAGGTTGTATTTACAAATCAATGTAAATATGTCAAATTATGTTCTATTTTTAATTAATTTAATTATTAAATTATTACATTTTTATTGTGGTAATCTTAAAATGATTGAAATGTATAGTGTACAACAGTGGTAATGCCACACCCTAAAAAAATGTGCTTTTCACAGTACACAAAGTGTATGGTTGCAGAAAAATATACATACGTATTGAACATTTATGGAGCAACGTATTTTGTGTGAAAATACAAAATCCTTCCCCTGTTGCGTCATTCAACCTTTAATTTTGAGGCCACGCCCTTCCAGCTGTCAAGGAAAGACTGCTCAAATGGGAGAGACCAGACGTTGATGTATGGAAGCCAAGTGTTTTTGAAGAGCGGAGGATATTACTGTATTTATTAGTTTTCTGTTTCAGGTATAGTACTGTATCTCATGAGAGATAAGTGAATGTATGTCTGTAAAATATCATATATGGTGTTAAAAAAGACAGTGGATAAGAACAGTTCCTATTCTCTTTTTATTATTATTTTTAGCTTAATAAGATGAGGCATGTTACAGCTAGGAACATTCTCTTGCCCTTTACTGTCACTGTCAACTATTTTTTAGCGGAAGGATAGCGTTTGATGAATTTGCTTTAAAAAAAAAACAAGTCAGATAGCCTATCAGTACATTCGCATAGCGTCGTGCTTAACAACGCCTTCAGATTGTTAATATTATGTATAAAAATTCAAGCAAGCATAAGTTGTTTAAATCTAAATTTTTGGTGCATCAGTAAAACCGCAATTTCTTTCTTAACATTAGCGAAAAACGTCTCAGCAATGTGCATCGCGACACAGAGGCAAACATTTTAAAAACCATATTACGGTTTTCTACTTGATGAAGATCGTGGATTATCCACCAGGGGGCAGAAAACATGTTAGTAGATTGTATATAAAAGGTCTTTAGAAACGTGTTTATCATGCTAATGATGTTGAGGCTTTAGAAAGCTGTGCATCAAATATGATACGTACTATTTTATAAGGTTAAGCCAATATCCCAGTTTCTAGAAATCAGAATAGGACAGCTGCCTGGATTGATCTGAATTCTGTGTCATGTAAACACTGTATTCAGAACATCCACAATCACAAAACATTTATATCAGCGAATGTCCAAAACAAAGGTTATTCTAGGTGATACTAGATACAGACAGTATAAGAAATACTTTTTTGAATCAAGGAGGAGACTCTTCTGTTATGAAAGTCTCTTGAGCTACATTTCACAGTCCATTGCTCCAGTGTCGTCAATATTATTATCAGACATGAATGAGAATTAATTCATTTCAATTGCTGTACAAAATCACTAATAAATGGAGCGAGCAGGCATCTTTAGTATTTCCAGAATAGCAGGGAAAAAAACAATCTTCTAGTTTATTTGGAATATGCTGATTACCTGTATAAGAGAATATTCAAGTAGCTGTGGAGCATGTAGACATCAATTTCACAATAAATCAGAAAGTGTTGTCCATGCAGATGTGATTTGTATGTAGGCTGAATTTAGATTTTTACATAAACGTAATAGCCAAACCTCTTCAAACAGCATTGCAAATCAAATTTCTTTGCACTCAGTAGAAAATATGACTTAAATATTATTTTCAGAAAGCCTTCAATAAATCCTAAATATCCCTTTCATATGTCTAGAAAAACAATAAATCATTTTGTATTTTTATAAACCAAAGATATGCCCAGATGAGAATTCAAAAGCACAGTGTTTTATGTACTGTTGCTCAATCATCATCTCACATGATGACAGGAAAGTTTACAGCAAGTTGTTAGTCTACCTCCTCCCACCACCTCTTCCTCCTTTAATGTGAGTTTCTCAGAGAATGACATGATCCTCTTTAAACTGTCTTACCTTCAGAAAGGAAAGGTTTATCGTTTCATCGACTCCAGCCAGAGATGTTATCCAGTCTGTGGCTGGAACAAAAAGATCAATGTGATACTATTGGGAAATGTGTGTCTCTCTCTCTTACTCCTCCTCTCTCTTTCGCTTCTCAATCATTTAAAAAGGACAGAAAAATATTACTCTTGTAACTGGATATTTTTAACAAGTTTCCTAATCATAAGAATTTTATCAAAATTGTGAATTGATTAAGCAATATTACGGAGTTGAAGGGATATTTCACCCAAAAATTCTATCATTAATTACTCACTCTCATGTCGCTCCAAATCCATAAGACCTTCATTCATCTTTAGAACACAAACTGAGATATTTTTGATGAAATCCGAGAGCTTACCCTGCATTGGCAGCAATGTAAGTGACACGTTTAAGGGCCCAGAAAGATAGAAATGGCATCCATGGGACATCAGTGGTTCAATGGTAATATTATGAAGCTACAGCAATACTTTTTTATGTGCAAAGAAAAAAAAAAAAGATTTTATTCAACAACTTCTTCTCTTCCATGTCAGTCTTCACTGTGCATTCATGAGAGTACCACAACACATGCATGTACAGGAGCTGGTGTTCTCTCTCATATTTCATCAAAAATATCTTAATTTGTGTTCTGAAGATGAACAAAGGTCTTGCATGTTTGGAACGACATGAGGGTAAGTAATTAATGACAGTATTTTTATTTTTAGGTGAACTAACCTTTTTCTGAAGGAATCTGTAGATTGTTAATGTTGAAATGTTGAAATATTTTTACTCTTTACAACAACTGTTTTCTATTTGAATACATTTTAAAATGTAATTTATACCTGTGATTTAAAGCTGAATTTTTAGCATCATTACTCTAGTCTTCAGTGTCATATGATGAAATCATTCTAATATTCTGATTTGCTGTTCAAGAAACATTCATTATTATTATTATTATTATTATTATTATTATTATCATTATTTAAAACAGCTGAGTACATTTGTTCAGGATTCTTTGATGAATAGAAAGATCCAAAGATCAGCATTTATCTGAAATAAAAAGCTTTTGAAACATTATACACTATACCATTCATTTTTATTTTTGGGAAAGAAATTATAGAAATTAACACTTTTATTTAGCAAGGATGATTTAAATTGATCAAAAGTTATGTTTTTTGATCAGCAAATCAGAATATTACAATGATTTCTGAGGGTTCGTTTTACTGGAATAATGATGCTAAAATTCAGCTTTGAAATTACAGGAATAAATTACATTTTAAAAATATATTCAAATAGAAAACAGTTATTTTAAAAAGTAAAAATATTTCAAAATTGTACTGGTTTTGTTGTACTTGGATCAAATAAATGCAGGCTTGGTGAGCAGAAGAGACTTCTTTAAAAAACATTAAAAATCTTACCGTTCAAAAACTTTTGACTGGTACTGTATATTTGTGTGTACACCTACATAAGCTACAGGTTTAGAAGCATGCTATGTGCATCAATAACTGCTCAAGAATTTGGCTTGTGTCAGCCAGAGGCTGACAGACTGTTTGACAGTCATTGAACAGCAGAAGTTGCTGCTGAAAGCTCTGTGTTTGTGTGTGTGTGTGTGTGTGTGTGTGTGTGTGTGTGTGTGGACTTGTTTTTATATCCTTGTGGGGACCTAAACCTGAATACACACAGACTCATGGGGACTAGTGTCACCGTGGGGACCTAAATTGAGGTCCCCATGGGTATAAAAGCTTATAGATCATACAGAATGAGTTTTTTTGAGAAAGTAAAAATGCAGAAAGTTTTCTGTAAGGGTTAGGTTTAGGGGTAGGGTTAGGGTAAGGGGATAGAAAATACAGTGTGGAGAGTATAAAAACCATTGCACCTATGGAGAGTCCCCACAAGGATAATAAACCAGACGTGTGTGTGTGTGTGTGTGTGTGTGTGTGTGTGTGTGTGTGTGTGTGTGTGTGTGTGTGTGTGTGTGTGTGTGTGTGTGTGTGTGTGTACGTGAGCATCCATGGCATGTACACACTGTCTGATGTCGAAATGGTTTCCCAGCAGGTGCATGACTGAGCAGGTGAGAGATTGTGATCAAAACAGATTTCTTTAACACCAGTTTTCATCTCTGTGAACCCCATCAGGTTTGTTCATAAACTTTCACCTGCTGCTTACCAGAGACAAGAAGAGACACTGACACTTAGATATATTCATGCTTACTAATTACATAATTATGTAGAATCTAGTGAAAAACACAACACAGTTAAATTCTTAATTTGTTCCATTTGTGCAGACCTGAGATGCACCATCTCAAAAGATTGCAAAAAGACTTTAAGCATTTTCTTTTATCAAGGGTAGTCAAACATTAAACACGCACATCTCAATTCTATCTCTGCAGAATATTATAGCATTCATTATGAATCCTCGCTGCGCTGCGAGCTTTGAAGACATTTATCTCTTAGTAGTCTGCATCACCAAGCGCTTCTTCTCTGTAAGATGCATTTAATTGGATTCATCTATCCTTCAGCATGGCCACTGAGGAGATGGTCACTGAATAAAACACTGCTGATGGAGGGCTGCTAGCTGCTAAAGCGGCTAGCTGTTGTGGTGACAGAACTGATCCCACAGATATGACTCTGGAGGGCTGCCTAAGAGAGAGTGTAGAGGACAGGCGGTCAGAGACGATCACTTCTGATACTCTCTTTGCAGTCGCACCATCAGCACTGATGTGAAGTAGAAAATGGAGGGCTGGTGTCCCTGCAGAGTTTAGCTCCAACCCTAATCATACACACCTGAACCAGCTAATCAAGGTCTTACTAGGTATACTTGAAACTTCCAGGCAGGTGTGTTGAGGAAAGTTGGAGGTAAACTCTGCAGGACACCGGCCCTCCAGGAACATGTTTGGTGACCCCTGCGTTATCTAATCTGATATGGTGTTTATATGTGCATGCGCATTCAATTTTGGGACACGCTAATAGCGTACAATGACAACAAATACAAATCACCAGAGGAAAAAACGCCAGTATTTGCGTTAATATTTTTTAATAGCTACTTGCACTTGCTTAGAGTAAACAGACTAATATTTGAATCCCTTGTGTTCATTTGAGCGCTCAGTCATGTGGCCAGAACACGACACTCACTCATCGAAATCATACGGCAGTCTTCTATCATACCACACACAAAACAAAATTGATTTCTTGTTTGCAGTTTCTAATAACTAAGTTGCACAATATTGCTTGATAGCCAGCTGATCAGCACATATCATTATATCGCCCTAATTTCTTAATGTTAAAGCAGTAAGGGATAAAATAACATAGTATGACCCTCTGTAACACAGCTCTGAAATTAGTTGCATTGTGATACTAAAAAGTTTAACTGTACTTAAATAGAACAAATACACAATTTCTTACCAAGAGTTGCTGAACAAAGAATCAAATCGTGCAATCTGGAGGGGAGAGGATGGACAGGGGGGCACGCCCCTCGAATGCCCCCCGCCTTGGCACAACACCACTCCTGCTTTACCTAGATGCAAAGTAATTGGTTTAACTCATTTACATGGCAGAATTTCAGATTTTTTGTTTGGTTTAAAGAAAGATTTATCCCACCCTTCTCAAACCAATTACTATTAATTCATTTTTATTCTGATTGTGGTGTTCATATGGAGCATTTTCATTCGGATAGGACTTTTAAACCGATTACAATGCTCCAAAAATGCACCTGATGTTCCTGAAGTTTAGAAGTACCAAGCCTCCAAAGCAGGTTGCGAGATGCTAAGGATCATATAATGATGCCTATCTTTATCTTTTCTCATCTTATTCCAGTACAGTTTTGATGATGCAGATGTTTTTGTATTAGCATGTCTGCACAAACTCTCTGACTCCAGAGCACAAAACAAAATGAAGACACTGTACCGCCCTCTTAGCCGTAATCCATTAATGGGTTGGTGCCATTGGTTTATTAGCAAGCCAGTGGCTGGCCTGTAATCCAATAATTACAATCAGAGGACCTGACAAGGCCATCACTCAGCCTCTTAACAGATCTGACCCATCCATTCCACTTCCCCTGCTTCCCAGTTTGCATTCCCCTGAGCCTAAAGCCACACAAAAGACTGGGGATTCTCCACCCAATGGCCTTGGGGCTTCTGAGGCGAAGGGAAATTGCTTAATGGTCCACCAAGTCACGTTAACGGATTGGGTGAGTTTGAGTTCTATTGACTTTGGAATTAGATTCTAGCCAGTAAAATAACCATGCATTCCATGCTAATGGAAACGTCCATGCAAAATACACTAGCAATCATGCTGAGCATCAGGAAAACAGCTGAATGCTCTCAGTCTTTCTTCTTAACTCTACAGTTTCAGCTAGTCTCTTGAGAGGCATATGTACCTGCCAGCCCAAGAGCGATAAAATGGCAAACCAGATAGTTCATGGTTTTGTGACCCAGCATTCCCCTGGCATTTAAGCTGCAAGTCTTCCAGTAACTGTATTAAGGTTGCTTACATCATCTCACTGACAGTACTGCAGCAAATTACTTTCTGGATTTTTCGTACAGAGTTGTTTGGAAAAGCAAATGCTAAAGTCTTTCCCAAACGTTAGAGAGTAGCTCCAAGTGGCGACATTCCCTCAGCTGTTTCAAAATAGTGTCATCTCAGATGACCTGTCAACGTCTAAATAACAGTGGCACACCCTCTGCAGACATTTTTTCTGTTATTCCAATATTCAGTTGGTCCCTTTTGGTGTAGCCCATTTTCCCAGCATTCTTTCACCGTCTGTTTGTAATCAACAGTCTGTTTTGTCTCTGCAACACCCTTTCGTCTGCCATTCTGTCAACTCTTAGGTAACATTAAGCTAGCTTGATAATACATTTTCAGGAAAGTCCTTAAAAATATGACAGTGTATTGTGTTGTGTTTTAGTGTTGAAGGAAATGTCCGTAAATTAAACAGATAATGTACTGGCAGAAAATGTCCAGTACCTTTCAGGTTTTTTTCAGTGCTAAATTGCAGTGCTACAACTACTCGTTCATGTAGAATTTGTACGGAGATTTATTGGACGTTTAGTTGTCACTACCTGAATTTGTCAGCAGCGGCAAGAATACACTTTGTGTGCAAAGAAAACAAAAATAATGAATTTATTTAACGATTTCTTCTCCTCCGTCAGTGTTGGGCAAGCTACTTGGAAAATGTAGTGAGGTAAGCTAACAGTTACTCTTCATTAAATGAAGCTTCACTACACTGAAGTTACCCCCTGGGTAGTGTCGCAAGCTAAGCTACAGCAACATGGCAAAAGTAGCTTACTGCATCTACGCTATTTTTAAAAATGTCCTTTTTATATTGAACCAACGTCATACCAAGTCAATGTTGGTTCAATAAAACTGTCAGTCAAGCAGATAGACAGGCATACAAGATCAGTTTAATTGTTTGTTCAACAGCTGTTCCAAACCAATTTGGTTACAAAAATTAGTATCATGTACAAAGAAATTTTTGCTGTCGGCTGGAAACCTACTATTGGTAGTTGGTATTGTGGCTTTAGATACATATATATATAAATGGTACACTGGTAACACAATAAGGTTCATTAGTTAACTAGTGTAGTTAACATGAACTAAAAATGAACAATACTTCTGCTGAATTTATTAATCTTAATGTTAATTTTAACCTTTACTAATGCATTATTAAAATCAAAAGTTGTTTGTTAACATTAGTTCATGCACTGTGAACTAACATGAACTACCAATGAACAACTGTATTTTCATTAACTAACATTAACAAAAATTAATAAATACTGTAATAAATTTGTTATTTGTTTATTGTTTTCTCATGTTATACTGTAGTTAATACATTACTTAACATTAACTAATGAAATCGTATTGTATAGTGTTACAATATAAATCTATAGACCTACTGATAGGCTACATCTATTTGTATCGTTGCATGTGTCATTATATTATTAATATTTTGCCAAAATCAAGTTCAAATACAACGTTTTTGACCAGCAAATGTTTTTTTCCGTCATTACCGCCACATCAGAGGAAGTACATGCATTGCATTTACACTTGCAGTTCGTTTTTTTTTTTCCTGTTATTTGGCCAAAATATCATATGTGACCCTGGACCACAAAACCAGTCATAAGTAGCACAAGTATATTTGTAGCAATAGCCAACAATACATTTTGACATGGGTCAAAAATATTGATTTTTTTTTATATGTAAAAAATCATTAAGATATTAAATAAAGATCATGTTCCTTGAAGATATTTTGTAAATTTCCTACCATAAATATATCAAAAAATTATTTTTGATTAGTAAAATGAATTGCTAAGAACTTCATTCGACAACTTTAAAGGCGATTTTCTTAATAGTTAAGAAAGTTAAGTTTTTGCACCAGATTTTAGATTCCAGATTTATAAATTGTTGTATCTCAGCCAAATATTGTCCTATCCTAACAAACCATATGTCAATGGAAAGCTTATCCATTTGGCTTTCAGATGAGAGGCAGGAGGAATAATGAGGTTTGACTGACAGTTTGAGGAGCCAATGGCGTTGCGAGGTTTGGTGGTGGTGGTGTCACTTACTGATCCAGGATCAGTGATCCTTACTAGCAGTTATATTTCCAATTTGAGCTTAAGAAAATGCTTAGGAAAATGTAGCTTTCGTTGACGCTACCGCGCTACTTGATCAAAAAAAGAGGTTTGATGCTGAAAAGCTATTTGATTCAGAAAACAATGACGCTACCACCACGCTACTGAGAAATGTAGTTAGGCTACAAGTAGTGACGCTACTGCCCAACAATGTTTTCTGTGTCAGTCTTCGATGCGCATTCACAAGAGTACTATGACTGACACTGAAGAGAAGAAATTGTTGAATAATGTCGTTATTTTTGTTTTCTTTGCGCATGTCTTAGCTTCATAAAATTAAGGTTAAATGCTGATGTCACATGGACTATTTTAGCGATGTCCTTACTATCTTTCTGGGCCTTGAATGTGTCAGTTGCGTTGCTGTCTATGCAGGGTCAGAAAGCTCTCGGATTTCATCAAAAATATCTTAATTTGTGTTCTGAAGATGAACGAAAGTCTTAGGGGTTTGGAAAGACATTAAGGTGAGTAATTAATGACAGAATTTTCACTTCTGGGTGAACTATCCCTTTAAGCAACTTTAAGAGGGCAAGAGTTTAATGCAAACTGCCATTTTTTTCTGTAAATCCTCAGGGTATAAACATCTCTGTTCTTTTAAAGAATGTATTTATTTAGATGTTGCCACAAAATCATTATTTTTAAAAGCAGCGCATTATACATGTGTATTTATTTATTTATTTATTGACAAATTAAGCAATATTTCACAAAAAAAATCTGTCATCATTTACACACCCCCATGTCATTCCAAATCCGAATGACCGAACACAAAAGGAGAAATTTAGCAAAATCTATAGATTTAGCAAAATCAGAACATTAGAACAACATAAGGGTACATAAATTATAGAATTTCTAATTTCTGAATTATGCCTTTCATACATATACTGATTTAAACCAGCATCAGACAATTCCTGTCATACCAGTCACCAGCAACATTGTCCCCTTACCCCACTCTACTGCTAACCTCAACCGCTGGGCAACAGGGGTCAGTAGTGAGCAGGCATGAGAGCGCACTGTTCATCAACATTCTAACAGGGTGTTTCGTAAATAAGCAATCCGCTGAGAGCGGAGCACTGGCTGTCTGGGCTGTCTGGCCACGTCCCCCTGGAGTTAAACTGACATGGTGTCTGGAAAGCTGTCACACATGAGGCCCTTCCTACAGGCGTGACTCCTGACTGCTGAGTGAGACAAAGAGATACAAAGTGACAAACTAGCCTGGCAGGTTCCACAGTCAGCTCTCTCTTAATACTGCAGCATTTACGTCTAATGAATACATTAACATGACATACACGGCACTGCACCATTACACATGCGCAAGTCATTGTCTTTCTTAAGCGCTATTCGGAATGACTTCGGAGAAATAGACATTAAAATTAATGTCATTTAATGTGCAAATCTGGTCAGGATTGGCATCTATATAATCAATATTGAGGTGTTGTCTGGGGAACATACTTGATGATGCTACTACACTCTAAAAAATGCTGGTTATTTGGCAACCCAGCGCTGGGTAAATATTGGACAGAACACATGCTGGGTTATTTTCACCCAGCTGGTTGGGTTAAATGTTTTTACCAAACATGCTGGGTTATTTTATTTAACTCAACTATTGTTTAAGAATTATTATATTGCTGGTTTAAAAGATGAACATTTATTATTAATCAAGAACACATGGACAAAATACAAGACAAATTGATTTTATTTACAATATTACATACATTTAAATGCATTTAACAAGCATTTTAGACATAAACGTGTAACATTTAAAAGTAGAATTTTTAGTATATTCATCCATTCTCTGTAATCGCTTTTTACTGAAATAGTGCTAATTCTCATGCTGATGTGTCGCTGAAATCTGAGCTGGTTAAGGGCTGCCGTTCACCGTGTTAACTGCGAACTTCAGACCGTGGCCTCATGTTTCACTCATAGCTGAAAGATGCCATGACTGACTCCAAAACCTGCCCATAAACAAACAGTACTGACATTATAGAATATATTTTAAGATTAAACTCAGTACAATAACGAATAAAATCTATTTATTTTATGCAAGGCAAAAGGCGTTTCCATCCTGTGAAACAACCACTGCTGACGCAGTTGACTGATGTCCTTTTGTTGCATAAAATAATACAATTTACAGCACAGTAAAGACTTTATAAATTAAATAAAATGTATACAGACCTTTATTTCGCTGAAGAAGTGCAAATCCGCGGCGCTGAGAACCGCTCTCTCCTGTAGAGGACTCAAAAAGCCAGCGCTGACTGACTGTAAACTCAGCAGCTGGGTTGTTTCGTCAGAGACAGGCTCAACTCAGCAGTTGGGTTAAAAAAAAAAAATAACCCAGTGTTAAAAATGACCCAGCAACTTCGTTACAGAAAAACTACTCAGCACCTGGGTAAACAATATTAAAAATAACCCAAAAAAATGACACAATTGGCTGAACCCAGCATTTGGGTTAAAAAAAATAATAACCCAGCATTTTTTAGAGCATAGCTTAGTACTATTTCATAAAATTCTCTCCTGTTTGATTTAATTTATGTTTATGTCGAATAACATGCTAGCAGTAGGACTGTTTTAGTTACCTGGCTGAGTTGACTGATATACACCATCAGCAAAGATGACAGTAAAATATTTGACTGCTGGATTGCTTAATTGGCCAATCAGAATAGATTATTCCAGAGAGCAGTGCTTTAGTGCCTGCCCACTTTTACAGTAGCATTGCTACCTGAAGTTGGTTATTTAATTTATTTATAGAGTCTTCCTTAAAGTGTTAGAGGTCACAAACAAAACCAACCAGCTATGAGGTATATAAAGACAAGCAAAAAAAGTATTTGAAAATTGGACAAATAACAAAGGTACAAGACTACCTAATGTTAAAGGCACAGTTCACCCAAAAATGAAAATTCTCTGTCATTTACTGTCGTTCCAGAACCTTTAGACCTTCGTTCATCAGAACACAAATTAAGATATTTCTGATGAAATCTGAGAGCTTTCTGACCCTGCATAGACAGCAACAGAAAGGTATAGTACATCGTTTAAATAGTCTGTGTTCAACCATAATTTTATATAGCTATGAGAATATTTTTGTGTGCAAAGAAAACAAAAATAATGACTTTATTTAACAATTTCTGCTGATGTTGCTGACATAGAACTTCTATCTCTCTTAGTTCATCGTCTGTATATTCTGGTTGAAATACATAAAGCTGCGCAAAAAATTGCAAGTCATTCCCTCTGTCTAAATTTTGTAAACAACAAGGCACAGGACATCAGGGTCTTTTTTTGGTGTAAACTGCTTGCCACAATTTTCTGACTGGTGGATTTTTTGTGCACCATCATGGTTAAAGTAGTTTTTTTTTGCCACACTTTCATTTCTTAAACATGAGGGGTTTTTTTAATAGTTGAAATAATTGGAATGAATAGCTTCAACAAAAGCATATACTATCAGTTAACAACCTTGTAGCTCACAGTAGGTCTGTCATTAAAGCATTTCCCTTTGGAGAAAACTGTTGCACTTTATAAAAGCCAGTAATTTGCTCTGTAATTTTTACAGAGATTGTGTGAGAAAAACACAGGCATGTTCAACGCATACGTAATTAAAAAGGTAAAAACAAAATGCTTCATCCAAAAAATGGTTTGATTTAAATCTGTGATTGTATTTAAGACTTCTAAAACATTAAGTTACACCAACAAAGTATTTTTTTATAGGTCAGATCAGGTAAAAATAGCTTTTTGAAAGTAATATATTTTCTCTTTTTAGTGTACATCCATAAAACACGATTTTCTCTTACCTCCTCTGGGAAAACTATTTCTCTCTCATGAGTGCTTCAATCTAATAATAATCTAAATATATTTTCTAGTCCAGTCACACACATACCTTACAATGCCTAAAATGGATTTCTTCTCTCTCTCTCTCTCTCTCTCTCACACACACACACACACACACGACTATCAATGGGAAATCATTGACAGCACTCCAGCCTATCCGGCGGCTGGGGAAACCCTAGCAGTGAATAAGAGCCTAATGGAGTGGACTCTTTAAAACACAAAGCATCATCATTTGGGACAAATGAGCAATATTATCCTGGCTTTTCAGTTGTGTGCCCTTCAGATTCACTAGGCTTCCTATGGTGCTGATCATCTATTTGTGTGTGGCGCTGTGCCCATATCCAACAAAGCGTGTGAAATGTGTCAGTGCTGATGGACTCTGGGTGTGTTGATTAAAACCACTCAATACTCACCTTCATCTTTCCCTCTCCTCCCATTTCACAGTCCTTATTTATTTCAGACACATCAAAATGCCTTCTCTCCTCACACCTTTTCCCCAGCACATTGCTTCCTACTTGATCTCATTATAGCGGCTGTACTCATTCATTGATCTGCTCTCTGGACTGGTTACACAAAGGTCAGAGAGGAGACTGAATGGACAGACTCTTCACTGACCTGTGTTCTCTTTTTACAGCTATTCTCAGCTTTCGGAAAAGTGTTCAAAGAATCTCCACAAATTATTTAGATAATATATCACATATACATATACACTGTCAAACAGTAACTGAAAAGGTGATGTTGCTGATAACTTCTTAATGTATTATCCTGTTTTTGCTGAAATGGCTCAGTTTGAACCATTTTGCACTTTTAATGTTTTACAACTGTTTGACCTTTCCAAAATGCCAAGCAGTGAAACAGTTGATATTGTGCCTTTGAATGGAAAAATCAAAGGGAAAAAGTTTGGAAAGGTAAATTATCACAGTCAGTCAGTTATGAAAACAATTTAAATATTCAGGAAACACTATATAAAAGATATTATAACTTAACAATTTACTAAATAATATAACATGGCTTGTCTTTAATTGTTCTGCACATAGCATTATATATGCACTACCAGTCAAAAGTTTTTGAACAGTAAGATGTTTTTTAAAGAATTTTCTTTTGCTCACCAAGCCTGCATTTATTTGATTTAAAATGTAATTTATTCCTGTGATTAAAGCTACATTTCAGTGTCACATGATCCATCAGAAATCATTCTAATAATTCTAATTTGCTGTTCAATATTTAAAACAGTTTTATCAATATTTAAAGCAGCGTACATTTTTTTTCAAGGTTCTTTGATGAATAGAGAGATCCAAAGATCAGCATTTAAAAATCAAAGCTTTTGTAACATTATACACTATACCATTCAAAAGCTTGGAGTGACTATATTTTATTTTATTTTATTTTTGGGAAAGAAATTAAAGAAATTAATAATTAAGGATGCTTTAAATTGATCAAAAGTGATAATAAATACATTTATGATGTTACAAAAGATTTCTATGCTATTCATCATAGAATCCTGAAAAAAATTCTGCTCAGCTGTTTTCAACATATTAATAATAATGAATATTTTTGAGCAGCAAATCAGAATATTAAAATGATTTCTGAAGGATCATGTGACTGGAATAATGATGCTAAAAATTCAGCTTTGATATCACAGGAATAAATTACATTTTAAATATTTATTCAAATAGAAACAGTTATTTTAAATAGTAAAAATTTAATTTTACTGTATTTGCTGTACTTTGTATCAAATAAATGCAGGCTTGGTGAGCAGAAAAGACTTAAAAAAACATTAAAAATCTTACTGTTCAAAAACTTTTGACTGGTAGTATATATTCCTCAAGGCTGCATTTAACTGATAAAAAAAGAGTCACACTTTATATTAGGTGGCCTTAACCACTATGTACTTACATCAAAAAATAAGTACAATGTACAATGCCACCTAATATAAAGTGGGACCAAAATATTTTCAGTCACATGATCCTTTAGAAATTATTCTAAAATAAAATTTTTTTGCTGAATTTCACATGCAAAAAAACCCCATTATTTTTCTGAAATAGAAATCTTCTGTGTACAACTATGTAAAAGTCTTTACTGTCTGTTTATACATTAACACACACACACACACACACACACACTTTTGGCAGAATCTGACTTTTTTTAAAAAAATCAGCAAATCACCATATTTTGTAAATTAGATATGGACTACTGAAACTGCAGGACATTAATCTTGCTCTGCCTTGAGGTAACTGAGCAACACTTGACAGATTGAATCTGCAATCTAAAATGAGCATCTGAGCAAGTCCATTACATATTTATATTTTTTTTAGCGATTGTCATGCACACCCTGCATTACCAGTACTAGAGGAATCAAATTACAGTCACTCTCAGACAACTACCTGTACCTGTGTGGAAGTGATGCTGCATTTAAACTCCCCAGATGAAGTCAAGGAGGAAACTACACAAAGGTATACTGATACGCTAGTCTGTGAAGGACATCAAAGTACAATGAATAACCATTCAACAACCTACGGACATTAAATTTCCTTTTTACAACATCAAGGGATGTAATTCTGCCATGTGGCCTTTCCTTTTTTATGGGGAGCTGTTTAATATGGCAGCCATCCAGACCTTGATGGAAGAGCGATTCCATTTTTCTCATTGTCTTCTTTTGCGTTTGATCATATTGCAGTGTTTTGTGAGAATTCCAGTGTGGCGGCGTACAGCCATTAGAGCAGAAGGTCTACTGGACAGAACATGGAAGTTCATACTTTGGTTCCCATGGAGACCATGTTATATGAAAGAGACATGGAACCAAGAAGGAATTCCATGGTGCCATAAAATGAGCCAGGCGTTTGTGTGTGCTTTCATTTTCCTCAGCTAAGGGGGGCAAAGAAATGTCCTTCCACAGGCAACCATCAATTACACTTTTATAGTCTGTCCACCTTTTGCTAAAGCAGCGACAGTGGGTTGGGGACGCAGGGGGGACCCTGTTTTGTACGGGTTTGTATGTGCGTGTGTGTGTGTGTATTCCTTTGTGTCGAATGGGGAAAAGGTCACTCTTGTAAGGGGCAAATGGCAAATATCCTTTCTAAATCAGCTTTGCTCAGAGGGTCAGGGAGAAAACAAGTAGGCTGTAGTCGTGTAGATTTTCTTATCCCAACTTGATTTGTGGCTGCTCTCTGTCAGTGTAATAACGTCCACAGTGTTTTCTATTCTAGTCACTTGCCTGGCTCTGTTGTGCATTTACATAGAAATTGCATTGGCCTTTTTTTTTTTTTTTTCTATTTAATGGCGCACTGTTTAGTGCTGCTGCAGGAGTCTAAAGGCATCTGGGATGATGGTGATTGGAGTGCACTCTAAGAAAAGTCTGTAAAAACAAGGCGGAATGTACTGCCCTAATATAAAGAGATTTTCTGTATTGATTTTTCAGTGTTTTATCTAAATGTTTTACCCATATTTTGAATCACGCAGTGCATTGTGTAATGTTTAGGGGTATGGCGATAATCGTGATTTATAAATGGTGAAATATAGTTAACGTGTTAATTAGGGGTGTCGCAATATACCGTATTGGCAATATTTGAAAATGAATAGTACATATACGATAATGTGACACTTAAGGGGTCATGAATTGCCTTTGTTTTCTATTTTGTACTGTTCTCTGAGGTCCACTTATGTTATCAAGGTTTTTACATCAAAAAACATCATACTTTACAAGTAATAGGCTATTTTCTGTCCTGTTTTTAAAGGAACACTCCACTTTTTTTGCTAATAGCTTAGCATAGATCATTGAATCAGATTAGACCGTTAGCATCGAGTGTAGCATCGGTCTAATCTGATTCAATGATCTATGCTAAGCTATTAGCAAAAAAAGTGGAGTGTTCCTTTAACACCCCTCAGCAGAACACTCTGTTTGAATAGGCGTGGCAGATTGTAGACTCGAAAGTAAACGCCCCCTGCTATGAACAGTGTACATTCATTCCTCACAGATGGACGCTACTGTGAAATAGGTTTAAAATGCCTAAATAACTCAATACATTATCAAACAATCTGTAAGAAGAGACAAAGCAATACCACGTAAAGAGAACAGCTACTCACACTTTTGTTGCGACATCACTGTCGGATCCAATATAGTTGGCAGAGCATTGTTTTTTTGTTTCAATATTTTTTAAAAAATCCCGTATCGAATTGTATCGGTTACTAACGTAACCTCAGTTCCCTGAGATAAGGAAATGAGTGTTGTAATTGTAAACAAATTCACAGTGAAATTAAGTGAACAAAGGACCGAGTTCTTACTGACGTGGTCTGGAACTTCATAAAGTGCTCCTATTATGCCTTTTCAAATATGACCTTTCATGGAGTGTGTCATGTAGCTGTATGTGAACATAAACTATCTGCAAAGTTGTGAAGCCGACAGTGCACGATAAATAAAGCTATTGTCTATCAAAAAAAAGAGTCATCAGGAATTCAAATCTTATTCTGTTACGGCTGTACATCACAAAGTAACACATTTGCATAATAGCCGCCCACGTTCTAGGTCGCAAACAACTTGCCCGCCCACAAACACAGTAAAATTTCCATGTGGTTTACGTCATGTCGAGAAGACGCTGTATCCTACGCTGTGAGTAAATCTAAAGTGTTTTTTGACCTTGCATACATGTAAACCTGTTTTAGGAGACTCATAAAACAATATTAGCAACCTTTAAAATGCCATAATAGGAGCACTTTAAAAATAAACTTCATCCACTCTTTCCAACGTTAGGAAAGAGTGGATGAACTTTATTCTGTACTAGCAATGCAAGGACAGTTCTTTCTACAAATTGGCACTGCAGAGCATCTTGTTGTCTTCAGAGCCATCTTTATCGGTTGGTTTCTGCATAGGCCTCTATGTTTGCCTCTCTGGTAAACACTATGCATAAATTGGTGGGCGGGGCTAAACAGGCAGTGACGTCGAGCTTCTTTCTCAGAGATTATCTACATCATAGAGTAGACCATTCCAAAAGCTGTCATTTTTGCAGACAGCCTTCAATATAAGGGTCATTCTATAATTAGGGGTACATTTAGAATTTGACAATGTGAAGAAAACAGTTTTCCTGTTTCCCAAAAACCCAAACATGACCTTACATAGCTGCTTTAAAACTATCTATATTGTAAAAAGTGCTATATAAATAAAGGTGATCTGTAGGAATATGTGCATAAAATACCATCTATGTTTGCTACTGTGCACCAAGTTACCTTTGCTGGGTAACACAGTTGACAGGTAACTTAGTTGACATTTTTAGTGTTCTGTGCCTATACTAAACAAAACATAAGTTTTAGTTAAATTGTCCTGTTAAAATTTGCAGCTATAATACTTGTGTAACACTGTTGACAGTCAATTAATCCACTCTTGACACAGGTTTGCTAGATTAACCAGTATTAGGGGAAAAGGAAAGAACATAACTTCTAGTGTTTCATCCATGTGCTTCTAGAGGAAATATCATATATTTTGGGGGGGGGGGGGGGGGGGGGGTTCTAGTGGGTAACTTAGCTGACAATGGTTTTTCGGACACAAAAAAAAAAAAGTTATATCACAATAAACATTTAAATGTCTTGATAACCTAATCTAATTGAAAGCAAAACTATGAAATTAATTTATATTTGAGGTCATTTTCATCCCTAAATGCAAAGTAGAATGAGCAACTTTACAAAATCTAAGAGCTGAATACCAGGGTTGTATGTGATATGGACATAATTATAATTATTATGTACCCACAATTATAGAATGACCCATAAGCTGTTTTTAGACTAAACTTACAGGATGTTTTTATAGTACAGTGACCTCTTATATGTCAAGAGATCAAGGGAATTTTGGTTTCTCAGTTCATGACCCCTTTAATAATCCAGGGCCAGTGCCATTATGGAGCCTTAAACTCTCACATGTGATTTGTTTCATTCATACTCCACTACAGAGGGCGCCCTCACGCAGAAAGTCAAGCGAGACTCATAGGAGTAATAAAAAAAATGACTTTCCAGGAAATCCCTCATATAACTAAAGGCACCCAACTGTCGCTGTAGCTGAATAAAATACAGAAATAAATGTTTTGTATGATGAAACATGATGAATCACCACGATTATAACAGTATATGGTTTATCTGTGTTCTTCAAGCCATCTCAGGTATTTTCAAATGGATAAAGTAAATTTATACTGCAATTCTAATTGACATAGCCTTTATTACTGTACTAAAAAATAAGAATGAGTACATAGAAGGAAGTTATTTCAAACACTCAATCAACGTTATAATGCAAGAAAAATAGTAAAAAATGTACTTATTCTCATAAATAGTCTTAGTTTGACACTTTGCTAAACTAAAAATGGTCCCTTCGCTTTAGTGTAATTGTTCCTCTTGTATGCAATGCTATGACTCATTGGTCAAAAAACATAAAAAAATAAATAAATAAAAAAAAGATTAATTGGACTGATAGTATGATTTATTTATTATTATTTGTTTTTGAATTTTTCAAGATTTCTACATATATCACAATATATAATTATTGTGAATTTTTGAGGCCACGATAACCGTGTAGTGAAAAATCTAACATCGTGACAGCCCTAGTTGTGTCTTAGGGTTAAAGGAAATATTGGTAAACTATATATATTGTACTAGCAGAAATTCTTACAGTGTGGGGGCCTCTGCCTATGACCCTATAAATTAAAAGTACATTTCAAATGCCTAAAATTGCATTACTATAAGAGTATATTGCTATTTATATTTAAACAGAGTAATTACAGTAAATTATCCCTTTTAATCATTAGAAACTAATTATGCAAAGTACCAGGGCCAGTGCCGTGGGTGCAATTTCTGGGTGCACTTTCTATTACAATAACACTGCAGAAAAAGCAGTGCATATATGTAAAAAGTGCTTAAATGAAATCATGCCACTAGTGCAATTTCAATTTTGATTATTTTTGGTAAGTTATATTTCATTTTTCTTACACATGAAATTCTCTCTTATTCTCTCTCTTATCCGCCTTATTTTTCCCCATAAGAGCATGCGCGGTCATTTGTAAATTTAAAGTGTCTGGCTTCTGGTGTCATCCACTTCCAGCTATTTTTAGTCGTATAAATAGCTCGTTTTGCTGTTTAACATATTGCTTTAATGTATTGTCTGAATCGTAAACACACCGTTGTAGCACAAACAGTTTTACTGTTTATTGCACTTTATTATTCTCATTACTTCCCTACCGCAGTTAATGAAGCAGAACGCTCACACATTCACAGAAAACAGCTTACTTCCACATTGAAACATAAGGTGGATAGGCCAGTGTTTCAGACTGAAATACATGTACCAGCAACTTGGCAACTTTATTAAAAGAACCAGCTTATAGAAGACATTCCTTCTAAATTGGATTCAGACTTGTTGTCGTTGCATGTTTTAACTCACTTTAAGGATTACCTCACTTCCAGAATAAAAATGTCTTGATAATTTACTCACCCCCATTTCATCAAAGATGTTCATGACAAAGAACTAACCATACATGACCTTTCAAATTTGATTACGTAATGCATGAAGTCGTTAGAGCTAGTGCGAGACAAGCATTTATGGTTAAAAAGTATATAAATGTAAATTTTTTTTTAGAAAATGACTGATAATTTTGTTAAACAAGACATTTATTCCTCGGCTGGGATCGTGTAGAGCCCTTTGAAGCTGCACTGAAACAGGAATTTTGACCTTCAACCCGTTGGCTCCCATTGAGGTCCACAATATGCAGAAAAATCCTGGAATGTTTACCTCAAAAACCTTGATTTCTTTGTGACTGAAGAAAGAAAGACATAAACATCTTGGATGACATTGGGGTGTGTAAATTATCAGGAAATTTTTATTCTTGAAGTGAACTAATACTTTAAAAGAACCGGCTTATTTGTTTGTGAATCAGATACACTGGTAGTGCTGTATGTTTTGAAGTAATTTGTTCATGACTTGACGTACACTGGGTCGTACTGTGTTTTTTTAATTTAGTAAAAAGAACTGTCTCTTAGCAGTCATTTTTCGGAAATATGAGTATGCTTCTCATGAGCTGTTTTTACGTGCAGCCTGCGAGGATAACGCAACAGAAGATGTTTCTTACTATCATTTCTGCATTTTTTATTGCATCACATTTAATACAGGCTGCGAACCAGCATTCATAACTCTATATGTTATAAAAAATGATATCCTTTTATATATATTTAGCATTTGTAGGAAGTTTATAAAATAAACCACAGGGCCCAAACTGCTGTCAGATACAGAGCTAGTTCAGCAAAACAGCAACACCTGCATGACAGAAAATGCTGTGCGAACAATCTTGGGATTTTAGGTATCAAATTTCAAGTATCTTTATGAAACTTTCATAACAAAATCACATTGACTACACATTGACTGTCTCCATACTTTTGTTAGCATAACGAAATTCTTTTTCTGAAAGATGCACTTTTTTTCTAAGCGATGAGATCAAGACCAAGAGTATGTGAAGCGTTTTATTAGATCATAATGTTAGGTTGTCATCCCCACGGATGTTCCACCTGTTACAAAATGCGAAAAGCCACATACTGATTGGAGCGACTCCCAGTTTTCCTGGTGTGCTCACTAGCACAAAATAATCATAGGGCGGGACCGACATGTCCTCGCCAGCTCTGCTGTCCTTCTGGAAGCACAGACACACATATGCACATACGTACGTGCTCTCTCAGGGCCGGCCGGAGTCTCTCAGGATAGGCATACGATGCCGGGGGAGTTGCTGAAAGGTCATAGCGGATAATTGTGTTAGTTCCTACTGTGCACCTCAATGCCACTGAGGACTGATGAAGAACAGAGCACTGCCAGAGCATGGATGCTTATAGGGCCCCGAGTGTGACTAGTTCTCATTAGCTTTGCGAGTAGAAAGAAAGAGAGGGGTAAAAGTATGGACAGAACAGAAGGGAAATAAATAAAGAGATTATTTATTTACAAAACAGCATGGAGGTGAAAGTAAAGTAATAGTTAATCCAGAAATTAAAATTCTGTCATCATTTATTTTATGCTGATTATATTCTCTGGCAGTGAGAGGTTTTGTGATTCAATAAATATTTCATTGAATTGTTCACAAATCAGACCAGTGTTGTTATTGTTAATTACTCCAGGATTAAAATGTTCTGATAATATACTCACACCCATGTCATCCAAGATGTCACTCTTTCCTCAGTCGAAAAGAAAGGAAGGTTTTTGAGGAAAACATTCCAGGATTTTTCTCCATATAGTGGAAGGGAGAGAGAAAATACAATGTGAAAGAATTTTTCGACATACCCTAACCGTCTTGAGCCAGAATACACAAAGTTCAGGGAGAGCAAGACAAGACGACCGTTAGAGATTAAAAAGTATTTCAATTGTATTATTTTTAATGAAAATAACCAATCGTTTCGCTAGATAAGACCCTTCTTCCTTGGCTGGGATCGTTTACAACCGCATTTGGGATCGTTTGAAGCCGCATTTAAACTGCATTTTGGAAATTCAAACTCGGGGCACCATATCAGTCCATTATATGGAGAAAAATCCTGAAATGTTTTCTTCAAAAAACACAATTTCTTTACGACTTAAGAAAGAAAGACATGAACATCTTGGATGACAACCGGGTGAGTACATTCTCTGTAAATTGTTGTAGTTCTCTTTTAAGGGTGAGTAAGTGGTGACAGAATCTTCATTTTTAGGTGAACTGTCCCTTTAAAACAACTGAATTTTTCCCCTCAGTGAGCTCTGTGAGCCTATATCTCGTATCCTCTCTCCCTGCTTCTTGTTGTTCTCACTCTCCTTTATCTCACCCCCTTTCTCTCCTTCTGTCTATCTCCCTCCCTTTCTTGCACTGCTGCAGTCAAGTGTTCACACGTACAGTAACTCAGTCTTAGTCACAACCAGCCTCCTCTCACCCCTCCCCTTCTCACTGACATGTTCTATTTATGTGATTTGCGTGCAAGCTTGTGTCTGGGTGTGTGAAATGTGATATAATTTAAATCATACTAATTACAAACTACACCAACATCACCCATATTAATTCATTCTCTCAATTTGAATAACAACATGGCAGGAGCTTGGGTGGGGGGTGGGGGCTAGCACCTAAAATCTAGCAGAGAGAATATGCAGTAAATGCCTTCATTTCAGGAACATTGTGGGAAAATTTCTCTTCACAGACTGCACATTTGTCCTTGTGCCTGATGAATAACTCTAAACACAAACAAAAGCCAGGGGGAAATCCTAGAGAAAATGCCTAGAATGGTAGAATGAGCACTTTTCATTGTTTTGGTCCTATCAGTTTGTCCTGAGGGTGGAATCGGGTGTCAGAACGATGACTGTGTGAACTCTGCAGGCGTAAAAACTTCAAAATTTTGTTGACACCTCAGGAAATGCTATTTTAAATGAGCTTCATGTTGTTAAACCCAGGGGTCAAGGTTTGGCTGGTTAGCATTTGCAAATTAGCCCCTGCTGGTAAATGCTGTTAATACATCTCGCATAGACATCTTTTCCTGTGGTGAAAAAGCAAAGCCCATTTTTTTGTTTTTCTGTCCTACCTGTAATGACTTGAAAACACACTCTCTAGGATGAGCAAGTCTTTAATAGTTAATTATAATTAGAATTAATTATAATGTCAAAAACATCAGGGTGATTCAACTGACCTTATATCACAAAAAAAGAAATAGGTTTATTGAAAGTAAAATAATTAACTAATCAATCAGTTTGTTTATTAATGAGATTTATAATGTTTTATTAGAATAAAATAATAGTAATTATATTTATTTAAAACCTGTAGAGCTGCTTATTAAAGGGATGTAGGGGTGGGCGATATAGCAAAAGTATCATATCACAATTTTTTTTTTAGAAATATCACAATTCACGATTTCAGTTAAGAGCATTTTTATACCATCATTTACTCTCTCTAAGGTTGTTTTAAACATGAATAAGTTACTTTTTTCTGTTAAACGTTATCTATTTGATCATTTCTATTATTAAATTCAATGGGGACCAGCTACTGTTTGGTTACCCACATTCTTAAAAATATCTTATTTTTTGTTTAACATAAATTCAAGTTATGTATGTATGTACATTATACAGTATATACTTTTCCCCCTTTTACTTTTTTTGTGGACATACTTGTATGCCACTGACCGAAGTATATAAATGCAAACGTATCACAATAATGTACAGTGTTCTACTACTGCCATTTTTGAGGGCTCTTAAAGTGTGAAGTTTGAAATGGGTTATGCTCTTATCGAGAAACTGCTATTAAGATGAATGGGAATGCTAACAAATAGCTTTCTCCTGGCATTACAGACCTTGTGTTAAATCATACTGCAGTATATGTGGGGATTTGCATATCAGTGGTTTGGCTATGAAAGAAACAGCTGAGAGAGATTTGTACACAGTCATATACATACCAACTGCCGCTAGTGGACAGGATGACACAATGAGTTGTGGTCCCTAGCCTGAAGTAATAGCAGCACATGGGCCATTAATCTGGGTATGTCATCAACAAGAGCAGGCTGGACTGTCCATCAGACTTTGCCCCTCACCAGCGGAAGCATCTCGTTCCAAGAACTCATGGAAGGATTTATATCTGCAATGGTGTTGGAGGAGATTATGGAGAGGCTTTTCTAATTCCCCATCCTTCATATCAAGCCCTAGCTTCCAGCATGAATGGCCAGAAACCAGCCCATATCTTCTACTCGCTGGTTTACAATGCAAGCAATGGCTCAGCTAATAGATTTCTCTGTGTTTGTTTTTTTTTTTTTACTTTTTTTACTTTTTTTTACTTGGGTAATATATTTATCCATAGTTCCCCACCGTGTACTAAAACAGAAAAATCACAGTTTTTACCGACCACAGCTTTCACTACTGTAATGTAACCGCTCTGTTCCTTGAGAGATGTTGAGAGGAACAGACTTTGATCATAATAACAAACAGCTGGAGATGGTCGCTCTGTTCCAAAACCTAATGAGCTGTATCTGTACGCAGAACTTTTAAGGCATCACAGGCACACTCCTACACAAAGGGTGTTTCAAAATATAACGTAATTATCCTTCTTAAAATGTTTTGCCAAATTCTATGGCAGCATCACACACTTCATAAAGAAGGCATTCTGATAATGCATCACAAGAAGCTCTGGGGGAAAAAATACATAAATAAATCCAAGATGGCAGAGAGGTGTGAGAGTGTAAATATATTTTTAATTCAATCAATACTGAAAGGATTTTGAAAATTTAAAAAATGCATCCATATTGCACAAAATTTGTGTGTGCTACAGGTATATTTGAGTATTATATTGTTCCTTTCATGTCTCCTGCATTGTAATCACTTGAGATGAGTTTCCAATGTGCTTTGTGTGCAGGAGTTATTGCTCACTTTGACAGACTTGTAAGCCATTCACAACTGAAGTGTAAATGCCTTTTAGATTGCATTTAAATTCCTTATTTTGAACTGTGGTAGCAAAGAAATGCTGAGTTGAAATTCATCCGTAAACACTGTAATATTTAACTAGAACAGTAAAGTTTGTCAGAGACTTTGAATGCTGACTTCACAAAGCCTTGTTTGAAAGTTCTTAAAAACAGAAATCCTTAAAAAAAACTTTGAAACTTTTTAGAAGTTTGTAACTTTAACAGACAGACGGAACAATAAATAAAACGATAGATAGACAGACAGATAGATAGATGTTCTGAAATGAACTGTTCCACAGTTTTTTTTTTTGTTTTTTTTAAATCAAATGTAAATTCATGTCCCAGTCACATTTTCTTAGTTAAATGTACATATACTGTCAGAATAAAATTCTATTTTATATTTTTTACATTAACAATGTAATCTATACTCTATTTATTAAAGTCAAGTATGAATCTCATCAAGTTTTTTAAGCATTTTACATTTATTCCAAAATAATAAGGCAGAAACATTTTAAAATATAGCTGCAAGTAGCGATTAAAGCGTTCAAGCGCTTTTCGGCATTTAAGCACATATGAAAAAAGACATTATTTAGCCTATAACCACCTAAATCAATGATTTAAAAAAGCATTTTTGGCAAATCCAGGTAATTTACCATAAATGTTTTTTAATGTTTATGACTGCTATAGCACCAGCTGTGGTCTGATCCCCTTAAAACTTTACGTGCTTGTTTAGAATCACCTGTCACATGTGTTCAGCTTTCTTGAAGTTTTGAGTTTTCCTTTAGGCTTTATAGGATTTTGGGTAAATTTGGACTGGCCCCTTTTGTAAACGACCCCGTTATAGCTTCCCAAAGGGTAAATTTCAACATTTTTTTTATAATTATTAACCTAGAGAGCCCAGAGAATTGTACATTGTTTTTTTCCAGAACCTAGGACTAGTTCGCAAAAGTAGGGCTTTTACATCTTCTCAATCATTTAACAATTTGATTGACAGCAGTGGTTGCAGAGGCAAAGTTGTCCGGAATGAGGAGTTTTTTCGTATGATGTGAATATTGTGTGAAGTGCAATCATTTACGCCCTTGAAAAATGCAATATCGCCCCTCAGTGGCCGATTTCTTTAAAATTTTTCTCAGACCTTTGGGGCCATGAGTTGAACAGGCCCACCAAATTTCATTCCGATCAGCCTCCCATAACCTTGTCTAACATGTGCTCAAAATTCTTCGGCCAATGGCCGCCATGTTTTTTGAGATACGCAAATGTCCTTGTAGACACTTGTGGAACTTCGGACCAAGGCCATGCACAACAATTTTTATGTTGATAGGACAAATTATTGGTTGTTTTATCCCTCTCATAGCGCCACGCTCTGTGATTTTTTTTTTCCCCTGTGACCTCACATTAAGCTCTTACATAAGTGTTCTGAGTTTGGCGGAAATATCTCATTCCGTTCAGGAGTTTTAGGCATTTTACTAAAGGTGGCCCTAGCCCCTTTCTAACATTTTGGCACCCCTTTGCAATGGTGATTTTTTTGGAATGCTGATTTTTTTGGGACTTTTGAAGTTCTTTTTTTTTTTTTTTTGATAATTATTGATATTCACTCTCCAGAGAATCTTTGGTTCCGATCCAGTAAAAAACCTAGGACTAGTTTGCAAAAGTAGGTTTTTCAAAAAATGTGAAATACAGAAAAAAATTCGCCTGGCTCACTATCGAATCTAAGGCACGCATTTTGTCCACCGTGAGCTAAGGATTCTAACAATATAAGGCACTTGAGCCTGCGACTGACGGTTTATGAGTTATGATCGATTTCTTCATTTGGTCACTGTAGCACCCCCATTTAAGTTTTATTTTGAGGTAACAAAGTGGTTATATACCTAAGTGTGTGAGTTGTTTACTTACTTTTTAAAATCAGTCTTCCCATTAATGATATTATATTGTTCACGCAGACTGATTTGCGAACGCAGAACACGCATTAACACAAGAGGCGGGATTTATCGCATGAACCAATCACAGCCGAACATAACTAGTCATATCCAATCATATCGCAATGGAGGCATTGCCTCCTCTCATGCGACTTTCCTCCATTCATTCTCAATTACCCCAACAAACCCACCGCACGCTTTAGGGCATCTAATAAAACTCAGTATTCTTAGGGGAGGTGAGAGAGATGTGGACGTCCGCTGTAACTTTACCTGCTGGTGTTGTTGTTGGACAATGTTTCTTTAGAAAAACAAGTGATTTATACACTTTTTTAATGTTATATTTTGTAATATTAGCATTGCTTTATTTTTGTACTATACGAATTCCGTTGCCTGCTCGGAGGAAACGCCTCTGATGGATGGATGGATGGATGGATGGATAAATAGATAGATGTACATGTATATGTACTGTATATATACAGTATATGTACATGTTAGCCTTTGTATGTGCTTGTGTGTTTGTGAGCATATATTGAGTACTCCTCATACTACTTTGCACTCCCGCCTAGTATTTTGGTTTGTGAGCGTCTGGTGTTTTATTCATAGTAGGAGAGTACAAAGCCAGCAAACACAGAAGCTCTCATCAAGCAGAACCTCACTGCTCCTCACCACAGCAAACAAACTCCCCGCAAGCGAAAGAGAGAGAATGAATAACTTATCATGAGAAAATGAAAATAATATCTCATTATAGTCATGAGAGGACCATGTATATATACTACTGAGTCCAAGTCATATCCATCTCCTGGAATATTTACAGTTGCGTGAGGTGCAGAAGGCAACTTTTATTGTCTGTTCTTTCTCAAAAGACACACTGTGGTGCTCTTTAGATGGTGGTGGAATAGATTCAATTTAGATATAAATGGAAGGTTGATCGCCCCATCTGTTAGTGCTGTTACTCTGTCCTTATCACCTCTCCCTGCTTTAATTTGGAGAGCAACACAGCTTTGTTATTTTGACATCGCGCTGATGTAATGCTGACAGCAGTGTTTGAATCATGGAGGCTTACAGCTAAAGCAATTTGTCAAAAATACTGCAGGAATCCGAGTAAAATTCAAAAATGTTTTATGAAAGAAAACATTTTTTAATTGAAATATGGAAATGTGCAACAACGAACAATGTTCAATAATGTGTTTTAAATATGGTAATTTTTGTTTTTTCATTTAAAAAAATGCAAATATCATAACATTTTAATATTTATTATTGAACAATATTGAATTTTCATTTGTAATAAGGTGCAACTCTGATTGAATGATGTGTTTTAAATTTTGATTTTGGTAAAATATTCAGACTCTTTATTATATAATGTTTAATATTTTAATATCAGTGCAACTAGACTCTAAAAAATGCTTGGTTAAAAACAACCCAAATTGGGTTATTTGGCAACAGAACAGAACACATGCTGGGTTAATTTGACCCAGCTGGTTGGGTTAAATGTTTTTACCGAACATGCTGGGTTATTTTATTTAAGTCAACTATTGTTTAAAAATGATTATATTGCTGGCTTAAAATGGACTGCAACTTATAAAAAACACACAGAGAATTACTACAGGCAACAGCAATAATCAAAAGATGAACATTTATTATTAAGCAAGAACACATGGACAAAATACAAAACAAATTTACAAAAACAAAACAAACAGAGTTTACAATATTACATACATTTAAACTCATTTAACAAGCATTTTAGACATAAAAAATTTAACATCTAAAATTAACATTTAATTTTAGTGTATTCAACCATTCTCTGTAAGCACTTTTTACCGAAATAGCGCTAATTCACGTGCTGGTGTGTCGCCGAAATCTGGGCCGGTGAAGGGCGGCTGTTCACCGGGGTAACTGCGAACCGTGACTGACTCCAAAACCTGCACATAAACAAACAGTACTGACATTAGAGAACATATTTTAACATCAGATTAAAACTCATACTATAACGAATAAAATCAATTTATTTTATGCAAGGCAAAAAGCATTTCCATCATTAAAAGTGACCACTGCTGACATAGCTGACTGACATCTCGTCCTTATGCTGCGTTGCGTAAAATAATACAATTTACAGAACAGTAAAGACGTTATAGATAAAAAAAAAAAAAATTTCGCTGAAGAAGTGCACCAAATCGGTGGTGCTGAGAACCACTCTCTCCTGTAGAGGACTCAAAAAGCCTGCACTCTGAACTCAGCAGCTGGGTTGTTTCGTCAGAGACAGGCTCAACTCAGCAGTTGGGGGAAAAAAAAATAACCCAGCGGTAAAAATGACCCAGCAACTTAGTTACAGAAAAACTACCCAGCACCTGGGTAAAAAAATATTAAAAATAACCCAATAAAATTACCCAACAAGTTGAACCCAGCATTTGGGTTAAAAAAAATAACCCAGCACCTGGGTAAAAATATTAAAAACTACCCAATAAAATGACCCAACAGGCTGAACCCAGCATTTGGGGTAAACAAAAATAATAATAATTGCCCAGCATTTTTTTTAGAGTGTACACTTTAAAAAAAAAATGCTGGGTTAAAAACAACCCAAGTTGGGTTATTTGGCAACCCAGCACTGGGTAAATATTGGACAGAACACATGCTTAAAACTATTATATTGCTGGTTAAAAATGGGCTGCAAATTAAAAATCACACACAGAATTATAGAGGCAACAGCAATACTCTAAAGATGTACATTTATTATTAAGCAAGAACACCCATGGACAAAAATATAAGAAAAACTGAATATATTTGGGTGAATATACAGCATAGTTTGCAATATTACATACTGTTAAACTCGTTTTACAACCATTTTAGTAAAAAATTTAACATTTAAAAGCAGCATTTTAATTTAAGTGCATTCAACCATTTTCTCAAAATAGTGACAACAACGGATGCTGATTCAGCTGACTGACATTTCATCCTTGTATGTTGTGTTGCATAAAATAATATAATTTACAGATTTTACAAATGAAATAAAATGTACACAAACCTTTATTTCGTGCACGGCAGCATTGAGAACCGCTCTCTCTCCTGTAGACAACGAAAAAGCCTGCGCTCTGACTATAACTCAACAGCTGGGTTGTTTTGTCGGAGGCAGGCTCAACCCAACAGCCGGGTAGAAAAAAATAAAAATGAACATGAGCATTAAAAATGAACCAGCAGCTTGGTTACAGAAAAACTACCCAGCATCTGGGTTATTGCTTAAAAATTACTATATTTCTTGCTTAAAACGAACCCAAAATAGGTTGGAAATTAACATTGATATGTTTAATAAATTAACATTTATTAATAAGTTGAATAAATAATAATTAAATAATGAACATTTTTTTAATTGCTTATTAATAAATGTTCACCCTTTGATTATTGCTGATGCCTCTAGTAATTAAGTGTCTGATTTTTAATTTCAAATTTTGAGTTTATTTTAAGCCAGGCATATAGTAATTTTTAAAAATAGCTGAATTAAATAAAACTAAATGTTAACTGGGTTAACATTTAACCCAGCGGCTGGGTCAAAATAGCTAAATCGCTGGGTTTGTCCATATTTCACCCAGCACTGGGTTGTTTTAACCTATCTTTTTTTTTTTTTTTTTAACATTTTTTATTTGGAATGAAGTGCAACAATGAACACTGCTCGATAATGTGTTTTAAATACGGTCCATTATGATTTAATCTTGACCTTCTGTTGTAGAATTTTAAATGCATAAACACTCTTCTTCAGATTTTTAAAATGTACTGGCCTAATTTGTCTCAGTGCCAAAAAACATCTACTTGTACTGTGATTTTGACCTTTGCTTCCCAATATAATCCAGAGCCTTTGCATTCATTCTGAGAGAGATGTAGGGAAGAATAAAAATGAAGTTAAGGGGCACAGAAAATGAATTAAGGATTAGAAAAAAGAAAGGAGAAAGGAGGGAAAAAAGAGTCAAGGAGAGCAGCGTGTTAAGCAATCAAGCAGAAAATGGAGGAACCGATTTATGCACTCTTTCCCTTTCACATACCATTGCTCTTAATGAAGAAAGCCCCTGTTTCATCAGGTCAAAAGCTACGTTTTACTTTCTGATCACTGCGCCTTTTGTGCTCCAAAGGCATTTTCTTCAGTCCCATAAAAGGCACATTATTTTTCATTTAAGCCAAATGAATTAAACTGCTTTGATACCTTCACAGACTGTTTCTGTGTGGGATCCACCATTTTGTCCGGCTCACCATATATTTGTTTGGCAAAGTCCCAGCAGTATGTAGCTGTTAAAAATTTATCAAAGTGTATTTATTATTAATATGTAGTGAGTTAATTATGGATAAACATTCCTACAGAAAGCCTAATGATATTCAGTTGTGGTGATAATTAAGAAGGTTGCTGATTCTCTTTGACTGTGTCCTCTTTGGTGTCGTTGGGCGCCTGCCGTGAGGAGTCTTCCCGCCTGCCAGTGAGAACCTCCATCCATCAGCTACATTGGCATTTTCACAAATGTCATCAGTTGCGTTCTGCTTCTTTTCTTGCCTGTCTTTCCAGTTTTTTTCACCTCTCTCTCCCTCTCCCTTGTTTATCATTTTTTTTAAACCGACACACACACACACAAACAAACACATCTTCAACAGAGTGATATTTTCCTCTCAGTAATCAATAAAGAATAATGTTATTTTGTTTTTGCTCTAGAATAAATCATGCATGCCAGCGTTCATAGACGGACCCTATTAAACAGATGCTGCAGTATCTGTTTAACTCTCTCCATCTCTTGAAATGACAAAATAAAGTGCAATCAAAACACAGCAAAAACAGTCAGTCAGGCATGAACTCAGGACCTCAAGCTCTTAAAGCAAATAACATTCCTCTGAGCTCATTTTTTTAAGATAAAGCTAGAGCTGAAATCCTAGAATCCCCCCGGGACCCTTTCTTGATGATATGTTGCATTCATGTCAGAATGAACGTCTTTACGAGTTGAGTGCACATAAATGCCACCGTAAAGATATAATTACCAGTAAGCAACTGCTGATTTTCCTTAAGCCTGGACATTCCAATTCGAGGCCATCAATTCCGGAAGAATTTATCATTATATTTTGTAACTGTGTGTTGGTTTAATTTAATTTAGTGTAGGGCTGTCAATATTTTGATAATCAAGTAATCTGTTGATTATTCTGACAATTAATCGAGTAATCGGATAATTATACTTTTTTTTTTTTATAGTAATAAAAATAGACCTAGGTGAACAATAGCCTTCAAAATGACTTAAAATACATATATACTAGCAATGAGGCAAAATAAAGTACCAAAAGCAAGAAATCATAGGGTTTTTTTTGTTAAAACTGTTAAAATACATAATGTATTATAAACAATAGAGCTAATGCACATTACGCATTATAACTATGCCTGCAGAGGCCGCCAACGGTCTGATGATTGTTTTTGCACTTTACTGCGATCTAATCCATGTTTAATATTCACTCAATGACATTTAATTCAAATGTCCACTTAATCTTTAATATTCGGCCATTTCTTTATGGCAGAAATGCTACAGCCACTGTAATTTATTGAGTATGTGGACATCAAAACGTGTAAACTCAGAGTGAGGGTTTGAGCTTTTATTTTGAAATCGCGATGAACAGTTAGCATATTGACAAAGATGATGCATTCTCCTGTGTTTGCATAGGTTTATAGATGATTTACCTTACAAATCTGATGAAATAGTTCACGTTGCGTTCCCAGATGAACGTTATAATAAACCCAAATTCACAACAATGTTCAAAGATGGAGTTTGAGACGCTCCACACATGTAAATGAAAACAGTTTGTGTAGCAGCATTTACTGTGAAGGCACTGAGATGCACGTACATAACCTACGCGCTTGTAACGTTACACAGTTAAAGCGCATATGTTAAACCTGCATCGCATATATCTATTTAATTGAATCGTAGCGTTTGTGCATTCTTAATCGCATTATGCTTTATTATGATTTTGAAATGGGTTTAATATGTGGAATGCGCCACTTCCGGTATTTTGCTGATTACTCAACACAGGCAAAATTAAATCAAGGATTTTTTAAATCGAATACTCGAATAGAATCGAGGGATCGATGCAGCCCTAGTGAGTAAACTTTGTAGTTTTAGCTTTGGGGTCAGATTTTAGGAAATACTTTTATTCAGAAAGGATGCATTAAATGGATAGTTCACCCAGAAATTAAAATTCTGTCATTAATTTCTTGCCCTCATGTTGTTCCAAAACCCGAAAGACCTTCGTCCATCTTCGGAACACAAATTAAGATATCTGAGAGCTTTCTGACATTGCAGCTACAAAATTACTTTTTGCGCGTAAAGAAAACAAACAAGAAAGCGACTTATGATCAATTGCTTTTCTTCCGCTTTAATCTCGTAGTAAAAAGTATTCTCGTAGCTTCATAAAATTACGGTTGAACCAGTGATGTCACATGGACTATTTTAACAATTTCCTTACTATTTTTCTGGGCCTTGAACGTGGTAATTACATTGCTGTCTATGTAGGCTCAGAAAGCTCTTGGATTTCATCAAAAATATCTTAATTTGTCTTCCAAAGACGAATGAAGGTCTTACAGGTTAATTTTGAGTGAACTATCCCTTTAATTGAATCAACAGTGACTATAAAACTAAATGCAATGCAGTTTAACTTGTCCATATCCATTGTCAGGATTTGAAAAGGAAAATGAAATTAGTCCATTTTAATCTGGTTAAAATTATTTGAATGCACATCACATTGTAATTCCGATTTCTGAACTCGTGAGGAACTTCCAAGCAAAACTTGAGCACAGCTATACATCCATTCTGCATGTAAAGTGGTAGCAGTGAGCTCTGATTGGCTGGTTTGCAATGAAACTAGGAATTTTCTGAGCTAGGTTTCTCAAGGGAACCAGGAACACGAGTGCAGTGTGGTCATCGATATTTAGCTTAAACTTCCTTCTGTAAAATAGCTGGTGAGTTACAGCCTTTCTTCATGATTCCAAACAGATTCTTTCCCCTCTTCTCCTGCTCCTCCCTTCTCATTCTCATTCTCCTCTTCTCTCTCCACCCTCTCTTTCTGCACCACTTCACACAGACCTGCTCACTAGCTATCCAGACACATAATCAATAGAGCGAATGCCAGGGAGAGAACTACTACATGGATTTCCAATGGGCTGCCACTGGCGTAGAGGGAAAAAATAGATGGACAAAGATAAAATATGAGCACCATAGCAGCACAACCACACATGCTCACCTTTCACCTTTCACTCTAATTGGGTCGAATGGTAAACTGAGGTGCTCTCTGCTCTTTAGCGAGCAATGGAGGTATAGATGTGAGTACTATGGCAACAAGTGAAGCTGGAAATTGTTCTCAGCGTGTGATGCTCCTTGAAGCTCTTCAGATTATCAACAGTGCTCAACAAACGGTTCAGTTTATCCTAAGAAGAGTTTCCTGCTCGTTTAAACTGGTGTTGAAATAGTTTCTTCCATCTTGAGGGTTTATATTATTGCATTATGTTGTGTTTGGATTAATTGTTGCCAAACCGCAAGTCCTGCAAGTGTCTTATCTCTCAGAGGCTATAATGTGGATTAAATGACTCATCAAGGCTGTTTAAATGGTTTTTAATGTAGACTGTGAGTTGTTGATGAGGTGTATTCCCACCACAAGGCAGATTTGGGATTGCTGATTGGTTTGGTTGAGTAACATTAGTGTGATAATGGTATAGTCTTCAACAACCCTGTTGCTGTCTTATCTGGAATATCACTGAGGCAAGCTAGTGTCTGTGAATGAGTTTATATCTTCTCTTCTGACATGAGAGAACGTCAGAGAAGGGGAAAATAAGGGCAGGCAGATACGATCTGTTCCACCTTTGGATAGGACAATGCCAGAGTGACCTGGCATTTCTGTTTTTGCCACATTTATACTGCGTTTATGTTTATACTGTAAGCAACACTGTGAGACTGTAAATTTCAACTCAGCTTTAATATAATAGTCTACAATGTAAAAACAAGGTTAATACATTAAAAAAAGAAAACATCAGTTTTAATGTTTTTTGTTCTTAAATATCAAATTGTCATTAATTAAAGGAATAGTTCACCCGAAAATTCTCTCATTAATTACTCACCCTCATGTCGTTTCAAATCCCTAAGACCTTCGTTCATCTTCAGAACACAAATTAAGATATTTTTAATGAAATCCCAGAGCTTTCTAACCCTGCATAGACAGCAACGCAACTACCACGTTCATGGCCCAGAAAGGTAGTAAGGACATCAATAAAATAGTCCATGTGACATCATTGGTTTAACTGTAATGTTATGAAGCTACAAAAAAACTTTTTATTTACGAAGAAAACAAAGATAACAACCTCTTTCAACAATTTCTTCTCTTCTGTGTCAGTCTCCGAAGCGCATTCACAAGAATATCACTACGTCTGCGTGTGGTGTTGCTGACACAGGAGTCGACGTTCTGACAAATCTGCCATTAATAAAACAATTACCCTAATTAGATTAAGATTTCAGTTAAAGGGGTTTCAACTTAAAGGGGTTCTATTATGCTCTTTTACATAGTCTTGATTTTGTTTTGGGGGTGTACTAGAACATGCTCTCATGCTTGGTGGTGTGAAAAACGCATTATTTTCACATAATTTAGATTATCACAATACCTTTCTCCCCAGCCTGGCACAAATGGCTCGATTAGTTCTGGGTTTGATGAAGGCCAGCCTTCCAAAAAAACTAAATGTGTTGTGATTGGTTAGCTGTCCCAGTGTGATTGGCGAACAGCTTAGAGGGTGTTTTAGTACTGCCCTTGCCAAAGCAGCAAGTTCCATGTACATCTGTTAGCGCAAGCTAGACAATTCTTACATTAGATAGATTCTTACATTATAAATATGGATATTTTTCTTACAAAAATGTATCGATTCACTACAGGAGGCCTTTACTGAATAGAAGCCAGAAGTGGCTGTTCGCGCTGCATTGCCAACCATCCGAATTTCCGTAGGCAGGATTTATTTTAATGATATTTTAATGGGCCGCATTGTGCCATCACAACACCCGCAAAACAACCGCTGTAGTCCAAAGGAGCCGTTCATTGTAGTTCTTAAAACTGTGTGAAAGCATAATAGGACCTCTTTAAATACAGATCTATGCAAATTTGATTATTTATAAGATTATTATAAGATTATTTTTTTATCTAATGCAAGACAACGTAGCCTATAAACAACTGAAATTATGTTTTTTAGGCTATTATTGTCTTTTTCTATAGCTTGATTAAGACCAGTTGGCAAACGTAAGAAAATTGAAGATCTGGTTTGTTGTCATGGTTAAACAAAATTTCTCAGGGGTCTTAGTAGATGCACATTTAAAAAAAAAAAAAACACTCAGACACTCAGTAAAGGCTTAAAATACTCCAAAACTGCATACTCTGTGATTAGGTATTTCCACTGAATGAGTTATTACCTTGCAACTGTTAAAAAAAGTAGGTTCTATATAGTATGAATGTGTGTAGTGTGAATGTAATGCAGCTGTACTACGTTTGTCATGTTGTGGTCATGTGACCTATCATGTCAGTTACGTTGCATTGCTATTCACAAAAGGGTTATTCTATGGAAATGTCCATTTTTCTGTCCCTGGCATTTACATTACATTATATTACACTTGAAAAACACTTTAGGGTTACAATTTCTTTATATTTTAAAATGAAACACTATGTTTTTTAAACAATAACACCTTCTTGAGACATTAATGTGGCAATATTTGTTTTTAAATTAAGTATATAGAATTCCAAGCACCAAAAACAAAAAAAAAAAAACACTTATGCCCACAGCCATGTACAGAAAGAAGGTGCTTTATTTTGAGGTCAAAACAGGTTTTTCTAACATTTAAAATACAATAATGTATTAACAACCATCAAATATATCATGTAAATTGCATAAAAAAAACTAAATGATGAATAAATATTTTAAAATATGTAATAAAAGTAGTGGTCCCCTGTAGTTGTGTCACTGGTGTTACCGTTTAAAAAATATCTTATTTTGAAATAAAAATCACACTGATGACATCACTCGACTTCCTTCTTCTTGTTTCCTAAACATCTATAACAAGGGGCAAATTAATTCCACTGTCTCTTTTCAATTATTAGACATTTTCTTATTTATCTCATGATTTCATATGATGCTTTTAGTTTGTCACTGGTGTGACCTACTTTATTGTCAGGGAATTGTAAAAAACTAGAATACAAATGGATTAAACTACTTAATTTAGTGAGTATACCATGATTGCAAACATGTGGTTTGATACCATGCAGCAGCCATTTTGTAAAATGCCTTTTTTATGAAAATTGTCACTGGTGTTACTGTCACTGGTGTTACCTTCCTTATGAGTAACAACGGTGAAGATCAGTATATCGGTCTTATGTATGTTACTGGTGATTCATTGTGTCACTGCTGTTACTGTGTTCTTTTCTGTCACATTAAATAAAAAAAAAAAATCTCTTTATTTCTTGCACTTTCATTATTTTTCTGTAACTCTGACGACATGTGCTGAAAAAAAAAAATAATATTTCATAAAAACCTTTAATATTGCTTAAGAAGGTAACACCAGTGACAAAAAAAAAAAAATGGTAGCCTACATGTGGTCTTTAAATAATTGCAAAAAAAAAATCATTAAGCTGTCATTTATATGTTTTCATAAAGTCAAAAGGTAATGTGGTCTAAGTTTAAATGTTAGAAAAAGAAATACATTTTAAGACATCTTGCCATACCAAAAGTGGACATTTCTGTAGAATGACCCAAATGTGTTCTTGTTCCTTCATGGGATAGTAAAGTTTCCATTAGATGCGTACTTCAGAATTTCGCAGAGAATAGTATTTTTAGTATTTTTTGCATACTGTTTTATAAATATTGTGAATTTTGACATACTGTTGTTCACATACTGTTTTTCCCAACTATATAGCAAGTACGCGATATCAGATTCAGTCATTGATTTTGAATGAATCTGTTGATGGAATGGGGTCATCGGATGCTAAGTTCACTTTTACATGTTGTTTGACAGTGTTGGCAGTGTATGTACAAATCTACCCTATAATGATAAAAATCCATTCAGTGGTTTTTAATTAATCTGTAAAAATAATATTCCCTTTTTCAAATCGAGCCATTCTCAGATGCCTGTCAGTGTGGCGTCACACCGACAGAGGTCGCTCCCACGATAGTTGATTGACATGAGCGTTTTACCTCAGATTAGCTGTAACAGTCCGCCCTCTTTGTTTCGACGTTGGAGCAGGGATGTAAGTTAGACAAGAATATCTCCGACTGAGCGATTGAGGTGTTGTGTTGCTGGATGTAATAATGAACATAGTGGTCGTCATTTACTCCCGACATCTGAGCCGCTGAAGATGCAGTAGATTACGTTTGTTTGTGAAGTGAATGCGCCTCCCGATTTACATATATCCGTCTATGTTAACGCAAATTATTCGTTATATAAGGGTTTTTTTTATGAATCTTTGCAATTGCCTTTCCTAATAATGTGCTAGTTAGCAAGTTTAGCGGCTAAACACGGCTAAATGCAGCTAAAGTAAACAGGCTCGTAGCTCCACAGAGAGAAGAGAGGGGCGGGGCAAGCAGAGCTCATTTTGCATTTAAAGCAGAGCTGCAGAGCTGATTTTGGCAAGGTAAAAAGGGTGTTGTTTTACACAACCATTGAGAATTTTTAACCAAAGTATATTGTAGACTTTTCATTAAGACCCTAAAGAATCATATCAACTTGTGGAAAATGGGCATCCGATGACCCCTTTAAAAAGACTCGCAATAATGTAACATCACTGGACAAATCGGTCAGTCAATCTGAGTGAATCTTTTACTGAGCGGAATCAAAAGATTTGAATTACGAAGATGACAGAAAATCACAACCACAAAAGCAAATGCTTCATTTAAAACTGCTGAAATCACTCCACTAAATGCAATTTAAAGACGCCACACCAATTGCTACTTGAAAATCAACTGATCATTTTAATCAGGGAAATAAACTGCGTCGTAGTAGTACTCTTGTGAACGTGCCTGCTGACGCAGAAGAGAAGAAATTGTTGAATAAAGTCATTATTTTTGTTTTTTTGTGCACAAAAAGTATTCTCATAAAATTACGGTTGAACCACTGATGTCACATTGATTATTTTAGTGATGTCCTTATACCTTTCTGGGCCTTGAACATGTCAGAACAGGTCAGAAAGGGTCAAAAATATCTTAATTTGTGTTCTGAAGATAAACAAAGGTCTTACAGGTCTTACTGAAACTATCCTTTTAAGGTTGTGGAACCAAACCATTGCATGCTAGCTTTTTAATTACTCACATTTGAGTGTACGCACATAATCGCATATCAAATAATAAGGGATTCTAATGTTCAGTATTGTTAAATGTGGATATCAAACATTGTGGGATTTAGGAATACGAAGTGTGATGGCATCCTCATTATAAATTTACAGCAGCCCGAAACATTAAAATCCAGCATATGCTTGACTCCCACAGGCTTAGCCAGTGCCTTGAAGTGGAACTGCTGAACAAAATGTGTAGGTCCTCTTAATCTAGGTTAGGGATGAATAAATCTTTACAATTAAAAAGAGCAGCTGAGATTTGGTTTGCACCTTAAAGCACCCTAACCATTATATAAGAGCTTTGAGCAATGCAGCAAACTTATTTGAGCACATATTGAATTTTCATATTGTGCTTCAGAGCTCTTTAGATTATTTAATCAAAGATCCAATGTACTTGGTGCATTAAGCCAAGTACTTATAATATTTGAGAGGAAGGTGAACTGATTGCCACCTGATCAGTTGCTAATAAGGCTTTAATAGCAAAACATTACAAAATGCCACACTGTGGTAGCTACAATGGAACTTATATCTCACAGGCAATTAAAAAAGTAATGCACAATGATAAACCCACAACAGGGAGTGAAAAGCTTTTGAACACAGACTTTAAATGAGCTCCTTTTTTCTTGCTTCACTACTTGGCTATAGAATGTTCCGAATTTCCCTAGACCCAAAATGAAAGACTTCTCCCCCCAAGGCATAAGGAAGGCAAATCAATTTATGCCGTATTTCTTTTATTAAGACAGCACTGCAGTTTGAACTTAAAGGGGTGGTGTTCATGACAGCAGACTGTAAAAGGGTCTCAGTTTTTTTCTAGGTCACTGAGGCTTAGGATATTCATTTTTGATGGTGCTGTGGGAAAACTCTAGAAAACAACGTAAACGGGTTCTGCATGCAAATGCAAACGTGCAAAGTTAGAAAATGTGTGTGTTCAACATCATCAGTTACCTGAAAACAGCGCGCACAGAGGTTAAATAATATTAAGAATAGGCTTTTCTGAGGCCTTATAGATAATACACAAGCTTTGGTGTCTCAGTGTTTTAGAAGATTGTTTGAAAATCCGTCTCCCTAAAGCAATAGAAACAGCTGTCAAGCTATCATTTTGAATGCTTTTTTTATAGCATGACAGAGGGGTTTGTTTGCTATTGTGGGTTAGTTCATTCTTTTTTCTTTTCCTTTCATTCTTATTTTGCTTTGTCTTCATTTTTTGGAATATCTGCCCTTGTGATAGACCTCATTCCTAAAACATCGAGGCAGCTATTCAAGTATCTTGTCATGTAGACCCATTTATACAGTGTTGAGAAAAATAAGTTGTTTGGAAAATGAAATAAATGGCTTTTATTGTCACTGTTATTGTACTAAAACCAAAAGATGAAATTAAAATATTATATGGAAATTACACTATTATAATTTTATATTATTTTTCTTGTTTGATTAATAAACCTGATAAGAGATATTTTATTTTAAAAATTACTTAGCAGAATGAAAAAGCAATAATGTCAACTTTGATCTTTTTTTTTTGTGTGTGTGTATAGATTTCCTATAGAATTATCTTAATTGATCTATAAATCCTTTTTGCTATTAATTGTGTATAGATTTCCTATAGAATTCATTTAATGTATCTATAAATCCCATTTTAACCCCTTATGAAAAATAAATATACTAAAATGTTTTTGAAGTATTTATTTCATGCTCAGTATACTACAAATACATTTACATGTTTGCACATTTTAGGCTTAATATTAAGAAATGTGCATTGTGCACAAGCGTAACTAATTGTAATACTAAATATATACTTAGTATGAAATAACTGTATTTTAAATATACACTACCAGTCAAAAGTTTCTAAACGGTCAATTTTTTTAATGTTTTTTTTTTTTTTAAATAAGTCTTTTCTGGTCACCAAGACTGCATTTATTTAATCCAATGTACAGCAAAAACAGTATATTTTTTAAATATTTTTACTATTTAAAGTAACTGTTTTCTATTTGATTTTGTTATTCATTATTTATTTTATTTATTTCTGTGATTTTTTAGCATCATTACTCCAGTCACATGATCTTTCAGAAATCATTCTAATATTCTGATTTGCTGCTCAAAAATGTTTATTATTATTATTATTATGTTGAACAGCTGAGTAGATTTTTTTCAGGTTTCTTTGATAAAAAGAAAGTTAAGAAGAACAGCATTTATCTGAAATAGAAATCTTTTGTAACATTATAAATGTCTTTATCATCAGTTTTGATCAGTTTAAAGCATCCTTGTTAAATAAAAATATTAATTTATCCAAAAAAAATGTAATTATACTGACTCCAAGCTTTCAAAAAGGTATAATGTATAATGTTACAAAACCTTTTTTATGTCAGATAAATGCTGATCTTTGGATCTTTCTATTCATCAAAGAATCCTGAAAAATGTACTCAACTGTTTTAATAATAATAATAATAATAATAATAATAATAATAACAATAAATATTTATTGAACAGCAAATCAGCATATTAGTATGATTTCTGAAGGATCATGTGACACTGAAGACTGAAGTAATGATGCTGAAAATTTAGCTTTGATCACAGGAATAAATTACATTTTAAAATATATTCAGATAGAAAGCAGTTATTTTAAATAGCGAAAATAGTTCAAAATTTTACTGCTTTTGCTGTATTTTGGATCAAATAAATGTAGGTTTGGTGAGCAGAGGAGACTTCTTTAAAAACCATTACAAATCTTACTGTTCAAAAACTTTTGGCTTGTAGTGTACAACTTTTTATTTCTAGGGAAGACTCCTGCTGTAAATTACTCTGAGGAATAATGTTAACAAATTGTTCAAAGCAATCATGAAATCATAATCTTTTAGCCAAATACTTTTAATCTTCATACTTTCAGCTAATGTCAAGGATCCATCTTACATTTTCATCCATTTAATCAGCTGGCTTCATTCTAGTTAGCAGATAATGCCTACATTAGATTATAGGCTGATTAAATGCTATTCCTTGTTGACTTTAGACACTCCCAGAGATCACTGGGTTTGTTTTTATCATTTAAGAGTGAGGCAGAACTTCTATTCACCTATAAAATGATCAATACTTGCCAGTGTTAGATGGCAGCAAACATATTTTGCATCGATTTTTCCATTGGGCTTAACTCCCCCATAGCTGATGCACATTGTGTCCATCTAAATAAAAGTTGCTATTTAAAGTACAGACTGTTTCTGCATGTGAAAAAAAAAAAAAAAATCCCACTTGAACAGCTGTTTACAAACTAGGGATGCAGACCACAATTGGTCACTAGGGGAACATTTTAAAAAGACAAAATAATAATTCTAACAGTAACCAAAACAAAACAGTCTTTTCATATTTATATTTATATTAGCCTGTATCTTACAGATTCTACAGTTTTTCCTGGGCGCTTTTCCAATGTGACTCCTTCAAGACCTAAAGCCCTATGCAAAACAACCTGAAAATGCAAACTGACCACTAAGATCATCCATTTCTGATTATATGTATCTTTCTAGCTCTGTTATACAATCACCTGAAGGGATTCCCAGCAGCTCTCATCTCTCTTGTTATCGTCATAACTCGGCGAGCGCTGGACCGGCTCCAGGCTCCAGGGACGATGACTCCCCTCCCCATGCTGACTCAGTCTGTTTCCTGGCAGGCTCGTTCTCTCTCTCTCCCTCTCTGGCAGAGAGCGTCAACAGTTGGACATTTGGAAGCAAAACAGCTTTAGGATAACAGTGGGGCACTGCGGACAATGTGACAAATACAGACTTCATATTGAGCTGCAGATTGCAGCGATATTGAAAAGTAGATATAGTAATACTATAGCAGCAGTAGACACCGATATAGGATTGAAAAACAATGATGAGGAAGCGAATGATCTTACAAAGCTGAGGGGCAAGTAGACTCGCTTGTGAGGTAAACTAGTTAGGTGCCATGCAGAGGAAATAAAGAATGAAGAAGAGAAGTCACCAGAGGGGTTGGATTCTACAAAAGGGGCACCTGTAAATGGGTTTATTAATGTGAGGATTCACCAGCCAAAAGCACTGCTGTGATTCAATAAATGCAACACTGCTGCATGCTAATGTCTGCATTCGTCCAGTAACTGTTTGCACTGTCACATTTATCTAATTTTAGGCTTGAGAGGTAAACAGATGTGTACAGAACTGACTATGCGCTTTTGAAGTATACCCTCTGGTTACAATTACTTAGAATACAACAACACAAACTGTATTCTCTGACATTTCTGTTGTGTATAGCATACAAAGGAGTTTTATTTGCGTCCATTTGTTTATATTTCTCTCAGGCTCATGTTTTTGTCTTCAAGAGACATGGTGCACTCTTTTATTCCTACTGAAGCATGAGCTTTATGTGAGCTTTGTATGATCACAAATGTCAAATAAACAAAGCCATCCATCGGAACGTGTTCTTCAAATGAATGCCCTCGGTTTACCCCCGTTCGATCAAAGAAATTGCAGGAGTAATTAGAAAATCTCATTTGCGGCTCGCACATCAGCCTTGAGACTCACTCACTGTGGTGATGAATGGGCGCAGCCCTTTTAGGCCAGCGAGTGTATGTAATGAACGCCACAGGCGTGCAGTGTGTCAGAGTAATTGATAACCTGGATAACTGTCACTTCGCCTGTTCTCCGAGATGTCCCTGGGTTGTATCTGACACAGAGTCCTGGCATTACGGTTCCTCACACCTTCTCGCTCACTGCAAGGCACAGCTAGACTTGAACTGAACTCCGGCGAACACAATACAACTGGAATATGTTAGCTGTTTCATACATATTTATCATATTCATCTTGTTCTGCTTGTTTATAAAGTTGAATGCTCTATTCAGTAGGTTTTCACAATTTTTAGCTTCTGTCTGCAAGCATTCTATGTGTTAACACTTTTAATGCACTGGGTCTCACTGAGTTACTCCACACCAAAATGAAAATTTTGTCATTAATCACTTACCCCCATGTTGTTCCAAACCCGTCAAAGCTTAGTTCGTCTTCAAAACACAATTTAAGATATTTTGGATGTAGGTCTAGAAAAGTATGAAAGACATCGTCAAAATAGTCCATCTGCCATCAGTGGTTCAATCTGAATTTTATGAAGTGACACAAAGGAAAAAAAAAAAACATTTTTATTCAACAATTCATCTCCTCCGCACCAGCGTAGCACCATTTTGGAGAGTATCCACTACACTCTTAAAAATATAGGTGCTTCACGATGTCATAGAAGAATCTTTTTTGTCTAAATGGTTCCATAAAGAACCTTTAACATCTGAAGAACCTTTCTGTTTCACAAAAGGTTCTTTGTGGCAAAAGAAGGTTCTTCAGATTATAAAAAGGTAAGAAAGAGATGGTTCTTTAAAGAACCTTTGACTGAATGGTTCTTTGCGGAACCAAAAATGGTTCTTCTATGGCATCGCTGTGAAGAACCTTTTAAAGCACCTTTATTTTTAAAATTGTAGACGCAAACTGCGTACGCCGTTCTGTGTCAGCTGCACCACACGGATACGCTGTTTTTAAATCAAAGCGTAAATATACATAGAAAACGTATCCATGTGTCCAAAGTCGTTATGTTTGTTTTCTTTGTGCACAAAAAGTATTCTCGTAGCTTCATAAAATTACAGTTGAACCACTGATTTCACATGGACTACTGTCCTTACTACCTTTCTGTGTCTTGAACATGTTAGTTGCGTTGCTGTCATGCAGGGTCAGAAAGTTTTCAGATCAAAAATATTTTAATTTGTGTTCTCATGATGAATAAAGATCTTATAGGTTTGGAACGGCATGAGGGTGAGTGATTAATGACAAAAAATTTATTTTTGGGTGAACTATCTCTTAAAGTAATGAATGCAGCTAACAATGATCAACAGATTGGTTTCTACTTGGTCTCCTTCTTCCACAAAACATATAAAAATATTGATTAGCCATCCTGTTTATTGTTATCCTACAGCATGCCACACAAATTTGTAGTTTAGTTCTCCAATAAAACTGGATCTAGACTAAAACATGATACCATCTTTCACCCTCTAGCAAATAGCAAATTATGTTTTTACCAGGCTTTTGGCTATAAAAAAGAACAAGAACCATTCAATATAGTCCATCCCACCTTTAAGTTTCAAAGAAAATTATTCTACACAGTAAAGCAAACAATTTTCCAAGAAATCTACAGGAGAAATATAGCTTATGCTTCTAAAGGTCATCAAATATACAGTAACTGGATTTTGTAAAAGGCTTATAAAAGTCTGTGAATTACTATGATTGGACTGAGAGAGAACCAGAGGACACATATCAGCGTGTTTGTAACTGTGGGATTGTCTGTCTGACCTCAGTACTGTTACGCCATACACATTTACGTCTTATCAGTAGCCTTCAGAGAAGCTGAACTTCCGCTAAGCACATTAATCCACGTAGAGTGTTTCTCTCGTTCCTCTTTCTTTCTGTGTAAACACGAGAGAGATTGAGCTTTCTAAGAAACTCTTTCTGTAACCTCTTCACCTCTCTAACTATCTTTCATGATGTACAGTCACAATAAAAGCCCTCTGTGTAAAGCAGGCACTCCTTTTCTCTCGTACACCCGAGGGCATAATTTTCCACTCTCACACCAGGGTGATTTACCAGGCCTGAAAATCATCTTAACACCAATCATGTATCAGTGTTAATCTGTCATCATATCTGCAATAGACTGTGTTTGTAAAACTGGGCCGCATTTACATTTATGACTAGAACGTACACCATGACAACTGGAGCGAAACAGGGCAGCGACGCAATGGACTTCCTGTGAGGATCTGGGCCTGGCATGCGATTCAGAGCATGCCATTATTTTGTTAGTCATGCATACAGGGTCACATGGATCACAGCTGTTAACAAGTGCGAGAGTGCTTGTGGTAACCCCCACAATATCCTCTGTTACACAGACCTGAGAAGAACCATAATAGTTTTATTTATATTATTGATCTGGTGCAGCAGACAGAAGATGAAGCGTGAAGGGTGTGAAAACATTTTAAGATTATATTGACAGTGCACAGCTAGAGATGGGAAATAAACATTAAAGATATATGCGGACATGATCTACACATATTTACCAGTATTTTAAACAAATACTGTACATTTTGGTGCCTCATGAAAAAATGAAAATTCTGTCATCAATTACTCACCCTCATTTCGTTCCAACCCCGTAAGACCTTCATTCATCTTTGGAACACAACTAGACAGCAACACAAGTACCACATTTAAGACCTAGAAAGGTAGTAAGGGCATCATTAAAATAGTCCATGTGACATCAGTGGTTCAACCTTAATTTTATGAATGTACGGTCTTTAAAAGTTGTTATTTTTGTTTTCTTTGTGCACAAAAAGTATTCTCATGGTTTCACAAAATTACAGTTGAACCACTGATGTTACATGGACTATTTGAACGATGTCCCTACTACCTTTTTGGGCCTTAAACTTGTCCATTGTGTTGCTGTCCATACAGGATCAGAAAGCTCTTGGATTTCAACAAAAATATCTTAATTTGTGTTCCGAAGATGAATTTTGTGCTTGTCCTAAGTCAGAATTTTGACATAATTTAAATAATGTCAAATCTATGTTCAATTAAATGTAATAAAAGCACATTTTTATTTATTATCCCCATCATAATATATATATATATATATATATATATATATATATATATATATATATATATATATATATATATATATATATATATATATATATCTCATAGTATCTATCACAGTAACCACATGTATAACCTCAAGCATCAACACTGACACTGTAAGACAATTGATCAAATAAATATTTTACTTTAATTTATGGAAAATTTAAGTTAGAAATAACTACCAACATTTAGTCCCAAATGGTGTTGGGCTACTTACTCAAAAAAAGTAATATATTACTCATTACTAGTTACTCCTTTCAACAAAACTTGCATAACTTTTCTATCACATCCCAAAAAATTGGTAATTGCATAATTTTTGCAGCCTGTGAATCCGTGAAAGTTACAGATAAATGAAGAAAACTAGCTCAAACTGATGACAAGCCACAATTTTTTAAACAACTTCTCTTATTTAATAAAGCAGCAACATGTAGAACAGGTACAAACAAACAAACATGTTGGCATTCACAGTGGACAAAGTCTTAGTACCACTACCCAATTTACATGTGACATTGATATTTTGTAATCCTTTCTCCCTACAAAATTAAAATAATGGCTGTATTTCCAGCCGCTGCAGTGCCTTGCGAAAGCATTCATACCCCTTCATTTTTTAAAGTTTTGCTATGTTGCTCCCTTAAGTTAATATGCTTTAAATTACTTTTTTCCAAATCAATGTACACTCCATACACCATAATGACAAAGAAAAAACAGAATTTTCGCACCTTCGTACATTTATTAAAAGTGAAAAAAATAAAAAATAAATAAATAAGTACATTGCATAAGTATTCATACCTTTAACTCACTACTTAGCTGAAGCAGCTTTACAGCCTCAAGTCTTTTTGGGTATGATGCGAAAAGCTTTGCTCATTAGCATTTGGCAATTATCTGCCATTCTTCTCCTCACCTCTTCACCTCTCATGCTTTCTCAGATTGGATGGTGGTAATTGCACATTTTCAGGTTTCTCCAGGAATATTTGATTGGGTTCAGGCCCAGGCTCAGGCTCTGGCTGGGCCACACAAGGAGTAGGCCACTCATTCATTGTCTATAAACCAATTTTGCTGTGTGCTTTGGGTCAATGTCCTGTTGGAAGGTGAACCTTCTGCCCATTCCGAGGTTTTGAAAGCTCTGGATTGGGTTTTCATTTAGGCTGTCTCAATATTTTGGTGCAGTGAGTTGTTTTTCTATTCTGACGGGTTTCTCAGTCCCTACCGCTATGAAACAGCCCCACAGCATGAGGCTGCTACCATCACACTTTATTGCTGAGGTGGTACTCCTAAGGTGATAAGCAGTGTCTGGTTTCCTTCAAACAATTCCTGTTTGGAATTGAGGTTCATCAGAGCAGAGAGTCTTGTTTCTCACAGTCTGAGGGTCCTTTAGGTGCCTTTTTTTTGCAGATTCCAATTGTGTTTTTATGTGTTTTCACTGAGGAGAGAATTGAGTCTTGCCACACCACCATAAAGCGGTGGAGTGTTGCATCGGTGGGGTGTTGCAGTGATGTTTGTTCTTCCGTAGGTCTCCCCTATTTCTGAATATGATCATGGAGCTCACCTAGAGTAACCAACAGGTTTGTGGTCACCAGTCTAAGTAAGTCTCTTCTCCATGAATTGCTCAGTTTGGCCAGGAGGCCAGTTCTAGAAGAGTCGTGGTTGTTTCAAAAAAAATTTTCACTAAGCGTAACGGAGCTTACATGCTTCTGTGAACCTTCAATGCAGCAGACTTTTTCTGAACTCTTCCCCAGATATGTGGCTTGATCCGATCCTGTTTCTGAGCTCTACAGGCAGTTTTTTTTACCTCAGGGCTTGGTTTTTGCTCCGATATTTATCTTCAGCTATTAGACCTTTTATTAAGATGTGTGTGCCTTTCCAAATCATGACCATTCAAATGAATTTGCCTCAGGTTAACTTCACTCGAAGTGTAGTAACATCTACAAGCAATATGAATGCTCCTGAGCTAAATATCAAGTGTCCCAGATAAGGGTTTGAATAGTTATGCAGTGGAAACATTTAAGTTATTTTGTTTTTAATAAATTTGCAAATATGTCAAAAACCTGTTTTTTGCTTTGCCATTATGGTTTATGTAGTGTAGATTGATGTGGGAAAAAAAATATTTAAAGCAGTTTAACCTAAGGCGGCAACATAACAAAATGTCAGAAAAATGAAAGGGTATGAATACTTTCGCAAGGCACGAACCTAGCTTGCTTGCGTTGGTGCCTATTTTGATTATAAACGATTATGAAAATTGATAGGGATGATTGAATTTTAAATTTCAAATCATCAGTGACTGTGATTACTAGAAACTTTTTTTGGATGGTAACTGTAATATTATTACTTACATTTTTATTAATAATTAGTTACACTAAGTTACAAGGGAAAGTAATATTATTACTGTAATGCATTATTAGTAACTAGTTACTGCCCAACACTAGTCCCAAACTAGCAAATACTGCCCACTGAACGAGAGTTTAATTTATGCAATTATGTTGTTTTATTTTGATTTTTTATTTTAGTTGCTAAAACCACTTTTGTACTATAGGTTGAAATTTACAAAAATGAGCCACAATTTTGTATTCCAAATTTTGGTAACAGGGTTGCAAAAACTAAAACAGGACATTTTGAATATAGAGAGCTGCTGAGGTTATGAGCCATGCAAATATGTGAAAATATAGTAAGTGCATGATGGAATGGCAGGATATAAGCACTGCACAGTGGCAGAGTCTTATTAGCATATAAAGGAGCTAGTGTTCTTGTGTCCCTCTGGCTGATATTAAGTGAGCATTTTTTGGCTTGCTCCCTCTGCGCTGTGAACTTATTATGTTTAAAAGTAATTCTGCAGTAGAATTCTCTCCGAGCAGCTCCGTGTGAAACAGGCCACTGGCAAACTCAAGCATGTAAATGGTTTGAGAGATACATTACATTTGTGAAAGAAAAGCACGATTCATGAAAATGATTGGAACCTACATGTTTGTATACTCAAATTTTGACGTCAAGGCCACAGGCCATTGTGGGTTCAAACAAGCACGTTTCATGCGCATTTGTCTAATTGAACTTGTTTATATTTATGTACAAGTTCCTCATTTGCAAACATGCCTTTTGCATATTTTGCATGCAGTATGGTTTCCTAACTGCAGTACCCTGGGCTCTGATGCTGCCGGCTGCATGCGGACTGAAGCTGCGCCGGTGTTTGAAGTGAACGGCTGGGTACAGGATTGTATGTGTGTGTGTGAGTGTTTGTGGCTTGCATGCTAATGATGAGGCAGTGGTACCAAGCGTGGGAGAGAGGGAAAAAGGTCTAACAGCCCACGTTGGTGACGTTACTCAAGAGAGGCTTTGCAGCAGCAGAAACACAATTTCACACTTTCCTTTTAGGATTACGGTTTCAGAAAACATATCATAATTCAAACCAAATGTGCGCTACGGCAAACACATTTCACTTCAGCTGCATAAACCGGAGGATTCGATTTAGAATTGACAGAAGAAATGATTGTTATTTAGTCGTTTAGCCTGACTCGACTGAGAAGATCGAGAACCATCATGACAACGAAATAGATGGATTCTCTTGGGTCCCATCTAAGAGTGGAAATCTATATATGAGCCTTCTCACGTTTCATAGTCTCAACCTTCTCAACTTAAAGCGAGAATATGACTACAAGATCATCCATATGGAAGAACTCTTAGACAAGGTTGTCATTTTACTGGTTTATTAGCACTAATGGTCACTTCTGTTTTCCGCAAGCTCATAAAATGAGAGATATGCTTGTCATAAAGCACATAAAATGTCTGTGCCTTTTCCTGACTGGAACATGATGACGGAAATAGTCCTGCACTCTTCTGTAGCTATAGTAACGCTAAAGTATCCAAATGCTTTTGTTCTCAGCGTTCCAAAACACATTCCTCTGAAAATGACAGTCATTATCAAAATGCCCCACAATTTCATGTTATGGCTTTAAAAATGCAAGGTATTTCATATCTGAAGGATTTCTAATGTGATTTGTGTTAATGTTTATGCACAATGTACTCAGCTTGTCTCTACTGGTTTCATTAAATCAATAAGTCATTAAAAAGCGTTATGTTTACAGCCAACATTAATTTGTGTCAAATCAACTATGTAGTATGTTGTTTTCAAAGCTGTAAATAAAACAAAGATCACTGGAGTATGTTTTAGAAGAATATACAAAACACCGGATGCAAAATTTACTTTTTCATGGTGTTTGCATATAAATGTCTTAGCAGTGTGTGGACACAACCACCCCACAATGATAAAATCCATTCACTCCTTTTTTTAATCCTCAAAAAACCTCAACACTCTCAATTATCAAGCCGTTTTGATTTTCTAAGCAGTATGACGCCATACTGCTCAGGCCCCGTCTACGACCGTTGACGGACTGTTCCGTATTAGCATAATTCCACCCTCAGCCAGTTGTACGCCATCCGCCATTTTCTCCATTTTCTGCAATGCAGATGTTTTGTAGTTGGATGTAAAAGTGAACATAAGTGTTGTCATTTTCTCTAGACATCAGAGCCACTGAAGAAACAGTGGATTAGTTTTGTTTTTGATGGTAACACACCACCGAATTCACAAAAAAACGGAAGAGAAGGCGGGGTGAGCAGCAGCTCATTAGCATTTAAAGAGACATGTATCTAAACAAGTCGCTGTGAACAGAGCAGTTTTTGATAAGGTAAAAGAGTTGTTTCACATGACCATTGAGGAATTTTAACCAAAGTATGTTGCAGACATTTCATAAAAACCCTAAAAAATCATACCAATTTGAGAAAAATGTTCTTCAACTTCAGTTGTCATGTTTAATTCAATACGTTTCTTGCCAATTCTTTCTAATTGTGAACTGTGAGTGAAAATTGCTTCTACACCCATTTTTTTTGTGTATGACATTAGCGCAGTTTTGTACTAAAACCTATGAACTTCTGCTTATGCTCATGACATGGATGGGTGGACAAAAGCAGGGGCATGACAATGGAGTCCTGCTGGTAGCGTGTGATGAGGTGCACTTGACGCTCATTGGAACTCTACTGATAAGAGAGGAGCGTACAAATTAGGAAATTAGTCTGCGACACACTGTCCCGACTGTAATCACTCGCTCGTTTTCAGCCACACTGTTGCCGTTCTGCTCACGTTAGATTGCAATTCACTCAAAAGTCAATGAACTGAGGACTTCAAATTAGTGTTCGGCATTCTCACAAGGAAAGACTCAGGGACTCAGTGGGATATGATCATGGTTAAAGGTGCTGTGCTGTGCAGAAGCTTATATCCAAGTGTCCTTACGCAGCCTGTTTGGAAAAAGCTTTGTCACAGCTGCACCACAGAGCTCATGAATTTCTGAGCCTCAAAATCAGCCTGGCACCACATATAATTGTATTGCCGGCAGTGAAAGGTTAGAGCAACAGTTCTGGCTGCAGGCCGGAAAAATATTCCTCTGAGGGTGTCATATTTTTTGTGAAGTCAAGTCAACCCTGGAGATTAGGAAAGATTTAAAATTAAATTTAAAAAAAAAAGATGCATTATGGGCTACCAGTATAGATATTCTGAATAATGAACTACTTAGAACTAAGAAAGCCTTTTGAACTTTAAAATTAAATTTAAAAAAAAAGATGCATTATGGGCTACTAGTATAGATATTCTGAATAATGAACTACTTAGAACTAAGAAAGCCTTTTGAACTCCAGTTAAATTCCTGAATTTAAATTCAAATTGAATTTAAAGTAGCTGTTTTCCCTCTAGAATTTATCATTGATAGATTTACTTGAAATTTTTTGAAAAGGCCTTGAAGACTAAAGGTCCAACTTTCTGTGTGCTGTGGCAACACAAAAAAATTAATTCTTATAAACTGTAAGATATCCAATATTAATTTTGCACATCGAAAGAAAATTTCACCCAAAAATGAACTTTTGCTGAAAATGTGTTCCATCCCAGAAATTAAGCATTACTTTATTTGCTCAGCAGTGGATCCTCTGCAGTGAATGGGTGCCATCAGAATGAGAGTCCAAAAAGCTGAGAAAAAACATCACAATAATCCACAACACAACTCCACTCCATCATTTAAATTCTTTGAAGTGAACAGCTGTCTTTGTAATAAACAAATCCATCATTAAGCCATTTTTAACTTTTTAACCATTGCTTCCAGCTAAAATATGAATCTATAATCCATAATATCGCTTTCTCTATATTCAAAACGTTTCCCAAGAAAAGGCTGTCTCGTCTGAATCAGGAGAGAAATATGCACAGATCAAGCACCCTTCACAACAATCCAACACTGTTCTAAACAAATATGTTGGTGGATTTTGATATAAAAGGACAACAGGAAATATAATTTTTCATTAGAGGAAACGTATTTTGGACAGATATTTTGGCCAGAAGTGACAAACACACAGATTTTCACTTAAGATGTTAACTGATGAATGTATGGATTACATGTGGATGTTTTTATCAGCTGTTTGGACTTATTCTGGTGGCACCCATTCACTGCAGAGGACCCATGATGAGCAAGTTTTTACAAATCTGCTTCAATGAAGGAACAAACTCATCTACATTTTGAAGAGCCTAATGAAGAGTATATTTTCAGCAAATTTTCATTTTTGTGTCAACTACTTTGATTAGCAAATAATGACATCTAATTATAGTGTTAATATTGAATATTTTTGTGTCCACACCTTTTATAATTATGCATGCTTTTCATTTTATATCCATCAGTTGTCGTCACTTTACTAGATTTCATTTCTACAAATAAAGCTTAGCAAAAAAATCCCGAAAGGCAATCATTAAGAGGTCAAAGCGTGCATAGCATGTTGCAGGAGAAAAATATAGATTGCCTGTCAGAGTAGCCATGGAGACTACTTGTCGCACGTGTTCCTGGGTGCGCACACCCACACCCACAACCCACCCACTCGTACGCTGACAATTATAGACTGCATCATCACAACCATTGGCTCAAATTGTCTTTAATATTTACTTGATTGATAAGGAATGATGTAATGGGTGTTGGTGAAATCTGATGCTCAGCTTGCTTTAGTTTTAATGAACAGCAGTTTTCATAGCATTTAATTAAGTAAAAGTTAATTTTTAATTATTAGAATTAACATGCATATTGTTCATTGTTAATTCATGTTTGTTCATAATAAAAAAACTAATGATCATTTATACAACTTGAAATGTTAATTAGATTAATAAATGCTATGTAAATGCTAAATAAAAGTACTGTTTGTTATTTCATGTTAGCTGAAACAGACCAGTTTGGAGTAGACGTCACAGTTACATCACTTGCAGCTGTGCGAACATTGTTGTGGCAGAAAATCTCTGGTAACAAGTGGAGGGAAATGGGTAAAATCCAAGCAATATGAGAAAAAAAAGTGTTGTTGTGCCTTTGGATGTCAGAAACATGGGTAAAATCCAAGCAATATGAGAAAAAAAGTGTTGTTGTGCCTTTGGATGTCAGAATCAGAATGCCAATCATTTCATAGAATACTGTCATCAAAGATGCCATTTAAAGCTAAATGCAAACATTTAAATAGATAGACTAATGGATGAAACCTGCCGTGATTACTCTGCTTTTAAAGCATAAATTTGATTAAACAATAGGTCTTCATAATATTCACATATGCATAGGGGACATACAGTATTAGTCCTATGGTTACAGCATGAAATACTATTTAAATCTATAACATTTTCTTTGTTACATACATAAATGCAAGTTTATATCTCCTAGTTCAGACTTTATAACTTGATTTAACTCAACAATAGTGAATTTGTCAATTTTGAGGAAAAAAAGACAGAAGTGTGGGCTATAAACTCATGATTCTGAGCCGAGGGGAAAGGAAAGAATGACAAGTTGATTTTTCTTATTAGAATTGTGAGATATAATCTATGAATTGCAAGAATAAAGTCAGAATTTTGTCATATAAACTCAAATTTACCCTTTTTATTCTTTTATTTTAGTAATTTTCTGCCACCATATAGGCTCCGCTCACAAAAAATCATTTTTTGTAAACACTGAAATTGGTCTATATTTAAAAACTGAGCCTTATTCTAAACTGCTGCCTAATATAAGAGTACATGTGTCTGAAATACAAAGCATTATCTAAAAATTGGTTTGAAGTAGCATGCGATGAGCTGCACTTCATGCTCATTGAAACTGATAAGAGGAAGCTCTACAAATTAGAAAATTAGTCTCTGACACACTGTCCTGACTGTGACCAATAACTTGCACATTTCCAGCTTTTTGGTTTCTGCTCATGGCAATCCACAACTCATCTGAAAGTTAATTAACTCAAGTATAAAAGCACTAAGTTCTTCAAGGTAAGACTGATAACATTTTACTGGCTCACCCAAGTGCCCTTACCTGGTAGAATCACCAGTAAACATAAAATAAGAGTAAATGTGTGAAATCAAGAAATCCTGATAGGTATGAAAACCCCTAGGTTCATTGCTGCCTATTAGCAGATAATTTGATTCAGGGTGACATAGATTATTCATGTACATACATCGATTGCAGCGAAATCTAGGGTCAAGTGTTTAGGACAAGGGTTTAGTTTATGAAGGTTCAGACCTTGACATCTTTCCAGTTTCTAAGTAACCCTACTGACATCTGCAGAATTTGTGTTAGCAAACCAGGCTGTTCTTTTAACAATATCTGTGTATACTTAATAAAACATTTTGACAATAGTCCCATGGTTTCTCAGTCTGTAAATAAAAGTGTAAAATGACTTGTAGACTGTGGATAGCCTACTACACTACATTTTCATGTGAAAACTGGATATAAGAAAGGGTGTTAATGGAGGGAATTTTTAACCTTGACGCTTTCTCACCATGGATGACACTCTGTTAATTTTGGCCCAAAACTAGTATGTGTATCTTTGTGCTTCACGCTGTGGTGCTTAGGGGCATAAATTTGTCAGGCAAATAAAATGTTGCCAAGAAGAACTGGAAATAATTTTTGCAGTGAATATGGCAGTAAATGCTACTTTCAGGATAGGTTTGTTAAATACATTTAGAAGATAAATCATTTAAAAACAAAAGCGCTATGCAAATAAAAATATACATACAGTAGAGAAACTGCAACTGTGTTAATATTTCCATTAAACAAATTGCAGAGATAATATACAGTGCCTTCTTTTTTTTTTTTTTTTTTTACGTTTTGTGAAACTGCTATAAATTACTTTTCCCCCACATCAATTTATACTTCATACACCATAATGACAAAGAAAAAAACAGATAAAACACTGGGTAAAAAATAAAACACTGAAATAAGTACATTGCATAAGTATTCATACCCTTAACTCAGTACTTAGTTGAAGCACCTTTACACCACTCAAGTCTTTTTGGGTATGAGGCGACAAGCTTTGCACATCTGCATTTGGCAATTATTTGCCATTCTTCACCTCACCTCTTCACCTCTCAAGCTCTGGCAGACATTTTCAGGCTTCTCCACAAATGTTTGGGTTCAAGCCCAGGCTGTGGCTGGGCCACTCAAGGACATTCACAGAGTTGTCTATAAGCCACTCTTGCTGTGTGCTTAGGGTCATTGTCCTGTTGGAAGGTGAACCTTCTGCCCAGTCTGAGGTTCTGAATGCTCTGGACTGGGTTTTCATTAAGGCTATCTCAATATTTTGGTGCACTGAGTGACACTGAGTGACTGATTTCCTCAGTCCCTGCTGCTGAAAAACAGCCTCAGAGAATGAGGCTGCTTACCAGCAGATTTTACTGTTGGGATGGTACTCTGCAGGTAAGGAGCAGTGCTTGGTTTTCTTCAAACAAGATGCTTGGAATTGAGGTTCATCAGACCAGAGAATCTTGTTTCTCACAGAGGGTCCTTTAGGTGCTTTTTTGCAAATTCCAAGTAGGTTTTCATTTGTCTTCACTGAGGAGAGGATTGAGTTTGGCCAAACTGCCATAAAGACTGGATTGGTGGAGTGTTGCATTTTTGTTTGTCCTTCTGTAAGTTTCTTCCATCTGCATGTATGATGATGGAGCTCAACAAGAGTGACCATCAGCTTCTTGGTCACCAATCTAACCAAGCCCCTTCTCCACCAATTGCTCAGTTTGGCCAGGATGCCAGCTCTAGAAAGACTCCTAGTTGTTCCAAGCATCTTCCATTATAGATAATGGAGGCTACATGCTTCTGTGAACCTTCTATGCAGCAGATTTTTTTCTGAACTCTTCCCCAGATCTGTGCCTTGATGCAAGCCTGTTTCTAAACTCTTCAGGCAATTATTTTGACCTCAGGGCTTGGTTTTTGTTCTGATATGCATTTTCAGCTGTTTCTGAGAGGTGTGTGCCTTTCTAAATCATAATCATTCAGATGAATTTGCTACAGTTTAACTCCACTTAAAGTATAGCAAACAATATGAGTGTTCCTGAGCCAAATTTTAAGTGTCCCAGAAAAGGGTATGAATACTTATGCAATGGAATCATTTCAGTTTTTTATTTCTAATAAATTTGCAAAGTTGTTAAAAACTTGTTTTGTGATCTATATGGCAAAGCAGTTTAACAAGGCTGCAACATAACGAAACATGAAAAAAAAAAATGAATGGGCATGAATTCTTTCCCAAGGCACTGTACATTCAATATGTGTGACTACAGCATGTTTACATTATGTAAACCCATTCAGTGTGTGCTAAGTGCTGTTAAGAGAGATTTGACGGAAGCTTTAGTTCTGACAGGTCTGCTTCATCAACCAGCTGATCTAAAAGCATCACAGATACATTAGCAAAGAGCAGCTAAATGGCACGAATTGTCCTGTAGACCAATAAAGAAAAGTTTTTAAGTTACTTTAAATCTTAGGAAAGGGTTTCAGAAAAATTTTCAAAGCTAAGCTTTTTAGTTTTTCCTGGCAGTTTTTTTCAGTAGGGTGCCAGCTATAGTGAGACAAATCATGCCACAGCCTGTGTGCATAGCGGAGGCAAAACCCTAACACCCAAAAGCCCTGTTTTCTGAAGATTTCCTCTAGAGAAAATCATAAATAATAAAATAAACTCCAGTGCTTTTGCACTGACAGATAAACAGTGTGCCTGCTTACTGCAATCATCCTTATATCTGAGACTGTACATGTGAATTCTAATCCACTGACAAAATACATAATGTGGGTCAGTGACGTGATGCTCAATTTTATTTATCTATAAATCTATTGATTTATTTAAACATACATTAAAAAAAAGAAAAATCATACATACAATTCATACATAAAGTGACTAGAATACAAATTTATTGTGATGCACATGCTTTTCATTTTCATGAATTCATTTAGAATGTTTTTGGAGGGATGTAAAAGATTTTTGTTTTCTTTGCACACAAGTATTCTTGTAGCTTCATAACATTACGGTTGAACCACTGATGTCACATGGACTACTTTTTAACAATGTCCTTACTACGTTTCAGGGCTTTGAATATGGTAGTTGCGTTGCTGTCTATGCAGGGTAAGAAAGCTCTCTGACTTCATCAAAAATATCTTAATTTGCGTTTTCCAAAGTCTTATGGGTTTGGAACGATGATTTGAAATGATTTTCATTTTTGGGTGAGCTAACCCTAAATATTAGGTAATTTGACCTGACAAGGCAGTGTCATGTGTCATGTAGTAAAAAATACATTTGAAAAACTTTTTTGTAGTAATAATGATCCAAATGTGCGTACACTTACATGTATTTAAGATTTGCTGAAAATATTTTACACTTTTACTAGATGGTTACACCAGCATGACTACAAAAAGTACATGACTAATATTTTACTAATTTGGCATGTTTCAAACTAGATTTTGTGTGTAGCATTTCCTATGAAACACCAATATACATGTATGAGGAATTTCAGTTTCAGCCCAGTCACTTCATTTCAATATTTTTATAATTTTAGATAGCCTATTGAATAGCCATAAACCATGGCAATAAAATTGCACCAAGAGAACATCACGGTAGAAAATACAGTGTTCATTTCAGCTGCTTTGGATTTTATGTTCTCCTGTTCAGTACTTATGGCCCCACACTGTTACAGCCCATTTTCTTTCTCTAATATTTGGCAAATGAGGATGTAAAGGCAATATTTTAACACACAAAGGAAAATTAAAATTGAGAAGAGCTGTTAAGGCTTCAGGCATTATCTCTCAGTCTGCAAGGAGACATCTCATTTACTGTTTGCCTTCGCTTTGTAACATTACAATTTGAAAAGCAATCCAGACTATTTCTTCTCACTTTTCAAAACATTTCCACTTGTCTCTAGGTGGGCTGCCTGCTTACTCTGCCCTTGGACTTTTTTGCCATTTTGGGACTCCCGTAGCTTTTACAGATCATAACAAACACACTTAATACTTTTATTTCTATCTAAAGATGTTTTTTGAACTGCTCTAATCAACATGTTTGTCCTTTGGTGCATCTTAGAGTCATTCGGGTGCTTCAATAGTGCAAGCAAATGCAGGCTGCTTATTTGAGAGCTCTGTTTAAAAGACTCTATTACAGAGATAAATATCATTACTACTGTATAACAGAGCAAGGACTGTTTGTCTTAATTGTTTACCTAATTGACCTTACAGAGCTGGTTCATGAGACACCTGAAAGAGACAAGACCATTTTTGTGGCACAGCTGAGATGAACCATGAGGTTTGGATGAATCATCTTTTAGACCATTAGCAGTGATGCTCCATACATCATAAGAATGCACTGCATTCGTCACTTTAAAGAACATCTTCGACCATCTGCGCAATGTGGCTGTACTGTAGCGCTCATACATCATCATCCATCCCATGTGTGTTTGGTAGGAGGACAATCGACGGTTTATTCTTGGCTGCTGGCTACATTTTCCAACCTTCTGCCATCTACTGCTGCCACAACACCACTTGTATCAAATGTAAATATGCCATTCTAAAGTCAGATCTATGAGTTATAGGAGTACAAATAAGGCACACAATGTCCTTTGGGATGTCTCCCTATGCTTCACACCATACATGTCAGTTTCTGCTTTCCAGGGGGAGCATTTGTGTTTTGGGAGTCTACACTTTCCTAATGTAGTCCTTTAGATCTGTTGACAGCCAGTCTGCGTAAATACTGGTATTTAAAATAGCCTTGAGCAAGGGCGTGAAGTGTAGACAAACAAATAACAAAAAAACAAATACAACCAGATTATGATTTACAATTATGCCACTAAAGGTAGACTGATAATAATTTTGCAACTCTCCATTCATTAAGCTCACCTCAAGATGCAAGGAGAAGATTTCGACATATAGATTTAGTTCTTCTTAGCGTCTAAATAAATGATGACTTTGCACAGTGTTACACGACTGATGTTGCAATATCATCAACTGTGGACATCTATTCTTATAAAATCAAAAGTAAATGTCTGTGCACCAATGCAACATTTCAACCTCTTGGTTTTCTTAAGGTCGAGTGGTTGAAATTTGTGCCCTACACCTCTAGATGACATGGATCTCAATTTTAATCTACAGTTAAGGTCAAAAGTTTACATACGCCTAGCATGATCTGTAAAATGTTAATTATTTTACCTAAATTAGAGAGATCATACAAAATGCATGTCATGTCATTTAGTACTGATCTGAATAAGATATGTTTAAAATGTTTACATGTAGTCCACAAGACAAAATAGTAGCTGAAAATAGAAAAATTACCCTGTTCAAAAGTTTTTTTTTTTTTTTTGGGGGCGGTCGTTTAGGAGTCCATTGTTTTTCCTGAACAGTGTTCTTCAGAAAAATCTTTCAGGTCCCACAAATTATTTATTTATTTTTAGCATTTTTGTATATTTGAACCCTTTCCAACAATGACTGCATGATTTTGAGATCCATCTTTTCACACTGAGGACAACTGAGGGACTCATATGTAACTATTACAGAAGGTTAAAACGCTCACTGATGCTTCAGAAGAAAAAATGATGCATTAAGAGCCAGGGGTGTAAACGTTTGAACGGGTTGAGGATGCGTACATTTTTCTTATATTGCCTAAATATCTTTTTTTTTTTTTTTTTTTGGTACTGCCCTTCAGAAGCTACAGAAGATTCTTACATGTTCCCCAGAAGACAAAATAAGTCAAATTTACCCTAATCTTCAAATTAAAAATTTTCACCCCCCAGCTCTTAATGTATAATTTTTCCTTCTGAAGCATCAGTGAGCATTTGAACCTTCTGTAATAGTTACATATGAGCCCCTCAGTTGTCCTCAGTGTGAAAAGATGGATCTCAAGTCATTCAGTCAATCATACAGTCATTGTTGGAAAAGGTTCAAATACACAAAAAAAAGATGAAATCCCAAAAATTTGTGGGGCCTAAAGATTTTTTCTAAAGAACAGCAGGCAATTTATGTGTTCAGGACAAACAAGGGACTTATGAACAACTATCATTAAACACACACACACACAAACACACACATGTGTATGTAAACTTTTGAACAGGGTCAATTATTTTTTATTAATTCAACTATTATTTTGTCTTGTGGACTATATGTAAACGTCTTTTATGTAAAATATCTTATTCAGGTCAGTACTAAAGCAAAAACATGCATTTTGTATGATCCCTTATTTTGGTGATAAAATTAACATTTTGCAGATTCTGCAAGATGTACATAAACTTTTGACTTCAACTGTATGTGACACTCGGGTGAGTATCTTCCCTGCACTAGCTGCTTCAATTCCTATTTTCTGTTAAGCATTAATATCAAATTCTTAGCACTTTCATCTCACAAAGGCAGAGGTTTTATTTTAAAAACAGGATTACAGCTTTTCTATGTAAACCAAACAGTGGTAATCACAGTATAATTGTGAAACTCATAAGGCGTCAGCCTCATTATATAGATGCCACAGTCACACAAACGTCCAAGGAATAAAAACATCTATGAATCTCAAAAGACATGGTGCAGTGACCCTTTTAAGAGTATGTAATAATGACAGAATTATAGGTAACCATGACTACCAAACAGTAATGGGCCACCTGTGGGCTACTGGTTCAGTGAGGAAGCCAGAATGAGCTTAGTTTCAAAACACTGATGAGATTGCATGTCTGGACAGAATAAAATGCTGTTTGTTCACCACAATGTAGGCCTGTTTGACTACAGCTCTCTTGTATCATGTTACAGACATCAGTTATCATGCCCTCACATTAGAGTCACAAAACAACAGCGGTGTGAAATGTGAGAAAACTTAGTTTAAGTACTCAAACTCAGTAGTTTGAGCAGCTGCTAAATAGGTATCTGCAATGCCCAAAACCATGTTGATATGAACAGGCTAAAATCGAAAATTTTATTTTAGTCCTCCTTCTATTGTATTTATATTTATTGCACATTGGCAAGTCAACTTAAGATGCATTTCCGCCACCTACTGGACTGGAGTGATGTGAATTTTGAAGCCACAAAGCAAGTTGCTATATAAAGACTACAACTGGTGTCAGACTTATCAAGCAAATAAACACGCATCATTGTGGTAGTTGTAGTACTTCTGTAGAAACTTTTTTTTTTTTTTTCAATAGGCCTAAATACGGCTCACGTGTGAAGTATGAAGCTAATTTATGTTCCAGAACAAAGCTAGAAAGTGTCTTTAAATAGCATCAATCACAAAACTTAATTTTATCCATAAACTCAAAACAGCTAAAAATCTATATAATATAAAAATAAAAGTTGCTGGCTGGAAAATGCTAAATCTCTTCTGATTTTCATGATAATAAATACACAGCTCTATTTAGCGACACCGCTGGCTTCATGACTAAAACCAGGGTCTTGTAAATATTTAAATCGTGTAAAAATATCCCATCTCCACACAGCGTCGCACCACTGCCTCCATACTTGCATATCTCGCTTTATAATTGACCCGGTCTAGCAACTCGAGGTGTTGGGAATTCCAGGATCTGACCATTCATTTGCTTTAATTTTCCTTGTGATCCACCTTAAATGACTGATCCCACACAAGTCCCTCCCTCTCCGCCGCAGCTCTCCCAACCCTCAGACTGAATCTGTATCTTCCCTCTTTCGATTTCCAGCCACGGCAACCAGTGATTTAAACTGTCTTTTTCGTTGCGCGGTGAAAGGTTGCGTTTTTTCGCACTTTTCCCGGCGGTCAAACGGGGGGCAACAAACAGAGCAGTTAACACGTAGAAAACAAGACTGAGAACCAAACAAAACTTGGATCTGTTGCGTTCCGTAACCAAAGCGGAACATACCTCAATCCCTCTTGTGATTATTTCCTCTTTTCTCTGGACGAGAAAAGGCTGTTGGATTGGGTTCGAGCAGACGGGCTTCTTACTTCTCAGCGGCGTGATATAAGAAGTTTAGGCATGTTTTTAGCCTAAACGCGGAGGTCACATTTTACATGTAGTAAAGGCGACTAATTCCATCCTGCTGGTTGACTGGCACCAATTCTAAAGTTAGTTTTCAGATGCAGAGTAAACAAACACGGTTTGCAAGCGAAGAAATACACTGCTTATCCGTGCAAGCGTTTACTTAGAGACCTTTTGCGTCTTTCTTCACTGGGAGTTTTGAGGAGACGGCTTGTTTTTGAGGAGCAGAGCTTGTTTCTCGATGCACTGAATAAGGAGGAACGTCCCATGTGCGGCTTTCACTCTTTCTGACAACCCTTCAGCCCCAAGGTAGGTTTGTTATTTTTCCTGTTTTATTCTAATAATTTCCTTCACTTTGATTTTCCTATCCACAGGTGTGCGCGTTCATGTTCCATCTTGTAAACGTTCCTCAGAGCTGCTCAGGAGACCTGTTTTTGCCTGTTGCAAGTCATTTCTGCACAGCTTTTCAGTGAGCAATTTTAATCGTTTACAGATATTACACTAGCTCAGCTGTTAAAATTGCTTTTTTTGGTATTCCAGTAACGTATATAACTGTCTGTTTCATGTAAACGTTACGCTTACCGTTTTTGATTTTGTTATTCATGTATTAGCGTATTTTAGTGCCATTTCATCATTTCTGTTAACGTAGTCGCATAACGTTGAGGCGTGCACGTTTTGCACTACAGCCTAATAGGGGCTTTTAATGGGTACATTTCATGTGAAGAGTAAAGAGGCTCTCTTGCTGATTGATAAAGAGGTAATCAGTCGATCCCTCTGACGTCACCCCCTTGGGTAAAGTCCACCGCGCCTCTTTCGCGCCTCTCTGGGTGTGTCCTCGCGCTATTGCGTCGAAGGGGAAACCCTGCAATTTGTTCCCCGTGAGGAGCTTCGATTCACTGTCCTGCGAGGAGAACAAAACCTGCCCAGTCGTGTCAGAAAGAGAAGAACACGAGGCACATAGGCTTTCTGGTTGGTGTTACGTTAAAGTATGAATGTTACATGAAGATTCGTGTGGACGGTTTGAAGCTTTCGTCACCTTCAGGTGTCTTGTGATCGTCAGCCTCAGCAGCCCGAGGAGACGATAAAGCGGTGACACTGGTCGTGACAAATGGGTTTAAAATGTCAAAATACGGTATAAGCCCCACCTCATTACATCAGTGGTTAATATTAAATTAATTCTCCAACATGTGAAATGTTAATATTAAATAAATTCAGTAATTCACCTAAAAATGAACGTCGTCTGAGTCGCTATTGACTTCCATTGTATGTTTTCCCATACAATGAGAGTGAATGTGAGACTGTCATTTTGACAAACATCTTTTGTGTTTCACAAAAGAAAATCAGTCAAACAGGTTTTACACAACATTAGCGTCAAATTATTTAATTTTTGGATGAACTGTTCGATTATTTTGTGTAAATGGTACTCTCTTGAGGACTTCTGATCTTCAAAAGGTCAGGTTGTGTGTTTTTTATATATATATATATATATATATATATATATATATATATATATATATATATATATATATATATATATATATATTGTTTAGGTTTAAACTTGTTTTTCCCCCTGGCAAAACTGTTATCTTGATGTTTTGGAGGGCTTATAGTCCTGTGAGACAAATCATAGCAGGGTAGTTTGTTTACCATGTCACATTCACAAAGTCTCCTTGTGTGGAGACTGGAAAGCCACCTCATTGTTTTATGGCCCACAGGGGATGTTCACTAGCTAATCTTCTGTTGGTGTGAGGGTGATTTAGTTTGTGGAAATTTATGAGATGTTTAGTATGCCCACAAAATAATCACACGAGAAAGGTCAGTCATTATGAAATATGCTGTGATCACATTTAAGCTTATCCCTTCAGATCCACCGTAATCCAGGAGAATCCATCCCAAGGTTGAAGGACTGTTGTTAACCAAATGAGAGTGATTGAAACTGACTGAGATCACGGTGTCATCTGATAGATTTGCAAACGGTACGCTCTCTGCGTGTTTAAATGCGGAGCGTCGCGTGTGTTTGCGCAGATACCATTCATGTTTGAGGAATTTATTAGTAATTAGTAAAGAACCTTCTCGAGGACATCAGTAAGCAGATATCACAGCCGAACAATACCACTTGTGTTTGCGTTCATGTGTGTGGGTGTGCGTGCTTTAAACTTTACATAACCTGTAGGGTGGGGGTGCTTGGAGCTATCGAGAAGTTTTCTTCTCTAGTGATTACTCCAGCCGACTGATGCAATTTATTGTTGTGCATATCAAGCTGTGTTTACCCTGCAGAGCATCTGTTCCCTCTAATTAGGGGAGAATTGTACTGTTCAGCCTCCCTCCTCAGACATGATCATGGGCGCTGGTGGTAACATCAGCCTGTACCGTGACTCAGGTCTCCCTAGTGTGACTACTGGCTATAAATGGGATAGCTGTATCTACCAGCTCAGACTGTTGTGTTGAAAACACGACTAGAGGCACTTAATGAGCTGTGGGGGATTGTTTAGCGTGAAACAGTGTGGGGGATGTACCTGTTGAATTGGGCTAAAATGGAAAATAAGGCCTTCGTTAGTGGGAGTAGAAGCTTAGGCATGCTGTCGCATAATGGTAAAATTTCAGGTGAATCTCATCAAAGTGCTCTGATAACATTTCTTTGAAAAAGCTGCAGAAATAAGTTGTAATAAGCAGTTTTTCTAAAGAAAATCAAACCTATTTTTGTATTTTGACATTGTTTAATTACAAGCAATTACTGCTGGCCCTCAAATTCTAATTACCATTGTGCATTGGACAATTTGTAGTTCCCAAATCATTATTATTATTTTTTTTTGGATTCTCATATATATATATATATATATTTTTTTTTTTATTTAAAATCAGCATACATTTCTGCATTATGGTAATGAGAATAGCAGAGGGTGCTTTAAAGTCGAATGTTGTGATCATGATGTGATGCATATCCAAGTAAAATGGCTTTTAGAATGGAAAAAAAATGTGTGACAGGGCTTGAGTTAGTCCTTTGGGAATTGATTGGATTGTTGGATCGTTGTTGTTTGCTAATTGCTGCAATCTCATGTGAATGGTAGATTGCTGGAGGGGAGAAGTTATTGTCCCACCTTTGTGCCAGTCCACACGTCATCAAAATAGATAAGAAGCGTTTGCGAGGCGGGAGAGTTATTTATTTTTTATTAAAGATTATGACGTCACATAAATAAATAATGATGTGCATGGATAAATGATTTATAATAAACGCTGCAGTGACTGTTTTTTTTTATTTTTATTTAAAATTTCTAATTAAAACAACAGAATGAGAACAAGTAGAATAAGATTAAGTTACCAATAAAATGAAATCAGAATTAACAAAATATGTATTTGTATTACAGAGGTGGCACAGAAAAACACAAAAGTGGCTTGTAGGTGTATTTTCATATGTTTAATGAGGCTCAGAGGTGGCATGAGTGCAATCAAATTCTTGAATTCATGTTGAGATTAATGTTTTAAATTAGGGCTGTACGATAATTCGCATGCGATTGTCAGGTGCGTTTAGTCAGTAAACAAGCTACGCAAAATCACGCTCATAATCGAATGCGATTCATCTGTGATTATGAGCGCGATTTTTGCGTAGCTTGTCAGTGATTTACAGCTCTGTGTATTAATTGCGGCTCCAGCTGAACGCACGTGATGGAGATTTACTACTAATCAAAGTACCGGCTTTACTGACTAAACGCGCCTGACAATCGCATGCGAGTTATCGTGCAGCCCTATTTTAAATATAAAATTTTTAATACAGAAATATTAAATGATTTAAATAACTGAAAAGATGCTTTAAAAATGAAACCAAATCTGCCAGTAGGTGGTGGCAAGTCACAGATTTAATTACTGAATCATATTCATTTGATTCATTCGAAAGGCTGATTCATTCAGGAATAAAGCAAGTGAACAGTCTTTATGAACAGGAAATTGAATCATTGACACGTTCATTCATAAACGAAACACTGCTGTGTTTGAATTGAGATGCGCAGCGGCTCAGTTGTGACTTGCTTAAGACTATTTTTGATGACAAAATTGAGCAAAATCAGACAATAGTATTAGAGTCAGACAATATAAGTCACTTAATATTAACTTCTTGTTTGTTTAACTGTTGTGTTAAATATTTCATTTACAAACTCCCTTAAAGTCATTAAAAGCTGTCACTCATCTTAGTTCATCACGATCTCTCAAAGTTCCATTATAATCAACGAAGCTCTCTACACTGCACAATGAATCTCTTATTTACACTTTCTTTACACTTTGTTTATGAAAGGATTCGTGTGATACATTACCCAACATTGCAGAAACGCGTAGAAACCTTTTAAGCTCCCCTCAGCGCAAACACAAATATGCTGATCGGTTCAGTCGCACATGGTGCTCCTAAATATTTTTTCATAGTCGCGCACAGTAGTTTTCAGTTCCAAATGCGACTGAAGTGGTCGCACTGTAGAGCCCTGGTTAAAATATGTTCTTAAAGGTATGGTTCACCCAAAAATGAAAATTCTGTCATTAATTACTTACCCTCATGTCGTTCCAAACCTGTAAGACCTTCATTCATCTTCGAAACACAAATTAACATATTTTTGATTGTGGTACTCTTGGTAATCGTGGAAGATAGTAACTTGCAGGTGAAGAATTATTTTAATTTTTTTCTGTGCACAAAAAGTATTCTCATAGCTTCATAAAATTACCGTTCAGCCACTGATGCCACATGGACTTTGTCAGTGTTCTCGGTGGTAGGACCCTTGCTGTCTCTGGAGGGTCAGAAAGCTCTTAGATTTAATCAAAAATGACGTAATTTGTGTTCCGAAGATGAACAAAGGTCTTACAGGTTTGGAACGACAAGAGCGTGAATAATTAATGACAGAATTTTCATTTTTAGGTGAACTCGCCCTTTAACAGAATTTGTGAGATTTACCCATTTACTTTTATGTAAAGCAGACTCCCAAATGAGACTTTAAATGAAAGTATGTGCAGTGATGTATCTTTGCCAGAGAAATATAGAAAGAACCAGTGTTTTTTTTCCTTAACCGTTTCTGTACAATTAGGGCAGACGCTCAGTTGCCCTTCTATTACACATTAACGTCATCTTGCGTCAAAAAAGTTGTTTCCTGAAAGCTGCTTTTTCATTCTCTGCTAGCAGTATGTTACAAAGATTTCTTTTGCATTGTTTTCCCTGTAGTTTGCTTGTATTTAGGACATTAGCACTGCTAATAGGAGAACATTTGTACCAGGGTTAAGTGTGGCAGTGTAATGATTACAGAGGTCAGGTGATTCTTAGCATCTGCGTGTTGTTTTCCTCTCCCGTGTCAGACGGTGTGGCATGCGTGCTCTGGTTTGACGGCAGAACAGTGTGACCAACGAACCTTGCAGGGATGCCGCGAGTCACATTGGCGCTGTTTGGGCGAAATGGTCAATGCGCAAATAAATGCATAAATAATTTTGCATTAGCGGTGGGGTTCCGTGGAGCATTGATGCTTGTGGATGTGAGGTTGCCCGGCATGCGGTGGCAGGCGAAAGATCTCTGCTGACTGAGATAAAAAGAGGGGCCTCCCTGTAACAGATGCTCATACTCATTTGTCTGGAAAAACAAACATGCTTTTTTATTTGTACGTTCCAATCACAGCGAGCTTCAACACTTGTGTTTTTATCACTGGGAGCTAGTGGAGGATAGTTTCACCTCCCGCCCCAAATCACCCACTCTCAAACTAGCTGGAGTCTGAAGATGTATTCTCCATCTCGTTTTTTTCCCCCTCTTGCATTCATTCACTAACTGCATTACTCTCTTTCCCTCCCTCTTCTTTTCTGTTTCTATTTATCTTTCACCCTCCCACTGCTGTGTGATGTTTAATGCAATACTAGGGGTGTTTGTGTGTACAATGTTGTTTGAGTGTTCGTGATTGCTGGTGATTCAACAGTCTTTAACTGTGTTTGCAGTTGCATCAACATTAGCAAGTAAGCAAAGTGAGTGTGTGTCTTTAAGTGTGTGTTTGTGTACATGACAGATACCATTACTGGGTATCTATGTGGGTTTCCATAGAGGATGAGTTTCCAGGCTCTGCCTCTATTCTGAATGTAATCACAGTGCAACATATTGGCTGTTTGGGTAGGTACTGCATTACATAGCGAAGTGGTTGTCATACTTGTCTGCTGAAGTCTGCGTGATCAAGTCAGACCATGCAACCTCGCCTTACAAACTGTGCGAAATCTCTTGAATGTTAAGACAGACACATTGCATTTTAAAGTTTGGGGTCAGTCTCTGGGGCTTCTTATCTTTTTTTTGTAATAAAGGTTTTTTTTTTCAGCAAGAATTAGGGATGTAACAATATTATTAATATTGTGATAGCAAAACTGTCTCGACATTATCGTGGTCACATGATGATACAAAACGATAGGTCTTCTGGGCAAAACGTTTTTAAAAATATATTTAAACTTCTTATTTTAACATAAAAGGTTTTTAAAGTTGTGTTCTGGGTCATTATGCTTTGGCACAGTATTTGTCAAACGAACTAAAACCAAAAGCACAATATGGCTTATTTCCTTGTTCAAGCCTGTTTTCACTGTACGTTTCAAAGGCAAGTGCCTCAGAACGTATCAGTTCACTGTGAATGAATGCAGTGAACTCGTTTATTGTATGTGCTGAGTTTAACATGTGTTTGGGAATCTAATGTCTACCAGTTATGCTTTATTTTTGCGCCAGATGATTACAGCATTTCACCAGATTTGTAGTGAGACACATTTTTGTAAGACTGTTTTCACTGAAGCTGAAGTTTTCTTTCAAAATAAAAGCTCTACTGTCTTTCCGTCAAAATCAACCATTATATTGTAAATATATTATACATTTTTTAAACTCTAATAATGTTTCACCGTATTACTGTTTTACCAATAGTCCATGTGACATCAGTTCTTCAACCGTAATCTTATGAAGCTACGAGAATACCTTTTGTGGTTAACTTCTCACAGTTTTGTTAAGCCTGTAGTGTAAAATGCTGCTGTTGTGTTTTGTACGGCGTTATCAGGCATTAAGCATAAAAGCAAAATTGGAGACGCACAAAGTAGCCAAGCAAGTTTTCAGGACCTAGTTTGCACTCCAAGCAAAGAAGTGCCTCCGAAGGCAGTATATACTTTAACATTATTAGATCAAATGCACCTTTTCATAATATTCAGTTTTACTGGTGCTATTTCTTATAATTCAGCAAGAGAAACTGGCCTTAGCTCAATGAGACAGCAGTCTTCCTGGCTTTATCAGAATGATAGCGCTGCTTCTGCAGCCCACGCAGCAATGGCAGTTACATAACAATCACTGATGTCTCCCCGCGCAACTGTTAGAGTCAATCGACAGGTCCCACGATCAACCTCCACTGCTGGCCTTGTACTGTGGGCCATGGTGGGCGGCATAGTCAGTAACTTGAGCCTGGGTGGAAGATCGAATGGGAAAAAATTACATTAAAAAAATAAAAAATAAAAATAAGAACAAGACAACAATGACAAAGCCATGTAGAGAAAATTCCCAACCAGGGCAGCTTACAGAGATTGCATTCAGCGTGGCGTTTTGAAATGCATCATGTTCCCACTTGTGGTATATTTAGGGAAGAGGATGTCCTAATTGAATAGGGTATTAGTCTTTGGTAGTGGGTGATATCTGTACCAACAGCCACAGATGAGCAAGAGCCTCAGAGGTAACACTTTTCAAGGGCAAATGAAAGAGCCAAAGGCACTTTGTGTACTTATGCTGTCTGTAAATGCAGGCCCAAAACTGATGTGGCAACTGTCATCACTTGTTCTTGGTTATTATTGGCCCATATTTAATTCCATTTGCATTAAGAGTGATTCACTTTGTGTTCCCTGTGTTGTAATCAAAGCTGCTATCAAACAGAAAACAGGGAAATGATAAGCATGGGCTCATCCACTGTCACAAACGCATTCTTCAAGATTGAACTACCTCATCAGCTGTTTTATCTCAGTGAGCTATCTGTCTCTGGCCTTTTCTGACCAACACTTTCCCCCCGCCTTCATCTGAAAGATGAAAGCTGTCAGATACCGTTGTGAGGCAGTGAGAACGAGATGCAGATGAAGAGAGAGAAGTGGGGTGAAAGGGATTAATGTCTCAGACAGTGTGACAGACCCATTAAACAGATACTGTCAGATTCCTAATTAAATGTTTTAAAAGACAAGGGTGAGAGAGTGCTCAATTACCGGAACGATTGAGGGTCTTTTGAATAAACAGTCTTGCGGGTGGCTACCTGTATAACTGTTTGACTTGTACATTTACATAAGTGAAATATGAAAGCTTGTTGACGAGTTGAGTTATGCCAAATGTTTGTGATGAAATGGCAGAAAACACTTATCATTAGGTACCTGAATAAATATCATTCGGGAAAAAATAAAAAATAAATAAAAATTATTATTTTTTTTTTTAAATTTTGTATTCGAGTCAATGGTGTATAATGTTAACGGATGCCATAAAGAGGATAATAATTGTTAAATAAATTATATGGAGCAAACCCCACCCGACTGGGTGGTCCTGGATATTAGAAATGCTTACTTGTCCTTGCATCATATATGCTTTTTATAAATCTTTGCAGTTCTGTGTCTTCTATATGACGTGACAACAAAATGTTGTTTACGGAGTTTTACTCATATTTTTTTTCTTTTGTGTTGCTGTTCTTTGCCATGCTTTAGTTGGTCATAGTTGTTTGTGCCTCAGAGGTGCCTGGCAGAGGCACGGTTCTAATTTAGTGGCTGGGCGTCGTGCCAAGTGGGAAACTCTTGGGCACGATGCCTCCTATCGAGGCCCTCCCTGATCTCTTTTGTGGGGTTACAGTGTTGGGATCTGTGTGAACTAAAGGCTGCCTGCTGACCAGTGCAGCTTGTTGATGGCAGAAGCAGCCTGTCCTAGCCTAGCCTCTCGTTAACAAAGCAGTTATGCTGTATAACATGGCAAAGAGGTCATATCATGCATTTTTTATTACTTAATTGTTTTCCCCTGAGGTCCACTTAGAGTGTTAGTGAAGCTTTCTGTGCCAAAAATAGTTATATTTTAGTTTTTCATTGCCTTTTGAGTGACCAGAATCATAATGCTTGAAATGTGAATGTAAAAATGATCAGGAACTTAAAATGGTTTAACAAAATATTGGGATTCTTCGGAAGGACGTGCTACACACAGGAGGTATGTCTTTAAAGGAGAAGTTCACTTCCAGAACACAAATTAACAGATAATTTACTCACCCCCTTTTCATCCAAGATGTTCCTGTCTTTCTTCAGTCGATAAGAAATTATGTTTCTTGAGGAAAACATTTTTGGAATTATCTCCATGTAATAGACTTCAATGGTGCCCTCAAGTTTGAACTTCCAAAATGCCGTTTAAATGCAGCTTCAAATGGCTCTACAGGGCTCAAAATTAACTTTTTTACTTGGTAGCACTGGTGCTCCCAAATTCAAAAAGTTAGGAGCACCAAATAAAATTTAGGAGCACCACAACTGCCAGTTGAGAGGAACGGCCAGCAACATCCTGATGATTAATGGCTTCACCAGTCAAACCTGATCTTGAATTCTTTACCACTCACTTCTTTTCTGATTGCCGATTCTGATTGCCTATGCTTTACAAACAAATGGGCTGATTTTGAAAGCCTTTTTTTTTTTTTTTTTAATAATTATTTATTGCCTTAAGAAAGGGACAAGAATGAAAATATGAGTACATGAACATTATTTTCTCTATTAAAGGTCAAACTCTCTGTAGCCATTTAAATTAGAGGCAACCACTGCATTTTTAAACTTAATCCACACAAAGATGCTGCATGCATGAGCCGTTTCTGATTTAGATTAGATTATAATTTCAATATCTGAAGCAAAGACAGAATGGTCTGACAGACTTTAGGTTTGTGAAATTATGCTACATAAAACACCTGGGCACACATGAAAGATAACTTAGTCCAGTAATCAGGCGCTGTTTGACTTTTTGGCTTTTTATTTATTTTTTATTTTTTGAGTGCCACACTCAAATGTAAGCGCATGTCAGAACAGCACGCAAATTAAATGTTTAAGCAGCAAGGTTTAAAGCACATGCAAATAATGTCTTTGTGTGATTGCAAATAAGTGCAGTGCTTAGTGAGTAAGGTTGTGCCGATAGACGATAGTATCGTGTATCGACGATAGTCAGAGATATCGCCTGTTGCTGATGCCTTTGACGATATGAAGACGATTATCATTATTATCCGTCAACAAGGCACCTAACTTTAGCGATGCAGCGCAGAGAGTCGGTTCTAGGATGCTTCAGAAATGTGCGGCGGTATAAACACAAGCATAGAGAGGCCAGGTCGCCTTAACGCGCCGCAGACGTGTGCAGTGAAAATGGGTAAGAGATTTTCAACATACAGTACGGTGTAGATAGATTAACTGATTCTAACGGGAGTGTTATATTATATTAGCATTTCACACTCATTAGGACAACAGAGATAGTAAAACGTGGTTCAGTCTGAATTAATTACGATATATCAGAATCGGTCTGTATATAGTAAACAAACATTCACCTCAGTAACATCTATATGCGTTAATTAGAATTACGATGCGATCAAATGGCGCTAAACATATGCACGTGAATTACACGGGCATCACTTCTCCACATTCTATATGAACTGAACTACAACATCAACTGATGACAACGATCAGACATACAGCGGTAACATTATCGCAATATGACGGGTAAAGAAAGATACATTCATTTTCATTCATGCACGCACATTTACCACTCACTGAAGATAGGAATGAAACCGAAAGTAAACTTGAACCTCTCCGGCAGAACTACAGTCAGCGCTCTGTACACGCACAATGTAGTCACATGCCCAATAGCAAGTCTACCTTTACAAAACGAATAAGGAATTTAGTACATAGGTAATTAAATAAATTAGCACGATAGTATCGTGTATCGGCGATCTCTCAGGCTGACGATAGGACGATATGAAAATTGAGCATATCGCCCAACACTATTAGTGAGTGGAATGTCACATGAGACGGAGGCACCAGAACTGCAACTGAATGTGCGCTATAGCACAGAAGTACCGACCTAGTGTTTACAAAGTGAACATGCAAAGATCAAATGCCCTTTACAAAAAAAGGTAAAACAACGATGCAGGACGATTTTAACGTTGAAGAAGAAAACGAGACAGGAGTTTATCGACATACCCTAACTGTATTGACTTGGATTACACAGACAAGATGAGCATTTGAGTTTAAAAAGTTTTAAATTGTCAATTTGTTTTGAAAATGACAGATCGTTTCGCTAGATAAGACCCTTCTTCGGCTAGGATCGTTTAGAGCCATTTGAAGCTGCATTTAAACTTTTGACTGTCCTCAGGTGTGTGAAATTTTGATATCTGTCTGTGTCATCAAAAGCAGAATTGTGTGAGACTATTTTGTTGATCTCATGCTGTTCTTTTTGATGGATGCAGAATACTGTGTCATGGCTTTTTAGCCGCCTGACAGTGACGTATGTTGCCACATCATGTTTCTCACAGAGATGGAATAGCTTGTTTGGTTAGTGGATAAGGGTGTGGCATAAACACATTGTTCTTTTCAGTGTTTACAGAAGACATTTTCCTTTGAAACCTTATTGTTTGACACATCGCTGACAGGTAATCTCCACAGTAACAGGTTTTTTTTTTTTTTTTTTTTTTTTTTTTTTTTTTTTTTCAAAATTCAGCAGAGTGATGAATGGAATGTTTTTATTTTCCACTTTTTTTCTTTCATCATGTGATTAGCCGCTTTCCTCTTGTGGCATTAAGGGAAGTTTTGCATCTATCTTAGCTCTGTCACGGGTGGAAACTGTCGTGATGTTGTTCCATTCTCTGCGACACACCCGATATATTCATGGTCTGGTAGTGAATGTGGAGGTTGTGGACAGCACAGGGAGGGTAAAATGGGTCAAAAATGCACAAGTTTCCGAAACCCACACGCTAACTCCCCACACAAGAACTCTCAGTATTCAAGACCGGCTGTAGTAAGGAATGAAATCTGACCATGTGAGTCCCAAGTCAGAGAGGAGTGGAAGAAGGAGCCTTTGTAGATCGCGTTCTCCTTCCCAACTTTTTCCACTGCTGCGCGAGGCCGGCTGTTAATGCGGTTTTCTGTGTGACAAGCAGCATACGAGAATGTGGTAAGATACGCCTAGTGTTGGACAAGAATTTCTGTGTTTTTTCATTCCTCATCGCCACTGAAAAAAGGGGCTTTACAAGAAATTCCATTACCCCATTTTAAAAAAAAAAAAAAAACTATTATGGTTCCCAAATGTTCTGCGTTTGTGCATTAGTTGCTAAGTGGTCAAACTTTGCATATGCTAGCATCTTGTGACATGCATTTGTGCATCTCAGGAGAAAAAGGTGACTTGTCAACCACATGGTTTATTTCAGACATCTGAGCAGCTGAATTTGTGGAAACCATTTCCAATTCATTGTAGTGCATATGATACATGTTTCATGCAGCTCGGAGTTTGATCTTATGCAGTGTAACAGAACGTCTGCCAGAAGATGGACTGCTTTGAATTGAATTTCCTACAGGGTCATTGGCTGACATTGGGTGCGCCTCTGTGGTCAAGCCTTCCATCAGCCAATTTCCCTGCAGATGTCAAAGACAAACCCTGAGATGGATGGGAGCTCACAGGCTGCAGCTGGCCTTCAAGTGAACAAGCTTAAGGTCTTTTGGAAGCTCCCTGCGGCTCAATCCCAAGTCATGACAGAGCGAGAGAGACAACAGAGATCAGATGTGGCAACTGTTAACCTCCTCCCTCTCAGGCGCCACTAGAGTGTATCTCCTCATGACAAAGTGGAGGGCCTTTACTATATCAAAACAGACCAGGCTTTCTTTGACAGCTATTGTAAAACTGTTCAGTTGCTAAGCCATCACATCAAGCCATCCTTTCAATTAAAGGCAGGCAGTGCTTTTTAAAATATGGGTACGTTATTACAAATGTAAAAAGAAAAGACTTTCAAGAACATCAGTGATTTTTGGTAAGGCAGACATTGGAAAAAAAAAAAACATTAGTCTGTTAACTTTCCATTCAGTTGACCCTGCTCTGTTAAAAATAATTAACCACAGTATTTGGAAAATAAACAGCATCATCTTTTAAAATCTTGTGGTTTGTTGGGGAGATATGTGCTGCTAGTTTGTAAGCAGTTGGATAACACATTTTCTTCAGAAAATGTAAAAATCTAGTAAGTGACTGTAGCCGAATATACCGCTGCTTTCGTGTTGAGTTTATACACTGGGGTTGTATTGTCAGAGCTCTAGCACCCAATTTTCATTCTTGACAGTTTGTAAGACCATCCACAGTAGAGATGATCCTTGGAGGAAAAGATCTTGTTTTGATCCAAAGCTGTCATGGTGTTAGACTCCTCATAGAGTGGCAGGCTTTTTTGTAGTTGTGTGTGTGGTGTTGGGTTTGCATTAAGGGTGTTGTCCGTTGAGATCAAGACTTGAGCATTTCTATGTAGATAGGCCTGCTGAATGGAACAAAAGGCAGAGATGTCACAAGGGTCTGTGTCTGTCTGTGAGTGTCTCAGGCATTGACATTTGGTTTAAAGAGCCTCTGTCGCTGTCTAATAATTTGTTGCATAAAAGGGAGCCTCAGCAGGAGCTGCCTAGTCAGTGAAGATAACCCTGTATGTACGGATAGTTTTTTCCCTCCAGAGCAAAATGGGACTTACAAGCATAGAATGTGACATCTGTGGACATTGTCAAGACTCCATCCATCCATCTCGGGCCTAAACAGACACAGTGAATTCGGAGAAGCTCGGCGGAGAAAAACTGGAAGGCAGGGAGGGTTGAGCGAGAGCAGAGATTGGGGTGGGGGGTGGTGGTGGTTTCAGACAAGAACACATGACATTCATTCCAGTTATTGGCAGAACTGTTGATGTGAACTGAGCCACACTGATTGCACAGACAAATCCTAGGCAGTGTTGCAATGTGTTTAGACATGTTTTGCTGGTGGTATAATTTTCACAAGCTGCAGTGGTCTTGAACTTGCTCTGCATTGAGAGAGGGCATGTTAACTTAGATGGAAGAACGTAGCCTTCGGGCTTGCATGTCACATGTTTGGGCCAGGCAGACAATGTTTCTTCATCGTCATTAGAGAGAAGAAACTGCTGAGGTGTCATAAATGGAATATTTTAGTTCTTGAAAAACCCTATGGAGCGTCACGATTAAAATGCTGTGCAATCTTTTTCCATAATTCATAGCATTTTTTTCATAATTGTAACATTTTCTGCAACATCTGCATTATTGTTGCCTTAGGACAGTTTTGGTCATTCAGTATTAGCCATCAACTCCTATAATGCTGCTGTATTTGTAGAGAAGCGCTGATAACGGTAGCACCGACTCTCTTCTGAAGCAGTTTTGCCCATTAGTGAGACTCCTTTATGAACGTTGCATCAGTGCCTTCATTAAAAAACATTATTGGACTACAATAAGTGATTATAATGACTCTGGGATTTGTTCAGCAGTGTTTCAGTGATAACCAGCAAGTTACACTGGGCTGCAATTAGAAGAAAATGTCTGTAATTCCTGGTCTGATTTTGGCGTACCCCACTGTTTATGTGCTAAATAGTAGTGATTTGTGTTTGCTTTGTATAATGAATAACTTATTTTACTAAGTAATCACTTTTATGTTGGGCAGATAAATTTGGAAAACAGTTTGTATCAGGGGTCCCAGATTACCGGAGGTTAGTAGCCAGATTTTGTTCTCTGGCAGGGGCCAGTGAACGGTTACAACAAATACAGTTGTTCTTACAGCCATGAGTTTTGAATTAAAGGATTAGTTCACTTCCAGAATAAAAATTTCCTGATAATTTACTCTCCCCCATTGTCATCCAAGATGTTCACGTCTTTCTTTCTTTAGTCAAAAAGAAAGGAATGTTTTTGAGGAAAACATTCCAGGATTTTTCTCCATATAATGGACTTCAAAGGGGATCAACGAGTTGAAGGTCCAAATTGCAGTTTCAGTGCAGCTTCAAAGGGCTTTACACAATCCTACAATCTTATCTAGCAAAACGATCTGCCAATTGTTTTTTTGTTTTTTTTTTTAAACCACATATGCTTGTCTTGCACTAGCTCTGCGATGCACGTCTATGACTTCACGCATTACATAATCAAATTGGAAATTTCACTCACGGTTGTTTCTTTATCTGTGTTCTCCGGTTCAAAAAGGTAGGGTGGGGTGAAAAACTCCATCTAATTTTTTCCTCCAACTTCAAAATCGTCTGACATTAGACTCAAGACAGTTAGGGTATTTTGAAAAACTCTGAACATGCAAAGATCAAACACCCTTAACCAAAAAGGTAAAACAGTGATATAGGATGATTTTGAAGTTGAGGGAGAAAATACGATCAGTTTTTCGATATACCCTAACTGTCTTGAGCAGAATATATAGAGTTCAGGGAGAGCAAGACAAGACGAGCATTTGACATTAAAAAGTATATAAATTGTATTATTTTTAATGAAAATAACTGATCGTTTCACTGGATAAGACCCTTCTTCCTCGGCTGGGATCGTTTACAACCGCATTTGGGATCGTTTGAAGCCGCATTTAAACTGCATTTTGGAAATTCAAACTTGGGGCACCATATCAGTCCATTATATGGAGGAAAAATCCTGAAATGTTTTCCTCAAAAAAGGTAATTTCTTTGACTGAAGAAGGAAAGACATGAACATCTTGGATGTCAAGGGGGTGAGTATATTATCTGTAAATTTTTGTTCTGGAAGTGGACTTCTCCTTAAAGATTGTGGTAATTTATTAAGTAGTTTGGCTTTTTCAGGTCTAAAAATCACGAATTTGTTTTTTTTTTTTTTTTCTAGCTTAACCACTGAACCACTCAGGACCACTGATGTAGACGCTTATTTGTTCATTTCAGGCTTTAATTAATGTTTAATTTTGTATTTCTGTTTGACAAGGTCATGTGTGTTCTTTACTCAGCATTTTATTTGTTACTTTCTGTTGTGCATGTTTTGAGGTTTGCTATTTTTCTCAATTAATTTTTATTTGTTTTTTTTCAAAGCCCCATAAATCATGCTAACACAGCATTTGTAAACTAATACTTAGGTATCCGGAAGTCATTCCAGTGCAGTGACTATACTCTGATTACCTGACTTTACGCTTTGAAGGCCTTACCCATGACCTGATTTAAAAAAAAAAAAAAAAAAAAAAAAAAGAGCACAGACCACACAGTGAACACTGCTGCTCGTTAACACAACTCGGCAATTAAAAAAAACCTGAAACCTCACATCTGATGTTGCATTTCAAAGCACTTCACTTCAAAGCTCACCTAGTCGTCACTCAGCTGAGATGGCGCAATGTCAAGCTGTTAGGAAGAGTGCCACACTGCGAACTAGGTCATGTTGATTTATCCTTTTGGGCGAAACATGCAAGTCATCTGTCAGTACTATTATCGAAGAGATCGGCCTTTAATTTGTATCCAAACACTTCCTGAAATGCAGGAAAGCATCTGTCAGCTGATGTTTGAGGTCCTATAGCTCCTGAAGGCTTCACTATGCTCAGTAAACAGTTTCAGTTCCCATTTCATCATATACTAAACATTTGCACTAGACGCCTTTTATCTCTGCTTCTTGCCGAGGCTTGTTGCTTTTGTGTGCGTGTGTGCATTCAGTTAAGGGATAGCAGGGATGCCGAGGGGGTTATGCAACATTCGTTGTGGCATTTTTATTTTAAAGCTCAACTGCCGCTCAGCCCTTGCACAACGTGAATGTCAGCATGTGTGTTGATTGTTTTTTGTTTAATGAATCTGAAGTTCATCCAGTCCGTCTGGCAGTCAATTTTCTGTAACAAGTACACATCAAGAAGGTTCACTCTCGACGCAAAGGTCACAAGAGTGACAAGATGTTAATTCAATAAAAGCGACTGGGATGGCTGATCTGCACGGCTGCGTTTTTTTTATTTTATTTTTTTTTTCTTGGATTGGGTTTAAACTTGTGGAGTATGTCATTAGCATGGAGGTGGTTGACAAATATGGCTTTAGACAAGAAATATCATGCAACCACTTTACCGCCTACATGAGAGCAGGGTGGTGTTTATTTTCCAATGCATTTAAGTTTCCCTAAAGTCATTTGGAATTTTTCCTTTTCCCGTCTCCCTTTTTTTTTCCCCTTGCTCTGTAGGTAGTATTTTCCCACCTCCTTCCTTCTTTCCTGAACACGCCCTCTTTCTTGCCGGCTGACAGCATGGAATAATTTCTGTGGAGGCTGGGCCCACACAGTCTTTTGGGAGTGGCTTGGAATGATGGGCACAAGAGCAAACAGAGTCGTTTTTCTTTGACTGGTACAAAACCCAGGCTGGAGAGAAAAGAGAAGGAAGAGGAAGAGAGAACATGATGGTGTGCGGAAAGTTTTCCTCATCAGATTGTTAGTTAGCAATTTAAAAATTCTCACAATGGAACTGCAGGAATGTGCATTGTGTGCTTTGACCTGTTTTGATGGATAGTTTGGAAAAGCATACGTCCGCTTGTCTTTGGGTTTGGCTGGTGTCTGAACTGCAAGATGGGACTGGAATGCCTGGAATTAGATTTCAGTCTTTGGTTAGGGTCTGCAGAGCTGAACTCTTACAACAAACACTCTCACGCATTTGTACTCGCAGAAATTCCTATACAATTCCAGACTTGTTGTGTGGCATTCCAGGCGACTTTAAGAGAATCCCATGACGCAGATGCCAAAACATGCCTGTCTTGTTTAAGAAGTACATGAATGCCACCGCCAATTCGTTATACTAATTATAATATTCTCCACAGAAAAAATGCAAGCCTCAAAAAGACGGCACCAGTAATCTCCAGTCAGCATAGTCCCAGCTGTTTTATTTCAGTCGTAACATCTGCTGTGACTGAAGTTGGGAACGATTCAGATCTTGAGGAATGTGCTATATTTGTATAAAGTACTAATCCTCTTTACTAAGTATTACAGCATCTTTACTGCTACCAATTTGTTGGACACAGCTGTGGTGATTAGAAGCTATTGATGCTTCTGTGTTTATGAAGTTGTCATCTTTAATAATTAGTGGTGGACTGATATGAGTTTTTCAATAACCAATACTAATATCTAGAGTGCAGGGTGGCGAATGGCAGATGTCCAAGCAGCATTACACAAACAAGAGAGCTGTTGTGCTTAATATCAGATATCGAGTGTCCATACAACAGCATGATGGACCTGTTTCACTGACTGCTATGTCGCATTTCCACCATTAACATCATGAATCTAGCTTTTTCCATTATAAAAGAAAAATCTAATGCATATTTATGCCACTGTAATATTTTCTTTGCAATAAATTAAGACAAACTAATAAACACTGTTTTGATGGGTTTTCTAAAGCAGCTGTAAAACTGACTTTTTATTCTCTTCTGACTGCTGTAATAATTTCTCTCTATTTTTTCCACTTTTATATATTTGTGGAAATACAATAGTGAATTCCTTTTGTTGTTGGAGCAAGTTTCCAAACCCAGAAATTAAAAAAAGGCCCATTGAGAGATGATATTGTAATTAGTATAAAATGAGTGGCATTTCAGAAACAATGACCAGCTTGAGTAAAATGTTAAAGTGATGTTATATAAATTATCTTAGAATGTTGTTTTATTTTAGTTTAAGTGAGTGAACTTGAGTTGTGTAAGTGTTTCAAATGCTTTGAAACATTTTAATGATCGGAAACGAAGCTTATGCATAACTGCAAATTAAATGGACACTTTTTTTTTTTTTCACACTTAATTACATTTATTTACTTTTTCGGAAACATTACATGAGCAGAATAGCACTTCTGTTACTCAAGTAGACAAGGTTGCCAGCTGACATAGATAATCTCAAGATGGGATTGGCTGATAATCAGTCTAACGCTAGAAATAATATGTAGTGGGCCATAGCCGTGTGTAGTGCAAATGTATCTAAAAGGTCAAACCTTGTATGTTCACACACCCGTTTAATCCTGAACATTTTCTGAGTAGCATGCACACACTTGTTGAGAAACAAAAAACTGAAATGTTGGCACGCGTTAGTTGTCCAGAACCTAATCGGACACCAGTATTTGCCATGAGTCATACTATAACTAACCCAGTGCAGTCAGTAATTCAGGAATCCCCTCCCTTTACACTCATCATCACTTTATTAATAGGTCACGTCCAGCCTCTGAATATGTCCGACTTCCCATGACTCCAGAACAGCTGATACGTCTGCCTTTGCCCTTCCTTCCCATTGCCCCCTGACTCTTGAACTGACATCTGATCAGTCTGACGACACTGGGATAGACCTCTGACACCACTCGCTTTGTCTGGCCTGGCCATCTGTTGACTTTTGTGTTTATTTTGGATTTTCAGATGGTCTAATGAAACCAGGTTGAGACCTGTGTTCTGGGTAAACTTGACCAGCATTTGCTGATGTTTCTGGAGAAGAGTATACATGATGGACTGAGGTGTAACTGCATTGTTGTTAAGTTTCACAATGACTTGTTAAGCAGTCACGGGGTTAGAAACGATCCCCGCTCTCTGCAGTACAGAGCTTTGCTTTCACATGTACTCCTTGCTCATTTACTTCTCTCAGCTTCAGTGACTGAAGTATTTATCAAATAGACACATGATCAGGGCAGAGGCAGTGGTTTGGGACGGCTGCCCTGCAGTGTTCACACTGTGCAACTATTCTCGGTTTGTTTGATGTTGTTGGTATTCAGAGGGCACGGGGGTGGGAAATCAATGCTGGTGGGCTGGTGACTGACCAGGAGAGTAGTTTGGACCACCATGGGGCTTTTTCCCCCCCCACATTCTCAACTGCAAAGCAGTGCTTTCAACGTTTTGCATGAACACGTAGAAGGGCGTTTCCATAACATTCTAATGCATAAACCCAAAAGCTTTCCAAAAATATCACAAGGAATGCAAGTATCTAATCCATCTACCGTTTAGATGAGTGCTTTAATATGCTAGCTGGGATGCCAGCAATTTTGCAAGCGTTAAACCCATCCTTGCGATTATTTTTTGTTTTTCTCGAGGTTCAATGTTGTTCTGAAGTGCTTATGTAAGTTGTAATGTGTCTAATTATCACCTTTTCTGCTAACCATTTCATCGAATAATTAGAGGTGAGATTAAAAATAGCTCACATTTAGATTTCACGATGATTTGACAGGTAAGCCTGATGCTTTGGCTGCGTCCAAAAGCTGAAAAACTGAGCAGGCAGTAGTATATGGAAGATTGAAAGGGATTAAGGCATGTCACAATCACAATTTGATGTTTGCTTTACATCCTGGCTCCACCCAAATATGCATGCTTAATGTAGAAATGGTTAATCAGAGAGTTTGCAAATGGAATCAGTTTGTTAATGTCAATCTTTTTTTTTTTTTTTTTAAATTTGTGACAAAACACGTTATAGATCTTTGATATTATGGGAAGTGCTGTTTTCACTGCTCTTTTCTGTTATTATATTTTAAAATGTAATTAATTCCTGTCATGGCAAAGCCAACTGGTCAGCAGTCATTACTCCAGTCTTTAGTGTGTCACATGAAGAACCAATGCTCAAAAAACATTGAATTTTTTCTTATCAGTTTTGAGAACAGTTGTGCTGAACAGTTTTTTTTTTTTTTTTTTTTTTTTCAGGATTCTTAACAGCATTTATTGTAACATTAAATGTCTTAACTGTCACTTTTGATCATTTTAATGCATCCCTGATGGAAAAAAGTATCAAATTATCTGAACTCTTTCCCCGCCAGCATTTTTAAATAAAAGTTTGACAAGCACCGCCAGCATTTTTGATTATTTTTACAAAATTTTCATGGCCCCCAGAATATTTTGTTGTATGAATATCTGAATATGCAATATGCCAAAAGAAAGATCAGAGCCTCTGCTTTTAAACAAAAAAGATTTCATTCTAGCTTTATGCTTTTAGTTTTTATCAACACTTGAATATGGGTAAGTTTGGAAAAAAAAAAAAAAAAAAGAAAATCAAAATAAAAAAGCTACATTTTGAACAAAAAGCCAAGAAAATTGTTTTTGTCAAAGAGTACGTCTGAATCAGATTCAGATCGATGATCGAAACAACATAGATAGAACAGATTGCTTCCATCAACACCGCTAAAGCTTGCATGGTTCTATACCAATTCCTGGATTGCTGTTTCATTTGGTTATGTTAGTTTTCATTTATATAATGATTGATGTTTGATGATCACGTTATTTGACATGTCTCCTTAGACATGCAATCGCTTGTTTCTGCTGCTGCTTCGCAGTGTTTTGATCCAGACATTCAGTACTCTTTCAGAGGATGTAAAATAGCGCCTCCTCCCAAACACCAGTGAAAAAGCCAGAAAAATGTGTCAAGAGAGGGGAAAGAGTTAAAAAAAAAAAAAAAAAAAAAAAAAAACACTAGACCATAGTTTGAATGGTTCTCTGTGTTCTTATACAAAACACTGTCTGTTTACCCATTGACTGCCCAGACCATGCCGCTTTCTCAAAATGGCCAAACATGAGGAGCTATACAATGCATTCTTAAGCAAAGTTATTTTATTTTCCTCTGTCAGCAGAAGCTGTTGAGGAATTCTTGGAAGAAATCACCAAGACTGATATTCGTTTTCTGCTATTGATCGATATGAGCCGGTGCGATCCAGAGCTCAAGGTTAAAAATGTCTCTTAGTAATTTAGATTTATGTTGTTCTCTAAAGAAAACCCACAGCTCTCAGAAGCAACCACTACTGACTTTCTACTTGATTTAGATGTAGTGTTTCTTACCCTCAGAACTTGTCTCTGTAGCAGAGTGGAAAGAACTGAAGTTATCACAGAGTTGATTTCATTCAATAGAATTATAGTCTGATGTTGATGCTCGGCTCCAGAGCGTACTTGCCCCGAGGAATACCTCATTCTGTCCTCATAACTAGCTTCCTCTGAAACAAACCAAACTCCCACGTCCAGGCCTGATGCAGGTCACAGGCCTCATGAATTTGGCAAGATGCGCCAGCGCTGTGTGCCGGGAGGAAGTCGATGAACATGAGTGATCTCCTCTGCTTCCTTTTTTCCTATTCTTGGACTTCTTATGTGGCTAATTTACAAAGGAGAGCTTCCCACCAGCAACCACAGATGGTGTGACTAGGTCCTCATCATCTGTGATATCAAAAAGTGCCCAAAACATGGGCTCAAGTCGCCTGCTCTCAGCAGAATGGTGTTCATTTTCTCGAGGCCTGTTCTTCTGTCATTCAACCTTGTTTGTTCTTCCATCAGCCAGAGAATCCAGAGGGGACCTGTGGCTCAGGTTGTATTATGTCTGTGGGTATAGGAGAAAAACAAGAAAGGACCACGGTGTTTGCCATCTTGTGAGAGCCTATTATTCGAGCTTGTGTGCTATTGTTGTGAAAATTAATACATTTTCTTTCGAGAGACCCTTGAATTCTGGGTAGACTTCTTCTCAAGGGCTGGTGAAGGGGCTTTTGTAGCTCCAGGAACAGAAAAACATATTGCAGACTCTAATGGCAGTTTTAATAAGGTTCATTACCACTAATGCTTCTAATGATTGTGCATGATTTTGTTTCTCTTTTCACAGCATGTGCCCCTCTTCTCTCGCAAATGACATACTAACTTGTCTGCAAGGTCCATAGCTGGTGCATGAGGTTAAAATTTTATGACTCATCAGATGCGACATGATAAAGTGACGAGCTTCCGTGTTATTCAGAGTTTTTGTTGTAATTTCCCAAGACTGTGAAGAGCAACACTCTTTTGTCAGGTAGGGTGCCACTAGGGTTTCTGGGCTCCCTGAACAGCTTGCCTCCGCTGGTTTTAATCTCACTCTTTTGCCATTTGTCAGACAGCTCCAGCCCCCCGTTGTCAGTCACTGGGTTTAAATTTGCAGCATAAAGGCTGGTAGTCTTGTCAACCCTAAAATCTACTTTAGGGATGCATGAAATAGCGATAATGTATTGTTGTGTTTTTTTTTTATTTTATTTTATTTTATTTATTTATTTTTTTTGGAAAGAATTATTTTATTCAGCAAGGATGCATTTAATTGATCAAAAATAAGACATAATGTCACAAAAGATTCATATTTTATGTTAAATTATTTTTAATCGTAGTGTTTCACAGTACTGTTTTTACCAAATAAATGCAGCTTTGGTAACACAATTTTAATATTTGTACATCCCTTTAAGGATTAGTTCACTTCCTGAACATGTATTGCAGAGCCAGCGCAAGACGAGCATTTGTGTTTAAAAAGTATATAAATTTTATTTATTTATTTATTTATTTATTTTTTTAAGATGTATGAACCATCCTTTTGCTAGATAAGACTTTTATTCCTTGGCTGGGATCATGTGGAGCCCTTTGAAACTGTATAGAAACTGCAATTTGGACCTTCAACCCAATGGGTCCCATTAAAGTGCACTATATTGGAGAAAAATCCTGGAATGTTTTCCTTAAAAACCTTAATGTCTTTTTGACTAAATAAAGACATGCATGAACATCTTAGATGACATGGGGATGAGTAAATGATCAGGAAAAGCATTTTGGACAGACAAATTGCTTGTTGCTAAAATTCTAACGCATTGTGTATGGTTAAGACGTGGTGTTACACTGCAAAGCAAATTCTTTTCTCAGTTTTACAGGGTGAGTGTAGTTCAGCATTGGAGAAACAGTTGGCGCCTTTGCCTTGTTTGCACCTGTATGCAATCCATCTCACCTCTCCAACTACACCTCCACCCCCAGACCTTTTGGCTGCCTTTATTTATTTATTTATTTTTTTTCTCTTCTATGTTTGATTTGTGTCTTTATTCTTACTTGCGCTCCTGTGGCATGATATCTCCTTCTACCCACGCTCTGCTAATGGTGGGTTTAATTGCTTTCTACCGACCTGGTTGTTTACACAAAGATTTGGTACGCCACTCGCTATCTGTGCTCGACGCCTCAGTGAATTCAGCATGTTGCTCATGAAATAACAAGAACGCAAAAACAGCTCACTCTCTTCCTAGACACACTCTCTGCGTTCGGAATCTTTTGATGTAACCGTGCTTGCTTTCTTTTCTGTTTTTTCCCTTCCCGACCAAAACATGCTTCTTCAACCCCCCCCCCTCACACGCACACTCACTCTCTTTCTCTCCCATTTTCCCTTGCTTCTGTCTTTTAGGCGAGCTATGAGAGATTCTGAGATTGTGTAAGGGATTTCCTACTTCCCTTGGGTCATGTGACTGCAGACAGGGTGTGGCTTTTTCCAGGCAGTCAAGCTGTTTATGGCAGTGAATCAGTGTTCGTGCCAACCCCACCACCCCAACACACACACTCACAGTATGTGCACGAGAGAGATGGGTGTGGCCGTTCCTGTCACCCCATCCAGTCTACATAAACAGGACGTTGTCAATTTCTAGTAATTGGGACAGTAAAAGAAACTGTGTGCTGCTGGCCAGTGGAAAATTGCTAAGGCTTCTGAGTGTGTTTTTTTTTTTTTTTTTTTTTTTTTTTTTACTTCTGAGTAGTTGCTAGGGAATTCTTGGTGTTTGGTGAGCGGTTGCATGCTCTAACCCTCACGTAATGTTTCATATTTTTAATTTACAGTACAGAATTTTGGGGTCAGTAAGATTTTTTTTTTGTGTGTGTGTGTCTCTTTGAAAGAAATCTCTTTAATGCTTACCAAGGCTGCATTTATTTGATCAAAATACAGTAAAACAGTAATATTGTAAAATATTATTAAAATTGTAAAATGTTCAGTTTAAATGTATTTTAAAATAGAATTTATTCTTGTGATGGCAAAAGTTTGAGCAGCCATTACACTAGTCTTCAATGTCACATGAAATCATTCTAATTTCCTGATTTATCTTTTCACCTCTCATTTTTATTTCAAGATTTTAATATACTTTAATGTAAGTTCAAAAGAAAATCTATATATTTTTTTTTTTTAATCTTGAAAGTCTTTACTGTCACCTTTAAACAATTTAATTCAATAATTTTGTCTATCTATGTGTATATTTATATATATATATATATATATATATATATATATATATATATATATATATATATATATATATATATATATATATATATATATATATATATATAAAAGATGTATTTTTTTAATGATCACTAATATAATTAATGGAAAAATTGTAAAATTGAAATGTATTAAACATATACTTAATAAAAACACAAAATATATGCAAATATTTTCTGTATAATAACTAAATTAGCCAATTTTGTTTAAACGAAGGACTGCAGAAATGAGTACACCCTAGATTTAATTCAGCAAATGTATAATATTCTAGTACTTAGTATGTCCTCCAGAACTTTAAGTATACTGCTCTGACCATTCTTGGCACTGAGTGTACAAGTTTGTGACAGAATGCCACATCTGTCTTGTTTAACTGCTAGAGGATGACCTCCTTAAATGTCCTGGTCTTTAATAGGGAGTGTTGCTCAGCTCATCTCCCACTGCTGCTCAAGAGTGTTAAGACTGAGTAAAATGCATGTCCACTGAAGGATTTTCACCTTGAGAGAATGAATATCTTCATTGTCATGTTGAAAAAATGCTCAACAATGCAGGGAATGTGGAGAGGGTAGCATCTTCTGTGTAGCTTTACTACCACTGTATGTCACTGTGGGAACCAGGCACTTCTCACTGCTTTTGGATCTGAAATGATTGACTTAGTATCTTGAGACCATTGTATGGATTTCCAGAAGTCTGTATTTTGTAAATATGGGCCTTGGAAGAGGTTAAAGCGGTCATCGGATGCAAAGTTCACTTTTTCATGTTGTTTGAACATTAGTGTGTGTTGGCAGTGTATGTACAAATCTACCCTATAATGATAAAAATCCATGCAGTGGTTTTTAATTAATCTGTAAAAATAATATCCCCTTTTTAAAATCAAGCCATTCTTGGATGCCTGTCGGTGTGGCGTCACACCAGCAGAGGCCGCTCCCAAAACAGTTGATTGACATGAGCGTCTTACCTCAGATCAGCTGCCACAGTCCGACCTCCATTGTTTCGATGCCAGAGCAAGGAATGTAATATCTCCGATTGAGTGATTGAGGTGTTGTGTTGCTGGATGCAATAATGAACGTAGTGGTCATCGTTTACTCCTGACATCTGAGCTGCTAAAGATGCAGTGGATTACGTTTGTTTGTGAAAGGAATGTGGCTCCCGATGTACATATATCTGTCTATGTTCGCGCGAATCATTCGTGATCCAGCTTCACTTACAGCAGAAGTGAATATAAAGGTTTTTTATGAATCTTTGCGATTGCCTTTCCTAATAACCTGCTAGTTAGCAAGTTTAGCGGCTAAAGTAAACAGGCTTGTCACTCCACAGAGAGAAGAGAGGGGCGGGGCAAGCAGAGCTCATTTGCATTTAAAGGAACAATCCCCCCAGAATGGGATGGTTTTTGTAGAGCTCGTTTTGACAAGGGTGACAAAGGTAAAAAGGGTGTTGTTTTACACAACCATTGAGAATTTTTAATCAAAGTATGTTATAGACTTTTCATTAAGACCCTAAAGAATCATATCAACTTATGGAAAATGGGCATCCGATGACCCCTTTAAATGAGTTTATTTTGCTTTGGCTACAGTAGGTAATTCTAGTTGTGACAACAACCATGCATGTCACTTCTGCAGGCTACGTCGTACTCTGTGAGATAAAGTGTCACTCTTTTCATAGCTTTTACCGGCTCTGAGACACTAGCATGGTACTTCTCCTGCTCTTTTTCTAGCAAAATACACTCATCACTAAATGAAAACTTAAAGTGAAGACCTGGTTATTTCATATTTAAGTCCATTGTTTTTGAATGTTGGTGATATTTTCACACTTAAAACAATAATTTGGTATTCCTCTTGTACCATTGTCCTCGTTTACGCTAAGAAATAAGTCAGATGGCAGTTTTTTCCCAAGTGGTTCAATTGTTGCCAGCGTTAAGTCTTGAGTATGATTCGGTAGGCTATACTATTCACTTTTAATTGTAAGGAAATTACTTGTCTTTAAAAGTTTTGATTCTAAATACTTGCCTTCACTAAATTTTTTTTTTTATTTAGTAACTTTCAGGAGGGTGTACTCATTTTCATAATAAATGAGATATAAGGTAAAATCGTATTTTCCTGAATAATTTTGACATTCTTTTTTGGTAATTGATCAAGCAGGCTTGTTGGAACATTATATATAGAGAGAGAGATTTGAACAAAGTTAAACTGAAGCTTATTGTGAGAGCTGTTTGTTGAACTTGCAGTTTCATTTAGCAAAAATACATTCCAGTTTCACAGGGGATGTGGTTGTACTTGTTTACAAATAGTGCTTTGGCAGACATTTTTTTTTTCCTTGTCGAAATCAGCTGCTGTTTGTTGTTTTATAGCAACTTGGAGCAGTACCTACATACTACCAAAGACTATAGAATACGCAAGACTTGTCACTCGTGTAGTTTTGAATGGAGAAAGATGCAATGCTCATTATGAAAGTGAAGCCCCGCCTTCATAATGAAAAAAACAATCGTTGGTTAGTAAAGTCAGCGCGTCACTGCGTTCCGAGACATGCGCTAAGTACTGCGCATGCGCACTGGCTGATCTAGCCTGAAAAAGAACTTTTTTTTTTTAATGCTATTGGAGCATAAGGAACAATATTTATGAGGCAGTTCCTGTCAGATTTCATTGGTGATTTCAAATATGAAATTTAATCATAAGCTTGGTGAACAGTTTTGGAGAGTTTGATGTTTCCCCATTTAAAGAGATAGGAGCTGCACTTGCCCGCCCGAGAGGCGTTTCAAAGATGGCCGTTGAGTGAAATGACTTGTCAAAGGGACTTTGATACTACATTCTTGCATTATATGGCTTTAGTATGCTACACCCTTGAATTATGGGACACATAACTTAGTAAAGACTGTATAATGTCCTACTGAATGGTGTGTCGCAACTTGGTGATGGTGCGTTACTTCCTTTCAGTTAAAGGTTTTTTTGTGTGCAGCATGTGAGCGTGAGTCGGCTGGATTGGTGCAGAGCGAGCAGCTGGGTCCAGGGCTCCGCATTCTGCCGCTTTAGTATGCAAGGCAGGTGTGGCTGCAGTCAGAGGGAGGGTGGGCACAGGCCGACGCCTCGACACACAGACAGAGTGTTTCGCTCCCGGCCGCATCCAATTACACGCCCCCTGTTACACACACACAAGCCAGCACAATCATTTTCTGTCCTTTTTTTTTTCCTTTCCCTTTCTATACACCCCATCTGTCTGTTCAGCATGCCTTCCTTTCCATCTCACATCCTGCTGTCTTCACCTCTCAGTCAAAATGTCTCAGCATCCGTCGCTTTGCAGCCATGCCTTCTAAAAAAAGACCTTGTCTGCTCTGATGCACATCCACTATCATGCTTTTTTCCGATCAAGCTTCCTTGCCATCTATTTCAGCCACAGCTTATTTGGTTCTCGCTCTCCCTGTCAGGGACCCAGAGGCGTCTGATGAATGAAAAGCTGAAATTTAGGAGCTGAGGGAAGCAAAGACAGATGACCTGTCTGTCCAGTGACATTCAGCCATAGTTAGATAGAGGAATAGGGATGGCATCCAGCATTTAGGTGCTATTGACCTCTCTTTAGAGGGTTAAAAATGACTACGTAGTCAGTGTGGGCATCTGTTGCTTTTCCAACATTACAAAATGAGAGTTTACAAGTCGCTGGCGTGGTTTGTTTATTTGCGCACCATTTGTCTCACTCTCCCCAGGGAGCTGCTGGATGTCTGTGAGCCCTCCAAGCCATTTCCCTGATCCAAATGGATGTTGCAAACGAAGCCGACGCTCAAAACCGTACTTCCTGTAAACGGCTTCCCCTCCGCCTCACCTGAATTGAACTTCATCCTTTCAGGGGTAATTTAATAGCTGTCTCCATCCGGTGCTTCGCCTTTAATTATTGGGAGTGCATCAGACTGTTTGATTTGTCCCTCTGGCTTTGATGGCTTGGACTGGCCTACTTTGCTTCGTTGCATCTCCCTGTAGCCATATTTAGTTAAAATGCAAAAAAAGTCGAGACTTCCGTCCCACTCTCTACCACACGCTTTTGATGGGTGAATTATGTAGCTGCCTAATTTAATTCACTTCCTGATTAAGGGCAGATAAAAACTGTCACACTCAGTCTAAAACGATAAAGCTGGCATTATTGGGTTTTTGGTAATGGCCGACAGACTGCGCTCGGCAGACATTTCAGCACTGAAGAAGAGCGTTATTGTAATTTTTAGACATTGACGGTATAAAACGGCAGCATCTGCAGGGAACCGAGATGTTTTCTCTTCTTTTAGATGTGCACTAACTTGCATGTTTTACTCAAACTTTTCAGATGCAATGTAGACTGATGAGTCACTCTCATAAAAACCCGACAGACAGAGTGAGAGGGTGGGGAGAGAGAGAGAGAGGAAAGAAAAAGACTGAAGAGGTGGCGAGGTAATGCAAGGTTTGCGGTGTTGCAGAACCCCAGCGGAGTGGAGGCGGATACGGGGCCTAAAGGCCTGTGCTGGCACCACTGCTGCAGGACAACGGAGGAAACAGATGTGCCCATGATTTACATCTGCTGCCTACCAGTGACTGCTCATACGCTTTAATCTCACAGCAATGCCTCACTCTTATTTCCTTCCTCCCTCTCTTACTTTGGCATCTTCCGCTCACCCGGATGTTCCCGCCTACTTTCGCAATCCCCTGCCAGTGTCTCGGCAGCCCCCCTCCATCACCACCGCAACCGCTCCCCACCCTTCATCATCCTCTCCAGCTCGATCCACACATTCAGCCTGAGCTCAGATGCTTTAATCCTCTCAGTGTCTTACCATCCTCCTCGCACTCACACTGGGTTGCGGAGTGTGAACTACTTAGTGCACCCTCTTCTCCATTTACACAGCCGCACACTTCCACCACCGCTGAGATTTTGAGCAGACACCGACCTCTCTTTTTGTTTAACCATGTGTCTGGTAACTGCTGCGGGGTGGAAATGCATTAATATAGAGCACCGCTACTCAAATGAGCTTTGAAATCTATTTTGACTCTGTGTTTGCTAATGAACTTTCAGTAGGCTCTAAATTTTATAGTAAATGTGTGTCACAGCAAAAAGTCCTTCAGGCCTTTGTGTCATCTGTGCTTTGCAGTCAGATGTTTGTAGCTTCATATGAGGTCAGAATGCTGGCTTGGTGAAGGCATAGATAAATACCTATTTGTAGAAAGTGAGGTCTCTCAACTCATCACTAGACATGTTCTTGATGTTTTTTGAGTCGGACTTTCTTTGTTGGATTTCCGGCTTTTTTTTTTAATGTGCAGTTTGTGCCAAGGCGTATTGATGAAAATAAAAAGGCCATACAAGGATAATTGCGTTGTGAATGCTTGGGTAATCAACAATGCTGAAATTTTTTAAAAACACAAACATAAGTGGAAATAGATAAATAGACTAGGGCTGAGTGTTGCTGTAGATTTTATTCAATTCTGGCTTAATTCATTTTTCATATTTGTTTGGGAATATTTCGGTTAAAGTGTTTTCTTTTGCTTCTGTTTGAAAGCAGTTCTCTCTGTGATTGCTGCAAATTGTACAGGGCAGTGTTTCAAACTTATTTAAAGGGATAGTTCACTCAAAACTGAAAACTACCCCATATAATAAAAAAATGTCCTGGCTCTTCCAAGCTTTTATGGTAGTGAATGGGTGTTGAGATTTTGAAGGAAATAAAGAACAGGCAATAGTGTTATAGTCAGACAATGTAAGTTAATATTAACTTCTTGTTTATTTAACTGTTGTACTAAATCAATATCTCATTTACAAACTCCCTTAAAAATCATTAAAAGCCGTCACTCGTCGTAGTTCATCACGATCTCACAAAGTTCCATTATAATCAACGAAGCTCTCTACACTGAACAATGAATCTCTTTTTTACACTCTCTCTACACTTTGTTTATGAAAGGATTCGTGAGATATTTCTGTGACGCATTACTCAACGTTGCAAAAACAATATGCGCAATCACATATGCTGATCGGGTTAGTCACACTGGTGCTCCTAAATATTTTTTCATAGTCGCACACAGTAGTTTTCAGTCGCAAATGGGACTGAAATGGTCACACTGTAGAGCCCTGCACTGTTATTTTAGTTGTATTTTAAAAACTATTATATTATTTATTTGTAATTTTATTTGTAAAATTTCTTTATAGCTTTTATTACAGTTTTAGTTTTAACTTTTCACTTAGGTGCCAGCACTTTTTTTAGTTTTTAATGTTTATATTTTACTTTATTTCAGCTTTATTTCAATAATAACAATAATAACACTGATTCAAATGAAAAATTAATCATAAGAGTCATTCATTCATCCAAAAAAAAAAATAAAAAAAAATAGTTTGTTAGAGAGTTGGACTGGTCGTGTTGTATTGGTTTTTGTGCAACCTGAAATGGAAAAATCTAAGCCATGATCATTTAAATAAAGATAATAATTAATTGGAAAATCTACGGAATTGGAAAATATTTTTACCCAACCTTAAAAAAACAAATAGACATAAATCTTTAAGTTGTGCTCACATGGACTGGCCCATAGTAAGCCTTTTCTTTTTACATATATTAAACGGTCAAGCGTGTTGTGACAACCTTTGGACCTGTTTGGTTGCACATTCACCAAATCTACGCTCAGAACGAAAATGCTGGTTTTATATGCCAGGCCCTGTTGCATCAGCCTGCCGCTGTTTCATTTTGAGGCATGCAAATTGCTCTTTGAGCTGAGCTCATCCTCTAAATGCATTGTAAGAGAGCATTTAAAATGATTTGTTAAATGCACCTCAGGGACTGCGTGATAAATTGCACCGCTCTTAAACGAAAGTCAGCGCGTCCACATAAAAGGTCTGTTGTCAGATTGGTTTAGCAGTATGACCTTGGCAAACAGGTAGTAGTTTCATGCTGTATTCATCTTGTTGTACTGTATGTTCATGGAATGTTGTACCATCCTCTTGTATAGTACGATATAGGTGAGGCCTCAGCTTTAAAAGGCGGCTTGAGAATCTCAACAATGTTACAGGGGTGATAAAGGGTGGAGTGATTTGCATTGCTTTGTGGTTTTGGCACGGGGTTACTGGACTACACTGATTGCTTGAGTTACAGCTGTTGGAAATTGCAATTTGACAGCTTTATACTTCACCCTGGATAGTGTTATTCAGTGCGCGAATTGAAGTATGCTTGCCTACATAAGTGTGAAAGAGACCTTGTAATATCCTTGATCCACCAATTCTAGTGTAGAGAAACAAAAGAGCAAAAGCATTCAAAGGTGTGAAAATGTTTGCCTTGGTTGCTGTTTTGTATAAAAGAGTGTGTAAAGATTTCACATGCATACTGTGTGCTTGAATTAGGCGTTTTTGTTTCTTTTCTCTTTTTTTGGATAATAGCCTTGCATACACTAAGCGTCATTTAACAGCGTTTTTCACCCTGGGTCATACAGTGCAAGAACTAATTGTAGTGCTGGCATGTTAATCACAGTGTTGCGAGAAGCATCTGAATTATTCGTGTTTGCTAAGGCAAGTATCACTATAACTGGGCATTGCAGGGGCTGGTAAACATTAGGATGGGTGTTTCAAGGTGTGAGTGGAGAACCGGAATGAGAAAACTAGTTTAGCATGATTAGAAACAGACTGTGGGAATTTAACTGTATGTCTGAGTCTGACTAAACGCATGAGTCTTTATTCTAGATCTTCAGAGAATGTCTGATGTGGGGTGGGGTTTTTCAGTCTTAGAAGCCCTGTAAGAAGATGCTCTTCCTCCTCTAGTGGATTTAGCTGTCTTGGTATATCAAAAGAATTTTGAGAATCACCTAAAAATTACAATTCTGTCATCATTTTTTTCAACCTTGTACCATTGCAGTGTTTCAAATTATTCTTTTTGTTGCAGAAGACAAACAGGTTTGATAAAGATGTTAAGACTTAATTTTGTGTGATTTAAAGTAAAATGTTTAAGGTCAGTATGTGTGTATAAAGAAATGATCAGAGTACTTTTTGTAAAGTAGGGATGCATTAAATTGATCAAACAGGACAGTAAAAATACTTGAAATATTTTAAAAGATTTGTATTACAAATAAAAGCTGTTCTAAGTAGAAGGAAACCCAAGCAACCACATAGAAGCACTTTAAAAACGCTCTTCCGTTCATGTTATCGCAGATGAACTTGGGTGGGTCCTCTTTAGCATGACATGTGACATTGCTCATTGCTTTATAGATTGTGTTTTTGTACCTCCCTTCTCCACAGAAGCACTCAAACATTTTATGTGCTCTGCTAATCTGAAGGCTCGGTAATGGCCTCTTTCAATGCCTTGGGCAGTGGATGACATTTGTTTGGAAACACTGTAGCGCTTGTTCTTGTGGCATTTACACATTTCGACATTTACAGACATTTGTTACATTAGTACTAATGTTAGAACTAAACTCAGCAAGCTGTATTCTGACCCGACTAATGTGGTTTGCTCTAACACACTTAGCCTGTATGTAGAACAATGGATGTGTTTTTAAAATCAGACCACACTTTAGGTACTTTAAACTATGATGAGACCTCAAGTGCCAGGGTTAAAATAATACTAAAGAAAGGCAATAATCACTGACCTCGTTGAGCTTGATGGTTGAGGTTGGTGTCTCCTCATTTAGAGGTTAAGAGGTCAGTGAGGCTGAAGCTTGACCGACACTGGACAGTAATCCAATCTGGGTTAAAATCCACCTCAGGGCTTTCCAGTATGCACTGCTTCGCTTTTCAAGCCTACCATCACTGACTGTACATGTGTGATAGTGGGAAATTGGCCGTAGTGCTGGAAGATGAATCCCAGTCCAAAATTTCATCTCGGATCACTGCAAGCACACATCAAAGAGTGACCTCTATTTTTCATATTCCGTGTGCATAAGAAAACCCAACGGAGTTGGAAGCTCCCCTATCTCGTATTAACACAGACCCCTTATCTCGGATACGGGTGGAGTTTTTTTTTTTTTTTTTTTTCTTTCTCGCCTCCCCAGCTTATTTTGAACCCAGTACCCTCTCTTTCTACCTCTCTGCGTTTCCCTCCTACCCACTTCTGTGAGCTTGGAGACTGGCGGCAAAACAGTAAACACTTTAATTTGCTCCCAAACTGTGGATTCCTCAGGGGGTTAATTATTTATGTATGACTGCGATGGACAGAATCTGGGTCTGAGGCTGAGAGATTCCCATTAGATGTGCAAACTAGGTACCTTTTATGGGTTGCATCTGTATACTGCGATTGTTTAAGCGCATGAGGAAGTCTGTAGAACTGCTGTGTGGAGGGGAAAAAAAAAAAAAAAAAGAAATGAAAGACGCAGCTCTGTATTTCGTAACATTTAGTTTTTTCCCCCACTGTTTTATCACAGCATGATGCTTTATTCACAAGCACAAGTGGTTCTAGTCATTTAGAGTTTGTCAACATTTCCTGTCTTTTGTGTTACAGAATGTTCATGCTTGGAAATTAGGCCATTTGATTTGAAAAATAATTGAAACCCTGTTTTTGCTCTATTTCAGTTTCTCCGTGGTGCGTCTTGACTCTACATCCTTTTAATGCCTTGCTGCTGCGGTAACATGTCCGACCTGGATCATTCCCTACAGAAACGCTTCCTCTGATGCTCTTTCACTCTCAAGACAGTACTGCTCAACGTCATTTGGAAAGACCTGTTGAACTTGTATCACCTACCTGAAGCATTCCTTCATCACCCAGTCTTACGTTTACAAACCGATCGATCGGGAAGTCTCGCATCCTGAGGCGTGACTGAAACTCAGCGAGTCAAAATGGCTAACAACACTGCAGACCACCCGCCGGGGAACTCGGTCGCCGAGGTCGACCACGAAGGGGACTTTGGCTGCTCGATGATGCAGCTTCGCGAGCTGATGGAGCTTCGCAGTGGCGAGGCGGTCAACAAGATCGCAGAATGCTACGGAGACGTGCAAGGGATCTGCCGCAGGCTCAAGACCTCACCTATCGAGGGTAAGAAGCAGGGAAGATCTACACCCACACACACATGACCACTTGCTGCAGGAAACACTGTTGCAAAATCACTCAGATATGTAGCCAACTGAATTACATTACAGTAGTTTGCAGAGTTTAATTTCAAAGCACTGAAACTGAATTGATCTTTTAATTGATGCATATTAGAAGCTATTAAATTGAAATCTGCTCCATATTTCAAGTTTAAAATATTGTTGAATTCCTTTCAGCCTTGAAAGCTTGAAATATTTAGCTGAAAAGGATCCCCACTGCATGACTCCACAACACCATACTTCACTGTAGGCACGGTGTTATGTTTGTGGGAAGTGTCATGCTTTACACGTGCTTTGGAAAAGCTCTATCATCTTGTCATCTGACCACAAACTCAAACTCTTACGTCAGAGCCGGGTCACGTGGGCATTTGCGGCAAGCTCCGGACATGCTTTGCATAGTTCCTTTAGAGTAATGACTGCTTTTGTGCCACCCTTAGATATGTGTCAGCGTTATGCAGTGCTTTTGAGATGGGTCCATTTATTTTGTTCTCTTCTACTGAGCACTGTGATTGTTCGCTGCTTTGTGGTTTCACATCCAGTCTGACTTTCAAGCGGAGAGTCTTGGGGGACAGGCTTTTCTAGGCAGTATTTTGGTAATTTGATGTTTCTGCTTCTGGATAATTCAACCAACAGTTTCTCCTTTTCCTAATTTAAGCATTTTTGTTGCTTTGTCCCAGACATTTTGGAATGTTCTTCAGTCTTTGGTTTCACAGCTGACCTTCAAATTCACTACCTAAATATTAATTTCTTAGATGGCTATTTTGGGTTAAATACAAGTAAAGCTCTGGATATTTTATATTAATATATTTTATTTATTTACAGATTTATTTTTAGTTAATCACATTTCATTTAAATTATTTACTTTACATATTTATTTACTTAGTTTGTTTACTCATTTACATGTATAATTGCTTGTCAACTGTATGGTCAGAATGGTTTTCTTAAGTAATCAACAGCATAACACAGATGATATCTTAAGATTATCTTAAGTTTATCTTAACCTGGAATTTTCAATGCTTTAGATACAATCAGACAATGGTTTTACTCAGAAATATGCTTCATGTTTTATCTTGTATTAATCTGTTGTCTTGTACGTGACCCTGGACCATAACACCAGTCATAAGGGTACATTTTTTTTTGAAACTGAGATTTATTTATCATCTGAAAGCTGAATAAATAAGCTTTCTATTAATGTGTGGTGTGTTAGGATAGGACAATATTTGGCAGATATACAACTATTTGAAGATAAGGTTGCAAAAAATCTAAATATTGAGAAAAGCGCCTATAAAGTTGTCCAAATTAAGTTCTTAGCAGTGCATATTACTAATGAAAAATTAAGTTTTGATATATTTGCGGTTGAAAAGGTATAAAATATCTTTATGGAATATGATCTTTACTTAATATCCTAATTATTTTTGACATAAAAAAAACACTAATTTTGACCCATACAACATATTTTTGGCTATTCTACAATATACTCGTGCTACTTAAGTTTTGTGGTCCAGGGTCAGATATAGTTTTGTAAATTGTATACATTTTATTATATACCCTGTGCCAATTATGAGAATAACCTTTTTGCTGACGTGGTGCTAAAAGTCCAACAAACAAGCAAACAAAACCCAGAATATTTCTTTAACAATTTTTTTTAATACTTATAACATGGTACTTTTAGGCATTTCTGACACATTAATTTATACAGATATGGGGCCATATTATTTCCGCTATGCAGAAAACACGGACGGAATCAAGGAATGCAGTCATTAAAAAAAAAATAGATAGTAGAATGTCATGGAATTTGCCAAATTTTGGTTAGATGCATCAAAAGTACACTTAAGTTGCAAGATGCAAGTCAGTACACTTAAATCAAAATGTGATATGGACTAATGTCTGTAAATATTAAGCTGCAAAAATACCATTTTAATATGAATCCTGCATGCTCTGCGTATTTCTGTTTGAATGAATGGTTTCCTTTGCTACACATACGGTGCACATGCGGTGCTTGCAGTGATTGAACACAAGAAACATAATCTCTTTTGAGTAAAACTGTCTTCAAATCTTCACAGCAACCTGTCAAAATAAAAGTTCGGTTTAACTTGAAGAAACTCTGACAGAAATATTACTTAATGTAATTATAGTACTGCTACTAATAAGATTATTACGAAAACATTATTTTTAAAGAAATATTTGCCATAAAAATTATTTAGCAGAAAAATGTAAATACACAACACAGTATTTCTGGGGGGGGGTTAATAAAAATCAATTAATTAGAGATGCTTTTGATTATTAATATTTAATGAAACCATTAAAATGGAATCCAGAAATTTAATGGAGAACAGAATTTGGTAAAAATTTAACTGAATTTGAGAAAAATGTTATTTGTGTTAGACTTTCAATAAATTGCTGTTTGATATTGTAGTTCAGTGATTACAATTAATTATACATGCTTTTTGAATAATAACATTTAATTTAGAAAATGAAAACGAGAAAAAAGAAAAAACGGAATCCAGAAAAATGAAAATGGATTCCATAGGGCCCTACAGATAGTCAAAAAAGGAGAGATGGCACGGGAAAATGTTGCAAGCTGGATTCAAACATGCCTCACCTGTATAAATCAACCGTTTAATGTAATGTAGTGCTAACCACTAGACCAGTAGTTTTCAGACCAGTCCTGAAAGCACCCCTGCCCTGCACTTTTTGTATGTCTCCCTCATCACACCTGATTCAACTCATCAGCTCGTTAGTAGAAACTGCACAACATGAATTGAGTGTGTCTGGTAAGGGAGACATACAAGATGTGCAGTGCAGGGGTGCTTCCTGGACCGGTTTGAAAACCACTGCACTAGACAATGGCCCTAAAATCTACCCTGTGTCATTTTCTGATCTCTCCTCTGCCGTTTTTTTTTTTTTTTTTTTTTTTTTTTTTTTTTTTTTTTCCCAATCACATGGTTCGTGCTGTAGAATTGCCAAAAGTAGCAACTAGTAGAGTTAACTAGTTAAGCATCTGAAGTATTTACAGTTGAAAAGCCACATTAAGTGTTACATATGTACAGTATGAGTAATTACATTGCTTGAATGACGCTTGATGACAAGATAATTCTACTCTTGGGATGCGGTCGTGTTTCCAGAAGGTTGTTTACCATCAAACCTTGAACAGTTCTGTTGATTTTAAGATATTTGCGTAGCCCTGAAGGCAACATAGCTTATCTACAGAAAAGCTGGAGCGTCATACTGACCTTTTAAAGATATTCACAAGCACTCACTGAAGTTTACAGAAATGGCTCTACATTCCTCCTACCCAGCGACCTTAGTGATGCTTTATCATAAACCAGTTTGTCACGGCATCAAGGCTGTCTTATTTCACCTCCATCAGCGCAAGGTGAGATTAGGCTTTGCTGTCGTCCCCATGAACAGCGTGAACGTGCTAGGCAAACACCGGCAGGCTTCTCATCTCCACTTCAGCATATGGGCTCTGTTGGATCATTCTAGCATTGAAATGTGCTCCACACCGTGTCCTTAATTACATTTTAGATCATCGCTCTGTTCCATTTAGTAATGAAGGGACAGCTGTACAGACTTCCCCACACAAGAAATGACTCATTTTATTGAAGGGGGCATAATTATGTTTTCTCTTTCGCCCTTAAATGGAGGTGTAGGTGGAAAAAGGAAAGTAGCATTTCTTTTAAAGGTGCTGTGGAGACCTTTTGATATGGTTCTTGTTGCATAGCATAAACGTGTTTTGTCTGGGGCATGCAAGTCTGACTGCATTCGTCTATTTGTTCAAAGAAAAGAGGCAGAAACATTGAAATTGACAGTAGAGGCGTATTAGCTTGGCGCTGGACTCAATGTTAGCTCTTGTTGCATACTTGGCTTATGAGGGAAAATGAATCATCACTGGTCTGCTGTAATATTTTTTTGAAATCCAAGCCTCTCCTTTTTGCATTACAGGATAACACAAACCACAGAACGCAATCCCATAACAGTTCATTTAACAGTTATAGGTTCAGCAGCCTTTTATTTGTCCTATTTATGGACGATTAACATTGTGACCTCCTAAGAAAACCCTAAATCATAGATAAAAAAAACAAAAGATGTTTTTAACCTCTTATCTCGGTCTGCAGGTTCTACTCAACCGCTCCTTAAATTCTCCATTAAATCAATACAAGTTGTTTTCACACCCATGGCTCTCAGTGGACTTTGTTTGTTCAGATTTTTTTGAGAAATGTTGTCCGGTCGTCTTGTTTTGGAGGGTATCCCTTGTTTATTTGGCTGAATGGCTAACATCAGCTTTTATCACTTCCTTTCATTTGTTTCCTGTTAATATAGACAAACTTTTGGCAGCTGTTCCAATCACGCCAAGGCCTGAATGTGGAAGACCTACTTGTTGCCCCTTGCAAAACAAGTTATGATAAATGAAGGATATTTTACATTTACATTTAGTCATTTAGCAGATGCTTTTATCCAAAGCAATTTACAAATGAGGACAATGGAAGCAATCAAAATCAACAAAAGAGCAATGATATGCAGTTGCTATGACAAGTCTCAGTTAGCCTATAATAAAAAGAAAAGGATAGAATACAAAAAGAATAGAGCAAGATAGTGTTAGAGGCCATTTTTTGCTTTTTGTTAGTTGTATAATAAATAAAAAGAAAAACAAATAGATAGAATACAAAAAGAATAGAGTAGCTAGTGTTAGATTTTGTTGTTGTTTTTTTTTAAGAAAACAAGTAGTAAATGAACAGAGTGCAAGTCTAAAAGGTGCAAGGTTTTTTTTTTTTTGTTCTTTTTTTAAAGATTAGAATTAGAATAGAGAGTGTTTGAGTTAGAGGGTCAAATAAAGATGGAAGAGATGTTTTTCATCTTTAAGGATATTTAAAAAAAAAAAAAAAAAAAAAAAAAAAAAAAAAAAAAAATATATATATATATATATATATATATATATATAATATATATATATATATATATATATATATATAATATGTATAAGACATTACAGTTTATTTAAAACTTAATCACAGTTGGTCTATTATGCTCACCAAGGCTGCAATACTGTGAAATAACTGGTTTCTATTTGAATACATTTTAAAATGTAGTTTATTCCTTTGATGGCAAAACTGAATTTTTAGCCATTAGTCCAGTCTTAAGTGTCACGTTCTAATGCTGATTTATTGCTTTATTGATCAACATTTCCTATTAATACTAATGTTTAAAACAGATGTTTTGCTAATATACTTTTCTGATCAATAGAAAGTTAAAAAGAGCTGCTTTTATTTGAAATAGAAATATTTTGGAATATTCTAAATGGTCTTTACTGTCACTTTTAATCAATTTTATGCATCCTTGTTGAATAAAACCATTTCTTTCTTACTGACTGGGGATGCACCAAAATGAAAATTCTGGGCCAAAACATTCTGGATGCAGAAGACTTTTTTTAATTTAAACTTGATTTTAATGATACTGAATTAAAAAAAATATACAGGAAGAAGTATACTGCAAAGAAATTTCCTGTCTGTGCTGCTTTTCTGGTGAAGGAGGGAGAGTGAAATCTGCACGCTGCTATATTTTCCACTTATATTTTTGGCCGGTTTCATTTTCGTTCATTTCATTTTCATTTTTGGACGATAATTTTTGGCGGCTGAAATTTTGGTACATCTCTATTATTGACCGCAAACTTGTGAACATATCATGAATGTATCTAGGCTATAATGTAACTCTCAAGTGTTCTTATAGGTAAAGAACTTGCTCATTTAACATGTTGTACTGTGGACAAGAGCCTAGCTGGTTAACGTGCCATTTGAATACCCACTATAGCAAGTTGCCATGGCAGCAGAAGCATATCGCAACCCACTGTTAAGTCCAATTGCAGGTTTTTTATCTGCATAGATTTACTTGGATGGTCAATTAATGTGGATATTTCCTGCACGTCTGAATAGCCTGATGGAAACGCTAAAACACCATCCATCTATTCAACAGGTCTAAACAATCACAGATCAGAAATTGAGGGTGAGCGTAAATGCTTATGGCAGATATGATTTTCTCTGCGCTTTCCTCTCTTAGCTGTGATATGGCATCTGAGATTTGTGATTACAGTATATCCACCATAACGTTATCTAGTTATATCTATGCAGTGAGCAGCACTATAATGATAGGAAATGGTTTCAGTTTCTGCAGATTTAATGAGACCTGTTGAGAGAGTGAATCTCAAGCAGCCTTTTCTTAGTTGTAATATGTGCAATATAAAATTAACCTACTGATTTTGTCCAGAAACCTCCTGAGGTTCTTGCGTGACAAGAGGAGAGTCGGAGGTGGTGTTTTGAAAGGGCACTAGAGAAGCAGAAGACAAGCGTTATAGCCTATTGCTAAAAAAGAGACTTTATTTCGAAGTCTTTGACCTGAAGACTGCTGAATGAGGCATTAATCAATGAATATTCATTTAGGACAGCTTTGTTTAACATGCCTTGTGTGACAAAACAAGGCAGCATTTAATAAAATCAAGGGTTGTGCACTATTTAGAGGTGTAATGATTCATCGATAAGGATCGATACGATGTCTGACGATACGATGCATCGATGCCACGTGTAAAATATCGATATCTGTAGTATAAATGGGTACCTTTATTTTGGCACTATCCACATTTTCACATAATGTCTGTCTATGCATTACCGCCAATGTGTGTATTTTGATACACACATTGTCTGTCAGGACTCGATATAAAGACTGCACATTTTGGCAAATACTAATAATAAATCTAATGATGTCAAAGAAAAATACAAGTGTTCACTGCAATTTTTTTTTTTAAACTGAGTTGAAAAACCTGAAAAGTACTGTTTATTGAATTTGTCTTTGTTCTATTGTATTTATTTTCTGCTATTGCTTGTAATTTGGTTATCTGTAGAAAAGATTTTTAGCATTGAGCCCATAGTAGCAGCCAGAACTGTTTTTCCAATTGTTTATTTTCTTTATTTAAAAAAAAAAAAAAAGTGTAATTTTTTTTGTTTGTTTGTTTTTGTTTTGTTTTGTTGTGAATGTCCCAATTGAGGTACTGTATGTAGAAATTTCAGGTAAATGCTATGCTATATATTTTGGTTGCATTTGTGAGTTAATAAAAATGCAGATGGTTGTTTAAAATAGGTATCTAATATCATAATATTGATATTTTGTTTGATATACACTACCGTTCAAAAGTCTGGGGTCAGTAAGACTTGTAATAGTCTTTAAAGTAGTCTCTTATGCTCATCAAGGCTGCATTTATTTGATTAAAAATATAGAAAAAAAAAACAGTAATATTGCAAAATGTTTTTACAATATAAAATAATGTTTTTTTTATTTTAACATACTTTAAAATAGAATTTATTCCTGTGATGAAAAGCTGAATTTTTATCAGCTGTTACTCCAGTCTTAAGTGTCACATGATCCTTCAGAAATCATTCTAATATGCGAATTTATTATTAGAATGATCAGTGTTGGATAATATCAACAGTTGTTCTGCCAAATATTTTTTGGAACCTGTAATTTTTTTTTTTTTCAGGATTCTTTCATGAATAACAAGTTTAAAAAGTACAGTGTTTATTCAAAATATAAATATTTTATAACAATGTAAATTATTTATTATTAACTTTTAATAAACTTTTAATTATTAACTTAATACATCCTTGGTGAATAAAAGTATTAATTTCTTAAAAAAAAAAAAAAAAACAATAAAAATGTACTGACACCAAGCTTTTGAACGGTAGTGTACTTCTGTATCGAATCGTATCGTAATTGTATCATAGAATTTTTTGATGTATTGGCAAATATTGTATTGTTGGGTATGAGAATCAATGTCGTATTGTGAGAAACCATCAGATTTACACCCCTACACTGTAAAAAAAAAAAAAAAACAAAAAAAAAAAAACAATTTGAGTCAACTTAAAATAATTTGTTACTTGGCTGCCTTTAAACTTTTCAGTTCAGTCAACTCAAAGTTTGGTCAACTTGAAATGTTAAATTGTACTAAGTGACAACTTATATATTTGAGTTAATTCAACTTAAAATTTTAAGGCAGCTGGGTAACAAGCCCAGCTTTTACGTTTAACAAACCAAATTTTAGTTTCGTCAACTCAAATATCTAAGTTGTGACTTGGTACAACTTAACATTTCAAGTTGACTAAACTTATTTAAGTTGACCGATCTTAATTTTAAGGCAATGGATACAATAGTGGCAGAGGAGTTATGTCTAGAGGAGACCTTTTTAAATGTATTAATATTACATGTATTCATTTTTATATTATGCATATATATTAATAGTTCATAAGCTCTCCTTTGTATTTAATTAGAAGCCATTATCATGCACATTCCTCAAGCATATTTGCTTGTGTTATCACAAATGAAACGATTGAAACTCAGAGCATGCAAAAGTTTTACACTCACTAATAAACTATGCAATATACTTAGAAAATCTGCATCAACTTAACATCAGTGTTTGAATAAAGGGAGAAACTGTACATTTTTCTAGATTGAATGTCACTTTTGGCCACTGCTATATATATATATATATATATATATATATATATATATATATATATTATATATATATATATATATATATATATATACGTACACACCGTTTGTGTGTTGTGGGCAATTCACACTCATTAATTGTACGAGAACCAGTTCATCAACTGTGAATTTTGCCCAACCCAGAGATGGGTAGTGTAGTAGTGACAGCTGTGTTTAACACACATTATCATGTTTAAAGCCATTCTGGCTATTCTCCCCCCTGCTAAAACAGAGAGGGTATGGCGATGACGGTGTATGCGTGTTTGTTTTAAAGGGATGAAATCAGGGATTTGTATTTATCTTTTTGAGACCGTACACAGAAAAGGACCGACACATTAATATGCGTACACATTGTATGGTTCATCATTTGTTTTTGTCAAATCAGCGGCGTATTGAGACATTTCTATGCATAAATGCATTACCGGAAAGCAATTAAGAATTACCGGTGCAAAACAGACATAAATGAAAACAAATATGAAGGTTGTTTTCTTTAAGTGCTTGTGGTCTGCTGTGTATTAATGGGGGCTTTCTTCATCAGATGTGAGCTAGCTAGAAAAACACATTAAAATGATACATGTTTTTCTCGCCTTTTTCTCCCCCTAGTGTTTCAAAAAAGGCTAATTGAAGACCAGTCTTGCATGACAAACTAAGACCTTTATTAAGCACACACCTCCTTAAATTCTCCTCAAAGTGCTCTCCACAGCAAGAGCGTTGTCCTGTTAGCACGGGTTATTACTTTTATTCCACTGCACAGGCAAGTCGGGCGCCCTTACATACCCAACACATCATTAAGAGCTGATGAACACTTCCTTAACCAGACAGAAAGGAGCAGATTGGAAAATTGCCTTTCCTTGATATCTTTGTGTACTTAAGCTACATGGGACCAAGGTCAACAGTCACAGTTGTAGCTACTATTAGACTTGAAATATGATATTTATTTCATTTAAGTAGGTAGGCCAGACAAGATACTGTGATGGAAAGCATTTGAGAGATCACATACCTTGGAAATGTTGTAAAAATAATATGCTGTCTTGTAATAGAAACTATCCTTATAAAAAAATTTCTGTAGTGACCTGCTGGGGTGATATGATCATCTTCAAAAACTATGATGTGATGTCATGTGGGAAAGGATTGCGTAGTTTGAATAATAAATTGAAGTACATATTTAAGCAGTTCAGAGGTACGGTGAAATAAGCCTCACGCTGTTCAGCAGCAAATAGATTTACTGTAGCAGTTCAGGGTAAAGCGTTAAAACGATCCAATCAATCTATAAATGCTATTAGCTTTATCAAATGATGATAAATTGGCAATTAAAAATGAAACGCACGTGTCTTGTTTTAATTTAAAACGCATCAATTTTGATTTGTGCTTCTAATTAGTTGGTTTTTTAAGAGATTTTTAGAGAAATAAAAAACCTGTTCCTTGTGGAGCAGCAGAGAGATGGGCTGACAAGCATTAAATATGAAATGATTTACCTGTTCAGTGTTGTTGCGTTATTTTAACAACAGAGTAAGCCTCCATGTTGTTCCAAACCTTCCTTTAGTTGAAATCAAAAAGAGATGTTAGACGGTGTTTATTTAGGTCTAAATAGGCCCAATAGACCAAAGTGTTCTATATGACGTGCTATAATTCAAAAGTATTGCAAGCCTTTCAGTAGTTTTATGTGAGGAAGAGACCAAAATAAGAGTGAGACTTGCTTGGCTGAAACGCATAAGATTCATTTTTTAATTTATCGACAGTGCAATTTTGTAAACAAACACTTTTGAACTATGTAGGTTACAGTTAACAGTCTAAGAAAGGAGGTGTGTGTTCCTGGTGTATTTACTGCTAGGCTGTGTGCTTCAGGTTGGCGGTTTTCTAAGGGAATGATGGCCATGTTGTTCAGAGAGAAAGAGAGTTGGTGTATCTGTAGGGGGTGTGACTGGCTCTCCTCCAGACAGCCACAGCCCTTATGCTGTCCATGTGTTCAAGATCTCTCTCTCTCACCTCTCATCCTGGCCAAGAGAGCAAAACAAAATGCAGGGCTTTTAAGGTGGAATTGAAGGTTTAAGGTTTGATCATGATTTTCTTGCATTAAACAAGTCTGGTTGCTAAAGTCCAAAACAAGTTTTGAAATATTATTTAGCAAGCCTGTGATCACCTAATCAATGATTTTAAAAAAGCATTTTTGACAAATGCAGGTTATTTACCATAGAGTTTTTTTAATGTTTATGACTGTTAAAGTGCCAACTGTGGTCCGATCCCCTAAAAACTTTGCATGCTTGTCTAGAATCACCTGTCGCATTTGCTCAGCAGGTTTCGTGAAGTTTTGAGTTTTCCTTTAGGCTTTATAGGATTTTGGGTAAATTTGGATGGGCCCCTTTTTTTAAACAACAACATTGTAGCTTCCCAAAGGGTAAATTTCAACTTTTTTTTTTTTTTGGTAATTATTGGCCTAGAGAGTTCAGAGAATTGTACTGCAGTGTTTTTTTTTCCAGATTGTGCACAAAACCTGGGACTATTTTCGCAAAAGTAGCTTTTTTACATCTCAATCATTTAAAAAAACAATTTGATTGACAGCAGTGGTTCTGAGGAGTTCTTTCATGTAATATGAATATGTGTGCATGGGCGTGAAACCGTTTGGTTACGGTTTGGGCAAAAAACCTAGTTGCGCAAAAATGAAAACGCAAAATACCCCAAAATTTCGCCGGACTCATGATCGAATCTGGGCGTGCATTTTGTCTGGCCCAAGATTCCAATGACATAAGACACTTAATTTAAAATAAAATACTTTTGCAACATGTTTTTCTGGCACTTTTGATCCATTTTAATGCATCCTTGCTGTATATGAGAATTCATATCTTGGAACCCACCCCCCCCACCCCAAAAAAATCATAGTTTTTGGTTTATGAACTGTGGTTGAAAGTAAACAAAAATCTAAAACTGACAGCATATTGATTCCAAATGACTTAAGGATGAGTAAATGAGCACACGGTTTTCTTTTTTTTCTTTTTTTTATGATCTGTCCAGTCACCAGTCACAAATTTGTCAATCTGGCAGTAACTGGGCACAATCTGTGCATCTGAAAATTGAAGTATTGAATCCCATAACACAGGCTGTACCAGTGCTTAAAGTGATTTATAATTTTCATGCCCTTTTTATGCTCTTCCTCCCTCTATTTCTGTTTGAACAAGACTTCTACTGCCCAAATTACCCAAAGTGTTTGACGCATCACCACGTTGCCATTTGTGGAGATGTCTTGTGACGGCAAATACTTGCTGATGACTCAACAACTCAGACCTCTCTTTCAGGCTTCTCCATTTCTGTGGCATTTATTGTATACCAATTAAAACACCATATACTGCAAACCAAGGCAAGTAGTGTAGTTTTATGAAGGAAATGAAAGCCTGCCTTATCTGTGCGTCTTTCCCTCGTGAAGTCATTTGTGTGCCGAGTTGGAATGCAGCCTGTTGTGCTTGGTTGTCAGCCTGGCCCCGCTTAGCTCTTCGGCCCTATTAATGATCTCCTCTATTACCATCACAACCGTCTCCCCTCAGCATCCTCTTTCAAAGCCTCCGCTTCAGTCACCTTGACACCAGCCCCCCGGCAACAGCCTCCCAGCCATAGATGTGACTGCAGTTGTCTGGAGGCAGTCAGCTCTTGTTAGCCTCTAGCGTATAAACACATGAATAATGTTTGGGTGCCTGTAGTTGATGATCTCTTGAATGGAGACCTCCATCTGTCAGTCCTTACATCATCACATTATTACTGTTGATTTTTTTTTTTTTTTTTTTCTTTTCCTTTTTATTTAAATCACAATGGACTTTCATTTTTCCCACTCTACACAGTTTTTTTGTTTTTTTGTTTTTTTGTTTTTTTTAAGGTCTGAGTGCTCCTCGACTTTCCATCCTTAGGCCACAGTGGGACTTTTGTTTACTTGAATTGCATGACAGACTGCGCTCTTCCAAATTGAAACCATTCTGTTGACAGCGCCGGATGTCGTGTTGAAGTGATTCAGGAATTTTGTGGAAATACACCTGGTTCATGGCTTGACACTGCATCTTTGTTGATGGGTATAAAAAACAACATCCAGCCTAAATAAAGAACTCAAGATGATGTAGAAGATCCTCGAAGTGCTTAAACAAACACCATGTCAACTTTATATTCCGCACGGAGGGCCAGGATGTTTTCGGCCTAATTTCCAATCCCGTAAATGTCGACACGTATACAAATCACTCACGGACCGCCCTGGAATGGACCGTTAGTGCACCGAGAGATAAATAGACGGGGAGAAATAAAGAGAGGGGGCAATCTCTGGAAAATCAATTCTGACCTTCAGCTTGTTTAGAGTAGAGGGCAAACAGAAGGATTGCTCGATTACCAAACAGGACCCCGCTGATAGAGAAATATTTGGTCACAGCGATTATTATGGGCAGGACCAGACACAATCTGCAGGCTATTTTTACTTTTTTGGGGGCTGATTTGGAGGGAGAATGGTTTTAAGAATAACTTTAGTTCACTCCTGTATTAAAATTTCCTGATAATTTACTCACCCCCATGTCATCCAAGATGTCCATGTCTTTCTTTCTTCAGTTGATAAGAAATTTAGGTTTTTGAGGAAAGCGTTCCAGGATTTTTCTCCTTTATAGTGGACTTCAATGGGGATCAATGAGTTGAAGGTCCAAATTGCAGTTTCAATGCAGCTTCAAAGGTCTCTACGCAATCCCAGCCAAGAAATAAGAGCCTTGCCTAGCGAAGCGGTCGGTCATTTTCTACAACAAAATAAAAATGTATGTACTTTTTTTTAACCACAAATGCTCATCTTGTGCTAGCTCTGTGATGCACATCTAAAACGCATTACGTAATCGCATTGGAAAGGTCACGCATGATGAGTTCTTTGTCTGTGTACTCCGGTTCAAAAAGGTAGGGTAGGGTGAAAAAATCCATCTCATTTTCTCCTCCAACTTCAAAATCGTCCAACATCATTGTTTAACGTTTTTTGTCAAGGGTATTTGACCTTCAACCTGTTGATCCCCATAGAGGTCCACTATATGGAGAAAAATTCTGGAATGTTTTCCTCAAAAACCTATATTTCTTCTTGACTTGAGACATGAGGCATGAACATCTGGGTGACGTGGAAATCTGTTAAGTAAAAATGAAAATCACTTGATCACCCTCATGTCACTTGGCTTCTTCTGTGGAACATAAAAGATGAGTCAGTGGGGTCCAAAACAACAGATGGACTTTCATAGTATGGACGAAACCAGGCAGTTTTAAAATATCATATAAAAAAGTCGCATAGGTTTGTAACAAAGTGAGTAAATGACTGAAATGAACTGAATTTTCAGTTTTGGGTAAGCAATCCCTTTAATGAGTCAAGAAGGATCATCCTCCATGGCCAAGCTCTTATTGTATCTATCCTCTGGTTCTTATCTAAAATCTCAGCTGCTAGCTTTCTGTTCTTTATTCCCTGGAAGCCTTGCCACAGTGTCAGTCATCAACAGGCTGGTCAGTCGACAGCTGCGTCTCTGAGGAAGAATGTGCACGCTCTCGCCCTCTCCCATGTTCCTCCGTTGCATAATAATTTATTTAGCGATACTGACAAGATTCAGTGTTTTTTCGAAGACCTGCTGCTGGCAGAAAGCAGTCCATCATATCTGATCTGTTTGCGATTTGTGAATGAGGATTGATTGTGAGCAAGGGACATCTTGTCAGGGCACATTTTTTAGCTAAGTCGGGGGAAGAAATCACAAGTTTGGCCAGATAAGAGGAAAAATGACTAACCTTGTTTCAAAATGGTTTCTGTGCGAAATCCATTTAAAGAAATTTCTATTTTGCCTAAACCCTCCCAAACCCCATGTACTAGTTTCTGGTTGATTAAAGCAAAGGCTAAAACTCATTCAATATTCTGGGCTTATCGGCTACAAGCACTCCCGGCTCTCAACACTGATTAATTGTTCCGCTGCTCCTATAAACCTTGACACACATATCCATGATAATCCACCTGAAACGCGGAAATATCTGACTGCTTTTATATTGTGTGTGTGTGTGCGTGTTTGTGCGTGTTAAAATAATAACCCCTCGAACGTGTGCGATGACTATTCCAACACCATCTACCACAGAAAGCACTGATGAAAGTTGACATGGCATGGAGAGTGTTTTAAAATTCATAGGTGCCAGCCAGGCATGCTTAATTGTTTCCATATTAAATGAATTAGGTTGTGCAATTAGTTGGGTTGTTGTCCTTGCCACTTCTGAGGTTGTATTTTTACGAGTTTTTTTTAATTATGCATGCAAAAAAAAAACAAATGCCACTGGTTACTTATCGATACATCTCATTTGTCTGTAACCACTATGGTCTGAAAGACAAACAGGCTACAAATAAGGTGGCACGTTGAATGTCGATTGAAAGGAAATGAAAGGACAAGTGTGTAAAGCCCAATCACTGATTCAAAATGCTTCCTTTAAAGGTATCAGAGAGCTAATTTGACCTTGTATTGATGACCCAGTGTATTTATAAAGCAATGAGCCTTGTGTTCAGTAATAGTTCATATAGAGATGTTGAACTCCTGCATTGCTATTAAATGAGAAGTCCACTTCCAGAACAAAAATTGACAGATAATGTACTCACCCCTTGTCATTCAAGATGTTCAGCCATAAAGAAATTTGAGGATTTTTCTCCATATAATGGACTGGTATGTTGCCCCGATTTTGAACTTCCAAAATGCAGTTTAAATGTGGCTTCAAACGATCCCAAATGCGGTTGTAAATGACCCCAGCTGAGGAAGAAGGGTCTTATTTAGCAAAATAATCGGTTATTTTCATAAAAATAATACAATTTCTATACTTTTTAATGTCAAACTCTCGTCTTGTCCCACTCTGCTTAAACTGTTTTTTTTTTCGGTTCATGACAGTTAGTGTATGTCGAAAAACTCCTATCTCATGTTCTTCCTCAACTTCAAAATCGTCTTATATCGCTGTTTTACCTTTTTTGTTGAGAGTGTTTGATCATCTTTGCGTGTTCACTTTGCAAAGACTAGGTTGGTACTTCTGCAGTGATGTAGGATGATTTTGAAATGATTTTTGAAGTTGAGGGAGAAAATATGATTTTTTTCGACATATCCTAACTGTCTTGAGGCAGAATACTCAAAGTTCAGGGAGAGCAAGACAAGACAAGCGTTTGAGATTAAAAAGTATTTAAATTGTATTTATTTTATTTTTTTTAATGAAAATAACCGATCATTTCACTAGATAAGACCCTTCTTCCTCGGCTGGGATTGTTTACAACAGCATTTGGGATAGTTTGAAGCTGCATTTAAACTGCGTTTTGGAAGTTCAAAATTGGGGCACCATAATAGTCCATTATATGGAGAAAAATCCTGAAATGTTTCACTCACAAAACATAATTTCTTTATGGCTGAAGAAAAAAAGACAAACATCTTGGATGACAAAGGGGTGAGTACATTATCTGTAAATTTTTGTTCTGGAAGTGGACTTCTCCTTTTAATTCTGTTGATTTACAGTAACAGATATAGCGGAGTCAAATTTCAGAGTCAAATCTATGCTAAAAATAATGAATGCTGTTTCTATATTTTGCAGGCCTCTCTGGTAACCCTGCGGATTTGGAAAAGCGTCACGTGGCGTTCGGTAAAAACTTCATCCCCCCCAAGAAGCCCAAGACCTTTCTACAGTTGGTATGGGAGGCCCTGCAGGATGTCACCCTCATTATTCTGGAGGTGGCAGCCATTATTTCTCTTGGTCTGTCCTTCTACCACCCACAAGGGGAAGGCAATGACAGTAAGTAGTTGCTTTAAAGAGTTTTTCTTAAAGAGTCTGTTTCAGTACTGTTTGGTTTATTTTCCTACTAACTAATAAAATTAAGCAAATTGTAATTGAATAAAAGTATACTTAAAAAGTACCTTTTAGTGCAAATACAAATATAAAAATATTTCAAAATATTTGAAAATATAAATTCTTCCTAATGACTGATAGGAAACTGCAGAGCACTCTTCCTGTTGTACCAGACATTTCCAAAGTCTGGTGCTGATTTGGTTCTTCAACAAGTAGCAGATGCTAATATGTTGTTTTAGTTTCAGTACAGATACATTTTCTTTCCATAACAGTGTTCCTTGTTTTAGTGCCAGTGATCTGCTGATTCAGGGATTGCGTAACTATTATTATAAAAACAGAAATATAAAAAAATGGCATTCAACACTAAACTTTAACTTTCAAAACCATTGTTAAACTAAACTGAAATTTGAAAATGCAAAACTATGAACTACTGTTCAAAAGTTAGGAGTTGGTAAGATTTTTCTAATGGCTTTGAAAGAAGTGTCTCATGCTTACCAAATATTTATTTAATAAAACATACAGTTAAAACAGCAGTAATGCAATATATTATTACAAGTTAAAGTGTTTTTCATTTTAATAATTATAATGTTTCAGAATGTAATTTATTCCTGTGACGTCAAAGCTGAATTTTCAGATGAATTTTCTTCAGTCTTCAATGCCACATGAGCTTTTAGAAATTTTTTATAATATGTGGATTTAGTGCTCAAGAAGCATTTATCATTACTCTCAATGTTGAAATCTCTTGATCTGCTTAATAATTTTTGGTAATTGTGATGAATGTAAAGTTGACAAGAATGACAAGAACAGCAACAGAATAACATTATAAATGTCCTGTCCCTTTCCACTGTCCAAAAGTGTCCATGTCCACTTTTGATAAATTTAATGCATCCTAGCTTAATAAAAGTATTTCTTGCACACGCGCACACACACACACACGCACACACTCACACACACACACACACACACACACACACACACACACACACACACAGCTCTGTATAGCTATCTTTGTGACGATGTACATTGACACAATGGAATCTCTAGCTCCTGACCCTAAACCTACCCATCAGAACTATAAGTGCCTCACCCAAACCCTTACCCTAAACCTAAACTTTGCCCTATTATAACCTGATCCCTAAAATCAAGTCTTGACCCCCAAACAGGCTTCTAAAGGCTTCTCAGAAAGTGAGGACTGGCCAAAATGTCCTCACTTTACAAAATTGTCCTCACCGATGGCGACCATGACGACAGATCTCTCCTGTGGCTAAAACTCGAACTGGCCCTCACAAGGATAGCTGTACAAGTGCCCACACACGCACACACACACACACACACACACACACACACACACACACACACACATAAACTCATTTTAATCCTAAAGACTTTTTTTGAATAGTCTTGGTTAGGTTTAGGTAGCTTTGGATCAGAGGCTTCAGTGATCTGAGCAAAGCTTCTGCCTTTACTGTCCAGAAAGCAGTCTGATGTTTTTCATTTTGATTCCGGCTTTATTAGTGACTCAACATTTTGGCGTCTTATATTTTAATAACAGCCTCATTTGGGACTTTTGTTCAAAAGCGCCGCTCTGAACGCCGGAGAACTTGAATTTGGCTGCAACTGCAGGCTCTTCCTATTACCCATATGGCTCAAACCACAAGGATGACCTTAGACAGTCATCAAGTTCTCCAGGAGGAAATTAGGTCAATGAAGTGTAAATCTGCGATAAAACATGTTTCTGGCAAGAGGAAACTTTCCAAAGAGGAGACTCTGATAAAAACATGAGCATGCAGCTGCTGTTGTTATTGCTTGGACCCTTAATGGTCTCTAAAGGTTGCATGAACCCGTTTAAACGCTACTTTTAGTTTAGATTTTTTTGCGCAGGATGTTGTAAGTTATTTTCTCTTGGTGTTTTTATGTAATTCCAGGCTGCGGCCAAGCATCCGGGGGTGTGGAGGATGAGGGCGAGGCCCAGGCGGGCTGGATCGAAGGTGCTGCCATCTTGTTTTCAGTCATTATCGTGGTGCTGGTGACCGCCTTCAACGATTGGAGTAAAGAAAAGCAGTTCCGTGGGCTGCAGAGCCGTATCGAGCAAGAACAGAAGTTCACCGTCATCCGCAAGGGCCAGGTCATTCAGATTCCGGTGGCTGAAATCGTTGTGGGAGATATTGCACAAATCAAATACGGTGAGAGTGCACGTCTGAGAAATATGGTGTAAACCTGTTGATTTATCTCCACGGTGTGATGGAACTAGATGTGACACGTCACAGTATCCTGTGATCTCTGCCATATTTGTTTTATGAGTGCTGTGGCATTTATAAAGCCTAGTTTTCCCCCCCAGAACCCTTTGCCTTTTTATTAAACCTCAGAGGCGAGTTCCTCACTGAATTCACCAGCGGTTTTGACGGATCATATGTGACTGCCAGTCTTCTTTGAGACACAAAGCATGGCTCATGACTCATGCTTACCGGCTTGCGTGAGTCACTGTGCTGCTCACGGTGCCTGCAATGTGGGCGACGCGTGGGGTGTCCAAGAGCCACAGGAGAGATCTGTCGTCATGGTCGCCAGATCAGCCTCTGCTCCTCTCCTTTTGCTGAATTGCTGAATGTGTCTTTCTCTGTATCTGTTCCTTCCCTCAGAGTCATCCCACAGTCATTCACCACCCCATGTTCTTTTCCATCAGGTGACCTTCTTCCAGCTGATGGTATCTTGATCCAGGGTAATGACCTGAAGATTGATGAAAGCTCTCTGACTGGGGAGTCCGATCAGGTCCGCAAATCTCTGGAGAAGGACCCCATGCTCCTTTCCGGTGAGATGGATTGTCTTTTTTTAGTTTGGTTACTTCCCTTGTTAACTTTTGTAGAGTGCAAAAAAATACAATCTAGAATTAAACAGACAAAAAAAAAAACAGGGGTCTACAGTGCAACCAAAAACTACTGCTTGCGACAGTGGAAAAATATTTCGGAGCACCAGTGCGACTGACCCGATCAGCATATGTGTTTGCGCATATTGTTTTTGCAACGTTGAATAATGTATCACAGACATATCTCACAAATCCTTTCATAAACAAAGTGTAAAGAGAGTGTAAAAAAGAGATTCATTCATTAAATAAAAAAAGTGAGAGCTTCGTTAATTATAATGAAACATCGTGGATCACGATGAACTAAGATGAATGACAGCTTTTAATGATTTTTAAGGGAGTTTGTAAATGAGATATTGATTTAATACAAAAATTAAACAAACAAGAAGTTAATATTAAGAGACTTACGTTGTCTGACTATAACACTATTGCCTGATTTTGCTCTATTTTGTCGTCAAAAATAGTTTGAAACTATTCCTGAACGAATCAGCCGTTCGAACAAATCTAATGAATGATGCAGTAATTAAATCAGTGACTTGCTGCCACTTACTGGCAGTTTTAGTTTCATTTTTAAAGTATCTTTTTAGTTATTTAAATCATGTAGTAATTTATATTTAAAATTTTATGTTTAAAACATTATTCTCAACATGAATTTGATTGCACTCATGCCACCTCTGAGCCTCATTAAACATATGAAAATACACCTACAAGCCACATTTGTGTTCTTCTGTGCCACCTCTGTAGTACTAATTAATTTAGTTAATATCTCGTTGCGGTGCGGTCTGGAAAAACCGACCGCGTCACTTCCATTATGAGCGCGGCTGCCGCACGCCTACATTTGAAATAACGAACTTGAGCGCACAAAAGACGCAATATGTGAACGGCCCCTGAGACCTTCGTTCATCTTCGGAGCACAAATTAAGATATTTTTAATGAAATCCGAGACACTCCATAGACAGCAACGGAACTGATACGTTCAAACATCCCCGAAAAACAAAAAAAGATCTTAATTTGTGTTCTGAAAATAAATGAAGGTCCTACGAGTTTGGAATGACATGAGGATGAGTGAGTAATGACAATTTTAATTTTTAGGTGAAACAAAATATATATATATATATATATATATATATATTTTTGTTCTCCTGTCAAATTGTTATTCTGGTAATGCAATTTTAAAATTATTAAAATATATTAAATAATTTTTGGACCCCATTTCAATGGAATAGACATGAAGGCCCTACTTTTTCTGAAAAGCACTCAGGCGCTTTGCTTTTGTTTGAAGTACTGTCATTTAGAACATAAGCAGTCATTTAGCACATGCTTTTATCCAAAGCGACTTACAGTACGCTACAGAGTCAATCCCACTGGAGCAGCCTTGGTGTTAAGTGCCTTGCTCAAGCACATAGTCCACTTGTTAAGGTGTGACGTATCAATCTTCAGATGTTATTATTTCTGGGTCCAAGATTCTGCTCTGTCCTAAATGGAAATACTCTCTCAATAGCTATTCATTTATAGCACACCTTTAAGCTTGGCTTTTAAAAGCTCATAGTTTACAGTACCATCTCCGGGCTCACGGTATCCCAAACACCTGTATTTAAATCGGTTCGGAAAAGATGAATAACTCTCTTGCCAATGGATATTTTAGATATGGAGATAAACTGAAGTACTAGCACAATGGGACTCTATATTAGCATTGCTTGTTTGCTTTTGGGATTTAAAAGAACATTTGGATCCGGAAGTGGTGACTCATGATGACCGACTTAAGCCCTTAGTTTACCTACCTATCTAGTCTACACCACACGACTGTCTTTTATTTTTAATCAACTAGTAGTATTGACTAGAAAAATAAAAAACTATTCACTGAGTTTAATTGGCTTTGCCATTGACTTTACTCAGTTATATAGAAAAACGCTACTGAACTTTATTGAAGTACTTTTCAATTAAGTAAAGTAAATGAAGTCGATTATTAAGTTAATGTTTGTTAATATTAAACATTTAAAAATGGCAGTTTTGTTATGCTGGTTCAAGGCTAATGGCATTTCACTGATACTGGTTTGATATTGACTGTTGACTGGTATTGTGAAGGCGTTTCTTTTCCTTTCTATCAGGAACTCATGTGATGGAGGGATCTGGCCGAATGGTGGTCTCTGCCGTGGGCCTGAATTCTCAGACTGGAATAATTTTTACTCTCTTGGGCGCTGGTGGTGAGGATGAGGAAAAGAAGGTGAAGAAAGGTGAGAAACTAACATACTTTAATTCTCATTTGTATAACTACCTCTCTCTTTGAGTAAGTAAACCAGTCTACCTCTCTAGTTGGGAGGTTGCGTACTATCAGCCTGCCAGAGGTAAGAGCTATTTACATGATTTGCTGAATTGTCGTCATCCCCCAAAACACCCCTTGCTCTGAAACCCTCTGCCAAGGTTTAAATTTGCCATTTAGTTGGGGAATAATCACAGTATGTCTGTGAGTGGAGACGTACAATGTCCCTTGAGTCACTTTCCATTGTACTTTTTATCTTGATTTAGTTTGATTTTGTTTTTCTACAATTTTCTGTTAGCTCAAGCTAAATTTGAGCTAGTTATTTTTAATCGGCTAAATGTATTATTTAAAAAAATAACACATAACACTGAGATGATCATGATAACTGAACCGTCAAAGAAACAATTGGACATGTCATGTTATTGCATCTCCAATTTAGCATGCAGTATGTCCCTCTGCATACACTGGCTTTTTTGGTCCTCCAAGCTATGTCCAAAAGAAAAAAGTGTCTCTTTCATGTTCCTGTTTGTTGGGTCGCCACCTAATTCAGCAGTCACACTGGTTTAAATGGTTTGCTCTCTCACTGCCTTAAAAACTTAAAGAGCAGCTCTAAAGCTGAATATTTTGATTCCTTTATTTTTGTTAGAATGACAATTCAGTCATTGTCTTTTAGTTAGATAATTGCTGTAATTTTCCCCTTTCGCTCATGTTCCCAAAATATCTTTGTTGAACGTGTTTGCCAATAAAAATTGATAGAACTGCTTTTTGGTTTCAGCCAAACCCTGTTGGCATTATCATAGTTCGTGATGCAAGCGAACAGAACCGCTAACTCGTAATGAGGTTTTATCAGCTGTATGCCACAGTCAAAAACAATGACCGAGCCGTCAGTGTGCCCTGCATAAAGCCCCTTCCAGTCCTTGTCTTTTTCTATAGATGACACATCCAATCCCACATATACTCATGTAATGTAGTGTTACTTATCTAGTTTTTATTCTTTTGTTGTTGTGTTTCTTTCTTTTCTTCTTCTGTCTTTGGTTTATTTACTTTGAGCCATGTTATATCAGCCCTCCGCCCTCTCTCTCTTGTTTGAAACAGGTAAAAAACAAGGACCCCCTGAAAATCGCAACAAAGGTAACCTTACCCACTCCCTCTCCCCTCTCCCCCTCCTCCCCATTCAGCAGCAAGTCTCGGAGTCTCGTGTCAGTCCCACTCACTCACTTGCTCACTTTCTCTCTCTGTCTTTCACGCTGTTGCTTACCCCTTCCTGCTGAGCCCGGGGGAGCTTCTCGCCTCGCTTTACCTATCAAAGGGTGCAACTCTCACCTGCTGGAAACGGCACTAAGCAGCCAGAAGACTTTGCAAGTCCATAGTTTGTCAGTTGATTTAAATAATAGCAATTCATCTATTTTTTTTTTTTTTTTTTTTTTTTTTTTTTTTGTCATTCTTGAATTTTTTTTTATGTATTCTCAGTGTAGCGCAGTCAGTGTTGACTTCTTTTTTTTTTTTAAGGCAAGAATATTATTTATAGATTTTTTTTTTTTCATATCTAAATATGCCTTAATAAGCAGTGCATTGCAACAATGAAAGAAATCGCCTTTTTTAGTTAAAATCAGTGGCTAGAGTTGTTGATGGTTGAGCAACTACTTGACCATCCTACCCATCCCTATTATCTGTAATGTTTTCTGCTCGTAGATAATATTTCGGACATTTACTGCCATTCAGAAGTTTGGGATCAGTAAGATTTTTAAAGTGTTTTTTGTTTTTTTTAAAAGAAGTCTTTTCTGCTCAAAAAAAAAAAATAATTAATTACTAGTTACTGATTACATCTTCAACAGTGTAATTAGATTACTGTACAAACTATTAATTATGACTATTGCCTCAACATGCTCCTAATTACTGCTTATTTATACTGATTAAAGTAGTTAAGTTTAAGAATTGGGTAGGATTAATCAACTAGTTGATAGTGAGAACTGGACCCTACAACATTACCAATATTCTTATTAACTCAAAGTATTTAAAGTGAGAAGATTACATAAAAAGCATGCATTTTAAGGTAAGGTTAGACTTTAAATTTTAATGATAAATCCTCTATTGTATCATATATATATATATATATATATATATATATACACACATATATACATGTTGTACAGTCTATACACGGTATTAGGTTACATAAGAAGTAACTAATTAAATTATAGAAAAAATAAGGGTAATCCCTTACTTTATTTTTTTAAGGGAAAAGTAATTAAATTACAGGAACTAATTACTTAGGAACTAGTTACACCCAACACTGCTGCTCATCGAGTCTGCATTTATATGATTTATAAAATTCTTTCTTTGTTTGAAAGAAATTTATACTTTTATTTAACAAGGTTGTGTTAAATTGATAAAAAGTGATAGTGAAGGCTTATGTTGTTAGAAAAGATTTCTGTTTTGAATAAATGCTGTTCTTTTTAACTTTTTATTCATCAAAAAATCCTGAAAAAAGAATCACAGGTGGCAAAAAAAAAATCGTTTCCAACATTGATAATAAATTAGCATATTAGAATGATTTCTGAAAGATCTGCGACACTGAAGACTGGAGTAATGGCTGATGAAAATTCAGCTTTGTATCACAGAAATAAATTACATTGTAAAGTATATTAAAATAGAAAACTGTTATTTTAAATTGCAATAATATTTCATAATATTTTCTTTCTGTATTTTTAAACAAATCAATTGAATTTTTTTCATAAGAGACTTGTTTAAAAAAAAGCATTAAAAATCGTACTGATCCCAAACTTTTGAACGACAGTGTACTTTGATATGAAAACTTAAAACCTTAAAACATTGTTTAATGTCAAACATGAACATTTTAACTATGGCAACCGTATTGATTGCATGTATCGCTTTATTCTCCTCTAGATCTAATTTTTCACTAATGTGACATTTTAGATGTCTCTCCTTTTCAGAAGGCAAACTATCTCTGTGTGCTTGGCCGGGTCATCTGTGAGCATTTGTACTGTGTTTCAGAGTGTGCCCACTCTGCCCTGGCTGACCCCAACAACCCCTCCCCAGCCCCAGCCCCTGTAGCGCTCGGGGACTGAGCATCTGCTCCAGACAGAACTGCTCATTTTGTCTGCACAGATCTCCTTCCTTTTGCCCTTGGTCTCAAGCACACAAACACTTACACAAGCTGATATTGGTTTAACACAGAGTATGTGAACACAATGTCTTCCCGTGGTCTTAAAATGTTAGCCAAAAAGATTTTTAAGATTTAATCATGTTCAGGTTTTGCTCCGTGGTATGAGAAAATTCAACGATTTTTTTTAATCATTGAATGGCTTGTTTCACTTTGAAATATATAGCAAGAACAGTCTGTTACGAACAGGGTCTCATGTTGACTCGTTCATATGCATGCATGAGCTCTTGTGCAGATGCACACTCAGTTCAGTGCGTTCGCAGCTTCACAGATGATTTATGACGTGAATGTAATGCTTAGGGGCGTGGCTTACGTGGGAGTTGCACCCTTGCAAAATGGACCGGCTGTGGATTGTTGTTTTTGTCCGTTTCTTTACTTTAGCTCTTTGTTTTTCTCACTGTTGCTTCTTTCTAGGGTGTGGCTCAGGACTTCATGCTGTCTTGTACACTCTTCTCTTGGTCAAAATTTGACCTTTTCTTTCTCCTTTACCCTCTTTCTCTGGTGCCGCACTCTCTCTTTTGGGAGCGGAAAAATAAACCAGAATCTCTCTGATCTTTTTCGTCTTCCTCTTGGTCCTTGTTTTTCTCGTGGTGGTTGTATATCTGGCTGTTTGGACCGTTTTTCTGTTTTTAAGTTGTTTGTAAATCACTCTCGTTCGTTGTGCGTGCCTCTGTTCGTGTTGTCAGTCAGACAGTCAGTCCGTCCATCAATCCCCGATTCATCTGTGGTCGTTCTGGTCAGCTCTGTCAGTTCTGGTCAGTTGTTTGTTGTGACTGGTGGTCAGGTAGGCTCTTGGACTGTTTCTCAAACTCCACCACTACAGAGTTTCAGCCTGTTGCTCACCATGTTTGAGATGAGACAATACATAGGCTAACTGCAAAATGAAACGACTTGGCTTCTTTGTATCTTTTAAAATGGAGACTTAATGGGAATTGGGGGTGAGGGATCAATGTCTGTCCACAGCAAAGTGGCCGAATTGGATCTTCGACTCCATTAAGTTTCTATTTCAGTGGGAAATTGGGTAATATAATATGTCATTTTATGCCTGCAAGTAGCATAATTGAATTAAAACTATCAAAGTTCCCAATGTTTTTTTTTTTTTTTTTTTTTTTTTTTTTTTTTTTAAACTAGCAGCTGGTTTGCCTTGATAATGTCTTTTTTTCGGTAAATGTATTTATTCCCTTATGTCTATTCCAGTTTGGTGCAGTTAATCGTAGTTCAATAAGTTGCTTTAAAAGTGAATTGAATGCCAACATATGCAACTATAAGAAGAGCCATGATCGCACAGTAGAACAACCATGAAAGAAAAAAAAGTAGGGCTGTCAAACGATTAATCGCATACAAAAGTTTGAGTTTGCCTAATATATGTGTGTGTACTGTAATTAATGTGTGTATATATAAATGCAAACACATTCATGTATACTGTATGTTTAAGAAATATTTACAAGTATATGTATTTTTAATTTTTATTTAATTTATATTATATATAAATAAAAATATTTTGTTTATAAATAACATTTCTCTTAAATATATAATAACATTTATTTGTGTGTATTTTTATATACATAATTACACACGTTAGGCAAACTTAAACTTTTATTTTGTATGTGATTTAATCGCAATGAATCGTTTGACAGCCCTAAAAAAAAAGGCTAATTTAATTTTGCGTAATCCACTTATAAAACAGTCCTCAAGCCAGAAAAGAGATTTTCATTGCCTGTTTAGAAGAATTTATTTAAAAAAAAAAAAAAAAGTAGATTATGGGTTACACGCTGAATAGTTTATATAGCTTGTTATCCAGTGCCAGTGTAGGGTTCAGTTTTATCGAAATGTCTTGTGTGCTGCTTGGACCTCCTATTCAATTCACCATGCTCGTCTTAACCTGCGGGGGAATGGCTCTGTGAATTTAGAGTTTTCTCTTAACCAGCCCAGATTCACTCAAGCAAAGTCAACTAACATTAAACAAGTGCTTCTGGTATGGTTCTTCTGTATAATTCTCTAGGAACTCACTGTATGACTTGCCCTCTAGCTGTTACTGAATTGCCCACTCTCTCCCCTCTTCCCCTTTTCCCTACCCCCCCCCACCTCTCATCTCCCTCCATCCTTTTTTGGCATGTTCCTCCCTTGTTCCCATAACCACTCCTTAAAATCAACCTCCACAGCTAAGACCCAGGATGGCATTGCTCTGGAGATCCAACCACTGAAGAGCGAGGAAGGTGTGGAGTCCGAGGAGAAGGAGGAGAAAGAAGAAAAGGAGAAAAAGAAGGTCAACGTCACCAAGAAAGAAAAGTCGGTCCTGCAGGGCAAGCTGACCAGGCTAGCTGTTCAGATTGGAAAAGCAGGTTAGAAAACAACATAAGTGATAAATGTGCCCGATAAACTCATATACCATATTTAAAATGGTTAAAGATCACTTTCACACAGTTTTTATTGTGCAAAATTTTGATGTGAAATTAATAAACATGTCTCATTACGACAATTTTTGCAATCCATCAAAAGATTAAAAATATGATTTATCAACTTTAAACTTCAGTATAAAAAAGCTGTTGTAGTTGGTGAGTCTGTAAATTAGTTTGATTCATATTTGACATTGATTCACAGTTTGATTCTTATTGACAGCTGTTAGGTTGAAATTATTCTTTCCAGTACATTTTGAGATATTTAATATGGTTTAAAAAGCTAGAAGATATTGTAATTTGAAATTTATGTATTTAAGCTTTTTTTCCAGTAGAACTTTGGAAAACTTGTTCCAGACGATTCTAAGATAACTCCCATATTTGCCATAGCAAGCAAAGTGCAGCTTTAAAGCACAATATTTATACTAATTACCCATGTGTTCACTTGTACAGAAGCACTTGATTTTCTTCAGACGTCCTTTCCGTAAATTAGTTCATTTGGTTCCCAAGATTTGTTTTACTTGCTGCTTAAAGAAACAGTGTCACCCAGTATGGAAATAAGCTTGTCCCTTTGGGCTGTGTTCCACCTAATTATCCTACTTCCTACAGTTACCCAATCAAATAACATTCAGATGGAGCACATCAGACCGCAGCTGTGGCTGTTATGAACAAAAGTCAGAAGGCTTTATTTCTCCTGTTTCCCATATTGGTTTTGAAACTCCCTCTCCTCCGGGCAGGTCTCATCATGTCTGCGGTGACCGTCATCATCCTCATCTTGTACTTTGTCATTAATACGTTTGGCGTCCAGGGCCGCGAGTGGACAGCAGAGTGCACTCCAATCTACATTCAATACTTTGTGAAGTTTTTCATTATTGGTGTGACCGTGCTGGTTGTAGCCGTGCCTGAGGGGCTCCCTCTGGCTGTCACCATCTCCCTGGCTTATTCCGTCAAGGTGAGAGCCTCTGGGTTAGTTTGCAAACACAAACCTGTATTTTGTTGACATCTTGAGGGTGTTCAGATGGATGCAAGTTCGTAAATGTTGCTTGATTCTTCTATTAGTGCTCATCGCTGTTTGAGTGCTAAAGCACGCTCCTTTCTTAAAGTATAACAACATTAATTTCTGTTTTTCCTCAACAGAAAATGATGAAAGACAACAACCTGGTGAGGCACCTGGATGCCTGTGAGACCATGGGTAATGCTACTGCCATCTGCTCTGACAAAACTGGAACGCTGACTATGAATCGCATGACGGTGGTGCAGGCTTACATAGGTGACACACATTATAAAAGCATTCCTGAACCAGAGGCCATTAATTCAGAGACTCTGGAGCTACTGGTGAACAGCATCTCCATAAACTCAGCCTACACTACCAAGATCCTGGTAAGAATTAGTCGTACACAAATGAGATACAGATGAATGAATGATCTGTTTTGTTTTCTGTTTATTCATTAATTATAAGCTTGTCAAATTAAAAGCCCACAGTCAGCCCCAGCCAAAACAAAACACACTGAGAGCAGACAGCACAAATGTATTTGTAATTGTACTAAGTGCATTGTCTTAAACTTAGTGCACATTGCACAAGATGCAGAAATGTTCTTTGACAACTGTCTTTGTTGAAGCGCTAACATTGCTTGAAATTAACTAAAACAGGCCTTAAACTTAAATAATAATTAAATGTAGGCAGTAATATTAAAAACAAATGACAAAGGCATGACATTTATAAAAATTAAACTAAAGTTAAAATGAAAACTGATAATATAAAAGATAAGATAAAATAAAAATTCAAAGTATTATTAAAACTATAGTCCAGGGGTCTTCAACTAAAATGGCTTGAGGTCCAGTAATTAACTCTCCTCGCCAGCTGAGGTCCGGACAATTATATATAAAAACAATTGATGGTTTTTGGCAGACCAGTGTATCTGCATTTAAGATTAAATTCTAGATGTTTAAAGACGTTTTTTTAAGACCTGCACAAAATAAATTAAAAATTAAAATGAGTGTAAAAAGCATGATTTACAGTTCAGATGCAGGTTTCACAAAAACAAAAAATGTTATTAAATGATAAACTTTACATTTCAGCCTTTGAGAGTCAAAAGTATCAATTCTTATATTAATTTAAATGATTACCAATCAGTTATTAAATTAATTAAATAACATATAAAAATGTAAACAATTAAGGCAGTATAATATATTTATAACACATTATCTTCTTGTCTATTCACCAGTTCACATTTACAACTCTGTGTGTTTGCTACTTAAAAACATGGATTGATTTTCACAGTAGTATTTGACAACAGCAGACGTACGGGCTGATTGAAAATGGAAGATTATTCTCTTTCAGCAGGTGGTGCTTTTGGAATGGCAGTACACAAAGCAGCGCAGCAGCTGACTTTGAAACGTACAACCCTCATATGTCTTTCAGTCCCCACATTTAAGACCTCCTGAAATCATAATTAAGACTTTCTTAACCCTTATTAACACTGCAGTCATCAGTGAAAATTAAGAGCTTCATTTCAAGCACTGAGTGTTAAAAACAACCTAACACAAAAATATGTTTCTTCTCATTTTTTTCCTCCTCTATGTTCGGGCCACAAGTGAAATATTAGGGGAGTAAATTAATATCAGCGTATGAAGTAGCTTCGTCTCTCGTTGTCTCTGAGAGAATATGTGCTGTTAATGCAGCGTCAGATGCTGAAAACGTTGTCAGTTTTAACTTTCACTTTCTGGTGGATTGAGACGTTCACCGGCATATTGCATTTTGCGCAAAGTTTTCATGATACCTGTGTGATATCCATTGGCTCGCCTTCAAGGTTTAAAACATAAATATTTACAAAAATGTTAAAGTCCCTCTGTAGTGAAAATCAAGATTTTTATGTTGTTTATTTGTCTGTGTGGTGTTTTTAATATGCTTTTAGACAAACCATGTTCCAGTCAATTAGTCAGCACCATTGCTGAGTATTTTTTCCTTAAAACTGTAGTTTCCCAAAGCTTCGAAAGCTTTGTAGCTTTGAAACAGCCCCTTTTTTGCTATGTCACAATCCTTAGTAACCAATCACGTCAAAGGATAGATTCCTATCATTAGCATGCAAAATATACCAATAGAATTATCAACACAAAACCAAATATTAAATAGAGCATTTAATAGAGCATATAGAGCACATCCGCTAGGCGCTAACCGCTAACTTGAAAAATAACCCAATAATGGTGGCCAATGGTGTAAAAGTTGCCCGGAGTCGCATATGCTTGTGGGCGCGAACTGGAATCACAAACTAGGCTGCATTCGAGCCTTCAAGGCATTTTGAGGGCACAACATCGTCAAGAAAGCAATGTTGCAGTATCCACTGTAGTTGTCCGCTAGTAAAAACATAGTTTTATCAGTCATTATCTGTGTTTCGCCATTATGTCGCGTTTACTACAGTTCAGTTAGTGGATCAGGGGGCTCTGGCTGGTGTGACACTGTGGGAGCGGGGCTAATTTGCATATTCATAGGTCCGCATATAGTAAATGAGGCAAGGGGAGGTAAAATTACATTCAAGCTGTTTTAAGGCATGAGAAAATTATTTTCACAAGAAAAAACATTTAAATATGTCATTTTGATGATCAAAGATCAGTTTTAAGGGATAACAATTTTGACTACAGAGGAACTTTAAAAAGTTCCAGTGTAACCCCAATGTAATGCTATTGTCTTTCACTCACTGAAAGTTTCATCTGTCTGTGCGCAGCGCGCCGCTCTCTGCTGTCATCACTGCACGCACAACTGCACCCAAATGCTGACGTTGATGTGCTTGATATAAATTTGATTTATTAGAAATTAGAGTTTGGTATTTATTTATTTCATTATGTCAAAAGCCTTCACAGTCCGCATGGACACATCTCTTTGGTCTGGATTCGGACCAGAGTCCACAAGCTGCCAACCCCTGCTATAGTGGTTTATACACTAATCTAAAATGACATTAGTTTCAGACTATATATACTGTATGTCCATATATTGTGTTTCTTCAGTCCTTTACTCGTCTGCCGGAATATGTTTTAGTTATATAAATTTAGGGGTTTTGTGTCAGAAAGTATCAAATATGTGATTTAAAGGATTAGTCAGGATGTCATCCAAGATGTTCATGTCTTTCTTTTTTAAGCCGGAAAGAAATTAGTTTTTTGGGGAAATTTTAGTTTTTGAGGAAAACATTCCATTTTTCTATAGTGGACTTCAATGGCGACAAACAGGTTAAAGGTCCATATTGCAGTTTCAGTGCAGCTTCATAGGGCTATACATGATCCTAGCTGAGGAATAAGGGTCTTAAGCAAAACTATAATTTTCTAAAAATAAATAAATAAAAAAAGATGTATATACTTTTTAATCACAAATGCTCGTCTTGCACTAGCTCTGTGTACACAACTTCATACATTACGTAATCATGCTGGAAAGGTCACGTATAATTCGGCATGGCTTTCCAAAATGACTACGTAATGCAAGACGCAAGATGCTAGGGCAAGATAGGGCTAGACCCTTATTCCTTGGCTGGGATCTTGTAGAGCCCTTTGAAGCTGCATTGAAAGCAATTTAGACCTTCAACCCGTTGGTCCCCATTGAAGTCCACTATATGGAGTAAAATCCTGGAATGTTCTCCTCAATATTCTTAATTTCTTTTCAACTGAAGAAAGAAAGACATGAACATCTTGGATCGGGGTGCCCAACCCTGTTCCTGGAGATCGACTTTCCTGCACAGTTTAGTTCCAACCCTAATCAAACATACCTGTCCGTAATTATCCTGTAAGTGCTCCATGAGATCCTAATTAGCTGGTTCAGGTGTGTTTGGTCAGGGTTGGAGCTGAACTCTGCAGGAAAGTCGATCTCCAGGACCAGGGTTGAGCACCCATAACTTGGATGATATGGGGTAGAGTAAATTACCAGGAGTTTAATTCTGGACTGAACTAATAATGCAATTAATTTGATAAAAGAATTGCCAAATAATGTAATGTAATGTAATCAATTCCGATTAGCTGACTTTTTTTTTATTAAAAAATATCTAATGTATTTTTTTTGCATCTTTTTTGCCTGCTGTTTACAATGTATCTTTCTTTCCCATAGCCTTCAGAGAAGGAGGGAGGTCTGCCAAGGCACGTGGGTAATAAGACGGAGTGTGCCCTTCTTGGTCTGGTGTTGGACCTGAAGAGAGACTATCAGCCTATTAGAGATGAGGTTCCTGAGGAGAAACTTTATAAGGTTTACACATTCAACTCCTCCCGGAAGAGCATGAGTACCGTACTAAAGAACAGCAGTGGTCCCGGCTTCCGAATGTACAGCAAAGGCGCCTCTGAGATCGTCCTGCGCAAGTATGATAAATAAACGAATTGTCAAGCTCTTAAAAGGGTCATATTATAAGGAAAATTTTACTTAATATTTAGAGATAAAGGAATTTGTTATACTGTGAAAAGTTCTGAAGTTTTTGTCACAAACCTGAATGATATGACCCGTTTATTTCCATTTCTACCTTTGTCCTGCAACAAAATGCGATAATTGTAGTTTGTAGTGATGATTAAACTTTTCTGTTTTCTGTCAGGTGTTCCCATATCCTTGATGCTTCAGGCCAGGCACGTGCCTTCAAGGCCAAAGATCGGGATGAGATGGTGCGGAAAGTGATCGAGCCAATGGCCTGTGACGGGTTAAGGACCATTTGCGTAGCCATGAGGGACTTCACAACAGAGCCAGACTGGGACAACGAAGCTGAGATTCTGAATGACCTGACCTGCATCTGTGTTGTGGGCATTGAAGACCCTGTTCGTCCTGAGGTGAGAGAAATGATCCAGTTTGGTCTTTCCTTATAGCGTTGTGCTTGTTCATAGTGCAGAAATTACTCACTTCACATTGGCTGAAGATTTATATACTTCAGGCCTCCGTTCATAATGAGACATGACAAGCATTAGGGGACGGCTTGTTGCGTCTGGGGCAACCCGCCATATTTCATGTAATGAAAATGTATTGAGTGTGATTATCATGCGATGATGATGGATTATTTGCAGAGTGCCAAGTGCTATATGAAAGTATGGACAGGAATAGCCTCATTGATGGAGGGACAAACTGACCTAATTCCCTTGAAGGTGGTTAAATGAGTGCATGACAGGCGATTGTGCTGTTTTTGATTATGATATTGGTTCAGTGCAGAATTGACGTCAGCTTCCCTCAAATGAGGTGGCATATATAATTCTATAATGGAATACATGAGTGATATTTAGGTTAAAATGATTCCTGCAGGCTTTTTTGAGTGGTACGATCCATTTGATCTGTTCCTTTCTACAGTGTGAATAAAAATCATCCTTTCTATGTGTCCGCAACTATACAGTTATTTTTATCTTTTAAATATGCCGGCTTGGCATCATTATTAGCGGATCAAGGGAAACAAAAAGAATAGCCTGGAAATTTTTGCCTGGAATTTTTCCATGGGGAAAAAAAATCATGAAAGTTTAAAAACTTAAAAGGTTAAGGAAGTTTCCTTAGTGAATATACTTTTTTTTTTTTTTTTTTTTTTTTTTTTTTTAATAACAGTTGCTGGGATCTTAAAGGGATACTTGACCCCAAAATAAAAAAAAAAATTGTGATTAATCACTCATCATTAATCACCCCATGTTGTTCCAAACCTGTAAAAGCTTTGTTTGTCTTTGAAACTCAAATTAAGATGTATTTGATGCATTCTTAAATCTCTCTGTCCCTCCCATAGACAGCAATGTAATTAAGACAATTAACGTCCAGAAACGTAGCAAGGAGATCAGTTAAAATAATCCTTGTGACATCAGGGGTTCAACCATAATTTTATTGTGATGCGGAGGGGACGAATTGTTGAATAAAGTCGCTATTTTTCCTTTCTTTGCATACAAAAAGTATTCTCATAGCTTCGTAAATTATCTCCGAAGACGGACCAAGCTTTAATGACAAAATTTTCATCTTGGGATGGAGCAACCCTTTAATTTTTCCTTGTGTAGACAAATTTTTGTGATTTCATATAAAATTTATATTTAAAAATCCTAATCGAGTAATCGTAAATCAACTAAAAAAAATTCTGAATATTTAAATTGATGGAAATTAATTGCCATATCTCTTTCCATTTACAATATAGCCAGATGCCCTGTTTTTAACCCAGCCTTAAATACTGGAGTTTGTCTTTTATAGGTGCTTCTCTAACAGTAAACCTGCCTTGAGCTGATAAAAAAAAAGTCTGTGTCTTATAGTTTGAGTTAATGCAGAGGGCAATATTATGTTAAGGCATTGGCCTGATAGTGGTGCTAGCCCATTTACAGTTTTGAAATGAAATCGTGGAGCCATGTAACGATGATAAGATGAGCTTGAATGTTTCTGTCCAAGTGAAAATGACTCTTGCACTAATGATTAGAGCCATCTGTAGCTTATTTAGTACATTTCTGCTATCGCAGGCAAGATGAGTCAAGTGTAGAGTTTAAGGTACACGCTAGTTTCTCTGAATCATACAACATGTTCTTCACATACATCAGTTGTGTAGCATCTCTGTCCATGGAAACACTGGGAGGTTTTTAATTATCTATAAATAAATGAGCTTATTGGTTCTAATTACGGGTATGGTGTGATTCATCACAAGACTGAGTGGGGTAATTACATAGGACTCCAGCATACACACACAGAACCTCTGGATCCAGCCCCTTCATGTGTTAAGTAGTCTCGGTACCCCTTAGAAGCACTAAGGAACTAAAGGAACACTCCACTTTTGAAAATAGGCTCATTGTCCAACTCCCCTAGAGTTAAACTGTTGAGTTTTACTGTTTTCGAATCCATTCAGCCGATCTCCAGGACTGGCGGTAGCACTTTTAGCATAGCTTAGCATAGCATCTCGCTCAAAAATGACCATATATAATGTTGATATTTTACCTATTTAAAACTTGACTCTTCTGTAGTTACATTGTGTACTAAGACTGACAGAAAATGAAAGGTTGTGATTTTTCTAGGCTGATATGATATAGGAACTATACTCTCATTCCGGCGTAATAATCAAGGAACTTTGCTGCAGTACCATGGGTGCAGCAGGCGCAATGATATTACGCAGCACCTGAAAGTGACCAGTACTACGTTTGTGTAGATCCAGAGTTGCAGCCGGCGGAGTTGACAGCTGCGTAATATCATTGCGCCTCCTGCACCCATGGTACGGCAGCAAAGTTCCTTAATTATTATGCCGAATGAGAGTATAGTTCCTAGCCAAAATTGCAACTTTTAATTTTTCGTCCATCTTTGTACACGATGTAACTACAGAAGAGTCAATTTTTAAATAGGAAAAATATTGAAAATATTTGCTCATTTTTGAGCGAGATGCTAACGGTCTAATTGGATTCAATGATTTTTGCTAAGCTATGCTAAAAGTGCTACCGCCAGACCAGGAGATCGGCTGAATGAATTCTAATACGGTAAAGCTCAACTGTTTAATTCTAGGGGAGTTGGAAAATGAGCCTATTTTCAAAAAAAGTGAAGTGTTCCTTTAACGCACACCATGAGCTGACAAGATGCCATACCAAGAGTGACTGGAATGTCCTCATCTCTCACTGATCTAAGGCCAGCAATGACACTGAGGAAGAAATTTGTCTTGCTTTCAGCCATGGTGTCTGTAATGACAGGGAAAGGCAGGGGACCTCTTCCATGAGGATCATCCTTGTTAATATATTAATGTATTCATTAAATATTAGTAATTACAGAAAATGTTGTCAGATGTTAATGTAGTAAACTCTCTGAAAGATTCAGCGAGTAGCTCCTTATTTATCATTGATTTTTTTTTTCAGTGCAACTGGGAAAATTGATTGAACTTTTGATAAGTAATTGCTAAATCCTCTGGTATGGATTTTCTAACATGGCTTGATCCATGTCCATCCAGACTGTTTTGCATTGATTTGTATTTTATTTATTTATTCAAGTATTTATTTATCTCCAGATTCAACAGTGCAGTGGCTGAATCCCGATATGGCCGTTGTTGTTAGGCTGCTCAACATACTTTATATCAAGCCAAATAATCGTCTTTCTATTCCTCCGGCGTGCAGGTTCCTGAGGCTATCTCTAAATGTCAGCGAGCAGGCATCACTGTCCGTATGGTCACCGGAGACAACATCAACACAGCCCGCGCCATCGCCACCAAATGTGGAATCCTGCAGCCTGGAGAGGACTTCCTGTGCCTGGAGGGCAAAGACTTCAACCAGCAGATTCGCAATGACAAAGGAGAGGTAAAGAGCTGCAGAGCTTTATCTGCGGATGTGCAAGTCGACGTGTAAAGTACTTATTTCAGTGTTGCATTTATATTTAGGTTGAACAAGAGCGTCTTGACAAGGTCTGGCCCAAACTGCGTGTTCTGGCTCGTTCCTCCCCGACAGACAAACACACTCTGGTTAAAGGTGAGATCTTTATAAAGGGTTGGCTGGGCTTCTAGTCCACTCTTTCACTGATAGCATCACTATCTAAGCTAAGATTATAAAACCAACTGGAGGGTGAGTTGGTGTCTTTTCCCATTGTTGTAAGCCCTGTTGCACATATATTTAGGTTTGCCCTAAGGCAGTTCCTGTATTGTTGTCTTTCAGGCATCATTGACAGCACAGTTGGAGAAACCAGACAGGTGGTGGCTGTGACTGGAGACGGCACTAATGACGGTCCTGCTCTTAAGAAAGCAGATGTTGGCTTTGCTATGGTAAATCTTGTTTTTTTTTTTCCCCATATATATATATATATATATATATATATATATATATATATATATATATATATATATATATATATATATATATATATATATATATATATACTGACCCCAAACTTTTGAACGGTAGTGTGTGTGTGTGTGTGTATATATATATATATATATATATATATAAAATAAAATAAAATATTATATGTGCGTGTGTATATATATATTACTCTGGACTTTCTGACTAGTCTGTTTTAGACCACTTGGTATTACTATAAAAATGGCTGTTTGGCACAACAATTATCCAACAGTGTAAATTTCGTTGACAAATAACTTTCGTCATAATTTTTGTTACAAAATTTTCACCAACGAAAACGAGACTATAATGAAACAACAACTTGTTTGGAATGACAAAATCTGATGAAAATCTACTGTCAACAAAAAAAACCTGCAAAAATGTCAGAGAGGGATGATTTGGAAAGAGATTCATTCAGAACAAATCTGCTGCGAACATTTGAACTGTAACAGCCTACTGATCTATCCAGTGGGACATAAGATAACATACACTTGCTGCAAGTCTCATAAAACATTTAAAAATGTCAATATCTGGGCGTGAGAGAAGAGCAGACATATGGATAAATTTGACGACGCTAAAGAGAACCCTATTCGGTCTGGTCAGTGCATGCACAGAAGCAGTGCCTCTCACGCAGAACACGAGTACTCTTTTGCATTGCATGAACGCAGAAATGCACACAAAATGTTGAATTATTTGTTTTGACGAGTATTCACGTGAACACGCCCGGTTACACCTTAAGTGAAGGTAAACGGTTGAAGGTAAACATTGCATCTGTGCATTGCATTCTGAAATTAGTTGCTCTTTTCTGTGGCATTGATGTTAATCAAGCAACGAAAGAAAATCACTCACTGCTCTTGACTAAATCACTTTGGTAGCCTGAATAAAGATTAATCTAAATTTATTTATATAAATTAATATGTCTGCTTGAAATAATGAAGAATGTGGTTAACAATTTGTTATAAAGAATGCATAATTAGCCTATATAACATTGGTATTTCATTGAAAACAAGACCATGTTCTTGTTTCTTTATGAGAATGGTTTCATTTAATTTTAAAATAAAGGCATGTTGCATGTCACAGCAGTTAAATCTGTATCTATCATGATAAAACCTTAATATCAAACCTATACAGTGAGTTTGGTCATTTTAGAGGAATGCTTAATAAATGTATTACCCTGTAACTAAACTCATTAGATTTTAGCCGACTAAATCTACTGTAAATTTCATCGGCTAAAATCTTATGATATTTAGCTGACTAAAACTAGACTAAAACTAAAACAATTCAGATAACTAAAATATGACTAAAAGTAAATGATATTTTAGTCGAAAGACTACAACTAATGAAAATTTGCTGTCAAAATTAACACTGCTATCCGCCTTATTGTTAGCAGACGTAAGCCTGTGGACGAGACTTCCTGTTCGTAAGCCGCTATAGGGAAATAACGAGAAGAATAACAATGTTAACGATAAAACTGTTTGCACAACAAACCAATGTGTTCATAATTAAGATAATACATTAATATGGTAAGACGCACCAATTTCCAATGTCAGCCAGCAAAACGAGCTGTTTTGTATAGCTAAAAATAGCTAGAAACCAGACCCATAAAATTTACAAATGGCCACGCCCACTCTTATGGGAAAAATAAGGTAGATATGTCAGCGCGCTGCTACAAGGCAGTCTTTGCCAAAATATAGCGCTGTTGCACTACAGCTGTCCCGAGTTCCAACCCTGGCTCAAAGACCTTTCCCAACCTGATCTCGTGGAATATATTCCACTGTGTACGTTCTGTGACATTCGAAGTGAAGTGTTGACTGAGTGATGCTAAAAGAACGTTAATTTTTTTTTTTCCCCCGAAATAGATGAATGTGCATATGGTACGTTTTATGGAACGTTGGTTTGTACACGTCACTGCAGTTCTGACTTGACATGTCTGTTGAGTGGCGCTATAACTGATAGTATGAACCAAAAAATGTGATGTAAAAACGCAATTGCAAGCGTGCCACTTTAGCTTGTTTTCGATCTCTCTCTCTCTCTCTCTCTCTCTCTCTCTCTCTCTCTCTCTCTCTCTCTCTCTCTCTCTCTCTTCCACTTCGCTGCCTTGTCACCTCTATACTGTCCTATAATAATAAAGGCAAAAATGCCAAAAATAATCTTTAAAAAAAAAAAGCAGTTTTGTCTTTTTATTGTGATAGACAGTTGCCGGATGAGTGTCTGGTTCATTCAATGAGGTTTTGGTCTCCAGTGTTATACTGTATCATAAATTGCTTTAATAACCGCAGAGGTTGCTTGCTAACCCCCGCCCAGCATCTCTTGCTCTGTACCAAGCCAGAGTGCCTCAGGGCATCATCACAGCATGCTGTTCTAGCTGATAAGTGGTTGACCCTACTTGTTGCTCAGATGACTCCACAACTCAAGAAATGATATAATTAATCTGTGCTTCCAGAAATGCACTTTACATGAAATGAATTAAAGACAGGCATTTCATATTTCGCTCGCACTCTTATATGGTCTCAAAAATCTAAGAGTGTCTGTTTCAAAAGCAGAATTGTGCTAACTGCCGACTGAAGGACATTAGGTTAGGATGAGGGCAGGCATAGTAAATTGTTTCAGAATTACTGTGCTGTTTTCACCCACATAACTACAACTTTGGTTGTTTCTCTGAAAATTCATTTAGCTGAAATGTCTTTATATGAAACGCATCCTAAGCCAAGAAAAGGCCTAATTAAAACTCTGATTTGTAGTTAGTTTTTCTTTCAAATTTTATTTTAACAAGAACCATTCCATTCCTAAGAGTGAACCTGTATCTCCAGTTATTCATGAAGTAGACTGCTCTTATATTAATGCAGGCATTCTGAAAAAAAACAATGGCTTTCTTTGTCTTACAGGGTATTGCGGGCACAGATGTTGCAAAGGAGGCCTCTGACATCATCCTTACCGATGACAACTTCACCAGTATCGTCAAAGCTGTGATGTGGGGGCGCAATGTCTACGACAGCATCTCCAAGTTTCTGCAGTTTCAACTGACTGTCAATGTGGTGGCTGTGATTGTTGCTTTCACTGGGGCTTGCATCACACAGGTTAATTTACATAATTTGACTTCCCAGGACCAAGCATAAGAAATAACTACTACAGGGGGAGAAAATAAATAGCTAGGAGAATAAACATATAGTAATAAAGTATTTGGTGGTCAAGTATTGCATAGTGAGAGACAATTCATCATAATGTGCCATAATAACAGAACCAAGCCAAGTATTTTATATTTACAGAAACATACTGAAGCCATTTAGTGCTGGTGCCAGATCTTGGCTAATATGGGGCCGTCCAGTCTTGTTGTGTCCCTGCCTAACTACATTACATATGACAATACTGTAGTAATGTCCTGTCTGTGGAATCTCACTTTGGTTTGTTTTGTCTGCAGGACTCTCCACTTAAAGCTGTTCAGATGTTGTGGGTAAATCTGATTATGGACACACTGGCTTCTTTGGCTCTGGCAACGGAACCTCCAACAGAAGCGCTCCTGCTGAGAAAACCGTACGGACGAAACAAGCCACTCATTTCCAGGACTATGATGAAGAACATTTTGGGTCATGCAGTTTACCAACTTGTCATCACATTTACTCTTCTCTTTGCTGGTAAGAGGCTTCTGTGTTCATGATGAAGTCCTTTTTAAGTCCAAATGAAGTAAGTTCAATAATAATAATAAACTCTGATTGATACTATTTGCTTTTTATGTTTTTTTTTTTTTGTTTTTTTTTTCCCAAACTTTGCATCCGGGAAGGGACTGTGGCAAATTGTGTTTTGTGTATGGGATGGATGAGCTGTATGGTTGCTTAGCAACTAGCATTTATATTTGCAATATTCAAAGCATTAGAATTTGCCTCAAGCACCTGTAAGTTTTACCACGAAACATCAGTATTGGATATTTTAGGGAAAACCTTAAACTTCTTGTGAAATGCTCCTCTCAAATCTCAGTAAATCTGAGGGTTTGTTACCCTGCATGTCATTTGTTAAATGTTGTCGTTGCCATTAGTGAAAGCTAAAAGCTCACTGCCTTGCTTTGTTTTTTTTTTCCTCATGCTAACAGGTAAATGTCTCCATCCCAACTCAAAATTGCACATTGAAAACTTATCAGTGAAGAATATCTGTAAATCCTGGTTTCAAACCAGTCTTTGCTCCCTACAGTGCAGTAGATCACATTACAGACTACCTAAAGCCCTTAAGCATGTCACAGTGCTTCAAGAGAGTTCACTGTAAATGTTCCCATGTTGTACTGCTGCCAACTGATTAGACGGGTATAAGTTTATCACAAGTTCACAGTGCCCGTGGGTTAAGGAACAGCTGCACAGAAGACCCCATTTAGCAGAGTCTGAATACATGCATCTGTCTCAGTGGATATTACAGTTGACTGCAATTTTTTTATCTGTATTTATTTTTTTTATATATATATATATATATATATATATATATATATATATATATATATATATATATATATATATATATATATATATATATATATATATATATATATATTAACAGTAGCCTTGTATTTATTGAGATCAGTGTTTATCCTGACATGCATCATTTTTTGAAATAGATTTTGAACTTTCACATTACTTATTTATGGAAAATATATATTTTTTTTGTCTGTGCACAAAGGTGAGAAGTTCTTTAACATTGATAGTGGCCGCAACAGTCCTCTCCACTCCCCGCCATCTGAACACTACACCATAATCTTCAACGTCTTCGTCATGATGCAGCTTTTCAATGAGATCAATGCCCGCAAGATCCACGGAGAGCGGAACGTGTTCGAGGGAATTTACAGGAACCCCATTTTCTGCTGCGTTGTTCTGGGAACCTTTGCTCTGCAGGTATAAAATCAAATTAAAATAAATTACGTTTTAAATTATACATTTACAAGGAAAGTGTCATCTCTCATAACATCTTTTTGAACAGTAAGATTTTTAATGTTGTTGGGTTTTTTTTTTTTTTTTTTTTTTTTTTTTTTCTTCCTTTTAAAGAATTCTCTTCTTCTCACAAAGCCTGCATTTATTTGATCCAAAATACAGCAAAATCAGTAATATTGTGAAATATTGTTACTATTTAAAATAACTGCTTTCTATTTGAATATATTTTATAATGCCATTTATTCCTGTGATTTCAAAGCTAAATTTTCAGCATGAGTACTCCAGTCTTCAGTGTCACATGATCCTTCAGAACTCATTCTGATATGCTGGTTTGCTGTATAAAAACATCTCGTTATTATTATTATTATTATTATTATTATTATTATTATTACCAATATTTATAACAGTTGAGTGCATTTTTTCTGGATTTTTGATTAATAGAAAGATCCAAATATCAGCATTTATTCTGGAATAAAAAGCTTTTATAACATTTTACACTATACCATTCAAAAGCTTGGAGTCAGTATAATTTTTTTTTTTTTTTTTTTTTTGGGAAAGAAATTATAGAAATTAATACTTTTATTTAGCAAGGATGCTTTAAAATGATCAAAAGTGATGATAAAGACATTTAGATGTTACAAAAGATTTCTATTTCAGATAAATGCTGTTCTTCTGAACTTACTATTCATCAAAGAAACCTGAAAAAATTCTACTCGGCTAATAATAATAAATGTTTTTTGAGCAGCAAATCAGAATATTACAATGATTTCTGATGGATCATGTGACTGGAGTAATGATGCTAAATATTCAGCTTTGAAATCAGGAATAAATTACATTTGAAAACGTATTCAAATAGAGAACAGTTATTTTAAATAGTAAAAATATTTCAAAATTTTACTGTGTTTGCCGTCATTTGGATCAAATAAATGCAGTCTTGGTGAGCAGAAGAGACTGTAAAAATCGTAGAATCGTTTTGCCTTGTTCAAAAGCTGTAAAAAGAAAAGGCTTCTTATGCATAGTCCTGTCACTGTGTGTCATCTGAATTGAGTTTTAATGTGCTAAGTTGCTGCTTAGCTACAGTTAGACTCCTTCCACAAATAGAGTATAAAACAGGAATGAAAAAAACAAATAGTCATGTAAATGGCCTAACCTGCTGATTATCAACCTTTTTGACGCATTCTAGTGTTATAACTAGCTGGCTGAACTAGTTATTAGATTCAAATTAGACCAATCCATTTTTATGTAACTGGCTTAACTTTTTTTTTTTTTTATGAACAGTCTTACAGACACAGTTAGACTATTAACTTGTAAAACTAGTCTGAGCAGTTTTTGCAACCGGCCACTGATGTGTATAAAGTACTTTTTGTTTTGTTGGAACTGTATTATAAAAGTAATAATCCACCCAGGGCCATATGTTACAGCATTTTTCACCATGACTGCAGACGTTTATAAAGTCATCCAAACAACACCCCTTAACCATGTTGAAATCACTGTAACTCAGTCTCTCGTGGCTTATTGCTTTACTACAGTATAGCTGGACTAATGGAATCCACCTTGTTACAGATAATCATAGTGCAGTTTGGAGGGAAGCCGTTCTCTTGCACGGCCCTCACCATCGATCAGTGGCTCTGGTGTGTCTTCATAGGAGTTGGTGAGCTGCTCTGGGGCCAGGTAAGGCAAATCCATACAGAATGTCATTGTTTATCACTAATCAGTACGTATGTGGAAAAAAAAACAACAACGGCAAAACAACTAGTTAGTTACATGAGCACATTTACAGATGACAAAGTAAGAAAGAGAGAGATCAACAAGCTTCTCAGTGGTGAAATAATGAAAACATCACGGCAGAATGCACATGCGTGGGTGATGTGGAACATCTTTAGTTCTCTCTTCAATCCCACTGGGAGGGCAGGGGAGGGGGAGGTGAAGCTGTGTGCGATTTCAAACCTGTGGGTGGGAACGAGGGAGGCTGGCAGACGGCAACTTGCTGTACAATTCCAAAGAGCGCTTGCCGCCATCTCAAAGTTCAGCTCAGAAAGAGGACGGAGAGCTGTGAGCTTTATCATCAACCCGGCAGCGTCCTCTGCCTCCATACATCCATGCTTTACGGTACATTTGGAACTCTGTATGCAGGGCTGATGCATCATGTTAGGTCATCAAAAGGCTGGGGAAGTTATCAAGTACGGATTTTAAAGTCTTTAGAGCTGCAAGCCGTCTGCTCCTTCTGGCAGTTGCATCACACATAAGCCATTTCCTACTGGGTTTCTCAGCTGGTGTTTGTGCGTGAAAGCATTTGTTTGTGCGTGTACACACGTGCAGCCTCACGAAGCAGATGCTGAGAACTTAAACGTGGAGGAGAAGCAGCGTGCATTCTATCCACTATTTATTAAGTTGTCTCAGTGATGTCTCGTATCAAACGGCGTCAACAGAGGCACTTACGGAGGGGACTGCACAGAAATATCTAGCTATTTTTTAACTACCATAGGTGGTAGAGACTGGCATGTGTTTTTGTGTATGCCTGCGCATCTGTGTTGGGAAGCCCTTGTGAATCTACAATTTAAAGAGGTTAAATTACAGCTCTTTAAAACAGTGTTTAGCTACCAGAAAAGTTACTAATAAATAGTTACTATCTATATTTAAGCCATGGGCGGCCTAAATAAAATGTATCAAATTAAACGGTTGTCTTTTGAAATGTATAACTGCATAATTTATTTTTAATCAGATCAGAATTCATCTGGCACCAAAAAAAAAAAAAAAAAAAAAAGATAAGGATCTCAGAGTAGCAGAATTAAACTTCAAGGGATAAATGAGAAATTTTAAAATGACTAATGAAACACTCTTGATTTTATAATTCAGTTAAAAACAAACATAAGATGATTCAAATTAATTGAAATTAATTATCCTGAAGATATTATTCACTTAAAATGAATTACCCACATATATATTGCTCATCAAGGCTGCACTTATTTGATCAAAAATACAAAAAAAAAAACAGTAATATTGTAAAATATTATTACAATTTAAAATAACCATTTTCCAATTTAATATACTTTAAAATATAACTTATTCGTTGATGGCAACGCTGAATTTTCAGCAGTCATTACTTCAGTCTTAAGTGTCACATGATTCTTCAGAACCCATTCTAATATGCTGATTTGGTGCTTAAGAAGCTATTCTTATTATTATCAGTGTTTAAAAAAGTTTTGCATAATATTTTTGTGTGAACAGTGATACGTTTTAGTTCCAGGGTTCTTTGAAAGTTCAAAAGAACAGCTTTTATTTAAAATACACATCCATTGTAACAATGTAAAAATCTTGTGTTTCACTTGATCAGTTTACTAACCACAAGTAGTAATGTATGAGGGAAAATCCAGCATTATGGATGTGACATATAAATGCTTAGAGAATGTATATGTGTTACCAATATACCAAACCATCTGTTTATATTTTAATAAACCCCTGTTGATATTCTAAACATGAGAAAAATATCAGTCTATGCACAAGTTTTCTATGTTAAAAAAGGGAAATAACAATGCGTTATGGATGTGACAAAAAAGGACACTGTTTCTAAAAGACTACATACTTTGTAGGATTTCTGCGAATTAAAATGCACAAACCAGATGCAATAATACCCAACAAATAGAGAAGTGATGGCTCTTCACAGAACATAACAATAAAAAAATGCTTTAAAAAATTTAAGAGAGACCACACATGGATATTTGAACCACCAAATGTTGACATCTGCGCTATCAGTATAGTAAAAACACTTGGTAAAAACTATTTTTTCATGATAAGGTTGACCTTTGCATGGAATTGTCCATGAGTATTAATGTATTAGTGAATAGTTTAATCACAAAATTGGGAAACATTTTCTCAGTTAATCAGACAAGCTTCATGTTCTGTGTAGTTTGTACTGAACATTTTCAGTCGATAAAAAGCCTTTTTGCTTTTTACCATACAAAGGACTTGCGATCGAATGCCATAATGATTTATAAAGTCTTTGCATTTACACAAACATACTCAGCATCCGTAATCTCAACCCCTGTGCTAATGACTATTTGATGAGCTGCAGTTGCCATCACTTGACCCTATTTTTCCCCCTTCTTCTCGTCCTCCAGTTGATCTCTGCCGTCCCCACACACCGTCTCAAGTTCTTGAAGGAGGCTGGTCACGGCATCACCAAAGAGGACATCGCCGAGGAGGTGCTAACCGAAGGTGCGGATGAAATTGACCATGCTGAGATGGAGCTGCGCAGGGGACAGATCCTATGGTTCAGAGGACTCAACCGCATCCAGACTCAGGTAAGCTGCTCTTTGCTGCTACTCTACTTCCTGTCTCTTTCAGCAGATGTCCCAGGAGAGAGTAGAAGTGGCTTAAATACAACAGCAGTGACGTATACACAACTCTGCCACTGTAGATGTTGTTTGGAGAAAATGTATTTGCTCTTTGACAGCTTGCTGTTTAAATGTGTGGTTTATTGGTATTTTTGATGTACACTGCCATTCAAAAGTTTGGGATCAGTAAGATTTTTATGTTTGTAATCATTTGGAAATCATTCAAATATGCTAAATATTTGCTATATATATAACATTATAACTAACATTTTTATCAGGCTCAGATGTATAGGTTTCTATGTAAGTACCGGTACTTCTGATTGGGCTGAGGCTGGTATTTTAGTGAGTTTGAAGAAAAAGTATTTGATGGACGTATAATATGTGTCGAGAGGACTCAGTATCATTCTCATTTTTGACCAAGATGGCTTTTAGCTGGTTTTGCATCTGAACTATATATAAAATACTATGCTATACTATATATAAAATATATTTGTTATTATTATTATTATTATTATTATTATTATTATTATTATTTTATTTTTCTTTGGAACCTGTGATACTTTTTCAGGATTCTTTGATTACAAAAATGTTAAAAAGAACAGCATTTATTTAAAATAGAAATCTTTTGTAACAGCCTACAGTACTGTTAAAAGTTTGGAGTCCGTCGTTTTTGTTTTCTGTCTTTCTTTCTGCAAAATCAAATAAATAACTTTGATGAGCATAAGAGACTTCTTAAAAAAAAAAAAAAAAATCATAAATGATCATACTGATCCCAGACTTTTGAACGCCAGTGTATGTATGTGAACTTTACTTTAAATGGTACCGGTATTTGTTGAAAGAAAAAAGAAAGAAAAGGAAAAATATCAAGCAATTTTGTTGATCCTCAATTCATAATCAGAATTATAATTTTATATTTTTCTTATTTTTAAAATGTAATCAATTATATTAATATATACAGCAAGAAATTTGAAAAATGTACAATTTATTATTTATTCAGCTAAATAACTAGTGGGAGTAATGTATTCAATCTATTTTGCACTGTTATCATCAGAACTTTCTGATCTGCATAAATTATGGTGATAAAATAATTTCTAGTATTTCATTTGTTTGCTTTTAATTTATTTGAAACAACAAATGCAATTTTTTTTCAGCTCCAAACAGCACGCATGTTGCTGGAAACTGCATTATTAGTGAACATTCTAGACAGCCGGTGGCTGTTTTTGTGTAGACATCACCCTAGTGGCCTTCAAGCATCTCAATGGGTTAATTTCTGGAAAAGCATCTCCCTTAAGACTTAGCAAAGACTTGTGAGCTACTTCGGTGCCCAGGGTTAAAAAGCAGCATGTGCCCTGGAGATGCCACTCTTGAAATGCCAGTGGGGCAACCCATGTCTGTATGCACAATCTGCCTGGAGATAACTGGGGACTGTATAGCAACATTCTCTCGCTTTCATCAGAAGATGTGCAAGTAAACGACTGAGCAGACTTTTTTTTTTTTTTTTTTTTTTTTTTAAGCTCTGTTGATGGAGGCCGTGTGGGAGGACTGCCTTTCACTTACCATTGCCTTCATACATGACACAGTGTTGCTGCTTACAAACAATGAGTGGATTCAGTGAGAGGGTTCACAGATGTATTTATCTGGATTCTCCAGGAGTGTCTGTGTGTTGGTGGGTGATCATTCTGAGAGGGCGTTCTGTGCCTATTAAGAATGTTCTATAGCTAACAGTATGGTAAACCACCCACCAAAGATTGTCAGTGTATTGCACAGGCACTGATTCATCCCTCTAGATTTGCTTGCTGTCACTTCTGAAAACGACATATTCGTTTTGGCTTTGTTTTCATTTTGTAGCCATAAGAAATGTGTAATTTGCCTTTCAGCATTGCGCCAGGTCATGGGGAATTCATGTTGCCGTATGGGATCATCTTAAACCCTTATCGTTTTTGTTCTTTATCCATTCTTTCTTACAGCTTTCATCATATCATATTTTAGGAATCAATATATTGGAGCAAAAGATCAATATATTGATGGGTTAGAGATTAACTGCTTACAAAGCATAGTTAAAAACATTTTGTTGTCCCTTTATCTAATTGCTTCTAAGTCACAGGTTCTAGCAAAAGTTGTTTTGAAGATAACAGACAAATATATAGCAATATATTATGTAATAGTCTGGGATCACGCAAAAAGAATGTAAGTAAACACAGTTTTATGCAAAAGTTTGGGAACCCCTTGCAGAATCTGTGAAAATGTAAATCATTTTAACTAAATAAGAGAGGTCATTCAAAATGCATGTTATTTTGTTAGTACTGTCCTGAGTAAGACATTTTACCTAAGATGTTTACATATAGTCCATAAGACAAAAAAAAAAAGCTTGGTTTTTAATGTAATAATATTTTATAATAGGTTTTTAATACTGTGTGTGGTTACCTGGATGATCTATGACTTTTTTTTTTTTTTTTTTTTTTTTTTTTTTTTTTTTTTTTTTTAGTTGAGCACTGTTCTTCAGAAAAATCTTCCAGGTCCTGCAAGATTCTTCAGTTTTCCAGCATCTTTTGCATATTTGAACTCTTACCAGCAGTGACAGTATGTTTTGAGATCTATCTTTTCACACTGAGGACAATTGAGGCACTCAAACACAACTATTAAAAAAAAAGGTTCAAACACTCACTGATGCTCCAGAAGGAGAAAAAAATGCATTGAGAGCTGGGGGGTGAAAACTTTTGAGCAGGATGAAGATGTCCAAATTTTTCTTATTTTGTTGAAATACTATTTTTTTTTTTTTCTATTTAGTACTGCCCTTCGGAAGCAACAGAAGATACTACTTGCATGTTTCCCGGAAGACAAATTAAGTACAATTTACCTTAATCTTCAAATTCAAAAAGTTTTCACTCCCCGGCTCTTAATGGATCGTGTTTTCTTCTGGAGCATCAGTGAATGATGAACCTTTTTTGATAATTGTATTTGAGTCCTTCAATTGTCCTCAGTGTGAAAAGATTGATCTCAAATTCATATAGTCACTGCTGGAAAGGGTTTAAATATGATGCTGGAAAGATGCTGGAAAATGGAAGAATCTGCAGGACCTGGATGATTTTTTTTTTTTTCTGAAGAACAGTGCTCAGTTTAACTGTTCAGAACAAACAAGGGACTCATAAACAACCATCACAAAAAAAAAAAAAAAAAGGTCGTAGATCATCCAGGTCCACACACAGTATTAAGAACCAAGGGTTCCCAAACTTTGGCAGGGGGTTATTTTAATAATTTAAGCTATTTTTTGTCTTGTGGACTATATGTAAACATTTTTATGTAAAATATCTTACTCAGGCAGACAGTACTAAATAAAAAATAACATGCATGTTGTATGATCTCTCTTATTTTGTTAAAATTATTCACATTTTCACAGATTCTGCAAAGGGGTTCCCAAACTTTTGCATAAAACTGTAAATTGCTTTTAAGTTAATACTACTAGGTAATATTACCTTAAAACAAGAACCTTTTTTTGTCAATTTTAGTAAATTTAATTCTTAAAAACTATTTGCCAATGGCATTAGTTATTTTAAATAAATTATTTAAAAATGTATATTTTATATTTTTTTCCATACATTTGAAATATTTTAATAGGCAAGACAATTGCTTGGGAAGATTATTATTTGCATTTATTCTAATTTAACATTCTTCTATAGTATTCTCATATTAGCCTTCAAGAATCTTAAATAGTGTACTTTCGTTTTCATTGTATAATGTTTTTTTTGTCTTCCAAGTAAGTCAGTTGGGCAGTAGTGTGTGAAGGGGAGGAGAGTTTTAATGTGTATGTGCCCTGGATACGTCCGGACCCCCTGTGGTTTCAGATCACCATCCCTGCTAATTCTACCAGACTTCCCTCCAAGCCCAGATGAAAAAGGGGCCAAACAATCTTCTCATCCTCCTCCTCCTTCCCTTCTCCCACCCCTTCACTCTTATTCCTGATTAGGAGCTGGTGAACTGACCGCAAAAACACTACTCTACTAATTAGCTCCTTATCTCTCCCCCTCGCCCAAAGTCCCACCACCCCACTTTTAAAATCCTCATGGATTTCTACTTTCTATCTGTCATGCATGGTTAGCGGTACACAAAGAAAGAAATAATTGGCACACGTACGATTCAGACTCATCAGTACTTTCTAGAGCTAGTTTCCTTTGTGCTCCCTTTCTTTTCACTGACATCTTCACAGCGTTTCCTTTCTCCTGGAAAAAGTAGTTCCCTACATAAAACTTTCCTTTTTATCTTCCTGTGCCAGCCCTTCTCCTGCCAGACTCGCTCAGTACTAAACGAACTTTTTATTTGTGGGGTGAGGGGGATGTTCTATTTTTCTCTTTCAAATAACAGATTTATCTGCTCTAACCACTCCTTTTGGCCCTTGGTCTTTGTCTTTCTCTGTTTCCTTTTCTTCCTCTGTATTTTTTTTTTTTCTTCTTTTTTTTTTTTTTTTTTTTTTTTTTCCCCCCTCGTCCTCTCCTTGTTCTTTGCAGATGGACGTGGTTTATACATTCCAGACGGGCCAAACGGCGGTGCCTGGGGCCCTGCGTCGCCAGCCCTCTGTCGTCAGCCAGCACAACGACGCAAAAACTGTTTCTAGCCCCACCCATGTAGGGATTTCCTCTTCCTCCCTGTCCGCCAACTCTGCTGCGGCTGCTGGGCCGCCCGCCCCTGCTTCCTCTTCTACTACAGGCAGTGAGTGCCACATAACACACCGGCAAACTAGCAGTGCTGTTGCATGATGGCAATGCTGAGTGCTAATGTGCTGAATGCTTTCATGAGCTGCCTGTTACCCTGCCGTAAACCTCTAACCGCCCTTTTAAAACTGCTCTTTCTATTTTAATTGTTTTTTTTTTTGTTGTTGTTTTTTTTTCCAGTCTGTCCTCACAATCTCCCAACTAAAGCTTCTTCTACTCATTATTTCTGTCTCTTTCTCATTCACTTTGCATTTCTTCCAACACCAGTGCGTCATGTGTGATTTGAATGCAGACAGTCTTGTTGATGTCTGCATGCGAGTTGCAATTTTTTCAGGAAGGCCAAACATATCATTTATTTATTTAGTGTCCTTTGTGCAAATTTATCTAAGGGTTAATGGCTATACCGGGGTTTTGTTTTGTTTTGGGTTTCTTTGCTTTGCTTGGGTCACTCAGATGTTTTATTTTATTTTATTTTATTTTATTTTATTTTATATTTTTTTATTTTAGCACTGTGTCCTAGCTTCCCCAGACACAATGAAGGAAAAACCAATATACCTAAAAAAAAAAAAAAAAAAAAAAAGACTGTTTTGATGCATTTTGCCGTGTAATTCCGCAGACAGTGATATCTGATTGGTCAAAACCAAGTAAATATGACTAGTAAATACCATTTTATTTGATTTTATTTCATTTAATTTTAATTAAATTAAATTAAATTTCATTTTATTTCATTTTATTTCATTTTATTTCATTTTATTTCATTTTATTTCATTTTATTTCATTTTATTTTAGCCCTGTGTCCTAGCTACACCAGACACAATGAAGGGTAAACCAATATACCAATAAAAAAATGCTAATTTTTGATGCATTTTACTGTGTAATTCCACAGACATTGATATCTGATTGGCCAAAACCAAGTAAATATGACTAGTAAATACCAACACATTAGGCAATGTTTATGAAATACAATTAGAATTAGAGTCTGTCTTTCTGTTGAAGTTCTCTGTGACAATTCATTGCAACAATTTATGCTAGAATGGTTTTACAATAATTTTGCACAGAAATGATTCTGTTTGCGTTTCATGAATTCTGCTGTATGATGTTGTTTATCATAATTCGAGCAATAAGGTCCATGTGCAGATATTTATAGATTTTTGCTGCACTTTGGGTTGGATATGCAGTTTTCCATAATTTATTTAGAAGAAAAATACCGTGCAGCTCTAAATAGCTGTACTTTATACATCAAATATGCTGATTGGTTTCGATTTTTTTTATTTTTTTTTATCACTTTGCACAGCATTTAGCTGTCAGTGATAAAATAAAAATTACCTGATACCCAAAACTTGACATGTCACACCTAGTTGGGATGAGGTGTTTTATTTAGCAGAATTTATTTTTTATTTTTTTATTTTTTTTATTTTCCCAGGAATCAGATCACTTTCTCAGTGAGCTCAACAAGCTCATTCCTGTGCAAAAAAACAGAGTGGGGTTAAATGCCATAGGACACAGTGTGCTTGCTACTCTGGTCATGCGTTACTTTTTCGATGACCTTGGTGTTTCCCACAATTTTGATGCATCTCCACACAGCCTTTTATGTTGCTGACCTGCACGGCACGTTCACTGTCTGATGAACCACTGAACAGCTTATATGCAGGCCTCTCACGGTCCTTCCTGTTTTTTTCCAGTCTCATGCTCTGTACTACAGTCACGTCACAACTCTTCCCTTCTCTTTCTGACTCTCTGCCTGTCTCTGGATGAATTCCAAATGTTTCTTTTTTTCTTTTTTTTTTTTAAAGTGCCCTTGAAGGGGATGCCGCATTTAGGATCATTACAAATAAAAGTGAGCAGTTAAATTGCTTCACTAAGGACCCTTTAAAAAGGCTGTTAGTGAACAGTGCATGTGATAGAAGTAAATAGGTGTTTAGATCATGAAATCTTACCTAGGATTAAGCGCTGTTACTACGTGTTATTTTAGTCTTGTTTATATATTGTAGTTTTTATTACACAATAATTTATTATATGTAATTAATACATGCACTTTTTCAAATTGAATTTTTATTATTTTTCAAAAATGCTATTTAGGTTTGATTTTATTTTTAAGTTTTGATGCAGGTTTCGTTTTAAATGTAGTAAATTTAATAATTTAATAAATAGTAATTGTATTGGTTCAACTTAAATGGATAGCTCACCCAAAAATGAAAATTCTGTCATTAATTACTCACCCTCATGTCGTTCCAAACCCCGTGAGACCTTTGTTCATCTTCAGAACACAAATGAAGATCTTTTTAATGAAATTCAATTCTCTGCCCCTGCTTATACAGCAATGCAACTAAAACGTTTTTTGGGCAGAAAGGTAGTAAGGACATCGTTAAAATAGTCCATGTGACATAAGTGGTTCAGCTGTAATGTTATGAAGCGACGAGAATACTATTTGTGTGCAAAGAAAACAAAAATAACGTCTTTATTCAACAATTTGCGTGTCAGTCTCCTTACTACCTTTCTGGGCCTTGAATGTGGTAGTTGCATTGATGTCTATTCAGGGTCAGAAAGTCAAAAATCATCAAAATCATCTTTCATCAAAAATGTCTTAATTTGTGTTCTGAAGATGAACAAAGGTCTTATGGTTTTGGAACAACATGAGCGTAAGTAATCAATGACAGAATTTTTACTTTTGGATGAACTATCACTTTAAACTTATTCCATTTAGTTGGCAATGCAATTTTTTAATGTATTTATTTTTTATTTTTACCAGTCAAAAGTTTTTGAACAATAAGATTTTTAATGTTGCATTTATGTGATTCAAAGTACAGAAAAAACAGTACGATTTTGAAATATTTGTACTATTTAAAATAAGTGTATTCTATTTGAATATGTTTTAAAATGTAATTTATTCCTGTGATTTCAAAGCTGAATTTTTAGCATCATTACTCCAGTCACATGGTCCTTCAGAAATATGTCACAAAAGCTTTTTGTTTCAGATAAATGCTGATCTTTGAAACTTTCTGTTCATCAAAGAATCCTGAAAAATTATGTACTCAACTATTCTAAATATTGATAATAATAATAATTATTAAAATAATGTTTCATGAACAGCAAATCAGCATGTTAGAATGATTTCTGAAGGATCATGTGACACTGAAGACTGGAGTAATGATGCTGAAAATTTATCTTTGATCACAGGAATAAATAACATTTTAAATTAAATTAAAAAACAGGTATTTTAAATAGTAAAAATCTTTCAAAATGTTGCTGTATTTTGGATCAAATAAATGCAGTCTTGGTAAGCAGAAAAGAATTCTTAAAAAAAAAAAAACATTACAAATCTTACTGTTCAAAAACTTTTGACTGGTAGCGTATATTTCTACCCATTTTTTTTTATTTTTCAACTAATGATTCGTTAGTAGGAACATAAGGATTTGTTGATGTCATAGCGAATGCACAAAGGAGCCCTACACCCTGCAGAGTGCACACTTCAATTGCTTTGCACCCTGAAGGGAGTAGGGTCATAGTGATGTTCCTAGAGATTCCTATGGAATTTGTCCTCTTTCTCTCTTCCCCTGGCTCACTCCCTCTTGTTTTAACACCAGGCCTCTCCCTCTTTTCACAACTGCTTTCACACACTTGCTCACACTCTTCTCTTTGTCTTTCTCTCTCTCTCTCTCTCTCTCTCTCTCTCTCTCTCTCTCTCTCTCTCTCTCTCTCTCTCTCTCCTTCCTTTGCAGCCCCTCTCTCACTCTCATGCTGTCAGCCCCCTCATCACACCTTGTGTCTTCTGCTCTGACACGTTATACTCTGTCTCCATCTCTCTTCATTGATATTCTAGAAGGAGCTATGAGTCATGGGCTGTTTTTCCTGCTTCCTTATTTAGGTTGCATCAGTAGTGCTTTTTGCATTACACATCTGAAGAGGTAGATGCAGGGTCAGAGGGTTCATTTCACCATAGATGGGAGCGATCCAAATATACAGACAGCTGGTAGGATATTAAAGGTTCAATTAGGTTCAATCATTTTTAAAATAACCATGTGAAAATGGACAGATGTAGTCCAGCTAGTTCCTGCCAAACAGTGCATTAAAATGTTAACTGGGTTTTTGTATTTTCTACAGAAATATGAAGTGTTCATAGTGGTTTTTAGTGTTGTTATGCAGTTGCTAGGGTATTGTTAGGTGGATGGGTCAAATCAGATTATATGAGAATTACAAAATAATGAATAATTTTGTACCGTAAGAATATCATTTTAGGTCCATCTTCGTAGCTATCTAAATTAGTGATTCAAGACAAGCTTTGTGAGAATTTGAGGAGAGAGTAGATGCTTCACAAATGACTTCAGCCTGCTGTTCCTGCTTTTTTCCACAGGCTAATGGAATTTGGTTACTTAGCAGAGATTCATTTTACACATTCAGTCTTTCTGATCCCTTCCTCTACTTTCTGTCTGTGTGTTGGCTCATCTCTGCTATTTTAAACTAGAAATAGTTTGATTGATTAAATGACTGATTAAAATAAAGGCTGTTGTCTTCCAGGACGCAGTGTGGTCAAAACATAGTCAAGCACTTTGACATGATCTGACATGCAGCTTGGTTTTATGTGCAAGGTTTTCTCTGGCTTGGAGGAGAAAATTGAGAGAAAAAGCATGACCGACAAAGCTGCATGGTACAAGAATGTAAACCTGAGAAATAAACAGGGATTGAATAGAATAAGCCACTGCTGATTGGCTGTGCTGGCAGGGCAGAGGGTTCTTCAGACGTGTTTGTTACCGGCTTCATGTGGGGAAAATTCTCCAGACTCTCGCAAAACAAGCTACACCAATTCGCATTTGTCTTTATGGTCGTTCTCAAGGTTGAAGGCATAAAAATTGCAGGAAAGCAAGATTAGTTTCTGACGTTTTACCACACAGCGCAGAGAGACTCTGAGAGACCCAGAGCATATGTTTTGAAGGACTGGATGCACATGCTATGCATTTTAATGCTCTGACTGCTTGATTTCCTAAGAGTTTATATTTTGGGTGGAAAAACAACAACAACAAAAAAACAAACCTTTTTCCATTTTACAGTTTTGATTTTTCTTAAAGGAGTAGTTCACTTCCAGAACAAAAATTTACAGATAATTTACTTGCCTCCGTGTTATTCAAGATGTTCATGTCTGTCTTTCTTCAGTCGATAAGAAATTATGTTTCTTGAGGAAAACATTTAAGGGATTATCTCCATATTGTGGACTTCAGTGGTGCCTCCAAGTTTGAACTTCTACAACGCAGTTTAAATGCAGCTTCAAAGGTCTCCAAATGATCCCAGCGGAGGAATAAGGGTCTTATCTAGCAAAATGATTGGTCGTTTTTGAAACGAATTGACGATTTATATACTTTTTAACCTCAAATGCTCGTCTTGTCTCGTCTCTGCGATGCGCATTGCGTAGTCTGTTTAATCCGGGTCAATACAGTCAGGGTATGTCGAAAAACTCCCATCTCGATTTCTTCCCCAACTTCAAAATCGTCCTACGTCGCTGCTGAAGTACCGACCCAGTGTTTACAAAGGAAACGTGCAAAGAAGATCAAACGTCCTTTACAAAAAAAGGTAAAACGGAGATGTAGGACTGTTTTGAAGTTGAAGAAGAAAACGAGACAGGAGTTTTTCAACATAGTATTCATAGAATTATCTGACAAGGCTATTCTGTTGGCATTCCTGCATGTAAAGCAGCATACCTCTCTAAAGTATTCTAAAGTCCTCTCTATCAGTCTGAAAATTCATTATTAAGTCTTTAGACTTTTGTACCCATCATACTCAAAACCAGGAATCTGATTGTGCTTTTTATATATATATATATATATATATATATATATGTATGTGTGTGTGTGTGTGTGTGTGTGTGCATTCGTACTTGTTTCACTTATTTGACAGCATCTTCTCTGTTTTCTCTCCACCTCCTGACAGTTCTTCTCTTGTCCATGCCCTCTTGATTTCACCCCTTCACTGGTCTTGCCTCACTCTTTTACAAAAGCAAAACTCCTACTGGTAGGGGTGGGCGTTAAAAGCAAAAAATAAAATTAAAAACACCAAGAAAATAGTCCATGAGTCTTCCTATGAAGCCATGCAGTAGGTTTGCGTGGAACAGACTGAAATTTACCATGTTATTTAATTCAACTCTCTGCCAGAGCTCTCAAAGGAAAAAGTATTTGAAATCCCATGAAGCATTGCGAGCGACAAAATCAAAACAATGGATAAATATAAAACAACTGACTTTAAAGATGTTTGTATAAAACGATAAACAGCATACAGCGACTGACTTTATTAAGTCTGTTGTTGCTTCATGGGAGTAGGCAGTTTCTCCAGAGATCTTTTGGTATGCTGCAGTTCTCTCATTGGTTTGAGTTGCTTTTTTGCAGAATCATGGGTAATGTAAGTGATGTAATGTAAGCTTTTAAATAAACATGATTATTAAAAAAAAAACAAAAGGTGAAATAATGTGGGCCGATTGGTTCAACAAAACCTTGTTGCTGTTTTTAATTGTTTAGAAGTGATTGTTTAAAATCAATTCCCCTGTGGAGAAAATAAATGGGATCTTTTTTCCGGCAGTTGCCCGCTATTAAAAATGTGCACTTTTAGATGAGTTGAGCCACATTTGAGGTCCATTGCGATGCAGCAAGTAATAAATCAATTAAAAACAGTAAAATCTCCTCCACATTGCTTTTGTTAATCCCAACAAAAAGCAATAGCTTTTCTTCAGATTTTTTTTTTTTTTAAACAGTGTGTGGATGAAGTCCTTTTAGTCAGTGTTTCCCAACCACTGTTCCGTGGCACACTAGTGTGTCGTGGAAACATTTTCAAAAACTTACTATCTCTATTTTTTTTTGCTATTATTATTATTATTATTATTATTATTATTATTATTATTATTATTATTATTTATATCAGTGCTGTTGGTCATCATTTTGTCCGTTTGTGGGTTTTACAAATATTTAACCAATGAAAAGCATTCAAAAGAGCTTGTGACTAAGCCTCATAACACCATTGGATCTTCTTCAAATTGTCGGTCAAACCTCATAACTCCATTCCGCCTCCATTCACAATGAAGCGCCACGTTGCACAGTTTGAAGACAGACATCAGTGTTGCGAAGTCCATGATTTTCCCAAAAAATCCACGGGTTAAAGCGACCTCAATAATTTTAGAAGGGGAACCCCACCAAAACTCTTGTATTTTATAAAAACTGAGTGCCATATAGCTGCAATAAACGTATAACCTTCTGACGGAAAAAAAAAAGCGTTCCCCCTTTCTATCTTTTTTTTTTTTTTTTTTCACTTAACAAAACTGAAAAAGGTTGGGAAACACTACTTTTAGTGACTATTACTGGCTATAAATTGTCAATTAATCCAGATATCATTTAAAACTTGCTATAGTAATTCACTCAATCTGATCGTTTCTTGCCGTTACGTTTGTTGGAAAGCTTGAGTTAGCAACAGTAACTTCCTTTCCTTTCCTCCCTGAATGTAAAGTGATTTTTTTTAAACCATGTGGCAGCGATTTACAGAAATACCCTATTTCTGCAGTTGACAATTTCTGCGAGTTTAGCATACCAACTGCTGTGTCGCCCACCCCTACTGACAGGCATTCATAAACCCAAAAGAGATGCTGAACATCTGCCATTTTTGGCTCCTAAATAGCTTATTGAACAAACTTCGGTTGCATGTCTGTCTCGTCTTGCAGTGGTTCTGTGATTGTGGTCATTTTGTTTGAAACATTTTGAAGCTTGTGATTGATATGGATGTGTCCCACTTACGGTTGTATATGCTGTGCCTGATTTCCTCATTCACTTGGCCCAAATGGGAAATTGCATCACAGTCGTGGTTTGTTTTCATTCTATCCCTGTATTCAACGGTGTGTGCTGTTGTTTTTATGTTGGTATTTGTTTGATATTTCATAAGGAGCTTGAGTGCTATTGTGGAAATGAAATCATCTCCCACCGCTGACCATATTTTTGTTCCCCTCCAGATCCAGCGCATCCCGCCCCGAAGCGGACACCACGCCAATACGATCCCACTAATTCCTTCTTCTCTTTGTCTCTCCCAACTCCTCGCTGCAGATTAAGGTGGTGAACGCATTCCGTAGCTCGCTATACGAGGGCCTAGAGAAGCCAGAATCCAGAAGCTCCATCCATAACTTCATGTCCCACCCTGAGTTTGTACCCCTCTCCGAGGAGGAACCCCGCGTCCCCACGATAGACGAGGGCTGTGTAGAGATCGAGCACCACCCCTCCTCTTCCAGAAACGGAGGTGGCGGCGAACCCCCACACCGCTCTCTTCACAGCCATGAATTCTCCGTGTGACCCTCCCGTCGTTCTCCAGTGCAACTGCCCCGAAATCATCATTATTTTTTTGTTTAGTTTGTTCTGTCTTTAAAACCTGTGCACCATTACACCGGTGGAGCCCTGCTGATGCACATCTGAGAGACAGCAGCACCTACAGCGGCCGACGGGGCGACTACAATCCCATACTCCTCTCCTCCATCCTCCCCACCCCTCTGCCCCTCTCGACTTGCACTGTGTCGGCGGCAGCAGCGCTCTGTAAGTACATGCGGCTGCGCTGCAGCCCATGTGACGCACGGCCTAACTTACACACTAGAGGGCGGCGCTGCGGCAAACGCCCTCTCTCAGCCTGTCACTGGCATTTTTATCTCTTCTACAGTTGTGATTTTTCTCATTTTTATATTGTCACGTCTTTGGTCTTGTGTAATGCTGTAATCATTTTTGTTATTTGTTCCAGGACACTCAGTTACATAGTTTTTTGTTTCGTTTGTTTTTTTGCTGACACAGCAGATTATATTCACGCACTCAGTTGCTGTTTGAATAGATTTCTCTCTCTTTTTCTCTCTCTCTCGATTTTAAGGTGGATTGAAAAACATGGCAGTGAAGCTACCCATGTTCTTTTGGATTTTAAAATGATTTTATGTTCTAATGGACATTTTAAGTAGTTCAGACACACTACGTTCTTGTCATGTTTTCAGACGTTTTCATATAAGATGCTGTTAGGTTCATTTTTGTGTCACTTTATATGTACAGATGTAAGGCTGCTATAGTGAACGTTAGCAGAATAAAGACTATGGTAAACTTAGCCGAGTTAAGAATACCTGATTGGCTCTTAAAGGGGCAGGGAGGGTCATCTTACACATCATCTCATCGAAATCACACCCGGTGGGCATCTCTAGTCTCTTGTTAATGCTCATCTGCCTCAAAATGAATGCCCGGCTAATTGACCAAGTACTTTATCCTAAGGTACAGCACCTCATCATAGCGTGCATGTATCTGTCTTTAGGTTCATCTGTGTCTGATTGTATGGGAATGGGAATTGTAATACTAATCTTTATGGAATAACAACTAATGAATAGGATTTTCTTTTTTCATGTTTCCTCTTTCAGAAAAAAAAATGCGATAGAAGTGATTCTGTATGTGTCCAGTCTTTTTCTCACCTCAGCTCTGCAGTTAGGTGTTCTCCTTGTTATCTAACATCAGGCTGTGCTCCACATAAGCTCCAAGTTACGCAGACGGCACTGGTAGAGCTCCAAAATCTCATCCCTGAACTTAGCCTGCAAGAGTAAGGATACTGCACGTAGTAAGCATGCTTATGCTTCTTTTTTTTTTTTTAACAAAAAAAAAAGAAAAAAGGAAAGAAAACACACGATAGCATGCGGCAAGGGCCTCTGTTGGACCCTGTGAGCTCTGGATGACAAACTAGATTGGACTGTTTTCGTAAGAGTGCGGCCTCAACGACATGTGCTTTTTATTAGCCGAAACATACTACTGCCATAGACCGACCTTCCGCTCATACCAATCTAGGTTCAATGGATTCCTCAAATTACACCTTTTTCTACTTGCTCAGAGCCATATTTTATAGATTGTTCTTTTATATCCCATTGTTTTTGCAGTTTATTTTGTACGTCCAACCAAATTCGAAAAACACACAGAGAGTCACTGCCTAAAGATTAAAAAAAAAAAAAAGGAAAAAACCCTAGATGGACCACTTTAATGTTTACGGAAAGGTTCCACAGCAGTCGGCTGATGCTGCACTTCCCCCTACTGGCAGATTTTGTCATTTCGCTTAAGTGGAACACGGTGTGTTGTTGTGGGGAAGCATGCATGAATTTCATATAAAACTCAATGTTTTGTTCCTTTTTTACAATTGTTCTGTATTTTTATATTAAGTACTTTTTAATATTTTGGAAAATATATATATAAATATAGGTGTATAGGCCAGAGAGTTTGGTGACATGACAAATTAGCAAAATAAGCAGTTGAGTACATATAGCGGTTTATATATATATTATATATAAATATAAATATTTATGCCACGTTTGTAACCACATGCGGTGTCAGATTCGATGTCCGAGCTGAGAAAGTTACGTGTTTACTGTAAAGTCAAAGGGTCTGGTCGAGTTCTTCAACAACGGCCTTATCCTGAATAGCGTACTCCGAACCTGCAGCCACAGATAGATATTTTAAATATTATTAATTGCCACCTAATTGGACTCTATTGAACTACAGCCAAGATGTTAAGTGTTAAGTAAAGGTTTTGAGTTTTTCAAACTCAACTTGTATGTTCTTTTAGACTGATAAAACCTAATTTATTTTATTTGTGAGATTTCTGTATCACCCATTAAAATGGCAAAGTGTCAGCTATGGAAAATTCTAAAGATTATTACGTATTCTCTGTGTTGTCGTCATTTTAACTCTGATTTGTATTTGTGAAACATTTGTCATATGCAGCTCTGGATATAAATTAAGCATACATGCTGTACGTTACACGAAAGTACAAATGTATTTGACTTCATGTGGAAGCAGTCAAGCGGTTTCCAGTAAGAGCTTTATATAAATTCAGCCAAAGTGTTGCTTTGTACATTCAGTTCTGACTTTTGTCTTTGTTCTTGTTCATTTGGAATAACTTATAACTGGATTTCATCTTTTTTTGGACATTTCTTTCCCGTGAGGATTTCAAATATGCCCCTTTTGTTTTTTCTTTTTTTTTTTTTTCTTCCATGACTTGATCAGAATGGATGCAGAAAGGGGGAAACGATCAAAGCCATTGTCTTTAATTTTCTTTTCTGGTTCCCTTTAATAGCTTCTGTTATTGCACATGTTTTTTCTCTCTCGCATTGTTGTAAACTGAGCATCGCTTCAAGGTGTCGTGCAATAACTTTGAATCTTAACGCATTACTACTCTACTGAAGTTGTCTGACAGTTCTTGTTTGCTTGGTTGGGGACGGGAAGAAATGATACACCACAGCTGTAAATAAAAGATCGTTTTGAAACTGGAATATAGCATTAAGTTATAACCACTTATTTTGCATATATTTAGTCCAATTACATCTGATGTGGAGTGAACTGAAAACTGTGTTTGATTGCGGGGAAAGCAGTCAATAGAACATCCGATTTCTGTAATTCATATGAAACACAGTAATATACACTGGTGTCATTTTTGTATAAACATAATATCATCTATGTGGCATGCATTACTTATAAACAAATTGGTGGTTCAAAGCAATATGTACAACCTGGTGCGATTGGTATTTTTAGTGTCCTGTGTAGCTTAAACCACGCTGTACTTGGGGAAAAAAACTGCATTGGAAAAAAAAATCGTAATTGTTCAATATATGTGTTCAATGTTCTGCATGATTACATATGGAATGAGGCGTCCCCAAATGTTTACTTGTTTCCAGAATGAATGCGAGACAAACACGAACACACGCTCACTCACACATCCATAGACTCTGCAAAGGGAACACACACTGACTCGATGCTGTTTCAGAGAAGAACCTTCTGTACCGAGGAGATGATTAAAAAAATAAAAAGCATCTCGTTTCTTGTCTAGACATCATGAGAGAGCACTACTCCATTAAATTTCCTAATTACTAGGGTGTGGGAATTGGGATATGACTGCCAGAGTATGTGCTTGAACAAGCTCTGGTCTTTTTACCAGTTACGCTTCGCTCTGGCTTCGTTTCGTTACTTTTATAGCCATAAGCCGTGGCTGTCGATTGAACTGCTTAATTGCAGAGTGGTACGAGCTTTGATGTTCCATCACCTTATTGTGTGGGTTACCAACTCCATCCAGACAGCTCCCTCTCATCCATGCATGATCCATCAAAGATGAAAGACGCTAGCGCAGTAAAGCTGAAGGACTTGCGTTTTCAAGGTAGGCAACAGTCGTACTTGAGTCCCCATCTCACTTTCCTGAAATGCACTGATTCCCTTTACTCTCTTTATTCCCATCTATTTGCTCTTTTTGAGGGCTGTGTGAGAGAGCGAGAGCATTGCTTAATAAACATATACAAGTTAGGTTAGTTTAGTACATTAGCCAATGAACGTGCAGTCTTTAACGCAGCGGTCTTATTAATGCATGTGAAATGCACTCTTAAAATTAGGTTCTTTATTGGCATCTATGGTTCCATGTAGAATCATTACCATCCATGGAACATTTTCATTACACAAAAGGTTCTTTATGGTGAAAAGGTTGTTTAGATTATTAAAAGAGGCCGTTCAAACAGAATGCGTCTTTTCCAATCCGCTGCGCTGAATCCCATTGTTTTTGTATGTATATGTGCTAGACAGCGTTATAAAAATGCAGTACTCAAGTTAAAGGCTGGGTTCAGCTTTTAAAAAAAACAAGGCCTTGCAATTTTTTTTTTTCCATTCCACTGCCCGTGTCTTGCGTTTTTCAAAGCTAAAACGCATTCTGTGTGAATAGCGTCTGAAAGAGAAAAAATGGTCTTTTAAAGGCACAGTATGTGATTTCAAATATCCAAAAAGCAACGGAACAGTTTTACATATTTTGCCGACTTGTGTACTTGCGTTATCCCAAATGCTTCACCGAATGTTTAAATCCAGAGAAATGGCTATTTTAATTAGCGCCACATCCCTTGTCCCTGTGTTGCCTGTCAATGACGACACGCACCCTCAATTTCCGGCTTTGTTTTGTAGAAAACATGGAAATGCCAATTCAAATGCCAGTTTTATTAGACAGGTGATGAACACATTCAAATATGTCTAGTATGAAAAAACAGCACTGCTTTACCACACATACACATGACCGAAAGGAGCGGAAGCGGTCGACTGTGGGATAATAATAGCTCCTCTGCTTTCGAACTGTGTGTCGCACTGGTTCAGTGTTGCCAAATCCGCTGTTTTCCTGTGAAAATTGGGCTACTCGAACACTGTTGCCGCAGGTTTCTTCATGTCCACGGGTTGGAGAGACCCCAATAATGTGACATTTAGCCCCTGAAATGCTAATTTTACCGGAGGACCACTCTGAAAAGCGATTGTGCTAGTTTTGAGTAGCAATTGGATGTTTTTGTTTTGAAAACCTCGCAACCCTATGCTCGTTTCTCATTCGTAATTACTCCAGCGGCCTCCTTTCGCTTCCACAGCTTTCAGCCAAACTCTGCTTCATACTACAGTGATATTAATAAATCTTTAATACATTAGCCCGAGTCCGATGGGGATGAAGACTAGAACTCCCATGATTCCACGCTTAATCACGGCGTCATCAAACTGTTCCTTTGTTTCTTTGTTTGTTTTGAAAATGACATACTGTGCCTTTTAAGAACTGTTCTAAAATGATTCTTCTATGGAAGCCATATGAAAACATCCTTTTTGCAACCTTTTTTAAAGAGTGTAGATTATAGCACATCATTGCCATTTTTATGAATGTGAGGCATTCATAATCAGAATCATGTCATTTGTGATTTAAACTATTAAAAGTAGGTTTCTGTGTTACTTTTAATACTTTTTTACTGAACAAGATCTCTTTGAAGGACAAGGGCTTTGCATAGTGAGGGACGAAATGTTGGGGGAAAAATCTGTTTACAGTCACTTTAGAGAGACAGAAATGTAGTGTTTTGTGATTTTTTACATCTCTAGGATCACAGAAGTGCCAATGGACCACATGGACAACCTGCACCACTGTGTCTGATTGATTTTTAGTCCCGAGTAATTGATTAAAAATGAGAAAACTGTCTTTGATCTTGGTTTTGGGAAGTGTTGCGGCCTTAATTGATTCCAAGTGAAAGTGAATCTGATTTGCATTTATTTTGAATAGGTAAATTTCAAATGTTGAATCTAAAAAGCCCAATTTGTCCCAGTGTCTTGTCTGTTTACAGTCTCTTTTAAGATGACAGAATATGTGCTCACCTAATGTATTGTAGTTTTAAGGGCTATAAGGTGACAGTAGGGGGATATGCTGTTACTGAATCTGTATCTAATGATGAAAAGCTGACTCAAAATGTTCTTGTTGGTAAGTGCAAGTGTACACTTGGTTTGTTTGAGCTCATTTTGATCCATGCTAAATTAATGTAAAGTTGACCCAGCTATGTCAGCCTTAAAGCTGCATGAATGGGAAAAAAATCACCATAAGCAGCTGAATTACCATTTCATTAATTGTCAACGTGCACTTGGAGTGAATAGCAGAGTATGTGTTTTGAATTCAGACAACAAAGTGTGTGCCTGTGTTTGTGTTAGAGGAGAAGATCTCGATCTGACAGTCATGAACGGTGTCTGCAGTCAGTGTGTGTTTTAATTGGCGAAAAAAAATCCAGATTTTGTTGAGCCCTTCTTTCATTTAGTTTTCGTGAGAATCATTATCATGCTGAAATGTCAGTCCTGCTTGCTTCAAACTATGCAACAGATTCATTGGATTAAAATATGATGAATTATTTATTATTCTCTCAGCTGTCATAACAATGCTCTCTCTCTCTCTCTTTTCCTTTCTGTTTCTCTCTCTCTGTACGCTTGCTTTCTTTTGTCGAAGTGAATTCAGTCATGCCCATATTTCATTATTTATACTAACGCAAGTGTATTATCTATGTAATGTATGTGTGTGATGTGCACACATTCAAGTTTTCTTTACTTTTTTGTAATATATGATCATGTGGAATGCCTTGTTCTTTATGTCCTGTCGTTTAAATCTAACAGATCAAAAATGAAAAAAGGATAATCAAGCAATTGAAGTCAAAGTTATTATATAAACTATATATATACATATATATACAAATCTATATATATAAATAAAGCCATTAGAATTTGAAATACAATGAGGCTCATGTTATTGTATCTTGTGTCTTTTTCGTCAGTTTGTTAAAGGATAGAAGTTGCCAAGGATGCCAGTTGCCAGCTGTGATTAGTTATATTTAGAAAACGTTAGAAGAGTGTTACCTTAGAAACTATTCAAACTTTTTTTTTGTCTGACTTCCTTACAATGCACGCAGAAAATCTATTGTTTATGTAGTATTATTTAAAAAATTAATAATACTACATTATACATGTATGACTGTACAAAAACAATATTTACTTTTTTTAAATAAATAGATATAGTGCATATAGCATGTGTAGGATAATGATGCATCGGTCTATGTGTTTTAAGGGAAATAAACAGAAACATGAATAACTTTTGATATTCTTATTGTTTTAAAGTGTAAATAATGAAAAATACTAACTCAACTGTTCTATTTAAAATGGAGACAAATGTGAAAATTGACAATTTAGTTGAATAACAAATGACAAAGCATCCTAGTAAGGTTTTTTTTAGTTGTATTTTTGAATGGATAAATCTCACAGATGTAAATACTCCCGTTAAAGGACAAATTTAAAATCTCACAAATGTTGATATTCAATGAAATCACAAAATCAACACTCACGTTTTTTTCCCGGGAGTCTTCCGTATTTCACACCCATCTCCCGTTTTTGTTATTTCTCCTGGGAAATCCCCGTATTTGGTATGGCCTAAACCTGGTTATATTAATAATCACATCAATATATCATTTCTAAGGTTGTCCAGTTGCCAGATCTTATATGAAACGCATCCTACCCACACAATCGATACATCACACAAATTTCAATCCATTTTTACCTCAACCTGGCAACCTACAACCCAGTTGCGCTGTTGAAATCTGCGCAGTAGTAGACGCGGGAATTTGAAACGGCCATCACTGTAGAAATGGGAGAAAAAGACTGAGGTGGTGCTCCGGCGAAAAAAGAACAAAATATACATGTAAATTGAGCAACAGCTCGACGGAAGAATTTAATTTCATATCTCGCGGTGCCGTAACTTTTGGCGCTCTAGTGGTTAATAAAACAGAACTGCATGCGTCTTGCGGAGGAACATTGTAACCGGGGCTACTTTTCTCTGTCTATTTTTATCTATGACGAGTCACGCAGGTAATTACTGGGCTACTCCGCAGCGGTTCCTACCAGAACTAGTCTGAAATAGTCCAAATATTAAAACTTATTATAGGTGTACCTATAGTGATTCTGGATAAGCCAAACGGAAAAATGGATTCATTATGTCTCAATTATTATATAAAATTTGTAAATTGTGAACACAAAAAAAGTTACGGACTGCAGCTTTATTATCGGACACAGTGGGAACGGTTAAAATCACGGTGGACACACGTTAAATCACAACTGCACAGCAAAGGCTGCAGTGCAGTGTTTCTGTTTGTGTAATAAAATTTGTAAGAAATTCACGAAATTCAAAAATTAAAAAAAAAAAAAAGAGTCACGTCATTATCATAATAATTTACAGTAATATTATTTTTTATTTAATTTTAATAATATTGTTTTATTTATTTATGTGTAGTACATGTTTGTATATATTTATTATTACTCCTCCACCAGCCCTAAAAGGTCTCCCGGATTTTGGTACCCAAATATTGGCAGGTATTGTAGTCATCATCAAAAATGTTTGAGATGAAATTTTGTGGCATCTTTGGTCAAGAGAAAAAGAAAATGAGGTGAGGCATCTTTTTTTTTTTTTTTTTTTTTTTTTGACCTTTATTTATATACCGCCTTTAACAACACAAAATTGTGACAAAGTGGCTGTACAGTATTAAATAGGAAATAGTACATCAACAATGCAAAAGAGCAACAATAAACACTCAATTTTCAGGTAAAGGCAGTTAATCAAATACAATAAAATAAAATACAATATCGTGTGAAGAGAAAGTGTCCCCAACTAAGCAAGCCAGAGGCGACAGCGGCAACTAACCAAAACTCCATCCGTGACAAATGGAGAAAAAAACCTTGGGAGAAACCAGGCTCAGTCGGGGGGCCAGCTCTCCTCTGGCCAGACGCAGAGGACTCATCTGGTCCTTCCAAGGATATCTTACCCTATATGGGCCATTCTACAGAACTAATGCAAAAAAAAAAACAAAAAAAAAAAAAACATACACACTCACACACACACACACTTTAAAAAACATTTAAGCATTCGAATCTTAGATGTTATGTATAAAATCATAATTTATTCTGTGCTTTAGGTGCATGGCTGTCCTGAACACTAACCCCTAAATTTCAACTCATAAAAATGATATTGAAATAATTTTTATCTTTTTTTCCATTGCTCTTTTTAAAAGTAAAAATTTTATTTTAGATTTTCTTTGTAAATGATGAAACTTTATGTAAAAAATGTGTCTCACATTTTTCATGTCACTACTGAAACAGTGTATTTTTTAGTCTTTTGGTTGAGACTGATTTTAACTAAACCCATTAATCTACGATCAAAAGGTATTCCTGTAACCTCCTCTCTCAGCTACAAGGTATGAGTAGATAGGTCTCATCATTTTGAGGTAAATGTGTTTAAAAGTCTGAAAAATCTGTAACTTTAAGGAACATCGCTACCGAACACCTTTTTTCTGCAATTAAGCACACTTTTTTGGATGTTATTCCATAACATTTAGCTTTTATATGTATACCACTGTTCAGAACTGTGCTAACCATGTGCTGATTTGCATCTTTGAGCTACGTTCAAAAGTATCTAAAATTGTCACTACCGAAACACTTGGTGGAGTTTCAGTAGTGACATCTTTGTTTTTTGGATGTTATCCCATAGAATTGTCACTACCAAAACAGTCACTACCGAAACCTCATTGTTTGGATAGTGACAAAAGGGAACACATAATCCTCATATTTGGGGGAAATAAACAAAATTGTAGTACTTTTATGCCATAGTTTTTTGTTTTTTTTTTTTTTTTTCTATTTTAGTATGTTTTAGTATGCAAGTTAAAATTCTGTAATGCGACGTGGTCACTACCAAAGCATTACACAATATTAAATTATTATTACTGTGTTTCGGTAGTGTCAATTTTGGGGAGAGGATAAATATTCCAAAACTTTCTGAAAATACAATATGAGAATTAACTGCACAACGGATATTAAACAATTTGCATATAAACTTTTTTTTTTTTAAATACATTTCCAACTGTGCAACAATTCTGTAGAATGGCCCATACATAAAACTGCAGAATTTGAATTTTAGTATAACAAGTGAAAGATATTGTAGATAGCTGTACTAATGTGTGTATAATGTATCAGGAAAACACACGCAAGCAAAACACAAGAAGACTCAGTTGTTTAACCTTTATATTAATACAGCTATTTACACATATTAAGAAATTTGTTGAATGTAAGAGGGGAAAGCATCTAAACTTACAGAACAGAAAAAAAAACAGAAAAAAAAAGATACATTCAGAGGGGGAGGGGGAACACGGGAACTTTGTATGTATTTATTTATTTTATTGATTTTTTTTTTGCATTAAAAAAAAATCCATGTAGGCATATTTATCATAGAGTAGACTTGTACATATTTCTAAGGATGGGTAATTGCAGTAAAAGGCATTATAGCGCCGCCGCTAGGCACTAACAAGAACATGCTTTCGTTTTGAATGAGAAAAAAGGGAACTGCGTGAAGTCTGGCAACCCCAATGACGACATACACCACGTCAACTTCAACTGACTGCAACTGTTCAAAAAAGAAAAAAAACCCACGCACCTCTCCCTTTCTTTAAACTCTGATTCTTTACAAACTGGAAACCATGTAATCGTTCACAGATAACACGGTGAGTGTGAATGCACTACCACCACGATCACGCGAGGTCTAGTTTAAACGTTATCGGCTCTTTTGCTTCTAAATGTCGCGCGCTGATAGCTCGCGCACGTTAGCCTAGCATCCTCGTTTCAACCTCGGAGAATTGAAATTTACCCAACCAGCTATCACAGCTTACCATATTATCCACATGCCAGAACTAGGATAATGGTAAGTAAAGTCATTTTAGTCTCCAACATGTCCTATGCGGGTGAAAAGGCATAGAAATGTTTGTTTTGTGTCGTTAGCTGATGGCTACAATGCAACGCCCTCAGGAAAATTCATTTCGTTTTGGCTTTCATTTTCTTTCTTTTTTAACATTGGTAACACTTGGTTGGACTGCATATGTATTACTGACATGTATCGTATTTCTATTGAGCTGTCAGTCTCGATTTGAACAAGGAAGCACCTATGATGTCTAGGTAGACGCTCACTAAGTTGTGAAAGACAGCTCTTTGTTGGTATAAATAAACAGACGTTGGCGTTGTTCTAAATATATATGTGTTTCCTCCCAGTTCTTAAGTCAATCATGACCTCATTGTCATCACCATCATCATCTCAGTTAACGGGGTCAAGCTCTTCATGCAGGTCTCTTCCAGGGGAAGGGACTCAGGTAAGCAATTAGATATAAGCTTTTACAATATATATATACACTCTCGTTGTTATGGTAATGCTTGACGCATGAAATATATTTTCAAAAAAGTTTATGCATTTTGAGTCATATTTGATTAATCAGACTTTTATGGCCCATGTAAGTTAGCATGATATCGTGAGAATATGGAGCAATAAATAAATCACCCGTGCAATAAATAAATTATAAACAAAAACCTCAGCTTAGTTTTATTCAGAGGCCCAAACTGAGCAAAAAAATGAGATTTGATGTGATTTGGCCAGTAAGATGAAAAGATGGCTTGTAATGTAAATCAGTGAGACTTTTAAGCAAATAAAAATGCATATACTTATCAATTGTCACTATATCTTCCAATAATATGGTTTAAGATGATATCTAAATTATTTTAATTGAGGAGGGAAAACATGTAATGCAGTACTGTTGAATCATATTTGGTTCTTATAAAAATACACATAAAAAATATGAATTTGGTTTTTATGTTTGATTCAGTAAACCAGTCAGTCAGGTTGCTTCAGTCCAGTAGATGTTTATCTTGAAATACTACTGACAAGTTATTCTTATGTTTACATAAAACATTTCAAGATTTCAAAATCATAAATAAGATTTCATAGCAAAAAGATATGTGACCAGGACCACAAAACCAGTCATAAGGGTAGTTTTTTTTTTTTTAAATTGAGGTTTATACATCACCTGAAAGTTGAATAAGCTTTCCATTGTCGTATGGTTTGTTAGGATAAGACAATATTTGGCCGAGATACAGCTATTTGAAAATCTGGAATCTAAGAGTGCAAAAAAAAAAACAAAAAAACATAATATTGAGAAAATTGACTTTAAAGTTGTCCAAATGAAGTTCTTAGAAATGCATATTACTAATCAAAAATCAGGTTTTGATCTATTTACTGTAAGAATTTTACAAAATATCATGGAGCATGATCTTTACCTAATATCCTAATGATTTTTGGCATAAAAGAAAAATTGATAATTTTGACCCATGCAATGTTTTTTGGCTATTGCTGCAAATATACCCGCGCTACTTAAGACTAATTTTGTGGTCCAGGGTCACATATGTACCACAACCTGACATTTATACATTTATACTATAAAAGGTCTTTTATTTAAAAGATTTGTGTTCAAAATGTACAAAATTTATATAAAACGCAAGTACATCGGGAATCAATTTTCCAAACTGTGTTTATTCTGAATCACCTCTTCCACAAGACACATGCAGTTCTGTTTATTATCTGCTAGAGTGCCAAAAGTTGCTTAAAAAATAGGAGTCTTCAAAAGTAACTATTAGTCAGAGGCCAGGCCAGAAGGCATGTAGTAGGTTGCATGCAATAGGTTTTGCAGCAGGTTTTGATTATCTTATAATTTAGACAGAGACCTTAGAAAATCATGTTTTGAATATGATACAGTAGGCTTCATGCTGTTAAACGTATTGCTTTTTGGTTTCTGCAGGTCCACCCCAGAGCTCCTCTACTGCAGATCCTGAGAGTAGCAGGTGCTCGGGAGGAGGTGTTTACCCTGAAGGAGGTGAGGAGTGTGTTTGAGCTGACCTCTTTAGATAAGAGTTTCAACAGGTTGGTTAGGAACATTCAGTAATGGCAATGTTTTTGATTAGGTCATGCACTACCTGGGTCAGTACATCATGATGAAGCAGCTGTATGACAAACAGAGACAGCACATCGTCCACTGTCAAGATGACCCACTCGGAGAGCTACTGGAAGTGGGGAGCTTTTCTGTTAAGAATCCCAGGTGAGCTCATAACTACCAAAACTGAGATGAATGGAAGAGAAACAGAAAGATGTCTCATTTGAGTCAGGTTTTTTTTTAGTGATAGCCAGTTTGTTGGCTGATGAACAATATGAATCACACAATCTCACACACACACACACATATATATATATATATATATATATATGTGTGTGTGTGTGTGTGTGTGTGTGTGTGTGTGTGTGTGTGTGATTATGTGTCATTTTAAAGACGACTCAAAATGCACTCAAAAATGGCTAAAAATGAAAATTATCAACTGATGGGTATTGATATATTTCTAAATTAACACAAGGGGGCGCTACCGTTAAATGATACTTGGTTTAGAATAGTTCACCAGAAATGAACCTCATCATTTACTCACTTTCATGTTGATCCAAACCTGTTTGATGACTTCTGTGGAACATAAAAAAATATGTTGTGACAAATGCTCATTCAATGGAAGTCAGTGGTCACCAGAACCAACATTCTTCAAAATATCTTTTTATATTCTGCAGAAGAGAGAAAGTTATGCAAGTTTAGAACAACATGAGAGTGAGTAAATTGTGACAGATTTGTTTTTTTAGGATGAACTACCCCTTTTACAACCTTGAGATAACCATATACTGGCTGTTTAACTCTCTCCCCACCAAAGACGAGTTATCTTTTGTTTTATGAGAAAACACTTTCCTGTCAAAAATTGAATTTTACAGCTTTTTGTTTTCACTGTTATATGCACAGAGGCTTTGATCTTTTAAATGAGACCAGAATTTCCCAAAAACACAGGCTAGGAAGACACAGAAATGAGCAATCTCGTATGTAAGCAGATGCATATGGAAAAATAATGCGATCAACAACAATAAACAGCATATAAATCTTAACTTCCTAATGTTACAGAGTGGAATGTTGTTGCAGTGAGTGGTAAAGGACTGCAAGTTTTGGGGATGCTGATTGAAGCGATCTGCTGCATCTATGCTATAATTATCGTACAGAATATGATTCGGATGTAGTCTTTGATTAAAATGCTGATTGCGGGGAAGAAAAAAGAAAAGAATGAAACAAGTTTTGTTGTTTAAAAGTAGAGGCTCTGTTCTTTATTTTGACATATTTCATGTCCAGATATTTATAAAATATATATATGTATTCTGGGGGACTAGGGCTGTCATGGTGACAGATTGGACCTGTTGTGTATATATACACACACACACACACACACACACACACAAATAAATATATACATAAGTTATATAATTATATAGGCCTATATATAATGTGTGTATATATAATATATATATGTCTATATAATTTAAATAAATGAGGCTCAAACACGCACGCACATTTGTTAATAGATGTTTATTTTAGAGCTTCCTTCAGTGAGCAAGCTGCAGCAGCCTACTAAACACTTAAAATAAATAGCAAAGAAATAATGCAAAATAAAAAGCAGCCTAAAAAAGAATGTTAAATATTAAACAAACATTCATTGCAAAAATTTGTAACAACCGAGGCAGGCCCTTTTCTCTCTCTCACTTCCCCATTACACAGCTGCTGTTGCAGCCTTAAAATAGCTCAGTTTTGTTTTTAACAGCAAAGTGGTTAGGCTATTTCTTTTGTTTTCTTTATAAATGTATGTGTTTGGAACTTCTTTTTTTTTAATTCAAGTTTTTGTTTTTTAAAGTAACAACCAAGCGGCTAGCGGCAGACAGTGAGTTGATTATAGCCTACGTTTGATCAAATTAGCCTTCTCAAATCATCATTACTTGCCTAAAATAAAATCTTCAAGCATATCCCAATGTTAGTTTAAAAAATTAACCTAGGTAAACATGCGCTATTAAGGCCTTTCCACACTGAGCGCGAAAAAGTGAAACGAATATCGGACGCGACGGATTCCTATGGATGCTTCCACGTAGACCGTGAATATTCGCGCACCGAAAATGTGAATGTTTTTTTTTGTTTGTTTGTTTTTTAATGAACCAGTCCGACCAATCTTTTCAGTTTCGCAAAGTGAAAAAACGGGCAGTCCAATAAGATTTGACCATTACATCAGAGCAACTGCTGCTGCAAAAAAGGCAATAGTGGTTGCGCTGTTTCGAAAACCACTGTAAACAAACACAGAAGAAGAGTATTCCGAGAGAGAAGAAAATGCGTTCTTGTTATCATTGTATCTGAGACCAGAAAGTTTATTCTCACATGTTCTTAATATAATTAATTAATTACAGTGTTTCCCCTGTCATTATATTAGGGGGCCCCCTTGAAAGTCAAGTAAACTTTATTTTCTATATAGCGCCAGATCACAACAGACGCCATTTTAGGTTACCTTTCCTATAGAGCAGGTCTATACTTTGTTCTTTTATTAAACAAACGAAATACCCTTACGTTATTTATCTTATTTACACATTTTGTAATTTCTGTCTGTTACGTGGTCACGCGTCTACAATTTCTCCTCCGCTAAAACGCGGACGTGATTGCGGAGTCCATTCATAAAAACGGATTTACTCTTCAGCACGGGATGCCACAGAATTCGTCCATTTTTGGATTAATAAATCAAAAGTAGGTCTCTTACTTAATTGGAATCGCGATATGGACTAGTGTCTGTGAATATTAAAACGCAAAAAGACGGTTTAAATATGAATCCTCCATGTTCCGCTTGGCTCTGTATGAATGAATTGCGGAGACGCAGCTTTGTTTACTACACAAATAGTGAAGCACACGTGACGCTCGCGGTTATTTTCGGCCTCTGTATCGCATTATATGACGACATAAACGCATGAACTTTATCTCCAGAACTGCTGTGAGAATCACTTAATGTAAATTTTACCGTTTCATTTGAGAAAATTAGCATCATATAGTGTATACACACAAAAACTAACCGGCAACCTGACAAAATAAAAGTAATGTAGGTGTTTAAATATTCCTATTTAAATACAACTATTAAATGCAGAAATTATCATAATAACAGAAACAACTCTCATTGGCAGTAAATAAAAGGGTTTAATTTTCATTTCATTAAAAATAAATGTTTAATGCCTTTCAGTGCTAAATTTGATTATCAGAAAAATTAAAACAAAAATTTCTGATTTCTGGGGGAAAAAAAAGATTGTAGGGCCCTATTATACAGAGTAATGTACTGAAAAAAAAAAAAAAAAAGTACCTTACCGTTGGTATTTCCCCCCCCCCCCCCCCCCCAAAAAAAAAAAAAAAAAACTGGAATCCTAGGGGAAACACTGAATTATTAATTCTAACAATTCTCTACTGAATTATGTGCCCTGGAGGAGAACATTGTCTGTTTTCTTCCATGTGCGCGAGTGTTATATGAGTCAGAGCACGTTCACTCTCTAGAGAAACATTTTTCTGCTGTTCTACACGTGAAATATGAAAGCAAATAGACATATGACTATTTTATTATGTTTTCTATGTATGTTTTGTTTGCAGCTCATAGTATTTTTATAACAATAAAGGATGTTTATGACAAGCAGCGTGGTGTTATTAAACATACAAAATGCATGTCTGCCTATTGTTGAATCAAAATATCAACTACACATCACAATCAGAAGTTATTACAAGCACTTGATGATGGATTAAAGTGGGTTTTAAGCAATACAAAATGTATATAATTATTATTCAAATGTGGCATGATGCTAATTGTACTTCTATTTATATTTTAAGATGTTTTCTTGTAAGCATTATAGATTTTGTTTGTGTTTCTGGCGTAGAACCATAGGTCTTCAACCCGGCCCACTGTCCTGCAAAGTTTTTTTCCAGCCTGCTTCAGCACACCTGGCCTGTGACTTTTCAAATGATTCTGAGGAGGGTTCAGGTGTGTTCGATTAGGGTTGGAGCAAAACTCCGCAGGAAAGTGGGTCCCCAGGAGCAGGGTTGAAGACGTCTGCTTTCTCACGTGGACTACTGCCAGTGGCAGTCAAGTACCACGGTGGCACAGTTGTCATTGCGACCATCACAGCCCTACGGGGGACCATGAAAATTTAGTAAAGATATTAAAAAATGCTGGTGGTGGCTGGCCATTTTTTTTTTTTTTTTTTTTTTTTTTTTTTTAAAAAACGTTAATGGGGAAAGAGTTAATTGCTCTGGCTGATGCCGCTCCTATCTCTTACCTTTTTGTGTTATTTAAAGAACTCAGCATATTTTTCACGTATTTACATCTGTCTTTTCTGCCTTTCATAGCCCTGTGTATGAGATGTTGAAGAGGAATTTGTTTATTTTGAATAATTCGGGTAAGTCCATCCTTCTTGTTTTTGAATTTAATCTCCCAGATGCATATTTTGAATGACCCTGAATGACTTGTCATGCTGTCACTTAGCCATTTTACTGTCTTGCTTTTTCTCAGTTTGATTAGACCCACCTTTAATTTTGAGAAGTGTGTATGTTTGTTTGAATGTGATTTGATGTGTGTGCTACAATGGGTATGTAAAACCTTTTTTTTGTTTTTGTTTTTCCCCTAACTTTATCATTGTATTATCAGGTTGGTGTACTGAGCAGTCTTGATACAGAATCTTGACTTCAGGTTAAATACTTGACTAGATCAAAGAAAAAGATTAAATAATAATATATGCACACGTTACTTGATCACAGAGCTCAGTTTTGCATTTTTCCACCACAGATTCAGGCCTTACGTTTGGGCCAAGTGTGCTTGAGGTGTGCTTGGTGATTAAAGGGCAGGTTTTTTTCTTTTGTTTGTTTTGTTACTATGTCTTATTTGAAATACAGATGCAGCAAAGAATCTTTCAGTCGGCAAGGATTCTATTGAGTCTACAAGTGAAGATCCTGGTCAGGTAAAACTACAGCATGGTGCACAGGAGAAACAGTGTCCATTGCTCCTCTTCATGGCAAACATTTGATCAGAAAATCAAATGAATCCTATTATAATAAATGTAATGTATTGATTAGTTCTGTTACTTGTGATTTCCTTTTAAAAGAAAGGCTGACAAAGGTGCTGTGTGCAGGGCATTTTGGGTAGCAAATGTATTGTTGTTGTTTTTTTTTTTTTTTTTCAGAAGGTCATTATATGGTGCTTTCTCAGCATACAGTACTTGCAGTACTTTTACATTTGTCAGCTTTTTTCCTTTTTTTTATTTATTTATTTATTGTTTTAAAACGTGTGCTCTAATCAACATTTAAAATACTTTAATGTCCGTGATTGTCTTCTCAAGCCATCATGCCTTTTTTTTCCATTGTAGTTGCTCATACTTTTGCTACAATGCAATTTTTGTGTGTGGAATTGCATCATGATCAGTAGCCTGTTTGCCACGAAGGGGAGGCCGGCAGCTGTCTCCACCAGCCGTATCTGTACAGAGTGGCACCGTCTCTGTACTTCCCCACGGCCGGCTTAGCCTGGTGGTCCTTCCGGAGAAGCCACCAGCGTGGGCCTGGCTGCTGGGGGACAGAGTACCTGTCTCTGTTTGTCGCTCAGAGTTTCCTTCTCTGCATCGTTGCTTCTTTCGGAAGGACTGCAGCTTCCTTCTCAGTTCACTGGCCCTTTTCACTCCTCTCCCCTCTGTCATACACCCATCCACATTTAACACCATTGGCATGGCGGTTTACGGTTATGAGTTAGCAGAATGAAGTTATGTGGGATTGGGATGAGGTGCCTGGTACCGTCATGCATTTGTGCTAATCACAGGATTTTAAATAGAAAGGTTTTGAGTGATTAATGCTAATAATAGAGACATTGAAAGGTGTTATCATTTTGGATTGGCTTTTTTTTTTTTTAACATTACACATTACTGGTATTAGTGGTGAGATGTAATTTAGATACCAGGTGTCTACTTGTTTGAAGCTACTTTATTTGCACTTGTAGCTCAGCGGTGTCTAATATCTCTATCATTTGTGATTCATTCTAAGCAACCTTTTTAGAAACCTCTTGTTATTTTCCCCCTCCCTCTAATTGTGAGAAGTTGGCCTTTTGTTGCCACACCCATGGGTGACTGCTGTGAAGGAACTGCTGTCCTACCGAGTGTCATGTCATTACTGTGTGCTGATACGACTTTTCCCTTGCCGTGTAGGTTTCCAGTGGGTCCATTAGCTCTGGACAAGCTCTCATTGCTGGTAGTTCCAGCACTGGCGCAACACAGAGCTGCTCACAACGCAGACCACGCGATCCTGATGAAGGTCAACATGAACCATCAAACACACTTTAGAGCAGGGGTCTCTAAACTCGGTCCTGGCGGGCCTGTGTCCTGCAGAGTTTAGCCTGAACCAGCTAATCAAGGTTTTACTAGGCATGCTAGAAAACTTCCAGACAAGTTGGAGCTAAACTCTGCAGGACATTGACCCTCCAAGACAGAGTTTGGAGACCCCTGCTTTAAATAATGTAATAAATCACATCATGACTTGTTTTTGCAATTGCAATATGTTTTTTAAGATCAGATATTGATCTATCCTTACAGACTCCTCAGATGGCTTGCCCAGGTCTGCTTGCAAACGGCCAAAGCTGGATGTTACTCTGGAAGAGTGGGATCTTTCTGGGTTGCCCTGGTGGTTTCTGGGTAACCTTAGAAGTAATTACACTCGCCGGAGCAATGGTTCAACGGATATTCACACCAATCAAGTAAGTGTGCACGACACGCAGAACATAATTCATATGGTCATTTTAATGAAGGAAAAACAAGAAAACTCAGTAGTCTTGGAGTTAAGTGAGTGTAGTGAGACTGTCACACAACTAGACTGAGGGAACAGCTCTCTCCTGGACAGGACGAGGATACGGCCATCGTTTCTGACACCACAGATGATCTTTGGTTCCTGAATGAGGCAGAGAGTGAGCAAGTGAGTGTGGAGATGAAGGAGGCAGTGCTGGAGCAGGGAAGTGACGCGGAGTCTCCACACGAAGAAGAGGAGACCGGGAAAGATAGTAAAGATGACCGGAAGGTGAAGTTTCTGTTGTGACTATCATTTTAAGATAATTGAGTTGTCATAACCAGCTAAATCCAGTACTTTTTCACTTTTCAGATGCAGGAAGATCAGGATGATGACTCTCAGTGTTTAAGTGATGACACTGATACAGAGATCTCCACACAGGTACACAAGAAAAATATTGCTGCTCTTTATTATTGATCAACTTAAATAGGTTTTTAAAGGAAACCCTGGGTATTAAGACTTGTATATAGCTTAATATGAATTGAATTACTTAAATCTACATCGTTTTAATCATAGTTTGGGCTATGGTGGGTGTCATTACTTCGATAACGTGAAATGGTTGCACTCGGTGAGCTACAGCCGCTACCTGTTGCTATTTTTACCGCAACACAGCTCTGAAAATAAATTACTGATATGATGAACACAGCTACTGAAAGAGCTTACAGTTGGCGATGGATATAAGCACAGGCTTAAACTAGGGCTGTGCAATATTTATTTATTTATTTATTTATTTATTTTTTATTTTCCCTGATTTTATGTAGGGCTGTACGATAAGTCAAAATAAAATCGCAATTGCGATTTAGCAAAAGCTGCGATTGTCATGCGCATCTTGTCAGGGAAGCATGGTTCTGTAATCAGTAGTAAATCTCCATCTGAAGGCCAGAGGGAACTCCAAATATGCCAGAAGAAGAAACCCAGGAAATCATGATCGCTGCAGCTGAATAAACAGATTTAACTGCTTTCACTGATTAATGAACACACGACTACAACAAATTATGGTTTATCTGAGTTCTTATAATTTTCCTTTAATAATGTATATAATAATGCAGTGCCTTTATCACTGCTTAGAATACTATGAAGTATGTTGCGTGCCTTATTCTGTGTAAAAACACATCATCTCACAAAAGGATTTATTTCAAACACTAGACTGACGTTATGAAGTGCGTTTGGAGTAAAAACATGTAATTAAATGTGCTATTTTCATGTGCTTTCAGAAGTAGCAGCATTTACTGCACAGAGCCGTAGTTCACTAAGAAACTACTCAAACAGCTGTCATTATAGCAGAAAGATTTCTTCGATTTCATTATGACGCAGTTAAGTCGTCTGCAATAACGAACACGTTATAGCGTAGCCTGTCAGTGAACTACGGCTCTGTAGTAAATGCTGCTACATCTGAAAGCACGTGCTGGAGATTTACTACTGATTACACAACCCCTTTTACTGACAAAATACACATGACAATTGCCTTAAATGAATCACGCAGCCCTAATTTTATAGATTAATTTGAATGTAATGTTTTACCACGATTTTATTTTTTAGAAAACGATTTAATTTTGTAGAAATTTTTTGAATAGAAATATTACCAAACTTTCAAATTAGACGTACATTTAAAAATGCAAACTGCTGCTGGGGTGTAAAAATCCATGGATGTGGAATTTTTTTGTAACATCAAAATACTCATAAATCCAAGGCACTTGAATAATGTGGAAAAATTTAAAAAGCCTTTATTCACATGGCTTTATAGTTTTGAAGTTAAAACGAGTTAGCCGCAACGCGTTGGTGCACAAATGTGTTTTTTTTTTTTAAAAAACTTTAAAGCCGTGTGAATAAAGGCATTTTATTTTTTTTCACATTATTCGAGTACCTTGGATTTATGAGTATTTAGAATTAGACACTTTAACAATATACCTGTGGTAACTTAAAGCGAAAACGAGCCAACCGCATGTTAGCGCACGTGTTTAACCAATACATAGAAAGAATAATGGAAAGCAGCGCAATCAAATAAAAAACCTGTGAAAAACTATTACTGTATGTCTGATATTTCTTGTTTGCATCATGATGACAGGCTGAAGGCTGCTGTTCACTGTTTTTACAGAACATTTATAGTTAATAATAGTCTACTGGTGTTATACCTTCAGTTATTTTGAATTACCTTGACTTTTTTTTTTTTTTTTAATAAAGCATTTTCCTTATATTATTTTTTTAACATAATATGTATAAGACAAGTTTGTACAAGATGTAGTTGTAGTTAATGCATCTTTTCTGCAAAAATATTTAACATATTAATATTTAATATAAATATTAAATATTTAATATTTAAGTGATTTGTTTAACATTTACATCATGTTGACAAGGGTTAATAAAGAAAAAGTGACTTGAGTCATGTTTTTTTTATGTATATTTTTTAAAGATTTATTTTTGGCCTTTTTTTATGATAGGACAGATCATAGCTGACAGGAAGCAAAGTGGGAGAGAGAGAAGGGGGGCGGGATCGGGAAAGGTCCTTGAGCTGGGTCTTCGGGACGCTTGTAGCTCAACGGCGCTGTATGTCAGCACACTGGCCACAAGGCTATCGCCGCTGACTACTTGAGTCAAGTTGTTCTTACGTTTTCAAGTTGACTAGTTAAAAATCACAAAAAATCTAGAATTGGTCAAATGTTCTGGAAAAATTTAGATTTTAATTTTGTTGCCATATTGCCAAGCCCAGCTCAAACCAAATGCCATACCATCGATATTTTTATTCCCCCCCCCACACACACACAAGGAGTCTAAATGCCCGTGTCAAGTGAAATCTGTGTTCAGAAACTCCTTCAGTGACTGCGGTGTCAAGACAAGTGCCGGCATGTTTACATCCTGCCAGGATGGCATCTAGCATTTCTTGTCTCTACTGTTCAGAGCTCTTTCAGTAGCTGTGGTCTACTAAAAGCCTCAAAGGCATCAGGGCTAAAGTGGAGAGAACAAGACGTGGATCTTTAGGAAGTTTTATTCAACAACAGCCATCTTCCCATTCTTTTCCTCTTCTTATCGCTTGGAAAGCAGTGAAGACTTCATCGCCTCTCTTGTTGCCCTTTGACTGAAAATTACAACCAAAAGCTGCATAGTGTGGCATGGTATCAGTATTTTATTATCCAAATTGCTTATTCCAAGCTGTGTTAAGGTAAAAATACCAAGTAGCACCAGTAAGCTCACAGAATGCAACCATTTTATGTCATCGAAATAATGGAGCCCCTATAGTCCAAAATATGTATAATGATTTTTTTTGAATAACGTACATTTTTCATGGGTTTTCTACTACATATTTCAGTAAGAGACATGAGCTACATTATATTAAGCCATATAAGTCTAATTCCCGGGGTTCCCTTTAAATGGCCAATGCTGATATTTTATATCTAAAATATGCTTTCTTTGAATAGAAAGTTCCAAAGAACAGAATTTAACATTAATTTTAAATAAAAACCCTTTGTGATGTTGTAAATGCCACTGTCACTTTTCAAAACTTTTATTCATCCTTGCTGAATTAAAGTTTCAGTTTCTTAAAAATGCTCACCCCAAAGCACATGAACAGTTTTATATAATGAAATCAGTATTTATAGGGTAAGATTTAAATAATAGTTGGTGTATACAAGTTTATCATCTTTATATGTTTCTGTTTATGTTCTAAAATTGTTGTACATAGATGGAAGGCATATCTTTTTCAAATGACTTCTTCTTCTGGCAGGATGCGTGGCAGTGTTCAGAGTGCCGCAAATTTAACACCCCTCTTCAACGGTATTGTATGCGTTGTTGGGCTCTGCGGAAAGACTGGTACAAGGACTGTCCTCGTCTCGTACACTCCATCTCCGTACCAGACATCCCCGCCTGCAGTTCACGTCCTGAGAGGGATGAAGACGAGGAGGATGATGATGGAATCGACATGCCTGACTGCCTTAGGACCGTGTCTGACCCAGTCGTCCTCCCCTCGCACCACGTCTCTAGAAACATCCCCCCATCATCCGCTTCCTCGTCTAAAGGAAAGGGGCCTTCCCAGCTTCACCACCACTTACAGGAGAGCTCAGAGGGAGACAGCCAGGACACGCTGGACATGGAGACGGAATGCCAACCCGAGGCCATGCTGGAACCCTGCAAGCTGTGCCGAGTACGGCCGCGAAACGGCAACATCATCCACGGCCGCACGGCTCACTTGATCACCTGTTTCCCCTGTGCCCGCAAGCTGCACAAATTTCATGCTCCTTGCCCAGGCTGTGGCCAGGTTATACAGAAGGTCATTAAAACCTTCATAGCATGACCAAAGCGTCTTAAAGGCACGCATGTATTATAAACGAACACTTGCATACTAGTTTTAAAAAAGGTTTTCTTGTACGGAAGAAGGCAGGGAAATTGACAAACCATTTCTGGGATAAAATGAGCATAGTGTATCATTACAGTGCATCTATAATGATTTATATTGTATAGTACAAATCAAGTATAAATAATGTACAGAATGTAATTTAAAGAAACTGGCCTTGTATTGACGGTTTGCCGTTGTTTTATTAGCATAACAAAAAGTGATCTCTTTGCATCTGCTTTCTGTCAGGTGAAGAAGAAGGTTGGCCTCCATGATTTCCTACTGAGAGTGGGAATGTGTGAATCATGGGTCAAAAATATTAACAGACCCAGAAGAATTGCATGGCTTCAGTATTTGTGCCTGCATAAATAATTAAAATCTTAACCTTTGCTACTTTAAACAGAGCAGGCAGTTTGCTATAGCGCATTTGTGTACTTGACCAGTTTTGGTTTTACTTGAGAGGAATATAGTAAAAAAAATTATTTTTTTTCCCCCTCGCAGATTTCAGGCACTTAAATACTAAAGCTCTAGGAATCACTCCAGTGTGATGTTTAGTACGCCTGGTGATGGTTTTTCTTTGGACAGGTGCTTTAAGCAGATTATACGGGAATATTTATTTATTTATGAACTTAAGTTTTGGTAGGGTGACATTTATAGGGATGACCAGTCAACAGTCACATGTCATTCCTGTGCTATAGTGCAAGAACCAGCGGTATTATAGATTGTGAAGTATTAAACTTTTAATGTGTGGGAGCTAAAATAGACAAGTGTAATTAGCCCAGTGGCCATGCTTTTCACTTCCTAACCTTTTCTTCGTTTCTGAAGATGCTCAGTTCCTCCTTGTTCCATTGTTTGTTTGTTTTTTATACCTGAACAGATCTTCTCATGTATGATTGAGGTTCAGTTCAGCCTTCTGCCTCTCATCCACACACACGTGCCTGTTTTATGAAGGTTAAGGAGCCTATTGTGAGAGCAGTTAGCAGGAATTCTCCAGTCTTATTTCCCATGGAACTGCCAGGTGAGATGACATTTATGCAGAAGCGTTTTGAAATAGTCATATTGCCATACTGTTTTTCTTCTTCAGAATAGTCATCTATTGATGGCAGTGTTAAGTAAATTTTACCAGAGCACTTCTGTTATATGGGATTTTAGGGTTATTGTCCTCTGCCTTTCTTAGCACTGCGTTGTTTCCCATAACAAAGTGGATTCAGTCTATGTATTTAAGCGCAGCCACTGAGGATTCTTTAAAAAGGAAATCTGTTGTCTTCAGCCATTAAAGAGTGAAAAAACTTTCACACACAGTAAACCCATAGGACTAGCTTTGCTTATTTCTAATTAATGGTGTGTTATTTACCTTTTAAGGATGTGAATCTAAATTTTATCTTTTTGTGTGTATGTGTGTATGTGTGTGTTTGGTACAAACACTGCTATTTCACTGCCATTATGCCTCATAGTATGGAAATGAGAACAAATTCATCCTAAGCCGATGTGATATATAATGAAGTTAATTTAGTTGTTTTGTTTGCTTGTTTGTTTTATCCAAACCTGGTTTCTGTTCAGATTTAATCTGAACAGTAATTTGTCTTTTAACTGTAAAATAAATAGTCTAACCAATGGGAATAAATGCTGTTGTTCATTTTTACTCGCAGCCTCATTGCGGTATTTTCACAATTTATTTTCAGACTATGTATTTCAGAGACATTTTCTTACACCAGTTGTAACCATCCAATGTTTTGTAGCATACATTTCATGTTACCAAAAAAAAAGGTAAGTCTCGTTTTGTTTCCTACCACAAGGAGGCAGCAACAACCTTTCAGTTTATAAAGAATCATTTGAAATCTTTAGTGGCAACATGATGCTTTGCCGCCTTTTGACTTTAATCTTTTACATAACCCTGCCTTTATTTCAATTGTTTATATTCTCAGCATAGCCAGTTTGTTTATAATGCACATTCTGTTCATTAAAATGTAATGGTTCATGTGCTTGATGTGTCCACAGGTGGTGTGACCACGTGAAGTCGCATGAAATTCTACTTGTTTCTGTCTATCAGGCTTGTCCAATGGAAGACACACTGATGTAATTGGAAATCAATAACGGAAGTGTCTCGAGGGGTCAGTCTTCATGTTGAGGGATAATTGGGTTCTTCCTCTAATCGCACCTCTAATCTCTCACCATCTCAGGTCTTTGCCGTAATGGGCCTACCATCAGGTTAGATCAGTTAAACCGACAGTAGCTGGTCACTGAGAGGTTCATACATAAACGGCTCAATGTCCTCGTAGAAGGACGAGACTATTTAAGTGTTTCAAGCTTTGGTTTTACACGTTCTTTGCATTTTTCATGCCTTTTGATCTCATGATGAAGAAAAAAACTCATTGTTTGTGATTGTTTTCCTCCTTACAGTCTTTTTATGGTTTATTTATTCTCTCTCCTCCTTTACATGCTGTTAACACTGGCAGTTTCAGTTTATGCAGTCACCAGACTGACATATTTATGAGCGCTCTTTTCTCTCTCTCTCTCTTTCTCTGACGTTGTTTACAATACGTGTCTCTGAAGGCTGAGATATTGGTATTGACAATGCGTGAAAGAATGATTTGACCACATTTTTTGGTGCAGCCAAGCTCAAGTGCTCATCCATTGCTGTCATGTATGCAGAGACAATAATGTGAATTTCATTAAATAAGATTCTTCCAATGATAAATACTTATTAGAAATCCTGAAATAGCTTGATGCATTGACTGCTAATGACACAGCTTAGTTCTGCATGTACAATGAGTCATACCAGAGTCGCACAGGAGGAATGACGGCTCATTGTTTTCCCTTATTATGCAGTAGTTATATCCAGGCTATTTAAATAACTGTAAATGATTTTAAATGAAGTGACAGTCACTTTTGTAACAGTGATGTGTTCAGTGCTGTCCAGCTGCTCATTGTTTCGTCAATATTGTGTATTCACTGCTCTGAGCCTTTCTTTCCAGACTGACTTTTCTTCCTTTCCGATATAAGGCATTGACAAAATCTGTGTCTGTCCAATGATGTGAAACAGGAATTGTAAGAGGTTTGGGGATTTACAACAATGCTCCTGCTGGCCGTAAGAATCCACCTTTCACATATACGTTACGTTCAGGGTAAGTTTAGGGTAGATGTGCTTACCAAGACTGCATTTATTTAAAAATAAGATACAGTAAAAACTTGTGAAACGTTGCATCTTGTGAAATGTTACGATTGTAATTTTTTTTTTTTTTTTTTTTTTTGTATTTCAATATATTTTGAAATAATTTTGGTATGTAATTTAATTCCATTTTCGGCAGCTATTACTCCAGGCTTCGGTGTTACATGATCCTGATACAGTTATATAATTGTTATATATATATATTAGGTCTGTCAGTTTAACGCGTTAACTTAACTAATTAGTTCTGAAAAAATAACGCGATTAAAATATTTTAACGCAATTAACGCGCTGACCCTGCCACACCTGTACATCATCTTATATTGTATATCATCTTATATATCATTCAGTTTACTGTTGACAAATATGATGCAGGGAAACAACTCCATAAATGCAGTTATGCCCTAAAATTCAAGATACTGGTGCAAAAAATGCCAGTGTATGTTTTGTCTCATAATTATATGTTTGTGTGTATATACAGTGGGGCAAATAAGTATTTGATTCACTGCCGATTTTTCAAGTTTTCCCACTTACAAAGAATGGAGAGATCTGTAATTTTCATCGTAGGTACACCTCAACTGTGAGAGACGGAATCTAAATAAAATTCAGAAAATCACATTGATTTTTAAATAATTAATTTCCATTTTATTGCATGAAATAAGTATTTGATCGCCTACCAACCAGCAAGAATTCTGGCTCTCACAGACCTGTTAGTTTGTCTTTAAGAAGCCCTCCTATCCTCCACTCATTGCCTGTATTAAGAGTCATTGCCTCAGTAAGAGCGTTGAAGATGGGTCGTGGCTGGGTCTTCCAGCATGACAGTGACCCCAAACACACAGCCAGGGCAACTAAGGAGTGGCTCCGTAAGAAGCATTTCAAGGTCCTGGAGTGGCCTAACCAGTCTCCAGACCTGAACCCAATAGAAAATCTATGGAGGGAGCTGAAACTCTGTGTTGCCCAGAGACAGCCCCAAAACCTGGAGAAGACCTGTATGGCGGAGTGGGCCAAAATCCTTGCTGCAGTGTGTGCAAACCTGGTCAAGAACTACAGGAAATGTAATTGTAAACAAAGGTTTCTGTAACAAATATTAAGTTCTATTTTTCTATTGTATCAAATACTTATTTCATGCAATAAAATGGAAATGTGTTATTAAAAAATCATACAATGTGATTTTCTCTCTTTTTTATTTTTTTTTATTTATTTTTTTTATATTATTATTTTTTTTTTTTAGATTTTGTCTTTCACAGTTGAGGTGTACTTACAATGAAAATTACAGATCTCTCCATTCTTTGTAAGTGGGTATACATATAATCACATATCACAGGGGCAGCAAGAACAACATGACAGTGTGAGTGCTGATTTTTAATGTTGGGGTCGAGTATGAGTCTTTAACCAATCAAGTCCGAGACGAGTCTGAGTCCAAAATGGGCCGAGTCAGACTCAAGTCAGAGTCCAAGGAAACAGTACTGTTTGTCAGTATCTTAACATTGTTTTAACCCAAGCTCGGTCCTGGAGGGCCGGTGTCCTATGATTTTAGCTCCAGCCCCAATTAGACAAACCTGTGTTTGTTTTGGGTTATAACAGATGGTTAGACCTTAGAGAGGGCGTTTTGAATTTTTTTCTTGGATGAAAATAAGGTTGTGAAGGATATACCTAGTCTTTTCAACCTTACAACCACTTTACAAGCCAACTCACACCTGTTTTATTTGTGAATGTATTTATAGTTACATTAATTACAATAAATTACATTATGTAAGAAATAATTGATAATGGGCCATTGAATTATTAGAAAATCATGCACACCCAAGATGATTTTGGACCTAAAAAAAAAACTATTGTTGCAAAGATGTTTTGAAGCTATAAACTGCCACCATGTTTAAAAAATAATAATAATTTCCATACAGCAAAAACTAATAAACTAATGTAAGTAGTAGGCCTAAAACATTCTCAAGCTTACTGAAGGCTAGTAAACACTCCAAGTAGGCTATTACTTACAAGCAAAATGATAGATTAATGTATTAATCAAAAATACAAATGAAATAGTATTTATAAAAAATATAATCTTTTTTAAAAATAGGATTTTTAGTTTTTTTTAAGTTTTTCAGATCTTCGGACTCTCTAAAGGCTATTACAGAAATAGCCTATACAGACATTTCGTGAAGTAATAAATGTAAAAATAAAACACTGCAAAATCTTCACTGTATACGTTAAAGGTGATTCATATGAAATTTAATAAGTGATTCAGTGAAGAACAGTGTGATTTTTCTCTTTTTCTTTTGTTGTTTGATTAACGCGGTCGGCGCTTTAAGATCTGACGCACAGATCAAATATTTTGACGCATCAGCTTTTCTCCCAACTGTTCAGGTTTACTTAGGACAAAAACCGCCTGCATTTACATCAATAGTCTCCAAGACGAGCATGTGTGTAGCAATAACAGAACCTAACAGAATTTAAGCAAAAGAGATCAGTGGCATAAGGGACCCCCGCAGTGCGTGGGGGCCCCGACCTTTTGGGGGGCCCATTTGCAGGACAGTTTAAAAGGCAGTGCTTCGAGACACTGCAAAAAACGCGAGACGTGAACGCAAATGTAGTGCAGTGGAGCGGGATTAATGTTCTAAAATAACAACCTGGGAAAATCATTTTTTCTCACATTTCACTTGTCATAAACACTACTTCTAAGACAACCGCGCCGTAATGAATGAGGATATTTTTACGCTTAAAGTGGCTTACGGAGCCCCACACATGACAGGAAAAAAAATAAATCATGCGCACAGTATTATTCGCTCCCTCGTTTTAAAAATTCGTTGATTTGATCCGACTAAATCCTGGTTACGATTTAGTAATGTCGTGTGTACGACTTAGTAAAATGAGGAAACGAATATTCGTGCGCACAATTTAGTAAAATGAGAAAACGAATTCGTGCAATGGTCGAATTCGACGATTTATTTTTTTTTGTCCTGCATGTCATGTGCGGGGTTCTGTATGCTTTAAGAATCCGTGTATCATTCGTCCATTCGTTTTTTTGATTTAATATTGAAAGAAGAAACCTGAGAAAACGGCTCCTTTTTTTGTTTTTTCATTTTTTTCCAGAAAAAACGAAAAACAAGAATTCAGCTTGATTTTTCGTTTTTCGTTCAGGGGTGGAAAAATGAATAAACGGCTTGAATATTTGATTTCTACAAGTGGGTGGAATGAAACTCCCCTTTCTGCTGATTGGCCAGTCGAAGATCAAACCACAACCCCCTTTTAGGTCTTCAGCAGTTTCGCGCAGACTAATACTCTTCCGCGGCTGCAGTTGAACGGATAATTAACGCTTTTATTGCAACTACATTTTTACTTTTTTTTTCATCGAACAACCACGCTTTGAACGATGGCTCGACACAGAGTTTATTTAATTAATACTGAGTATTAATTGTTGTTTTATTTTCTCTGCCAACTAAACATCCAGGGGTGCGTTTCCCTAACAACGCCGCTCATTAACCTCCATAGTACGATTCATTGTTGTGGAAACTAACTAGCTAGTCACGACTGTTTCCCGAACACGACCGCATCTCCATCGTTCAAACCACCGTAATTCAACAATGTAGGGCCGTTGTTAATGACGTCACCAAATAATAACTTATGCTATTTAACTGATTAGAGATCTCTAAAATGCAGCTATATTGAACATGGCACCTGATGACTAATTTACAATTTTTTGTTCCCTATCTTTTTGCTTTATTTGATGTTTGATTAATCGCGGGTTCCCTCTTACGTCATACTCTGGGGTTCCCTTAGGCATTTATGCGCATGCGCACTATTCAAAAACTGCGCTTATAGAGGAAGCTTAAAAATACATAGATTAAAAATGCATTTATATTTAAATCGAGTGAAAGATATAGATTCTACTGCATGTTAGCTCGCTTACTGTGCCCAAGAGCATAATTTATTGAGCCCATATGTCTTACTAACAAGGAACTATGCTTCTAACCACAGGTCGAGAGCTGTAGTTCCAACCACGTAAGTTTGTGACGCTGTTTGCGAATGTTCGTTTTAACTATGGTTTCGGGAAACACCGAATCGTTGAACTATGTTGGTAACGACGGAACTTGCAACCATAGTTGGCTAACGATGCTTTTGGGAAACGCACCCCAGAGGTGCTCTGTGCGTTCTCTCCACGCTGTCATTGTACACATAAACATTAACATTTACTTCACCTCACTTCATGGCAAATCCTTAAATTAATGGTATTCAACCAACAAGAATAAAAAAAAATATATGTAAAAAAATATGCTAGCCCATTTAAAATTAGTGCCATTATATACAAAAAAAAATTTAACGCCGAAAGGCATTTATTTGAACCGACACTGATCGACTAGGCTACCTAACAACAGACACATTTAATTAAGCTTAATAACTTTTAATATGTTTGGTTGACGATGTTTTTCTTTGATAATAAACAGTGCACTGAGCGCGCGAGACGCCAGCGCCATCACTTGAATTTCTTTCCTCAGCAGCGGAAACAACTTAATACTCTGTCATTTACAGTCATACAGATAAAAGCAGGACGTCATTCGAAATGTCTTTTAATTTGTGTAAAATCAAAAGTACTGCAATATTCAGCCCTCTGAAAAATATAGAAAACAATAGAATGCGCTGCTTTTGTCTCCTTGAACATCTTCCTGGCGTATGTCACAAACATGAACTATTACACAGCTGACGCGTCTACTTTTAACAGTCTAAGATTATTTGACGTTAAATGCATTATATAAATTACTTTGGAATAAATCACAGCATGTTTCATGATAAAATAAACGTGACTTAAGACAAAAGAAAGCCCTGTCTAGGCTCTGCCCCGGTAGGGATTGTGTCGAGCTATTCGTTGGTGTGGTTGTTTGATGAGAAAAAGATTAAATGTAGTTGCAATAAACGCGTTAATTATCCGTTCAACTGCAGCAGCGAAGGACTATTATTCTGCGCGAAACTGCGGAAGAACTGACGGGGCATGGTTTGATCTTCGGCTGACCAATCAGCAGAAAGGGGCGTTTCGTTCCGCCCATGTGTAGAAATCAAATATTTAAGATGTTTATTCATTTTTCCACCGCTGAACGAAAAATCAAGCTGAATTCTTGTTTTTCGTTTTTCTGGAAAAAGTGAAAAAACGAAAAAGGAGCTGTTTTCTCAGGTTTCTTCTTTCAATATTAAATCAAAAACGAATGGACGAATGATACACGGATTTTTAAGCAGGGCTTAAACCAAAAAAAAAAAAGAAAGAAAACGGTTCACTCCGAGCAGAATCGGTATTTTCTGTTCATGCGTTTCTCTGTATTATTAGGCTACCGTTTAGTGTTTTCTTTAGACTACTCAAAAAGAAAGAAAGAAAAAAAAAAAAAAAAAAAACACGAAGAGAGTCTTGATCTGGTAACCTATCTTGCCCTTAGTCATAGCCAATACAGCATCATCTTTTCTAGATTTTGACCAAATTTTTAAACGAAAGAAAACACTTTTTAATGCTTTAAAAGACATTAAAGTATTTTTTCAAGATATTTTAAATGTTTGCTGTATAGTTAAAAACACGCTACTTGTAAAAAAAATAAAATAAATCGTTTTGAAAAACATGTCGCATTTAATTATCACATTCAGAAATAGCTGATGTAGGCTAAAATACCGGTAGCCTAAATCAAAATGTTTACAAACATTATAAACACAACTAGGCTTTTATTTTATTCCCTTCTCTCCACACCAAATTATCAACATTATCCTTCACAAAGACTATAACAGCACATTGAGGCGCTGGTCACGCTGAATGGAACAACGTACTATTTAAATTAAGCATTGTAACTTTTATGTTTTTTTTTTTTTTTAAATGTATTTTATTTTGATAATGAACAGGCTGCAATGTCAAGGTAGCAAAAATGTTGTGTGCGTGCGTGAGGCGCCAGCGCGATCACTGCATTGTTTTCCCAACTGTTACTCGTAATTTAGTCATGCTGGTTGGTCATACAAGCAAGATATCATTCACCACTGTAAAGCTTTGGCAAAAAAAGGAAAGAAAAAAAAAGAAAACTGTAAAGCTTTTACAAAATAAAGAAAACGGCTTTCCGCCTCGTTTACGTGAACTTTGGATCGTGTCACAATGAATCGAAATTCAGCACATTTTTCCCTTTTGTTTTGTTAACCTGTTAATGATTAAAGTGAAATATATTTATATGTTTTTGTGCCCTGGTCCGCTGCTGCGCTTCTCTAACAACCTGTTTCAATGGCAGCGGAAATCGTTACCAGATTTTGCTATACAATTTATCATTCGTTCTCGAAACTGAAAGTGATCAAGACATTTCTCCGGAGCACAATGTTAACTGATAAATCAGTTATGTAAATGGGAGGGATAGACTCAGGTGCACAATATGTGTTGCCCAATGATGAATTTGGTGCAAATAGCGTGACCAGCGCCTCACTGCGCTGTTAAAGTCTTTGTGAAGGATGTTGTGGATAATTTGGTGTGGAGAGAAGGGAATAAAATAAAAGCCTAGTTGTGTTTATAATGTTCGTAAACATTTTGATTTAGGCTACCCGTGTTTTAGATTACATCAGCTATTTCTGAATGTGATAATTAAATGTGACGTATGTTTTTCAAAACGATTTTTTTTTTTTTTTTACAAGTAGCGTGTTTTCAACTATACAGCAAACATTTGGAATATCTTGAAAAAAAAAAATACTTTAATGTCAATTGGTGCCCAATGATGAATTTTCGTGCATGACAACGCTGCCGGTGGGAGGGGCCCCATCTCCTTTTTTTGCGGGGGGCCTCTAAGAAGTGCGGTACGCCGCTAAAAGAGATCTCGGCATTCGCACACTGACTGAGAGGCGCGTTCTGTGAGCGCGCTTTGAGAGTGTGCTACATAAACCCGTCGGCTTTCAAGTAGCCTACTGGACAAGACTTAAAAACACATGCAAATACTGAATATCCCTTTCGTGATAATGCATCGAGTGATATTTCCGTCAACTGTCCCTGGACTCGGAATATTTTCCGAGTCCGAGTAAAAATGCATCCATGACAAGTCTGAGTCCGCTAAAATGTACTTGAGACCGGACTCCAGTCTGAGTACCCCAACTCTACTGATTTTGTCAGGACACGAGCTTAAATGTGCTTTTTATACAACAGTTTAGTAAATAAGAAGCTTAATATTGTGTTATATTTTAAACACAATATTATGTTTTTGCTCAGTTTTGCAGAGAACATATCACCTTTGAAGCCATAGCAGAACTGTCGCACGTCTCCGAGAGCGTCTCTGATTCAGAGAGCCATTTACTTTATTCCTGAATGAATCAGCCGTAGGGCTGAGAATCGATTCCAAAAGTTGGAATTTGCCTCTTCTCGATAATGGTGATTTGAAGTCCGATTCGTCTCCACGAAAAGGTTCTTTAGGATTAATCGTTTTAATGAACCAGTTCAAAATACGATCAGTTATTTTACGGTGGAACTGGCTTATGTTGTCTCCAATTTTGAGCGTTGCACGACAAAATAAATTATCTTGATCTTATTTCCATCTTAAATAAAATGCTATTTTTTAAACCTTTCTAGCAGCTAATATATTTGTGAAAGAAAACGTCGAGAGCACAGATCAGTGGCCGAGAGCACATCTGATTGACAGATAAACCACGAGCTATCAGTGTTGTTGTTAATGTTCTGGTTATTTTGTTTCAGTTTACAGTTAATTTTATGCAAAGCATACATTGAAGTAAGCATAATTAAGCTGAACTGTGCACATGTATTTTGGACATTTAATGTCTTGTTCCATTAATGCAATAAACGCATGTCCACTGCTGCGCTGTGAGCTATAATGGGCAGTACAGACAAAATTACAATTTAAAATACAGAAATGTATCGTAATTTTTACAAATAATGCTTAATATTATGATAAGGGTACTTTTTAAGACCTTTATGTCCTGCAGTCATGGCGAAATTAGGTTCCTCCAATCTAAAAAAAAAAGAAAAAAAGAAAAAAGAATCGAAAACAACAGTGAGGAATCGATTCTTGAAATCGAACCAGGAATCAGAATCGGACTCGATTCCAAAATTGTCGGAATCGAACAGCCCTAATCAGCCGTTTGAACGATCGGATGAATGAATGACTCATAAAGACATTTACCGTCACCTGCTGGTAGATTTAGTTTCTTATTTAGAATATCATTTCATTAAAATAATAAGAATATTAATTATAATAAAAATAAACACATTTAAGGGATAGTTCAAATTTAATCCTGTCATTATTTATAGTCACCCTCATGTAGTTTCAAACCTTTAATTTGTGGAACATAAAATAACGTATTTTGAAGACTGTTGGTAACAAAGCTGTTTTGGTTACCACTGACTTTCATTGTATGAACAAAAAATACTGAGATGTTTCTTAAATTATCTTCTTTTATGTTCCATAGTTTATGTTAAGCTGTTGCAGCCTAAATGTTTACATGTAATAAGTTTATGCTGAATCAAATAAAATACTTCTTTCTAAAGCTACAGCTTGTAATGTCTATTTGCTTCTTTCTCATTTAACACAATAATAGCTTTAAATTATCTTTTGTGGGTATTTTCACAGCCAAATTTACTTTTCTATTAATTAGATTAATTAATCGAAACATCATGTAATTAATTCGATTGAACATTTTAATGGACCGACAGCCCAAATATATATATATATATATATATATATATGCTCAGGAAATATTTCCTATTGCGGTCAATGTTGAAAACATTTGTGCCGCTTAATATTTTTGTTCCGAAGATGAACGAAGGTCTTACGGGTTTGGAATGACCTGAGCATGAGTAATTAATGACATAATTTCATTTTTGAGCAAACAATCCCTTTAATAATGACCACATTTTTATTTTTAGCATCAACTGTTCCTTTAATATGTATGAGTTGAAATGCAGAGCTAAATGCAGAGTGTTATCGTAGATGTGGGGACCTCTCACACGAATATATGTGCACACACTCTCATGCCCCACCTAAAACAGCCCAGTTCTACTCCATTAACCAGTGTCACTTCCCATTTCTGGGCTCTTGCTCCCCCGTTCCATATTCCATTATCTTACTCACACGGTCTGCCTTCCTTCCCCTTATGGGGAAATCGATAGCCACACTAAATAGATTTCACAATCAATTTTTCTATCATCGTTCCACAAAACTGCTTCCTGGCTTTGAAAATGGGAACGCTTTAAAGGAAAGGAAAAAGAGAGCAACAGGATGTTTAAAGCACTCAAATTCCTGCTGGTCTCGTTTTGAACGGCTGAGGTTAGGGTGTATTTTTCACTGTTTGTAGCCTGAATTTAATCGAAAAAAGTTTTAGGTGAATGTTGTGTGTACTGTTGGAAGTGTTGCTGTAAGCCAGTTTGCAGTCATGGCAGGTGTTGTCTATACAATACTCCTCGGGGTTAGGTTTTGAACTTTATTTATTTATTTGTTTGTTTTTCCCCATAAAGAAATTAATTTTCAGTGATGCATTAAGCTGATCAAATTTTATTTCAAATAAATGCTGTTCTTTTTAACTTCCAGAAAATAATTATTTCCACAGTAATATTAAGAAACAGCTGTTTTCAATGCTGATAATAATTAGAAATGTTTCTTGAGCACCAAATCAGCATATTAGAATGATTTCTGTGAGACTGCAATCACATGAATAAATTACATTTTAAAATATAAATATAATAGGAGACCATTCATTTTAATTATAGTAATATGACTGTTTTATTGAATTTTTCATCCAATAAATGTAGTCTTGGTCAACATATATTCTTACCAACTCCAAGAGGTAGTGAACATGCGTTCCTCCATTTCCTTTAGTTCATGAGAGGAACAGGTTTATGTTCCAATGTCTATGCCTTTTAACTGAATGTTTTTCAGTTGATTACTTTAAATGTTTATTAGATGGTCCATCCATGACTGTATTTGAAGAAACCACAGTAGCAGAATGTGAAAAATCTGTGATATGTCATTAAAATTGCATTCAAAATGTTTAAATGTGAAACTTGTAGGAAAACATTTGAAATAGCAATCTTTGAATCTCTTAGTGATCACATCCTGGTTTTTATTACTTGTTCATGAGTCACTTTATTGCTAATATTTTGGTCTAATTGTCCTATTGAAAGAACTTGTGATTTTTCTCATAGCAAGCCACTTTGTGTGGAAATTGATAGACAGTCATTCTCAGGCAATGCTGAGGTGCTTTGATTGGGCTTCCGTTCCATGATTATTTAACCGGCAGTGCCTCCTGTGACATCCAACACATTCAGATTTGTCAATATATGAGTAATGTTTCCTCAACTGTAAAGTTTTTGTACAGAATGTTCAATTATGAAGCAGCTGCTTCCTCATTAAAGAAGAAGTTGACTTCCAGAACAAAATTTACAGATAATTTACTCACCCGCTTGTCATCCAAGATGTTCGTGTCTGTCTTTCTTCAGTCGTAAAGAAAATGTTTCTTGAGGAAAACATTCCAGAATTTTTCTCCATATAGTGGACTTCAATGATGCCTGTGAGTTTGAACTTCCAAAATGCAGTTTCACTGCAGCTTCAAATGGCTTAAATGATCCCAGCCGAGGTAGAAGGGTCTTATCTAGCGAAACGATTGGTCATTTTCTAAAAACAAATGTACAATTTATATACTTTTTAACCTCAAATGCTCATCTTGTCTATTCTCTGCAATGCACATGCAAACTCTGTGTAATCCAGGTCAATACAGTTAGGGTATGTCGAAAAACTCATTTTCTCCTCCAACTTCAAAATTGTCTTACATCATTGCAGATGATTAACCAGTGTTTACAAAGTTAACATGCAAAGAAGATCAAATGACCTTTACAAAAAAAAGGTAAAACAACAATGTAGGATGATTTTGAAGTTGGTGGAGAAAATGAGATGGGAGTTTTTCGACCTACCCTAACTGTACTGACCTGGATTACACAGAGCTAGACAAGACAAGCATTTGAGGTTAAAAAGTATATAAACTGTACTGCGGGGATAACCAATTGTTTCACTAGATTAGAACTTTCTTCCTTGGCTGGGATCGTTTAGAGCCACCATAGAAGTCCACTATATGGAGAAAAATTCTGAAATGTTTTCCTCAAGAAACAAAATTTCTTGACGACTGAAGAAAGAAAGACACACACATCTTGGATGACAAGGGGGTCAGAAAATTATCTGTAAATTTTTGTTCTGGAAGTCAACTTCTCCTTCAAGGCATTTTTTTCATCAATGTAGGCTTGTGCATTACAGGGACTGTATATTTCTGTAAATGAAAAGTTTCTTTTGTCACTGTGGGATTTTTAATCTAGTAATATCAATGTTTTTGCACAATATATTTGACATTTTCCTTTTAAAGTTATTAATCTTAATGATTGAGCCAATAATAGTCAAATGCCACATTATATCAGTTGACTAGTGTACCATTTAATAGTGAATTATGCTTTTTGATTTGGGCTGAAACCATATAAACCATTCTCAAGCTTGAGGCAATGAAATCCAGTGAACTTCTATCTCTCATTGATCAGGAAATTGAATCGAGAAGGTCATTTGTTAAATCATTATTCAGCAAACCTACCATTTATGTACTTCGACTATAGATGCTGCAGTAGTGTTGTAGCTGAGCTTGCTTGGTTGTAATATTCTTTTGATTTTGCAGTGTAAATGTTTTTTTTTTTCTTTTCCCCTCCATTAAACGGCAAAGTTACGGTTCAGTGGTGCATTGAGCCTTATAGTTTGGCATTTCCAGGCTTGATAGATTGGAGAGGGTCCACTTGAGTGTGAAGGATGGCATTAAGTGTTACGAAACACAACCCAGCCGTCCCACTTTCAATATTCCTTAAAATAACTGTAATGTGCAATTATAGTCATTCACAATTATGGATGATTTCTGCGGAGAAGCATAATGCCATTATGCTGCCTACAAACCACTGCCCCCTGCCAAACATGTCTATTTTTTAATTTTTTCTCTTCAGGCATCAATCACTCTTTCAAAGTTCCTGTTTTTAGACAACAGGCTCTTTGTGGTAATTGTAAAGTACATAAGAGCACTGAAGGGGGAGTGCTGGGGGATGGATATACCATTTGCTGCTGAGAAGAAGAGCATCACCAGCCTGAGGCTCTTTTCTCAGCAAATTTAAGAAGCCGAGGGCTATTTTGCAAATCTCTAGAAACTGGAGTAACTCATTGTGGTGATTCCATTTCAAAAGAATTAATATTTGTTCTCATTATAAGTGGAAGATATGTTGCTCCAGTTAACTCTAAGGCAGTTCTGTGAAATTATGCCCCTTTTTGGACCAATAGCATAAGGGCTCCATGAAACCCGACGACAGAAGAAAACGTAACTCAAAACCCTGATTAAGAAAGAGCATGAATTAAAGGTTACGTGCATTGAGGTGAAGTATGACATCCATACCATTAAGAATGTTTACATGCACAGTGAAAAACTGTTCGTCAAATGCATATTGTTCACTGCAGTGTTTCCCCTAGGATTCCAGTTACGGTACGGTACTTTTTTTTCGGTACATTACTCTGTGTAATAACAAAAACATTTATTTAAGTGAAAAAACAAGTCGAAAAATCTCAATTTCAACATTTTGAACAATTTACATATACAATCTTTTTTTTTTTTTTTCCAGAAATTCCTGCGTGTTTTAATTTTTCTGATAATCAAATACAGGCATTAAACATTTATTTTTAATGAAATGAAAATTAAACCCTTTTATTTGTTGCCAAACAAACTTTTTTTCTGTTATTTCTGTTACTATTATAATTTCTGTATTTAATTGTTTTATTTAAATTTGCCAGAACTAGGAATACTTAAACACCCACATTATACTGTACAAAAGTAATACAAGTAATACATTTCTGTTACATGTTAAACCGTACTTTTATTTTGACAGGTTGCCGGGTAGTTTTTGTGTGTATACAGTATGATATGATGCTAATTTTCTCAAATGAAATGGTAAAATTTACACGAAGTGACTCTCACAGAAGTTTTGGAGATTAAGTTCATGCGTTTATGTCGTCATATAATGAGACGCAGAGGCCGAAAATAACCGCGAGCGTCACGTGTGTTTCAGTATTTATGTAGTAAACAAAACCTCGTCTCTGCCATTAATGCATACATTGCCAAGCAGGACATGCAGGATTCATGTTTAAACCGTCTTTTTGCGTTTTAATATTCACAGACACTAGTCCATATCGCGATTTGAATTAAGTGAGAGACTTACTTTTGATTTATTCATCCAAAAATTGACGAATTCTGTGGCATCCCGTGCTATAGAGTAAATCCGTTTTTATGAATGGACTCCGCGATCCCTTCCGCGTTTTAGCGGAGGAGAAATTGTAGACGCGTGACCACGTAACGTTAGAGACAGAAATGACATGCCACTGTGTAAATAAGGCTATTTCGTTTGTTTAATTAAAGAACAAGGTACAGACCTGTTCTATAGGAAAGGTAACCTTAAATGACGTCTGTTGTGATCTGCCGCTATATCGGGGCCGCCCCCCTGATATAATGGCAGGGGAAACACTGCTCATTGTGTTTTGGTTTAAATGCAAACTGCTGAGGCTGATTAATGTGTATACATGGAAGAAGCTGAGCTAAAAATCATGTCGTCTTGGTCTGTTTTTGAGATTTTGCAAAAACCAGACTGGTACTTTTTTCATTTTGAATAAAATGTTTATATGACATTTAAAAGAAATAAAAGGTGGATTATTGCTGTAGACTGGCTGAAATCAAACTTTAAAGTGCATGTAAACACACTTGGTGTCCTGCAATTGATCAAACCTTGATATCAGTCCAAAATGTTTTAATAATAGCTCAAAATAGAATTTAACACACAGTCATCTAAATTATTTCAGAAAGTGGTATGTTGAATAGGAAATTCAGATTGACTTATGTACAGCTTTGGGGTGGGGAAAAGACCAATGAGCAACAAATAATAATGAAGGAAAACCAATTTCAGGACAAGACGGTCAAGTTAGAGAGAGAGAGCCACTGAAACAGGAGGGCACATCAACCACAAACTTACAAAAAAAAAAAAAAAAAAAAAAAAAAGCAAACGAATTACCTTAAAATGACAGCTTGTAAAAAATGGATTTCCCCATATTTGAGAATATAAGAGAACAGTTCACAATCCCCAATGCTGCTTTATTTCGTTCCCTAGATAAAAGAGGGGCACACCGGTGCTCTCTGACCCCTCTTTCACTGGGATTGTCTCTCATTAGTGTAGCTGTCCAGCAGTCATAGCGGAGCTCGTGTGCTGTGCACTGAATAGTCACCTGACAAACTGTTTAAGAAAAAGCCCATTTTAAATTCTTTTTTTCTCTTTTTACAGAAAGAAGAGTTGGCACTATCTTTCCATGAAGTGTGTCCCATTAGCAGCCCGACAGGACCCGCACTTTTCGTCAGTGCTGAAAGAGATGGGTTCTCTGACGTGCTTGCTTTGTACAAAACAGTGTGCATGTAGATGTGAACCTCATTCCTGTCACCAAATGTTTGCCTTCACTGCTGGAAAGGATGGCATCATGGGGCTGTTCCACATGCTTTCTCCATGACCCTCTCTTCTTGTTTGACATGTCTGAACAAAGAGGCTGACACATGTGTCTAGGCGGTATGTCCATCAAGACTATAACGTCTGTTCACTTGAGTTGTTATTCTAAGCAAGGGTCTGTCATATTTCAACAACGAGGGGACCAAAATAGGCAAACATCCCACTCTGAGCATTTTGGGTCATAAGTTTGTACCCCCTGTCAGATCAGTTCATTTTTGAGGGAGAAAAAGATTCTATGCGCAAAAACATTAGATTTTTCTGGGATGGTCTTAACTTTGGAGCGTTCTCTTGGGGTCCTTGTACAAAGCACAATTTAACACTGTTAAAGAGAGAGTACATACAACATTAGTTATACAACATTTAAGACACCTCCCTTTATATCAGCTCTTTTCACAACGCCTGCTCTGAGAAAGTTTGGTTTTTCACCACAAAAAGAAAAGTGTTGCCCGCACCCTGCAGAATGCCTTTCAGAAGACTTTGATTCTGTCTTTAGTTCTTTAGAGGCTTCCTTGCTATTTGTGTTCATTGCTTTCCCAAGTCAAGTCAGTCTCATCTTCAGTATTAAAAATATATAAGTGCTTATCTTTCTACAACCATTTGGCCCGTTGTGACACAGACTCGTAAAGTTGGGAGGCTGCATATAAACAGACTCTATATGAACTGTTATTTATGATTGGCAGCACAGCTTTAGTGTCCTAGGTTGATATACGGTATGTGAATATATGAACAAATGCTTTTAATATACATATATTTGTTGTATCTTTTTTGTTACAAAATAAATACAAATATCTTTTTTTATTTTCTTTCCTTTTTTCGTTTTTATAGTATACTTTGAAACTGGGTCGCTGTTGTGTGAAGGGGTCTGCCACTTAAATGTCTAGTATTGTTCAGTAGTTTTGACTGTCAGATTGGTAAAGTGAGCTTTGTGAAACTTATACTCCAGGGAATTTTTTTTTGTCCATCCTTCTTGAACTCTTTATTCTGCTCAGCATGCCTCTTTTGTTAGCCCCTGAGCATCTTGCCCAGGTGAAGTATTTCTGAGGTCTTTCCCTCTTCCGTCTGTTAGGACTTTGTCTTGATCCTGCTGATTCAGGTACTTTACTGGTATTGGAGAAGCAATGAAAGCTTTCGCTTCCTGGGTCAGAATGGTGGTGTGGGGTTTTTCAAGCTCGAGCATGTGGTCTTTCCAACCGAATGGGGCCCCCCCATGACATGCTCTGGCCGCAAATAAAAGGAGCAGAGCTGAAACTGCCAGCAGGACTGCCGGGGTCAGGTCTGGTAAGGGATCTGGCATGGACACCTCCTTGGTCCTTAGATGGACACATGAGGTGTCATTTGGCCCCATGTGTAGACAAACTTTGTAATGAGTGCCTGGTTGCAGACGGGTTAGGTTGAATCTCCTGGTGCCAGCTAGAATTCGAGTGCTGTGCCTGTGATGGTCTTCTAGACTGCCATTGGACACCCATGATAAATGGGCTGTTGGGACGTTACGGCTTGCTTGCCAGGTTAGTAAGGCATACCTTTCTTTGACATCCTGAACTTCAAAGGTATTCTCTGTCTTTAGAGTACTTGCACGAACCAGGTCACCTCCCTCCACCTGTAGAGTCAAGCTTCTAGTATCAGCTCCCACCAGGTTCTGCGCAACGCAAGTGTAGAATCCGGCCTCTTCAGCAGTGACTCCAAAAATCTCTAGCGTGCCTTCTGTGAGAACCTGATAACGCCCATAGCTGCTGGATGGAGTCAATCTCACGCCTTGGGGAATGACCCAGTAGATACTTGGCTCTGGCTCTGCCAGTGCTCGACAGTGCAAGGCTACGTTGTCTCCATGTTTGACTTCAGTGTAAGAGGGGAATGTGCTTGGGGCAATCAAGGGCAGGCAGCTGTCTGCCATCTCTCTGAATGAGACTTCTTTAACTCGTCGGGCTTTCAGCTCAGGAGGCTCAGAGCAGAATGTGGATTGAGGCTCAATGAAACGGACTGGCTTGTCATTGTCGGCTCCCACCCAGCGGATCAGGCAGTCACAGCGAATGGGATTGGTGTGCAAGCTGATTTCTTGAAGGCTGGGCAGCGACCTTACTGTCTGGCTATGCAGGGCACTCAAGGCATTACTGTTAAGCATTAAACTTTCCATACTCAACAACTTTTGGAAGGCCTGAGGGTGGATATAGGAGAGCCGTGGATTGTTTGTGATCTCCAGTTTGGTAAGTTCAGGCAAGTTTTCCATTGCTGAGTGCTCGATAGAGATCAGCTCTTCCATGTTGTTTAAGCCAAGCTCTTTCAGGTGAAGCATATTTCGAAAGTCTCCCCTCTGCACTAGCTGAATGGGATTCTTGTTCAAGTCCAGGAACTTTAGACCTGGTAACTTTTGTAATGCCTCTTTTGGAACTTTTATTAGGTGGTTATCGTAAAAGCTAATGCTCTCCAGGTTTTGAAGCCCCTCTAGTGCTCGCTCCGAGATCTCACGTAAGCCCATGCCTGCCAGGACGAGACTGCGCAAAGAGCTCAGTGGTTTAAAATTGAGGTCCTGAATAGTGTCCACAGGATTTCCACCGATCATGAGGACCTCCAGTTGTGGCAAAGCATGGAACCAACGCCGGTCGATTACAACCAATCGATTAGAGTTGAGATGAAGCCTTAGAAGCTTATCCAGACCCTTGAAGGCCCCAGGGGAGATGCTTCGAAGCCTGTTGTGATTGAGGTACAACTCCTGCAAGTTAGGGAGACCAAAGAAAGCTGCTTCTGGGAGGTGTCTCAGCTGGTTTTCCTCCATGTGCAGGCTAAGAAGAGCTGGCAGGTCAGTTATCCTCAGGTTACGGGTACTGGTAAAGCTGTTATGGGAGAGATCCAACTCTGTCAAATTGACAAGGCCCAGGAGTTCACTCTGGTCCACAGAACTGATGAGGTTACTTTGCAGCCGGAGGGTTTGTGTCTCTTGAGGGAGGGAAGTGGGCAGCTGGATAAGTAGCAGGTCATTGCAGTCTACTGTAGGAGCCTCTCTATACACAGACTGGGGAGAGTACCAGGGCTTGATTTGGCAGACACACTGGTGAGGGCAGGGCACTCTCCAGGGCATGGACTGAATGACCAGGGAGCTTCCAACTCCAAGCAGCAGATGTGTGTGCAGAAGAAATATTGCAATCTGTCTCATTTTCATCATTAAATTGATATAACTTAATGCAGATTCACTGTGATCTAGACTATTCAGCCCGGTTTTAATTCCAGTCTCTCACTTATCGCTCAGGTTCATGTGACAGGAGAACCAAGGGTTATTTTGCTAAATAAATTGTCTCAGAGATGAAGCATGATTCGTTTCTTCATATCCCGTCTTGTGAAGTAGTCACACGAGTATCTCAAAATCCCTTTTCTGTCTCCTTCGAATGGATGTAATTCTCTCCAGTCTCACTCCATTGATCTTACATCCTAGCACAGTAAGTGTAGGTTTTAGAATTGGTTTAGGGACACACCTGGAAAAGAAAAAAAAATACAACACTTAGTCACAGGAGCCATTACTCAAGAGTTATATCATTTAATTTTTTTTTTTTTTCTTTTTGATAGATCAACAAATGATGTATGACTGTTCCTGCTTGATTTATTCTGTTTCACTTTTCACTGTGTCCAACAACTTTGTTCACAATTGTCCTTTTTCAATAACCAAAACACTTTGCATGCTTCTCAGCTTGTATATTTCTCTTGTAAAGAGCTCCCCTAAATTTGTTCTGGGATATTCCAGTTGAATTTCACTTCACGTCTCATAAATGGAGGAAAATGACTACTGTGAAAATACGAGAGAAATGCAGACTGAAATTTAGTGAGTCTAATTCATGGCTTAGGATTTAGCTCTCCAAATAATCAGGGCCCTGGTATTACTCATATGCTGGAGGCTTGTAAGGAATGGGGAAAATATGACATGTTTTTGGCTAAATTCACAAGACGTGGACTCAGATGGGACATGAAAATGCATTAAGGGAGGAAACTCTGACTGTGGTCTAACCTACTTTGTTTAAACTTTGTGACACGGTGTGTAGAGGAAATCTTTCAGCTGTCTACTTTGGATTTAGTGCTTCTATACTTTGGGAGAAGAGCTGAAACCTTTTTCATAGTTAACTTTCAGAACACCAGCTTGGGAGTTAAGCAAGTATTATTTTTGCACTATAAATTGCAATGTTGCATGGTCTGGTTTAGTTGTTGTTCTTAGTATGTTCTCAGCTGCATGCCATATTGTGCTGACACAAACAAGGTTTTTGAGATGACAATGAATATTAGATCATTTTCCGGAGATCACTTTTGTTGCTTCACCGCACCTCATACAAAGCAGCCACGCAATGTTCATGTTTCAATTAGACACCACATCTACACGGTAGAATGGCAGGAGTACTTGCTCTGATTGTAGCATCCACCCTTTTCCTCCCTTCCTCAAAGCTCTGCCACAGTAATCCATCCTTCTCCTGAATGCCCAATTAGTTCTAATGTTCTCTCTGTCTCTCTTTTGTCCCCCAGAGATCTACCTGCCGGTTCAGAGACTATTTGTGCTTCCCCTTCGCTCTCTCTCATATATGCACACTGGCGTAGAGGGATAGAAGAACGATCCATAGCTATCAACAGGCCCATGTGAGCACAGCCCTGGGCTCTCCCCCGCCAGCCATCAGCATGTGCTCTTAACCTTCAAGCTCATTTACAAAGTGTCAGCTTCTCGTGCAGAAGCTTGGCCCTCATGATGCACCCTGTTACCTTGGCCCAGCTGGTCCTGGGACGTGTTACATACTGTCGATTCTCTGTCTGCGTCGTAATGAGTTGTGAGGGTGTCTTGAGTGCCCTTAATGTGAGGTGAATGGAGACGTTCGCATGTGGGCTGCTCTCTTGTGCATACTGAATAATACATTTGCCGAGTTCACCTACTCATCTTCCTTCTCCCTGCTTTTCACTCTCACTACAGTTAGAAAGAAGCACACAACTCTTGACAAAATAGTGCACGAGGCCAATGATGAGCACCTTCATTTAGTTCTAGAAGGAAACAGCTGTTGTGGTGCCATGCAACAGGTGGTCCCATCTTGCAGGTGACATTTTATGTCTATAAACAAATGTGTTTTCACCTCTTAGCTGCCATTAAGGCTGGGTATCGATACAGTTTTCTTATTCAGTTAAATTTTGTACCACAAGGTCTTTGAATCTGTTTCATCTGGGCATAATTTTAGTTATAATGTACATTTTGCTTATATATAAACATTAGAGCTGGGTAAAAAAATAACGATTTCTTTTTTTTAAACTGATTCTCATTTTTACGAGACGATATCAATTCCTAAATCCCAAGAGTCGATTAGTCTGGCCGATTTTCAGTTAATGAACAGAACCTGAACAGAACGTTGTAGAGTTTGTAACAGAGTCTCAGATTTCAAATTCTGTCCATTTTATTACAGCAATCAAACAATAAATGCCATTTTGACGCCGTTTAATGTGTAGTGATGGATCGCTGTAGCGCCTCAGTTTGAGAGAAACGTCAGCACGAACCGCATGAACTGATCATCTCCTCAGCTTTAATACAGTTTGAGCAAGAAAATCCTAAAATCCTAGTTATGAGAGTACAACTTACCGAAATCTGTATCCTGCATCATGTAATCGTTCAGCGTTTCAACCGAGCAAAGACGTCAATATATAACAGCTTGTGAACAATGTCAGGTAACGTCATATTTGCCTCAGAAAAAAACATATTCGGTGACCATTAAGTCGTTAGTCGGCTAGAAAAATTCTAGAGAGGAGCATTTTGCTAAATATGTGCACTTTATAACATTCATTAGAATATTTTTTTACTGTTCTTCAGTGTTTAAATTATGTTTAAATAAATCCGTTAGGTTTTTCATATTGCACCCCTGAGAAAATCCTTTTCAATGTTAGGAAATCATCAAAATCTTTTGAAAGCATTTGGAATATGTTTGAAAATAATTGCAAGAATGTACATTATTTTTAGATTTTTGGATTTGATTTGATTTTTTATTAATAATTAAGACAGCTAAATAGATTGAGTTGCTGTTTTTTTGTTTTGTTTTGTTTTTTGCTTTGTTTCTTTCTCTGTCTTTCTCTTGTTAGTTTTGCTTTTGTTAAATAATTATGTTTGTAATGTTGTTTATACAATATATGTTTTGTTTCACATTATATCTAAAAATAAAACACTCTCTCTCTCTCTCTCTCTCTCTCTCTCTCTCTCTCCTTAAGTTTTTTTATATTAAAAAAAACAAACAAATTGGAGTAGAAATATAATTATGTTATTGTAACTTTATTATAATAAAAAAAAACTTCATTGAGTGTAATTTAAGCTTGTATACAAATCAGTTAATTTTAAACTTCAATATTATAGTAATGTAGTACCATCTTACTCTCATGTATATTTTACAGCATTAGTTGGGAGGGGGGTTTTTATCCTTGAGAAAATTTGGCATGCACTGTACCTGACATATATCCAAAAAAATCAGTATAGAATCTGAAATTGAATCGAATCAAATCATGAAATTTGTGTCAAAACCCAGCCCTAATAAACATCAAGAATTTGTCTGATTTATTCCAATAGTGATTCATTAAAAGGAATGGCTCAGAAGAATAATATGTTTGTGACTGAGACTATAGTAGTTGTAGTTGTATGTTTTAGATTCACTAAAACAAACCTGTTTAAAGGCCCATTTGTTTATGAACTATACTACAGCGGTGGTAGTGGTGAACTACAAAAATGACAAATGTGTTTCCAACTCCTCCTTAATGTTTTCCAGTCAGATTCAGTGATGTTTGTTGCAGCCAGCACAAATGAGAATGCATTTGACACAAGCTTCTAAGTCACTCTGAAAGCTTCCAGTTCATCATAATCGTCTTTTGTTGACCTTAACAATGGATTGTGCAAGCTACTATTATCTCTCTTTGCCAACAAAGAATATAATGGCAAGACATGCTGAAAGACATATTTTGACACCAGCCTCTGATTTGACCCATGCAACATAGAATCCTGTCACTACCCTGACAAACGCATCTCTACAAAAGCTTTTTTTTTCCTGTCAGGTTCTTTTCAAACCAAAATAAAACAGTGCTTTGTTTCGGTTTAATCACAATTTATGTTCTTGATTTGCTTTGCAGATTGCAGGGATTAACTGAATTCGCTGCTGTCAGTTTCCTTACGGGCCCGATGTTCATTCACGGCGTGATCGCTGATGGGGGAGCGTACGAGCCACCTCTGGCTGCATGCTGATGCCTGGATCTCTGTGCCAAAGCTCCTCCTGTCCTCTCCTTCAACGACTCATTTTAGAGCTTAACGGTGAGTGGAAAAGAAAAAAAGATTTGTTTGCACTCTAGCAGTGATGCAGATTTGCCAGGCTCAATGAATAATTCTTTGTGGTTACACACACCTGGAAATGATTGCCCAGTCCTCAAAGGTGGGTTTGCACATTGCATTAACGGCTGTTTTGGGTCGAACAGTATTTATGTTTGTTTTTTTCTGTGCCAAAGTAATAATTTCACACCTGCATTATTTATTTAATTCCTTTGCTTTTGCATGCTTTTATCTCATTATAATCTAGCGCATAATCCATACCATCACAAAAAATGTTTGCCTCTTGTATTATCACGGTTTTCTTCTTTGAAAAAGTAGTGTATGCTGATTAATGTTTCATCAATAGACTGAATTGACTGGCAGTATTCATAATTTATGAAGCATGCTTCAGGTTATGAAATAAAAGGGAATATCTGAATCAATGTAGAATCCATAAATTGTTATGGGTTTGTAATGAAAGCATGTGAATGAACCTCTTATTTTTCACATAAATACAGAAAAGAATACAGAATGGATAGGATGTTATACACTACCAGTCAAAAGTTTTTGAACAGTAAGATTTTTAACGTTTTTTTTAAAGACGTCTCTTCTACTCACCAAGCCTGCATTTATTTGATCCAAAGTACAGAAACAAAACAGGAAATTTTGAAATATTTTTACTATTTAAAATAACAAGAATAAATTACATTTTAAAATATATTCAAATAGAAAACAGTTATTTTAAATAGTAAAAATATTTCAAAACTGTACTATTTTTGCTGTACTTGGGATCAAATAAATGTAGGCTTGGTAAGCAGAAGAGACTTCTTTAAAAAAGAAAAATATTTAAAATCTTACTGTTCAAAAACTTTTGAGTGGTAGTGTATGTGCTGAATGGACCTGAAAGTCTGAAATAATTTGAAAAGACTCAAAAAGAATACTTCTGAGAGAATACTACAAACTTCTGACCCTCGGATGCATATGCAGACGCTTGAACATGTAAGCCACTGTATTTATTCTAATTACACATGCAGTTACATTAGATACCAAATATGAATCCAAGTGGCATCTGCAAACAAATAATGGTTTTCTTAAAACTTAACCATTCTTAGCCATTTTCAATTACTGTTGCTTAAAAACTGTGTATATTTCTCAAAAATAAATGCCAATTGCTTTTCTATTGTATTGTGCATTGCAATGACTTCTATTCAGTTATGCATAATTGTGGCATAAATGTCCAAATACCTTTTTTAGCCCAATGTTTTACATTGCAGTGGTAGCCACTGTTGTCCTATCTAAACATCTTTGCAATAGTAGTTTGTCGTCTTGTGTGTTTTTCTGTAAGTGTGTGTGTGTGTAACATTGGAATTCAGTGAAAGGACTTTACTGTCTGTCTCCCTCTGCTTTCACCTGCACTAACCTTGCCAGCCTATTTTCTGCCAACTCTGATATCAAGCACAACAGCACAACCTGACTCTACTGCCACACATACTGTGTCTCTCTGCTTTTCAAAACTTTATTTTGACCCCTCTTGCTTCCAGTGGCCTTCATTTTACCTGGAGTCCATCAGCATCTTTTTTAATACTGGTTATGACATCACAAAATTACATCATGGTCTTAAAGAGATAGTTCACCCAAAAATTCTGATATTAACTACTCATCCTCATGTCGTTCCAAACCTGTAAGAACTTCGTTCATCTTCAGGACACAAATTAAGATGAAATCTGAGAGCTTTCTGACCCTGCATAGACAGTAATGCAATTGACACATTCAAGCCCCAGAAAGGTAGTGACACCGTTAAAATAGTCCATGTGACATCAGTGGTTCAACCGTAATGTTATAAAGCTACAAGAACACTTTTTGTGTGCAAAGAAAACAAAAATAACAACTTCATTCAACAATTTCTTCTCTTTTGTGTCAGTCCACGTGTATTCACAAAAGAAAACTTTTAGATTTCATCAAAAATATCTTAAATTGTGATCCAAAGATGAACAAAGGTCTTGCAAGTTTGGAATGAAATGAGGGTGAGTATTTAATGACAGAATTTTCATTTATGGGTGAATTATGCCTTTAACTCATTAATATTGCATTATATATAGATTAGGTGATGCATATGTAATCTAACATGGTCTTTTACTGTTATAATATACAGTGGTTTATAGATCTGAAAATCAGAAGATAGGTGCATTTTAGACCTTGCACTGGATAAATGATGTCGATCTATTAGTAATATTTTCATTTCAACCATGAGGATCTGGGTTCTAATTTCATTTGCTCTAATACACCTTTTATTTTAAAAAATCTGATAATGCACCTGTACACATTTTGTACTTTTTTTTTTTTTTTTTGCAGAGGGAGCTGGAAAAGATAGATTGGAGTCTGACAGCTGTGTGCTCGATGGAACATATTGCCGCTGTTACTTTTCTCGACTAATAACAACCATAACGACCACACAGCATTAAAAATAATAAATTCCAGCACCATTTCACCGCTCATTTCAAGACACACTGACAAAATGAAACCTGCTCCACAATCAGAGATGCTAGCCCTGTATTAGATGACAAAATCATAAATTCATAAAGTGGTGAGAACAAAATCCGCCATGGCAAATACATATCACATATGCTAATGTCCTGTTCAAAACTGACCAGATTTTCAATATTATCCAAAACTGCTGTTTTTCGAGCATCTGTTTGTGTTTGTTTGGTTGTAAGTAATCCTTATTTGTCCCAGTCTTAGCAAGAGTTGTTTGTTTTCTAGGTACGTGCGTGCACACACACATAACTTATGCATACGCAAGCTTGGTTTATGCCAAAAAGTGAGATCCACACCTGGTTCACTAACCCTTGAGACAAAGAAGAAAGCTTTTGAATAATAACAAGGGGAACAACACCTGAAGCTGCAACTGCACGAGTTAATTGAATATTCCTCTTTCTTGTCAGAAGAGGCTGATACAAAACATGAAGATGGGCCCTTGAGCGTGCCAGCATTGGATTTACCCAAGGCAGTCCAACGTCGGCTGTTGACTCGTAAACATCGACTTGGTTTTGTGGTGACTCAAAGCCAGGCTAATCCACCATTGCCACAGATGGAATCTGATTGGGGATTTTCATCTTGTTATCTTTGCCTTCATCGGCGTGAGTCTGCCTTACCAAGGCTTTGGGCAATTCCTCCAGAGGGCTGGAAGGGTGAGCACTCTTGTATTATCAAGACTTCAAAAGAACTTCACAGCCTGAAAGGGTCCTCACTGCTTCTTTTACAAAAAAAAAAAAAAACAAAACCTCTCTGATTAGACCCATGACTTGATGAGGCCCCCGAGCCCACCTGCTTTTGAAGAGAAATGAGTGGGCTATTTTTTAATGTTTTTTTCTTTATACTACATGGATGCATTTGTTTAGTTGCAGCTGTTTTTGAGCACAAGAGCTTGTCCTGCATGAACCACCCCTAATAGTGTTTCATAAGCCTCTTTGTGTAATTATAATGCACCTGATGGAACATGGAGTCATTTAGAGAGTGAATAAAAAATCATCCTTAAAAGCTTTAAAGAATTGCACACATTTCACAGATTATACTGATTTGCTTATCTATCAATCTTCAAATCAAGGTGATGTAAATGTTATATATATGCGACAGGTTAAATAGATATTGTGAATATCTGACAATCACACATTTCATAATTTAAAACTAACTGACAGAGCTGCATATTACCTGTATTTTATATAATATGAATAACCATATGTCCATTTCTCTATATGAAGCAATTATGTGCTAGATAGATGCAAACTAGTATTATTCCATCCTTACCGCAGCATCCCCCCGTCTGCGTCTCAGGAGAGTGTCGTATATTCTCATTCACCTTCCTGAGGAATATTGACCTTTGTAATAATTAGATGAGTGCTGCGGCAGCGACTTGATAGCAGCTTTTTTTTTCAGAGTGGGACAAGAAGCTGTTCACCCTTTACAGAGTAAAAGGATGTGTAATCTAGACCAGCTGTTTGTGTTGTGTGTGTTTAAATGTGTCTTATGTATTTCACTAATAAAAAGTTGATATTTTTTTCCATCCCTCTCTCTCTCTCTTTCTGTTGTTACCCTCTGCAGAGCCACCGTCATTTATTTCTTGGAAGGAGCTATTGCAGTGCTCGCTGCAGAGTTGCCATGGAGATCTGCCTCCGTGTTTCACAAGGTCAGTGTGAAAGTTGAAGGAGCTCTGCATAACAGGTTTGCTCCTTCACACAGCCAACTAAAAAAATATTGCAAAACATTTGAACACATACTGATGTGGTTATTTTGATATAAATTAAGTTTGTAGAATATCTTTTGAGCATATTTATAGATGTTTTGTTTCTTTACAATTCTCTAACTTGCAGATAAATATGTTATAGTTGTTTTGAGACAGTTAGCACATTTTGTTAGTTTACAGCATTTTAAACCTGTTCACTTTTTTTTTTTTTTTCATAATCCAAGTAAACGGGTTATGCACCAAGGAAAATTTTTCTAGACAAATATTTGCTAGTAAACGTATTACTATTTGTGCTCCATAAACATTATTATCAGTGTTGAAAACACTTGTTCTATTTAAAGGTATAGTTCACCCAAAAATGAAAATTCTGTCAGTAATTACTCACATTCATGTCGTTCCAAACCAGTAAGACCTTTATTCATCCTTGGAACACAAATTAAGATATTTTTGATAAAAATCCAAGGGCTTTCTGACCCTGCATAGAAAGCAACACAACTACCATGTTCAAGACCCAGAAAGCTAGTAAGGACATCATTAAAATAGTCCATGTGACATCAGTGGTTCAACCTTAATTTTATGAAACTACAAGAATACTTTTTCTGTTTTTTTTTTTTAATGATGTCCTTACTAATGATGTCCTTACTACCTTTCTGAGTCCTTACTACCTTTCTGGTGTCAGTTATGTTGCCGTCTATGCAGAGTCAGAAAGCTTTTGAATTTCATCAAAAATATCTTAGCTTTTCCGAAGATGAACAAAGGTCTTACGTGTTTAAAGCAACATGAGGGTGAGTAATAAATGACAGAATTGTAATGTTTGTGTAAACTACCTCTTTAATATTTTTTCTGGAAACCTTGATACATTTTTTTTCAGGATTCTTTTATAAATAGTTATTATTTGTTAGTATTTTCACCTTAAAGGGGCCATCGGATGCCCATTTTACACAATTTGATATTAGGGTCTTAATGAGAAGTCTATAACATACTTTGGTTAAAATTTCTCTGTGGTAGTGTAAAAACCTTGTCAAAATCAGCCTTTTTCAGAGTGAGCTGTTCTGTTGCATTTGCCTTTAAATGCTAATGAGCTCTGCACACCCCGCCCCTCTCAACTGTGGGGTTACAAGCTGTTCTGTTTACTTTAGCCGTATTTAGCCGCTAAACTTGCTAACTAGCACATTATTAAAAAATGTGATTTGCAACGATGCATAAAAACACTTCTGCTTCTCACTTCTGCTGTAGGTGAAGTTGGATCACAAATGATTTGCGCAAACGCATTTATCTTGTAGATCGCCAGGCACATTTCCTTCTAAAATTAAAGTAATGTTAATCCTCTGCTTCTTCAGTGGCTTTGTCGGGAGTAAATGATGACTGCTGTGTTCACAATTACATCCAACAACAAAACACCTCAATCGCTCAATCTGAGACATTCTTATCCCCCTGCACCGGAGTCAACACAATGGCGTTCGGACTGTTACAGCTCAGTCAAGGCGGGTCTAAGGTAAGGTGGTCGTGTCAATCAACTATCGTGGGAGTGGCCTTGGTCGGTGTGACGTCACACCAACAAGATTCTGAGAATGGCTTGATTTGAAAAAGGGGATATTACTTACAAAGATTTAAAAAAATAACACTGGGTGGATTTTTATCATTATAGGGTGGTTGTGTACACACACTGCCCACATACATTTATGTTCAAGATGGTCGTGTCAATCAAGTATCGTGGGAGCGGCCTTGGTCAGTGTGACGTCACACCGACAAGATTCTGAGAATGGCTTGATTTGAAAAAGGGGATATTACTTACAACGATTTAAAAAAATACCACTGGGCGGATTTTTTATCATTATAGGGTGGTTGTGTACACACACTGCCAACACACATTTATGTTCAAACAACATGTAAAAGTGAGTTTTGCATCTGATGACCCCTTTAATTAAATGAATAAAGTCTAATGACAATGCTTCCTTTTGTCAGTTTATGTTGATTTTAAAGAGATAGTGTACCCAAAAATGAAAATTAGCCAATTTTTTACTCACCCTCCAGGCATCCTAGGTGTATATGACTTCCTTCTTTCAGACGAATGCAATCGGAGTTGTTATTATTATTAGTTAAAAATTATCCTGGCACTTCCAAGCTTTAGAATGGCATGGGCAGGTGTTTCTCTTCATCAGTCCAAAAGAAGTCCAATAAAGTGCATGCATCCATAATAAAAAGTGCCTCACGCAGCTCTGGTGGGTGAATAAAGGCCTGTAGCGAATCAATGCGTTTTTTAAGAAAAATATCCATATTTAAAATGTAAGAATCACTTTAATCTAGCTTGTGACAACAGCTCGTGCACGGAAGCAGCTCCAGGCGGATGACGTAGGACGTCGGCGTTGCGCATGTGCCCCTCAGACATGATGAACGTGAACATGCCTTGGAGATAGGTAAACACAGCACTGGTCACAAATTCTAAATGGTCTATATAGAAATGTTGGAGAATTTCATCCGCCTGGAGCTGCTTCCATGTACGACTGTTAGCGCAAGCTAGATTAAGGTGGTTATTACATTTTGAATATGGATAATTTTCTTACAAAAACGCATTGATTTGCTGCAGGAGGCCTTTATTCACCCCCCTGAGCCGTGTGAGGCACTTTTTATTATGGATGGATGCACTTTATTGGACTTTATGAAGAGAAACACCCGCCCACCCAACATGATGGAGCTTGGAAATGCCTGGATCATTTTTAATATAACTCTGATTGCATATGTCTGAAAGAAGGAAGTCATATACACTTAGGATGGCTGAAGGGTGAGTAAATAACAGGCTAATTTTCATTTTTGGGTAAACTAACCCTTTAAGTTAAACAGTAAACCACTTGAGCAGTAACCACACAATAAATAATCAGTAGCTCTATCCACATGTTATTGTCTACCTTGCTGAAACATTTAGATGTTTTGTGAAGGCCAGATTTTATGCTGTACTCCATACCTAACAATGTGTGATGACAGAGAACTGACAACCTGAACTGCCATTTTTCATCAGAGGATCCACTAGTATCCAAGCATAAAAGAGGCTGAAATCTTGGATGGAGATGCAGAATGACAGTAGGGTTTATCAAACACTTTCTCTCTTTTTTTCCCTGCAACTGTTTTAGAACAAAGATTCCATACAAAAAGTGGACCTTTTATCCTTTCTAAAGTACTGTGACTTATATGTAAAGTAAAAATGTAAAACTGAACATTTTTTTTGAACATTTTCTGGTTGATGACACATGAGTTATAACTTCTAGTTCAAAGATACAATGCAAAGTATTTGTTTCCGTTACAAAGGAACTTTGGCCTGAGGTTTTTCATTAATGGGAAAGTCTTTCACACTTGGAGTAAACATCAGCTCTCTTCTATTTCATCTTTTATATTTCAGGAAAGCCCTGCAGTGATTCCTGAATATGAAAACCATGTGCATGTTCTTGATCAGCATTTCTTTACTTCTTGGTAATTTATTCATTTTTTTTTTTTTTTCGATGTTGATTACTACAGTGGCCGCCTGATGCACTGTGTTGTTCTGAAAATGTGTTAATGACACAGATATATATAAAGAATAAATCAGGGGTTAAATTAAGATGGAGCAAACCAGAATGGTGTTCAGTCTCCATTTAGTGGGTGTACTCGCTCAGAAAATCCCTTCATTATGTTATCTTAAACATTATGCCTCTAGTTGGTGATGGTCAGTTTTCCATCCCAGTAAAATCGCAAAAAACATCCTCATTTTTGATAGATATCCACTGATTTGCATTTTTCAAGATTCTCTGATGAATAGTAATTCAAAAGAGCCACATTTATTTAAAATCTTTGTACCAAAGGTCTTTACTGTAGGGGTGGGCGATATGACCAACATTTTATTTCAAGATAACAAAATATATCATAATATAGTTATTTTTGCTTTATAGTCAATATAGTCTTATGATATCAAAATTTTTGATAGCATAGAAATTTCTTAGTTCTTGTCACCAGTGTCAATATCACATGAAAAAACTAATACTAGCCTAAATTAAAAAAAAAAAAAAAAGAAAAAAAAAAAAAGAAAAACTCAAGCTCACTGACTCACAAGACAAGTCAGCAGTTAAAAAAGAATAAGAAACTACATGGAATAGGACAAAAAACTACAGTAGAACAAACAAATACAAAAAGCTACATACATTATATAAAGTAATCAAATGTATAAAAACACTGCATATTCTTCACTAAATTAAATACATATTTCTTGTTATTAAAGTGACTAAAGAGATTTAGTCAAGAGCAGTGAGATTTTCTCTCTTTTGGTGTTTGATCAACATGAATGACAGACAGCAGGAATGTTAGACTGCTGTTACTTTAAGAGCTGCCTGGATCCAATATATTGTTACACATGTGTTTTTTTCCTTTGCTGTTTACTGAGGTTATGGCTGGTTATAAGAATGCTTGCAAAGACGGGCATTTTGACTCATACAAGTGTGCGTATTTAACTGTTCAAGGCCTATAAAGTGGCAAAAATAACTCAATACTCCCACGTTCTATGAGCACCGTCTTAACGTATGCATTAGGGCTGGGCGATATCGCCAAAAAATTATCACAGTATTTTTTTTTCATATCAGTCGATATCGATAATTATCACGATAAATGTCAAATTTTTTTTCTTTCAAGTTTAAAGGCAGATTTTTGCTACAGTGTTAAAGTTGTAAAAAACAGACGGTTAAATGTAGCTTTAAAATATTTGTTATGATCAGAGCATGACAAACTTAATGTTTTTTGAATTCTTCACATTTGTTTTCCAGTCATTTTTCCTTGACAAAATAAATATCTTAATATAACTTAGTTCTGCATGTTTTAATGAGTAATATTGTTTCAAATCAAGAAACAGGTTTGTGCTACCTGATAATATTAATGATATAACTTTTTTTGTCTCTTAGAAATACACATTTGATAGTAGAGCTTGAGTTAGGATGCAGATGTAGATTTATGTTTATTGTCAAAATCAGTAATATCCAGTGTTCAAATTGTGTCAGCTCTTGTGGGGTCCCCCTAACCAGACCCCCCCCTTCTAAAACCTAATTCAAATTTAAAAGCTTATTTTACGATGATCAGTGAATTAGGTGTACCAAACAATCACTAATCAAAGAAGAATTACATATCTAGCCGAGGAATTATTTTTTTTTTTTTTAATTACCTTTATAAAGCCATTCTTTTTTCTGAAAGTGTGCATTTTCTTTTGTGCAAATTCTTATATTTAATCAAAAAAGTCACTTAGCATATTAAGACATTTTCGGCTGTTACCACTTAAATAAAATCATTATCAACAAAATTTATTTTTTCAATGTTTTTTTTTTATTTTTTCAATGAGGAAACACAAATGCTGCAACTGAATTGGCATTTAGATGTATTTACCACTGTTTAATGCAGGACATGAATGCATTTAACCTGCAGTTACAAATGCAGGAATAATGTTTTTATATTTTAATCATAAAACGTTGAATGCTTATATTTGAAATTATTTTTAAAACTGAAAAGGTACTCTAAATGTTGAATTAAAACCGCCAGTAGGTGGCAGCAAGTCACTGTTAATAAGTGAGTCATTGCGATTGAACCGAATCTTTCAAAAGGTTGATTCATTAATGAACGAAACACCGTCATATTGTTCAGAGACGCAAAACAGTGCTGTGACTGTGTTTGGAATGAATTTTGTTGGCGAAATAGAGCAAAAATAGGCAATATGGTGTCTAAAACATAATATTAATATTAACTATTAGTTTACTGAACTGTTGTATAAAATAAATATCACATTTGTGATTTTTGCACAAAAAATGGCACTCTTTGTTTGATGTTGATTAATTATATGAAATTATATAAATATCATTTTCTGCCACCATATCCTAAATTTCGGGAAATGCATTTTGTTAGTGAAAGAACGCACTTTAAATGAGTAACTGTTACAGTCAGTCTAGCGAGTGTTTAAGCACTCATAACTCCTCTATAATCAATGAAGCTGTCCATTTAACGTTTCAATTTAATACAGCGATCGAATCTTTTCATTTCATTTTCACTAGTTTAATGTTTTATTGAAAAACCAGGGTACAGCCCCCCCCCCCAGTATATTTTTTTGGGTGTTATGGGGGGTCCCTTAATGCCCCTCCTCAATTCGACCACTGGTAATATCTGTAAAAACTGCAGCAACCTCATTTTTACATGAAGTTTAATTATTCTTTAATTTAATTATTCTTCTATTTAATTATTTAATTATTCTAAACTTTTTTTTTTAATTAACCATTGCTTTCCCATAGTATCATCCATAGATCATGATAATAACAGTTAAAACCACAGATATAGCACCTCAATACCATGGTAAATATGTAATATGGTTCCTAGGTATTTGTATGAAAAACTGTCTAAATACATTTAATATAAATGCATAAACGCTATGCTTAATCACAAAAAATACTGTACTTATATTCCGTTACTCCTCCTTCAATACATTTAATACATGTCTACATTAATAATATAATAAAATTCGACACAAATATACCCACATTTCTGACATTTTACCATTGTGCAGTTAGTGCTACTACAGTAAATCTATGGTAAATGATGGTGATTTGTAGATTAAAAAGCCTTCTGACTGTATGGTTGCGCACAGTGTTTGTCCTGTTTGTCAGCGCTGTTTCATCTGGCTATAAACCGAGTCATTTGTGTTGTTCACTGAATTCAAGCGCTTCACACTGGTGCTGTTTAGTGACCGAGACTCGTCAGCGAGTGAACGCATCTGCCCTAGTAAGTTTCGAAATTCGTGTCGTGCCGCTGGTTGAACTTTGGTCCGAGTGGCTCGCTTTGACTAGCGGTCTTTTGTTCCGCCTTTGCCACATAGACATTATATTGAACTCTTGTTATCGTTTATTGAGGAAATTCATATCGTGCAATAATTATCATTATTGATTTATCGCCCAGCCCTACTGTCCATATAGCGAAATGAGTTCTTTTTCACTGCTGATTGCGTTTCAATGGCTTAAAATCATTTGTTTATAAACCACAATGCTTAAAAACGCATGTAACGTCACGTGAGCGTGTAACCGCGATAGAGACGATAGTCCAAAAACTCTACAGGTTAACGAATTTCTGCCAGTTAATCTGGTTTAAAGCCCGAATCATATACAACAACACTTATTGATTTCACTTGTATGTGTGATTTCACTTATAATTTGTTGGTGTCATGGTTCAAATTTAAAAGCTCCATAATTTCTCTCTGTTTTCCTCAGGATGAAGCCAAAACCGTGAGAAAACGATAAATCCATCTCCAGTGGAAAGAAGGGGACAAATTAAACGAACAAACACTACGTGGCTGATACGATCGAACGCGCAGCACAATTAAACAGCCATTACCCAAACCTCACCGAATGTGACACTTTCATCGCTTTAAGGACAAGAGGAAAGAATCAGCCTGGGCTGTTTGCAGATCATTCAGAACGAGAGCATATCCTCATGCTACCTCAAGCGTCCTCTGAAACTAGCTATGCTGGTTGAGTCTTTCATGCTGGTCTCCTGCTGGTGGGAGGATGACTCATGCTCAGAGTGACCTTCTGTCATACCGCCCTCAATAATATTGACAGAGGCTTGCCTGTGGTCCTTACATTCATCTTCATTAGCACTTGGCTTTAAGCATCAATGTCATTGTCCGCTCCTGGGAGGCCTTCACTGCTATCTCTGCCTCTGTCTGTCCCGGTCGCCACATCTTTCATCCTCTTCCTGCCATTGCTTAGCTTAGAGGGAACTCAATCAGACTATCATCCGAGACATGTTTGCCTGCAATCTGCCCTTTTTACTTGTGAAAACTAGGGCAAAGAGGAGGGAAACATAGATCTTGGAAGATGATTGCTTAAAGGGATAGCTCACCTCAAAATTAGAATTTGTCATCATTTACTGTTTGACAAGCAAAGAACCAGTGATGGATATTCCTCAGGGCCAGGATATTATTCAAATTTGACTTCCAAAGAAGAAATAAAGTCAGGTTTGGAACTACAGTGAGGATGAGTAAATGATGACAGAATGTTCAAATAACTTGCTGTAGCTGTGTGTACATTTAAAAAAGAACAACCGTTTGTTGCAGTTACTTTATCAGTATTTGTGTCTTAGTCTGTGTGCTGTACATGCGTATGTGATCGTGTTCTGCACAGAAAGACTCATCCATCTCCTGTAGTCAGCGTGGGATGTAATGTCGGTGACCACAGCCAGCAGGGCTCTGCCGCACACGCATGTATCCCTATCAGCTTCAGAGAGGTCAGAACGGAGAGAAGGGGTACGGATTATCTTTACTTCATGCTGGTAGACTCTCTTCCTCTTTACCTACAATCTCTTCCCTACTGCTGCTGTCACACCTAGAAAGACGAAACAGAAGCGGTCTCCTTTGGTGCTTTAAATGAGCTGTGTGTACATCCAAGAAATGTGCACACTGCCGCCTGCCGTACTAACACGAGCCCGCTGTGAGTTTAAACACCGCTTTCTGATGGCTGCTGGTCGTCGTAGAGCACCCTAAACTAGATCTGTCTTCCCAGCAAGCACAAATCTACATAATTTTATACCATGTCCTTAAAAAAAAAAAAACACTTTTTAATTTTATTTAAAAAAAAAAAAAAAAAAAACATTACAGTGTAGGAATGTTTTTATGAGGTGGCCCTTTTGCAATATAGGGCCCTATGATTTGCACGATGCAGAAATGCAAACAGAATCTCGGAATCCAGTCATAAAAATGGAATTTACTTTATAACGTGGAATGTCATGGAATTTGTCAAATTTTGGATAAATAAATCAAAAGTAGGCCAGTACACTTATGACACTATATGCACTTGTCTGTGAATATTATGCCACAAAAATACTATTTAAATATGAATCCTGCATGTTCTGCATGTCTCTGTGTGAATGAATGATACAGACGCGGAGTTTCGTTTACGACACACATACCAAAGCGCGTGATGCTCGCAGTGTTTTCAGCCTCTGCCGTCTTAATATATGAGTACATGTACATATAAACATAATCTCTAGAACTGCTCTAAGAGTCACTTCATGAGCATTTTACCATTTCATTTGAAAAAAAAAAAAACTGTTGTCATATCATATACAAACAAAACTTAAAGGGGTCATCGGATGCCCATTTTCCACAAGTTGATATGATTCTTTAGGGTCTTGATGAAAAGTCTATAATATACTTTGGTTAAAAATTCTTAATGGTAGTGTAAAACAACACCCTTTTTACCTTGTCAAAAACAGCTCTGCAAAAATCATCTCATTCTAAGGGGTTGTTCCTTTAAATGCAAATGAGCTCTGCTCGCCCCGCCCCTCTCTTCTCTCTGTGGATTGACGAGCCTGTTTACTTTAGCCGCATTTAGCCGCTAAACTTGCTAACTATCACATTATTAGGAAAGGCGATTGCAAAGATTCATAAAAAAAAACCCTTATACTCACTTCTGCTGTAAGTGAAGCTAGATCATGAAGGATTCGCGCGAACATAGACAGATATATGTAGATCGGGAGGTGCATTCTCTTCACAAACAAACGTAATCCACTGCATCTTCAGCGGCTCAGATGTCAGGAGTAAATGTGGACCACTATGTTAATTATTACATCCAGCAACACAACACCTCAGTTGCTCAGTCAGAGATATTCTTGTCTAAGTTACATCCCTGCTCCGCATGGAAACAATGGGGAGGTCGGACTATTACAGCTGATCTGGGGTAAGAAGCTCATGTCAATCAACTATCGTGGGAGCGGCCTCTGTCGGTGTGACGTCACATCTGAGAATGGCTTGATTTGAAAAAGGGAATATTATTATTACAGATTAAAAACCACTGCATGGATTTCTATCATTATAGGGTAAATGTGTACATACACTGCCAACACACAGTAATGTTCAAACAACATGAAAAAGTGAACTTAGCATCCGATGACCCCTTTAAAGGTCTTCAAAGCAACTCATCAAAATAAAAGTGCGGTTTAACTTGAAGAAACTGTGACAGAAATATATTACATAATGTAATTATATTACTACTACTACTACTAAAAGGAATATTCTTAAGGAATATTCACCAAAATTAATTTTTTGGGGGGGGGATAAATAAATAAATAAATAAAATACATATATTTTATTTATTTATTTATTTATTTAAATAAAATCAGTTGTTTAGATATGCTTTTGGGTGTTAAAATGTAATAATACAATTAAAATGGAATCCAGAAGAAAAAAAAAACACATTTTATAGGACCTAAAAAAATTTTTTGTTGTTAAACTTTTAATAAATTGCTGTTATATTTTTTAAGTTTCATGATTTCAGTTTATTAGGCTTTTTTATTAATATTTAAAGTAACCATTAAAACAGAGTGTATTTAAAAAAAAAAAAAAAAAAGAAAAGGAAATCTAGAAAAATTAAAACGGAAAAACTGAATTTGGAAAAAAAATTAAACAGAATTTGGGCTGCATCTATTCAATCAAAAATACAGTAAAACTGTAATATTTAAATATTATTACAATTTACAAAAAAACTGTATAATTTATTTTCTTACTGATCTCAAATATTTCAACAGTAGTTTTTGAGCAGTTTTGTTGTTATTTCTTTCTTTATTTAACTCTACCTTAAATCCTGAAACTTTTTAACACCCTAAAATGTGAAGACATTACTTTATTATTTAGGCCATATAGGGTAGTGTTATTTTACATTTTTTTTTAGGTACACAGGATGTTTTGTTTCATTTTATTTAGTTTCTATTTTTGATTCTAGGTTTGTAGGTTTTTCAGGTTTGTATTTTGTATTCTAGAGCATTTTAAAAACACTGTACTACAATGCAACCTCACTGCAACCAAAGTGCAACATTGTGAAATACTGTGGGGGGAAAAAAAGATAGAAATTACATTTTTGTGCTTGCTGGGTCATTCCACCACAAAGCTTCAGTCCCTACATTTCTCAAACAAACACATACACACAAAACACCTGACAGTTTTATATTTAAGTTCAGCAGTTTTTGCTTTTTTTTTTTTTTTTTTCCTGCTACTGCATTACTGTAGACGTTCAAGCCAGAAACCTGTGTGTGTGTGTTTTTCTTTTCTCTCCCTTTCTAATATAGCGCACTCCGCTTCTGCCTTCCCATCTGACGTTATTCAATCTGTAAATCTAGGCTACAGAATGTCATTGCACCGGAGGCAAAACATGCATCAAATATGCAGAATAATATTAACCTGCTGGAGGTTTTTTTTTTTTTTTTCAGTGAGGGTCAGCAATGAACGAGACTGATCGATTGTTTTTCTGCAAGTTGCCGGGTAAGTATTTATTTCTTCCTTACAAGCACAGCGGCCTTGTAGATTGCCACATTTTAAGAGTGCTTCACCCTTCTTTGTTTCGCCTCCATGTATTTTTTTGGCAGTCGTTTAGCTTGACTGATTCATTGCTGTGAGGTCTCAACTTCATCACCACCTACGAGCTTTACTTGTATATATGCAGTGCTCTGCATGCTTTCATCCACAACTTCACAAGCCCACTTTGCGCTCTTTGTTTCCGTATTTATTTTCATTTTCGTAATAAAATCAGATGGTGCTTCCAGAAGCCACGGCCATCGATCGAGGCTGACACTGATGGATGACCCGTTTTTTCCATTGTGCTGATGGATACACTAAAGCTCCTTACGGAGTTCAGTCTTCAGCCCAGCAAAACCAATGGTCTCGGTGCAGGGGTTTAAGTTTGATTAACTAAAACCTCCTGCAGGCCAAGGAGAGCCAAACTCCTCCGCTGCTGTGCAATGAACCCCAGTCAGCCATTTACTGACCTACACAATCTTTCAAAGCCTCCAGGATGCTGGTGAGAGTTTATGTGCATCTGTCTTGTGTTTTTACAACAACGACTGAAAACCACCCAATATATTTGAAATACTGCAGTCCACATTTCAAACTCTTATATCATGGTTGCTTTGTTTGTGTGTATTTTCTGGCCAGCCTGTGCATACATGCCAGTGGCTGTGATATCTCTGGCAGTGTGTGTGGAAACACACTGTGGGTACAAGGCAAAACTGGCTAGGAGAAGACCACTTTGGATGAGGACATATGAGATGCTTGGCTCATTCTGGATACCACAGTCCATGACTGAAACATGTTCTCAAGAGCCGTAGGAGTCCTCAGCGCTTCATAATAGCTTCTGGGGTTATGTTTTTTTCAAGATGTCATTCTTTCACATACTTAATAATCCATAAATCTGGTCATTTTAATGCCTTTCTGCACCACAACTACTAAATTTAAGTGTGGTGCATTGATCTAATAATAGATGCATTGAATTTAATAAACTTTAATGACTATCATAATACCCAATGTGTCACAAGGGGCGTCTAAGATATCTCACAATTATATCACTTTAATTGCGAGATGAATGCTTTAAATGAAGAAAGTTCATGCTGCTGAAATGTGTCCATGATTCATATTCATATTTTTATCCATCTTCTTAAGCAAAGTGAGTCAGTGTGGTTGTTTTCTTGCAGTTTATGTATTATAGAATATACTTGTTTTAATGTGCTTTGTCCCATGATGATCATTTGTTCATTATATGTCGTATGCCATTAATATACAGTGTTGCTGTTCATTTTAGGATCTGGCTTGGTTTAAAGGTGGTGACTCTTTCCCTATACATGACTTTTTTCTTTTTTTTTTTATAATTATAGGTTCAGTAAGTTTCAGTCACATAAATATTAGGGCTGGGTAAAAAAAATATAGATTTCTCGATTTTAATCGATTCTCAATTTTACGAAACGTTATCTATTCTTAAATCCTATAAGAATTGATTACTCTAGCCTGTTTTCAGTTAATGAACAGAACATTGTAGCTCTCCTCCCATCCAATAAATCACAATAAACTTAATGCTTTATTACTTTTGATATGAAGTCTCAGTTTTCAAATTCTGTCCATTTTATTACAGTATTCCAACAATAAATGCTGTTTTGTCACTGTTTAATGTGGAGGGAAAGATTGCTGTAGCGCCTCAGTTCAGCTTACCGAAATCCGTATTTTGGCTCAATTACATGACCCCAAAATAAGTTGACTATTAAAAAGAACAGCTGTACATCAGTTCACAAATGAAAAAAACTGAGTGTGTAACATTATTTACAAGTGCAAATAGCCCACCTTGTTGGCAGAGGCTATTTACACTAACTCCACCCACCAACTTATGATTGGGCGAGTCAGCATTACAAAAGACGATAAAATAATAAAAGCTCCTGTAGTGTAGATGGTAAAGCACACATTGAAGTAATTTTTTGACACGACTGACCCAGGTTCGAATCCGCGTTTCTCCCTTTTCAAATCATGTATCACGTTGGATAATGAAGGAAATAATCTAAAAGTTGAACATAAAGATTTGGGTAGGGTTAGGGTAGATGTAGGGAGGGATTTAATTGTCCCAATAAAGTAACATACATTTAATAATTTAAATTAAAATTATAATTTACACTTAATATGTTATTATTGCATACTGTTTTATAATGTACTACAATACTGAGGTGCAGATTATTGCCACCATTTGCAATAAGTAGTGTAAATAGCAGAAAATCCTGCTGTAATCCTGTGTAAATAGAATCTATAGCTATTTGCACTTAGTGTAAACATTAAGTGTAACAGGGACATGAATCTTATTTATATATTAGGGGTGGGAATCGCAGAGTACCTCACGATAAGATAATATCACGAGACATGGCTCCTGATAACGATAATATCACGATAAAGCTTATCATTGCAATAATCGATATATTGCTAGGCAATCCTATAATGATACATCACAATATCTCTCTATGAAAACAAAATGCCCATCAAAAGGTTAAGTGCAAGTTTTCTCTTATTTAAGTCCAAGCTGAACAAAAGTTCTGTCAATCATATTTAACGTAAATTGAGTGTTGTTAGTGTTGTTGTAAGTCAAATTTGTTAAATAAAACAAAGCTGAAGTAAAATATAAATTAGATGAAAGTTGACATTTTTAAAAGATGGAATTGTTGCTTTGGCAGCTAACTGAAATAAAATATTAAAACTAAAACTGAAATTTAAATATAGGTAAAATATTTGTAAAAATATCAAAAGCACATAAGAAAATAGTAAAATTAAAATGAAAACTGAAAATATAAAAAAGCTAATTTAAATAATAAAATCTAATAAGACAGTGATATACAGTACATATGATGAAGTAAGAACATGACTAGTCAATCATTACGAGCCATTAATTTATAGTATATGTTGAGGCTCATTAAAGCAGCATATATGGGCCTGTAGAATACCCCATGTTTAGATGACGTGTTACTAGTGCTTGGAGGCTGGTGACCCCTTCCTTACCCTCTGTACTTTCCCTCCAGTAAATGACGCCCTTTTCTTTTTCAGTGCCCATTTGGAGTAGGCTACGGAGTGATGTGGCAATAATCCCAGCATGCAATATGGTCCTCTCTCACCTCCAGGCACTGACGCACAGCAGACACACGCTATCACTAATAAACTTTTAATTGGCTTCAGAGGAGACAGCTTTCATTTACAACGGGGGATAGAATCTGAGAGAACTGCGACAGCGTCACAAAAAGAGGTACTGTGTGATGGAAATTTGCATCTATTTATCGCTTTCTTTATTTTCGATGCATCTTAAGAACATTACAATGACAATCTGTACCCCACCTTATGTTGTCTATTATTGATTAATTCGCTTTGTTTTGTGTTGGCCAGAGCTGAGTTTTTCTCTCTTATAAATCTAAAATCACTGTGAACTGAAAGCGAATCCTCCTTATGCCCTGAGAAAATCTCTTCATCAGTCCCTGTCTGTGTTTGCTTGCTGCCCTCCTGGCAGTCTCTGTTTCTATGCCTCCTCTGAGACCAAGGGTGTGTGTTATCCCATCACCTAAGATAATTGAAACAAAGCCATCTATCAGCCTACTTTGGTAATGCTTAAAGGCTCAATTCTCTCTGGGCTGCCTTAAGGGGAAGATAGACAAGATGTTAGACTGAAGACTCACATTTGAGACAAGAAGCCATAATGTCTGTCATCAAGCAGATGTTATATGATCATTAGCCATAACAGAAGAATACTGCTCATTCAAGTAGTTATTTTCAATGTGTTTCGAGTTATCTCAGCTGTCTGAAATCAGAAACTATTCAGTTACTTGAAATAAAATAGAAAAACACTTTAGCTTATTTGATTTCAGCTGGTTGCCAAAACATTTCTCATTTTTATTTTGTTTAACTTGATGTACTAAAATACTGTAACTAAAACTAAGACTGAAATAAAGCTAAAAAGACACATTAAAAATGATAAAAAACACAACATTTTTAAAATGAAAATAAAACAAAATACAAAAACTAATTCTAAATACTAAACAAAACTGTAGTAGTATCTTAAAGAGTAATAGTAATAGTATAATAGTATTTTCAAATCTTGATGTTAATGATTTATACATTAAATATTGAATTAAATCATTTATTATACATAATTAAAAAAATCACATTTTATATATAACATAATATAATATTTATTTACAATACCAGTCAAAAGTTTTTGAACAGTAAGCTTTTTAATGTGTTTTTTTTTTAAAGAAGTCTCTTCTGCTCACCAAGTAAATATTGTAAATATTGAATGATTGTAAATATTCTAATATTCTGATTTGCTGCTCAAAAATGTATTATTATTATTATTATTATTATTATGTTGACAGCTGAGTAGAATTTTTTTTTAGGTTTCTTTGATGAATAGAAAGTTAAAAAGAACAGCATTTATCTGAAACAGAAATCTTTTGTAACTTTATAAATGTATTTTTCATCACTTTTGATCAATTTAAAGCATCCTTCCTAAATAAGGATAATAAATAAATCATTTCTTTTCAAAAAATAAAAAATAAGACTGACTCCAAGCTTCTGAATGGTATAGTGTATAATGTTGCAAAAGCTTTTTATTTCAGATAAATGCTGATCTTTAGATCTTTCTCTTCATCAACGAATTCTGGAAAAAAAAAAAAGAAAATTATATATATATATATATATATATATATATATATATATATATATATATATATATATATTAACTGTTTTAAATGTTGATGTTAATAATAATAATAATAATAATAATAATAATAATGTTTCTTGAATCAGCATACTAGAATGATTTCTGAGAGATCATGTGACAATGAAGACTGGAGTAATGATGTTAAAAATGTAGCTTTGATCACAGGAATAAATTACATTTTAAAATATAGTCAAATATAAAGCAGTTATTTTAAATTGTTAAAATATTTCATAATATTACTACTTTTGCTGTATTTTGGATCAAATAATGCAGACTTGGTGAGCAAAAGAGAATTATTTGAACAATAAAAATCTTACTGTTCAAAAACTTTTGACTGGTAGTGTATATATATATTTTTTGTTTGTTTATTTTTGGAAGTTGGGCATGGCCCGCCTTTGTATGCAAATTGTGATTCAGCCATGCATTGTAGTTTTTATTCCTTTCTTTCTTTTGGATGGTCGACATTTAAAGTTACAAAGGAAAAGATTCAGCACAGATAAAGGAAAAAGCCTGGACATGGCAAATGTTTCCAAATGTTAATGCGTTTGGCTGTTGCATTTAGTGAAGATGTGCCTTTGTTAATTAGATTGGCTCTTGGAGCTCTCCAGTAAATAACCTTCGCTTAGCTCACTCTGCAGAGTGATCTGCAAATGGGTCATCGATTGAGAAGCCTGACAGATAGCGGTCCAAACCCCTTGGTAAAAGACTGAGGGTCAGAAAGGGACCAGAAGATCTGACAACCCTTTGCCCTAGCCAAGGATGAATTAAGTTAGCTTGCTGAAGCTGCTCTTTTAATCCAGGGCTCTCCAGATAGCAGCCTATGTGCTATAATGTTAATTAGAGTTAGCACATAAAAGCAATGTCAACCCATGGGGGTCGATCTGTTCACAGATTGTTTGAAAAATCAATAATAATACCAGAGTGTGGGACTGGCTTTCATTTACTTTTCTCTTTTACTTTTGCCCTTTAACGGTGTGTTTGTGTGTAGAACGGCAACAATGCACCCTGCTCAATAGGACAGTTTGAAGTAACACAGAGTGTGGCGAATTAAAGGCAGACTGAGTACAAGGAAATCAGAGCTGCTTTTTGTCTTTTTAATGTATTCTGCAGTGGATCCCGCAGTATGCTAACAATAGCAGGCTCATAGTAACTAGAAGTGTCACTCGTGAGTGTAACCACTTAGTTTGTTCCCCGCTTATATTTATTTGATTTACCCCCTTGGTTGATTTTCATTATGCATTAGATAGCTTGTGATGCTGTGTGGTATTTCACGGCGCCTGCACTAAGTAACTTCAGCGACTGCCAGCTAAAGGTGACAAAAGCCTATGCTAGCCTTAGGCTAGTTGACGTCTATAACCGAGCGCATTAATTACGTATGTTGCTAATGAGCTTCCGTCTGCTCTAGCATACTTAAGTGTATATGATAATGGCTGATAAAAGGCCTGTAACATTATTCTGTTTTTTGAAAATGCATTTGTTGTGTCCCTTTTGAGTCGAGTGTTGTTTAATTAAGTGTATAAAAATCACAATAAATGTGACTGGATCTAAGCTTTTAAAAACACTGTCAGTTCATAATGCTACTGTATTTATCAAGTCATGAGTCAAGGTCATACATTTGCCAAAAGGCAAATGGCCCATTGTTTGCTTTTTCACAACACTGTTTACGTAAGTTTACATGAAGAGCAAAGTTATTTTAAACATTTTGTTAAAAGCTGCAATGTAGTATAGATTATATACAATTTGGGAAATATGCTTATGAATGAATATGAAATCAGTGCTTCACCAACGATTATTTTGGTAATCAAGTAATCGGCGGATTATTCCGACGATTAATCGAGTAATCAGGTAATTATAATACTTTTTTGAGGTAATAAAAATAGACCAGAACAAGCAATAGCATATTTAAATACATATTTAATAGCAATTACACAATAATAATTGGTTAAAATAAAATATCAAAAGAAAGTAATATGGTTTTATTGAACAAAACTGTGAAAATACATAACGCATTATGAACAACAGAACAAATGTACATTATGCATTATAACAAATGACTGCAGAGGGCGCCAACGGCCTGACGGTTGTTTTTACATTTTACAATGCTATCTAATCCTTGTTTAATATTGACTAAACAACATTTAATTCAAATGTCCACTTAAGCTTCAATATTTGGCCATTTCTTTAGACAGAAATGCTACAGCAGATGTAATTTCTTGTATGTGGACATCAAAACGTGTAAACTGAGTGAAGGGTTGAGATTTTATTTTGAAATCGTGTTGCATAGTTAACGTTAGCATATTGAGAAAAATGATGCATTCTCCTGTAGGTTTATAAATGATTCACCTTACAAATCTGATGAAATGGTGCATGTTTTGTTCCCAGATGGACGTTTTAATAAACCCAAGCTCACAGCAATATGTAGAGATGGATGCTCCACATTCTGAGATGCATGTAACCCACATGTAAATATATTAAAATTGCATCGCATATATTTATTAAATTTAATCGTGGCATATGTGAATTCCCAGTAGTATTATATTTTATTATTATTTCTAAATGGGTTTAATATATCATGCAGCCTTCTGGAAAACAGTCTAATAATTCATTTTATGGATTCTTGTCCATGGAATGCGCCACTTCTGCTATTTTTACGGTTACTCGACATAGGCAAAGTGTAAACGAAGATTCGTGACAGCCTGGGCGTTTTATTTAATGTACAGATACAGTAAGTGTATTAAAGGATTATGAGTAAGCCAATTTTCATGTCTTTTGAGATAAGATTCATTGTAATGTTCAGAAACTTGGCCCATCCAGTCACAATGAGGTAATTAAGAAGTAGGATAGATATTGTTAAATAACTAAAACGAGGTCAAATTGAGTGTTTTACCTGGTTGCGTGTAGCACCTGCTGCTTTGCAGTTCTGAGAGATTTTTTTTTCCTGTTATTTAATTTAATTTAATTTAATTTTTTAGCTATATTGTTCAAATCTGTCAACGTTTTGCAGGCTTTTCAAAGAGGCTGTTATTGAAGAATGGAGTGGTTAAAAACGATACTGGACTCGACAACCCACGTCTCATGAGTAAAAGTGCAGCTTCTTCTTGTTCATATTTAAAGTGGGAGTTTCTTAAAGGCACAGTCTGTTTAATTGAAACAGTCAGAAAGAGATTGGAAAATTGTCATGAAAACTAAAACAGGTTGAAAAGAGGCGCACTTTTCTTCTTCACATACAGTAGATTATTCCCTTGCCTGACATGCAGTTTTCATTTTGATAATTTTTTTGCATGCCTCCAAAAATCTGCTGATGCTAGCATAATAACAAACTCACTCTGACAGTTCTGTTGCATTTTTGTTGCTGCTGGCTGTTGGTGATTTGGTAGATTTCAGGAACAATTATGAATTCATGTTCTTTTCTTCACAGTATATACTTTCTTGCTTGGTGCTGAAGTGATGCACAGTACCCTCTGAAATAGTGATGACTCGGCCTAAAGACATGATGGCAGGTACATTGTGGGCCGAAATTGCTTTGCAATAAATCATAGCATCAATACCATTCATCTTCAGCTATGCTCTAAACACTGACTCTTGAGGCTGCTTGTCACAGCCACAAGAAATCATGCATTTGCTTCCATTTGGGGCTTTTAAATAGCTTTGGCAGTACGTGGTAATTGCATTTCATCAATGAAGTGATTTATAGCCCCCATTAGCTGTTGAATAAATACACCCTCTTTCTATGTGAAACTAAAGCGATAGAACAGTAAACTAAGCAGAACTGAGAGGAACATTTATTTCTAACATATGAATGTGTAGTACTAGACAGGCATGAATTTTCTCTCTTAGACACACTTTCAAATGCTACATATTGTGTGGACAAAAATGAGGGTGAGTAAATGATTACCGAATATTCATTGTGGGTTGAACTGTCCCTTTAAGTTAGTAGTCAATATTTTTATTAGTTACTCCCGAAAACTGCACAAATGCTTAAACATTTATCAACTTAAATGTGTTCCAATAATTCTCCATTCATTTACAGACAGATGCTCAATGGCTTTGACTGCCCCAGGAGTAGCAGAGGAGATGAATTACCGAAGGTGTCATTTCCTGTCTGTGCCATTGCCAAGGCCGCAAGATCACTCTCGCTGTTAAGAGAAGTACTGCTGGCTGTAAGTGCTGCCCCATTGGCCTAACTGGGCCAAAATTCAATTTGCATCAACCAGAAAATCCAATGCTGGGCTTAGAGAGATTTCATCCCTCAAGGTGAAGGAGAGGTGAAGTGGGAAGAGAGAGAGGGAGGGTGGGGCAAGCAGAAAGATATGGCATGAAGCCATCGCTATCACCCAGTGGGGCTTTCTGAGGTGTGTTTACAGCTCTGTGTAGACACAGATCCTCAGTGTGTGTGCGCATGTCAGCTCTGAATTTAATGGGCTTCATATTCTCAGTTTACTTTTAAAACAAGTATACATTTCTGTCATGACAACTCCCCAAGGGATTGACATGGTATTGTACATGACAATGTAAATGTATTTGGTCTTGGCGGAATAGATCTGCTACGCTGCTGCTGCTGCAGCAGGGCAAGTACCGAGACTTGCTAGTGCCACAACATGCTGCTGTGAGCATGTAATAAATATTGCTGCTGCACATATAACATATGAATAACCTCATAGCATACATGAATCACCTCGTAGCAGATCTATACAGGTGGAGCTGGGGGAGGTGGAGGGTTTCTGAAGCATGCTGCAAAACTGCTTATAGCTAGCACTAGTTACATATTTGAATGTTGAGCAGTCAGCCAACATTCAGCCAGCAATCAGCTGTGCCATGTGATGATGTCATTAGGTCAGATTGAGTTAGACCTATCGGGATTGCGCCATCTAGAGTTTCATTCCAGAACTCTGTATTTATACTAGGGCTGTCAGTTTAACACGTTAACTTAATTAGTTATGAAAAAATAACGTGATTCAAATATTTTAACGCAGTTAACGCTCTGGCCCCGCCCCAGACATGTACATCATCTTATATTTCATACAGTTGCCCGTTGACAAATATGACAACTCCATTAATGCAGTTATGCCCTAAAATTCAAGATATTGGTGCAAAAAATGCCCCTGTGTTTTGTCTCATATTTATATATATCACAATATCATATATCACACGATATCACACGGCAGCAGGAGCAATATATGACACGAGTGCTGATTTTGTCCCGATCTATCACAAGCTTAAATGTGATTTTATACAACAGTTCTGTAAATAAGACGTTGATATTGTGTCATATTTTAAACACTATGTTATTTGTTTTTGCTCAATTTTGCAGAGAAGCAAAGGTCACATTAACCGTAAAATGTCCGTCATTGGTGGATTTTTTTTTTTATCAGTGACAGAAAAATCTGAAAGCTGTCCGTCATTTTGACAGATTACACTGAGGGTGATCTATTGTAACTTCTAACTGTAATTCCCACTCCTGTCCAGTTGGTAGCGAGTGCGCTCCAGTGTAGCAGCAGAAGGATCCAGAACAAAAACGAAACTGTCAGGAATGTTTTGCTATGCGTTTGATTACACACAGGCGAGTACACAGAAGCTACAATGATCTATCACGCCACATTAAAGACCGCCAAAACGGTATTTATTACTTGAATTTCCTAATGAAATAGAATTTGAAATCTGAGACTTTGTTTCATATCAAAAGTAACACACATCTTAGCCTATTGTGATTTATTGGATGGGAGGCACACTATGTACTGTTCATTCATCATCTGAAAACAGCATAGACCAAAAGATCGATTGGGATTTGCGAATCGAGATTGGTTCATAAAAATGAGAATCTATTAAAATCGCTGTCAGCGGGGTGTGGTGTTGAACATGATAAAATAAAAGCAATTAAATGTTATAATAATTAAAATATGAAAATTAAAATGACGGGTAATAATAGATTATGTTGGAATTTTTATAACCCTGTCCGTCAAAATGACGGACAATGTTAAAGTCTAACGCAACCTCTGCAGAGAACATATTACCTTTGAACCCAGAGGAAAATTGTTGCATGTCTCTGAGCAACACAGCGATGTTTAGTTTCTGAATGAATCCGCGTTTTGAACGAATCATGTGAATCAATGATTCAAAGGCCCATTTATAAAGAGAGCCATTTACTGAATTCCTGAATGAATCATCCATTTGAACTAATCCAATTTGAGTGAATGACTCATAAAGACATTTACTGCCACCTGCTGGCAGATTTAGTTTCTTATTTAAAGTCTCATTTCATTAAAATAATAATAAGAAGAACATTAAAGGGATAGTTCACCCCAAAAAATCATTTACTCACCCTCAGGTCGTTTTAAACCTTTCTTTTGTGGAACATAAAAGAAAGTATTTTGAAAATTGTTGATAAGCTGTTTTGGTTACCGTAACTTTCATTATATGAACCAAAAATACTGAGGTGTTTCTCAGATTATCTTCCTTTACGTTCCATAGTTTACATTAGGCCGTTACAGCCTAAATGTTTATGTGTAATAAATTTTATGTTAAATCAAATAAAATATTTCTTTCTAAAGCTATAATTTGTAATGTCTACTTGATACTATCTCATTTAACACAAAAATAGCTTTAAATAATCTATTGTGGGTATTTTCACAGTCAAATTTATTTTGTGATTAATTTGATTAATTAGTCAACACATCATGTAATTAATTAGATTAAACATTTTAATCAACTGACAGCCCTTTATACAAATGGCTGTGGACATTCAACCCATGCTACAGTATATTCCATGTATTCTAAAGCCATATGATCATTTTGTGTGAGGAACAGAATTAAGTAATTTTTTCCCACTCTAAATTAAGTCATTTTTGCCTGTCCAACATAACTCTTTTTACCTCTCTACTAAAGCTTGTTAAAGTTAAAACTAAGAAAAAATGTCACACTGTGAGATACAGAATTGCAATTGCAAAATATAAATCATATTGTGAGTTATAAAGTCATAGTGAGGATTATAAAGAATATAGTCACATCGCAAGATATAGTGACATTTGGGAAATGTAAAATAAGTTGCATTTGTGAGATAAAAAGTCATATCACAAGATAAAAAGTGACAATTGGGGAATGCTTAATATAATGTCACATTGTGAGAAAGTTGCATTTGTGGATTATAAATTCACACAGCAAAGTATAAAGTGACAACGGGGAATTGTAAGGTCACATTGCGAATTATAGTCTAAATGGCAAGAAATAAAGTTGCATTTGGGAGATATAAAGTCATGGCACAAGATATAAATAGACAACTGGCAAAAGTCGTGTTGTGATATATAAGTCACAATTGCAAATTTACATCGCAAGATATAGAGTCATATATTAATTTGTAATTACGATAGTTAAAGTCATAATTGTGAGACACTGTAAAGATCCAATAAAATTAAATCTCAATCGTGTAAAAGTCAAAATGTACCTTTTTCTTTTTTAACTCTGATACGGAAATGGTTTGCGTACATATCTTTCTGCTACAGTGGAGATCAAAATTAGAGCAACTTGAATTTTTTCCAAAATACTGTTAACTCTTCGCTGAAAATTTGGAGGAATATCAGCTGTAGGTGTACCACTGTTCTACTAACATGTTTGACAAAATATCCAAGGCATTTCAACAAAACCTTTATTTTATGGAAAACACAGTGATCAAAATGAGAGAACAGTATCCATTGAAGCACGAAAGATTACAACAATTTTAGAGGGTTACAGCTGTCAGAAATAAATAGGAAGTGTAGAGGCCCTTGCTTTAAATGATTTCAGCACATCTGCAGCCGCAGGACATCCCTAGTTTCTCAGACTGTGCTGCTGTGACCTTGGTCCACTCTTCTTCCCTTCTCTTCCGTAGTTTGCTAACTGTAGTGGGTTTCTCAGCCGTAACTTTGTCGCCAAGGAATTCCCAGGGATCAAGTTTAGATCAGGTCTCTGGGCCGGCCATTTCATGCTTTCAGTGTACTTAGCTTCAAGGAACTCATTACCCATTTTGCAGTGTGATGGGGGCATTGTCTTGCATGAAAATTGCAGGCTGATTGCAAGATGCTTGCAGGGAAGGAACCACATGTCGTAAAAGGAGGTTCTGATACCTGACTTGGGCTTCTGTCTTTCCTCAGTTTGACATTGAACAAAATGTTTCCTATCAGACCCAAACTCACTCTCATCATTAAAGTGAACTTTGGTCCAGTTCTCCTCTCTCCACACAACATGCTCTTCAGCAAAGGTGAGCTTAGCCTTTTGATTCTTTCTGCTGTGGAGAGGCTTGGTCACTGCTGCATGTGCTTACAGTCTGACTTCTCTTAAACGTGCCAAGACAGATTCTTACAATGTTCAGTGCTGAACTGACAAGCAATTCCAGCTGCAGTGTTGAACCGATTCCCCATTGAGAGTCTCTGCATTATCCTGTCTTCTAATGCGTTTGTCTTATGTGGATAACCAGCCTTTTTGAGGGACATGAATGAAATGGTGTCATTGTAAAGCTGCAATATTCGAGAAATCACAGATTTGAAATGACCAACTTCTCTTGCAGTGGCTGAAAGGGTCATCCCTTTGACCTTCATCTGGACAATCTCCAGTCACAGAGTTTCAGTCACCTTAGAGCGGCCCGCCATCCTGCAGTCTCAGTGAAAATTGGAGGAATGCTGCCAGTTAAATAGGGTTTGTCATACAATTAAGAAAGTAGTACCAGGTGGCAGATTAACACCAATAACTTGGAATTATCTGTAAGTCTTCTAATTTTGATCTCCACTGTATATTAGAATGGATCCAGATCCGAAAAGAGATTTTCAGTGAATAATGACATGAAAATCACCCAGAGCAATCGCATGGCTTCAGAAGACGTAGAGCGTCATATGGACCACTTGTCTGCTGCTGTTTGTGTTTTGTCATTTTATGTTGCTGTTTTGAGCTCAACAGCCCGGATCCACATTTTCTTTTTGGGTGAACTATCCCTTTAAGGTCAATATGTCACATTATATATGACAAAGTGGCCCAGTGTGACCCTCGACGCAGTGCATCAAGACATGCTGTTTATAAGACTTAGAAACAGACAAATGAGGAAAGGGAAAGGGATGGCCTGAAGTTGAGAAGAGATTGCGAAGATGAGAGAGAGGGCTATAAATCAGACCCCCCCCACTCAGGAAAATGAGAAAAAAAACCAAGAGTGCAGCAGTAAAACCCACTGCTCAGCTGCAGTCATCTATCTACACAAGGACGAGGCTATTAGAGAGATGACAGAGCCATGGACTTGGGTGTAACCACTCTCTCCCTCACTCTCAGTCCCCAGAAGTCTCTTCTGCAATGCTTATTCTTACCGGTAAACACTGTATAGGCCTTATATTGATTTAGGATACCATTCAATGAGAACAGATGGCACCACAGAAAGCCAGCAAGCCTATTCATTACTGCCTTCCCATCAAAAGGCATCTGCTTCATCAGAAACGAGATGTCTTTGCTTATCATGTAACATCCATTAATCAGAGCTGAAACAGTAAATGAGATGACTTGCCACCCCCTTTTGTAAGTACGACCTCGGCACGCGCGGCCACAAGACTGTGGCACATCGTCAGTTGGATCTCCTCTGACAAGCGTGCAGTAATCTGACATGCAGGCCAGCTATGAACGCACAGCCCAATTAAGCTTTGAGTCACGAGAATTAACAGAGCACGAGGACCCTCTGGCCTCGCCCCAAAAAGAATGTAATTTTACCGAATATCCAGCAGAAGTGTTACGATGACGCAGAGCTGACATGCATGCATTATATTACTTATGCAAAGACCAGCTGCGATTTGGGCACTTGTGCACTCGCACAGATGCGTTTCTGCGAACGCATCGAATATATACACCAGTGTGCGTCGTAATAGCATTTAATGAGGACTAAATTGGTCTGTGACATCTTCGAATGAGCTGATCCTATTAGCGACCAATAGCTTTACAGAAGTTGGAATTGGATTTTCTTGCGCAAAACAGAAAACCTTCGGAGAGTTCTAATTTCTTGGAGCTTGTAATATTGATAAGTCTCTGAGGAATGCTGGCTAAGAAGCCTACAGCCAACAATTTATTAAACATATTTGAATTAATGACGATGCTTGAATTAATCTTTGAGTAAAGTGCAGTAATTCACTTTCATGAGATGTAGTGAGGCTTTGAGAGCACGTTGATTGGCTCTGGGAAGAAGAGCAGATGTACTGCATTGCCTCGGTGCTTGATTGTATGCTGTTGTCAGCTATGCTGTTGGCTAACTGTAGAGATAAAAGAGCGTAAGTGGTGATTAAAAGCCTTAATCCAGACTCAGCAGGTCTGGGCGTGAATATGAAAGGCCAATGCTGATGTATGTTTTGTAGTGCTGAACCAAAATGTATATTATTGACTATAATGATGGGCCTATTTAAACAGTAAAATGACTGCGGTAGGCCTACTGTATGTAATTTAGGCTTGCATTATAGTGGGTAATTGACCGAAAGATGCATGAGAGGTAGCTGGAGGTTTCTAAAATATTACATTTTCCTTCTGCAATGTAGTCTTTGCTCAAATACGGCAATTGCTCTAAGTGCAATATTTTTTTCTGTTTGTAAAATGTTTCTGCTACCTAAAAGGTGTTACTGAAATAGATGATTCTTTAAACAGAAAACGGTCAATGAATGGCCATCCCTGAAGCTATATGAATGCCAATCAAACAGCTTAGCTAATCAAAAACATTCTTTTTCTGTCAGTCATTCAGGTTTATGGACAACAGGTTGGCTGACATGTCTGTAAGCTATCACTGAGGTAGGCTCACATACAACTCTGGAATTCAGCTGTCCGATTTTCTAAAGTTGCTCATTCTACTCTGCATGAAAATTACCTCAAATATAAATGAATTTCATAGTTTTGCCTTTAGTTAGATTAGGTTATCAAGACATTTGGGTGTGCACTTCAAAAATAATAAGTGTGATATAACGTTTTTTATTTGTGTCTGAAAAACCATTGTAAACTAAGGGTTTTTGGGAAAAAGGATAACTTTTTTCTTCACATTGTCAAATTCTAAATTCTACTGGTGTACTGTATGTTACAAAAGACATTACTGGTTGTATTTTTCCCATATGGACTTTTAAAAAGTCTTTGTTTAAAACTCATGAATCATAACACAAGGTGAATCATAACATTAAAAACTTTTGAAGCAAAAAGGAAAATAGGAAAATAGACAAAGGTACAGCAGCTTTAATGAGGGAAAGAACTACAATCCCATAAAGCACTGCGAATGACAGTCGTTGGAGAAATAAAACAAATTTATTTTCATTCCAAAATATGCATTTTATGCATATATTTAAGTAGTTGGAATAGCATTTGAGCGGGCGGGCGTTAAAGAGTTTTTTTGCTGCAATTTGTTTGTCATGATTTGTTGATTGGTGGAGATTTCTCTACAAATTCATGAGTAATGTAGTTTTTCACCAGGAATTTCTCAGTCGAACATGTTTATTTAAAAATTATTTTAAATAATAAAATCTTATGGCTTCAGCAAAAGCATACAACTTTAAAGATTAATATGATATTGTTCAAAATAACTTCCCCTATGGAGAAACTGAACGTGATTTGTTTTTCTTCTTTTTTTTTCGTTCAGAATCCAACTGTTTCACTGTATAAAATTGCTGTGACTCAGTTCAATAGCCAGATGGAAGTATTTAGGATAACTTTATCAGAAGTTAGCAAAATTGGCTAAAATCACTTACAGCACTGTTGCAAATTACATGAAAAGTTATACTCTCTTTAATCACAAATAACGTTATTTATCAATTGTTTTTAAGGTGTTTGGAGCTGGAAAATGGAATCACTGTGACCTTCTGGCATGGTAGGAGGCCACATAGGATGTTACAACTCTGCTGTGAGTTTTGAAATGTCATCCTTGTGAAATGTGGATCATTTCAGGCGACAGGTCTGAGGCAGGTCTGCAGGAGCTTTTGGCTGCTTTGTTGTAAAGATCAAACGGCAAAGGATCAGTCCTGAGATTGAGTAACTCCAGCATGAGAGAGAGAAGAGCTTCACCTCGCTGTGACACTGTTGAGGTAGGCTGCCACTGCAGCATATCACATCCACACATTTCCTGCATTCTGCAGACTCACCAGCCGTCACCTACAGTAGCTCACACAATGTGGTCCATGGAAGATTAATGAAGAAATCTGCCTGGGCCAGAGCAAGCGTGTTTATCAACTCAGCAAGATATGAGGGCTAACCGTCAAAGGCTAATTAAACACAATTATTAATCATTAGTGCACGTCGGACTTTGCAGCAGAAATTTTCAACCAAGGCTGTTCTCGACAGGGTGAATCAAATCCTTCCCACATCATGCCGGAATTACACAGAAGGCTGCTGGATTTGCCGCACATGGCCTCTGTCTGCAGCCTCCAACATTTGACAGCACTACATTTTACCATGACTGCCCAGTAATGAGCTGACATTCTCTGGAAGAAAGGAGATTAGTCTTAACTGCCACCACACACAATGGTTTAAAGATAAAACTCTTTAAAACTAATATGATTTTTTGCATTTGAGTGGCAACACATTTTAAAACGTGCCCTGGAATGAAAAACGTGCCCTGCATTTATTTGATGATCAGAAATCCTTCTAATATGCTGATTTGATGCTTGTTACCAGTAGTCTCTTCCTGTTTACTACCAATCATAGCATAAAGTTATGTTGAAAGATACTGTACTATAACACATCCACTGCCATATTATTGCTGTTTCAAAGGCTGTTCTAAATTAGGAGTTGAATGGTAATGACATGCCGTGGCCAGGCTACTTGTGCTGGGTACTGTTGACTATGAGTTTAGAGCAGGATATCTGGGATGAACTGTTGAACATTATTAGAAGGAGAAATCCTCCTCCTCATTTCATGGGATTCAAGGGATCTAGGGGACAGAGTGTCCAAAGTGCCAAAGCACCTAAGTAGTAATCTTTTATATGTCCATCTGAGTAATCATTAAAGCTACATATCATCTCTACGTGACTTAAGAGGTACATTGTAGTGGTTAGACAGTAAGTTCATTAACAGCCTAATGTTGTTAAATCATATACCCAGATAGCACACGTACGTCTGCAAGATGTCTGTTAAAGATCGCTTGATCTGGAAAGCATCTGCTGTGTACAAACGTCTGACAGACGTCTGTAAGATGTCAGTTTTACATACATTCCAAATCACAAAGATCTTAAACATATCTAATAGACATCTATTTGACATCTGATAGGAAACGTTCTATAGACGTATTGCAGATGTGCAGACACTCTAAAAAATATGTCTTCCAGATGTAAATGCATATGTCAAATAGATGTCTCCCAGATGTGTGTGTGCTATCAGTGTATATATATCAGTGGTGTGTTGTGGTGTTCTAAAATGAGGAGGCAAAGTCCTCTAATCTTTTTTTTTTTTTAATCAAGTGTAAATTCATGGCCCAGTCATTTTTTCTTGGTTAAATAAACATTATTTACACTATCAGGAAAAGAAAAAGAAGAAAAAAATCTATGTAATTAATATTTTATTTATTAAATTCAAGTATGAATCTCAGCAAGTTAGTGTTTTTAAGTATTTTACATTTATACCAAAATAATAGCTCAAGCCAATAACAATTTAAACAACGTATTTTATTTGTGAACTTGTGTTCAGCTGTTTTAAATAGTTTAATAGTAAACTTTTTACTTTTTTTTTTTTTTTTTTTTTTTTATTTTACAGATCATTAGCCATCAAAGCTCGGTAAATATTGGTCACAGATAAAGAGATTTACTTTAAATTTCACCAAGCTGATTACTCACTAAAAACTCCCACAGATCATGGTTTCAGTCCATTTCTAGTCTTATTTTGATGTGAGCTGTTTACTTTCCTTTTTAAATTAGTCTTCCCATCAGCACTAGGGATGCACGATATTGGATTTTTGCTATCTATTTGATATCTGAAATGCCTATTTATTTATTTATTTAGCCGATAGCCGATGCCGATACTGATATATTTATTGTTTGGAAACAACACAAAGTCTCTCCTGTGCAGAAATTATAAACAAATTATTTTTAATTTTGGTTAGTTTTAAACAAGAACTTAGAATTAAACAATAATGAAGTTCTTTTATAATGACAGTATACTGAATCTGTGAAAATAACTATAGATAAATTATAGATCTGTCACTGCATTTTTTTAAATTGATGTTTAAAAATGCAGTGGTAACCTTAACATTTTATTTTAAGATTTAACATTTGTAGATGATCTAAATCAAAAGAGTTGTAAAAATTCTGAAAATCTTTTAGAGCTCATAACTTGTTTAAAGAAATATTACACATTAATGTATAAATCAGTATATATGAAATTGATTAATTTACAAGTGTCATGTTTGTGATCTTTTTTTTTTTTTTTTTTTTTTTTTGATGTAAGCTATAGCTTCTGACCTTTAAAGGAACACTCCACTTTTTTTGAAAATAGGCTCATTGTCCGACTCCCCTAGAGTTAAACAGTTTTCAAATCCATTCAGCTGATCTCCAGGTCTGGCGGTAGCACTTTTAGCATAGATTAGCATAGATCATTGAATCTGATTAGACAGATAACATCTCACTCAAAAATGACCATATATAATGATGACATTTTTCCTATTTAAACTTGACTCTTCTGTAGTTACATTGTGTACTAAGACTAACGGAAAATGAAAAGTTGCAGTTTTCTAGACTGATATGGCTAGGAACTATACTCTCATTCCGGCGTAATAATCAAGGAACTTTGCTGCCGTACCATGGGTGCAGCAGGTGCAATGATATTACACAGCACCTGAAAGTGACCGGCACTAAGTTTGTGTAGATGCAGAGTTGCAGCCGGCAGAGTTGACGGCTGCGTAATATCATTGTGCCTCCTGCACCCATGATACGGCAGCATAGTTCCTTGATTATTACGCCAAAATGAGAGTATAGTTCCTAGCCATATCGACCTAGAAAATTGCAATTTTTCATTTTTTTGTCTGTCTTTGTACACAATGTAACTACAGAAGAGTCAAGTTTTAAATAGGAAAAATATCTAAATTTTTTGCTTATTTTTGAGTGAGATGCTAATAGTCTAATCGGATTCAATGATCTATGCTAAGCTATGCTAAAAGTGCTACCGCAAGACCCGGAGATTGGCTGAATGGATTCGAAAATGGTAAAACTCAACTGTTTAACTCTAGGGGAGTTGGAAAATAAGCCTATTTTCAAATAAAGTGGAGTGTTCCTTTAAATCAAACGAACGTGTCATTCTGTATGTACATTCTCAGATTAAATGCAGGGATCCAAAACAGTGAATCTAATCATCATTCAGGCAAAACTTTGCTTCAAGAATGGGCCACACTGCTGACGTGATCTAATTGCTAGCACCCCTGAGCACGTGTGAGTTACTCCTCTTATCGACAAGACATGTCAGCATAATTTACATTATAAAGCCATTATCGTCCGATTCCGATATCAGTCCGATAATATTGTGCATCCCCAATTAACACCATTACATTGTTCATTCAGACTGATTTGTAAATGCGGAACGTGCACAAACACGAGGCGGGATTAACACATGAACCAATCACAGCCAATTATAACCAGTTATATCCAATCATATTGCAATGCAGGCATTGCCTCCTCTGATGTGACTTTCCCCCATTCATTCTTAGTTACAGCCCACCAAACTCACCGCACACTTTAGGGCAGGGTTGTCAAACTCCGGTCCTGGAGGGCCGCAGCCTTGCAGAGTTTAGATGCAACCCTAATTAAACACACCTGATCCACTAACTAATCCACAACTAATCAAGTCCTTCAGGCTTAATTGAAAACTTCATAGTATGTGTGTTGGAGCAAGGTTGGAGCAAAACTCTGCAGGAACTGAGTTTGACAACCCTGCTTTAGGGGGTTTGTTAAAACTAAATGGGCTCAAGGGAGGCGAGAGAGACGCAGACTCCTACTGTAAATTGACCTGCTGGTGTCACTGTTGGACATTGTTTCTTTTAAAAAAAAACAAGTGATTTATACCCTTTTAAAATGTTGCATTTTGTAATATTGGTGTTTTATTTTTATACTATGAATGTTTTTCTCATATCTTGAGGAGGCACTGCCTCCCTTTCTTCCTCTGAGGAAACTCCCCTGATCAAAATATCTAAATTTCTCAAAATATGATAATTTTGTATTTAGATATCCTAGACTTTTTCATTCAGTGAATATAAATTTCTCTGGTTGAAAATGACGAAAATTATGAAATTATGAAGCAAATCACAAATTAATTTTATGATCTTCAGGTCTCCCTGTCCTTTTTTGCAAAGGTGTAAATTTAAGAATCTGGTGTCAATGATTAATGATCCGTAATGAAGATTTGTAAAGACTTAAGACATTGATGTGTCGCTGATTTTTCTGTAAAACAGTTAACGCCCACGGATTAAATTAAACTGGAATGATCCGGAACAACACTCACCTTCGATATGCTCTAGTATATACATAAAGAAAGAAAATACACTCTGGTCTTTATTCAGTGAGTGCATTTGCTTTAAAATTGTTAAAACTTATTTTATTATGCTTCCCTTTATTCAAAAGTAGATGTGGAACACTTGCCTGGAGCAACACAGGGGACAGTGCACCCTTAACCCTGATATCATTTTTATTGTTTCTCTTGGAACAGACTCCAGTGTTAAATAAGCAGGGAAGCTGGACCATCAGTGGTGCTGCAGATAATGATAATGAGGGCAGATCTAATTGCAGTAAGGCTGGTATGCCACCCGCAGATGTCTCACCTACGACTGACCTGCTGTCCGCAGTCATGCTGCGATATGTATCTCAATTTTTTTTCCATGCCATAAAAGCAGTAGGAATATGGGTGTCCATTTTCACACTTTTAGTTCTGCAGCGTGACTTGGCCGACAGTGTGTAATGGTAGTGTTGATCAGACCTTGTAACAAGCTGGCCTCCAGTGAGTCAGCTTGCCTGTCTTCTCTCATAGCCTTTAATCCTGTCTTTTGGAGGAAAAGAAGGAAAAAACAGTGCAGAAAATCCATACCCATCCAGCAGGGCCATCCTCATGGCTTGTGCCTCAAAAGAGCCACAGGGATCGATGGCATTTGTGTAATTGGCTGGCCAAGGGTCTCTGGGACTCCTCACAATGTAATTTCTGCTCTCTTTTTTATCTTGGGCAAATTGATCACCTTGTCAGAAGATTCACCAAACAGAATGCAAGAGAGGTGACAATTTGTTTCTTCAAAGTGCTTCGGTCCTTCATTCTGCACGGAGGGTGCTTTTTGGAGGGTAGTGCTTTCAGAGAATGTGACTCGGAAAACACTGTGATTTTAACCAGGCTCTAGCTTCTGCAAATTCGCAGCGATTAGAGCAAGATTGCGGGCTTTCAGTAAAAATAACATGTTTTAGCCCAAACATGCTTAACAGCAGCATCAAATTGGTTATGTTGGTAGAAGTTTATAGGTCACATTTTATCAGTCGCAGGATGGATTTGCAAGTTGGTTTTATTGCACTTTTACTGGTGTCCAGGATCAGTAAAATGTTTAATGTTTTTTAATGTTTCTAAAGTTTCTAAAGTTCATCAAGGCTGCATTTATTTGATCAAAATAGTTTTATGTGAATATATTTTAAAATGTAATTCATTCCTGTTTTGCAAAGCTGAATTTTCAGCATTATTACTGTAGTCTTCAGTGTCAAATGATCCTTCAGAAATCATTGTAATATACTAATTTATTATCAGTGTTGACAACAGTTGTGCTGCTTAATATTTTGTTGGAACCTGTGATACTTTTTATTCAGGATTCTTTAATAAATAAAAAGTTAAAAAGCACAGCATTTATTTAAAATAGAAATCTTTTGTAACAATATTTACTACCATTTGAAAGTTTGTGGTCGGTACATTCAGCAAGGATGTGTTAAATTGATAAAAAGTGATCGCAAAGACTTATATTGTTGGAAAAGATTTCTATTTTGAAGCGATGCTGTTCTTTTTAACAATTTATTCATTAAAGAATCCTGAACAAAGTAGATAAATAAGCAGCACAACATTTTCCAACATCGATAATAAAAGTAATATATCAACATATTTGAATGATTTTCTAAAGAATCATGTGACACTGAAGACTGGAGTAGTGGCTGATGAAAATTCAGCTTTGCTTCACAGAAATAAATTATATTTTAAAAATAGAAAACCATTATTTTAAACTGTAATATTTCACAATATTACTTTTTTCTTTATTTTTCATCACCTAAATGCAGCCTTGATGAGCATAAGAGAATTCTTTAAAAATCTTACTGATCCCAAGCTTTTGAACGGCGGAGTATATTTATTTATTCACACTACCAAGTTTTTTTTTTTTTTTTAAATAAATTAATACTTTTATAGATTAAAGATGCATTAAATAGAATAAAAGTGGCAGTAAAGGCATTCATAATGTTAAAAAAGATTTATCTATGTATCTAAGTAAATTATTATCATTTAATAATACATTTATAATAAGTTATTGTTAGTTAAATAATTATAATGAGCCTTAATAGAATGGTTTCTGAAAGATCATGTGACTGAAGACTGGAAGAATGACTGCTGGAAAATTCCGCTTAAACTAAAAAAATAATAATAATTAAAAAAAAAAAAAAAATTAAATAGAACAGTTGTTTTAAATTATAATACTATGTACCGGTAATAAATATGTAATAAATGTAGCATTGTAGCTTTAAATATCTGTAAATATATACATGTTTATCAGAGAATCCCCAAAAATGTATCACGGTTTCCATAAAAATCACAGCAACTGTTTCCAAAATTCATAATAATTATAAATGTTTCCTGAACACCAAATCAGTGTTATTTTGGTATAATCATTATAATCATTATAATAATTACATTAAATTAATAATACGTTATATATAATAATAAATTATTTATTGATTATTATTAAAATTATTTAAATTTAAATAATTTATTATTAAATTATCAAGTAATTATAATGAGCATTATTAGAATGATTTCTGAAAGATCATGTGACTGAATACTGGAGAAATGACTGCTTGGCAATTCAGCTTAAATAGAATAAAAATAATAATAAAGAAAAAACTTTAAAATGTCAATTTAAATAGAACAGTTTGTAATATGTAATAAATGTACATAAATAAAATAAATGTAGCTTTGGTGGGCATAAACAAAAAAATCTATAAATATATAAATTAATATCTGTAAATATTTAAATATGCAATATCTGTAAATATATAAATTAATTTGTAGCAATACAAAGTCATATATAATTAACAAACACACAAAAAAGTGTATATATTTATATTTACTTTTTCCACTATTTTCCACTATACTGTAAATTAAAAGAACTGAAGAATTTAAAAAATAGATTTCTAATTTCTAAAACAGATTTTGAGTTTGAGCTGAGGTTTTTAACGTTAATATTTGTTAGTTAGGAATCATATATCACGTTAAAGTGAGCCCAAACTAACCAGCAAATTTAGATTTGTATCTGCCAAACCAAATCGCCTTCTGTGTTATTAAACCTTGCGTTTGTTTAATCACTCCTTTGATGCTGTCATTTGGCAATGATAACCAAACCCTAGTCAATGTTCATCTGTTGTGCTAAGCAGTATTCATGCTAGAGGAGCTCTACCTGACTCCAGTGCTTATAGCTCTCTATGCCACCTGCTAGCGTTAACCATGGGAGATTTATTCAGTGCAATTTGAGTGGGACTCCACATGGAAATGAAGATGGCAAAGAAAAAAGGCGAGGTGAATGGGGGCGAGACCACTGTATGTCCGCAGCATTCAATTAAATGCAAATGTTCCTCTCCAGTGCTCAGTGAGAGGGGGCACCTGAGGGCTCTCTCTCTCTCTCTCTCTCTCTCTCTCTCTCTCTCTCTCTCACTCGCTCTATCTGCATCTGTCTCTCTGTTTCTCGCAGCGCTCCCTAGAAATGTCAAAGCTGTCACTCAGATTCTTCTCCATCCTCTGATCAGCTATTATGCGAAGGGACATTTGACTACTTTCCATTGGCTATAGTACAAAACATGCCAAAGGGAAGGTTTATAGGAATGTTAGCTCACAGAGGAGCTTTGTGGAGGCATGATGGGAGAAGGCTGAACATTTAGAAGGTCGCTGACTTAATAATGTTGCAAAACGGAGTAATCCGATGGTAATATTTCCTATCTCAGAGCATCTGCCCTGCATTTTCTGTGTGTGCGACATAGATTAACCAGCATTTCTAAAATGCTCAGTGTTGAAGTACATGTGATTTTTCAAATCTGTTTTCCCATTTGATTACCCTGCTGGTGGAAATGACAGTCGAACAATCTGCTGACCTATTTTTCTCTATATTTGAACCAATTCCATCAGCTCCTAGAAAACTTAAACTTTGAAAAAATGGTTAAAACTTGAACGTAAAAGCCCATAGCTCATTTTCCGTGCCTACTGCTTCCTCATATATTATGGATGCAGTTCCTGGATTTAAAGAGGACACCGGCTTTAGTTCACTCTCTGTATGTGTGTTACAGGCAAAGAAAACCTCAGGCGCTGACCCACTGCAAACTCTCACTGACCCTCGAGAAGCTCACTAGGTTAGTAATACTTATAGCAGTAGGCCTATGGGAATTCTCCATTACACCAGCTTTTAACCATGGCCTTCATAGTGGGAATTTTTGATGAGGTCTTAAGTCAGAAATGTAAATGGGAAGCTTTGATCTATACAGGCGACCTGAAAAAAAAAAAAAAAAATCACAGGGAATGTATGTTCTTGGGACTTTGCATGATTAGGGAACAAAATAGGCTCGTTTAAATCACATGCTTTGAATTATTATTATTATTATTATTATTTAAACAAATAGTCACTGAAAGGAGTTACTCAACCTGATAATGTGGAGTTTTTGATTCTTTGTGTGAGAGCCTTAAATATAATGTTTTAGAATTAAGAACGGTTATTTGTTTACAATAATAATTGTAAAGCATAATAATTATTTTTACTAGTAAATACATGCAGTCACAGACTACATTTGTTTTTGAGGGTAATATCAATTCAATAAATTAAGTCAGAAAAGTCATCAATCAAATCTAATATTATGGTACTAAAATTTAATGAATAATTGAAAATATTTTTTACAATAATAAATGTAAAGCCTAATTCAATAAATTAAGTCATAATTATGATAAAAAAAAAAAAAATTTGGGATAAAGTCAGGAAGGTCAAAGACCTCTAACCAATGTTATTGTAAGCTATAAACTATTAGACTATAACTAAAATTGTTATTTTAAATGATTTTTAATCTATCATTTTGGTAATTAATTAAAAATGTTTAAAAAAATCAAAAGCATAATATCAATTCAGTAAATTTTGTCAAAATTATGACAAAAAAAAAAGAAATTTTAATTGTTGGATACAGTCAGGAAAGTCAAAGACCTCTAACCATTGTAAACTATTAGAATAATAACTAAAAATCATTTAAAAATATTTTAATCTAGCATTGTGGTAATTAAATTGAGTTAATAATTTAAAACAAATTACAATAATGTAAAGCATAATATCAGTTCAATAAATTCTGTCAAAATTGACATATTTATTTATTTTTTGGAAAGTTACAGATCTCTAACCATTGTTATTGTTAACTATAAACTATTAGAATAATAAAAATCTTTGTTTTAAATTATTTTGAATCTAATATTTTGCAATAAGAAATGTAAAACAAAACATCAATGTAATAATTTAAGTCAAAATTATGACAAAAAAATACATTTTTATTTTTGGTTACAGTCAGGAAAGTTAAAAACCATCATTACTGTACATTTTAAACTATTAGAATAATATCAAAAATCATTATTTAAAGTTATTTTTAATCTAATATTTTGGTAATTAAGTCAATAATTAAAAACTTTTTTAATAATAATAATAATAAATGTTAAGCATAACATCAAAATAATAAATAAATTCAAAAATATAACAAAAAAGTTCATTTTAATTTTTGGATACAGTCAGTAAAGTAAAAGATCTATAACTGTTGTTATTGTAAACTATAAACTGTTAGAGTAATTACTAAAAATCATTATTCTACATTATTTTAATTTAATATGTTGGTAATAAAATTGAGTTAATAATTCACATTTTGTACAATAATAAATGTAAAGCATAATATGAATTCAATAAATTATGTTAAAGAAAAGAAAAAAAAAACAAAACAAAAAAAACCCTGAATTTTTGGTTGCAGTCAGCAAAGTCAAAGACCTCTAACCATTATTATTGTAAACTATAAATTATTAGTATACTAAAATTGAGTTAATAATTAAAAACATTTTTACAATAATAACTATAAATCATGATATCAAGTCAGTAAATTCTGGCAAAAATTTTATTGTTAACTACAAGTAATAATTGAAATAAAGCTGAAATAAAAAAATAGAAATTAGAAATTTTGCCTTGGCAACTAACTTAAGTACTAAAATTAATAAAATACGATTTTAGATCTTCAAGTTTCAAGGTTCTAATCCCTGTAAAAAACAACAACTAAAAAACTGTGCACTTTTTAACCTTATTTGTGGAAAAAACAATAGCATAAGATGTAAAAAAAAGCATATTAATATGTGGGGGAAGAAGTGTGACATAAAATGGTGGATAAAATCAGCCACTGCATATGCATTTGCTGTCAGCAGGGTAGATTTTACAGAGCCCTTGTGCCATTTAACAAAGTGGCTCTTTCTAACAGGAATGGGGTGCTATGAATATGAATAGGAGTAGGAGGTGTTTAATCTTCTGTAAATAAGAGGCAGACTACACCAGGGATCACAGGAAGATGCTGGATTAGCACATGATAAAGAGGGAGAAAGGAAAGCATGTGATTTGAGACAGGAGTTGCTTTCTCATCATGGTGGCTTACAGAGCTGCGTACGTGCCAGTGTGTTTGTCCTCCTCCCCGACTGCTGGTAAAGAAAGCAAAGCAGGCCTAAATAGCCAGTAGTGTGCTAAGCTTGAGGAGCTGCTTTTAAATATGCAGTGAAGAAAAGCCTCACACAGTGTTAAAACATGAGACTGACAGCATCACCACACACAGTCTGATTTTGAGAACAAATCTTTCCCGCCATATGGTCCTACATGAACAATGTTAGTGTCAGTGTGCCTAAAAGCTTTATTTTAAACAGACAAATTGGGGTACAGTTATGCCATATAACAATTTTGCTGTATTGCTGTATCCTCTAATAACGATATTCGACTTGTTAGTCGCTAATAAAATACGTACTTAGGCTAAATTATTTGTAAGAGTTATTTCTAGAACATAGATATCCATGCTAGGAAAATGTTGTGTTATTGACTTTAGCAGCTGTATGCATTAGCCTAGCATGAATGCTAACTCTCTAGTCCTTGGTTTTTGCTAATAAATACATGCATTTATAGGCTATATTGTTTTTGAGGGTTAATTCCAGAATACCTTTTCATTTCTTGCTAGGAAATTTTTACATTATTGACTTCAGTGGCTATATGTGTTAGCCTAGCATGAATGCTAACTATCCTTGGTTTTCGCTAATACTGAAAATGCATGGAGGCACAGGCTACCCTGCTGAAAAAAAACAGCTAAAACCAGCCTATGCTGGTTGGCTGGTTTTAGCTGGCCATCCAGCCTGGTCTTAGCTGGTCATAGCTGGTCAGCAGGCTGGTTTCAGAGGGGTTTTGGCCACTTCCTTAGCTGGTCAGGCTGGGAGACAAACAGGAACGACCAGCTAAAACCAGCCTAGCCAGGCTGGGAGACCAGCTAAAACCAGCTACTTCCAGCTTAAACCAGCTAAGACCAGCCAGCTAGCCTAGGCTGGTTGAGGGTAATTATCAGTATACCTGCATATATTGCTAGGAAATGTTTACATTATTGACTTCAGCAGCTGTATGCACTAGCCTAGCATAACTGTCTAAAAGTCTTTGGATTTTGTTAAAGCTGAAAACAATGCCACATGCCACATTGTTTTTGAGGGTTATTTGCAGAATAACTTTGCCCATCTTGCTAGGAAACGCTTATTTATTGACTTAAACGGCTGTATGCATTAGCCTAGCATGAATGCTAATACTATAAACACATGTAGTCCCAGGCTACATTGTTTTTAAAGGTTATTACCAGAATACCTTTGCATATCTTGCTAGGAAATGTTTACATTGTTTATTTCAGCCCTTATATGTTTTTTTTATAGTAAAAGTGTAGTAACAATGTTTTTGGTGTATTGATTACCATTTGTACTACACTCTCAATAAAAAAATGTACAGTTCTGTCACTGGGGCGATACCCTCAGGTACAAAAGTGAAAAGGTACAAATATGTACTTTTTAAGTACTAATACACTCTTAAAAATAAAGGTGCTTTAAAAGGTTCTTCACAGCAATGCCATAGAAGAACCATTTTTGGTTCCACAAAGAACCATTCAGTCGAAGGTTCTTTAAAGAACCATCTCTTTTTTTTTACCTTTTTATAATCTGAAGAACCTTCTTTCGCCACAAAGAACTTTTGCGAATCAGAAAGATTCTTCAGATGTTAAAGGTTCTTTTATGGAACCTTTTACACAAAAAAGGTTATTCTATAGCATCGTGAAGCACCTTTATTTTTAAGAGTTTATGTGCCTTTAAGGTACCAATATGTACTTTCAAAGTACTAAAATGTACCTTTAAGGTACTAATATGTACCACCCCAGCGACAGAACTGTACCTTTTTTTTTGACAGTGTACAAATACCATGGTTAGTATAGCACAATTATGGTTAATTTGTGGTTACCATGGTTTAACTATAGTAACCATTGTTTTTTTGGTTTTATTTGTGGTAAAAACCATGGTTAAATTTTGTAAGGGAAAGGCTGTATACGTTAGCCTAGCATGAATGCTAACTCTCTAGAAGACCTTAGTTTTTGCTACTGTAAATACTTTAGGCATATTTCCAGAATACCTTTGCATGGAAACTTTTACGTTATTGACTTCAGCAGCTGTATGCGTAAGCCTAGCTCTTTAGAAGCCCATTGTTTTTACTGATGAATACATGCAGTCACAGACTACATTGTTTTTGAGGGTTATTTCCAGAACCTTACACTCTTAAAAATAAAGGTGCTTTAAAAGGTTCTTCACAGCGATGCCACAGAAGAACTATTTTTGGCTCCACAAAGAACCATTCAGTCAGCGGTTCATCTCTTTCTTACCTTTTTATAATCTGAAGAACCTTCTTTCGCCACAAAGAACCGTTTGTGAAACAGAAAGGTTCTTCAGATGTTAAAGGTTCTTTATACTTAAGCGGCTGTTTGTGTTAAACTAGCATGAATTCTAACTGTCTAGAAGTTCTTGGTTTTTGCTAATACTGTAAATAGATGCAGTCACAGGCTACATTGTTTTTGAGGGTTTTTTCCCGAAATCTTGCCAGGAAAAATGTATGCTATTTACTTCAGCAGCTGTATGCGTTAACCTAGCATTAATGCTAATTCAACCTTTGGCTTACATTGTTTTTGTGGGTTATTTCCAGAATACAGTTGTGTATCTTGTGACTATAGTCCTTGTTTAGTATTTGGTTTGTTTTTTGTTTTTTTTTCTGAATATATGTGACATTTCAACTGACAAACCTCTGAGTATGTCTTCCTTTATTTTATTCAACACTTGTCTTTTGCACGATAGGCCGTTAAAGTGTCCAGCTTCTCAATCCTTTTACATGTCCGGCCATAAAGAGGGCAGTAAAATGCTCTGGCCCTGACCCTGCTTGTATTTGTCTACACATCAATAAAAGCTGGTTAGATCTCCGGCGACAGCCACATGGTACAAGCATTCAGGAAGATTTGTGGGTCGTGCCCCCTGCGAATAAAACACTAACCTATATGGCATCAGCTTACGTGAGGAGTCTTCTTTCCTCCTTCCTTCAGTCTGACTGTTTTTCATCTTCACTCTAATTGCAGAAAGGTGTTTGGGAAATTATCTTGGCACAATCCCCAAATGACAAATTAGTTTGCATTAGTGTGTGGATCCATCCAGATCTTTCCAATTACTTCCTGTATGTAATCAGACTTATTACAGAACCCTGCTGTGTTTGAGCGGGTTTTTCTATCATCGCAACATTCAAGGAGAAAATAAAGGTTTTGCGAAGTGTGGGAATACGCTGATCCAATTTTTGTCTTTTTATCGGCAATGAGTCTGCGTAAATCAGAGGAAGTTTAAGATGGGAACTGTCTGCTTTTAATAAATGGCCTGGCCATAACTTTTCTTTGGGAAACAAGCGTATTGAAGAATATAATTTAATTTCTCGTTTAAATGGCTCAATGAATCAGATAAGGGTAGCGCGCTCGGAGGCAAAGGATGGCACATGAAATTAAATGGAAGCGAAGGAAGGTGGGAGTGTAAAATAGGGGACGTCAGCATCAGGCATGTCATTTAAATCAATGTACTACCTATCAACACCAGCACGCTTTGCAGCCGCAGATGTATCTCCCTTTATAAGACTGTTCCGCTTTCCTCTTTGGAGAACTGTAAAATCAACACTTTTTGATGAAAACTGTAGTGCCACAGAATTGGAGAAGTCATCATAAAATTTTAAAAGGCCCCTGTTCCTTTGGACATTCATTTATTATTCTGTTTGTTAATTCTTTTAGCTACCAGTAGGGTTGTCGTGATACTTTTTGATTTTGTCTTGCAGTAGAAAAACAGCTGAAGTGTCAGTATTATTGTTATAACATAACCAAAGTTGTTTGGATGTGCTGTTTCCTATTCTGTTGTTTAAATCTGTACAATTTTAATAATATTTAAAATTGTATTTTTGCTAAAATTTGCCAAATTTGTATTTTTTTATTTATTTGATTTGATTTTTTTCATTCATTCATTCATTTATTCATTATATTACAATATGGTTTTGTATTATTATATTTTATTATATTATATTATCAAATTTGGTTTGACCCTTAAAAGTGCAGTATGTAATATTGACAGTTAGCAGTTAAAATGGGTACTGCAGTCCAAATTCAAAATATTGTTTCTCCCTCCATCTCCTTATCAGACACGACGCTTAGGTGGGTTGCCAGATTGAGGACACGCAACAGGAATGAGCACAGCTGACAATGGATGGTGACGAGCTATACACTGTAAGTTTATGAGTTGGTTTATCCTCAATTTAATATGTCTCTGGTCATAGAGCTTTTTAGATTAATGCAGAGGCTTTTTTATGTTGGGTAGAATCGGCGATCTTTGAGCCAATTCGTTTGCTGCCTTCAGTAGGTTCAGTATGCTGTGTTTTTCACCAACTGGCAACCCTGGGTGTCGAAATACTATTGGTTAAACTGGCAGTGTGCAAAATCACACAGACAAAAATAAAAACAGACATTCTGACATGGAACGCTGTAACAGCCAGAGTACAGCAGAGCATTACCAGTTGACGCCACAGGGTGGCGCCCCCTTTTTATTTTGTCACTGCGTATCACCTTTAACCCCAAGTCGACTTCCTTGACTCCAGTAATGTGGACGCTGGTGAAAGCTACAGACCCCGAACGTTCTGTCCGGTTATTATTTTGCCGAAGGTAATAGTTTATATGCCGTGAGACCTGGCTTGTACGGTCTGTATCTAAGAATAAATGTGCAATGTGGACATCCCTCCACTTTGCCTCCTGCCTCGCTAATTTCTTTCAGTACCGGAGTTGTACTAATAGCTTCGTGGCTTGGCTTCCCTCCTTCACCACGTTACAATGCACATTTTCAAAGTAGAATAACAGTATGTGAATTTAGCATGTTTCCTAAATAACTGTATGTATTATGGTGTTTTTATGCTTTGGTACAGTACAAATTATATATAGCACCTTTAAAAAGAAGTAGAATGTATACTACCATCCAAAAGTTTGGGGTTGATAAGATTTTTTTTAATGTTTTTGAAAAAAGTCTCTCACCAAGTAAAAGTAAAAAAAAAAACAAAAACGTGATATTGTAAAATATTATTATTCCAGCTATTGCTTCAGTTTTCACTGTCACAGTATCTTTCAGAAATCATTCTGATATGCAAATTTGGTGCTCAAGAAAGATTTATTATCATTAATGTCGAAAAATCGTTGCACTGCTTCATTTTTTTGCTAAAACCATGAAACATTTTTGTTTTGATTTGTAACAAAGTAAGACCTCTACTGTCACTTTTAATGCAATTCAGTGCATCCTTGCAGAATAACAGAATGAATTTCTTTTTTTTTGGAGGTAAAGGAGAGATGGCTTTAGATCGATGGCCACTGTGTCATCTTATAAGGCAGACTAGGATATTAAAGCTGGCTGATTCACCTAAATATTTGATGAAAACTGAAATGCAGATGTTTGCTTCAGCATCCCCTTATAAAGTACATATCTGCATTTGTTCAATCATGCACAAACAGAGTTACGTAAGTTTGTTTACACTTTTGGCCCAGAAGCTTAATGGACGTGCGTTTGATGGTCTGCAGGGACGTAAACATGCATTCGGATAACAAACAAGTGCTACTGCTCTCGCACGCAGAAGTCTCACTGAATGCGCAGCGACCCATCTCTTCCATTTTATCCATGCTCTTTGGCCACAAGGGGCCGAGGGGTTGTGCGAGCGCACGAGCGTCTGCGTGCGATGATGCTGATGGTGGTGATTAAAGGCTTCCATTCCTTTGGGAGATGCAGGGAGGAGTGCCACTTAGTCTCTCACTGGGCGCAGATGGCCCGTGGCAGGATGGATCATGTCACATGGCGCCAGGCGAAACGGGGGCAAGGTGTCCCCTCCCTGCTCTTCTTCGCTCGCCGTGTGACCTGTCACCAGCCATCGATGTCAGGTGTCGCTGCAGGAAACGGACTGCTCATTAGGTTTGCCTCAATTTCCTCCACCTTCCTGCACCGAGAGGAACAACATTCAATTTGTGTCACTCATTAAGCGTTTTATTCCCACTGACACTCCGCAGAGGGTCACACTGCGCTCCAGCTCGCAATAATGGGAATTACTCATCTTTATAAGAACGATTTGTATCGTTCCCAGAAAGAAATGCCACCCTCAACGTGAGGGGACAGCTTGTGCATGAAGGTGAGAGCGTGTGGCCCAAAGTTGTTAACATTCATTCTGAGAGACCTAAGTATAACTGTCTGCTGTCTAGGGAGGCGTTTAGCACTGTCCACTTGGTTTTTATTCTGGTGTGAACATTTTTGCGGCGGATAAATTTAGCCGACTGGCTATCTTGGGGTTGTCGATGCAGCTAAAATCCTGTCTCTTGCTGTATTTGCATGTCTTAAGCATGTCTTCTGGCAAAACCTGTTTTATAATTAGTATTCGGTTACGGTCTGATTGGTCACAGCCGGTTATCGTTTTATATTATAACATCTATGGCATGAAAGGCTGGTGGCAGTCACTATAAGATCAGCTGGCATATGTTGAGATCAGTTTCTTGTGTAAATGTCACATTTCCACATGTATTTGCATAGTATTTTGCAATAATTGTTTTCCTGCTAAATGTCATCCACAAAAGCTCTTATTATAGTGGAATTTATATTAAATACTACAATTACGTCTCTTGTCAGGAAATTAAGAGAAGCAATAGTTCACGAGTAAGGAGAAAAAAACGTCAAATTCTGATATCATAATGCACATGCCAACCTTGAAACGTGACTAACGCGGTAATGGAAAACTCAGCGTGCCGAAGTGAGACTGGCCATCCAATTTATGGATATCAGTGTGACCATTATGACTTTAATGGCCTTGGCTTGTGGGAATAATTGCATTTCTATGGTTGGGCAAGGGCATGTCTGAATGTGGTAATAAACATGCATGTTCTCCATTTTGGCTCAAAAATAGAAGGGGATGTGAACGTTATGCTTGAGTAAGATGTGGACTAGAATAGCAGCTTAGAAAATTCATGCACGTGGCAGGGTGCCATGTACAAATACGGCCATTATTATGCACCCTGCATATATAGGCAGGAAGACGTATGCTTTCTTTAGAATATGTTTGTACAAGTAAACTGTGTTTTATGCTTATTCATTGTACATTTAATTGCATGTAATTTTGGAGTAGAATTGCTTGCCATGAAGGGATGCAAATTTATGCGTGTCCGTGATGTTAAGAAATATGCTCTCTACACAGGCCGACACTGCCTTTTGCTTGACAATAAGGATGTCCTGATGGTGTGTGATGGTTTCAGGCCAGTTACAAGATGTGTTACTTGCTGGGTTGACATGTTCTTTTAATTTTTGTTGCCTGTGTTCAGTTTAAAGTCTTGCAAACCTAAATATTAGGATTTCGTGAATTCTAATGGTTTATATAAATATGCTATTTCCAATAAAAGCCAGCATTTTCACTAGGGCTAGTAAGTATATTTGCATGGCAAGCAGACAACATCATGTCTGACTGAGCTAGCAGAAGACAAAAAAGGAAAAAATTATTGTATTGAGCTGTGCTTTGTATAAGCCTTGATTTGCTATCATGTTGTCCTCTGTTTATGAGTCACTTCCTTTTAATTTAATATACTGGGGCACCTTATAAATAATTCAGCTGCATACCTTCTGATATTTCACAAATGCCTTGAGCCGTTGGAGGAGACAGCAGCCAGTCTGTCTCACTCTTCCATGTTAGGCCATTCTACAAAGAAAAGTCCATCTGTTCACTTAAGTCCTGGTTTGCTTCTGGAAGCGGCACCTTAATGAATGTTAATGAGAAATTGTCCAAACATTTTGGAAGTTGAAAACCAAAATTTTCAACAAGGTTGCCATATCCACTCAGAGTCTCACTTTTTTCTTTCTTTTGTTAATAAATTTCCAAGATGATCAGTTGCTCTGACAGTGCAATCTTCTCGCTCAGCCAGTCTGATGCTGTGATTAGTATTAATTGGACTGAGTCAAAAATGCAGCGATGACCCCGGCTAAGCTGCCTGTGAGAGCAATTAATGAGAAGAGATGCCTTAGTATTCATAACTGAGCTCGCCTGAGAAGACAGGAAGAGAATTTGCAGGACAAAGCAGACTATTTTTGTAACTTTTTTTCACAGCAGGCCTTTTTTAATGAACTGTTCTATTGCTATAGGCCTGCAAGGATATATTTAAGAATTTAGGGGAAAGTATGCATAATGTGGTTACTGAAGCAAGTTCTTTTGACTTCCTCATTAAGAAATACACTGATTTCTTTATCTAAAAAAAAAAAAAAAAAGTTTTATCTCTCTTCTACATGTCTTTTTGGTTTTCTTTGTATCTGAGCCACATTGCTAAAGCATGTTCTCACAAACTAAGGCAAAAGGGGATTCTTTTCTCTTGTTTGTACAGGCAAATTGATTTTTCTGTATGTCCAAATGAATTCAGATGTAACACTCACAAATGACAGCGTGAATCAGACAATAAGCATTGTGAGTTGAAAACCAAAGTCATAAAAGATTTGATTCAACCAAGTGCGAGAGTAAACAATTTTCCACAAAACAACTCAAAATCTTTGTAGCTTGCTGCAGTGCAGGGTAAGATTAAAAACACATTGTCAAATCAAAGTTTTTCAAACAGAGTGATGTGTTATTGCTATTTTATGTCTTTTGGTGCTTTCTCTAAAATTACATTCATGCCTTTTAAGTCAGTGTAATAGATGTGTTAACATCACACACTGAAAAAAAAAAAAGATTTATAAGTGCTTATTACTTGCCTTATATATTTGTGAACATATGTTGAGCTATTATTTTTAATAGTTAACTTTTAACTGTTTTTTTGTTTGTTTGTTTGTTTTTTTCCAGATCATCAGTCATCAAAGCTTGGTAAATATTTTTCACAAATGTGGAAGGCTGATTACTCACTAAACTCTCCCACAGATCATGCCATTTTAAGTCTTATTTTGATGTAACAAAGTGGTTATATCAATATGTGTGTGTTGTTTACTTACTTTTTTAAATAAGTCTTCCAATTAACACCATTATATTGTCCATTCAGAATGATTTGTGAACATATGTGTACGAACACAAGAGTCGAAGTTAATCGCATGAACCAATCACAGCCAAACATAACCAGTCAAATCCAATCATATTGCGATGGAGGCATTGTCTCCTCTTATGTGATTTTCCCCCATTCATTATCTATTACCTACCCCCCCCCCCAAAAAAACCCACCGCACGCTTTAGGGGGTCTGTTAAAACTCAATGGGCTCGGGGGAGGCGAGAGATACGGGCTCCTGCTATAACTTTACCTGCTTGCGGTCGCTGTTGGACAGTCTTACTTTAAAAAACGAGTGATTTATATAATATATATGTTTAATCATGGTTCCCACGCATCCTGGAAAACACATGGAAAATGGAAAATGTCCAGAAAAATCTTTAGTTGTCCTGGAAAATGATTATAAAAAAAGGAATTGTGTTCTCCTTTAGCCAAGCCTGAAACAAATAATGCTAGCAGTAGAAAATGGTTTAACTGCCTTAAATCGTAACTGGCCAGTTTCTGCTCCAAACGCGCAATTAGCAGTCAACTCTTTTGTTTTATTTCAGCCGATCTCTGTTCCACAAACTGTATTGCAAGCATTTTCCAAAATGTCATTTGTGTGGAAATATGATGAAGTCTTTAAACGGGACATTAACAAAGGCCAGAGATACTGAAGGTGAATGCAAAGAGCAAATACTGGCAGAGCAAGCTCACTGTTCACGACGTGTGAAAAATTGGAAGAAAATCCATCAAATTTAATCGGGGGTGTTTATATGAATGTATCTCTAGGGGAACTCAGAAAAGCTTAGGTGATATTTTCTTTTCATCTTTCCACTGTATTATCCATACTAAAGTATAGTGCTAGGTTAATGCTAGGTGCAGTGCTGCTTTGTTTACAGCGATAACTAGGGAAATGCTGTATTGCTGCTGTTCCATAAGCACCACCTGCTGTCAGAGAGTGAATTTGCGCTCTCAATCAACCAGTGAGCTGTTTTTGTTTCCTGCAGATATTTTTTATGTAGCATAATTTTATAAAGATGAAGTTTAGACCATTCTGTTTTGGCTTCAGATTTTGAAATTAGATCAGAAACTGCTCATACATGTAGATACGATATAATTCCAATATCGATATGAACAATATTTTAGAAAGCCTCAGAATTACTGCCAACTGTCTATACAGACTTGGCAGATTGGCCAGAATGAATTTGCCAAACCTCATTCTATAAAAATATGTAATATTTTAGAAAAAAATGGTACAAATAAATTAATGTTAACCTTTTATTTGTATTTAGCCTTCATACAAACAAAAAAATCACCATCAAATAAACATAAGCCTTTTAGACTCAACCTATTAATGTTAATATATTAACTAAACTACAGTATATAGGCTGATTATTCTTATAGATTGAAAGAAAAGTGATTCAGCCAGAATAAAGAATATGAAAGCTCAGAGTTGCTACAGAAAACAGAAAAAAAGAATGAGCAACAACAAAAACATGCTGGAAACAGGGTTATTGAAACTACCACATTCATTATCTGCCAGTAAGAGGCGCTTTTGGCGCGGCAAAAACATCAGTTTCCCTGGTAACTAAATAGGTAAATAAAATAATTTTATACTTCCAATACATTTTGTTTATATTGCTATGGTATTGAAATTGGTTCAGAAATGTTGTAATGTATAATTAAGAGCTCATATTAAAGAGCTGATTTTATAGTTAAGGCATGGCCATAAACTGTATGTTTTTAAAGACTTCTCAAGAAAGGACTATATTACCTTAGGGCGCATAATTAAAATAAAAATGTCCTGGAAAATGATCACCGAAAAAGAGTGGGAACCCTGTTAATGCGCAGACAATCCAAAAAATGTTAAATGAAGAAGCAGTTGTACTGACCTGATGTTTGTTCTCTACAGTGTACGATAGCATTGTTCTGTTTAGCTACAAAATGAAATGTTAATGGCTGACTGTTTGATAAATCTTTTCGAGTTGTTTTACTGTCACTGTTTGCGTTCATCATCATGCTGCAAGATGGCAGACTGATGTGTTTGCTTATTCACAGATATGCCCTTGAGGCTTGCGAGCAGTGCTCTGTCTTCACCTCCTTCTTCAGACGTATCCGTGGCACTCTCAGCACAAAACATATTCATTTCTGACAGCAGTGCAGCATACTATATATCTATGCAGATATGATGCACAACATACTCGGTCTTATTTGTCTTTATGTAGGGTGCTGTAAGGCTATGGACGTCACATCCCGTTCCTGTCTTTCACTTTGATTCAGTTTGACTTCTTAGCTCCTTTAGCTGATTTGTTTGTATATGTGCTTACAGAAATGCAGCACACAGACAGAGCAGTGAGTCTTTGTGCGTGTGTGGTGATGGGCTGTGTTGTGACAGTGCAATTTTTTTCTTTCTGTTTGAGACAGATGTCTGTGATCTTTCCTGCCCCGAGTTCATCTGCCCTCTTCAGCGAGTACAAGAGGTGAAGTCCAGCAGCCCTTATGACCCTATTACGCATATGCTCGCTCACATTTGTGCCCAAACGCACATACACACGTGGCTCATTTGCTGTACTGCTGTTTCCCAGCAGTCAGGAGTAAACCCTTGCTCGTGGATGACCAAGCCAAGGCTGATTTTTAGAGGGAGTGAGATACAGGGAAGAAAAATGGAGAGTGTACCTTAAAGGGAGAGTTCACCCAAAAATAAATGAATCATTATCATTAATTACTCACCCTCATGTCGTTTCAAATCCGTAAGACCTTAGCTCATCTTCGGAACATACAAATTAAGATATTTTTGATGAAATTACGAGAGCTTTCTGACCCTGCATAGACAGCAACACAACTACTACGTTCAAGGCCCAGAAAGGGAGTAAGGACATCGATAAAATAGTCCATGTGACACCAGTAGTATTTTATGAAGCTGTGAGAATACTTTTGTTTGCTAAGAAAACAAAAAAATAATGACTTTATTTAACAATTTCTTATCTTCCGTGTCAGTCTTACCACACGAGTACCACAACAAATTTTCACTTTTGGGTGAACTAATTTTTAAGTTGACTGTACAGGCAACTGCTGTCCATAATTGAGCCATGTGAGATTATACACATCAAATTAAAGCCACTGGGAATCAGCTTGCATCTGGAGAGACCAAAAATACAGTAAAAATGGAAATAATAGACTAAAAGAATCAGAAATATTGTAAAATAATACTATAATTTAAAATGACTCTTCCATTTTAATATATTTTATAATGTAATTTATCCCTGTGATGGCAAAGTATAATTTTCAGCAGCCATTACTCCAGTCTTCAGTGTCACATGATCCTTCACAAATCATTCTGATATGCTGACGTGATGCTCATGAGACATTTTTTATTATTAATGTATTTTTGTGAAAACGTTATACTTTTTTCAGAATTCTTTGGTGAAGAGAAACTAAAGTACTTTTTTTCCCACATCTGTAAAATAAAAACACATCAAGAACCATTAACAGAACTGAAAATTGCGAAAATGATCCAGTTCTGGTATTTTTTTCAAAATGGAATCAGCTCTGAATGGTTCTTGATTGGTTCTGTCATCATATTATTTTCCCCTGTACCACATACACTACCAGTCAAAAGTTTGTGAACTGTAAGATTTGTAATATTTTTTTTTTAAAGAAGTCTTTTCTGCTTACCCAGCTTGCATGTATTTATTTCAAAGCATATATGAAATATTTTTACTATTTAAAACAACTGTTTTCTATGTGAATATATTTTTAAATGTAATTTATTCTTGTGATTTCAAAGCTACATTTTTAGCATCATTACTCCAGTCTTTAGTGTCACATGATCCTTTAGAAATCATTCTAATATTCTGATTTGCTGCTCAAAAAAACTTTATTATTATTATTATGTTGTTGAAAACAGTTGAGTAGAATTTTTTCAGGTTTCTTTGATGAATAGAAAGTTCAGAAGAACATCATTTATCTGAAATAGAATACTTCTGTAACATTATAAATGTCTTTATCATCACTTTTGATCAATTTAAAGCATGCTTGCTAAATAAAAGTATTAACTTCTATAATTAATATATATATATATATATATATATATATATATATATATATATATATATACAGACTCCAAGCTTTTGAATGGTATAGTGTATAATGTACCAAAGGCTTTTTATTTCAGATAAATGCTGATCTTTTGATCTCTCTATTCATCAAAGAATCTTGACAAAATGTACTCTATTGCTGTTTTACATATTGATAATTGTAATAATAATACTTTTTTTTTTTTTTTAACAGCAAATCAGCATATTAGAATGATTTCTGAAAGATTGTGTGACTTTGCAGACTGGAGTAATGGTGGTGAAAATTTAGCTTTGATTTCAGGAATAAATTACATTTTAAAATATATTCAAATAGAAAGTAGTTATTTTATATTGTAAAAATGTTTCAGGATATTACTGCTTTTGCTGTACTTTGGATCAAATAAATGCAGGCTTGGTGAGCAGAACAGACTTCTTTAAAAAACATAAAAAATGTTACTGTTCAAAAACCTTTGGACTGGTAGTGTTTAAACTTTATATTTCTTTTTTAGGAGTTTTTCCCCCAAGTTTCTCCACGTCAAATCCATTGCCTTTTGTTGCTATAAATTTTTATTAAGGCCAGTTTAATAGGGATTATCTCAAATTGTTCACAGGCCAATCCATGATAATAAAAGGGGATTACAGCAGCTAGATGGCAGGGACGTTCATGAAATGATAAGTTTAACAAGACATCACACGCACAAGTCTTAATTTGGATTCAGGCTCTTGCATGTCATTGTCAACCATATGGAACGAGAGCCGTTTGCATGTGGTAAATAGCACGAGACTGTTTCTTTTGTGGCAGATCGATAAACACAATCGACCCTGCCGTTATAGTGTTTGGAACAGCAGATATATCTGCGAAGCAGCACCTAGCCTGTCTCAACTTCTTAATCATGGAAACATCTGCCCTCACTGAAGACTCATCTGTAGGGGGACGGAGGGATGTGCTGCATAAATTTTCTCCCATCACTCACCCTTTCATTCTCTCCCTTTTTTCCACAGTCTCCCTTCTGTATCTCTTTTTCGCACACTCTGAGGCATCTGTTCTGTCACACCCTTCGCCTCATTAGCGATGCTAACACGAGGAGGATTTAACAGATGTTTATGACAAACCACCTCACACTTACCTGCAAGATGAAGACATTAAAAGACCTACAAGATCACAAAACTCCATCTGAAAGACCACACATGCCTCAAAGCGGCAGGATAGCGGGCCGAGGAGCTGGAGCGTTGTATTTGTATTTGCAAGGTAACCCTTAGTAATTGTTTGCAGCTGTACAGTCGGCCCCTAGTGTTTTTATTTTTAGAAAGCAGAGCCGCGGCAGCATTTCGCCCTTCAGTGGGGGTCCTTGTCTTATGCTCAACGTGAAGTGGTTGTTGACAGCAAAACGTAGGCCTGGACACGCGCCACTGTCACCTTTGAAAAACAATAGAATAGGCTCTTTAAAAGGCAATTATGAGTGGACAGCAGTGGTCAAGTGTGTTATTCTATAGGTGGAATCAGTAGGGAACACATCAAGTAGGAGTGTTTGTGATTACAGTTTGTTCTCAGAGAGTACTGAACAGTTTCTTTAGACCTGGAGGCATATTTTTTTATGAGGAAGATGTCTGAAATGATGTGTATAGATAGAGCATAAGAAAGTAGCATTTCTTGGCTAGCCAGCAAGTCAAAAAACAATCATTCCAACCGAATTCAAATCAGAAAACTTCAAGTCTCTTTGAGTGAATCATAGCTCATGTGAGTCATTGGTAGTTTAAAAGGCAACTCTCACTTTTTTCTGCTACTTGTACAATATTTAGCTTTAGAGTCACTCTTTAAATCCACTTTGGATCCATTTTTTTTCTTTTCTCATGAAGATTGAGGCTATGAGCTGAGCTCAAATAAATTGCCTCTCATTTAGATTGCCTTTGGACCTAGATGAGATGTGAAACACGATAAAGGTTGATTTAGAGAACAATAGCTGTGAGCATTATGAAATCAAGACATCTGAGGATTCAAAGTGGATTTAAGTTTAACAAATTCGTTTTCAGAACAGGCATAAGAACTTAAACTAAAAGAAAAAGAGAATGTGATTTACTATCTACTGCATATAGAGCACACTGAGACTGTCAGTCTAGCTAAATCAATAATTAGAAGCCATTCAATGGTCATGGCATTTTTCGTTGAATTACATATAAAAGCCATGCCTCTAAATGTGTTGTTGTAGGTAGCAATAATCTATTGGGTTGGTTAAAGTTTGCCTCGTAAAAAGGACATCTTGAGTAGTTAGGAACTAATATAAACCACTAAATGATGAGGAACTGTAAAGATAATAATGTTTACAGTGATGCACTGTCAGAGACCGTAGAGTTCCCTCATGCAAGAAGAAGTGTATATTTGCATTCAGTAATCATGCCCATACACAGCACTGAGGGCTAATCAACATTGTGATAAACAAACTATGCAATTATCTTTCCAGTCTAGTTGTCAGGACAAGTCATGTGTTTAATTTCTTGGTACGACTTATTAAGAATTTATTCATTGATGTCTCGTTGCATTTTTATGAGCTGTCAGAATATTTTTCATCACAAATTGGATTGTGATTCACTGTCATCAACATCCCATGTCCAAAACCCATTTTAGGGCTATTTTATTTTGGGGGTCACAGGGAAATTTCTATCTTTGGGAAAAAAAAATAATTTTCTATAATATAATAAGAATTTTTAAAAAAGTAACATTATTTGTTACACAGCTACACAGAATACCCATTTCTGATTGGTCAGTCACCACATTCCGAAGTATGTTATTCCCCGATAACAACCGGTAAAAAACAGGCTCATCTGGGGTCGCTGTGATTTTGCTAAGCAAGACATGTTCCTGGATCAACATCTTTTGTTGATCCTGGATCAATATTACTGTCCAAAAATATAGACCCAATCCCTACCCCTAAACCTAATCCTACCCATAATTTATTCCTAAAAATCAGTGGGAAATGATAGCTGATTAACAAGGTGTAGAAGCACCTAACCCTGATCGTAAGCCTAAAACAGACATTTCCTGAAAAGTTATTCCTCAATTCTGATTGGTTGATTGGAATGTTGTTGAAAATCACGTCAACGCTTAACCGGGTAACTGCAGTCGGAATATTTTTTTCTTCATAGAAGCTTTGTGGTCAAATATTTAAACTCAAATATTTGTGTCTAATTATTTAGTTTTGTAGCAAGTAGCCGTGTAATAAGTGGGATAATGTATATCCAGCCAGTTGTTATTGCAAAATAAAGCCCTTCAGTCTTATACAACAGCCCTCCACTTTGCGGACATTATCCCTTACTTATTATTAATTTTAGTAAACGGTAGCTTATTTTAGTATTCTTGGTCTAATTTTGCACAATTTTTTGAACGTTATTCCAAATTTCTGTATATAATCTTTTTAAAGCGTTCAGCACTGTTACAACTGCTTCTGAAACTACTTTTCTTAAGTCCCTCTTTTTAAAAAATAAATAAATAAATAAAAAAATTCAACCCCTCCTTTTCAGGTTTTTGGCTCCATTCTAGTATGTAACACCACTTTTCACAATCCAGTCAAGCTTTTCTCTTGTGTAAAGCAGGTTGCGATCTGCTTTTCGCCTTAGCTTTAAAAACGTGTCTCCTTGTTGTCCCTCTAGTTATCGGTTTAGTTGAACTCTATATTTATCCACAAACAAGCAACAACCACACATGCATTGTTACGAAATATACATGAGCATCATCTAATGTATTTATCACACCCAATCTGTCCTCATTGCACACTCACTCACTCTCTCGGAGCCGCATAATGCACCGGACACCTGCCAACACACTCACGTGTGCTGGTCCGATCTTGGATGACACCCACACACGCACGCTTCCTCCCCACACATGAAGAGGCAGAGAAGGATTAGCACCGTGAGCTGACACCCCTCAGAGGAAAGAGTGTGGAGGAGGACAGCAACAATAGGCTCGCTGTGGAGAAGCAGAGCGCGCACGCTAGCTTCTGCAAATTCAACTGCGACAGCGGCAGAGCCGCGCGACGCGGACACGGATAGCAACAGCAGGGAGGAGGAAGAGGAGGAGAGAGGAAGAGAGGGAGGGAGAGTTTCTGGATGCTGATCACTTCAATGAAATGACAGATGCCCCCACATCCACACAAACGCGCACGCACACTGCGTTATCCTTATTTTCGCAAAGCTCTGGCTGTGGAATTTCAATGCGACATTAAGCGTTTCTCTCTCTCGCATACACACTCTCCCACTCTCTCTCCTCGGCCAAGCTAATGTGTGAGTCAGTGCTACTCTATTCCGATGTGCTCTGCATGCTGACCATAACTGCCATGCAGCGTGGAAAAGTCTCGACCTGTCAGCGCAACGCACAACTTGAGCTGCGTTTCAAACTATCCACACTAGATTTAGTGACACAGAACCACTCGATTCATGCTTAAATATCGAAGAATTGCCTACTTAGGTTAATTTCTGACAGGTTGTTGGCTGCTGGAATCATTTTGTGCCCTTTCTTGTGTCAACACCACTTGAAAAGCATCTGCAGTGCGCGTTCAAATGCAACGCGTAAAAATGTCGTTCTTGAGAGAAATTGATAAACTTCCTTACCGTGAAGAGACGGGTCATTTCAGCGTACATCTCGGTCTCTTCTTCTTTCCTTTTTGTTGTCGTCACGTTTTTTCTCGTTTCCTTCTTGACGTTAGTCAATCAACCTGTATCCTCTCTCAGAATGTGTATTAGCGTACCGCCCAGGGTCTCATGCAGACGCTTTGCACGCACCTGCCTTAAACTCAGCTCTATTTCTGACACTGTGTAGGCGATCTACAGAGGACGGATCTGTGTGTTCTCCGATCTCTTTCTCGTTCTCTCTCTCTCTTGTCTGTGTGTGGCTGTTGCTGTCAGTGGCTTGCGTACTTGAGCAAGAGAGATGAAGTGGAAGCAGATCTCTCTCTCTCTCTCTCTGTCTCTCTCTCTCTCTGCCCTTACTGTGTAGCCCCACCTCCTCCTTTTAGAAGTCTCCCTTTCTTGCCCCCAACCCCTTTGCAGTCTGCTCTATTTTTCCTTCGCTCCTTCATTTCTTTCTCACAGTCAGAACGTTATATGAAACGTGTTATTTCCTTGTCACTTGCCCCTTTATCATGTAACCCGGCTGCAATAGTCACTTGCTTAGTCAAAGTGCAGCTATACTGTAAAAAGGTCTCCTGCCTTGCAGCAGCTCTTGCATGTGAAGGACTGACTTTGATTTTTGTTTGGTTAATGGTATGCTTTTATAGGCCTTGCAGACATATCCAGTCACAGTTCCCATTTTCAGTGGACAAGAGGCGACATAGTTAATGCCCATATTGGATTGAGCGCCACTAGGTTAGAGCTTTTTAAAAATCACTAACCTGGGAGGAAAATTTGCGCTTTTATATGATCCCATTGATGCGTTTTTGTACAATCATGCACTGAAAGTTGGGGTTAGGATTCAGATTTAAGCTAACTTTTTATACATTTGCATACAAATGACACAAATTTATGCAAAAGTTAGTGGGCCATTCTGCCAAATGGGTGCCAGGCAGGCAGGTGTTTATTTTAAAGAAACTGTTGGTTTCATGGTCAAAAAAAAAAAGATATATATTTATCATAAAAAAAATCACTATTTATCTACACAAGGTGTGTTTTTCTGAAATACACAAACCCATGTTTTTATTTTAAAGGTGACTCAAACCTCAAGCCTATCAGTTTTTTTGTGATGAAATTTATTAAACAATGGGACAAATGATGGACGAAAAAAAAATTGTGGTTTAACTTTTTTTTTTTTGAAGAAAAAACTATTTTAGTAACAGGAATGAAATTGGGTAACAGGAATGAATATCCATTATATTAGTATATAGGTTTGACTGCACATGTGAGGTATTAATGCTTGCACTGATATAATGAAGAGTGTTAAACACTGACTAGTGAGCTGACCTCACTTCTAAAAAAGGCCAAATCATGTTTCTATTTAAATCTAGCGGTCTGCAGAGATTTTTGTTAGGGGTAGAGGACAGGTTTTAAGATAAGACATAAATAGCAAAACATAATAAATATAACATATTAAATTAATATGATATTAAAAATAATAAACTTGACATAATGCCTTTTCAGTTTTTCTGTAGATATTGTTTTCTTACAGCGCAGGTCACACTCAAATGGCATTCCATATTTGGGTCTAATATATAATTGCCACAGGACAGAAATCGTAAAAGTACATTTTATAATTTCATAATATAAAACAACAATGCAGGAACAGCCATAAGTTTTCTCTGGGCAAAAACATTGTCTTAGTGTGGATAAAAGGCCAAAACGCTAAGAAAAAGATGCATTTTCAAATGTATCTAGATTATTATGGATGTAGCCTAATATTTACATTAATAAATCAGTCATTCCTGTTACTATTACTCAGTTACTATAGATGAGTATAGGATATATGAGTATATGAGTAACAGGATTGAGATTTTAGAATAAAATGAGCAAATACATAAAATATAGCCACATGGTGTACATACTAATATTATGAGGATACTCAGCAAATTATAGTGATTCATCAAAGATTTGTAGTTTTGAAATAAACAAGTAACATCTAAGAATTAATTTAGGTAATATGATTAGGTGACTTAGGTAGATAGAATCAGTAACAACGAAGTCCCTCTAGAGTAGACTGTTTCTGATAACAAGCAAAATATATAACATGTAAGTTACATTAGCTAGCAAGTTAAACCTATGTCTTGCCTGGCTGCCAAGCCTCTCTTTGCACAGCGGTGATCCATGCTTGCCGTCTCCCCTCATCTTTCTCACAGACTGACACTATATGTGTGCCAGCACTTCCCCCGGAAAATATATCCGGTTCGCATTTAGAACTCTGCTCTACATGTTTGCTGCGTAAATCAGACGGGCTGTCTGAACATGCTAATTCATTCTCTGCCAGCAGGAGGTGCTTTTGGAGCGTCTTTCCTGGTAACTAGCCAGGGGTGCGTTTCCGTACAATGATGTGACTCGCTGATTAACCTCCATGGTACGATGCATTGTTGTGGAAACAGAGTAGCTTGTCACGACTGTTTCCCGAACACGGTAATAACTTCTGCTATTTAACCAATTAGAGATCTCTAAAATTAAACTATATTGAACATGGCATGTGATGACTAATTTACTATTTTTTGCTCACTGTCATTTCACTTTATTTGATGCTTGATTCATTGCGGGTTCCCTCTTACGTCATACTCCGTGGTCCCCTTAGGCATTTATGCACATGCACACTATTCAAAAACGGTGCTTATAGAGGACGCACAAAAATACATAGATTAAAATGCATTTATATTTTGATAGAATGGAAGATATAGTTTGTACTGCATGTTATCTTGCTTATTGTGCCCAAGAGCATAAATTATTGAGCCCATATGTCTTATTAACAAGGAACTATGCTTCTAAGCACAGGTTCGAGAGCTGTAGTTCCAACCATGTGATGCTGTTTGCGAACGCTAACAAGGTAAAATTCAAAGTTTGCCTTTCTGGGCCTTGTCAGTTGCATTGTTGTCTATGCAGGGTCAGAAAGCTCTTGGATTTAATCAAAAATATCTTCATTTGTGTTCCGAAGATTAACGAAGGTCTTACTGGTTTGGAATGACATTGAGTAATTAATGAAGAATTTTCATTTTTGGGTGATCTAAACCTTTAAATGAATTTATTATGCTTAATTATGCTTCCCTACACTGAAATGCATAGTAACCGAACTGCAACTCAAATTCAGAAACAGAATTGAAAGTTTTAAATGCATTCTCAGTTAAATTCTGAACAACTCACAACCTTGATATTTAGCAAATTCAGCACAGACCTTCAGCCTGTTCTGACCTAATTGTGCTATTGCTTTTTTAATTAAAAAATGTAATTTTTTCCAATGCAGAATTTCGTAAATCACAAAAATCCTGTAGACTTCTATTAAACATTTCTATTTTTTTCTTTTAGACCAGACTTGGTCAAGTCAACATTCACAGTAGGTCTTAACAAATTTTCTTTTCAAGTTTTATCAGTATAAAGATGTGCCGACCAACTGCATGATTAAGTTTCAAATTCAGGCACTGCTTTAGTCTATATGAGCCATACATAGTCAGTGCTACACAATATTTTCACCAGGCATGCTGTATTAAATTTCAATGAGATAGCGATAGAGCGGAGCCTTTCTCAATTTGAAGCATTTCGCAAGTTTTCTTGTGATAATGAATTTTTTATTGCCATCTCTGGCATGATGAATGGATGTGTCTATGGCATGTCTACAGGAATATCCATTATACGGTGCTGTGACATGACGCTTGGATCGGCACTGTAGAAAATGCTCACACGACCAGCTTTGACATCAATTAAACAGCCTTACAGCTCAGGGGCATGTGGAGCAGCCAAACGCTCGTCTATACGAGGACACATCACCCGGGAGGGCTGGATCAGAGCGCAAGAGGCATCACAGTTCACTAAGTCCCTTTCTGTGGCCAAAATGGCACAATGATTTGTCCTGTGCCAGTTTGAGCGTGAGTGTTTGATCGATAACCCGTGCCTTGCCATCATTATTCCGATGTCTATTTGAATGGATGAGAGGAGGCAGGCAAAGAAAAGCGAACGGGGTGGTGGAGGGTGTAATATGAAGCGTGAGTCTGAAGACTGAAGAGCGTGGAAATTGAATGGCAGTGGATCCAGGGCCAAGCTCTTGAAGTGGCTGAGTTTTAACCCAGGGCTCTCCTGCAACCGTTTGCTTGTTGCTTGCACATATGCTACTCAAACCAGTTATTATTTGACAAGTGCTAGTGGGCAAAATTGACCGCCCTGGCCTTTTTGCCATTACATTTTAGAAGTGGTCAAGCAGCTGATCATGCCTCTGTACTGGAGAAAATGATTTCTGGGGGCCAATGAGGCTAAGCTGCTGTCTGTGATCCTCGCGGCTCCCTTTTTCCATTGCCATCATCTCGAGCATGTAATTTCAAAACTTGTAACAACACAGTGGGCTTTAGTAATCAAAGCTGTTACGGACATAGCACGAACGGCAGATGAGGTTCCAATCTGTGCCAATTTCAACGCTTGGATATATATCACATAAAAACAATCAACAGAGCGTCTTATATCACAGGCTGAGATGACAATGACAGGGCAGAAAGCCATGGCAGATATTAAATGTGAGAGATATGGTGCCCTAAGGAAGCAAAGCAGGCTGTTTTTCAGACAGACAATTAAAAAGAGGGACTGAGTACGTCTTTGAAATGCTGTTTTTCTTAATAGTCAAGTTGACCTTTGCTTCGCATGGGCACGTTTCAAAATAGCTGACATGACAGAGAAGAGAACATGGGTCATTTGCACGACAATGGCTAACTGTCTCAGTAAAGCTATGGCAGCATGAACCTTTTTCTGTAGCAGTGAATATTTTCGAAATATGCAATGCTTTTTTTTTTTTTTTTTTTTTTTATACATACGGACAGGTCATTAAAGGATTAGTTAGAATAGTAGAATAACAATTTCCTTACAATACACTCACCCTCATGTCATCCAGGATTCCAGGATTTTTCTCTATATAGTGGACTTCAATGGGTTGAATGGGTTGAAACAATCTGTCATTTTCTAAAAAAAAATTTAAATGTTTATACTTTTTAACCACCAATGATTATCTTGCACTAGCTCGACTTCATGCATAGGAGAAAGTACCAACCCAGTGTTTACAAAGCGAATGTGCAAAGAAGGTCAAATGCCCTTTACCAAAAATAAAAAGTAAAACAATGATGTTTATTAAATTATTAAAGGGGTCATCATATGCAAAGTTCACTTTTACATGTTGTTTGAACATTAATGTGTGTTGGCAGTGTATGTACACATCTACCCTATAATGATAAAAATCCATGCAGTGGTTTTTAATTAATCTGTAAAAATAATATCCCCTTTTTCAAATTGAGCAATTCTCAGATGCCTGTCGGTGTGAGCGGGAGGCCGCTCCCACGATAATTGATTGACATGAGCATCTTACCTCAGACCCACCGTACATCAGCTGTAACAGTCCGACCACCATTGTTTCAATGCCGGAGCAGGGATGTAAGTTAGACAAGAATATCTCAGATTGAGCGATTGAGGTGTTGTGTTGCTGGATGTAATAATGAACATAGTGGTCGTCATTTACTCTCGACATCTGAGCCGCTGAAGATGCAGTGGATTACATTTGTTTGTGAAGGGAATGCCCCTCCCGATCTGCATATATCTGTCTATGTTCGTGCAAATCATTCATGATCCAGCTTCACTTACAGCAGAAGTGAGTATAAGGGTTTTTTTTATGAATCTTTGTGATCATCTTTCCCATAATAATGTGCTAGTTAGCAATTTTAGCGGCTAAACGCAGCCAAATATGGCTAAAGTAAACAGGCTTGTCACTCCACAGAGAGAAGAGAGGGGCGGGGCGAGCAGAGCTCATTAACATTTAAAGCAACCTCGACCAGAACAGGATGATTTTTGCAGAGCTCATTTTGACAAGGTAAAAAGGGTGTTGTTTTACACTACCATTGAGAATTTTTAACCAAAGTATATTATAAACTTTTCATTAAGACCCTAAAGAATCATATCAGCTTGTGGAAAATGGGTATCCGATGACCCCTTTAAAATTACCCCCTTCAAAAGTTTGGGAACCCTTGGTTTGTGATACTGTGTGTGGTTACCTGGATGATCTACGACTGTTTTTTTTTTTGTTTTGTGATGGTTGTTCATGAGTCCCTTGTTTGTTCTGAACAGTTAAACTAAGCACTGTTCGTCAGAAAAATCCTCCATGTCCTGCAGATTCTTCGGTTTTCCAGCATCTTTTGCATATTTGAACCCTTTCAGCAGTGACTGTATGATTTTGAGATCCGTTTTTTCACACTGAGGACAAATGAGGGACTCAAACACAACTATTAAAAAAGGTTAAAACATTCACTGATACTCCAAAAGGAAACAGGATGCATTAAGAGGCAGGCGGTGAAAACTTTTTGAATTTGAAGATCAAGGTAAAATGTACTTAATTTGTCTTCCGAGAAACATGCAGGTATCTTCTGTTGCTTCCGAAGGGCAGTACTAAATGGAAAAAAATCGCATTTAAACTTCATGATGTCCCGGCTCTTAATTATTTGTGTTTCCTTCTGGAGAATCAGTTACTCAGGATAGTACTAAATAAAAAATAACATGCATTTTGTAAGATCTCTCTTATTTTGTTAAAATTATTCACATTTTCACAGATTCTGCAAGGGATTCCCAAACTTTCACATGGTACTGTAATTACAAAGAAATGGCAAGTAACAATGAATTAAACGAACCACTGAAGCAGAAAGACTGAAGTAGTATTTTCTTGTAAAACATACTCCAATAATTTTGGTTTTATTTTATTTACAACCTAAAAGATTAAAGAACAGTAGTAAAATTATTAGACACAAGTTTAGTGATGGGTCATTATCAAATGTGTGTATTTGTTTGTGGTTAAACTTTTCCCTCATTTTTCTCTGCCATCGCAGGTATGACACCATAGTGAATGTGTCTGGATTCGAATCTGCTCCCTCTGTTGACATTCGATTTTAAATTTTCCTCTAGGTTGGAAAGGACAAGCGTGGCAGAGACAGAACTCATGCTTCAGAGACTTCGGTGGCTGGAGAGCCCGCAACTTCTGCATGATGGATAAAGCTGCTTTTTTTTCCCAGTCATCCTCCTTGACTGAGTGCTGGGTTGAGTGATGTTGCGTTGAGGTATCGGTTTGGTTCTGTGACTAAGATAAAAGAGCCAGCTCATCTTACTCATGGCCCAGTTCAGATTGGATTTCCTTCTCTCGCTGAAGATGCATCCTGGGTTATGGCTGCTAGTGCTGATCGTACAGTGAGGAAGGCACTCTCTGTTCTTAAAAAAAGGCTTTCAACTGAATGCTGCAACCTTCCTGCTACATTGCAAAGACAATATTTTGATCCTGGTAAAGCTGAATCAACATACTCATTATAGACTTGCTATTTTGTATAAACATTCACTGATGTCTGCAACTGAAAATCATTCACACTATTTCCACACTTCAGATTTTTGGATATTTCTCCATGTCCTTAAAAATTCTCATTTATCCGACACAGAACATCAACACAGAATGTCAAGTAGAATTAGTTTAATTAACTGGTGGTTTTTGGTTTTATAAAATAAAATATTAAATTTTTAAAATGTATAATGAGAATTACATTTAATTCAGTACGTTTAGTACATTTTTTCATATGCAAGTAATATTGTGAAACATTATATTAATATATTTTCTTTATGATTCTTTGATGAATAGAAAGCGCAAAAGAACAGCAATTTTTTAAATACGTTCAGAAATATGTTCAGAAATGTACAGTAGCTGTTTTGTAGTCTGGTCTTTAATATATATATATATGTCTATATATAAACCGACTTTCAAAAAATAAAACTAGCCTGAGAAACATTATTTGGAGTAAAAAGTGACAACAAGCTCTTCTACCCCAAACTGCTCTATTTGTCTGATTCGGCCCACAGCTCCACTGATCATACCACCGTCTCATACACTGTCGTTTTGCAGGGCTCATCTGCTGCCCCAAGGCATGTCAGCTGGCCATGCACTCTTTCACAGACAGCACTTTAGCATCCTTCCAAAAGTAGCTTCCTCCGTGTATTGCATGCAAAATTACATGCATTCTGTAAGCCCCAACAAGTGAAACTTTAAAAATAAAACCACATTTATGGCCAGCTAATGGTGATAATTTAAAATGGCTTAAATGTTTTGTAGATATGAGGATATTGTACTGTTAACATCCTTCTGACAGTGTGTTTTTTTGCATACCTGGTCAGAATATGCACACCGTGCAGTCAGCATATGTATCACAGCATTTTTAGTCAGCTCAGGACTTCACACATACTCGTGCTGTGCTGTAGTAGCTCAAGGGTTAGATTTTGTCAGCGTCTGTAGAAATGTGATACTAATTTGCTCCTGTGAATCTAGGTGTTATCTAGCCTCACATACAATAAGCATTACACCAAAAAGTGATCTTGAGAGTGATCTGTAAATAGCCTATAGGCATATTAATGCGTCAAATTTGATTGTGTAATAGGCTAATCAACAGAACTGTCAGAATTCATCAAAAATATTCCTTTAATGTTCTCAAACTGTCACATTTAATACATATATATTAATACACATGCTCATATAATACACTGTGTGTGTATACAGTGCCATGTGAAAGTTAGGGAACCCCTTGCTGAATCTATGAAAATGTGAATAATTTTAACAAAATAAGAGAGATCATACAAAATACATATTATTTTTAATTTAGTTCTGTCCTGAGTAAGATATTTTACATATAGTCCACAAGACAAAAAAAAAAAAATTGAAATGATTAAAATAACCCCCTTCAAAAGTTTGGGAACCCTTGGTTTAATTAATACTGTGTGTGGTTACCGGGATGATCTACGACTGTTTTTTTGTTTTTGTTTTGATGGTTGTTCATGAGTCCCTTGTTTGTTCTGAACAGTTAAACTGAGCACTGTTCTTCAGAAAAAATTCTCCAGGTCCTGCAGATTCTTCAGTTTTCCAGCAGCTTTTGCATACTTGAACCCTTTCTAGCAGTGACTGTATGATTTTGAGATCCGTCTTTTCACACTGAGGACAATTGAGGGACTCAAACACAATTATTAAAAAAAAGGTTAAAACATTCACTGATTAAGAGCTGGGGGGTGAAAACCTTTAAACAGGATAAAGATGTCCAAATTTTTCTTATTTTGTTGAAATATCATTTTTTTTTCCATTTAGTACTGCTCTTCGCAAGTAACAGAAGATACGTGCATGTTTCCCAAAAGACAAATTAAGTACAATTTAGCTTGATCTTCAAATTTAAAAAGTTCCCAGTTCTTAATGCATCGTCTTTTTTTCTGGAGCATCAGTGAATGTTTGAACCTTTTTTAATAGTTGTGTTCGAGTTTCAGTTGTCATCAGTGCGAAAAGATGGATCTCAAAATCATACATTCACTGTTGAAAAGGGTTCAAATATGCAAAATATGGTGGAAAATTGAAGAATCTGCAGGACCTGGAGGATTTTTCTTACAAACAATGCTCAGTTTAACTGTTCAGAACAAACAAGTGACTCATGAACAACCATCACAAAAGAAAAAAACAGTTGTAGATCATCCAGGTAACCACACACAGTATTAAAAACCAAGGGTTCCCAAACTTTTGACGGGGGTTATTTTAATAATTTCAGCTATTTTTTGTCTTGTGGACTATATGTAAACATCTTTTATGTAAAATATCTAACTCAGGACAGTACTAAAAAAAAATAACATGAATTTTGTATGACCTCTCTTATTTTGTTAAAATTATTCACATTTTCAAAGATTCTGCAGGGGGGTTCCCCAACTTTCACATGCCACTGTATAGGGGGCAGACATGGCCTAATGGTTAGAGAGTTGGACTTGTAACCCAAAAGTAACAGGTTTGAGTCTCAGGTCTGGCAGGGATTGTAGATGGGGGAAGTGAATGTCCAGCACTCTCTTCCACCCCCAGTACCATGACTGAGCAAGGCACTGAACCCCCAACTGCTCCCCGGGTGTGTGTGCACCTGGTATTTATCACATTATGGGGACCAAATGTCCCCACAAGGATAGTAATACCAGTAAATTTTGACCTTGTGGGGACATTTGTGAGGTCCCCATGAGGAAACAGGCTTATAAATCATGCAGAATGAGTTTTTTTGAGAAAGTAAAAGTGTGCACAGTCTCCTGTGAGGGCTAGGTTTAGGTGTAGGGTAGGTGTAGGGCGATAGAAAATAGGGTTTGTACATAATAAAAACCATTGCGCCTATGTAATGTCCCCATAAAACATGTAAACACGTGTGTGTGTGTTCACTATTCACTGCTGTGTGTGTGCAATTGGATGGGTTCCTTTCCTTTCCTTCCTATATAGATGTGGCTTAAACATGATAAAACCTGCCTGTTGCACATGTATAATCAACCGTTTGAACAAATTGGTTTGGTTGACGGTCTGTAAATTAATTTTAGAGTGCCGTTTGCTTTACTTAAAACTTTTCAGACTGTTCTTCCTCGCTGCCATTACCTGCGTGGGCACACTTTGTTTTCTGAACAATTATTGTTTCTTTCTCTAAATTTGAAGAGCTCATCAGTGTTTCATCACTTTCCTATTGTATTGCCAATCTTTTTGAAATGTGGTGATGTGAATAAGATGGATGACATTTGCTGTGTGTGAATATGCTATTTTGTTTTGTACAAAATGTTTGTGCCATGCTAAATTTGTTCAGGAAAGTGCAAGGTTCTTAGCATGTTTATGTTTGCACAGAAGAACAAAGGCTTATGCACATTTCCTGAATCCCATAGGCACAAAATGTGATTGTCTCTACATCCATATCAGTAAATTGAGAGCCATTATCCTTAAATTATTTACATGTTTACCATCGCTTGAGTGCAACTATGAGGTTGATCTATATAGCAGACTCAGAGAGAACAGACACAAGGGTACATTTTGGTTCCCCTGAGATGCACTGCTTTCTTGATGTCAAACTAATGCCTGCTTTTAAATACTTATGGGTTAGTTTAGGTCGAGAAATGTCAATAGGACCCTTGAGGATGTGTGTTTGGCACATAAGGAGATAATCTTCATAGAAGGGCAACAGCAAGCCATTATATTATGCAGCTATAATATATAAACTTATTATATTATTAATAGTAGGTTTAGGTTAAGGACATTATATAACGGGTGTCAAAAGGTTACATCATCATATCTCATATGTCTATGAGTGAGTCATTGATTTTTTTAACTTTAAATTAGGAATTGGCTGTTATTCAGGAATGAAACAACGAGCAAGTCATTATTGATTCATTCACAAAACTTCCGGAATGAACTGTTTTGCTCGGAGACGCTCGACGGCAAAGACTATAGAATACCTTAAAATTAAATGCCTTAAATGCCTTAAAGGGATGGTAGTTTTTGTTTTGTGTGGAACTATTTTCGTTGGCGGAACAAAAACACGACACAAGGCAATTCTGTATCTAAAATGTTAGTTACTTACTATTAACATGTTGTCTGTTGTATAAAATTACTCACAGTCAATTACCCACTTGTTTGTGTGATATAGGCTATTGTTTAAATGACAAAAATCAATAAATTGTTGTTATGAGCTTAATATAATTTGAAACACGAAATGAACGGTGTCTGCCACCATTTCAGTAAACACCTGTTGTCCATGTTGAAAAAAACAGCATATGCTGGTGAGTAGGTTTTGGCGATGGGATGCTGGTTAGGTATTTTTTGATGCTGGTTTAAGCTGGTCCTTTGCTGGTTTATGCTGGTGCTTGACCAGCAACATGACAAGCTAAGGACTAGAATAAACCAGCAAAGGACCTAACCAGCATCCCAGCATCAAAACATATGCTGGTTTTTACCAGGGGTGTTTACAAAGACTTGACTAATGGTGCAAAAAAGGTAAATATAAACAAAATAGTCGAGAAACAGTTAAATAAGTAAAAGACAAAATAGTGTGTACTGTAATACTGTTATGTAACAGTATTTTGAAGCAATGTAAAACGTTTAAAAATGCAACTTGATGAGACAACTTGGTTTTAATAAATTATTCTTGCGTACTGACAATCTCAAGGCAACATACTACATGTCTTTTATTTGGAAAAGTGTCAAACAAATATGAAATTACATTGGACTAAAAAGCTGAGATATCTGCAAGTGATTTAAAGCGGTGCAAAAATAACTTCTTTTCTATTTATCCTTTATTTAAATTATATTTTTCTCATCTGACCTCTAGATTAAAAACTAACCCTGACACTAAAGACTTTGAAATGTCCTACACAGCAGGTTAACAGCGTATGAACTTTCTGTGGCCTTAGGTGAGAAAGTTTACATGGCTTTTTCAAGGCTTTTTTTTGCAAGCTAAGGCCCAGATCCTGGTCCCCTGACCTTTTGCAGTTTTTGGGAGGCCCTGTCAAGTGAATTAATTGCCCGGTGACACACTTTGCAGCTGGATCAGTCCCACGCCTGCCTAGCCCAGCAAGCTCCATTAATTACTTTAGTCCTTTCCGAACTGTAGGTCTGTCGCTTCAGCCTCCTTCTCCAAAAAGAATTTGTGTCAGTGGACTTTTTTTTCCCTTCCGTAATAGTGTGTGTGAATAAGAGTGATATAAAAAAGAAAATTCTCAGTTAAGCCATTTCCATGTGTATTTCAGAGGCTGGAAGGGACCCGAAGGATTCACTCTTTCAACACACCATCAGACTGAGCAGCTCAATATCAAGCCTATGCAGAAACCAAATACAGCCTTGGGATCCAAATTAAGGTAACTAAGAGAAATATTATCATCAAAACGCATCAGGAGTTTGGCTGCAATTAGCAGCGCGTTGGAAGTTAAAAAGCCCTGGAAGTGTGAGTTGCGTCCCGTCCTTCAGTTCTTCCTCTGCTGTTTAAAATCCCTTTGAAGAGGACCCTTCCCTGTTGACCCGTTCAATAGACTAATGAGGGTAATTTCGTAGCCTTGACATCCCCAAACCCACCCCTTCCATCATCCTCTACTCCCACACAGTCCCACCTCCTGCTGTTTAATTGGCTAAGATCTGGTTCCAACAGCTTTCATGTTATCTGCACGTGCCTTGTATCTGTTGTTTCTCTATCAAGTCCTGATGTTTAAAACATGCTGTTTTACTTGATGATTCATAATTCTATAGTTTTTGTACTCTAAAAATATGGACCATATCTCTTCATAGTCATGTTACTGGATAGTATTTCCTTCTTTGATAGGGATAACCACTAGACTGTAGAGTGCTCTCGTCTGAAGTAAGTTTTCTCAGGCCTTCCACTTATGTGAAGTAGCACAGATATGCCTCAAAATATCACTTTTAATGCACTTATATCCTCAAGAGATTCAGTACAAATAAAAGAAGATACATTGTCAAGGTCGTCTTTCTGTAATTTTGCAAATGCTGTGGTATTTGCCATCATCTGAAGCTTTTTATTTCTGATATGGGATAGTGTGACGAAGCAGATTCTGTTAAAAGTATGCCTGCTGCACGAAAAGTTCAAATTAAGTTTTTTACGTTTATTTAGTTGTTTATTTATTTATTAGGACTGTTGATGAATTAATTATTTTATTTTAATTAATTACATTATATGCTGATGAATTAATCACATTAAAGGAATAGTTCACCCTCAGGCCATGCAAGATGTGGATGAGTTTGTTTCAAAGTTTGCATCAAAACAGATTTGGAGAAATTTAGCATTACATCACTTGTTCACCAGTGTATCCTCTGCAGTGAATGGGTGCTGTCAGAACAAGAGCAATTCAAACAAATGATAAAAACATCACAAAAATTTCCCAAGTAATGTAAGTAATCCACAAGTCATTTCATCTGAATCAGGAGAGAAATATGCAACGATCAAGCATTGTTTACAAGCAAAAACAGTCTAAAACACTTCTAGACAAGTATGTTGGTGTATTTTCGTTTTTGTTTCTTACAAACACAGCTTTTCAGTTCACAAGATGGCAAAAGATTATTGTGATGTTTTTATCAGCTGTTTATCAGCTCTCAGTCTGACGGCACCCATTCACTGCAGTGAATGGCATAGTGATGTAATACTAAATTTCTCCAAATTTTTTTAGTTTTTTGGGTAAACTGTTTCTTAAAGGAATAGTTCATCCAAAAATGAAAATTCTGACCATCCATAGACAGCAAGAGTACTACCAAGTTATTTTTGTTTTCTTGGTGCACAAAAAGTACTCTTGTAGCTTCATAAAATTACACTGATGTCACATGGATATTTTAATGTTGTCCTTTCTACCTTTTTGGGCCTAGACCTTGGTAGTTGCGTTGCTGTCTATGCAGGGTCATAAAGATCTCAGATTTTATCAGAAATACCTTAATTTGTGTTCTGAAAATGAACAAGGGTCTTACAGGTTTGGGACGAAATGAGGCTGAGTAAATAACAACAGAATTTTCATTTTTGGTGAACTATCCTGAGAGTCATTACGATGTTTCAATTTTGTGTTGTAAACATGACCTTTAGACTTAAGGGCTGTTCACAAAAGTTGCATTGTTGTTTTTAGGCTGTGCTTATTTTTATTTTTGTTCCATGGTCTATAAAATGGTCTATATGCACATGAACAATTGCACATAGACTTGTCTTTGCTGTTGCATCACGCCTTGCTTGTTGCTTGTGATTTATTAACACGTGATTATTTATGCAAACACAATAAATGTAAAACTCTATTATTTATTGATTCTTTTTGTTAGATTAAACTCCAACCCTAAGGCTGCATGAGGAGATAAGAGCAAAAATGACATATTGGACAAACTTCAGACTAATGATGAGCATGTATTGCATCATGGATTAATGGCAAAACTTATGGCAATGCCATGATGCCTCAGCCTTGAGGGACCCAGATGTAAAAGGGACAAAAAAGACTGAACAGCTGAATCTGCCATGATTTGGCGCTCATCACAGCCCTGCCTAAAAATAGAATGCAAATCAGAATTTCAAATGAATCTCAGTGTTTGAAGATCAGTTATGTCCACAGGATACATTCTCCTGTTAATTCTCTCACTCTCTCATCCACTTTCTCATTTACATCAGGCAAGTGACAAATGATTGCAGTATTTTTTTTGTCCCTGATATGTAGTGCCTCTTTCAATTTAGAAAAATATGCAACTCCAAATATACTACACAATAAATACAGAAGACAAACTTCTCTTGGGGAAGAAAAATACTTGCAGAAACACAAGTGGGTCATGCAAAAGATTCAGCCTGAGTTGTCAAGAGAGAACTTTCCATCTCAGAGTTATAAATGTAAATCTAAAGTATTGTGGGTGGTTTACAATTTAATCTGTAGAAAATATTGCACTACACATTATGAATTTACATCATTTTTGTTTTTTGTTGTGTACCTGATACTAGTACTGTTTGGCAGATTACAAGTGACAGGACCCTGTATATGATTCCATTTGAAGCTGATGCTATGATGAGCGGCTAGTGGTCTCACTGGGAGATCTCCAGCTTTAGAATGCCAGGGTGTCAGGAAATGTCACAGGGACACAAGAAAGGATAATACACAGAGTGCTGACACCAACTGTTTAATTATTTAGAAGCAAAATTGATGTGTTAGGCAGGATACTGGGAAGATGATGGACATTTTGCATCATAAAAAACAAAGATTCAGTTTAAAAGGGCACATGGCTCTGCTAGACATAACTATACCCTGATATAGATATTGTGAGTTTATTTCCTACATATATTCAGCCAAATATTTTTTTCTCATTATAATGTTACAGAAGATTTCAAATAATTGCTGTTCTCTTGAACTTTTGAACTACTCATAACTGTTTCTTTCTGCTTTCTAATATATATTTTCTATAGCAAATTATTCATTAGGTTTATACATCTAAGTGTACTCTTAATGATGGATAGAAAAAGATAGAAAACATCAGATAAGATTTATAATTAGGCATGGGCGATTAATCGGGAGAAATTTGTTAACCGTTAGCACACGTGTTTAATCATTGCGGTTTAAAAACAAGTCATTTTAAGCAGTAAAATGCAATCTTGTCAAAAACAAGTATCCTCATAAACATAGTAATTTAGACTGGCCACACACTAAATGATTTTCAAATCTTAACCTGTTTTAAAACCATGGGAGACCACAGACATAAAGACAGTTTCGGCTGATTTTTATCCTTATAATCCTCTGAACGCGCACATTGATTCGACCAGACCGTGAGACCACACAGTTGTTGATTGTAGAAACAATTTCACAGTGACATGAGATCTCATGGAGACTCGCGAGATCAAACGTGACTAGAGAAGATAAACAAATGGAAGACAGACGCTGTCAGCTGGCTCTCCCTGTGCGCGTTCTGTTTCATAGTGGAAAAACAAAGTATAAAAAGAATATGGGTGATCTATTCTGCTTTCGTGGCATGTTTGTGGCAACAAAAGATAGCTGTAGAACCATGCAACATCCGGTAAGTGACGTTTGCTCACTCTCATTGGCTATCGCAGGTATCACGTCAAAGGCAGCCCAATCAAGAAATCATAAATATCAAACGTGTTTGATATTTACGATTTGCAAACATGTTTGGGGACGCTCCGTCTTGATCGGGAGCAGTTAAATAATCACAATGACACCACCAACAGAGGATTTTTTTGGACGAAAAATCGTTTGCACAAGCCTCAAATCGGGCCACAGCCCCCGATCGTTTGCAAATCGGGCATAAATCAGCCTCAAAATCGTCTAGTGTGTGGCCAGCTTAGTATATTGGATTCAGCTCTTAATGGGGGACCTATTATGCAAAAAACACTTTTATAAGATGTTTGAACACAGTTGTGTGGCTGCAGCATGTGTAAAAAAACAGCCTATAATGGTAAAAATCCACCCACTCATATTTTTATAATCCCAGAAAGTCATAAACCAACAAACAAGCTGTTTCAGATTCTCCCCTCGTATGTCGTTGAAGAGAAAAAGTCCCACCCATCTGTGACAATCTCTGCCCTGTTAGCATAAACACAGCCTTGAGTGAGAAGCAGCAGTCCGCCATTACTGGAGATATACATAGATATGTCAGGACCAAAGAGACATTACAAGTGTTGTGTTTTCTGATGCACCAGTGAACACAGGAGATTCAGTAGACTCCCTCTATCTGAGCTGCTGAGGACACTGTGGTTAAAGGAGAAGTCCACTTTCAGAACAACAGTTTAAAAAAATTTACTCACCCCTTTATCATCCAGGATGTTCATGTCGTTCATGTCTTTCTGTCTTCAGTCGTGAAGAAATTCATTTGTTCCCCAATTTCGAACTTCCAAAATGTTGTTTAAAGGCAGCTTCAAAGGGCTCTAAACGATCCCAGCCGAGGAAGAAGGGTCTTATCTAGTGAAACGATTGGTCATTTTTTCTGGAAAATAAAAATTTGTTTACTTTTTAAGCACATCCACGACACTACATACTATTGAATCACGTCAAAAGGTCACGCGGAACGTAGGGGGAACTACAGACCCACTGTTTACAAAGCGAATGCGATTAAGGAAGTGCAAGTAAGTCAAATGCTGTTTACAAACAAAAAGGTACAATGATGTCAGACGATTCTGAAGATTCTGAGAAAATGAGATGGAGTTTTTTGCCGTACTCTACCTTTTTGAGCCGGAGTACACAGACGATGAACTTTAGACGCAATTCGTAGTGTTGTGGACGCGCATCCCAGAGTCTGTACTACACAAGCATTTGTGCTTAAAAAGTATACAATTTTTTTTTTTTTTTCAGAAAAAAAGGAAAAAAAAGACCCTTCCTCCTCAGCTGGGATCGTTTAGAGCCCTTTGAAGCTGCATTTCAACTACATTTTAGGGTACCAATGAAGTCCATTATATGGAGAAAAATCCTGAAATACCAACAACCATAATTTCTTCACATAGAAAGACATAAACATCTTGGATGACAAGGGGGTGAGTAAATTATTTGTAAATTGTTGTTTTGGAAGTGGAGGTCTCTTTTAAATGTCATTATTGAAGAAAATATGCCCAGGAAAAAAATTGGTAAAGTCCCCTATATGTTTAGGGATCAATACCAGCTCCAGACAAAGTAAGTCACGTGTTTGTTTTCCAAACTGCCTTTCTGAAAGTACTTCTTGGCACTCTGTAAGGCTAATATTGCTGAAGCAACGATTGTCTCTGCCTGTTTTCACTGATGCTGCCTTCACGTGCTACCAGAATGATCGTGAATAGGAATGTGGTCATTAAAAATTGCATATGAAAGCAATGTGAAGTCCACTGCTTGAATTTGTCAAGCTCATAATGACAAGTGGGACTTATAAAGTTTGTGATAGCACACGATGGCACCATGAGACCAGTTATTTTGTTATTTTTATCTCGCCATGTGTAATTCATAAACGCACATTTTCATATGCACAGTACAATCTGTGACTGACTTTTAAACCGAGTACGTTTTCTGTAAAAATAACAAGCTTGTACTAATAGTGAAATGTTTATTTGCAAAGGACAGCACTGGTGTTGCTGGAGCATGAGCTCTTGAAGCAACAGAAACAAAAATGATGCGTTTTGGCTCATACCCTAAAAGTGGCAATTTTAAAGGGGTCATCGGATGCCCATTTTCAACAAGTTGATATGATTGATATGATGAGTTGATAATGAAAAATCTATAATATACTTTGGTTAAAAATTCTCAATGGTAGTGTAAAACAACTGTCACGGAGGCTGGACAAGAAGTGTTTGGCCGAGACGAGTCCCCTTGTAGCGTGACGGAAAACTCAAATGCGGACGTGCACGAGTGAGTAGGTAAATCACGCAGTTGGTCTGAGAACGCTCCGATAAGGAGTAGGGATTTCCACCAAGAAATCCGCGTTCTCACACGCACACAGACAGGCAAATAAGCGCTCCGAAGAGCAGAGAGTTTACTCACGTGAGTTGAAGCGATGGCGGGACCTGACGTGGAGTCGAGCATGAACTCAATGTCTGGTGCAAAACAACACCTGCTTCCTGCTTAAATACCTGCGTGAGGTTACTTCCGGGTCCTCGTGACCTCACGTGATCTGGTACGTGTGACAGTACCCCCCCCCTCCAGGACCGGCACCTGACGGAGGATACCCGACGACGGTAGTCCTGGATGAGAGTAGGGTCCAGGATGAACCGCCCGGGAACCCAAGAACGCTCCTCCGGACCGTAGCCCTCCCAATCAACGAGGTATTGGGTGCCACGGCCACGGGTTCGCGAGTCAAGGATCCGCCGGACGGTGTACGCAGGACCGCCGTCGATGATCCGGACCGGGGGAGGAGCAGTGACCTGGGGAGACAGAGGGGAGAAGACGACATGTTTGAGTTGAGATTGATGGAATACAGGGTGGATCCGGAGGGAAGCAGGCAGCTGGAGCCGGAAGGTGACAGGGTTTAGACGATGGGTGATCTTGAAGGGGCCGATGTACCGGGGGGTGAGTTTTCTGGAGTCCGTCTTGAGATTGATGTTCCGGGTGGATAGATAAACACTGTCACCCACATGGAACAATCGTCCCGGAGGGTGTCGGCGGACACCCTCCGGCGGACCAACTGTTGGGCAGACGAAACTTCAACCTCCGGCTCCTGATGTTCAAATATGGGAGGTTGAAATCCGTAGCATACCTCGAATGGGCTTAGGCCGGTGGCGGTGGAGGTGTGGAGGTTGTTGGAGAGTTCGGCCCAGACGAGGTAGCTAGCCCAGGAGCGCTGATGTTCACTGGCAAAGCATCGGAGGAAGCGCTCCAGTTGTTGGTTGGCCCGCTCCGTCTGGCTGTTGGTTTGAGGGTGGAACCCTGAAGATAAGCTGGAGGTGGTGCCGACCAGACGGCAGAAGGCCTGCCAGAACTTGGCCGTGAACTGGGGCCCTCTGTCCGAGACGATGTCCTTGGGAAACCCATGCAAGCGGACTACGTGCTCGAGTATAAGCTCCGCGGTGGTCTTGGCAGAGGGGAGTCCGGTGAGAGCCACCAGGTGCACAGCCTTCGAGAAACGATCCACAATGGTCAGGATGGTGTTCTTGCCCTGCGAGTCAGGGAGTCCAGTGACGAAATCGACCGAGATGTGACTCCAGGGGCGTTTGGGGATGGGGAGGGGCTGCAGCTCGCCGGTAGATGGAGAGTTGGCGGTCTTGGAGCGAGCGCAGATGTTACATGCCTGGACGTACTCCTGTACGTCTCTCCTCAACGTCCTCCACCAAAATGCCCTGTCGATAAACGAGATGGTCCTCTGGACCCCCTGATGACCTGCCAATGCGGAATCGTGCCCCCACTGGAGGACTTCTTTGCGGAGATGGTCGGGCACAAAGAGTCGCCCAGCGGGGGTTTCAGGTGGAGGAGGTTCCAGACTGTGACTCTGGCGGACTCTCTCTTCTAACCCCCACTGGAGGGGAGCCAAGATGATGTGAGGAGGCAGGACAGGCGCGGGTTCCGAGGAGGTGGTGTCTCGTTGATGTTGGCGGGAGATGGCGTCTGCTTTGGCATTCTTCGAGCCGGGCCGGTAGGAGAGATGGAAATTGAAGTGCTCGAAGAATAAAGCCCACCGCGCCTGCCTGGGGTTAAGCTGTTTGGTCTGGCGGATGACGGTGAGGTTCTGGTGGTCGGTCCAGACGGTGAATGGGTCGCTGCCGCCCTGGAGCCAGTGACGCCACTCTTCCAGAGCCCACTTGATGGCCAACAGTTCACGGTCCCCTACCCCGTAACGCTGCTGTGTGGGATTGAATTTCCTCGAGAAAAAACTACAGGGGTGTAGTTTCTCGTCTGGACCGCGTTGTGAAAGGACCGCCCCTACGCCCACATCGGAAGCGTCCACTTCAACAACGAAAGGTTTAGTCGGGTTGGGATGGATGAGAACCGGAGCAGTGGTGAACAGAAGACACAGTTTCTTGAAGGCTTGGATGGCTTCAGGTGTGAGTTGAAATTCTCCGCGTGATGGTTTGGTGAGAGCAGTCAGAGGTGCTGCAGTTGCGCTGAAGCCCTGGATAAATCGCCGGTAGAAGTTAGCGAACCCCAGAAAACGTTGCAGCTGTTTGAGCGACGTGGGTAGGGGCCACGAGCGCACAGCCTCCAGCTTCTGGGGATCCATGGCCACACCCTGAGAAGATATTACGAAGCCAAGGAATGTGGTGGTGTGCTGGTGAAAGGCACATTTCTCCAACTTGCAGTACAACTGATGGGCCAGCAACCTCCGGAGTACTGCTCGGACATGCTGGGTGTGTTCCTCGAGCGTCTTGGAGTATACGAGGATGTCATCCAAATAAGCATAGCACCACCTACCCAGCATGTCCCGGAGAACGTCATTGATGAATTGTTGAAATACAGATGGACTGTTGCATAGACCAAACGGCATAACCAGAGTCTCGTAGTGACCAGTGGGGGTTATGAAGGCCGTCTTCCACTCATCACCCTCCCTGATGCGGACCAAGTTGTAAGCGCTCCGTAGGTCCAGTTTAGTGAAGAAACGGGCACCAGAGAGGGCGTCCAGGGCGGTGTTGGTGAGAGGGAGTGGATGACGATTCTTGATGGTAAGCTGGTTGAGTCCCCGATAGTCAACACATGGGCGGAGACCCATGTGTTGACTGTCGGAGACAGAGCTCCTGACAGGTCGCCCCCCAGTGGACAATACGGTTGGTGGTCCAGGAGATGAATGGGTCGTGTGTGACAAGCCACGGGTGTCCCAGGATGATAGGAGGTGAAGTGATCTTGGTGACGTGGAAATGGATCTTCTCAAAGTGATTGTCAATTTGAAGGTGGACTTCTTTGGTGCGTTGAGTGACGGGGCTGAAGTTGAGGGGGCGACCGTCGATGGCGGTGATTTTTAAAGGCTGGGATAACACCTCAGTTTCAATCCCCAATTGGGCAGCATAAGCCTGATCGATAAAATTCCCAGCCGCACCTGAATCAACAAATGCGGTGGTCACGATCCGTTGGTGGCCCATGAGGATTAATACCTGAAGGAGCAGCCGGGAAACAGCGGGATAGGATTTGAAGGTAGCGGAACCAGATGAAGACCTCCCCCTCTTCACCTGGTCTGGCCGTTTCCCGGACGCAAAGGGCAGATTGCACGGTGGTGATCTGGGGAGGCGCAATAGGCACATAGACCTTCGCGGTAGCGTCTAGCCCTTTCCGCTGCCGTCAGGGAGGTGCGCCCTATCTGCATGGGTTCCCCGGCTCCTGATGAGTGGGCCTCTGGAGCGGCCGGTGGAGGTGGAGATGGCGCAGCGACAGCGTGAGTGAAGGGTTGATCCAGATGGCGGTGACGGAGGGTGGAGCCTGTGGAGAAATGAGAGAGACGTTTAGTTGTGTGACCCATACGTTGATCCACCCGGAGGGCGAGCTGGATCATGCCCTCCAGGGTGGCCGGCAGCTCACGCACAGCCAGTTCGTCTTTAAGACGGGTGGACAGTCCTTCATAAAAGGCTGTGCGGAGCGCCGCGTCACTCCATTGTGTTTGTACAGCGAGAGTACGGAAGTCCGTGGTGTATTGACTGACGCTGCGCTCGCCCTGCCTCAGATGGTATAGACGGGAGTCCACCTCCACTTCGCTCTCAGGGTGTTGGAAGGCGGCCCTGAGCTGGGTGGTGAACTCGGGATATGAGTAGGCGGCGATCCCGTCAGCTTTCAGGACCGCCGCAGCCCACTCGGCTGCCTGGCCGGTGAGAAGGGAGATGAGGAGAGCGATCCTGCTGCGGTCGGATGGATAACGTGCTGGCTGGAACTCAAACAAAAGTGACAGGTTGGTTAGAAATACATCACACCGCCCTCCGGATCCATCCCATTTATCCGGAAGTGCGATCTTGGGTTGAAGGGCGGGACGGACTGGTTCTGCGGGGGCAATCTGTGCAGCAGCCAGGTCATCATAGTTCGATTGCAGGGCGGTGAGGTCGGACTGGAGAACCCCGCACTCCGTCCGAAGACTCGCGGTTTCGGTACGAAGCGCGTTGACCTCCGCCCGGAGCCCCACCAACTCCTGCCTCAGACTCATGATTTCCCCCGACTGCTGCTGGATCACACCCCACAGGTGTTCCAGATCCGCCGGGACCATTTCGGGACCAGACATTCTGTCACGGAGGCTGGACAAGAAGTGTTTGGCCGAGACGAGTCCCCTTGTAGCGTGACGGAAAACTCAAACGCGGACGTGCACGAGTGAGTAGGTAAATCACGCAGTTGGTCTGAGAACGCTCTGATAAGGAGTAGGGATTTCCACCAAGAAATCCGCGTTCTCACACGCACACAGACAGGCAAATAAGCGCTCCGAAGAGCAGAGAGTTTACTCACGTGAGTTGAAGCGATGGCGGGACCTGACGTGGAGTCGAGCATGAACTCAATGTCTGGTGCAAAACAACACCTGCTTCCTGCTTAAATACCTGCGTGAGGTTACTTCCGGGTCCTCGTGACCTCACGTGATCTGGTACGTGTGACAACAACACCCTTTTTACCTTGCCAAAATCAGCTCTGCAAAAATCATCCTGTTCTGGTTGAGATTGCTTTAAATGTTAATGAGCTCTGCTCGCCCCACCCCTCTCTTCTCTCTGTGGAGTGACGAGCCCATTTATTTTAGCCGCATTTAGCTGCATTTAAACTTTATTAGCATGTTATTAGAAAAGGCAGTCACAAAGATTCATAAAAACCCCTTATACCCACTTCTGCTGTAAGTGAAGCTGGATCACGGATGATTCGCGTGAACACAGATGGATATATGTAGATCAGGAGGCGCATTTCATTTACAAACAAACATAATCTACTGCATCTTCAGCGGCTCAGATGTCGGGAGTAAATGACGACCACTATGTTCATTATTACATCCAGCAACACAACACCTCTCAATCAGAGATATTCTTGTCTAACTTACATCCCTGCTCCGGCATCGAAACAATGGAGGTCGATTTAAGGATCTGAGGGTCTGAGGTAAGATGCTCATGTCAATCAACTATCAGATGCTCATGTCAATCAACTATCGTGGGAGCGGCATCTGTCGGTTATTATTTTTACAGATTAATTAAAAACCACAGCATGGATTTTTATCATTATAGAGTAGATGTGTACATACACTGCCAAAACACATTTATGTTTAAACAACATGTAAAAGTGAACTTTGCATCCGATGACACCTTTAACAAGCTACAAATAATTATCTGTTGGGTATTTTGAGCTAAAACTTTATTTATACACTCTGAGACTTATTTTACATCTTGTAAAAAGGGGCAAAATAGGTTACCTTTAAAGTGATAGCAGTCTAATATTCCTGCTGTCTGTCATTCATGTTAATCAAACAACAAAAGAGAGAAAATCTTTCACTGCTCTTGACTAAATCACTTTTGTAATTTGTTCTATTGTTTGATATTGACACTGGTGACATGAATTATAAAATTTCTTTGGTTTAAAAATTCTTTATATAATAAGGACCTTATCTGAAGCAAAAATAACTATTATGATATATATCCTTAACGTGAAATAATATTACACATATTGAGATTTTGGCCATATCGCACACCCCTATTTAGAATATTGACACATTTATAATTTTTAATAGGTCTTTATATGGCAATGTATGACTGCCTTTATATTTTAAAATAAGATTTTCCTTGCAAGGAGATCATCCTGTTCGGGGGACCGTGGCATCAAAAAGTTTAATATCCTCTGCTATAGATTAAGCTTAGTGGGCCCTCTTTGTAAAAGGTCGACATTCTTAGTTTTTTTCCTCTGCATTTCCTTAAGAAATAAATGAACTTTTGATGTTGTAATATTTTCATTTAGCCATGAGGATTTTTGATCAAACCTTCTGCTTTGATCTGTACAGGAAATTGCAAATTAAAAATGCTATATAATATTTTGCAGAATTGAGAAGCTAGTGCAGTGAAGCAAGAACTGTGAAGTGTAGAAGTTTTAAGAAGTTTTTGTAGAAGTTTTAAGATATGAGCTGATGGGCAGTAGGAGGAATTCAGGCTCAACAGACGTTAAAATGTCCCTTGCAGACAAGCAGATAAAGCAGCCTTACTTAACACTAGGGGAAAAGCAGGAAAATCACCCGTCCAGAAGAAACGAAAGAACAGAATGAGAGATGATGTAGAAGAAATGGGGAGGAAGCCACTAACACTCACTGAGGATTCCACGCCACATGAATTATGCATTCCTCCATGAGAAGGTGAAATAATCCTCATTCTCACTTTTTAAAGGTCTTACATTGATAATCCCTCCTTTTACTTCAGAATGCCCGTCTTTCTCTCTTTCTTTAACTTTATCTCGTTTCTGCTACTACATTTGCCCTCTAATCATTATTGAATGTGTGGGGTTAAAAACAAATCCCTGGAACTAGATTAGGGAGTCAAAATGTTTCTGAATGTACTTCAATAATGAGGGCGGTTGGCCACTTGACAGAGCTCAGACAGTTTCACAGTTGCCAGACTTTCTTGTTTTTTTCTGTATTTGATATCAAAGCAGAAGTTAAATCAAAATGATAGTTTGTTTAGTTCAGTCCATGTGTTTTCCATTTGAACCCATCTGCATGTGTATATAGGAGCTAGTGTACAAAATTCACTTTTACCATGTACAAATTTTAAAAATATGAAGTTTTTCCCTTTCTGGAAAATTGAATCCTGCACTACACAGATTTGTGTCAGATACCCTCTAGATTGACAATATGATGGTCCCCTCGCGAAGGACCCCATTCTTGAAGTTAAATATTTATGTTCATTTAATATAATGCATATGCAAAACTGTAAAACTAGAAAACGACATGTGCGTTTTAATAAAATTTGCATCATTTCTCAGAAAAAACACTCTTATTTCATCACACTTATTTCATTTCATGTAACATGGTTTGATGTTCTTCTGGCAGGTTTGGGCATCATTTATGACAGGCACCCAGGGCCTTAAAATTACAAAGTTTAATTGTCATATACTCATTCGTGATAGCAGTGCAATGCTTGTTGCCAGTAGCTAAAATGCATGTGTTAATAGTACAAAGACAAAACAAATGCAGTTAAAGACTAAATGCACAGTAAATTAAAACAAAAAATGGAAAAGTTCAGAATATGTCAAAGTTTCCTTAGAAAACCAGTGTGTGGAAAAATCTCCACAATCCATTGCACTATAGTGGATAATGACATTTAAATATTGCATTTTGAAATATGAAACATAAGAAACATTGTTTAGCATTTATCGAAATCCAGAAATGTGTAATATTGGGAGGATTAGCCGAAAACCGGAGAATGTTGCAAAATGAACAGCAGAAAAGATTAGGAGTTGATACTTTTAACAGACGCATCTGACACATTTGCAAATCCTCATTCTTGCTTTCTATTGTTATCGTGAGCAGTGGAGCTGAGCTCAGTGCAGATTGCAGTCATACAGCTCTCTGATGCTGCCCTTTTTGATCCAACAGGAAGTTATTACAAAGCTTTTCTGAAAGAATGACTGACACAATGACAGCATAAAGCAAGAGAGTTTTGAAACAGAAAGGGGCTTCTGAATTACTTTAAGGTTTGGAAAAGTGCAAGAATGTTTTTGACGAACGCATATCCCTTCTCATCCTTCAGTCGGTCTGGCTGTTTGAAGACTATTCACACTCCGTTTGGTAAAGAAAGTGATGTAAATATGTGTTGACAGTGGCAGCTCAGCTAGAATTGGTAAGGGCGGCTTCACAAATATGTCTGCAGAAAAATCTTCGTCTTTTGATGCTACTGTATCTGGACAGAGATTATTTTTGCTTGGAAAATCTCTGCAACTTTTCACCAGTCAAAAGCCATGAGGAAACTGCCTGACTAGCAGCGAGCAACGGTGGAAAAGATCAGAACAATTTTTCTCTCCCACTAGAAATTGCAGCGGAAGATCCATTTTGTTGAGAACCTTTGTTGACCCCCAACAGATGTGTGGGTTTTCTGCCTCAATCTCACTTCCTTTTTTCTCCTCAAGTCAGTTGTAATAAACCAGCAGTCATTAGCTACAGCAATATCTACCCAAGCACATCTCATGTTTCAAAGATTTCACAGTTTTGATGGATCATACAGGCTTGCGTCCCCAGACAATCTTTGCTACCGCTTTCCATGTTTAAAAGCTGTTCTTTGTTTGTTTTTGTCTTTTTAGAAGTTATTGCTCAGATGAGGAATGTTGTTTCAGCTCCTTCTGTTGTAGGATCTGGCAAACCTGAGAAAACTCCTCATTGTTTTTTTTTTTTGCATCTAAGGGGATGTTGCGTTGGTGTGAATTATGAGGAGTCCCAGCGTGCATCACTGCCTAATTAAGACGCTTTGAGGACACTGGCATCACATACATGTGCTTTGATCTCAGATACGTACAAATGACGCGCCCACGTCTGGAACCAAACGGCAATCTGAACGCCAACCCTTGACTACCAGTGCCAACCTCATTAGAGAGAGATCTACCTCTCCTGCACCACACAAATTGTAAACTTCAAGGAATTAGAGAAGAATTAAGCCCACGAATCATCTCTAGAGGTTTAATCTAATCCTTCCCATTTTAGCCATCGTTCCTTTCAGCTCTTGCCTGGAGTCAGACTGTCTTACACTTTTCATTTTAAATGATCCAAAAGCTGGCAGCGAGACTCCAGCTGACCTCCACGTACCTTTAAACGCTAATTTCTAAACTCAATGACTGCTTTTTAAATTTTCTTCGCTGTAATATTCCCTATTGTTCACACTAATTATTTAATTTGACCATTAAGAGAACTAATTAGCCTCTTGGAAAAGTTTCTTATTTTGCCGCTTACATTAATTAATTTAAAATTAAGCCAGAACTTTAACAGCTCTTTTGGTTTTAATTGGGGTTATACAGATATTCAAGGTGAAATTAAAATACCCTTGTGATTTGGAGGGACATACTGAGGAACAATCTTGAAAACAGTATCAAAATATTGAATCATTTCCAGCACTATGCATTCAGCTAAGATTTTATGGTTGAATTACATTAATATCTGACTGATTTTACTACCGTTTTCCTCAACAAGTAATACTTTGCCAGGTGAAATTCAGCATGTGGCTGTAAACGGCTCATTCAAAACTGAGGGTGTTGAAGATTTCTGAGGATTTTTTTTTCCCCCTCAGGCAATCTGAATCACCAGACAGGTCTTGGAAGCATAAATACACATGTGTATGTATAATTCTGTCACTAATTAATTGTGCCTAACTTCAGGCAATAGAGCTTGCTTTCTGCTTCTAGCACCTGCTATAGTCGGCATGACAAACTTGCTTAACTACAGCATTGGCTTGACAAGCAAAAAAACAGCTCAATTTTAGCAATCCTATTTTTATGTAGTTGACAGTTTATGGTGATTTTTTTTCTCAGAAAGCTCCTTGAGGAGTCTGCTGTCATATTCTTATTTGCCACCTTCACAAAGGACATAAATTACGCTCTGTCTGATTTTAAGACATTAGATATTTAACTCAACTCAGATCATCTCACACAAACCAAGTGTCTTTGCATGAATCAAACCTATTAGTGGATGGCTGCTCTCTCCTGTGCTTGTCTGTAGTGTTGAGGGTGGAACAGACTCAGGAACCAAGCACACACAACACACTCAATCAGTGTTCTCTGGGACAAAGATCAGCCTTTCATCAGATGGAACATGTCCGGCAGGACTCCAACCTGTGGCTCAAGGGAGAATAGGCTGCCATGCACTTACTCTAACAAAGCTGTTGTCAGAATAGTGTGGCTGGCTGCCGCTTCCATTTTGATGGTTTCATTCTTTGCCTATTTGACACAGGTCGTTCCCTTGGCATTCTGAGCTTTTGATTTCCAGATGAGCACAGCGCAGTGCAGTAGAGAATTCGACCTATATAGCACGACTATCTTTCACACCAGTTTAGCTCTTCAGGAATTGGAGAAAGGAAAATAGCATTAGATAGAGAGTCTTTTTTGCCAAATTGTCACAGACCATTTATAAAAAATTGAAAAAGTGAAAACTAGATATATATAATTTAATGTTTTTTATGTGTGTGTCTGTGTGATGTGATGATCATGTTATCTGTAAGCTAGTGTGCGCCAAAACAATGATTAAATTTGCATTTTGAAGATATATAAGCATTCAAAACGTACAGTTTTTAACTTCTGCCAATACAGATCAACAATTCTGATGATATCTTCAGCTTCTCGTCAATCAAATTGCTTCAGCTTTCTGTCCAATCAAATTCCCTCTAGAATCCGACTTGTCCCGCCCCCTACACTATAAATAGACGCTGAAGCTGTGCCTGAAATCAGTCACTCATTCACAGAATTTGTATTTTCTGTATAGTAAATGGCACGTAGTGCACTATATAGGGGATAGAGAATGATTCAGACAGTGTAAATATACTTTCCGTTGGGGCAAACAAAGTCTGGTTTCTTGTTGCGTTACACGAACCGCCGCAGCGCGGACACACAGCCTGCTCCGGTCCAGAGAAGGCGATAGCACGGAGCAGATCATATGCACGTTCACATCTCGCTCAATGCTAACGGTCTAATCTGATTCAGTGATCTATGCTAAGCTATTAGCAAAAAAAGTGGAGTGTTCCTTTAATGACTCTGGCCCAAGCGGTGACAGAAACAAAAAGCTATTGGCAATTTTAAAAAGGGGGCGGGACTGCTGGATATGAAATTACGTCAACTCATAGAATAACACTGCCTGCTTCAAAGCACTTCAGTGGACCTTTAAATATTCCTTATAATATGCCACCATTTAATGCTTTAAATGAGAAGTCCACTTCCAGAACAACAATTTACAGATAATGTACTCAACCCCTTGTCAGCCAAAATGTTCATGTCTTACTTTCTTCAGTCATAAAGAAATTACGCTTTTTGAGGAAAACATTTCAGGATTTTTGTCCATATAATGGACTGCTATGGTGCCCCGAGTTTGAACTTCCAAAATGCAGTTTAAATGCGGCTTCAATCAATCCCAAATGCGGTTGTAAATGATCCCAGCCGAGGAAGAAGGGTCTTATCTAGCGAAATGATTGGTTATTTTCATAAAAATAATTACATTTATATACTTTTTAATGTCAAACACTCATCTTGTCTTGCTCTTCCCGAACCTCTGTTTTTTCCGGGTCATGATAGTTAGGGTATGTCGAAAAACTCCCATCTCAATCATCCTATATCGCTGTTTTACCTTTTTTGTTAAGGGTGTTTGATCTTCTTTGCATGTTCACTTTGCAAAGACTGGGTCGGAACTTCTGCGGCCATGTAGAATGATTTTGAAATGATTTTTAAAGCTCGGGGAAGAAAATACGATCTGAGTTTTTCGACATACTCTAATTGTCTTGAGCCAGAATACACAGAGGTCAGGGAGAGCAAGACAAGACGAGCGTTTGAGATTTAAAAGTATTTAAATTGTATTTAAGACCCTTCTTCCTCGGCTGGGATCCTTTACCACTGCATTTGGGATCATTTGAAGCCACATTTAAACTGCATTTTGGAAGTTCAAACTCGGGGCACCATATCAGTCCATTAAATGGAGAAAAATCCGAAACAATTTTTCCTCAAAAAATACAATTTCATTACAACTGAAGAAAGAAAGACATGAACATCTTGGATGACAAGGGGGTGAGTACATTATCTGTAAATTGCTGTTCTGGAAGTGGACTTCTCCTTTAATCTGATTGGCTGACGAACATGCACAGTTATTTTCAGAGAAACCCACGGCAAAAGTAGTTCCAGGCAGGTCTTGACTGCATTACATGTCAGTATTACTTTGCCAAGTGATTATTTCAAAGGTCCTTACAGCCTACTACAACAGCAAAAGAACCAAAAGCCACAACGACACTGACCAAGCAAATAAATATAGTAAACAATAGGATAAAAACAGCAGATTATTTCCATGTTTTTGCCACAAAATTACATTTTATGTATAAAAAGCAGACTATTTCTCTATTTCTCTCTCTCTTACAAACGCACACTCATAGTATGTGTTGTTAGTATTGATTTGTTTTAACAGTAAACGTTTAGCAACTTAAAAGTTACATGTCCTTTCTCACTGTTTTTGAAACAGATAAACTTCAAGTTTCGCTATTAGTAGAGATGCTGCTAACGAAAACAGGAGATGGACGGACTCAGGTACTTCACACATTTATTCTTTCTTCTCTCCCTAATAACTTAATCATGAACTGTATTAGTCTGCTATTAACAGCTCAAACCTCCATTACTAGGTCTAAAATGAAGTTTTGGAATTAGCAACGGAGGCATGGGATGAGATGAAATTAAACCATTTTAAGAAAAAAAAAAAAACCTGACAAATGTCTTGGAAAACATGATCTGAACAATGTTTTGAGATGTGGTAGCCATAATATATGCAGAATAATTGTCTTCGGTCTGTTGAATTATTAGAAAATAATGCATCACTACTTCAACGGCCTGTCATCAATTATTCCTTAGTTTTTTTTTGTTTTTTTTTTATTATTATATGATGTTTATTTTTCCCAAATCCTAGAAGTTTATTTTTAGGTTTAAAATGACATTTTGAATCCCGTATGTGGGCTCAGACTTTTGAACCCCACTGTTTGTATTCACGGTTTAGTTGTATTTTTTCATTAAAATTCTTAGGAGCATCCATGCCTTTTCAGAGTATATTAAAAATCTGTAAACTTTCAAGTGCTGAAGATTTTTGTGTTTTCAAGCTGTTTTGCCCTTTTGTGTTACCTGTACAGACAGAGCAGGTGAAGCAGTACAGTGACTTCCCCCGAGCTCCTCTTCTGGATTGGCATCCCCAGAGGCTCTGAATTATTCACACCATCTCCAAGAGAGCAGTACCAAATCTCAACCATTTGAGCGGTTCATGTCTGCAACCACTGCAAACATTTCTCTGTCACTTTACCTTGAATGACAGTCTACCCGAACCTTCTCCACATGGAGGCTGTAGCGTTCACTTTGTTCCCAGAGATTCTTACTTTCCATGGTTCGCCTTTTTGAAGTCAAGCTATGACAACCCCTGGGATCTCCACTGTGTGCTGTATGTTTATGCTCTCAGCCATTCGCATGCCATTGTTGACAGTCTTTTGAACTACAGAATTGCACAAACTTTCTTTCCCCTATTTGTCTCACATTCAGAAGTCAAACAGCGAGCTGGAAATTAACCGCAGCGCAATTTGAATACAGCCAAAAATCTCTGGGAAAGATGCGCCTCTGTTTACGTGCTCCACTTCTTGACAGATTGGAAAATGTTGCGTGATGGTGAGTGAATATTAACATCATCATTATAATCAGATGAATAATTATGTTGTCTCTTCACTGGACGTGAAAGTTTTTCCTTTGTGATTGCACATTTATTTTGACTGCAAATAATGCTCTGACTCAAGCTGTAAATCAGTCCGGTTTTGACTCCCATGTCTTTAATGGACCATTTAATAACGCTGTAAGATTTAATCTCTCTTGTATCATGGTGTTTGGTCAGATCATTTTCATGTCGCATGTATTATTTATTCAAATGTATAATGGCTAAATAAATCAGTAATACTGACAGAAGCCAGATAAATGTCGTGACAGAGTGCTGTAACTAATTGGAAAGTTGTACAAGTAAATAATGCCAGAATTTAAGTGAGGTAATCCTGGTCGTTTCAGCCAACATTTCTGTTTTCCATATGGAAGCAAAGCACCAGAAATGCATACAGAAATCTTTTAATCTCAGTTTGAGCCATGTATCACTTTGTATCACACAATGTACGAATTCCTAATGTAAAAAGTAAAAGGGTGCATTTTATTCCCAGGATGGAGCATAGCACAGGTACGAGAGAGATGCGAGGCTATTTATTTAATGCTAGCGAAGCCGCAAGCCTTCCATTTCCCTCATGTTTTTTGGTCTTTTTTTTTTTTTGTAACTACAGGGAAAGCACATCAACTGTGTCAAGAAGGAAAACAGAAGGGAAGAGAAACAGCACCAGAGGAGATGGCTTCAGTGGCATGACAAGAAAGCATATTGATTTCTCTTTAGGGTCACTGAACTTGGTGGGACATTGCAGAGCAGGAGAAAGAGGGTAAGACAGAAAGAATGGGAAATGCAGTGCATTAGCAACGGCAGCGGGGACGCTGTCTATTCAGAGTGGTTTTACCCCCAGTCTCTCTCAATGCATGAGTTCACAGGGAGAAAAAAAAAAAAAAAAAAGAAGTGCTGGGTGTGATTTGATGTGTCCTGAAATGACAGGTTGCTTTTATGTGGCCTGCGACCTAATAAACAACAAGGAGGAAATGGATTTGCAGCCATTTCTAAGCTGCATATGCAGAGTTATTCAGTTTCCTTGATTATTCACTTCGGCAGCTCCATGACTCCCACACTGCCTCAAGCTTTTGAATAAGAAAAATGACTTTGAGTTTTTAAACGATGAGACCAGCCCTCTGAGATTCTTTGTGGTCCTATTTCACAGGTCCCTCTCTGTTTCGCAGCGGATTGCCATGGTGACGATGCACAGGCTGTGCTTGGCCTTGGTTTGTATGGTGTGCCCTCATTTCCATCTGAAAGGTTTGTTCGCTTTCACTATCTTGCCACTGAATCCACTTCAGCCAGCGATACATATCTCGCACAGCTCTTTCTCACTTTTTCTCGCTGCTTTCACCCTCCATTTGTATTTTACGCTTCCTTTGATGAACCATGGGGAGGTACTGATTCCCATTTTGGAGGTGTCTGACCCCTATTGAAAGGTCTGCGGGGCCAGTCATTCAATTTGCCCTGTAGGAAATACAGGACTAGAAGCTCTCAAAAAAACAGAGCGAGAACAATTTGCTTAAAAATGAATAAAACAAGAATCCAGCCTCTGTTTTACCTTGGACTTCTGTGTCACTGAGCAAGTTTAAAAGCATGCTGACATTCAGTTAGACAAAATAATTTCTCGCTATTGTCTGCTCTTTTTAACTTTTTTTTCATCTCTGACATGAAAGAATGAAAAAGATATAAACATCTGAAATGGTTATGTCAGTATCTCTTTAGGTGGTGTTAATGAGCCATGCTGTTTTTGTTTAATTTCTCTTGATCTTGACTGTTGCAGTAGTCATTTTCCTTCCATCCTGCCCTAATCGTGTAGCAGTTTGTAAAACCTCTTTTTGAATTTTGTACATTTCATATTCTTTGATCGTAGTTTATGTTCTCTTAATTGCAGTGAACAGCTTTCTTTAAACTCCATCTTTTGCACTTATATCAGCAAACTAGTGATTTAAAGAGTGAGGAAGCACAGATGTCAGTGGCATAAAGTATATGCTTCCGATCTGTTTCTTTCCTGTCTGCAGGGTTGCTAATATAAGCCACTGCTTAAAATACTACTAAACATTGAAATTAACTGAAACTAACAGAACTGTATTTTTGCAATATTTACATTTGCCAAAAGGCAAAAGTATCAAATTTAGAGTATATATAAATGAGTGTCACAACTGTTTCATATTGGAATATATTTTTAAATGAAATTTATTCCTGTAATGGCAAAGCTGAATGTTCAGGAGCCATTACTCCAGTCTTCAGTGTCACATGGTCCTTCAGAAATCATTCTAATATGCTGAGTTGGTGCTTAAGAAACATGTATTATTATCAGAACTGAAAACAGTTGTTATATAATTGAATATTTTTCGGTATGCTGTAATACATTTTTTCAGGATTCTTCAAAGAGTAGAAAGATCAAAGAAACATCATTTGAAAAAGAAATCAATTGTAACAAAAGCTTTGCTGCCACATTTGATCAATTCATTATTACTGAATAAACGTTGATTTCTATTAAAATAAATCTATGACCTCCTGTTTATGAGCAATAGTGTACACAGCCGTTCAAAAGTTGGAATCATTACGATTTTTAATGTTTTTCAAAGAATTCTCTTATGCTCATTAAGGCTACATTTACAGAAAAATGTAAAAAATGTAAAAAATACTTGAAAAAAAACAGTAATATTGTGAAATATTACTGCAGTTTAAAGTGTTTTTTTTTTTTATTTTATTATATTTTAAAATATAATTTATTCCTGTGATGCAAAGCTGAATTTTTATCAGGCATTACTCCAGTGTTAAGTGTCACATGATCCTTCAGAAATCATTCTAATATGCTGGGTTTTTTTTTACTTTATTAACAATGTTGGAAACAGTTGTGCTGCTTAATATGTTTTTTAATAAAAAAAATGTGATACATTTTCCAGGATTCTTTGATGAATAAAAAGTTAAAAGAACTGCAGTTATTCAAAACAGAAATCTTTTCTAACAATATAAGGCTTGCAACAAATTAACACATCTTTGCTAAATAAAAGTATTAATTTCTTTAAAAAAAAAAAAAAAGAGAGAGAGAGAAAGAATAAAAATGCTGACTACAAACTTTTAAATGTTAGATTATTTTGCTACAAAACATTTAAATTTTAAATAAATGCTGTTCTTTTAAACTTTTTATTTATTAGAGTGTCCTGAAAAAAGTATCAGAGCTTCCAACAAAACTTTAAGCAGCACAACTGTTTTCAATATTGATAACAGATCAGCATATTAGAATGATTTCTGAAGGATCATGTGACACTGAAGACTGGCGTAAAATGATGCTAAAAATTCAGCTTTGCATCACATGAATAAATTACATTTTAAAATACATTCACATAGAAAACATTTATTTTTTTCATTGAAATAATATTTCACAATATTACATTTTTTCTGCATTTTTGATCAAATAAATGCAGCCTTGATGAACATAAGAATATTAAAAAAATATTAAATAAAATATTTAAAAAAAAAAACATTAAAAACTTACTGATCCCAATGTGTAGCTGATCCCAATAGTGTAGCTCTGACATTAAAATCATGAATTTTCTATAAACTGCTTTGAAAAAAAAAAATGTGTATTGTGTAAGCGCTATAAATAATAAATAACATTAACTGACTTGATCATATATATATATATATATATATATATATATATATATATATATAACAGCATAAATCCTTATTTTGTGATGACTTTGATAAGGGAAAATGTATGAATTCATTAAAAAAAAAAAAAACCTTGTGTACTAACCTTAATTGCTAATCAATTAGTAAAGCTGTAAAGATGTGCTGACCCAATAGTCTTCAGAAAAGATTATGATTTAATCCAATAACCAGGCATCACAGCTGCCAAAGGAGCATGTCTAATCAATATGTAATCAAAAAGAAAACAATTATAGTAGTTCTTCAATAGTACTTGCATGTTACTTAAATGCATTTATACAAAATAAAGGATTTATGTTAACATAGTTCAAAAGGTCAGTGGATGGATAGATGTAGTCACTAAGCAATCGTCAAACATTTAAACCAGGTCATCTGCTGTACGCCCTTGGTCCAACTGTAGATGTGAGGACGTTTGGACCACCTGGCTCCTGCTCAAGAATATACGGTGAACTGTTTCATTCTGAATGTGTGTTGTTCCTGAGGCAACAAGGGCAAGGATACTGACTTCTGTTGCGCATTCTGTGTCTCTAATGACTTTCTCCTTCATTAGCCTGATTCATTCAGGATGGCAGTGCCCCCGCCCCCACCAACACCGATCCTGGAGGCTAGAAAGCACTGAGGCCGAGAACTAGCATGTCGACGAGGATCTGAGAGGACATGTCACCATGGCAACACTAGGGGAGCGTTCCTTTTTCAAATGAGAGAATGAGTTATCTCTATTTCCCCTTCGTTTCCCTTCGGCTGTGCTTTTCCTTTCTTTCCCCTCCGTCTCTCTCTGCCGAGGATAAGCACTTTGTGTTCTAGACACAGCTAATTGCATTTTGTCCTTTCGTTGGAAGTTCTCAAAATAGATTTCTGCACTTCAAAACTGCACATTTCTTTATTGTGACTGTTTAAATCATCAATCCGAGTCATAAATCAACACGTGTCCGGTTTCTATTCCCAAATCTTTAATGGGCCTTTTAATAATGCTGTAAGATTCCATATCTCACATGTCGCTTTCTTTGATCAGACCAGTTTCACAGTACGTTTGCATCTAATATTCAGCATCTCTGAGCCATGTACTTTGTTTCTGGCAAGTTGTCATGGTTTTGCACTCTGGTTTTAATTGAATCCCTGATCATATTTCAAAGAAAACCCCTTGTGGAACAGGATATTGCAGAGAAAATTGGATCTTTATCTTTGTTTTTGAGAGGTGAGAGGAATTCACTCACTGAGTTGCTGTGACCTGTCCGGAGAAAAGGACTGGGGATTGGAGACCCAGGCTTCACCACACTAGTGTCATTGTTCTGCAACTTGTCATTTGGTCTCCCAAGTTGACTTACCTAAGTTTTTTTTTACTGACCTGAAGCGCTTTCCTGGACCTCTCTCTCTCCAAAAGTCACTTTGCCTCTGCAGTTTGACACATAATGGATCATTTACTTCCAGACTGACAGTCTGTCCGGTGAGAATCTACACAGGAGCGTATCCTACAGCTAGTGTCACTTCAGGCACAGCATCCTATCACCTCTGCAGGTTCTCTCGTATAAAAAGGTGAACTCCTGAGCTTTGATGAATTAGGACTAGTCATCATTCTATACCTGTCAAAGAAGTTAGAGTTGAGGGGAAAACGAAGAGACTGCTTTGAAGAAGGCTACCTATCAAGCTTTTTGACTGAAATAGCGAGGAAAAAGTAGAAAAGAAGGCAGGCGACAGGAGATGCTGGCAGACTGCGCTGCAGGAAGCCTGAATGGGGAAAGATCTGAGGCTCTCTGCCATCTTTTCAGGTAACATGATACCACTATACTTCATTCCCATTATCCCATAGGCTCGGAGCACTTTCACTCCAAAAGAAAATGGGGTGGGATCTAATGTGAAGCCAACATCCTCGGTGGACCATTACTGGAAGCTTTTACCCAACAACAGTTCTTAAGAATATGCAAAAACGGTAAAAATATGAGTGAAATGCATTTCATCTTTGCGTCACGTCACGCGGGAATGCCCGCTGCTGCTGTAAACTCCCAAATGCATTTATTGGAGATGAAGGAGCTTTGTTCATCCTAAATCAGTCATGATGTTTTGATCTAGTTTACAAGCTGGCCTACCTTGTATAGTGCAGGCGAGCGGTTCTTTAAGACGTGACTTTAGTTCCATTTACCAGTGCTGCTGGGATTGTTGTCCGCAGTCAGGTAAACAGAGCGACTTCTTAATCCGTTTCTGATATGATTTCAAGCAGATGAAGGCTAACACTCTTAGTCAGCCTGTGTTTTTTGGAAAAGCAGCTAGATGTATCTGCCAACCTTGTTTTACAACAGGAAAGAGGTTCTTCATGAATTATTTGTTTTCTTGACAAAGATGACAAGCAGCCAACACATGTAGCTGCATTTATAAGCTGGAGAGTAAATGTAATTACACCTTGTATCATTTATTTTATATTATTTATTTTCTGTTTTATTTTCATTATTACTCATTGCTGACGACAAATGCATTTCTGCTTGAGACTGTGTACTAATCTAGCTTATACTTTAAACTTGGCATTGTGTATTATTGGCTCATATGACAAATTGCTTCTGATGTTTCTTATTTGTCAGTCGCTTTGCATAAAAGCATCTTCTAAATAAATAAATGTAAATGTACTTTATTGTTGTAATTAGTGTTGTTTGCTAAGATGTAATACTTTAGGGATTTGAACAAACTTCTTACCTTATCACATTTCAGTGTGCAATTGCACTGTTTACCTCAAAACATGCAGCTTGAAGTGTGCTATTTTGCTTATAAATGTTCAAATTTTTTGCCCAGCAGACAAAATTGCTTCAGCTAGAAAGAATTATATGATCTAGGGACCAGAGTATTTGATTTTGGCCTGTAATCAACCAACTATAACATCCGTATTGCAACCAGGTGAGTTACAGAGCAAGTTTACTACATTAGAAAACCCATATATATGGAGCTGCTGTAGTTATGTGATGAAAATCATTACAAATCTTGCACTATTGTAAAAGTGTATTGAGGCCATGACAGTATTTTGCAAGAAACCATGCAAAAAGTCTTTATGCCAGTGTAATCATCATTTGTTTGAAAAGGAATAAAAGTTGCAGGTGTTTTACTTTCACTGGTCTTTATTTCAGCTGGAAACTGCCATAAGTACTGCTACTTTTTTGGAGTTTTGCAAAAAAAAAGTAGGTAGGTCACATTTTTCTAATAAGCCTGTGTGGTTTTTAATGCAGTTACAGTGATTTATCACAAGACTTGGGTGTAAATAATGACAGAACTTTCCTTTTGGGGAGAATTGTTCCTTTAAATTACAGCTAAATAAAAACTGAGGTGAACGTAATAAATGCACAAAGATGATATTGGACTATTCATGTCAATTGTATTTGTAGAAAGAGGGACCCAAGCCATCGACTTGATTTTTGGCCAGTAACAACCAACTAGAGCATCCATATTGGAAGTGCAATACTGTACCGGGTGAGTTACAGAGCAAGTTTACTACGTTAGAAAACATGTATATGAAGCTACTGTAGGTATGTGATGAAAATCATTATAAATCAAGCACTAAAGTGTATTGAGGCCATGACAGTATTTTGCAAGGAACTGCACAAAAAGTCTTTTGCCTGTTTAAGCATCATTTGTTTGAAGAGGAATAGCAGTTTTGCAAAAAAGTATGTAGGTCATATTTTTCTAACGAGCCTGTGTTGTTTTTGATGCAATTACAATGATTTATCACAAGACTTGGAAGTAAACAATGACCAAACTTTCCTTTTGGGGAGAATTGTTCCTTTAAATTACAGCTAAATAAAAAACTGAGCTGAACATAATAAGTGCACAGAGATGATATTGTACTATTCATGTCAGGCTATTTGTAGGGACCAGAATATCCCAGCCTTTTGATTTTGGCCAGTAATCAACCGACTAGAACATCCGTATTGCAAGTGCAATACTGTACCGGGTGAGTTACAGAGCAAGTTTACAACATTAGAAAACTCATGTATATCAGGCTACTGTAGGTATGTGATGAAAATCATTATAAATCATGCACTATGGTAAAAGTGTATTGAGGCCATGATGTGTCATTTTGGAAGGAACTGCACAAAAAGTCTTTATGCCTGTTTAATCATCATTTGTTTGAAGAGGAATACAAATTGTTGGTGTTTTCCTTCCATTAGTGTTCATTTCAGCTGGAAATTGCTGTATACTTGCCAGAGTTTTGCAAAAAAAAAGTAGGTAGGTCACATTTTTCAAATGAGCCTGTGTGGTTTTTAATGCAATTACAGTGATGTATCACAAGATTGGAGCGTAAATAATGACAGAACTTTCCTTTTGGGGAGAATTGTTCCTTTGAATTATACAGTTAAATAAAAACTGAGTTGAACGTAATAAATGCACAGAGATGATATTGGACTATTCATGTCATTTGTATTTGTAGAAAGAGGGACCCAAGCCACCAGAATATTACAGACTTTTGATTTTTGGCCAGTAATCAACCAACTAGAGCATCCATATTGGAAGTGCAATGCTGTACCGGGTGAGTTACAGAGCAAGTTTACTATGTTAGAAAACATTATATGGAGCTACTGTAGAAATGTGATGAAAATCATTGTAAATCATGAACTAAAGTGTATTGAGGCTATGACATAGTATTTTGCAAGGAACTGCACAAAAAGTCTTTATGACTGTTTAATCACCGTTTGTTTGAAGAGGAATACAAGTTGTTGCTGTTTTCCTTTCATTAGTGTTCATTTCAGCTGGAAACTGCTGCATATTTGCCACAGTTTTGCAAAAAAGTAGGTACGTCATATTTTTCTAATGAGCCTGTGTTGTTTTTGATGCAATTACAATGATTTATCACAAGACTTGGAAGTAAATAATGACCAAACTTTCCTTTTAGGGAGAATTGTTCCTTTAAATTACAGCTAAATAAAAACTGAACTGAACATAATAACAGAGATGATATTGTACTATTAATGCCATTTGTATTTGTAGAAAGAGGGACCCAAGCTATTTGTAGGGACCAGAATATCATAGCCTTTTGATTTTGGCCAGTAAGCAACCAACTAGAATACCCTAGCAGTTACTCTTCTTTTGCATTATGGTGACAGATTTTGCAAATACTACATTTCTTTTAAAATTTTTACAGTGAAAACTGATCTTCAGAACTCAAGCTTTTCCTCGTTTAAGCTTGGAAAGACTCCGAACACAACAAACAATAGCGATCAAACACTATGGGCTACAAGAGAGTCTGAGAGAGGGTCCAGTGCAGTGTAATTCTTTGCCGAAAGAAACGAAAAAGAAACAAGGAACAAAACTGCTCATCAGGGAATGTTAGCAGACTGATAGATGAGTGTACCATTGCTTAATTGTGTTCCTGTTAGGAGAAGCCCAGATGTGCATTTGAGATGTAGTCAAAGGTTTGATGAGAGTGGCTAGGTGCCAGAGGAGTTGATTTCCAACACAGCACAGAGAACCAATCCAATTAGGGTGAAATTAGAGAGAAGATATGTTGAGTTTCAATCCTCCCCTGTGTCTTTTTCTGCAGTGAAAGTGCAAGAAAGATCAGCTGTTTCAGCTGCTACACACAGGGTTGAATTTCTAACTAAGCTTCTGGCATTTAAAAGACACCTTTTTGTCAATCTAGATACAGTAGGTATTTTTACCTTTGTTTGGGAGAAGTCTACTCAGAGGACAAAAAATAACTTTTAACCTGTCTATGAACTCTGTCAATCATGTGGCAGTGCACAGGACCCTCACCTGGGGCAGCATCAGAGTGTTGTATTTCTGACCTTGACGCTGTGAGTGGCAGTCAAATCTGCCAGCAGCTGTCACTGTAGGGGACTACATTCCCAAACTGTGAGGTAATAGGGAGGACAGAGATGATTGTTGGCCAGCACTGGGTTAGGGACAGAATAGGACTTTTGGCCGAGAATTTTGTGTTAAACCTTCAGGGCTCCATTCAAAATCGTTAAAGCTTGAATTTGGATGAAGCTTACTCTATATCTGTCCTACAGGGGGATGCCAGAGAAGAAAAACAACAGACCTCTACCCATTTGGCCATCTGTGCTGTAGTGACCTCCATGTGGTCAAGCTGACACTGCCAGCCAGTGAAGAGAAGGGCCAGGATGTAGGATCCACACACCTGTTTGGGGTGCACCGCTGACTGGGCCAAATATCGGTAATTCAGCTTAGTGCCTGCAAATTTAAAGGGATAGTGAGCCCAGAATGTCATGTTTTCCCTTCATAGATTGCAACAATTAACAAAAGTGGCTATCTTCTTGGTGCATCCCAGTTAAAGAAAATTAATATGATAAATGATGACAGAATGTTCATTTTTGAATGAAATGTCACTAATTAAAAAGTTTACAATGTTTAGCATATTATGCTATACATTATACCCCATTTTTATTCCATCATTCTAGGGGATTTGGTTTCTTTAACAGGACTATTGTCCTTTATTTCATATCAAATATTAGATAAGTTGTTATTTACAATTCAGAACAAATTACCCTGGGATATTGTTCTGTATTCATAAACATCACAACCAGCTTTCCTTTCCCTAATAGCATTACTTTATTCATGTTTAAGCATACAATAAGCATAAAATGTGTTTTTATTATTATGATGACAAGGTCAATATATTGTGTTATTAATGAGACCTGATTATAAATTGTAATTGTGCCGCATTGTGGTTCGGTGTGTGGTCTTTGTCGTGTTACATATTAAATTGTCCTGATTGTTCACTGCAGCTTATTTATTTAACAGGAATTTAAAGGGAAAGTTTAACCAAATGAAAATTCTGGCACTCACCCTCATGTCATTCCAAACCCATTAGAGCTTTGTTCGTCTTCGGAACACAAATTAAGATATTTCTGACCATGCATAGTTCACTCTCGTGAACGTGCATTGAAGACTGACACGAAAGAGAGGACATTGTTGAATAAAGTTATTATTTTTGTTTTCTTTGCACACAGAAAGTATTCTCATAGCTTCATAACATTACTATTAAACCACTGATGTCACATGGACTATTTTAATGATGTCCTTACTACCTTTCTGGGCCTTGAACATTTCAGTTGCGTTGCTGTCTATGCAGGGTGAGAAGATCTTAATTTGTGTTCTTAAGATGAACGAGTCTTATGGGTTTGGAACGACATGAGAGTAATTAATGACAGAATTTTCATTTCTGAGTGAAATATTCCTTTAAAGTGTTTTCAGTTTTATCCAAAACTTATAAATGTGAATCTGGCAATGTTTTATTACATATGTTATTGTACGTATTGTGGCAGTTTGGAAACTGAATGTCTGGTGATTGGCACTAAAAAATGAAAATGTATTGCTTAACCTAAACCCTACTCTAAATCTAACCGATAGTGTTAACAAAAGCAAATGTGGAAATTGCAAATGCAAAAAGTTTTTGAGCTCTCTTATAATGACTCGTTTCACGAGACACATGCCTAGGTGCTCCAAATTGGAAGTGCAATACTATGCCAGGTGAGTTACAGAGCAAGTTTACTATGTTAGAAAACAGGGAAACCCATGAGTGCCACCATGATGGATTCTAACTTAAGATTGGGTGCTCTCGTGTTCCGGTTTCCATAGAAATACATATTAAAACGAGGGTAAAAAAAGATGGATTAAATTAATTAAACAATTTTTTTTTCGATATAACTAAATATAAAAATGTGTGCAGGTTTAAGATGTGCTGTTGTGATGTGGCTGCCACAGTAACAGCAATAATCTTACAGAATTTCTGTAAAGTACTTGTTTTGCACACCAGCAAATCTGTCCATGTCTGGCGCTGTATGCCTTGCATAAACAAAGACAAAAGAAAACAACCATTGCTTGTACCACTGAAGTTAAAATACTGTTTGTGAAATAATAAAATAATGTGTTCTCCTATCATTTTGTAGACAAAATCCTGCGAATATTGCCTCGATTGGGAGCTGTTTTCAGTGAAGCTAACCTTGTGTCACTTCATGTCATCTTCCCACTAAACTTCCCATTTAACTATGACAGGTGAGTTACTGCAAAAAGATGGCCAAAATGACACTGTAAAAAGATGAAACTATTGCACCATGTAGTGTTGGGCGATATGCTCAATTTTCATATCGTCTTATCCTCAGCCTGTGAGATCGCCAATACACGATATATATACAATCTGGAAAATCTGGAATCTGATGGTGCAAAAAATATTGAGAAAATTGCATTTAAAGTTGTCCAAATGAAGTCCTTAGCGATGCATCTTACTAATCAAACATTAGGTTTTGATATATTTACGGTAGGAAATTTACAAAATATCTTCATGGAACATGATCTTTACTTAATATCCTAATGATTTTTGGCATAAAAGAAAAATCAATAATTTTGACCCATACAATGTGTTTTTGGCTATTGCTGCAAATATACCCGTGCTGCTTAAGACTGGTTTTGTGGTCCAGGGTCACATATTATCATGCTAATTTATTTAATTATTTACTTACTTAAGTTGATTTGCCAGAAAGTGAACTAACACCAGCATAAGGCTAAAAGCAGCCTAATGTTTTTAATTTGACTTCATTTGTGTTTAACATGATGACAATTTAATAGAAACATTGTAAGTTACTAATACTCATATTTCCTTAGTTATTCAAAAAGCAGCTACAGAAAATGAGCGAAGAACAATTAGATTATCAAAGAACATCATCACTGACTAGCCTAGCCTAGTCTAGTGCGAGTTTATGCACTTTATAAAACACTCCCAGTACCATAAGTGAATACAATACAGTTACATCACTGTATCATGAATAAATCTCTTACCTTTTATTTACACTGTACACGTCTGCTTCACAAAGGGGGGGCATTCGCGAGCTGTGCTCCCCTAAAACAAGTTACTGTGCCCCCCTTTTCCATCCTCTTCCCTCCTTGCTTCAATTTCAAAAGTGAAAGTGAAACCGGAAAAACAGCGCATAAGAAAACGAATGCACGCTTTTGCGAGCGTCAGCAACTGCACGCAATCACAGATTACATGCTCCCCACCCCAAACACCCCCTCCCGCTCAAAGTGATTTGTGCAACTACTAGAAATGTAAATGTCGCCTGATGGAGGTGCGCTGGAGCCGGTGTTCTGACGATTTGTGCTATCCTGTCAGATTTTACTACCTTCTATTAAAACGGATGGTAGCATAATTCAACAGTGAAAAGTGCTAACGTTGTGTGAGGCTTGATTAACGTGAAGACCTACCCCCACCTTAAACCTCACCTTACAGTATGAAAAATACAGAGTTGGTAGCGTAATCTAATAGGTAGCATTATTTGTTAAAACACCTGGCTCTGCGATGCAGCCACTCTAGTCAATGCTTGCGTTTATACCAGCCACGTTGCGGCAAGTTTCTGAAGCGCCCAAGAAGTGCCTTTTCCGCAACGCATCGCTAAAGTTAGGCGCCTAGTCTATTTTTGACAAATAATAATAATAATTGTCTTGCTATCCTCAAAGGCATCAGTAACAGGCGATATCTCAGACTATCGTCGATACACGATACTATCTTCTATCGGCACAACCCTAGTGCCATGTGCTTTTTAAAACCATTTTCGTATGTTTAATGTTATATTATCGGCTTGAAAAATACGTTAATTTGACTAGAAACACCAGATACTGGAAATGTAGCCTAAAGCATTATTTCAGTCCGACGAGACTTCCGCGTTCAGGAAAAAGGTGGATATATGAAGATAGTTATGTGATGAAAATCATTACTAATCTTGCATTGTGGTAAATGTGTATTGAGGCCACGGCAGTATTTTGCAAGGAACCGCGCGTCGTCATTTGTTTGAAGAGGAATAAAAGTTTTAGTTTGTTTTAGTCACCACTAGTACGGGAAACTGCCGTATATTTGCCGGAGTTTTGCAAAAAAGTAGGTACTGTAGGTCACATTTTTCAAATGTGCCTGTGTTGTTTTCCATGCAGTTACAATGATTTATCACAAGACTTGAATAAATAATGACAGAATTTTCCTTTTCGGGAGAATTGTTCCTTTACAACTAAACAGAAACTGAGCTGAACTTAATAAATGCACAGAGATGATATTATAATATTAATGTCATTTGTATTTTTCAGTGAATTAGTAAAAGGATTAAACCTTTGTTTTCTTATATCTGTTTCAGTCTCACAGGACCAGCCTTCCATCAGCTGGTATATACAGTAAGTGCGAAATGTTTTCTCAAAGGTTTTAGTGTTTCGTTTGTATGATCACTTACAGTTTGTTATGCTTGTTGCTGCCATTGGAATTCCAGCTGTAAATGTAATTTTGGAAAGGAAGCGACTAATGGATGAGGATTATACAGGATCCATACTCACACACTGCAGTATCGCTTTAGTTCGTGTGGCTGTGTGGAGCATCACAGGGCTTCATTATACACATGCTGAATGTCAGTATTTTAACAACGAATGCCCACATGATTTCACAGAATATCCCCATTTCACATACACGCACTGTTCATTTTTCATGTCATAGAAGAGAGAGCAAGGGTTTACAGTGCAAAGGGAAAGAAAATGAGTGAGAATCCGCTGCCATGACGACTGGCCCAGCAGTATCTAATAGCAACGGGTTGCTAGGTAGCCGCTGCAGTTTCAGGAGGCTGAGTAGAATAGAGCATAATGCATGTGCTCATGGAAAATGACACAGGGGAGGATGTACAGGGATTGACATATGACCACAGAATCACTCACTCACAAACCATGCACCATTTACTTGCATTTGATTGGCATGTTCAATTGCAATGTATTTGAACATAGTGCTCTTGAGAGGAAGGCTGGACAAACTTCCAAAGCGAGAGGTTTGTTAAGGACTGAAGCTTTGGTCTGTGCTGATGCTGAAGTGCAGCCCACACACAAAATATTATTTGTTCAATAATAACACCTTTATGCCAGCGATCGCTTATATTGTAAAGCTTGAGTTGATCTCAAATAGGAGAAAGGGCAAAGAATTAGTTGCATTAGCTAATGTTATCATTATAAATGTAATCTTATTTGGATAATTTGTGAGGTATTATTAAACTACAGTTTGTAAGTGTAGCAAGCAATGAGGTATAATTAGATCCACAGAGCAGAGAAATTAAAGAACAGTTTTGTACCTGATGTCAACCCAGCTTACTTTGCTTTCTGTGACACCATAGTTGATTCATTTGACAGCTCATGAATGTGGGGAATGGGAATTCCTAATTAATGCAGACAAATTGATTAGTAACAGGTGAGGGAGAGGGTGTATGAGGCAATTTAACCATCGTCTTCGCTGAATGGAACAGACATGTTGTCTGCCCCTCTGCACAGAGCGTATGGTGGTCTTTCTTTGACATGTCAAGTTGAAAGGCAGGTCATGCAGTATGCATACTGGGAGGAGGAGCCTGTTTGCTGTGGTGTTTATTTAATTGTGTTTATCGTACGGCTTAAATACTCAATTCTGATTGGTCGGTTCCAGCGTTCAGCGGTTTGATATTTCACAGCAAGCCGCCAATAGTAAATTAATATCTTGTTCTGTTTCTGATATACTCAACACAGTTGTACTACTTTTAACAACAGGACAAATTTAAAAAAAAATAATAATTTGATATAAGATACAAGCTTTAACAGTGTGGACGGTTCCCATATATTTGGGTCATTCCATGTCAAATCAACCAAATTTCAGTAATTTCCCCAGCTCAAATTTGTGACTTTTTTTCTGTGGAAAGACAAACATAAATAGTGTTGAAAGCCAAAACAGGTCAAAATGACATTACACCTGAGATTTGGAGCCAAATTAGAGGGGTGTAAAAATGACTTTAGAGAGCTGGCAGTATCATTATTTTATTTTTACACAGATTGGTAGGTCTATTAGTAAAATCTGTTGACTTAAGCAGTCTTTGTTTCATTATATGCAAACGATGACAGTTCAAAAACCGCACTTTTTTTCAAGTCTGCATTCCTATAACTCAGGAGGTAATAAAGATAACTTAATATTCGTTTAGATTCTGGTTCTTAACAAACTTTCTGTTTGGTATCTTCATTTTAAAGGCCCTTGATTTTAATCCCAGAGATATGAAGATTATGGCTCCAGTTCAATTGGTGAACTGTTCACTTTTTCAGTTTAAAAAAAACCAAATAGGTCACTTGGCATATAACTGATACTTTTTTAAAGGAATATCTGAAGAAGAAATAATGTTAAAACTAGAAATCTATCTTATGATTTTCTGTCAGCTCAGTTGCATAGAACATAATTATCTGAGTATTCTTTTTCTGAAGTTGTTATGCCTGTAATTCTTGAAGTATTCAAGATATTTTAATATCCTTCTAGATTCTCATTCTTAATAAACTTTTCTTTTGGAGTCTTCAATAAATGTACTCAGTAAATATACATGTGTGGCATTTCATATTTTGGCTTTCATAACTATATATGTTTGTCTTTCTACAGAAAAAAAAAAAAATTAACAAAATCAAAAATTTGAGCTGGGGAACTTGTTGAGTTGACACCAAATTACCCATTTTTTTCCCCATGCATTCCTGATTGCGCCATAGGCAGTGTCAGATTTTATTTATTTCCGCCACAGAATAAAAAATAAAAAAATAAAAAAGATAGTTGTGACTTTTATACCACCACAAATTTAAAAAAAAGTTGAAACTGAATTGTGAGATATAAACACACACACACAAAATAAACCCACTGAATTGCCAAACGTAAACTCTGAACTTTGAGGGGGAAAAAGTCAAATGTTCAAGGAATTCTGAGTAAAATCACATTTAAGTGTTTAAACTGTAAGATGAACTCACTATACTGAGAAAAAAAATCTGAATTTTAAGATAAAAAGTTGCAATTACCTTTTATATTTTCATTATCTGGCAGAAATAAGCTTCTATATTTTAGTGACTGAATCTGTTCTTTACATAATTCTCTACTTGTATCATATGAATTATTTGGTGGAAATTTATTTTAGGTCACAAATACTTTGTGGTTATATCATAATTGTTGTCCGTGATGTAAAGTTTTTGCCATATGTGATACTTGATGATGTACCTATTTTCTTTGAAATAGGTGATGATAAAGGCTTTTTTTTTTTTTTTTTTTAAGCTTACCTATAATAAGATCTTGTTGCTAGGACACTATTCTATGGCAAGGCAAATAAATTATTTTTAAAGAAACTGTTCTAATCATTAGTGGGGCTATTTTTGCAATTTACTAGGACGGGATGTGCCTAAGGGTGACCTGACTAAGCTAATTTTTAACATTAAATAACTGGTGCATTTGTAACAGAAATTCACTTTTTAGATGAATCATGTTCTTTTTTCCAGTTTCCATGGGTGACTGTAAATTAGTTTGTGCATAGAGTATTCTCTGGTTGATGAGTAAAAGTTGGCAAAGCCAGTGACTACACATCAAGGGAAGCAGTGCAATGTATATATTCATATATGCATGTCTCTGATGGTACATTATTCATCAGCATTCTGTGTCTGACGGGCAAGGTTCCACACTGCATGTATATTGCAGAAGACACACTTGCGATTGACATGTTTGAGCAAATGGCACATGTTTAAAATATATGCCTTTGTGCCAGAAAGAAACCTCCCATGTCTATATGAGAATATATCATTCTTCTTCTCCGATGCTTAACACGCCAGAATAAGTGCTGGTAAACTGACTGGTCCGATCGTATGGTCTACTTGCCTCTATCTTTTAGCTTTCTGGTGTGTTATTATTATGATTTTCCCACCTTCTCTGTGGTGTCAATTTGTATTTCAGTCCATACCCCAACAAAAGGAATTGCTTGCTAAATTTTGTTCAAAAAAGAATAGTTCACCCAAAAATTAAAATTTGCTCAACATCAGGCCATCCAAAATCTAGATGATTTTAAAATACATTTGGAGAAACGTCTCGGTTACTTATGGTAACCCTCATTCCCTGCTGGAGGGAACGGAGACGTTGTGTCAAGTGTACGACACTAGGGCCTGTCTTGGGACCCCAAACACCTCTGAAAACTTTGAGAAAAGGCCAGTGAAATTGGGTGTGCAGATTTGGCATAGCTGGCCACGCCATGGGCAGCACGGGATCTGCTCATTCATTCTGTTCTGAGGAGACATTCCCTATCTGTTGTATACTCTGCATTGTGTCGAGTGTACGACACCAGGGGTCCCTGTATAACACGCCACAACTCAGACTGCGTCACGAGTGCTCGGAGTGCAGATAGTAACAATCCAATGCGTTAAAATAAGTGCAGCTCACCTCTTCATGACCTTCCAATGTCCAAGAACTGACCTGTTGCAGGCAGGGTCCTGCAGCCGGGCCTTTCCTCAGTGGACCGGCTGAGTGTCTTGAGAGCGTTGGGACAGTGCCAGTTTTGCCCTAGGGGAAAGGACACTACGGAGATCACAACCTGCCCAGAGGGGGGGTAAAGAGTGAAAATATGTTAGTGAAGTGGTCTGAGGTGGGCTCAACACCAGAGGAGACTACCAAGAACTCAGAACCTAGAGACAGGAATGTCTCAGGGGAAACATTGCATCACAGGGAAATATAGGTGGAAATTACACACATGGGGCCGCATGAGGAGCCACTACATATGGGGCACTAATCCAACCAAGAATTTGCAAAAAGCCACTTACCTTGCGCTGGATTCTTATAGTGAGTTCCTCCGCTGAAATTCAGCTACATCCAGAAGTGCCAATTGATGGAGAGGTTGTTCAGGGTTCACGTCAGGAAACCTACTGAATCTATAGAAGCATAATTACCATTAGGGGAAGCGCTATGGCAAGCTCTACACCAAACCAGAGTGCTGAGTCAAAGAGCTTGCGTTCAAGACTCTAGCAGACACTGGTTCCATGCGCAGATTGTAAAACCTGGCGAATGTGTTAGGTGTAGCCCAACCTGCAGCTCTGCAGATGTCTGTTAAAGAGGCCCCATTTGCAAAAGTTGCCGAGACAGCAACACCCTTGGTCGAGTGGGCTCTCACTCCCAGTGGGCAGGGTAAGCCTCTGACCTGGTAGGCCATTTGGATCGCATCCACAAGCCAGTGGGAGATCCTTTGCTTGGAGGCAGCCTTCCCCTTCTGCTGTCCTCCATAACAGACGAAGAGCTGTTCAGAACGTCTGAAGGGCTGAGTACGTTCCAGGTAATGCGTAGGGCACGGACTGGGCAAAATAAGGTTGGGGTCATCTTCCTAGGAAGGAATAGCTTGCAGGGTCACCACCTGATCTCTGAAGGGAGTGGTGGGTACCTGGGGCACGTATTCAGGCCGGGTTCTCAGAACAACATGAGAGTTTACCGGCCCGAATTCCAGGCACGAATGTTGACGGAGAGGGCTTGAAAATTTCCCGCTTTTTAACAGAGGTGAGCACAGTTGGGGAAGTCATTTCCACAGAGAGGGCACAGAACCAACCGACTGAAGGGGCTCAATGGATCTTACTGTAGGCCTGAAGGACCACAGACAGGTCAAGAGGGGATGTAGTGCACCCAGGGAGGGTTCAATTTCCGGGCACCTAAGGATGATAACAAATCGTGCTCCACCGATCTGCCTTCAACCAAGTCACGGTAGCTGACAACCGGACCTTGGGTGTGGAAGCAGAAAGGTGCCTATCCAAGCCTCCTAGAAGGAGGGATAACACAGATTTGATGCCGCATCTCCGTGGGTTCTTCCCTTAGGAAGAACACCTGTGCCATTTCCAGGACGTACCACCACCTAGTGGAGGAGACTCTGTCCTGCATAAGGTGGTTACCACTGCGGGTGGAAGGTTTCTGGGGACTTCCTGGTAGCGTCCAGGGACCACTGAAGGAAGTACCAGAGATCTGGGCGCAGGTGCCAGATTGTGCCCTTCCCTCTGAGAAAGAAGGTTCACAGGGGCATAAGCGTGCTTTCGTGACCCGCTCGGTCAGCTGAGTGCCAATGCTTTCTGTACCGAGGAAGAGCCGTGCCACTACTGGTAATGAGTGGATTCTGGTGAGGCAACAGATATACCTGTGCCTGGCTGAATCGACTCCAAAACAGTCTGACCATCTGAGGGTGGAGCCTCCACTCACCTTGGAGCGAACTTGTTGCCCAGAATGTGAGTGGCACACAGAAGCTTGAGTCTGTTTCCTGCTTGCTCTAGAGCAGGAGATGACTGGTCATTTGTGACATTCGAAAGGAGCGTACACCATCCTGGTGGTCGATGTATGCCACAGTCGCTGTGTTGTCTGTGAAAAGAGAAACCCTGTACTGAGGAGAGTTTTACTCTTTTTCCAGATGACCTGAAGTCCCAATTGAGCCAGGTGGTTGAGAACCACATCCCTGAGAGTGCAAACCGAACCTCGTGAGTGTGCTAGGACCAGCCAGTCACCGAGATAACTGAGAATGCATATGCCCACTTCCCTGAGGGCCAAGGACAGCCTCCGTGACCTTTGTGAAGGTGCGGGGCGACAGGGATAGGCCACAGGGAGAACCTTGTACTGATGAGCCTGACCTCAAAGACAGAGTCTTGGAAGGATCAAGGCATGGCAGTAAGCGTCCTTCAGGTCCAACGCCACAAACCAGTCTTGAACCCTTGACACATGCAGGAATATATGTTTAAGGGTTAATATTTTGAACGGAAGCTTGAAAAGGGTCAAAAAACCTCAGATCTAAGATTGGTGTGAGTCCACCACCCTTCCTGGGTACAATGAAGTAGGGGCTGACACACCTCCTCTTCATTTTGGCTGAGGGGATAGGCTCTATCGCACCCTTTCCCAGAAGGGATGCAATTTCCGCTAGAAGAACCACAGCACTCTCACCCAGAGAATGGCCTCTGTCTGCTTTTTTTTTTTATTACCATGAAGAACTAGCATGCAAATTCTATCACGGTGTTGCCAAAAGGACCGACCTGGGAAATGGGGGTTCCAGAAGCGGACTTCTCTAACGTCCCGCATTTCTGTCAGGTTAAGCCACAGGTGGCGCTCCTGGACCAACATAGTGGACATCACCCTTCCTAAAGCCTGCGCCGCAACTTTCATAGCTCAGAGAGCATAATCGGTTGTTACACGCAGTTCCTGTAGCTCTAGGTTGGAACCACCCTTGTACAGATCTCATAACACCTAGGCCTGAACGCCCACAGGATGGCCATGGCATGCAGGGCGGACACAGCTTGTCCAGAAGCCATGTAAGCCTTTGCCCGAAGAGAACTTACAGGCCCTGCGGGAGCCTTGGGAGGATACCGTCAAGCAGCGGCGTTTTATGGGGAGTGCACCACAATCGCCCTTCCGCCTGGGAAACCTCCATAAACCCCCTCGCTGGACCCTCATTGAGGGTGGTGAAGGAGGAGGAGCTGGTATATCGCGTTCTGGCCGAAAACCGAGCCTTCTGCGATTTCATAAGTTCTCGTGCACTTCCCGGGAACAGGCACTGGAAACGAGTGTAAAGGTTGTTACCCAGATATCTATTATTCAGCCCCTCCTTGGCTGCCCGTTTAAGCACGGCCGGCATTTTAGCGTCCGCCTCAAGCTGAGAATCAGCCCCCCGCAGAGGCTTGCTCAGCTGAAACGTCAGCTTCAAATGGCTCACGCCCTCCTAGCGATGCTGCCGCTAACCATTCCGCCCATTTAGGAGCTCTGAATAAGAAAGTCAGCCGTACTGAGACAGACTAACAAACTCATCCGGAAGCTCGACCAAGGGGCGGGGGGAGCGAGAGGTTTGCGGGGTTTTCACCCGCCGGAACCTTTTTGCTTCCTATTGCTCCCCATCGACACACATCGCAGTGGCCTTGTACCAGGAAATAGAAGGACTGGAACGGGAAGCAGTTGAGGTGAGGTGCGGCTTCACGTAAAAGCACACGGCTCAAGAGCAAAGCGTGGCCACGATCATGTTTTTGCAAGCAAAACATGAAACAACAACAAATGCTGCATCAGCCTGAGCATAGCCCAACACTGAACACAACGATCGTGGGAAAGGCATGTTTACTAACACACAATCCCAACTGCGCCAGCTCTTTTAGAGAAATTACTCTTTTAGGAGGAAGATTGCTCTTCAAGATCGCCGTCGAAGCACAACACTTATTTGTGTTAAGCAGGGAGAGATTGCTGCTTGCGCCATAAATCCAATGACGAAGAGGTGAATGGTGCAGTTTCTCACAGAGAGATGCTGCATTCGGCTCCGAAGAAAAGAACGAATGCGCAGATCCCGCGCTGCCCTATTTATACCCGGATGCCCGGGGCGTGGCCAGCTATGCAAAATCTGCAAACCCAATTTCATTGGCCTTTTCTCAAAGTTTTCAAAGGTGTTTCGGCTCCCAAGAGCAACCCCTAGTGTTGTACACTCGACACAATACGAAGTGTACGACAGATAGGGAATGTAAAATTACATCACATGCTCACCAGTGGATCCTCTGCAGTGTTGTATAGGTGCCATCAGAATGAGAGTTACAACAGAAACAAATCCATCATAATTTTAAACTTCAAATTGTCTGACTAAATGCGAGTGTGGATTATTGTATTTTTATCATGTGTTTGGACTCTCTGACAGCACCCATTTACTGCAGAAGATCCACTGGTAAACAAGTAATATAATGCTTAATTTGTCCAAATCTGTTGTGATGAAGAAACAAATTAATCTGCATCTTGGATTGCCTGAGGTAAAAAGTACATTTTCAGCAAATTTTCTTTTTTGGATGAGCTATTCCTATGTCATAGTGATTTAGCATCACGTTAGTAATGTCTGTACAATTATGTGTTTGTCCTTAGATTTAATTTTTCATTTGTAAGCATGGGTAGAGATTTAAGGTATGATTAGTGTGCAGTTACTGTTTTCCAAAATCCTACTTTATTACCATGGTGCCCTTGAGCAAGACGCATTAGATGTTAACATGGTTGCTCCCACAGGTCTGTTCCTGTTATAACTGAGTCGCCTCAGCATTGCTATAAGACAGGAGAACTTGATTATGATTTTGGTTTGAAAATACACTACCAGTCACCAGTAGACTACCAAGTTTAAATAAAAAAGTCATGATCTTACAAACTTTCTGAACTAAAAATTCATTAGCATTTCTGAACTTGAATTCATTAATGTTGTAGACAAACATGCTTATGAATATTTTAATTACATTTTTATTTTTTTACAGGATGTACTTTGTGAAGTTGTGCGTGGCTACTTTGAAGAAGCTAAAACACACATTTTAGTTTTTTCCACTATATAATTCATATATGTCTATTGTGTTGTTTTATATTTTTAATGATTTTTATGATTATTCTAAAATGATGCACATATAATAATAATAATAATAATAAAAATAGGTCTATCCAAGCTTTTGAGTGATATTGTTGCGAAATTCCATCAACTCTGAAACATCATAACATTGAGTAAAGCTTTCATACATGTATTTATAAGATGGTTCTGAAGAATTTACCTTCCTCTGGTTCAGATTTTAAAGAGAATTTTAATGGCGTTTCGAAATAAACATTTGAAAGTTCACCAATAGTTGAATTTAAATTCATAGGGGTAGAGTTATTTACCTAAATAATTAATTGTATCCCTATCTAATCCTAGATGACTCATATTTGAAACATTGAAGTTTGAAGTCTGTCAGTGTTTCACAAAAGTAACAGAGAAACTATTTCATGCTGACTTTTGCTTTATCTTCAATTGAAACAAATTCTTATTTACCTCAGAAGATAAGCTTGTGTCTAACCTCCTTTAGCTTTTAGACGGGACAAGGACAGTGGGGTTCTCTTAAAGACATGTATGCCTGCAGGCTCCATGATCTGAGTTCAATTACAATTTCTATTTGGGTTATGATGGGAAGCCAGCAGGGATTAAGCAGACAGACACAAAGCAGCTTTATTGGTGACGGCTTATGTAACATCAATTAATGAAATATAGCTGCACTGAAAGAGATTTTTACCTCAGAATACCTTAAAAAAGAAGACACCCTACTGTGGTAAAATACCTGAGCTGAGATCTTTGGTGACTGAAATGGCTTTATACTATATTAGGTTTAAGAACAGAAAATGATCATTGATTGGTGAGATGCTTGGTACAGATCACTTATTGAGAAAAAACAAATAAGAAATTAGCTAGTTGCATTCTGTGATTTGCTGACCTTGATAGCTGGATGTTTAGTACAATTCCAGTTGCTATAAAAGCACTGAAATACCATGTTACTGTATAGTAGATTAATAAAGAGTCGTAACTCTTGAATTTTCCATACTGAATGATATGACACCCCTTACCTGGTTTCCATTCGTGTATAATGTGTGCAGAACTGAAAAGTGCATTTGGTTAAATTTGAGAGGTTCAGACAGGGATCGTTGACCTTACAAGCTTGATTGATTGTTTCTCTCTGCATTGAGCTGGATAGATGTTTATATTGTGAAGTGGCAGTCGACTGGTCAATAAATGTATCATTTTTGTCTCCTTAATAAAGTGAGCTGACAGAGAATCAGGAGATAAATTAAACTCTTTGAGGGAACAATGGCAACATATATTGTTGAGTTTATGAGGGGCATGAGGTTACTGTCTGAAGATAGGAAAGATTTGAAGGTACAGATGCACACAAGAGACATTGTCAGACACAATGGCTGTGATTGACAGATTGCTGAGAGAATACCAAGACGCCGAGATTACATTTTGGAAGTGGAGGTTGCACTGACATTTCCTGAACTTGGTGAGATGAAGTATCTGACATGTTCTGGTCTCTTCGACAAAGACAGCTGTTCGAGAGATGTCACAGGTCTTTATCTGTTTTGTAGTTTCTTTGGGGAATAGGTGTATGGCGCCTTGTCTAGACTGTGGGTCTTTAATAATTAATAGGCCTACTAGTTCTATATATGTTCTACTAAATGAGACCAGGCATGTTGTCACAATGGACTGCATATGAAGAGTTCAGATGCAAAACCAGCTAAATCCATCTGACGTATTTCTTTAAAATGAGCAATTCTTTCTGGCTACTTTGTATAGGTTTCTATGTAAGTACTGGCACTTCTGATTGGGCTGAGGCTGAAATGTAGCGAGTTTTTTAAGTAAAAGTATTTGATGGACGTATAATATGTGTCAGGAGGATTCTCAGTATCATTATCTCATTTTTGACTGAGATGGTTTTTAGCTGGTTTTGCATCTGAACTCTTCATATATAGATACTGCATATATATTATAGCTCTGAGTAGTTACCTTGTGTGTGAGTGAGTGAGTGTATGTGTGTCTGTGTTTGTGCTTTTCAGCTAAAATAATAAGTAAAATAATTATGAAACACAAAATAAATACAACATTTTAAAATCAATCATCAATCCCACAATATATGACAAACTGACCTCACATTAAAGAATTAGTTCACTTTCAGAATAAAAAAATTCTGTTAATTTACCCACTCCCAGTCTTTCTTTCTTCAGCTGAAACAAAATTAAGGTTTTTGAGGAAAACATTTAAGGATTATTGTCCATATAGTGGACTTCAATGGGAGAGATTGGGTTGAAGGTCTAAATTGCAGTTTCAATGTAGCTTCATGATCCCAGTCAAGGAATAAGGGTCCTATCTAGCGAAATGATCATTCATATTCTAAAAAAAAAAAAAAATGTATATACTTTTTACCACAAATGCTCGTCTTGCACTATGATGCACATCCGCAACTTCCAACTCATGTTGGAAAAGTCATGCACAATTAGTTCTTCATGACAAGCATTTGTGGTTAAAGTATATAATTAATTTTTAATTTTTTTTTTTTTTTTTTAGAAAATGACATATCGTTTTGCTAGATAAGATCCTTATTCCTCGGGTGGGATCATGTAGAGCCCTTTGAAGCTGCACTGAAACTGCAATTTGGACCTTTAACCTGTAGATCCCCATTGAAGTCCACTATATGGAGAAAAATCCTGGAAGGTTTCCTTAATCCTTAATTTCTTTTCAACTGAAAAAAGAAAGACATGAACATCTTAGATGACATTGGGGTGAATAAACTATCAGGATTTTTTTTTTTTTTTTTCTGGAAGTGAACTAATCCTTTAATGTAAAATACATCCTGAGAGCATAATTAAGTCTTTCAGTTAAAATTACTTAAATATAGTTTACCCTTCAAAAGAATATTCCAATTTAAGAGAAGATTTGAAATAGAAATTTGAGTTTAGTTACTTAAGAATAAAATTAAAATTTTAATACAATTTTTTATGCCAGGAACAAACATCAATGGAAACAGTATTTGAAAAAAATGTTAAAGCAAGTTCACATTGTTCTGTGCTCTATTCAATTGTAAATTCACTTGTTTGTGAAAGCCAGGCCGGCACTGAATACAGTTTGCTAAAAAAAAAATAAAAAAAAAAAATTGCCAAATATCTGTTGAACTTGCCAAGAAGAATGCTTGTGTCTTAGTGTTATGCATTTTTTTAAGCGAAATGAGTTGTTCGTGTTTAACATCCTGTTGGGATTTAGAGTATCTGTTATGTTGTACTTTTTGGGGTTATGATTGTGGAGAAGAACGGAACTTGTCCTTAGGTTGAGGGCGAGCTACTGTACATGCAGATTATGCTCTATGTTGATTTAATTATAGAGCAATTACTAAGAAAATGGCAGTATAATGATGAGTTGTCTTTTCTTCGTGATTCTTCACTATACTTTATGTAGCTTTTTTTTTCTTTTTCAGAAGTTATAAGCATGCTAATAGTTAGTAGTTAACTGCATAAGATTTATTACAGCTGTTTTGTAATGTCCAGTTTCAATTCTGTTTGGTTTCAGCTACACAATATATAGTAGCTAACAGTTAAAATCAGTGTTAGAACTGTTTGTAATTTTTTATTTTTTTTTGGTAAATATTTAAATTATTTTTTCAAGAAACATAGTTATTTTGGACTACATGGTACAGATCATCACAGACATTATATGATCTTTTTGCTCTCTGGGACTGTTCAGTTTTGAGTGGTCTGTTATCAATAATAGCCAATGTCCTCTGACCGACATGCTGCACATTACCTGAGGGACGCAGACTGTAAAGCTCTTGTGAAACCCCTACAATTACGGGGGTGACTGGGTTTCAGTGGTTAATGCTTTTTTTGATTGCAGAAGAATGAGGGCATGGGGAGAGAGAGTCCCTGTAGGATTGCTTATTTAATGAGGGCACATGCAGTGACTTGTTCTTGTAAGGATTATAGAAAATACATTTAAATGTCTGAATTCATATATGGATTTTCTTTTAGATTACTGTGATTGACTGTAATGAATTGGCACATTATTAAAACTTATTGTAATAAAAATGTAAATATATTTAATATTATTTGTAATGAATAAATGTGTGTTAAATGATTGTGTTAATATTATATTAAATGTATGTTGATATAATAGCTATAAGAAATAAATTAAAAACTGGCTTAAATATGAAAAACTAGCCCCCAGTTGCATAGACAAGGCTTTAAGCTTAGTCCTAGACTAAAAGTCTAAGTTGTTTCAACTGAAAGAAACTTGCACTGACTCATCTTAAAATATATCAGTGCCTTTATTTCGTCTCAAGATGCACACCAGTAATGTTTTTTTCTAAACACGTTTAGAAAAATGTACTTAAATGTCCTAATTGAACTATTTAATTGAACTACATATACTAGTCTAAGCCCTGTCTGTGAAACTGAGTCTGAACTACACTGTTTAACTATTTAACCTTTAAATATATAGTATAATTAAAAATAAATAAAATTAAAATAGTTTAAAAATGAAATTAATTGAAATTTGTAATGAAAATTGTACACAATTTTATTTTACAATAATAGGTTTACAATAAGGTTCCATTAGTTAAAATTAGTTAACAAAATCTAGCAATTAAATATACATTGCTTCTAAAGCATTTATTAATCTTAGTTGATGTATATTTCAACATTTACTAATGCATTATTAAAATCCAAAGTAACTTTGGATTAAACAAGGATTAAATAATACTGTAACAAAGTTTTGCTCATTGTTAGTTAATGCTAGTTATTAAATGTTATGTTAACTAATGAAACCTTAAAGGAATAATCCACTTTTTTTTGAAAATAGGCTCATTAGGCCCAAAATAGGCCCAACTCCCCTAGAGTTAAACAGTCGAGTTTTACCATTTTCGAATCCATTCAGCCGATCTCCGGGTCTGGCAGTAGCTCTTTTAGCATAGCTTAGCATAGATCATTGAATCTGATTAGACCGATAGCATCTCGCTCAAAAAAGACCATATATAAGGACGATATTTTTCCTATTTAAAACTTGACTCTTCTGTAGTTCCATTGTGTACAAAGACGGCTGCGTAATATCATTGCGCCTGCTGCACCCATGGTACGGCAGCAAAGTTTCTTGATTATTACGCCAAATGAGAGTATTGTTCCTAGCCATATCGACCTAGAAAATCACAATTTTTAATTTTTTGTCCGTCTTTGTACATGATGTAACTACAGAAGTGTCAAGTTTTAAATAGGAAAAATATTGCAACTCTTTGGTCATTTTTGAGCGAGATACTATCGGTAAAACTTAACTGTTTAATTCTAGGGGAGTTGGAAAATGAGCCTATTTTCAAAAAAAGTGGAGTGTTCCTTTAATGTGAAGTGTTAACCAGTAACATATTACAAATTGTTAGTTTTTCAATGTAGCAATTTTTATTACAAATTATATTATAAGCAATCACTTACATTGATTTTATAATTTTTTTATTATTTGCGCATCAAAGACTGACACAGAAGAAAAGCAAATGTTGGAATTTTTTTTTTTTTTTTTGCGCACAAAAATATTCTCGTAGCTTCATAACATTACGGTTGATCCACTGATGTCACATGGACTATTTTAACAATATCCTTTCTACCTTTCTGGGCCTTGTGGTTGTGTTGCTAGCTATGGAGGGTCAGAAAGCTGTTGGATTTAATCAAATTTATCTTAATTTGTGTTCCAAAGGTCTTACAGGTTTGAGGGTGAGTAATTAATGACAGAATTTTCATTTTTGGTTAAACTATCCCTTTAAAGAGGAACTCCACTTCCAGAACAACAATTTACAAATAATTTACTCAAAGAAATTATGTTTTTTGAGGAAAGCATTTCAGAATTTTTCAAAAAGGTAGAGTGTGGTAAAAACCGCATCTCATTTTCTCCTACAACTTCAGAATCGTCCAACATCATTGTACCTTTTTGTTTGTAAACAGCGTTTGACTTACTTGCACTTCCTTAGTCTTTGCGCATTTGCTTTGTAAACACTGGGTGTGTAGTTCCGCCTACGCTCCATGTAACCTTCCGACTATTCAATAGTACCTAGCGTCGTGGACGCGCATTCCAGACCTAGTGCTACACAAACTTTTGTGCTTAAAAATAAAACAAATTTTTATTTTCCGAAAAAATGACCGATTGTTTCGCTAGATAAGACCCTTCTTCCTCGGCTGGGATCGTTTAGAGCCTTTTGAAGCTGCATTTAAACTACATTTTGGAAGTTCAAAATTGGGGCATCAGTGAAGTCCATTATATGGAGAAAAATCCTGAAATGCTTTCCTCAAAAACTATAATTTCTTCACAACTGAAGACAGAAAGACATGAACATCTTGGATGACAAGGGGGTGAGTAAATTATTTGTAAATTGTTGTTCTGGAAGTGGAGTTCTCCTTTAATGTGCATACAGTATATGTGCATGCATGTCTTTTTGTTTTGTTTAATGCTTTAAAGTACACTTCAGCATGTTGAATCTCAATGCAAATTTGTCCTTATTTGCACATCCGCTGTCACCAGTGCTGCATTTTCCATTCGCGCTGTATGCCATTGTGCCGATGTCGATGTGTCACCTTTCTGCAGGGTATGTGCTAAACATACCCTTGTGCAAACAGACCCCTAGCTCAGTTAGGTGGCCTTCCCCCTTCACGCTTTGGCGTGTTTAACCCAACGCCTCCTGTGCAGGTAGGTGCTCTCCTCACTGCCTGTGCTGCAGTAGAGCCGCCTCTGCCAGCGCACTGCTCTCCTGGTGCCAGCCGGCCCACGGTTGCCTAGGATACGCCATCATAAACAGACAGTCGCAGAATACAAATGTACGTGCCAGAGGAATAACTATACGTTGCGGGGGATGTGAAAGCAGAGCTGACGAACATAGATAAGTGCAACCTGAAGAAGAAAGTGTTAAACCATCCCACATAGTTCAATACTAATTCACCTGAGCCTGATTCCTCTGTTTTATGGGTCTAGCACGAATGAGTTTAAAATAAGTTTGGATCGGTTATTACTAGGTGCTGCTAGTGCTACAACATGTATCTAGAGACAAAAGAATGCATCCTAGAAATTTTAAATGGCCATTACCGTTATAAATTATAAAAAATTGATTAAAGTGAAATGAAAGCTCCAGGCAAGGTGGCGGTCCACGGATAGCCTGGTGCTGATTTCTGTCTGCCTACCTAACCTAAAGGGAACCTGCGTGTTACCATTCTGCCGGTCTGTGTTTGGACCGGAGGTTGCTGACATTCGGTCAGCATGACTCCACAAACGGTCCAGAGCAGCTAATTATCTTGTTTCCAGTTTGTGTAGCCATATCAAAACTGATCTCACACTGTTTTCTGACTAATTTACTCTGTTCTACACCAAAGCATCCATCTTTCTAAACAGCATATTACATAATTAGAGTATTTAGTTTTACTAATGTAATGCACTTTGAACATAAATGAATTTATAAGAGCATGTGAAACATTAAGCTTCGGGCAGGTCTTCAAATATGGCGTTTCTCCCCCATCATCCCATTAGTGCATGCAGCAACTTATCTTTTCTAATGCTTTGTTTACTCAACAATGTGCAGTAAGTAAACAGCATTTAAGACCTCCATGGATGATGGATATTAACAAATAATGGATACTAACAAATGCCGTCATTGTGTATTATTGCAATGCACGATAGGTCCTTTTAGGACTTGTGTGATATATATGTATTTTATGTTAACTTTTATTTGCTTTGGCACTTCTTTGGCTGTATATACACACATAAGTAATTGCTTGTTAGGATCTTAATAAGTACTGTATATCTGATCAGTTTAATACATTTTTAATTATACCATATTATATACCAAAGAATAAAGACATACCCAGCACAGTCAGAATATAGAACATAGTGGTTAAAATCCCTAACACTAAATGTGAAATAGCAGTGGGAACAATACAAATAATGATTTTCCATGGTGGGAAAATCTCTGCTTCAGTTATCCAGTAGTTATCCCCCCCCCCCTTGCTGTAAATGGTGGAGGCACAGTTTACCACTTTCTTTGACCACTAATGGCTTTCAACCAACACCGTCTGCTACATCTGAACATGTTTTATTATGAAGTAAACACTGTAAAAGACATATGTGAACATATGGTCACACATGCTACTGTTAGTGACTTCCTCTTTGGAAAAAAAAACCTTAATGAAAGAATACAATCAAGAAATGATTGTATTATTACTGTACATAATAATTAACCTCCTTTATAACTTTGCAAACAAGATAATGTGTACCTCAAAAACGAAGGCATACAAGTTATAATCGTATTTTGACTTTACTGAACCGTATTTAAAATTAAGTTAATTGCTATAGTGTTGTCAGGACTGGAGTATTCAGTTTATGGTAGCACACTTGCATAGTTGTGCATCAAACATTGTTTTAAAGTTCAGCACAGACAGTTTGCATTGAGGATGATTTATTGCTTGATGATGTTGTGCCTGTACAGTCAGACAGTGCTGTGGTGCTGCTTTAATAATTTTCATGCATCTTTTTCTTATGTTGGCATTTATATATATTGTATAAGCATACACATTCTGGGTCAAGAAAAAGGCTTGTTATTCATGCCCCAGGCAAGAGAAGAGATTTCGCATATCACACTGTGATTTACCACAGAGCCTGTGCAAAGCGTTTAGTGTCCTTCTTTTATTACATAGAATTGTGGATAATTTCCATGCCATTATGTTAACCGTGAATCAACGCTTACATTGTGATTTAATGCATGAGTTATACTGTGGCCAACATGTGAACCACTTGATTAATAATCTGCAGATCTTCCTCATCAGAATTCAGGAATGAGAATTTACACACAAGGAGTACAATGACTTGATTAAGGCTATTTTCTGAATACATATAATTTCATGAAGAATTGTCAGCTGACTCCTGCTACCTTATTCTATATTCATACTATAACCATCTAGATCATGGGTCTCCAACCTTTTTTACACCACAGACAAGTTTTATGAAATAATGAAGCGGCATGTGAACTGATCGTCGCCTCTCTTAATGCCGGTTACACAACAAAATAATGAATGAACGTACAAAGGCATGTTGAAAGAACTTAGCAAAATCGGTATTCTGTCTCATGGAATCCCTTTGTTTAGGGTTTTAACCGCGGAAAGACGTCAATATAACAGCTTGTAAACAATGTCACGTAATGTCACATTTACCTCAGAAAAACATATTTGGTGACCATAAACTCAGCTAGAAAAATGAACTGAATAGAGGAGCACATTTGCACCATATAACATATTCATTAGAATTTTTATACTGTTCTCCAGTCAAGTTTTTATGATGGCCACCATTTAAATGTTTATATTTAAAAAAAACAAATTGGAGTAGAAATATGATTATGTAATTGTAACTTTATTATTATAAAAACTTAATTTAGTGTATTTTAAGCATTTGTATACAAATCAGTTAAATTGAAACTTCATTATTATAGTAATTTAGTTCCAACTTTTTTTTAGAATCTATTCAGAAATTGAATCAAATTGCAAGCTTGTGAACCAGAATCGAATTGAAATGTGAAATTTGTCAAAACCCAGCCCTAGAGATTAATATATTCAATGGCATCACATTTATAAAATGTATTTTTAATATTTCATAAATGTTTTAATATTAATTATATAGTATGTATATTATTATATAGTATATTATATAATGATAATGTAATTTTTTTAAAAAAAAAGCACAGTATTTATTAATCTCATATCTGCTTACGTCTGCTTTTCATACCTACAATTTATTTCTGTTAGTTGCTACAAACAGGATTTTTTTTTTATTTTTATTTTTTTCCCCAAGTATATGTGTAAGATTTCAGGTTGAGGGGCTTTATTTGTTTCTTTTTTTCAAATGTATTGCTGTTTGTTTGCTACAACATGCATTGGAAATCTGTGAGCCTCTAAACCATCTTGTTAATTTACGATTCAATTTCCAATTGTGTCTGCTAAGATTACTGTGGTAGATGTCTCATTCACAAATAACACAGTCCCACTCTCAGGACAATTTACGTTTTTGATGGAATTCGCTATGGCTTTAGTTGTGTGATTTCAGACCTTGTTAAAAGTTCAATCACCAGCTCCTCACCAGCATAATGGATTAATAGATGACTGAACAATGTCCAGGGTCACAGATGCTATCAGGATAGGAAATGCCACAACTATGTGGGTTTGTTCAATAAGAAAATGTTAGGTTAGTAGGATGAACATGTTTATTTGGTGGTACTAAATCACAGCTTATTTTATAATATATGTACAGTAGCTGAGCATGCCATGAAGACAGAAGCATCAGGATTAAAGGAAAATTGGCTGAAAATTCACTACCCTCAGACCATCCAAGATGTAGATGAGTTTGTTTCTTTATCAGAACAGATTTGGGGACATTTAGCATTGCAAAGACCCTGAAGTTTTTTGTTTGCATAACGATATAACAATAGTTCTTACAAGAAATGGTAAAATGCTCATAACATGACTCTCAGAGCAGTAGAGATTATGCTCATGTTTTCATGTACTCGTATTTTGAGGCGGCAGAGGCTGAAAATACAGCGAGCGTCACGCGCACTTCAGTAAGTGTGTAGTAAAAAAAAAAAAAAACACGTCTGCACCATTCATTCACACAGAGACACGCAGAACATGCAGCGTTCATATTTAAATAGTACTTTGCAGCGTAATATTTAGATATGCATTAAGTGTACTGAGCTAGTTCACTCATCTGAACTTCTTCAAATTCTGTTACATTCCGTGTTATACAGTAAATACATTTTTTATGACTGGATTCTGCGATTACGTTTGTGGTTTCTGCATTGTGGAAATCATAGGTATCTACATAACAGTGCACCAACAACATTATTGTTGAGCCTTTTATTGGACGATGATCAAATGTTAGTAAACAACGCAGATAAAAACAGAAGTCTGCTCTGTTGGCAATCTTCCATCGGCAATTCACTTGACCAGTATTTGGTGACTCATGCTGGTACAGCATTGCCTGTTATTGTAAGTGGATATTTTTAGACTCACATTGTTCTAAAAGCCACAGGACTCTATCATTTGGATTTTGGGAGAGCATTTTTAAAAAAAAAAGTTTTGGTTTCTAACATCTGTGTGAACTTTGGTCTATTCATATATGTGTGCGTGTGTGTATGTTTCCTGTCTGAATCTCACTGCACACTATCCAGACAGCATTACACAGTACCTACTGACAGTGAAATAAAGCTTTGCATCTCAGATCAAAGGCTCCCCTGGAGAGATGACTCTATATCGACAGATTAAATGGAAATGTATTCTGCTTTTTGTACCGCTATTCCTCTCTCTTTCTTTTTTTCTCTACTAAATTGCAAAGGGGCGGCGTTCCCACAAGAGCAACATGTATCAACTTCAAATGGTCCCTTTCTACCTCGTCGCTTTAATGCACACACCGTCGACAGACGTGAAGCTGCTTAGTTTGGAAGGGGTGATGTGAGGGGGACAGAGAAAGATTTAGGGTAGTTGAGACTCTGTCTTGGTCCTTGCTCATGAGATTCCAACCACCTCTATCTTTATAGTCTTGGGTAGACACATACGCAGTTGGATTTAAACATCTCAGTCAGACTTGTACTGAAGGAAGTTTAGGATTTTGAAAAATGTAAAACAATTAAATGTTATGATGTAATACTAATAAGACACATTTACGATACAATTTGCAAGCCACTAATCAATTATTTATGACACTGATGCGTACAGTATATATTTTCTGTATTTACAAAACATTGGCTTCACCCTTTTTTCTTTTCTTTTATTTTTTTTATTGAATACCCAGTAATTTTTCTGTGTAATTTAGTTGATATGATAAAGTGTCTGAAGCTACAGCTGCTCACAGCATTATGGAGTTTGCTACACTACAAGCTCTTGATCATGGAGGTCACTGAAACAAGGGCATGAAAGTGAATTGAATCGATCCATATACCTGATCAAGCCTCCATTTGATAGATGGCGTTCCACACAAACTGGCACAGTAATCTGTTTTTCGGGATAAAATGAAAACAGAAAAAAGAAGGCATAAAAAAAAAAACCTTGAGTGTGTGACAGAGTGAACTTATTTATTTGTAAAAATATTTTATAAAAATTAAGAAAAAAAAAAAAACTATTTTAAATGTGATAAATTATTAGACTATATTTATTACATTATTTATTTACTGTTCTTAATTAATTATCATATATTTTTTAAATTATTTATTTACTGGGTTCTTTTAATTAATTATCATATATTTATTAATTTACCTCAACTTAATTTTAGATAAAATATGCAGATGACTTTTAGCCTAAGCCTTCATTTCCCAATTTTTTCAAATATCATCTCACTTCTTTTTACAAACAATTCAACAGATGGGCTATTACGAAGTTGTGAAAGTAGATAACATCTGGAGTTTAAAACTTTTTTTTTTTTTTTTTTTTTTTTTTTTTTCGGCATAAGCACCAACTAATTAGTTAGTTAAATTTTTAGCAATTGTTGTTTTTATATACACATGCAAGGAAACCACATAGTCCAAAAAATTTGACAAATCAGACCCTGTTTTTCATTAAAAAAAGACACGCTTCAACAGCTGTGCTTCTGCACATATCAAAAGGATACAGGCGATGGTTTGCGGGGAAGGTGACTGACCTAAAATATTCAAATAATTGAGCGAATCAAGTATTTATTTTTCATAAACATTATGGACACGGAGAGGTCAATTTGTATTCTCGCGAAACCATCTGCATTGTGTTCATTTAATTTAAGCAGCTACCTCCCATTTACTGGAAAATGAATAGTGCTGCTGAGAACAGAAAGCTCAGATCATAACAAATAGATTTGTGAACCCTTAACACATTATGAGATGGTTCCTGTGAAAAAAATATTACACTACTGGAATACCAAAAAGAAAAATTATGCCATTTATTTACGCTATTAGGCTGTGGGAATTTTGGTCAATTTAGCCTTGATGATTAGATATCATTTATGTATACATCATCAGTTAGACCTTTCATCACTGACCTGTACAGAGACATTTGTACCTGTGCCCAAAAACACTCATTTGTAATATCAAGCCAGAATGCTTACACGCACAGAGCTCTGAAATTGCCCCAAACCACTAGCTGATTTTAATAATTACCATCTATTAGCATTTCAAAAACAGAATGAAGGCAAAACATGAGATAATGTGGGCTAAAAAATCCTAAGAGCACATAAATCCTTTAAATACTAATTGTCCTGGGTAAGTTCTCTGTAAAAAAAAAAAATAATAAAAAAGTCCATATTCTGCCTTTCAGGACAGAAGTAAGAAAATTCAGCTTGCCACTGAGACTGTACCCTTAAACAACATTTTAATCCAAAAATTTAAACTTGACCACATCGCTACACCTAAACCTAACCTTACACATGAGTAATCCCTAAAATCAGAGGAATTGGTAGATGAATGACACTGATGTGCAAGCACTAAACACTGATTGTAAGCCTAAACTTCACAAAAACTATAAACTGTTTTTTCAAATCTGATTGGTTAATCACAATGTTGTTCCAGGGTCAACAAAGATCCAGGAACATGTACCTTGTACTTTGTAAACATTGTACTTGGTAAAATCAGGTTCTGCCTTATGTATAGTCAGTTGGTCATTGTACATTGTACCCTTTAAGCACACCCCTGTTCCCAATAAGCTCACATCATTTTTTATTAAAAATTCTTGTTTATTTTAAACATCCTTTTTAAAGAATAATTGAAAAAACACATTGCAAGACTAGTCTAGACTAGTCCACATTCACCTAAGTAACACACATTCAAAAAGCAAATAACCAAACAAAACAATAAAACCTTTCATTCATGGGGATAAACACAGAAACTAGCCTCATTATGAAGCCTCTTATTAAATGGAGGTCAACTTATTTATATTCTCTTAAGCCTGGAATACACCAACACTACACAATTTTTGTCCCGATTTTCCACCAATTTACAGTCTGGAGAAGTTGACACAAGTTGCTAAAGATCAGAGCCAGTCTGCAGATTTGCAGACATTATTAACTTTATGTTGGGGAAGAAAACGAGATGGGAGTTTTTCGACATACCCTAACTGTATTGAACCGTATTGAACCAGAAAAAAAAGATCACACAGACATAGACAAGACGAGCATTTGTGGTTAAAAAGTTTTTAAATTGTCAATTTGTTTTGAAAATGACTGATCGTTTTGCTAGATAAGACCCTTCTTCCTAAGCTGGAATCGTTTAGAGCCATTTGAAGCTGCATTTTAACTGCATTTTGGACGTTCAAACTTGGGGGCACCATTAAAGTCCACTACATGGAGATAATTTCTGAAATGTTTTCCTCAAGAAACATAATTTCTTATCGACTAAAGAAAGAAAGACACAAACATCTTGGACGACAAGGGGAGTAAATTATCTGTACATTTTGGTTCTGGAAGTGAGCTTCTCTTTTAACATTTTCTGACTGCAGTTAACATTTTGACAAAGTGAGTATAAAGTAATTTCTACCGAAATTCTATCGAATTCTACAAGGGAATACAGGGGGCCCAGTTAATATGCTGACCAGGGGGCCCAGAAACCGTAGTGGTGCCCCTGGCTCACAGTACTTTCTGCTAGTGAAAGTAATCACTGTTTTGAATGTGTGTCTGGTCACCCTAATTAGTAGTTGCAAAGTTATTTATTGTTAGTAGAATGTCTGAAGTGGACTATCGAGAAAAAAAAAAGTGCAACCAAATGTCCATTACAATGTAGGCTACAAAATAATCAGCCTAGTAACAACTTTATCACAGTATTTTAATGATAACCCTGACGCAAGATTTAGTTTAGTTGCATTTGTATGAAACAAGAGTGAGCGAGTCCACGGTGTGATTCTGTACGAGAGACATGAAAGTAGCACAAGTTTCAGTAATTTGATATAGAGCATTGGCATGGACACCCGAGAACATTAGAAAATATCTGACCACTGAATGCCAGGACTGACCAATCAAAATCAAGCATTCCAAAGCACCATGTAGTAAGTAATCAGGTAAAGTAATAACCAATTCCAGTAAGCAGCATTTCCAGCATAATAAAACAGAAGCTGCTGTTGGAGGATTGGGCTAGTTCTGTCTTTAGCATTAGATGAATGTTTCACATTATTAGGGAGATGAGGCGGTGAAACCCTGGACTATATCTTCTCGGGAAGTAGCTGCATGCCACAAGCACAGATATATTATGTGTTCGCATAATGATCATTTGGGAATAATTTTGCCTGCTCCCAATTTCAAGCAAGATAACGTAGTCCTCTTATACCCTATTAAGAACATTTATTGGATTTACCAGCATGGATGTACCACCAGCATCGGAGCGGATCTGTTCGTTTGCTTATCGTGTTAAAGCAGGGCCCACCCCCTCACATATGCATAGCCTAATATGTGTAACCTCAGTTTGGCATGCAGCAGCTGCTTGGAGCTTTTGCCTGCCAATGCGAGTTTGTTGTTGTTGTTGTTGCCGTTTCTACCGTTATGTGGATGTAGATGTAGGAGGGAGAGAAAATGGCAACAGGTATTAATGCTGCTGGTTTCTTTTCAGACAGTTTCCATGGCAATTGCAGAGAATCTTTCTCAGGTGGAGGGGCTGCTGCAATCCAATAGCAGGATGAGTTTTTCTAAATGGCCATAGGGGTGAGTGTAAGGAAGGACAATTGCATTAAACAGTGTTTTTTAGTCAATCTAAGACCTCCGTGCAAGAGCTATCGGGACTGTCTTTGCAGGTCTATTGCATAATGCCATTTTCTCAGAGAACTGAGAAAGGAGTCATGTTGCTTTATGCACAAGTGCAAACAGGTGACAATGAGAGAACACTGAAAGGTAAATGTAATGTTTTTCTGGATTCAGCATTTTTCGTTTATGCACCAAGAACATTCCTTTTTAAGATTCCTAAAGATTCCTACAGATTAAATATATAGCCAATACAAATATTGTTGAACCCCTCAACTTTGAACTTTTCCTATCACTAAAATCTGAGTTGTGAGAAATGTTTCTGGATCAACAAGGATGTTGATAAACTTGTCCTACTGTGCAAAATGACATGATTTGTTTATCCGTAGTGCTTCGCCGTGATCTAGGCGTGAAATAAGGCATATCACAAATACATGTTGCAGCATTGCACTGGCTAGAATGATTTAATCACTTGGTCCTTTGAATGCCAGCTCCCCCTGGGCATTATATTTGGTACTGCATGTCCATCATATCTCCCACTGTGCAAAATGATGTCTATTAAACACTTTTTTCCTCTTTTTTTAAGATGTCTGAAGCTCAGTTCAGTGTCCATGGAGTTCCCTTTGATACATCTCCAGATATCATTTGGTGCTTTGGCTTTGTTGGAAACATTTCATATCTTTCTTCAAAAAAAAAGGTCAGTATCATTCATGTACCATCTTAGGTGTTTTAAAATCTATTTATCTATTTTGTCACGATAACAGTGCAAATGAAAATTCTTTCATCATTTACTCCTTCCAAACCTGTTTGACTTTCTTTTTTCTTTTTTGCCTTGGAAGTCAAAAGACTTTTTTTTTTTTACTGTTTCTTTACTTTCAATGCAGTTATTGTAGCTCCTGAAGGAACACTGAAACGTATCATTTTAAAATGTAATTTATTCCTGTGATGACAAAGGAGTTTTCAGCATCATTACTCCAGTCTTCAGTGTCACACCACCCTTCAGAAATCATTAATATGCAGCTTTAGTGTTCAAGAAACACCAAAAAAATATGTGTAATATTTCTGTGGAAACTATGATACAGTTTTCAGGATTCTTCGATTAATAGTGTTTAAAAGAACAGAATTTATTTAAAAATAAAAATCGTTTGAAATATTTTAGACTTTTGATCAATTTAATGCATGCTTGCTAAATAAAAGTATTAATTGAGCCCGAATTTCTGAATAATAGTGTAAATATGCATAATATGTATGTATTTTGATGATCTATCTATAAATACAGTGGAGATCAAAACTAGAACATTCTCCTAAATTTTGAAGTCCTGTTTGAAGTTATCCTAGCAGGAGTAAAAGCGCAGTTTTTAAGCATTAAATTAAAGGGTTAAAGGAGAAGTCCAATGTCTTTCTTTTTTCAGTTGTAAAGAGAGGACAACATTTCAGCATTTTTTTTCTCCATATAGTGGACTGCTATGGTGCCTCAAGTTTGCACCTGGAAAATGTTGTGGCTTCAAACGATCCCAAATCCGCCTGTGAACGATCCCAGCCAAGGAAGAAGGGTCTTATCTACCAAAACGATCGGTCATTTTCATAAAAATAGTACAATTTAAATACCTATTAATTTCAAATGCTCGTCTTGTCTTGCTCTGCCTGAACTCTGTATTCTGGCTCAAGACAGTTAGGGCATGTCGAAAAACTCCAATCGTAATTTCTCCCTTAACTTCAAAAAGCATTTCAAAATCATCCTACATCGCTGCAGAAGTATCGACCCAGTCTATGCAAAGTGAATATGCAAAGAAGATCAAACACCCTTAACAAAAAAGGTAAAACCGCGATATAGGACAATTTTGAAGTTGAGGGAGAACATGAGATGGAAGTTTTTCGACATACCCTAACTGTCATGAACCAGAAAAAAACAGAGTTCAGGGAGAGTAAGATGAGACGAGCATTTAAGATTAAAAAGTATATAAATTGTATTATTTTTGTGAAAATAACCGATCGTTTCGCTAGATAAGACCCTTCTTTCCTCAGCTGGGATTGTTTACAACCGCATTTGGGATCATTTAAAGCTGCTTTTCAACAGCATTTTGGAAGTTCAAAATCGGGGCACCATATCAGTCCATTACATGGAGAAAAATCCTTAAATGTTTTCCTCAAAAAACAAATTCTTTACGACTAAAGAAAGAAAGACATGAACATCTTGGCTGACAAGGGGGTGAGTACATTATCTGTAAATTTTTGTTCTGGAAGTGGAGTCCTCCTTTAAATATAGTGCTATTTTCCTTAATTATCTAAAAAACATATTTAACTGGCAGCCTAGCTTTCCAGTTTTCAGTACCTATGCAAGATGGTGAGCTGTTCTAAAGTGACTGAAACACTTGGAGAAGCAGGTTGTCTAGCCTTGCAGTTTTATCACCCTGCAGCCCAAGACTGGTCGTGCACTAAAACTAAGCAGGGTTGAGCCTGGTCAGTACCTGGATGGGAGACTTCCTGGGAAAACTAGGTTGCTGCTGAAAGAAGTGTTAGTGAGTAGCCTACACTATACTGTCAAAAAGCACCGTGCTTCGGATGAGACGTTAATGACTCTCTGTGGTCATTAAAAATCCCGGGATGTCTGACGGCAGAAGGTCTGGGAACTTTGGCCGCTTTGAATGGCCAAGGCTCGCCCAAGAGGCCATATGACTGACAGGTACAGCAACCAATCACGTTTCGTTTTGTGCCGCATCATGTTTAGGAGGTGGAAATGTCGCCACAATAGCAGACCGGTGTGTATAACTCTCTCACATGTTTTAAAGATTCTATGTCACATACATTTGAAAATCCTGCATTTAGTTGATCCTTATAAGCGCTCGTTGTCACAGTTGTAAACACAACAGCTTTGTTCTTTCATGAGGGGGTTTGGCGCCACGGCATTTTTGTTTCCAGGCAGAACGTTAAATAACGCGACACAAACGTCTCCGTGAAATCCTGTATAATCTAACCAATCCGATGACGACTTCGAAACTCCTGAAGTGTTTCCAGCTAAGTGTGCCTTATGACATCTGAGGCTGAGACTACCTCTCTAATAAGCTGTTGTGTGGTGGGCATTCTAGCGCACCGTCCTTCGGTCGCATCATCCAGGTGGATGCTGGATACTGGTGGTGGATGAGGTGGTGCCCTTACAATGTAGAGCACTTTGAGTGCTTAGAAAAGCAGAAAAGTGCTATATAAATGCAATGAATTATTATTAAAGATGAAGGCCGATAGCAGCCATAGCAAGTGAAGTTGGTCATTCCAAAAATGTGATTTCAAGAATACTGCATCTTTACAATGTCACTAACTCATTCAAGTCCCCCAAAAAGGCTGGTCATCCATTTTAGAAAAGCAAGTTTAATTTATTTTGGTCTGATGGGAAACATTATGTTTGTCATCAAACTGGGGAAAGACTGAACCCCAAGTGCGTAAGGAAGTCATTGAAAGGTAGAGGAGGAAGTGTCATGATTTGGGAGATGTCTTCTACAGCAACAGTTGGGCATCTGGCAGGGCGAATTCGAATGTTTATCAGAAACTCCTTCAGGAACATGCGGTGCCTTCCCTGCAAGCATCTCCCAATCAGCCTGCAATTTTCATGCAAGACAGTGCTGCCTGTCACACAGCAAAACTGGTTAAGCAGTTCTCCTCAAGTGTTCATAAATTGTTCTCTAATTTTGATCTCCACTGTATGGTTTTTGTGTGTGTGTGTGTTACTTCCATTTTAAAGATTTATATATATTCTGTATATACTATGATACTAATCACTAAATGATACTAATCGAATAACTAGCCAAAACAAGCAGCTTTGTTGTTTTACAGATATACTCATGTATACACTCAGATATACTCATGTGAAGCACCTTTAATTTCACATTGGCCAGCATTCATGAGAAACATGTTCCTAGAGATCAAATCCGATGTCACCCTGGCCTGTACCTGTCATTTGCTGGATAAATAAGATTTGTGCTTGAAAATGAGGCTAGTTGCTACCTGTCCCATGGGCCACATAATCTGTGTTATATATGAATGTGGCATCAGTGTAAATTCCTTTCATTGACGTCAAGTTTTTCCTTTAGCATATAATCAAGCAGATACACACAGGCAGATGAATTATTCAGTATGTCAAATGAATTCGATTTCCACCTCCTTTGAAGTAAGGGGTATGTGTTTTTGCCCACTAAATAAAGCATTATTCGGATTTTCTCTTTATTTTTTTACATCAAAAAACATGTCAGAATATTTCCTGTTTATTCCTAAGTGGAATGAGAAATAGAGAGGTGGATTTAATAAGCTGTAACTCAAAAAAAGGCACTTATTCCTCTTTTAACAGTGAAACAGATTCTAAAAATCACTAAAAATCACACTCACTCTGAGAATCACTCTCAGCAACCTGTTTTTCTGTAATGCAGTAAAGCTGGCACCCAGCTCATCATCACCCAGAGTTTAGAGGTCAACTCCTCCCATCGACAGAAGCACTGCAGGCCTCAGGCCTCCGCCAGCACAGTAGCCTAGCAACTATCCATGGCTAGTGACATGTGCAACTGTCTCCCACTTGCCAGTATGGGAGTGAAAGCACAGATGCTCTTATGTGTGAGAGAGACAGAGAAAATAAGTGCTGCTGTTTGGGCAAAAAGTCATGCCACTCATGAGCCATTTCAAGTACAAAGTGAGTCAAACTCCAAACGCAGATGGCTGTGACAAGCCCTACTGCTTTTATTCAGCAACTGGGACCTGTAATACATCTCTGCTCTTGTCACTGATAGATAATAATAAGAAATGTTACTTGACCAAAGACCATAGAATGATTTCTGAAGGATCATGTGACACTAAAAATCGATCGATCAAATCGATTAATTGTAATTAATCGCATCTAATCCAAACTAAAAGTTTGTTTACATTATATATGATTTGAAATAATTATTGATTATAATTGATTTGAAAACTGTAATTCTTTATATATATATATATATATATATATATATATAGTGAGTTTTTTTACACACTACCGCTCATCAGTAAGACTTGTAATGTTTTTAAAGAAGTCTCTTATGCTCATCAATACTGCATTTATTTGATCAAAAATACAGAAAAAAACAATAATACTGAAAAATGTCATTACAATATAAAATAATGGTTTATTTGAATATACTTTAAAATATAATTTATTCCTGTGACGCAAAGCTGAATTTTCATCAGCTGTTACTCCAGTCTTAAGTGTCCCATGATCCTTCAGAACTCATTCTAATATGCTGATTTTTGAGAATAATCAATGTTGGAAACAGTTGTGCTGCCAAATATTTTTTTTGGAACCTGTAATTCTTTTATTCAGGATTCTTTGATGAAAAACAAGTTAAACAAAAAGAACAGCATTTATTCAAAATATAAATCTTTTCTAACAATGCAAATCTATGCTACCACTTTTTATTAATTTAACACATCCTTGGTGGATAAAAGTATTAATTTATTTCAAAAAAAGAAAGAATAAAAATGTACTGACCCCAAATTTTTGAACAGTAGTGTATATTGTTAGAAAATATTTCTATTTTCAATAAATGCTGTTCTTTTTAACCATTTTTTTTAATCAAAGAATGCTGAAAAAAAAGTATCACAGCACTGATAATAAATCAGTATATTAGAATGATTTCTGAAGGATCATGTGACACTTAAAACTGGAGTAATGATGCTGAAAAATTTAGCTTTGATCACAGAAATAGATTCGATTTTTAATGTGTATTAAAATAGAAGAATGCTGTTTTACATCATAATATTTCACAATATAACATTTTCTGTATTTTTGATCAAATTAGAAACTTAATGAAACTTAATCAAACAAATGAGAGAAAAATATATACTTTGTCATTTATTTATCGAGAAAAATTGTCCAGTGTTACATATCTGTCAGTTGCAAAAGTATGTGAATCTTTGCTTTCAGTATCTTGTGTGACCCCCTTTTGCAATAACTGCAAGTAAAGTTACTTGTAACTGCTGATCAGTCCTGTACAACCTCTTGTAGGAATTTTAGCCTATTCCTCAGTACAGAAGCACTTCAGCTATGAGCTGTTGGTGGGTTTCCTCCTGAACTACACTACCGTTCAAAGGTTTGGGGTCAGTAAGACTTCCAATAGTCTTTAAAGTAGTCTCTTATGCTCATCAAGGCTGCATTTATTTGATTAAAAATACAGAAAAAAAAACAGTAATATTGCAAAATGTTTTTACAATATAAAATAATGTTTTTTATTTTAACATACTTTAAAATAGAATTTATTCCTGTGATGAAAAGCTGAATTTTTATCAGCTGTTACTCCAGTCTAATATGCGGATTTATTATTAGAATGATCAATGTTGGATAATATCAACAGTTGTGCTGCCAAATATTTTTTGGAACCTGTAATTTTTTTTTTTCAGGATTCTTTCATGAATAACAAGTTTAAAAAGTACAGTGTTTATTCAAAATATAAATATTTTATAACAATGTAAATTATTTATTATTAACTTTTAATAAACTTTTAATTATTAACTTAATACATCCTTGGTGAATAAAAGTATTAATTTCTTAAAAAAAAAAAAAAAAAAAAAAAAAAAAAAAGAAACAATAAAAATGTACTGACCCCAAACTTTTGAACGGTAGTGTACTTGCTTTAGCTGCTTCCACAATATTTCAATTGGTCCAAGGTTTTGACTCGGCCTTTCCAAAACATTAACATTGTCCTTCTTTAACTATGTGTGCTTGGGATCATTGTTTTGCTTCATGACCCATTTTCTGTTAAAATGCAGTTCACTGACAGATGTCCTGACATTTTCCTTTAGAATTTGCTGGTATGATTCAGAATTTATTGTTCCATCAATGATGCCAAGCTGTCCTGGCCCAGATGCAGTAAAACCAAACCATAATACTACCACCACCATGTTTTACAGATGGGATGTGGTTCTTATGCTGGAATACAACATTTTCCTTTCTTTTTACATAGCACTTCTCATATAACCCAAAAAGTTCTATCTTGGTCTCATCCATACATCCACTCTTAAATACATTTCTCCGATGGTCTTCTGGCATATCCACATGATCTGTAGGCTTTTTCTTGCAACTCTGCCATGCACACCATGGTTGTTCAATGTTCTCCAGATGGTGGATTCATGAACATTATTAGCCAATGTGAGAAAGGCCTTTAGTTGCTTGGAAGTTACCCTGGGGTCCTTTGGAGCCTCATAGATTATTACACGTCTTGCTTTTGTTGGTTGACTAATCCTGGGGAGGGTAACAGTGGACTTCTATTTGTACACAACCAGTCTGACTGCGGATTTGTGGAGTCCAGACTCTTTAGAGATGGTTTTGTAACCTTTTCTCGCCTGATGAGCAACAACTCTTTTTCTGAGGTCTTCAGAGATCTCCTTTGTTCATGCCATGATTCACTTCTACAAACATAATCTGACTGATAGATCCCTGTTCTTTAAATAAAACAGGGCACGTACTGACACCGGATAGGCATCCCATTGATTAAATACACCTCTAAAGAGATGGACTCTAATTTCGCCTTCGGATTAACTGCTAATCCTAGAGATTCACATACTTTTGCCACTCACAGATATGTAATATTGGATCGTTTTCTAGAATAAATGACAAAGTTTTGGCTCATTTGTTTGATTGGATTCTCTTTGCCAACTTTCAGGACTTGTGTGAAAGTCTGATGATCTTTCGGGTTATATTTATGTAGATATGTGACCCTGGACCACAAAACCAGTCTTAAGTAGCACAGATATATTTGTAGCAACAGCCAAAAATACACTGTATGGGTCAAAATTATCAATTTTTCTTTTTTGCCAAAAATCATTAGGATGTTAAATAAAGATCATGTTCCATGAAGGTATTTTGTAAATTTCCTATTGTAGATATATCAAAACAAACCATGTATCAATGGAAAGCTTAATTATTCATCTTTCAGATAACATATAAATCTCAATTTCCAAAAATTGACCCTTATGACTGGTTTTGTGGTCCAGGGTCACATATATACATACATCATATATACATTACATATAAATACACACATATATTATGCAAACAAACTTTTGTTTTGGATGCGATTAATTGTGATTAATTAATTTGACAGCACTAAATCAAATAGAAAACTGTTCATTTAAATTGTAGTAATATTTCAAAGTATTACTGTTTTTTTTTACGAATTAAATGCAGCCTTTGTAAGCATAAAAGACTAATTTAATGAAAGAAAATAAAAATAGTGTACTTTAAATAAATAAATGAATACATAAATAAAAATAATACACTGTACTAATCTAACGACATTTTGGCAGTGCATATATATGACACACAGGTATCTTTTGAATTTTAAATAGTTAAAAAAAAAAAAATCTGGAAGACCAGATGTTGACAATTACAGGCTTCTGATCTATCAGTAATAATATGTTTGGGTGATATTGTCACTGTGTGTTTTGGTTGCAGCCAGCAATTCGGCTGGTATCCAACCTGCAATCTCTGCTTTTGCAAACATCTCTGTACAGCTGCTTCTGTACATTTTAAATGCATTTACCCATTTTGTTATTTTTGTTAACTAAGGAGTAGATTAGAATAAAAGAGGCTTTTAAGTTTAAAAAAAAAAAAGAAAACAGAAATCCACAAAACGAAAATGTTGATTTCATGGGGTCTTCATGGAGCCAACCTTGATTAAATATTTCACGGGTAATTAAATAGAACTACTCCTGAATGAGATGAAGAAGATACTGCTCGCATACACGTTGTGAATGTGGTACAGAATTCTCGCCCTTTCTCTCTGACTGGTTATTGGTGTGTCATGGACTCTAGACTGATCCTGTTAACCGGTTTGGCTTCCCTTTTTATAGCTGGCAGGCAGCAAGAGGGCAGCACATTCACAAGAGTGAATATTAATTGAGTCAGACTGGACCATAAGAGTGCTTCACATTAACTTTTATGGAATCATCCATTAATCAGTAACCCAAAGTCAGATTATGTGATATCTGAGTTGGGAGGAAAAAGAAAAAACATGTGAGAAGCATGTGCATGGCTCATAAAAAATTCCTGATCATTTACTTGCCCCCATGTCATCCAAGATGTTCATGTCTTTTTTTCTTCAGTCGAAAAGAAATTCAGGTTTTCGAGGAAAAAATTCCTGGATGTTTCTCCATATAGTAGTATAATGGTGATCAGCTGACTAAAGGTCCAAATAGCAGTTTCAGTGCAGCTTCAAAGGGTCTTATCTAGCAAAACGATCAGTCATTTTCTAAAAAATTCAAAATGTATATACTTTCTAACCACAAATGCTCGTCTTGGACTAGCTCTGCATTGCGCATTACATAGTCATGTCACGAAAGGTCACATGCGGTTAGTTCTTCGTCTGTGTACTTAGGTTAAAAAAGGTAGTGTACCTTTTTATTTTCTCCTCCAAGTTCAAAAAATGTCCGACATCGTTGTTTTACCTTTTTTTTATATATAGAGCATTTCACTTTCTTTGCACGCTTCCCTTTCCAACGTGACTACCTAATTGCTTTAAGTTGAGCAAGATGAGCATTTGTGGTTAAAAAGTATACAAATTTTTATTTATTTATTTTTAGAAAATGACGATTGTTTCGCTAGATACCTTATTCCTTGGCTGGGATCATTGTAGAGCCCTTTGAAGCTGCATTGAAACTGCAACTTGGACCTTCAACCCATTGACTTCGATTGAAGTCCACAATATGGAGAAAAATCCTGGAATGTTTTCCTCAAAAAATGTAATTTCTTTTCAACTGAAGAAAAAAAGACATGAACATCTTGGATGTTATGGGGGTGAGTAAATGATCAGGTGTTTTTTATTCTGGAAGTGAACTAATCCTTTAAAGGAATAATTCACCCAAAAATAAAAATTATCATTATTTACTGACCCTCACGTTGTTACAAACTCCTGTGACTTACTGACCTCTGTGGGAAAATAAAAGGCTTTCATGCTTCAAAACTAACAGAAAAGCACTATAAAAGACTTATTAGAGATTTAAAACACCTGAAGCAAAATGCACTTTTATGTCATCATTCAAATAAAATATCAAGGTTTTAAATAACAGGGTAAAAGGTGACAGAATTTTAAATGGCATATTCACTGTTGGTTTAAAATAACAGTTTTTGCTGCTTATTTTATTTTTTTATTTTTGATACAAAAATTTGGGGTAAGAAAAACAATCAAGCAAGAAAAAAAAATCAGCAAGGATGCATTAAACTGATCAAAAATGACAGTAAAGACATTTGTAACATTTCAGTAATAGAATCAAATAATAAAAAAAAAAAATCTAATAAAATATTCTTTTGATCTTTCTATCTACCAAAGAATCCTGAAGAAAAAAATTATTACGCTTTCCACAAAAATATTAATTAGCTCAAACATGTATTTTCCCCCCCACAATATTACAGTTTTTACTGTAATGCCTTGGTTAGTATAAAATACCAAATATAAAAAAAATCATAATTATTCCACATACATGTATACTTTTTAACATTCAAAACTGTGGAGTCTATAAGATTTTTTTTTCAAAACAATAATATTGTGTAATATTGTATAATACAATTTAAAATAAACACTTTCTATGTTAAAATAGAAATCTTCTGTAACAATTAAACAGACCAATTTAATTAAACAGACCAACACTTTAGACCAATTTAATGTATCCTTGTTGAATAAAAATGTTAATTTCTGAAAAAATAAATAAATAAATGAAATGACTGACCCCAAACTTTTAAAGCTTAATAATGCACAATAGTACACAATAACACTTAATGGCCTGTTAGTCTTGTATATGCAACACTGGCAGAAAACAGTTCTGGACAGCAGTCCCACAAGCCCAATCAGCAGGCTGACTTATTCAGACTGATGCTTTCTCCCACTGATAACAGGACCCTAGAGAGACCGGATGGCTGGCAGCTTCTTTGACGACTGCGGGGGAGCCACGGCAGACACAAACTCTCAAACAAGACCCAAACAAACAAGACTCAAAATCAGACTTGCTAAAATAAGTTTACCTTTCTTTCTTCCACATGTTCACATGCCAATACTGAACAGCTAAATGAAGTGGATTTTTCTTTTAGTGTTGATCCAGTGTAAGTCTCGTCGACTAACCGCAGCAGTGAACCACAACGCGAGTCCTTTGAGGTATGAGCTCACAACTAAGCCTGCAGGGCTTTTGTGTACAGCAGTTCAATTCTTAATTGCAAGAAAAATTAGGCGCAGTCCTCCACTTACCAAACAGCCAGATGTTGCCATAGAAACGGTAAAGTACTTCAAGGCTTCAGCGAACGAGAGGCCTTGGGTTTGATTGGCCTGGAGGTCTGACCGCAGGGAAAACAGACCAGAGACAACCCGGGTATTAGAGAGAAAACCTAGGATAAATGAAAACAACATGATGATGTTATAAATTCAGTCGTCCCTGATATTGACCACATGCACAGCTTTAATACTGTATTATATATAGCTTATAAATAATAGCATACTGTATAACTGGCTTCAAAAAAGCCTACACTCTTAAAAATAAAGGTGCTTTAAGAGGTTCTTCACACGGGGTTCTTTAAAGAACCATCTCTTTTTTACCTTTCTATAATATGAAGAACCTTCTTTTGCCACAAAGAACCTTTTGTGAAACAGAAAGGTTCTTCAGATGTTAAAGGTTCTTTACAGAACCATTTAGATATGGCATCGTGAAGCACCTTCATTTTTGAGAGTGTATGTAACATTTGACAGTGTCTATGCGTATCTATGAGGACATCAGCTGCGTTTTCTTTTTCGGAGTGTCTATTTACACTAAATGCAAATAGCCCGCCTTGTTGGCAGAGGCTATTTATACTAGCTATGCCCACCAACGTGTGGTTGGACTAGACAACATTATGAAAGGGCTGTCAATACGCTCAATACATTATTATTGCATACTGTTTTATAATGTACTACAATCAGTGTTGGGGTAAGTTACTTTTAAAAGTAATGCATTACAATATTGAGTTACTCCCTAAAAAAGTAACTAAATACATTACTTTTTATGGAAAGTAATGTGTTACTCTACTTTTTCGCTACTTTTTAAATCTGGGCAGGGCTTGCTTGTTTGTTTTTAATATAAAAAGTTATATATGGTTATATATATCTGGCAAATGTAAAAGCCTTTTCACAGCAAACCTATTTGAAAAAAGTAATTCAGATATTTTCTTGTCAATTAAAAAGTAATGCGTTACTTTACTAGTTGTTACTTGGAAAAAGTAATATTACGCAACTCGCGTTACTTGTAATCAGAAATCAGAATCAGAAATCAGAAAGAGCTTTATTGCCAAGTGTGCTTACACACACAAGGAATTTGTCTTGGTGACAGAAGCTTCCATGTGAACAGACAGGATCACAAGTGACAAGACACAGATAACAGAAATAAACAAGTGATTAGAATAAATATATGAAAAGACACAAACAATAGACAAATAAACAAGTGATTAGAATAAAGACAATACACAAGACAATATAATGTAAGTACAGATGTTCTATATACAAATTAATGTTAAATTAATGTTAATGTTAAAATAATTAAAGTAATGTGTCGACACTGACTACAATACTGAGGTGCAAATATCGGCCACTAATTGCACTAAGTAGCATGTAACTAATGTTATTGCAAAGAAAACTGCTATATTTACATAGTGTATTGCTATTTGCACTTTGTGTAAATAACCTATCACTATAAGAAAATACGCTATTTTCACTTTGTATATATATAGCATAGATAGATATAGCATCTATCACTGTTTGCATTTTAAGAGGAAAAAATAAAAAGTAACATATAGAATTCAGAAAGCTACTTCATGAGGTCTTTAATGTGTTTTTCCCTTCAACTGTGCCTTAGGCAATTCACAGCCAAGTGCCGAGCGAAAATACCAATGAACTACAGGCCGAGAGTTTACTGCAGGATTTGTGTTCTTTTCTGTTTTCAAAATTATGCACACAGTTGGAAAGTGTCAAAATGTCAGAAAATGCCAGAACACCTCTAGAAAATGCAGCCATTTAGCTAATAAATAAATAAATAAAATAATAATAATAAAAAAACAACATACCCCTGACCTTAGACATGGACTGAAAGCAAAGTGACTAGCAGACCAGAGATGAACAAATGATGATGTAACTCTTGAGTATACCAAACCAACAAAAACACATAAAAAAAAAAAAAAAAAAAAAAAAAAAAAAAAAACATTGTGTTATTATCTGAGCTTGTTATTTTAAACTAATGAGCTTAGTGGATTATTGTTCCATTCTTCATGTGAAATAAATTAATGTGGTCAGACCAGTGTGAAGTTATCTGTGTCCCTGCAGCAATATTTGTTGTTTGTTTAATAGAATCATTTAAATACTTTTTATCAGGCATTAAACAAGAACATCCTTCCTCACATGGTTTTATATCTACGGCCCTCACAATAACGAAACGGTGCGGATGAGGAATTACACAAGCATTTGAAAAACAAACAACTTTTTTTTCTGTATTTGTCTGTATTTTCTTTTTTGTTTCTTTGTACTCGTGAAGGTCAAAACCGACTTACCAGAAATAAATACCACAAGGCTAAATAAACAACGCCGTGATGTTTGCAGCGCGATAGAATTTTCATTCGGGGGGTTAATAAAGTTCAAGAGGCTGCAGGTGAACGGTTCTTCAGTGGTTTACTAATACATTATATTCATTACGCGGTAAACACAGTCTGTATGACTCTTCCAGCATCATTCACAGGCCGGGAGGCATGTGGGTTAGCAAGGCTAATCGTAATGTAGATTTCTATTGACTGTCGTATTGACGTTAGAGCTGCGTGAATGCAAATGTGTTGTGTGGATTGTTTGTGGTGTAGCGCTAACAGTCAAAGCTTTTCATTTGAAAAGGTCTCGACAAGACGTGACTGCTAACACATTGCATTAGCAATCGTATTACACAAGGCATGGAACATAGGCTGACTGGATGGCATGTGAAAACGTCTGCTTTTGGTGATTTTTCTTTTTTATAATTTAAAGAAACGCCACTGAAATAATTTATAGGATCATAAAAAGGAAAGTGGACCACTTCTGCCCCCTAGAGGTTGAGATAAATAAAGCAGCCAACAAAAAGGTAGTAAATCAGTCTATTCCAGTTAGAAACAGTTTTTAGATACATAAAATTAGATTTCAATTCGACTGCAGTTTTATTAGAAAAATTCTGACAAGTCACATCCATTTGAATGGATGTTGGTAACACTTAGTTAACTACATTAGTTAACATGAACTAAGAATATACAATACAAACAGCAGCATTTATTAATTTTAGTTAATGTTCATTTCACTAATGCAATTTTACTAATGCATTATTAAAATCACAAGTTGTGTTTGTGAAAATTAGTGTTAATGCACTGTGAACTAACATGAACAAACAATGAACGACTATTTTTTATTAACTAACATTAACAAAGATTAATGAGTAGTGTAATAAATGTATTGTTCATTGTTTGTTCGTGTTAGTAAATACATGAACTAATGTTAACAAATAACACCTTATTGTAAAGTATCACCAAAATGTTTATTACAAGTCATAAGAACTGTGATCTGGCCCTTTTTTTGCAATTAATATGCTAAATTGCTGCCCCTGGATTGGATAAATCTAAAAAAGTGTAGAATGAACATTTAATTACAATTAATACAGTATCACATTTTCTTTTTTTTTTCCTTTTTGCATGGTTTTTATTTTTCAGTTGTAAAAAATACTGTATATATGAAGATAAACCTCAGAACTAAACTAAAAGACAACGTACAGTAAATAGACAAAATTCACCCATTACATTCTATTCTAACAGTGGAAAAATGAGCCCAAAGAAATGCATAAAAATTAAATACAATATTTTGTTTGCTTAAAAATCAGTGATAAATAAATTAGAACATTTTCTTATAAATAAGCTAGCTAATAAACATTTAATATTAAGTAGAAGGAAAAAGAAAATCTGGAAGCACAAACAGTTTTTTTCTCGGTAAATGAACACTGCATTACATGGTTAAAAAGTAAGCCATACCTCAGTTCAGATTTTTTCAAAAAAACTCAGGCCTGCTGTGGAAAATGATCCACTAAAAGTGAGTTCAGGTGAAATTTCTTTAAAAAAAAAAAATAAAAATAAAACAAAATAAAAAAAGGGGGAAAATCTTTTTAAAGACAGAGGGAGGAGCTGTTCTTGACATCACTCTTTCAGTGCTTATGTTTTTAATGACAGGCGATCCATTATCGATTGAAACATTATCATTATAAAAATCAGCTGCTGTCATTTCAGCCCTGGAAGTATTTACCGTGACATTTCCAATTCAGTGAACTACAGACAACACCAGGTGATTTCATTGTCCTTGCAGAGAGATAAGAATGCATTTCTTGAAGTGTCTGTTTCTTGCACTCGAGTCGATAAACGTCTTCCCACAGTTCTGACAGATGTGAGGTCTCTCTCCTGTGTGAATCCTGACATGTGTGTTCAGGTGACTTGATTGTCTAAAGTTCTTCCCACAAAAGTTGCAGTGGTAAGGCTTCTCTCCAGAGTGAACTCGCAGATGAATTTTCAGCAGTCCTGGTGAGCTAAATCTTCTGCGACACACGACACACAAATACTCTCCTGTGCCGTGTGGATTTCCTTGAATATCATGATGTGTCGGGTAGCTCTCAGACAGTTCCTCTTCATGCTGAACGTCATCCAAACAAATGTCAGCCAGGTTCGTCTTGGACTCTAGAAAAGAGGTAAAATTAGTTTTTATTTACCCTTGTGTTTAAAAGAAAAGTGAAACAGTATCTGACAAATCCTTTTTTTTTTTTTTAAATCAATACAGTTGAAGTCAAAAATTTACATACACCTTGCAGAGTCTGCAAAATGTTAATTATTTTATTTAAGAGGGAACATACAAAATGCTTTTTTTATTATTATTATTATTATTTAGTACGGACCTGAATAAGATAAAAGACGTTTACACATAGTAAACTTAAACTTGTTTACATATAGTAAAATTGTCCTCAGTGTGAAAAGATAGATCTCAAAATTATACAGTCATTGTTAAAAAGGGTTCAAATACACAAGAGAAAATAGTAGTTGAATTTATAAAATTGACCCTGTTCAAAAGTTCACATTCACTTGATTCTTAATACTGTGTTGTTACCTGAATGGTCCACAGCTGTTTTTTTGTTTGTTTGTTTGCTTGTTTGTTTAGGGTTCATGAGTCCCTTGTTTGTCCTTAACAGTTAAACTGCCTGCTGATCTTCAAAAAATTCTTAAGGTCCCACAAATTATGTGGTTTTTCAGACTTTTTGTGTATTTGAACCCTGAGGGTCTCGTATGCAACTATTGCAGAAGGTTCAAATGCTCACTGATGCTCCAGAAGTAAAAACAAAGCATTAAGAGCCAGGGGTGTTAACTTTTCAACAGAATGAAGATCTGTACATTTTAGTTATTTAGCCTAAATATCTTCTTTGTTTTTTTCATTTAGTACTGCCCTTCAAAAGCTACAGAAAATAATTCCATGTTTTCCAGAAGACAAAATAAGTTAAATTTAATCTGATCTTCAAATTCCAAAAGTTTTCACCCCCAGCATTGTGAGCATCAGTGAACGTTTGAACTTTCCGTAATAGTTGCATACAAGTCCCTCAGTTGTTCTCAGTGTGAAAAGATGGATCTCAAAATTATACAACCATTGTTAAAAAGGGTTCAAATACACGGAAATGCTGAAAAAACAGAGTATTTGTGGGACCTGAAAGATTTTTCTGAGGCAGTTTAACTGTTCAGGACAAACAAGGAACCACTACCACTAAACAAAACAAAACACCTGTGGGTCATTCAGGTAACAACACAGTATTAAGTGTATTAATTACACAGGAAATAAGTGTATGTAAAATATGTAAAATATCTTAAAATATCTCCCTCTTATTTTGGTAAAATTATTAACATTTTGCAGATTCTGCAAGGTGTATGTAAACTATGACTTCAACCGTAAATTAATTTTTTTTAAGTAGTGTTGTTCATTAAAATGCCCTTACGTGTTTGTTGCTGTTGTTTATCATGTGCCACTTCTTCAGTGTGTCTGACCTTCTTTACTCTGTGAATTTCCTCATTTTCACTCTTATTCTTCCTTTCCCGTTGTGATTGCAATTTTCTTGTAGGAAAAAGAAATACATGTTACTTCAGACTGGGAAGAATTTACACAGATTTACTGATGACATTTAAGAGAAAAAAAAAGAGCCAAACTATTTTCATTGGGTGATTCTCACAAACAAGTGTCCAAATAATGTAAATGGTTAAACTTGAAACAACTGAACTGTGCTAAAAGTACTCATATATATACACAATCATTTTTCTCAACTTTTTGTAATCTTGATTTGTACCACCATATTTCCTTTATCATTTCTAGTGTGTTTTCCCCCACTCATTACAATAAAGAAGACTCCATTATGGCAATGGAAAAAAAAAAAAAACAAGCACACTGCATGGTACTACTTTGTTCACTTTTTTTATTTCAAAATTCATTAAGAGCATAAAAATGTATAAATACTTGGTCATTTATATAATCTAAAGTAAATTTTAAGGAAATTATTACACTGACGACATAGAAAAAATATGTGCTAGTATTTCTGTCAGAAACTGCAGGCAGTTTACTTTTTTAATAGAATATTTACATTTATGCATTTGGCAGACGTTGTAGACCACATTAAATACATTGATTTTAGCTTTTTCTGGGAATCGTACCAATGACCTTGGCACTGGCTAGTGACATGCTCATAATCTATCAGTTGAGAAAGAGGAATACAATAATATTTTGTCCATATTTTTCAGTGAACATTAAAAAACACCATAAGGTTGAGCGGAGGAAGTGGATGGCGCTGGCTCTGGGAGGACTTGAATAATGTCTTCTTTAATGTTGACTAAAACCTCCTGAAATGCTTTCTTTCTCCTGTAAGCGGCTGAATTCTCCCTCCACTTTTGCTGCTGCATTCGCAGTTCTATTGGGTTCAGATCTTTAGCGAATCTCACTTTCCCCTGAGATTTTCGCCTTTGATATCTACAAAAATGAGAAATATCAGTGAGTCAGTGTCAAGCTGATTCTAAAAAGCTCAATCTAAAGCTGCTTTTTCACATTAAGATCCCAATTCAGCTTATATATATAAAAGTTTGGTGTCTGTAAGATTTTTTTTATGATTTTTAAAGTCTCTCATGCTCACCAAGGCTGCATTTATTTGATCAAAAACACAATAATATTACAGTAATATTCTGAAATATTTAACTAAAAAGAGTTAAATATATATATATATAGAGTAATGATGCTAAAAAAATTTAACTCACAGGAATAAATTACATTTTAAAATATATTCAAATAGAATGCAGTTATTTTAAATATAAAATAACTATGTAAATGTAAAATAAATGTAAAAAATTTCACAATATTACAGCTTTTGCTGTATGCTGGATCAAATACATGCAGATCTGCTGAGCAGAAGACACTTCTTTAAAAAAAACTTACTGTTCAAAAACTTTTGATCTACATGATCTGTTGTATAGTACGTAATACAATGCATATGTACTTGCATTGGTCATAAAGCATCTAACCTACAGTCACTCCTGAACAGTATTTCCTCATGTAAGCTGCAGTATACCTCTCTCTCTCCTTTTTCCTGTATGCCTCATGAAGCTCAGGATTCCCGTATACTTTCTGCTTGTGCTTTAGGGATCTAGCTTTTGCTGCAGCCTTCCTTCGCTCTTCATCTGCCAATCTAAACAACAAGAAAAATTCGACCTTAAAAAGGAACTATCATAAGCATTTGCCTCTGCAGGCAGGCGTCCCACTAGCCAACTCGAAAAAAACTGAATACAGACTATTTTGGCTAACAATCTAAATCACTGCCTCTGACTTACTTTGCCCTGTGAGTGAGTGTGATTTTGTTTATCCATCCAGGTCTTGTCGTAGATGCATTGTAGGAAAACCCCTGAAAAATGCATTACTACACAATCACAATAGAAAACAATCAGTGTTGCCAGATCCAAACGAGACTTTTTCCACTGGTTACTTCCTAGGCCACGAATGTCCGACTGAGAGATAAAATCAGACATGCTGGATGCTGTCAGAGACTAAGCAGGGCCATTAACTCAGTAGGACGTTGAGTCACTGAGGCTATTAGCACCCACCTGCTGAGGGATGCAGCTGCAGGCACATGAAACAACCTGGAAATTTGCTGAAAAACTGACTAGTGGGATGCCAGCCCGTGCATTCATAAGCGTATGACTGAAAGTGAGTGAATAGTCTAGCACGAATGCCTTTTAGCTGTGACTATAATTATAATATAGTAACTTTGCTCGAATGAATAATAATTAGGGATGTAATGATATTATCAATATTGTGATATCGCGATAACAACACTGTGGTCACATGACAATATGAAATGAAAGGTCTTCCGAGCAAAAAGTGTAGTTTTTAAAATATATTTAAACTGTTTTTTCTAACATCAAACGTCTTTAAAGTTGTGTTTTGAGTCATTATGATTTGGCACAGTATCTGTCAAACAAACTAAAACCGAAAGTACAATAAGGCTTAATTCCCTAATCAAGCCTGTTTTCGTTGCGCGTTTCAAAACGAAGCGCGCACTTCGTTCAGGCGATCGGTTCGTGATTCTGTATTTTCCGCACCTCAGTTCACTGTGAATGAATGCAGTGAACTCATTTATTTCATGTGCTGTGAGTTTAGAGTGTGTTTGGGAATGCAACAGCCACCAGTTACGCTTTATTTTTGCGGCAGATGATTACAGCATTTCACTAGATTTATAAGCCTGTTTTCACTGAAGCTGGAGTTTTCCTTCAAAATAAAAGCACTACTGCTGTTTCCGTCAAAATAATAGCTTAAAGATCCAGTATGAATTGCTGACAGCAAGCGGTTTAAATGGGTAAACAAAAAAAAAAAATTCCACCTTAAAAAAGGAAGTCCAAAAACTCTTTCAAGTGTAGAAGATAACGCAAAAATAATATACCTATGAAATATTAATTTTCATTTATTTTGCAGTGCAGTCATTTTCAAATATGGCTATTATTGTCATAGGAATAACAATAATACAACATTTTTATTATTATTATTATATTCTAATTTGTTTGGCTTCCTAAAACACCACTGTGAATGTAATTTAGACCAAGACAATATACCACAAATAAAAAGAGCTGAGTCCCCTTTCCAGTTCAGGTAAAAGTCAATGGACCTATATCCGGTAAGCGAAGTAGTGTATTGCCACTTCCTGTCCCAGTGCAATGTAATGAAAACCAATGGGAGAATCCTCTCTTTCCTTTCTTTTGCCGGTGTTACTGCAGTGTACCTGGCTGCTTTTATTCTAAACAACGACACACTGCCTTAGTTTTCACGATTTTCGGACACAACATGGACTAGATGCGTGGGATGAATTAAGGTCCTTCTAAAATATTACACGGGAGCACCTTCGTGTGGAGTATGCATTTCGAAACTGAGGATGTTTAGGCCTATATCTCATATCACCTGCTGAAATGTTCCTATTAATATATTTCCCTTCCAAATGTGCATTCTGAATAATAAATACATTTAACCTGCTGCAGTCAATTTCGTCTTATTAACAATATTTTTCTCATCATATTTTATACCCGTTTATATATTTTTAAATAAATTTTGACTGATAAACACCCTTACATAAATTAATAATTGATTTGCTATAGTAAATATGTGATTGATTCTGATCTTATTCATCAGGTCTCACACACACTGCAGCACTGAGACAGTGTGGTGAAATCACGCATGTTTACGAGTCATGCACAGTAATCATCAGAATATCTCTTTGCCCTTCTCTGAAAATGTCCGGATTTTGAAATCATCCTGCAGATGCTAATTTTAACAGGCTTTTATTGAAAAATATATATAACCGGAAGAATCCATACACTGCTTCGACAAGCGCTTCCGGTGTTCAATTACGGTGCGATAAAGGTCCATTTACTGACTTTCGAGTTAAGTTTTCTTAGTTAAGAACATGGGTTGGAGCTCTTAATTGCATTTGGGTTGGAGCATTAGATAGAAGAACTTAATTTTAAAATGTACTAAATATTGTAAATAAATAAATATCGTATCGTCGACTTCATATCGCAAAATGTGACCGAATCGTGAGATTTTAATATCGTTACATCCCTAATAATAACATTCAAAATTTGGGGGTCCGTAGGATTTTTTTTTTTAATCATTACTTTTATCCAGCAAGGAAGCATTAAATTGATCAAAAATTACAGTAAATATATTTTACAAAAAATTCTTTCACATAAATTTATTTTTTATTGGTTAATTAAGAAAAAAAAAACTGTTTCCTCAAAAATTAAGCAACACAATGGTTATCAACATAAGAAATGTTTCTTAAACAGCAAATCAGCATATTAGAATAGTTTCTGAAGGATCATGTGAAAAAAAAATGGTGGAATGGACAGCTGAAAATTCAGCTTTGCAGCACAGGAATAAATTACATTCTAAAATATAATAAAATAGAAAACAGCCATTTCAGATTGTAACAATATTTTACAATGTAACCGTTTTGGACTGAATGTTTCTGGCATTAGCATCAATTATGCTTTAACATGAAGTTCTCATTGATGTACAGATGCCTTACAGATTAAAGCCATCTAACTATGCTGTATTGAGAAATATGTGCAACAGTAAAGAAAGTCACAGACTAAAATTAGAAGCAGTAATAGTACCAACAGTAAAGTAACATGACTTGATGCTGTGGTTGAACTGGATATGCTTTGATGAGTATATGAGAATCACCCAGGGAAAAAAAAAACAAAAAAAACTTTCAATGGTCACTTAAGATTTTGATTTTTTTTGTTTTTTTTTGTAGATGTTGATTTTAATGTATTAAAAACAATGCAGACATACTGAAACAGGAGAAACTAAATCATATTTAAGAAAAAAATCTGTCTATAATATATATTTATTTCAAATTCTGTTAAATTTTTTATTGGAAGATTAGATATAATTTTATCAAACTTTGATAAAACAGTAAAGAAAGTCACAGACTGAAATTAGAAGTAGTAACAGTACCAACAGTAAAGTAACATGACTTATGATGTGGATGATCTGGAAACCATTTGATGTGTATATAAGAACCACCCAGGAAAAGCATCAAAAACCTTTCATCGGTCACTTAAGTTTTGATTTGTTTGTTTTTTTGTTTTGTTTTTTTAGATGTTTTAATGTATTAATAACAATGCAGACAGACGGAAACAGGAGAAACTAAATCATATTTAAGAAAAAAAAATCTATATATATATAATATAAATATAATATATATTTATTTAAAAATCTGCTAAATCTTTTATTGGAAAATTAGATATAATTTTATCAAACTTATAAATTGCCTTAATCTTTTAAACAACTGAGAAGACCGAACAAAATAGTGATCAAACATTTTTTTATAATCACCTGGACCTCTACTTCTAGTAAATACTACTGCGTAATTGTGCATGTTATGTTTTGACAGATAAATAATTATGAATTATGAATAATTATAATTATGAAATTCAAATTATGTGCATTTGAAAACTCACCGATCAGCAAGCAAATATTCAGTGAATTCAATGATGCTCATGTGTTATGCTGATGTTTTTAGTTCTAATATTCCAACAACAATTTTTGGCAGACGTGATAATGTCCATGAAGGTGAACTATGTTTGATTTTTTAGGTAATTTAAATTTTTTTTGTATAGTTCATTATACTTATTTTACGGAATGTTTACAGTTTAGTTTGTGGCTTAAGTAACTTACAGGTTACTTAGAGACTGACATGTTTGTCCTGTCAAAAATTTAACATTCAGCTATTGTAAATGACTTTTTAAAAATTACTCTTTTTTTAACCAGGAAAGAGTGTTTTGTTGATGTTATCACTTTTTTTTTTATTTAAACCCATAAAAATGCAGATCCTGTTGTAAATAACAGTGAAAAATCACTTTTAAAATGGTTGTTCCATTATTACACTTTAACAGATTTAGACTCAAATTACATGTACAGTATGACAGGCAAAGGATTTGTGCAGTCTAGCTAGTGCATGTTTCATTTAACTACAAAATGTCAAATCAAATCAACACCGATGAAACAGTAAAGATTAAATTTAAGTACCTCGCTCTTATATGGGCCAGGTCCATCCTATGCTGCATCAACATCTCTTGATTTCTAAGGGGTAGCTGTAAAACAATGACATCCATCAATCCACATTTATGGAAAAGTGTTTGATAATACAATGAAAATAATAATACTTCACTTTAAGATACATTTTCTGCATTTACAAAGACTTACATTAAATGTTTGTGTCTCGTGTCTGGGGGAGCCAATGTGTCTAACTTTGATTGTGTTGACGTCACTGGAAGTATCACTGGTCCCTGAATCTTCCAAGCTGTGTTTTGTTATGTGTTGCTGTACTTGACAGGTGGTACCTGTTTCAGAATTAGTCTCAAGTTCAGTCTTAATTCGAGGTGCTTTGTTAATAAAAGGAAAATTATTCTCACTACTGTCCATCTTTTGGGTTTCAGTGTCTTTGCTGGGCGTGTGATCATGATAAACGTCCATACATGGTGATAAAGATGCTGATTCACTGTACACAGGCATTTGCTCTTCATTCTCCTCCTGTTGTGTATAAACTTCTAGTTTCATATGCATCTCTGCATCCTTCAATTCATGTTCAGATCTCCATTCCTCTGAAAATGTTCGGGTGTGTCTCTGTCCTTGAGTCTCAGAGGAGCAAGGCTGTGTTTCTGTATGAATAAACACAAATAAACATACTGTACTTATACATGTGTAACAAAGAACGCTGCATAAACGGCTGTGGTAAACCTATTAAAGACTTAATTATTCGTGGTCCTAATAACCAAAACATAAAAAACAAACGTATTCGAATCAGATTTAAGGTGAACTGACTAACCAGAGTCCATCTGAACTCCTGCCTGCTGCAGTCTCTTCTTGAGCAGCTCAATCTCCTGTCTGGAGCGACAAATCTCCTCATTATATTCTGAAAATATGTCTTCCACAGCCTTAAATATCTCTTGCGCAGCTAAAGTTAATCTCTCAGTCAGAAAAACACTTAAAATCTGCAGTTTAGACATTGTGCGTTAATGAAATGTCAGTGAAGTGTACATCCACCTTTATTTCCCCATCCATAACAGATATTTCTCGTCTGTTTTGTCTGCGTACATCCTGCTGTAGGTCGTTGATAATCAGCTCCACCTGCTGGTCTGGATGTGTGCTCCATATTTATAAAAACCGATTCTTCTTATCCTTACAAAATTTAATTATTTTATGTTTAAAAATTAATGTGTTTTCAGTTACTAATAGCAAATTACCGTTGTTGAATTTTGGCATTTTATTAGTTTTGTCACTCAGCCTAGGCTCAGCCTATACCAGTGGAAATATCTGACTGCTGAATGATTCAGCAAATCTAAATCTTTGGATGATACAGTGGACATCTCCCTACTAGATCATATAATTTTGATTCAAGGGTTCAAGATATGAGAATTAAATATACGCTAAATAAACTCTGTTCTTAACAAACCAATTCACACCCTTCACCTTCAAAATAACATCTCACATCCCTTTTTTCTTCCTCTTCCTGCTGCTTTCTGTTACCATGGAAACATGAATGTAACAGGATCTCTTAACACTTTTATGGTAGTTATGAAAAACTGCAACCTAAACACATACAGAAACTACAATGACTGTAATAAAAAAGGACTTGATTCTCTTATTTCTCCTAAAATATTATTTACCACCAATCTAAAACATTTCCACCAAAATATCATTACAGATTGTGATACCATACAGAAACCATGGTAAAATTTTAATATGTGCCATTAGATTTTGATGGCAACTGGCAACCAAATCAAATTAGCTATTCTTTCAACAGTTTCAACAGTCTTTAGAAAAAAACATTTTAAAATTAAAAATCACCTGAAAAAGATCAAATATTAGCCGTAAATACTGTCTAATATTGATACTTAAGAATTTATGCCATTTCGGAGGAAAAAAAAAAATTCTCACAAATACAATTCCACATGCAGATAGGGGCTTCTGGAGTGTGTGCAGTGAAGAGCAGGTTTATAGTACTTTGCATTAGATTGTGAGAATAATTCACTGTTTGATTTCTAAGAAGAATTTTTCAAAATATTTTACTTAATAATATTACAATAATATCATAAAAACCCTTCAGGACTTAACTACGATCAGCCAGAATAAAATCCAACATCAACAGTGAGCACACTTTTCTGACGGCCATATTTCATAAAATATAATTCAAAATGTATATTTTATGAAATGTGTCCGTCAGAAATAACATACATAAGCGTGCTCACTATTAATGTTGGATTTTTTGATGTTGAAAATTGTACTTAAATTACACCTCACTAGGGGAAGGAGTGGAAATATATCAGTAGAAACAGATCTATCCAGTTTCCTATGCCCCATGAGGCCTTGCATCAAAAGTGGGAGTGTCTTCCGGTTCAAAGTAAACAAAGTGGAACGTGACACTCATTCATTCAACAGTTGACAGTAGTGATGGGCAAATGGAAGCCTCATGATACACTGAGACTTTCTTCTGACTGTTTTGGGAAAAGATTCAAAGCTTTGAGAATGTTGAAAACTGCTACCTGGTGGTTAGTAAAAAATAAAGCAGCCAAAAGCTTGTGAATGAAGGTCCATCGGAAGAAGCATTTACCACGCTTTCCATGGACCCTAGATTTAAATGCGAGTAGGAAGATCAATATGATGTAATAGAAGATTAATGTACATATATGAATTGCATATGGCAAATATTGAATTTTCTTGAAATATTCTTCATATTACTTGTATGACTGGGTATTTAGGGTTCAAGCACATAGAGCTGAAACCCTATTGTAATTGTTAGAACGGTAACGTAAAACTCCACGTATCACGCAGACCAAACTTAAGTTGTAGAGACTTGAAACTTAAAAGAATGGTAGTACTCACACCACCGACAACATGACCAAGGCTCACCCTATTCGGGGGGCACTACAGCGAACAAAAGTACGAAATCTCTCATAACTCCTAAACCATCAGTCTCAGGCTCAAGTGTCTTATGTACAGGAGCTGGAATTCTTGGCTCACGCCGGACAATACATACGCCTCAGATTCGATTGTCAGCCTGGCGATAATTTTTGGGTATTTTGGATTTTTTGAAAAACCTACTTTTGTAAACTAGTCCTTTTCACCCGATCGGAACCAAACCAGTGCAAAAAGACTGAGAGAAAAAGAAAGAGTGAATATCAATAACTAACACAAAAAAAAACCAACAACAACTTTCAACTTACTGTCGCAGTGGGGTGCCAAAACTTTTGAAAGGGGCAGGGACACTTTTGGTAAAATGCCTATAACTCTGGAACAGAATGAAATATCTCCGCCAAACTGGTGTAAGAGCTCAGTCTGAAATAAACAGCGGAGCTTGGCCACTCGGTGGTGCTATAAGAGGGAAAAAAAAAAATAAAATGGATAACTATAACGGGTATAACGGTGTGCGCGGTCTTGGTCCAAAGTGCCACAAGTGTCTACAAGGACATTTACATATCTACAAAAAATGGCCGGCATTGGCAGACGAAATTTGAGCACCTGTTAGACAAGGTTAACGGAGGCCAATCAGAATAAAACTCGTTGGGCCTGTTTAACTCACGACCCCAAAGGTCTGAGAGAAATTTGAAATAAATCGGGCACTGGAGAGCGATATCACATTTTTCAAGCGTGTAAACCATTGTACGTCCAGCAGTTTTTCGCACGTCTTCACAATATTCCAATCATACGTAATAACTTCTCATTCCCAACAATTAGCCTCTAGAACCACCGCTGTCAATCAAATCGTTTGTTAAATGACTGAGAAGATTAGAAACCTACTTTTGCAAACTAGTCCTAGGTTTTCCGCTCAGTCTGGAAAAAAACACATGTATGTATGTATATATATATATATATATATATATATATATATATTAGGGCTGTCAAATGATTAATCGTGATTAATCGCATACAAAATAAAAGTTTGAGTTTGCCTAATAAATGTGTGTGTACTGTGTGCAATTATTATGTATATATAAATACAAACACATTCAGGTACATATATAAGAAATATTTACAAGTATATGTATTTATTATAATTTTTATAGAATTTATATTATATATAAATACAAATATTTTTTACATAGATAACATTTCTCTTAAATATATACATAATAATTACACACAGTACACACGCATATATTAGGCAAACTCAAACTTTTATTTTGTATGCGATTAATCACGATTAATCGTTTGAAAGCCCTAATATATATATATATATATATATATATATAAAACTTTTTTTGAAATGTACCCTTTGGGAAGGTATAACGGGGTCATTTAGAAAATGGGCCAGCAGAAATTTACCTAAAATCCTTCAAATCCTAAAAAAGCTCAAAACTTCATGAAAACTGCTGAACACATGCGACAGATGATTCTAAACAAGCATGCAAAGTTTTAAGGGTAACGGACTACAGCTGGCGCTATCACAGTTATAAACATAAAAAAACATTATATTTCTATGGTAAATTACCTGTATTTGCCAAAAATGCTTTTTAAATCATTGATTTAGGTGGGTACAGCCTTGCTAAATTTTCCTTATATGCTAAAATGCCTTAAGCGCTTGAACCCTAAAATTGCTGCTTGCAGCTAGATTTAAAAATGCCATTAAATAAGTCAAAATGAAAATGTAAAGTAAAGTAAGATCTGGGGATTCAAACATTCTGACACACAAAGTGAATTGCGCACATGACCAGACAGAAAGTGAGGCTTTGTTTGTCATTGGTCAGGCAAAAAATGTTTGCTGACTCCACGCTGCTCCAAAAACTTCATCTGGACTCCTCCGTCAGCTGTTGATTCAAGAGCTCTTATCACTTGGTTGATGGGTGTACAGAATGATGTAATCCCTGAGAACTTCTATCCGCAAATCCTGAAATTACACAATAATAAATACTGCTTTGCCAAGTGCCATAATTTTTTAAAGCTGTGCACTGTTCCAATAAAATTCACAAGTGCGCAGCCCATTTTCTTCCACAGAACAGAACAATTAAAAGTGATCCAGCTTTAAGTTAACTTTGCTACTGCAGCTTTATCTAGTATGGGGCCATTCACACAGTGCAGCACAGAATGCCTCCTCCGTCATGTTATCGTCAAATAAAACAGTTGTCATGCCAACTTGCTTACTGTAAACAAAAGCTGTCAACACTTGCCCCGCCTCTAGGGTCTTCTCATTGGTCCATTGCTTTGGAACTGACACTGATGGGCGGTGCTGCGTTCAAACATTGAAATTCATAACTTAACATGGCGTCTTAAATGCACATCGCACCATACAGGTCCGTCTAGCGAGTTTACATAGAATAACGATGGAAAAGAAGCACACTGGAATGGAAAAACACATTCTGTGTGAACAGCCCCTAAGTCTTAAATCTGAAGTTTTAGCATTTTAGATATAGCTACAACAATGAGGCAATAGTCAAGAATACATAGTATGTTCAAGTTGGAACCATTATGAAATGGAGCCCTTACCTGTGTTAGTAAGTTTCATCTAGAGATCCATTTGTTCACTTGGAATTTGGTCATCTTTACTTGCACTTATAGCAGAATTATCAGGAAAGGTGTTCTTTTCTTCAGTCACAAGCTGGTATAAATCAGTTATTTTAGCATCTATGTTCAAGGTACGTCGTTGTCAGGGATTGGAACACTGGCTTCCATTATCAACATTCATACAGCCATCACAGAAGCATGAATACAAGCGAGTACCCCGGACCCCAGGAGAAACACACCGTACAGAATAGAGAACTTTCTGTTCAGGTTCTGAAGCTTCAGTAAAACTCCGACACTGAAGAAGAACATGTGAAGGTCAAAACGGTGAGAAAACAGAATAGGACAACATTGTTTTCGGGATTTTGCAGCTTCCAAAATTCATAGCCCTTCTGTAGAGAGATCTCCGTGAGGAATCTTTGTTGTTGTCTCTTCACAGTACAGTCCTCAAGTAAGGAAAGTCTTGTGCAACCTTAGTTTTACGGCAGTAATGTTGTTCACAGCATCCATGCAAGTGGCATCAAACTACTTCTCCACGGATGTAGTATCCTTCTTCTTCCTTAGAGGATCATTTGTGGATCTTTTTGAGATGGGTCATCCAAATCTATAAGTTGACAAGCTGTTTTCAGACCTCTAGTTTTCAAAGCTGCGTGTTTACACGGAGTACAGCGATGCATGAAGTCTGGACACTTTTCTGCATCAGCTGGCATTTTTTTCCACATCTGCCACACTGCCATCCATTCTGCCTATTCAGATCCAGCTGTACTACTTGGAAAGCCAACATTTCTATGTGGAGTATCAGTTTGCTTTTTCATCATTCTTTTTTCCCTCTTTCGGGATGCATCTATTTCACGGATTTGTCTTTTCTTCTCTGCTCCCATCCTCTCCCTCTCCTCTCTTTTCCTTATCCTGTTATACTCTCGTTTCTTCATCCGCTCTTCTTCTGTTAAGACTTTACTTTTTTTAGGTGATGGAGGCTTATCAGGATCTTCACACTTTTGTAACTTCTTTTTGGCTCTGAATCTTCTCTGTCGCTCACGATTATTTCCCTTATCAATTTCTGTAGCAGTAGCAGTCCTCTTTCTTCTATACTCTCTTGCTCTTGCAGCTTCCAAAGCTTTGAACTCAGCAAATTTTACAGGATCTTTTTTCAAACGATCCCTCCAGGCCTGACTGTATGTTGCATTGTCGGGTTTCCGCTCGTCAGATTTTGACACTTCATCCTGATAGACAGACGACTGACTTTCCTTACTTTGACGCTCAGAGTTACAAGGCTGGATTGTCAAAGACATTCTGAAATGAAAATTTTGACACCATTTATATGATTTATTCAACATTTACATTGGTGGAGGAAGCTTCAATATACATATATATATATATATATATATATATATATATATATATATATATATATATATATATATATATATATATACCAGGTAGAATTTATGAACTGTCAAGAATACAAGAGAAAAAGAACCGTCAAGAATACAAAATTATTGAAAATATTAAAATCAAACAAGTCAGAATCAGAATACGTTGTTTGTGCATAAAAAATATCTGTCAAAATATAACAACTTCTTGTTTCTGTCCAGAACCAACACTTGTTAAACGACGTTCACTAACCAGGAAGTTTTTTGCCATTTATTCTCTTTAGCAAGAAGTGAAGTATTTCACTTAGTTTCAGAGAGTAAATAACAAATTTATACTCATATGCGTTATGTATTATGTACGTAATAATCATATTTTTCTCCTTTTCAGAAAACGATCTGCTTAAGTCTGATGTCACGCGTCACTGCTTTCGGGTCCAAATGCTCTATCAGATACCATTTGAAAATAACAAATGGTGCTAATATACACTCACAATGTGATATAATACTACCAAAAAAAATTATAATTATGACCTTTAACTCTATATCGAAATCCCAGATAGCCTGACAATGAAAATATAAATGGGTCATTCTATGGAAATGTCCATTTTTCTGTCCCTAGCCTTAACAGAAATACACTTAAAAAACACTTTCGGGTTACAATTAAAAGCCATGTAGCGAGGGAAAGTGCTTTATTTTGAGGTCAAAAAATAGAGGTTTACTGTTAAAATTAATACATGGAAGAAAAATTGTGTGAATATTCAGTTTAAAAAAGTTGTAATAATTGTAGTATTTTTTTCTACAATTAAGTGGTTAATCTTCTTGTAATATTTATTTTTATCATTTAATTGTTTTAGTTAAATTTGGCAGAAACAGGAATATATAAACACCTACATTATACTATACATTATATTTTGACAGGTTGCTGTGAAGTTTCTGTGTATGATATGATGCTAGTTTTTTCAAATAAAACAGTAAAATTCACATGAAGTGACTCTCACAGCAAGATTACGTTAATGTATTCATCCCGCGTGCTTTAGCATGTGTGTAGTAACCAAAACCACGTCTCTGCCATTCATATATACAGGGGCAAACGGAACATGCAGGATTCATATTTAACTTTTTGCGTTTCATTCGCGTTCATGTAGAGACAGAAATGACGTCTAAATAAGATAAATAGCATAAGTCTATCCAGTTTGTTTAATAAAAAAACAAGACCTGTTCTATAGGAAAGGTAACCTTAAATGACTTCTGTTGTGATCTGGCGCTATATAGAAAATACAATTAAATAACATTAACTTGCATGTTACTCAGTGATTGACATGTTTGGCTTGTCAAAACGTTACATTCATTTGTTGTAAATTCGACTTGAAAATCAAGATAATTTTTCAAACCAGGAGAAAGAGTGGTTTTAGTTTTATTGTTTTTATTGTCTCTTGTAGCAAAAATTATTTAAACCCATGAAAATGCAGATCCTTTTTGCAACTGTTATGTATTAGTGTTAGCCCTTAGCAGATTTTGACTCAATTACAAAATGTCAACTCAAATCAGCACAGATGAAAAATGCATTTCAAGCAATTCAATACCTCTGTCTCATCTGGGCCAGCTCCATCCTATGCTGCATCAACATCTCTTGATTTCTGAGGTGCAGCTGCAAAACAATCACATTCATTAGCTCACATTTATGGATAAAGGTTTTTAAATTAAATTAAAACAATAAAACTTCACTTCAAGAGGAGTTTTCCACATATACACAGACTTACATTAAACGTTTGTATCTCATGTCTGGGGGAGCCAATGTGTCTAACTTTGATTGTGTTGCTGTCACTGGAAGCATCACTGGCTCCTGAATCGTCCAGGCCATGTTTTGTGATGTGCTGCTGTACTTGACAGGTGGTACCTGTTTCAGAATTACTCTCAAATTCAGTCTTAATTTTAGGTCCTTGGTAGATAAAGGTAAAATTATTCTCACTACTGTCATTCATTTGGGTTTCAGTGTCTTTGCTGCACGTCTGATCATGATAAAAGTCCATACATGGTGATAAAGATGCTGGTTCACTATAGACAGGCATTTGCTCTTCATTCTCCTCCTGCTTTGTATAAACTTCTAGTATCATGTGCATCTTTGTATCCTTAAAGTCGTGTTCAGATCTCAATTCCTCTGAAGATGTCTGGGTGTGTTTCTGTCCTTGAGTCTCAGAGGAGCAAGGCTGTGTTTCTGTATGAATAAAACATACTTAAGTTCTAATAAATGTCAGGTGTGTATACATGACAAGCATAAATTAGTAAAACGTAAACATGAGTAACAAAGAATGCTGCACAATAAAAAGGCAAAGTTTTGGGATGATCTAAACATAAATACTGTAAACTATTTAAAGGGGCGTGGCTGATTTAAAGTGCTTAGGTAAACGTTTCCTCTTAAGTAAACGCATATTCGTGTTTATAAAAACCATAACCTGAAAATAAGTATTCGAGTTAGATTTAAGGTGAACTGACTAACCAGAGTCCATCTGAACTCCTGCCTGCTGCAGTCTCCTCTTCAGAAGCTCAATCTCCTGTCTGGAGCGACAAATCTCCTCATTATACTCTGAAAATATGTCTTCCACAGCCTTAAATATTTCCTGCGCAGCTAAAGTTAATCTCTCTGTCAAAAAATCACTTAAAAGCTGTAACGTAGACATTGTGCTTTCATAAAATGTCACTAAAGTGTTTATCCACCACTTATTTCCACATCTATAACATATTTCTCGTCTGTTGTTTTGTCTGCGTTCATCCTGCTGTTGCTCGTTGATAATCAGCACCACCTGCTGGTCTGGATGTTCCTGTGCATATAAACCGTTTTTTCTTATCCTTACATTATATTTTATATTTAAAAACGAACATATTATCGCTGACTAATGGCAAATTACCCTTGTTTAATTTTAACAATTTATTACAACTTTGCCGCGAAAAAGGCTTAGTCTATAAAACTGAAAATATCTGACTGCTGAATGATTCAATTTACCAGTCAGAATCAATCATTCCAGAGAGCTGTGAAATGTTTTCCCTTAATGACTGTTAAAAAGGCCTTTGGTCTATAACAAACTTTAAGTAAAAATTGTTGGATAATACATGGACATCTCTATACCAGACCTTGTAATTTTGATTCAAGAGTTCAAGATGTGAGGAACAAATACAGGCATAAAATCTCTCTCTCTCTCTCTCTCTCTCTCTCTCTCTCTCTCTCTCTCTCTCTCTCTCTCTCTCTCTCTCCTCAGCCAACCAGTTTACCTTCAAAATAACATCTCACATCCTTTTTTTCTTCCTCTCCCTGTTGTTTTCAGTTACCATGGAAGCATGAATGTAATATGATTTCTAATAATACATTTCTGGTTTTATGAAAATAGCAATCTAAACACATTTAGAATGTTTAATGACTGTAACAAAAAAACAAAACAAAAAAAAAAAAAAGATGGTGATTTTCTTTTTCTTCCTAATAAATGATTTAGCACAAATCTACAAAATTTCCACCAAAATACTATCATCATTATAGTTTGTGTTACTGTACTGCAGCCATGGTAAATTTTTTATTAAAAGCCATTAGATTTTGATGGCAACCAATTCAAATGAGCTATTCTTTCAACAGTCGTTAGAAACAGGTTTATTATTTTTTTTTTTTTTTTAAATCACCTGAAATGGGTTTAAATATTAGAAACTGCCTAAAATTTTAAATGAGAATATTGACACTTAACTTAAATAACAAGAATTTATGCCATGTCAGAGGAGAAAAATGGTACAATTCCACATGCACTCAAACACACAGGGGTTCATGGAGTGTGTGTGCAGTTGAGAGCAGGTTTATAGTGCAATGGATGGTGAAGAATAAGTCATTGTTTGACAGGGCCAGCTGTCAGCTCCACTCTTCCTCACGACAGGCCTTGCCTGGCCACCTGCCTGCTATTCTCCAACTATGGTCACAAACTCTCTCTTCAGACCACCTCAGATTAGTGCCAAAACACATTACTTTATTGCTAATTGCCATTTTGTATTGTTCAGTAAAAAACAAGTAGCCAGCTGCTATCGAATAATTCTCAAAGAACCAAATATCATGACTTACAGAATATATACCACCGTTTATAAGCTTGATGTCAATATGAATTATTTATTTATATTTTATTTATACTTTTTAAAAAATATGTTTAATGTATTTTTTTTATATTTTTGAAAGACATTAAAACTTTTAAATTGCTTAAAAATGAGAGTACAGACATTTATAATTTTACAAACAACTTCTATTACAAATCAAAAATTTGTCAGTTTCCACAAACTGTTTTTAACATTAACAATAACAACAAATGTTTCTTGAGTGCCAAATCAGCATATTAGAATGGCTTCTGAAGAATCACGTGACAGTAAAGACTGGAGTAATGACTGCTAAAAATTCAGCTTTGCAATAAATAAATAAATTCGTCCTGCCAATCGATCATTTTTTTTTAAATATACTTTTATATTGCAATAATTTCACATTCAGTCTTCAAATTAATGTAGAAGTTGTTTTTAATATTTGTTAAAAAATTTCACGACTTTTTTTCACAACTGAAGGTAAGTATCACTGATACCAATATTACTGATATCTCTAGGAAATTGTTCTTTTTTCCTAATATTTACTTACTATAACCACTTAACATTACAGTATAACTGAAAGCTATCAATTTTAACTTTTTTTTTGTTTTTTTTTTAAAAAATAACAACTTCCAATTTAATTAAACTATTTTCACATAAACTCAGTGCTGGGCATGTAAAAGTAATTGGTTTTAGTTTCTAGTTACTTCTCACAAATAGTAACTGAGTTAGTTACATCATTATAAAAGTACCTAATTACCAGGGAAAGTAAGTTTGGGTTATTTAATTATTTATTTATTATTATTATTTTTTTGAAATGTTCAAATATACGAAATAACTTGGATGCCCCCAATAATAAATATGTTTAATGAATAAAACATTGTACACTAATCTACACTATTTTAATGTTGCTGTGGGACAATGTGAGCTAAATATCGTTTGAAACGGCAAAGTCTACTTTTATGTGCATATAGTCATAATAACAACAAAACAATGTGCTTTTGTAAAGAAAAAAAAAAAAAAAACAGGGTCTCTGTCACCTCTCTTCATGGACATGTAAATAAAACAACCTGAGTCTCAGTGAATACCTGCCTCATAGACATGAGAAATATATGTACAGAAAGCTTGCAAAAATGTCTACTTTACGAAATTCAAGTAAGTCATGTCAAAAACAAATATTCTCTGATAAAGTAATCCGTATGATGCCAATGCAAGCTCCAGCTTGATGTACTATTTCCTATTTAATACTGTACAGCCACTTTGTCACAATTCTGTTTTGTTAAAGGCGGTATATAAATAAAGGTGACTTGACTTGACTTGACCTCCGTAAACAAACGTGAATATTCATCAAGTTAATCTCGGCTACTTTCCGTTTCTGGAAGAATCAGCGCTGAGAGGAATAAGCCAGAATTTACCTCAGAAGAAGAATGCGATGCACAGCTTTGCAGGTATGGTTGAGAGAGAGCCTACTCGGATGAAAAACGCATCAGTGAGCTCAATTACAGTAACGCCCCATTTTATCGCCAGTAACAGTAACAGCGTTGTAATGGTGGAAAAAGCAATTTGCTCGATTACTCACTAAGCAATGCCGTTAGGCAGACAGGACAGGTAAATTCGTTTTTAACTGACATATGGCTTGTCAACATCTCATCTAACCGCAGTTCAATGTTGTTTTACTGAAGCCACCTCCCTCGTCACCTGTACCATTTCTGCGCTTGTTTGACTACCGCCTGGTGCTGAAGTAAAGTTGGAGTGCGTGTCTGAAAACGTGGTCGTAAAGATGTCCTGCAACTAAATAAACACACTTCTTGTCAAGAAAAAAGAGACAGAAGCAGCAGTTGTGAGTGGGGTGGCCAACCCCAGCCCAGCCTCTGTTAACTGCGTAAATATTTTGAATGCCTGTGTTAACGCGCTGCTTTTGAAATACATAAGGCGGAGCATACTTCATATAAAAACAAACAAAATAAATGTAAAAAAAAAAAACCTTTTTAAAATCATCTACATATTGTAATCTACTGTATGAAAGAACATCATACAAAATGTTAATTTCTTAGAATGTAGCTTAAAAAATATCAGTGGGTTGTTTTCTATGTGTTGCATCAGCATTGCAAATCAGTCAGAGCTCGGTGGGTTATTTAAAACACAGTGATCAATGCAAGATTGGAAAAAACAGCTTAGTGTCCGAGCAGTGACACATCAGATGCTACTGTGCTGGCATGAACATGCCACAGACATGTCAGCACAGCTACAACATAACTGTCATTCTGTGTCATCCCAACGCCCCACAAAAACACTCGGCAACATGCCACTCTAACCAGTGACTCGTAAAACTCAGTTCTGTCGTAAACAAGCCTTTATGCTCTCAGTGAGTATGAAGGTTGTGTTATGTTTATGTAGGAAGCTGCCTTGACTGGAACCTGTCTTTGTTCATCAAGTCATTGAAGTCAGGGATATGCCTGGTATCTGTGTCACTTTCCTAGATTTGCATTCCAGTGACTGGGATGTTTACACTAGATTCCGTTTATGTCTCTTCAAGTAAGAGTAACCGTATCTGCATCACGGGCATTCTCACCCCGTCTTCAATGTTGTCTAACTATTTGGTCGCTCCAGAAACCAAAGTGCTAAATTTATGCTCTTGATGACATGGGAGAAGGTCACTGGAGCCCAGAGTCAGATATAAACAGTAAGGGACGAGCAGAGAAGCTCGCAGGCCGTATTTTTACTCGCCGATAAAGCCTGGGACGAGGCTCAACTTTCCTTAACGTCCCAACTGGAATCCAGACATGGAAGACAAACAAAATTAGGACCATTGCCGGCATAGTTTTCGCAGAAAACATTTGAATGCCGTCCCATCCCGGCCCCACCTTTTCAAACGAATGATAACGACCACAAATGTTTGAATCAAAAAGCGCCACGATTTCCTTGCATTTATCTGTGGAATGTTTGCCGTTAACTGCTGAGAATGAAAAATATCCTCTGTCCCGCTGGAATGAGGAGGATGCATGTCTTTGAAATCTACATTTCAGATTCCATAGACTAATATTAGCTTCATACACTGTAGCGAAAAAGTATTTAAAGGATGCTATTCCTGGATGTTCATGGCACTGAGGCATCACTGTAGGTCTGTGGGTGAGAATCAAATGGAATTCAACAGGAACACACACCCTGTGGAAAACACAGAATAGACATCTTGATCTTGACCGGCACTGCAAACAACTCATAGGGAGGTCATACTGTAGGTGATCCATTTTTAGCATTAATAGGCCTACACTAAATGAAAACGCAGAGGGTTTTTTTTTTTTTTTCCATGAAGTCTCTCGAAGGACAGTACAGCATTATTATAGGGTTTAATGGGTTTGTCAGCTGTTCTGTGATGCTGTTGTCAAGAGGTGTTTCCACTAGCTTCCCACATGGACGACCGCCATGATTGTGCTCTTAGAAAGTGATGTATCGTTAACGGCTTGTCTGGTCTATTTAAATGATCCATGAGAGGCCGCAGTCACAATGCCACAATTTAAGAAGGTGATTAATAGTTTGTCACATGAGGTTGGTACTGTTGTAGAACAGGCTACAAGCTAATTTGACACAGTATGACTTATGGAAGTAATCTCTAAATGAGCTGTATAGAATTATATCACTTCTGATGTTATAAAGAATGAACGGTGTTAGCTGTAAATATATTAGTTTCCGTTAGGACATACCACACTAAAGATTGGGGTCAGTACAATTTTTATTTTTATTTTTAAAGAAAATTAATACTTATATTCAGTAAGCAAGCATTAAAGTGATCAAATGTAACAATAAAGACATCTGTAATGTTATAGAGATTTCTATTTCAAATAAATGCTTTACTTTTGAGCTCTTTCTATTTGTCAAAGAACTCTTATAAAAACTGCCTTCAGTGTTGATAATAATAAGAAAAGTTTCTTGAGGATCATGCAATTCTGAAGACTATAGTGATGGCTGCAGAAAATTCAGCCTTGCCATCACAGGAGTACATTTTAAAAATGTAGCCTAAATAAAATTTTCTAGTATAGCCTACTTAAAGGGGTCATCAGATGCAAAACTCACTTTTAAATGCCATTTGTCTTGAATTTATGGGGCATTTTATTCATTTTGGTGGCATTTTTGCCACAGGCCCTCATTAATTTCCAATTTCCTGATTTGCTGGCCTTTCTTTTTTAACACTTCTGTTCCCTGTGGGGTTTGCAGACCTCTTTAGTAGCTTGGAAACACACTTAAAGGAAAAGTTCACTTCCCGGACAAAAATTTACAGATAACTTACTCACCCTTTGTCATTCAAGATGTTCACGTCTTTCTTTCTTTCTTCAGTCGGTAAGAAATGATGTTTCTTGAGGAAAACATTCTAGGAATTATCTCCATATAGTGGACTTCACTGGTGCCCCCAAGTTTGAACTTCCAAAATGCAGTTTAAATGCAGCTTCAAATGGCTCTAAACCATCCTAGCCGAGGAAGAAGGGTCTTATCTAGCGAAACGACCAGTCATTTTCAAAACAAATTGACAATTTATATATTTTTTAACCTCAAATGCTTGTCTTGTCTCATCTCTGCGTTGTCTGTGTAATCCGGATCAATACAGTCAGGGTATGTCGAAAAACTCCCGTCTCGTTTTCTTCTTCGGCGTCAACATCATCCTACATCGCTGTTTTACCTTTTTTTTGTAAAGGGCATTTGATCTTCTTTGCATGTTTACTTTGTAAACACTTCTGCAGCGATGTAGGAAGATTTTGAAGTTGGGGAAGAAAACAAGGTCACGCAGACCTAGACAAGACAAGCGTTTCAAGTTAAAAAGTATATAAATTGTCAATTTGTTTAGAAAATAATCCATCGTTTCGCTAGATAAGACCCTTCTTCCTCGGCTGGGATTGTTAAACTGCATTTAAACCGCATTTCGGAAGTTGGGGGCACCGTTATAGTCCACTATATGGAGATAATTCCTGAAAAGTTTTCCTCAAGAAACATAAATTCTTATTGACTGAAGAAAGAAAGACACGAAAGATCTTGGATGACAAGGGGGCGAGTAAATTATTTGTAAACTTTTGTTCTGGAAGTGAGCTTCTCCTTTAAAGGAGAAGTTCACTGACAGTTAGGGTATGTCAAAAAACTTCCATCTCATGTTCTCCCTCAACTTCAAAATTGTCCTACATTGCTGTTTTACCTTTTTTGTTAAGGGTGTTTGATCTTCTTTGCATGTTCACTTCGCAAAGACTGTGTCAGTTGAAGGAGAAAATACGATTGGAGTTTTTCAACATACCCTGACTGTCTTGACCCAAAATACAGAGTTCAGGGAGAGCGAGACAAGACGAGTGTTTGAGATTAAAAAGTATTTAAATAGTAATTTTTTAATGAAAATAACCGATCGTCTTTCTCAGCTGGGATTGTTTACAACCGCATTTGGGACCGTTTGAAGCCGCATTTAAACCGCATTTTGGAAGTTCAAAAAATCGGGGCACCATATCTCTCCATTATATGGAGAGAAATGCTGAAATGTTTTCCTCAAAAAACATAATTTCTTTACGACTGAAGAAAGAAAGACACAAACATTTTGGATGACAAGGGGGTGAGTACATTATGTGAATCTTTGTTTTGGAAGTGGACTTCTCCTTAAGTATGTTTGTACTGTTTCTATTGATACTATTAAGTATATTTGTTTCATGTAATCTTACTTGTTTCTAATCTTATGAGAACATAGTAAAAGCAAACAGTGTGTTTGTGTCAGAGGGACAAACTTATTATTATTTTTATTATTCAAACACATCACATATGCATTACACATTAAAAGCAGTAGAACAGAATATGGAGGTGGAAGCACCAAATCATTTTTATGTGTAATTCTTCTTTCCGCTCCTACAGTGAGGCCGATTTGTTTGTGGTCTCTTGGAGAGAGGCATTTACTAACAGTGAGTAGCGTGCCACTGAGGGGTGAGGCAGTCATGGTGCTCAGAGAGCCAGGATCATTCCTGTGACTTAATATGACACCACTTGCACTAAGACACCGACAGCTGCACACGCACATGCTTTCCATTCTGTTTGTTGTAGAGGATTATAACCTGATAAAAGAGACCAGTGACTATCGCATTGTAAGGCCCTGTCCACTACTGTTTCTTTCTGACTGAAAGCCCTAAAGACAGTACAAACAAAGGTACCGGGTAGTGTTATTTTAGTATTCATTCATATTTTGAAATGGATTTAATTTGTATATTACATTCATTTAAATATGAATACAATATAAAAATATTTAGTTAGTTTAAGTTTCAATAATTTTATGCACTTTTGTATTTTTTGGATTATTTTTTAACATTTAAATTTAACTTAATTTTTAGTCATTTTACTTATTTTATTTTGTACATTTTTGTTTTTGTACTTACTTGATTTCTTTTTTATTATTTTACTTTGTTGCCAAGGCATTCTAATTTTTAAGTTTTTCATGAAATATTTGTATTTTATTTCAGCTTTTTCAATTAATGAAAAAGGTTTTATTAGTTGTAATTAACAATAACAACACTGGTACTGGTATTCGGACATATAGTTAATAGACACATAGTTATTCAAATAATGCACACAGACTTAATAAAATCGAGCAAAACTGTATAATAAATGGTCCATCCTCAAAAATAATAGTTATTCTCCATCTAAACTTCACTTTAGAAAGATTTATGATTACATAAATAAATAATAAATAAAAACACAAGTTGCATAAGATTTATATTATGCAATTTTGCATCTCCATTAAATTGATCTTATCTTTATGTTTAAATATTTTATTTATTTGTTGTTATTATTATTTGCAGGCAAATAGGAAAAACTTGAGAAACAAAACAAAACTACACACACACACACACACACACACACACACACACACACACACACACATACATATACATGTATATATGCATATAGTGTTTTGACGGAGGGGCAGACAGACAAACAGATGCCTGCTCAGTTTCTAGTGCCTTTTTTTGGCATTTACAGCGGCACCCAAAATATTTGGACATGTGATGTGTGACCTTTTTACACTTAACTTTTTGTCCTTCTTTAAAATAAATGGCATTTGCTTGAATATTTTCTTATGTAATCACAATCTTTCACTTTTAAGTGCATCTCAAGTGTCCAAACACTTTGTGGGGCCGCTGTATTTGACGAGGCGTGCTTACAAGTCATAACAGAGGTGCTTGAAAAGAGCGAGTCCCTGACAAAACCCCCTGAACCTGTTGCTAGACCAGCTCAGCGCTGCGGTCCAGAGGATCCGAGCATCTGTTCCAGTCACTACTCCCTCTCCTAAAAGCAATAGCGCAGGCCATAATATCTTTCTAGGGCTCGTGAGCCAAATATGAGTGAAGAGTGAGCATTCCATGGCTAATGCAGCCACGTTCTGGGCATTTCTTCACAAGAAGCCAATTCCCCCTCTCTCCTCCTCCCTTTCTGCCAGCTGTCCTGCAATGTGCTGCTGCTTGTCAGTGAAGAGAAGTGGCGCACTGTTTTCAGTGACAGGGCAGCACACCATGTCGCCTTACACCTAAGACCCACTCAAATAGACTGATATCATCTGTCTGGTCAAGGATCTACTCAATCCCCCGTGATAAACCTGTGTTTCTAGTGTGCTCGCCGGTAGTCAGGCACACTTGAACTTGATACAGCTCATTGTGGCTTTAAGTAGGTGAAGTCGTATGAAAAAGATTGATTGCATGGCAATTGTTAACTCATATAAGAGTTTTAAAGCTTAGAAATAGTGAATAAAATGCCAATTCACAAAAAGCCATAAAAGTAGTAATTTTAATTACTGAGAAGGTTAATGGTAGCTGCACAAACATCTTAAATGTATTTTGTTAGTTTCATGTTTCAGTTATTTGGCAGACACTTTTATTCAAGCAAACTTACTGTACACTGCTTTGAAGGTGCACACTTTTATCAGTTTGTGCATATCAGTTGCTGGAACAGCACCACAATGTAGTTGTTTGGTCACTTGTATTGTATCCATCTGTGGCCAAATTGACCACGACCATAACGATTATACTCAAATTTTTAACATAACAGATAAATAGTTAATAGTTAAATAGTTAGCCTAGTCTTTTTTTATCCAAAAGTTGCTTTCATGATGCATGATATTGCCAAGACATCAAGATATTGCCAGTGTTTGGAAAAAAGTAAATGTTAGTTCAGATGACAAAATGTTATGGTGTGACTAACCAAAATTTTAATGACATTTATAAAGTATCACTTATTATTGTGAAAAACGTTCTACCTTGAAAAGAAGTGTTTAAAAATAATTAATAAGATCCATAAATAAACAAATAATTGCAAGATTAACATATAGATGCAGTCGTTTTTTAAAAAGATTTTAAAAGAAACATGTAGCAAAAACAGCAAATTGTGTGTTAAAAGGACAAAGATTATGAAGATGATAATTTCAAATATTTATTATTGTTTATTGTTTCTAATTATCAATAATATAAATATTATTTATTATTATTACTATTTATAAATGTTTATTATTTTAAAATATAATATTCTACATACATATATATATATATATACTATTTATTATTTTTATATTAAATTATGTCAACTGGAAGAGATTGAGAAGATGACCCATTTCAATATTTTATATATTTATATTATTATTACTAATATTATTATATTGCATTTTATATTAAACAAAATGTAAAATTATATCCATTTTAAAATATATTACATTTTAAATATATTATATATTCACAGCACATTATAAGATTGAGATTACATTAATATATATTAATATAAATGTATATATTTATTATTATTAAACATTTTTATTACTATATTATGAAATGATGAATGACTATTTTATGTTATAATATATTAAAATGCATTATTATTATTATTATTATTATTATTATTATTATTATTATTAAACTAGAGTAAATTATTACTAAAGCAAATAATTCTCAAAGAGAGAAAATATTTTAAAAGAATTTTTAAAAGAAAAGGTTTTAAAAAGATTAAAAAAAAAAAAACATGCAGCCAAAAATAAATACATAAATATGCTAATGCACAGCAAATTATGTTAATAGGATAAAGATTACGATAATCATTTAAAATACATTAATCTATGTATTATTCATAATTATTTATAATATAAATATTGATTACTGTTATTATAAATGTTTATTATTTTAGAATATAATATTCTACATTGCTCTATTTATTTATATATTTAACTACACTATTTAATATTAATATTAATATTAATATTAATAGCAAATTATGTGTAAATTGGAAAAGACTGAGAAGATGACCAATTTAAATATTTTATATTTAAATATTTTATATTTAAATTTGATATAAAATTTTAAATTATTAAATGTAAAAATAACACATTTTATATTACTTATATATTCATAGCAAACTATAAGATTGAGATTATTTTATATATTAATATATTTATTATTATTATTATATATTATATATTAATTATTATTAATAAACATTTTTTATTAATATATTATTAGGAAATTATGAATTGCTATGTTAGTATGTTAAAATATATTAAAATGCATTATTATTGTTGTTGTTGTTTTTTTATTGTTGTTATTAATTACATCAAATTTTTACTAAAAAATTACTAATTCTCAAAGTCTCAAATTCTCAAAGACTGAGAAAAAGGTTCAGGAAAAAAAAAGTTTTCCCCCCCCAAAACATGTTTAATGAAGATCATAACTGAAAAAATGAAATAAGATCAAGTATTCAAAGTGTAAAGTAATTTATGTACTGTATTCAAAATGTAAAAGTAAATATAATAAATTTGAACTTGATGGTTATACCACAGAAAATTAAACAGAAACTTTTTTGATAACTGTATAATTGTTTTTCAAAACATGTGAAACAATGTGAATTCAAAGAATGCTGTACATTTCTAATATTTTTTCCCCCCCCCGAAAGATATTTATCACAGACATTCTTATTTGTGATACCCCTTTCGAGCAAGACAACTGTTATATCATTAGCAACCTGACCTCTTTACTAAAAATGCTGAGAAAGTGCTTTCCTCTTCAGGAAGAGTTCCTGGGTGGTGGGTGTGGGTGTGTGTGTGTGTGTGTTTGTAGTTGCGTGGACTTGTCACCCTGCCATCCTCTGTTTCTGCTGACAGTAGGCCGAGGGAAGGTCCGGGGTGAGTGACTCGGACACACTGCTCTCCTGCAGCCTGGACAGCCACAGAGGCCCCATTGTGCTCCTCAACCATCAGTGATCATCCATCACATTTTAACCTGACAGCCAACTGCACAGCCTCTTAATCCTGCCAGGGATGGAAGCTTGGGTTACCATGACGAGAGCACCGCAGGACGTCCCATCTCGGACCTGTGCTGGACAAGGGCAAAAGGTACCTTTAAGTTCTGAAACAGGTCCCCCACTTCAACCATAGATATGTAAGGAAACAATCACAGTTTTCAAGGGTCACTTTCACAAATGACACTGTAGAAGTGTTCAGCATACTGTCACTTAGGGAAAATATCATAGTGAAAACCCCCTTCACCATGTACAACATGAACCTCGAATAGCTGTGGTGGTGTCAGTAACCATAAATAAGCCTGTGGATTCATTAGGGGACATAGCGGAAGCTCTTCTGAATTAGCATGTGAGCAATGAGCCCAGACGAGTCCATTAGGGATTTCCAGTGTCCGGAGAGCCTACCTCACTTTTAGGGGTCAGGGACAACGAAGGTCTATCTTACCGAACCAGGACATTACAGGGGAATGTATAGACGCAACAGTTACTATGAAGATTTTAAAAGAAACATGCAGCCAAAAAACAAAACAACAACAACATGGCATAATGGCAAATTATGAGTCAATTGGAAAAGATTTAGAAGATGACTAATTTAAATATTTTATATATTAATATATATATATTTTTTTTTATTAGAATTTAATATTTATTATATTCACAGTACATTATAAGATTGACAACATTATATATTAATATATAATAATTATTACTATTATTTAAATATTGTATATATAAATATATTATTTATATATTATTTTCATTAAAATGTAATATGTATTATATTCACAGTACATAAGATTAAAATTATATATATATATATATATATATATATATTACATATTTTCAATAATATATTAATTCTTTAATATATTTATATCAAAATGTAATATTTATAATATTCACAGCACATTAGAAGATTGAGATTGTTATATATATATATATATATATATATATATATATATATATATATATATATATATATATATATATATATATATATAATATATTAATTCTATATTGTTTTATATTAAAATGTAACACTGTATTTATTATATTCATAGCACATAAGATTGATTCAAATATTATTGTATATTTATTATTAAGTATATATATATATATATATGAATTCTATATTGTTTTTTATAATCAAATGTAGTATTTATTATATTCACAGCACTTTAAGATTGAGAAGATTATTTAATATATTATTATATATATATTTATTATTACATTATTAAACATAAATGTTTATTATTATTAAATACAACAAATTATTTCTTATTACTTTATAAACTATTATTTTTTCAAACAGACACCCTCAATAATGAATTGTTACAAAGACAAGGAACTGTTAACAATACAAAAAATGTCGCCACATTTTTTCTGCTTTAGAAGAGAAGGTGATCCTGTCTAACAAGGATTTAGATCAGTTAATTAAGGAGCCGTAGTGGATCTTTCATATCTGCTGTAGTCTGTTTGATTTCCATGGCACCCAGATCAAGTTCCTGGACTTTCAACAGCGGCCTGACGCCGTTCTTGAAGCAAACCGGTCCCAAATCCCCAGAAGATTGGGGAATGAAAAGAGATGTAAAGTTTAGATGTGTGGCAACAGCTAAACGCAGGGTCAGGTTTCTCAGAGCCCTGGCTATATTTAACCTACTGATCTAACACCAGGCAGAGAGTTTAAATGCCACCACTGCAGTTGGTGTGGAGCAGTTGTTGTCCACAGATCTTCTTCAGCACGAGCTCAGCTCCGGGGGGAAACACCCACACACGCTCACAAGAACCGCAAAGGACCTATAACGTTTTCAGAGAAGACAGAGCAGAGCCGGTGGACTCTAATTCCAGCGAGACATGGAGCTTTTCGAGACCAACCCCTACTTCTTCGCAGACCAGCGCTTTTACGAAGGCGGCGATAACTTCTTCCAGTCCAGGCTGACCGGAGGCTTCGACCAAGCTGGATATCAGGACCGAAGCTCCATGATGGGCTTGTGTGGAGACGGAAGGCTGCTGTCAAATGGAGTGGGGCTAGAGGACAAACCCTCTCCATCTTCTAGCCTCGCTCTGTCCATGTCTCCTCACCAGGAGCAGCAGCACTGTCCGGGTCAGTGTCTGCCCTGGGCCTGCAAGGTGTGTAAGCGCAAGTCGGTGACCATGGATCGACGGAAAGCCGCCACTTTGAGGGAGAAGAGGAGGTTGAAGAAAGTCAATGAGGCCTTTGAGGCTCTTAAAAGGAGCACGCTCATGAATCCCAACCAGAGGCTGCCGAAGGTGGAAATCCTGCGTAGCGCCATCCAGTACATCGAGAGGCTCCAGGCACTGGTCAGCTCTCTCAACCAGCAGGAACATGAGCAGGGAAACCTGCATTACAGAGCCACGGCTCCTCAAGGGGTGAGTGAAGCTTGGGGAATCAGAGGCAGGTGTATGGTAGGCTTTTTTGCAATGACACATACGCTGTCAAACAGGACTGTACTTCTGTAACCGGCACTTTTTTTAAAATTCAAGGTTATTGGATTCAAATTAATTAATCATATAGTTTTAAGGTATTTAACTCCTTTTTCTATTGTAAAAAAAAAAAAATAATAATAATAATAATAAAAAAAAAAAAATCAACCGATTCAGCTATATTTTGTCATTTATTCATTAATTGAGAATATTTGTCAAGACAACAGTAAATTTCAAGTCAGAAATAAGCACGCATTGCAAAAAAAAAAAAAAAAATTAAATTGTGTATGTAATGTAATGTTAAAATTATTTATTTAAATTGAAATTTAAAACATTTTTTGTTTGTTTGCATTTTGTCAAACATTCACTAATTTAGATGACTTGTCAAAATGTCTGTAAAGTCAGAAATTTAAAGCTGAATACAGTCTTAAATGCAGAAGTCAAAATTGAGCATGCATTGCAAAAAAAACAACAGAAAAACAACAACATTTATTTAAATTGAAATGTAAAAAATAAATAAAACAAACAAACAAAAAAAAAAACTACAAAAAATTAAATAAATAAATAAAAACATTTAAATTTAAAAAATAAATTAAACATTTTTTCATGTTTGAGATGATTTGTCAAGATGTCAGTAAAGTCAGAAATTTAAGGCTAAATACAGTCTTAAATGCAGAAGTCAGAAATGAGCATACATTGCAATTAAAGAAAATAAATAAATAAATAAAATAAATTGAAATCGAAATGTAAAAAACTAAACTGAACTGCATTTTTTAATACATTCAACAATTGAGATTATTTGTGAAGATGTCAGAAATGTAAGGCTAAATACAGCCTTAAATGCAGAATGCTTTACAAAAAATAAAACAAAATAAAATAAAATACATGAATAAATAAATTTACCTTAAAAAAAACTAAATTAGATTTTCTCATTCATTCATTAACAGTGTTTGTCAAGATGTCTAAAGTAAATTTATTAATTACAAAAAATAGTTTTTTTTTTTGTATGATAATTTGCGTATTCTATTTTTTTAAACATTAGAATGTCCATTTAAAATCAATCAAATCAAATGTGCGAAGGATAATAGGTTGCCGTGTACAGTGCTTCATTCATAGCTGGTTTATGATGCTTGTTAGGGTCTTGTAGCATAGCTGGTAATGTGACTGACAGTAATGTGTGTGTGTGTGTGTGTGTGTGTGTTTGTGTGTAACAGGTGTCGTCCTCTAGCGATCAGGGCTCTGGCAGCACCTGCTGTAGCAGTCCAGAGTGGAGCAGTGCGTCTGAGCACTGTGCCCCCGCCTACAGCTCCACCCACGAGGGTAAGACCACCACATCTACACTCACTAGCCTGACATTTAAAAACATCTATTAAATTTACATAAAAAGTAAGGTTTAAACGACTTGCCTGGCAGATATGTGACAGTGCTCTGCTCTCTAATTCCCTCAGATCTCCTGAACGACGACTCCTCAGAGCAAACCAACCTGAGGTCCCTGACGTCTATTGTGGACAGCATTACAGGAACAGAGGTGACTCCCGTTGCCTATTCAGTGGACATAAGCAAATAAACGAGGAGGGTGATGGCACCGCTATGTTCAGACCAGCTTTCATCGACCATAACAGCACTATGTATGACACCCAAGGCAAACAAAGAACCTTTTAAAAGTCCTAAAAGCCTTGGGGGCTTAATTTCCAGACAAATCTTGAGGTCCATATGAATATATTTCCAAATGTTTCTTATCTTTGTGGGAATAAGAATGAATTTTAAGCCTAATTCCTGTTTAAACTTAAGACAGTCAGACAGGCCGATACATAATTTCATAGTTTGTACTTTTTCCCTCTTGATTCCTTTATTTTTGCATTCTGTTTGTGTGTGCTTTATGCTTACCAACAAAAAAACATTTGTGGGTCCAATGTTTTACTTCTGGTTTTGACCAATTTCTGCTTAATTTAAACTAGTTCCGAATGCCAGTCATGTAAATATGTTCCTATTTTCTACAGAGTGGTTTTGTTATTTTATTTTGTATTTTTCAGTGTGTTTGGAATAATTTATTTGACTTTTATAATAAAGATTGTTGTGTATTTGTATACATTCATGTTATTTCCTTTTTTATTTGCCGATTTGATCATCTAAATTATCGTTTTGTTGGAAATCATTTTGTCAACAACTAATCAACAATCAATTAATTATCTATCCACCTTTTTCTTCAACGCGGAAGTAAGCCTATGGGTGAGACTTTCATTGCATTAGGCGCTATAAGAAAATAACGAGAAGAATAACGACATGCAGTAAACAGTAAAACAGTTTGCACTACAAACAGGGTGTTCATAATAAAAATAATACATTAAAACACAGTAAGACACACCAATTTTCAATATCAAGCAGCAAAACCAGCTGTTTTGTACAGCTAAAAATAGCTGGATGCGGACCGGAAACCAGACCCATAACATTTACAAATGTCTGCGCCTACTCTTACAGTAAGAAAAAGCAGGCTAAGTGATGTAATCCACTGTCATTGTTTCATTAATTTGTTTTCATAGATAGCTCATGATTTAACTAAGATGAGGGAACGAATTAATAAGTCGTAGGGACAAATTCTTAATTAATGGCCACAAAACCTTACATTTCCCACCCACGTTTAAACAGTAAGAGATGCGAAAACAGTAATTAAAAGTGGATGACAATACAATAAACACGCAAAATTAGAGGGTGAGATGGTGGAATTAAATTGATTTAAGAAAAGAAACAATAAATATTATTAAATTAGTGACCAACCGGCAAAACAGAACAAAAAGCCGTGTATGGCTTTTATGTATGGGTTCGAACGGCACAAATCCAAAACCATGGCCGCGATATATTCTAACATTTGCCTGCTTATTTTTCTTATAAACAAAGCCTTGTACCTCACTTTTGTCAAAATACTCACATAAAAATGTTTCATTTGAGCAACACTGTGTTTTGACGTAGCACCACCGGAGGAAGCAGTTCACTGACGCGCGGCACACCGGCAACGCGCCGTAGTTACGTTTGGGATTTCATTTCAAAAACCGTTGTCTGTTGCAAACATTGCGTTTGTGCTTTAAAACACAAGAACGAGCACCATGAAACCATTTAAAAAGGCGCATTCAGCCGTCTCCGTGACAGGATAAACAGTAAACAAATTAAAATAATCCCAAACTAGGCGCGCTCTCTTCATTTTGTCAAATGATCATAATCGCATCTATTCATTTTACAATTCTGCTACTACCCTTTTATTCAGCCAAAAAAAAAAAACTTTCGTGTGAGGAAGCTGTCGTTCTGAGTGGCTTTTTCACATCCTGTCATGCCAGTGACTACCACTCCAATAGACGCATTTTGCAGTATTAATGTTAACGATGAATCGATTGATTGATCGCGGAAATGATCGAAAATTGACATCCCTAGTTGGTAAGTACTCTCCCAGCATTCCCATTCATCTTTAAAACATGCTTCAGCTTTAGACTTTTGTGCAAGAAAGCACTAAAAACACCAATAAAAATCCATGAAATAATTTATAATACGCAAGGTAAATATTTATTTTATATATTCATATATAATTATTTATTTGTGACAGCTTTTTACATTTAAAGTGGAAAAAAAAAAACTCTGAGCAATACTAAAACATCACATTAAAAGAAAAAAAATCTCACTTGTTCAACCACATGCTTTATGTGGAATCTGCATCTACTCTATACAGAATTATATACATAAATCAGCTATTTACACACACATTAAACCTTACATGCACACAAAAGAGAAAAGAGAGCTTGTGAAGGGGCTAGAGAGAGAGAGAGAGAAAGAGAGAGAGACCTGCACCTGTTTTACAGTTCACATTACTGTCAAGAGCTACAGAAACAAATTAGCGTAAAAATGACCATCACAGGAGAACGCGTTGCAAAGCAAGAGGCTTCAGTTACTCCACCACCGTCGCATCAGGGAAATGTCGTCATTGTACTAACTTGGTCCTCGTCAAGGCATTTTTTTAGCAAGCCACTAAAAGATCAAATAGATATTCAGCGAATTTGCTGAACGCAAAAGAGGCATTAAAAATGAAGCAGAACCAACTAAACTGGCTGTGAACAGCTAGGCACAATTGGCAGATCGAGGCTTAAAAAAGAGCAGCACACCACAGGATTTCAAGTTCAAGTGTTTGATTTATGACATATTCTTTTAGGTTTGTGGTAATGTCGACTGAGAGCGAGAAAGAGAGGCAAGAGATGCTACAGTGATTGTCAAGTTTAGTGGCATGCATGCTCCGCCGGACACCCCAATGCCAACAGTGACCCACACAGCACAAACGAGACTTCAATCATTCATTTCACAGGACAGACTTACTGTAAGAATGATGATGATTTCTTTTTGTGTATAAAATGAAAAAACAGTCACTTATATTAATACTTCTTTTTTTTTTTTTTTTTAATAGAGAGCACTTTTTAAAGTAAGAACATGATTTGTCAGCATTGTGTAACACTTGTAATACACATACACACATATCCACACAGTACAGTAGCTGCCACAATAGCACGATACATCCTGTGAATTACAGAAAATACTGTTTTTTTTTTTTTTTCAAAATGAAGAAATGCCCAACACTGACACGCGCTCTTAACTGGTTTGGTAGGTAGGTTGCTCAAGAATCATTCGCTCCCGTCGTGATGCTGAATTTCAAGTGGCGGAGATCACATGTTTGTTCGCAGTTCCTACAGTACGTGCTGGAAATCTTTTTTTTTTCTCCTGATGCTAAGTGAACTGAAGTCTATTGCTTTCCCTGATGCTCGACGATATTTAGCATCATGGCTTTATAGTTCTCGAAGTCCTGGAAGTGTGTTAGGTGAATAAGCACTGCTGATGTGAACACAAACGCACGTTTCTTCAGTCACCGACTACAACAACGTTCTAGCAGACGGAGCTGTCTAACCGACAGGAAACAGTCACAACTGAGACTTTAAAATTTGTATGATATATTCATCTCCATATACAAGTCTGATATATATTGTATTTCCATAAAAAACATAATAGCGTAATTTTCTGTTTTTCATATATACAGAGACGTTGATTAATATTTTGCATAACCAAAGGGGAGAAAGCCTTATACAGTAAAATGCCAACGGCACACCCAAAGGAGCAGACTAGCACTTACAGACTACAGGGCCAAGTACACCAGTTAAGTACGACCACCACAAAGACTATAGAACCGGGATTACTGGGAAACAACTGATATGACGAGATTTCTATGCGTTCCACGCGTTCAGAGTTCAAAAGTCATCTTTCTGTCCCCCTCTATTGCACGGTGTCCAAGAAAGCTCTGGTGTTGTTCAGGACAGGGGGAGGGGCGGAGGTTAACCCTTCCCTTGTCCTTTCAAGGTGTCCCCAGATTTTGGCATATTTCATTCTCGAAAGGCCGCAAGCATGTGTCCGTACAGGTAGTGGGAATGCACTGGCAGGGAAATGAGAGGATAACATAAGCAAAATCATATTTTTGAAGTCTTTTAAATATGTGTGTATGTTCAGGGTTCGATACAAGTTAATGTAACGCATGTCAGATGATAAAAAAGCAGTCAAAAACACCTCATGTCATGCGTCTTTTGATTACTGGCAATACCTACAACCTTGTATGGCTTTATATAACGTCAATGATGTCTCTTACTTAAATATGTGTTAGAAAATCCATGTAAGATTTACGTTATTGGAAAAATCCACATTGTTTTATACATATTTTGGACTATGGGGGGTGCCATTATTTCGATGACATCAAATGGTTGCACTCTGTGAGCTACTGGTGCTACCTGTTGCTATTTTTACCACAACACAACTCGGAAAATGAAACACTGATATGATGACCACAGCTACTGAAAGAGCTTACAGGTGGCGATAGATATAAGCGTAGACTTAAACCAAATGCCGTACCATTTTTTTTACCCCACGCTGAGAAACTCCTTTAGTGGCTGCGGCATAATGACAAGTGTCTGCATGTTTGCCTCCTGCCAGGATGGCATCTAGCGTTTCTTGTCTCTGCCATAGGTAAGCTCTTTTAGGAACTGTGCTCTACAAAAAGCCTCAAAGGCATCAGGACTAAAGTGGAGAGAACAAAGACGTGGTTCTTTAGAAAGTTTTATTCGTCCACAGGCATCTTCCCATTCTTTTCTCCTCTTCTTATCACTAGGAAAGCAGTGAAGACTTACATCGCTTCTCTCGTTGCCCTTCGACTGAAAATTACAACCCAAAGCTGCACAATGTGGCACCTTATCAGTATTTTATTCTCTGAGTTGTGTTGCGGTAAAAATAGCAACAGGTAGCGCAGGTAGCTCACCGTGTGCAACCGTTTGATGTCATCGAAAATAATGATGCCCCCATAGTCCAAAAAGTGTATAAAACGATAAACAACGTAATAATTTAATCCTTTTTGGGTTTCATCATCATTTAAATGAATGATGCAGAAGACACTGCAAAAGATGCAAGTGCAAGTGTCAAACATGTCCGTCTAAAGCATAAAAAAGTAAAAGCAGATGTAAAAGCAGGAAAGTGGAATGAAAAAAGGCCAATTTGTGTAACTTCAATTTCTGCTTTAAAATAGTTGATAGTTTTTTGGGTGACCAACAATACACTACAAATTCTAACAGTTGAGCTTTACTTGTACCAAACCCAGAAGAACATTTTATACTGACATAATTATAAAAGGTGGCATTTAAATACTATATAATCACACAAAATAAATATATACTTGAATAATTTATGTAAAAAGAAAAAAGGTCATGAGCTCATGTTCATATAATCCATGAGACTGAATAAATATGTGATGCGATCTGGGAAAATCCGTTGTGCTGAGATGTCTTCAGGAAATTAGAAAAATAGGTTTAATGTCAATTTTTTGTTAAAGCTAGGTTTTCATTAAATTATCATTCTATAACATCTTGTCTACCATCTCTGAAAATATCTTGCTAACATTCACTTGTTTAGTGCAGAAAAATAGTGATTTATTGCAGCAAGCAGAAATGATTGTCTTTCTGACTGTGCTTTCCCTTAACACCACAAAAACAGTTAACTATTTTAATATCGAGAGATGGTAGAGTGCAACAAGGCAGTTTGAAGTACTGTAGCTGCTCACTTAAACGATCTCGTTTCAATCTGCTCAATCTAGCCGATGTCAGTGCCCTAAATGATGTTATAATGGACTATTTCACATCTAGAGATGAAGGATCGGACAACGAAGTTACTAAATAAGAGGAGTCCGATGATAGTCTGTTAAATGCACAGTGCGTGAATAGTTTGAACCCAGCTTTCATATGGTATCAAAACCTAAATAAGGTCCAATTTCACCATCTGTTGGGTTTTCCTAGATCGCATCACATACATTAAAGGACATTAAATATTGAAATAAAATAATGATGCAATCCAATCAGTACTACATTTATGGATGCCAGGCTGTTGCTATGCAGCTGCTGCATAGCAGATGATGTTTTTATTGGCTACTAGGTGGTTCCTAATGTGCTGCTAGGATTATATGAACTTTCATTCAATTGTCTGTTTCATAAGCTATTTAAGTTTTGCATTCATAAACTCATAAAAAAGAAAATTCATGAAAAAGAAAACTGACCATTCATGTACTGTACACTAGATTAAAATACTAGGTTAAAAACAACCCAGCGCTGAGTGAAATACGGACAAACCCAGCTTGGATTGTTTTGGGTAGTTTTATTTAACTCAACTATTGCTTAAAAAAATGACTATATTTCTTGCTTAAAATGAACCCAAAATAGGTGGAAATTAACATTTATTAATATGTTCAATAAATGAACATTTATTAGTAAATTGAATAAATCATCATAAAATAATCCTAAAAAAAAAATGAAATTGCTTAAAGGCCCCATGAAATTAAAACTGAAATTTTCTGCTGAAGTTTTTTTTTACAAGAGTAGGTGCAGACCATAAAACGTATCTGACCCATTTGTGACCCTGGACCACAAAACTAGTCATATGTGTAAATTTCACCTGAAAGTTGAACAAATAAGCTTTCCATTGATGTATTGGGTGCAAAAAAAAAAAAATCAAAATACTGAGAAAATTGCTTTTAAAGTTGTCCAAATGAACTGTTTAGCAATGCATATTACTAATTAAAAATTAACTTTTGATATATTTATGGTAGGAATTTTACAAAATATCTTAATGTAACATGATCTTTACTTAATATCCTAATGATTTTTGGCATAAAAGAAAAATTAATTTTGACCAATACAATGTATTTTTGCCTATTGCTACAAATATACCCATGCGACTTAAGACTGGTTTTGTTGTCCAGGGTCACATTTGAATTCTACACTGAATGGTACATTTTACAGCGATATGGATGAAATTGTGGTTGCCATACACTGTCAAATGTGGCTTTACTGAGCTCAGCAGCTGTGATATAAACGAAACACTACGTCAACACATAGAATAACGCTGCATGTTTCAAAGCACTTTAGTGGAGCTTTAATAAAAAATGTTCACCTTTTGATTATTGCTGATGCCTCTAGTAATTATTTGTCTAATTTTAAATTTACAACCTATTTTGGGTTCATTTTAAGCCAGCCATATAGTAATTTTTAAACAACAGCAGAGCTAAATAAAACTCGGTTCGGTTAAACATTTAACCCAACCGCTGGGTCAAAATTTTTCATATTTCACCCAGCGCTGGGTTGTTCTTAACCCAGCATTTTTTAGAGTGGACAAAAAGTATAAAAAAAAAAAAAATAAAAAAAAAACCTAGCCTCAAACAATTATGATTATCATTAAACATTTCCATCTGAGCTGAAAGGTTGCAGTGACCAGCTTACCTGTTAGTGTGAGTGCAGTGATTAGTAAAAGCAAGTTAGCAGGAGTAAGTCCTGACAGCTGAGGGGTCTAGTCTCTGCGGGGCCGGGGGACCGGCTGCTGAACCACAGAGACACAGAAGGGAGAAAACATGCAGTGACAAAGTGAAGGACCCTGACCTGCGCCATTAATATTAGTTACTTGAAACACATGCTTTCACAGTCAATATGCATTCACGTTTTGCCATTAGTGTTGTAAGATATGCTGTATAAGAGTTAGAGAAGGCACTACTTGTTAGTACTGTACCGCAACCATTAAAGAGCAATGTGTTAATGGCATTGCTGAACTCATTTCACCCTTGTAACACCCTGCCCCCCTTTCTACCTTCTGGTTGCAGCTGTTTCTTGGGCACAGCAGCCATGGAGGGGGGAATGGACATGGTGTTGAGGCGGAAGCCAGCGGGAAGAGTCTCTATGGACCCTGGCATCATACCCAGGCCCTGGCCATCCCTCGGCCTGAAGCGCTTACGCCACGATGGAGACCTTCGGAATGACTTGTCATCACACTGTTGAAAGGGATGACATCACAACAACTGGGTTAAGATACTGTTCAAAAACTATGACTGCAGAATCCAAATGTTCACCAACCTCTTCCAGGCGTCGATCCGTTCCTAATGCTAAGAGGTTATTAAATTCCCTCTCCAGAATCTGCCTGGCCTGGAAGACACAGAGATATAGGACGTTAGAAAGATCCCCAGTATGCTGAACTTCCATATCAACAAGTGAGTTTTTTTTGCTAGAGCATCATTCTATGATCTCCAAAAATGGTCAGGAGGTATGGACCAGCTAGTGGCTTTGAACTACCTTTAATCATCTGTGTGCTCCTCACCTGAGTGTTCTGCATGGGGATCTGTAGGATGAGGGCCAAGCTACTGAAGTCAAACGTCTCATCTAGGGCAATGAGTGCTCCATGCACACCACTTTCCAGCAGGTTATTACTGTACTCTTTCAGACCGATGGTCTGAACCCACTGCATGACGTGATCATTGGTCCACACCAGGGTATCTGGGAGTGACAATGATACATGTATTTGCTATTATATCTGCTAGACACAAAATGGTCCACTGGTTTCATATTCAACTAACTCAAAATACTTGCATTATAGAGCTATATTATTTATATTACATACAGAGTTTCCAAAACAGGGGTTCATGAAACCCCTGAAGGTTTGTGAAGAAACAGTAGGGAGTTCCCTACAGTAGGGAAAAGGCAATAATTTTATTATTATTATTTTTTATTTAATGTAACGGCCTGCACGATGATCTTGATACAGCATAAAGCGGCTATCAAATCAAAGGCTACGAATGAATTACATAACTTTGCTGCAAGTTTAACATGCATTTGGGAACACAATAAATATTTACATATTTTTTTTACGAAATATTGAATAGTCTGACAAAACACATTACCAGTCAAGATTTTTAATGTTTTCTAAAGAATTATCTTCTGCTTACCAAGCCTACATTTATTTAATCCAAAATACAGCAAAAGCAGTAATATTGTTAAGTATTTTTACCATTTAAAATAACTGCTTTCCAGTTGAATATATTCTAAAATGTAATTTATTCCTGTGATCAAAGCTCAATTTTCAGCATTATTACTTCAGTCTTCAGTGTCACATGATCCTTCAGACATCATTCGAATATGCTGATTTGCTGTTCAAGATCAGCATTTATCTGAAAATCTTTTGTAACATTATACACTATACCATTCAAAAGTTTGGAGTCAGTATATTAGATATATCAGAATATTAGAATGATTGCTGAAGGTGTGACTGGAGTAATGATGCTAAAAATTCAGCTTTGAAATCACAGAAATAAATTACATTTTAATATATATTCAAATAGAAAACAGTTATTTTAAATAGTAAAATATTTTACAATTTTACTATTTTTGCTGTACTTTGGGTCAAATAAATGCAGGATTGGTGAACAGATTGGTGTCCAAAAACTTTTGACTGGTAGTGTAGAAACTAAACAATTTGAAATGTTAAAGCTTTCAGTGTTTGAAAGTCAATATTAGTACTGTAACAAACAAAATACTATTTTGTGCTAAGTATACTACAAATACATGTGCACTTTTGGTATATTAAACTGGTATACTTAAAGTCTGCTAAATTGGAACAACTAATTAGTGCTCAGTGCACTTTAATTGTGCAGAAGTAGTGATGAAGTCAAAGTAAAGATATACTTAAGTATATTTGATTGTGCTAAAGTGGAATGATTGCAAGTATACTTTAAATATCTTGCATTTAAAGACTGATATTATACAGAAATCATACAATCTTTCTTAACAGTGATATTCAAACATTTTAAACATAATATTAAGAAATGTGCATTGTGCAATAAAGAAACACTACAAATAAAGTTTAACTATAATTTAATACCATAATATAAGTTTTAAGTGATATGTCACTAAATGTTAATAGATCTGAAGTATACTTAGTATGAAATAAATGTATTTTAAATAAATTATGGCATAGGTTTTTTTTTAATAGGGATGGGTTGCAACATTCTCACAATAATAAAAATAAATAATAATAACAAAAAAAAATATATATATATATGTATATATATGTATATATATATATATATATATATATATATATATATATATATATATATATATATATATATATATATATATAAGCTAAAAATGTCAAAATTTAAATAAAAACTAAAGAAAGATTAAATACACAATATACACAATATATAAATACATGCATGTCCATGAATGTGAATGTGTCATTTAATTATTGAAATCTCAGGGGATACTTCAATGACATATTTGACATTTAATGGGTTCGGCTGACAAAAAGTTTGGGAACTCCTGTTATAAAACATAAATATTAAATTCTCAGCAACATGTGTATTATGATATACAGTTGCCGTGATATGAAATGACTTTGATCAGACCACCTCTAGCCCATGCAGTAAACATTAATGAAGCGAATCTTCGAAGAGGTCTGTGTTTATACCAGTACTGGAAATATCTGTGTTTAGGTAACAGTATATGTGGAGTGTGATCATTTTGCACAGCTGGCTAGCCTGCTTTCTGTTTGTACAATCCTGTGCGTAATGTGCTTAAGTGTGTGTGTCTTAAGCAGTTGGTGCGTGTGTCCTTAGCGATGAAGATGAAAGATTTTAAAAAGCTGTGACAGCTGTGTCAAGTTCATGTGTTATGCTGAAGTTCAGCCGGGCGCCGTCCCTTTAAATGGATTTGACACTAAAAAGCTCAGCTGTTGACCTCATGCATTCCTGCCACCAAAATGCAAATAGCAGGTATGGCCACTAGATAGTGCTCTTCCCTTCAGTAATGAACCCAGAGAGTGAACTAATCATTTATTCATACCTTTGATATCATGTTGAAAATCCTCTCTTCTTCGCTCCAGCTCCTTCCTGTCATAGTTCAGCCTTTTTAAGCACATGATGCCATAATGCAAACTAGCCCTGTAAGGATATAATGAATATACCATTCCATACAAAGTCTGGTTCACATTGTTGTTGTTAAAAATGAGCAATCGCTGCTATTGTTTACCGGTGGAAGCTGTCCACCATCTTGAGATGTGTCCGCAGGTCTTTTTTAGTGAGATGGTCCAGCATACGAGCGTCTACCAAGCACTCCATGAAGTAGCTGCGGTACTGAGGCAGGCCGAGACTGGGCAGCCACTCGTTCCCAATCCACTCATGATTCATATCACCATATGCTAGCGTCTGAGAAAGAAAAGAGATATCATTTCACTGTGACACTGTCAACTGGATCCTATATGGGTTTAGTTTTAATTAGATCTTATAAATTATTATTAAAAATAATACATACACACACACACACGTCTGGTCAGCTATCCTTGTAATCATAGGCATAATGGTTTTTATACTGTACGAACCATATTTTCTATTGCCCTACACCAACCCTACAACTAAACCTACCTGTCACAGGAAACTTTCTGCATTTTTACTTTTTTAAAAAAAAATAAATAAAAAATAATAATAAAAAACTCATTCTGTATAATTTATAAGCTTTTATACCCATGAGGACCTTAATTTAGGTCCCCACCGTGAGTCCCCATGAGTGTGTGTGTATTCAGGTTTAAGTGCCCACCAGGATATATAAACCAAACAAACACACACACACAGTTATGATATGGCAGCCTGTTTCCGCCACTGAATAAAAAATAAAAAAGGTAATTGCAACTTTTTATCACACAATTCTGACTTTATAACTCACAGTTCTGAGAAAAAAGTCAGAATTGCGAGATATAAACTTGCATTTGCAAGAAAAAAGTCAGAATCGACTCGTCGCAAACAGCTTGATTGACAGGCAATCTGACCAATCATAACAATGAATTTGCCATTCTGTCCGACAAACTTTCCAAATCAGACAGGAAAGTGTATTAACGTTGGTGGACTTAAACATGAAAAACTGTGTGTATTGATGTCTTTCCGTGGTTGAGATAAAATACATTCTGATGTTCATTTATTTTTTTTGTGCTTTAATTGATGAAAAAAATACGATCGATTCACGTGTGGATTGATCTAATAATGTTCTATTACGAGTCACGAGACATTAAAGAGCCACAAAATGGTATTTCTTGTTTGAATTTCTTAAAAAATGAGAACGCTGAGACCTTGTTTCATACCAGAAGTAACCTGCTCTGTCTTGTCTGTCAGCGTGTTGTCAGTTTCCGCGATGTATTTTTCACTGTGTGAGAATATGATGTGTAGTGTAAGAGCAGCATTGTTGGATAAAGCAGTAACTAAGAAGGGCGGGTTTTTGCAAAGGGTCAATTGTCATTGCGAAACTCGCAATTCTGACTTTTTTCTCGCAATTGTGAGTTTATATAACACAGTTCAGAGAAAAAAAATTTGAACTCGCATTTGCAAGAAAAAAGTCATAATTGTGGGGTTTTATCTTGCAATTGTGAGTTTACTGTATATCATGCAATTCAGAGAAAAAAAGTCATATTTGTGCGAAACTCGCATTTGCATGAAAAAAGTCAGAATTGCGAGAAAAAAAGTCGAGATTGAGAGTTGTGATATATAATCTCACATTTGCAAGAAAAAAAAAAACTATATTTCTCGCAATTCTGACTTTTTTTCCTCACAATTCTGACATTTTTTGTTTGCATCTCACAATTTGAGAATAAAGTCAGAACTGCGAGTTTATATCATGCAATCCTGAGAGTTTTTACAATTTTTTTTATTCAGTTGCAGAAACAGGCTTCCATATTATCCAGTATATCTACTATATATTAAATATGATTCTAATATATAGCATATTTAGTATTATATATAAAAAATATAATAAATTGTATATTTATTATATTTATATTATTGTATACAATTTTAAAAAATTATATTATTAAAATATTCATTGTAATAATTCTGTACACATTTACATTATTTAATAATGTAAAAAATATATAAAATATACAATAAAAATAATACTACAATTTAATATAATGTTAATAATATTAATAATTTATTAAATAATTAATTAATTATATGTATTATATATTTACTTATATAATTTAAAAATGTATTTTGGTCCATAAAAATTTCATATAATCGATCGAAACTACGAAATTACCAATACTGTTGTTTTCCTTACACATACAGAATATCTGCATACATTTCCATAACAATTTGAATTTTTCACAAAAATTTCATATGAAAAGACTGTAAATATTTACACCATTAACATATCAAATGCCTACGTCATTAACATATCAAGCTAATAGACTTTCAAAATGAGTGGAAAGTGAAAACCACATAAAAGAAGTTACTGGAAGGCTCTTGGTTGCTCTCTCACCTGAGCCCAGCTTCCTTCCTCATTTTCCTGTCAGTCAAAGGCCAGAGTGTCAGCATGTTAGAGCACAGAGGAGAGTGTTAACAATGCTCTCTTCCAGCTAAACAAGCTCAGTCCAGTCAGAGCAGATGAAGTGCATACCAAGCAACAGCGGCTATGGTTGTTACTTACTAACATTTATCGCAAATGCAGTAAAATATGGAAAAATTGTGCAAAGCAACAGGACGGCAATCACACTGAAACATGCAAAAGGATTAATAAGCGCACTCTTTAGGTAGTTTGCAGGGCAGAAGGGGGATGGGGGTGGATTCAGGGGCAGCAGGCTGGGGGTTGTGAGGGCTGCGGAAGCGTGGCATATGCATGGCACCGCGGGCACAAGGGAGTCACCCAGATGGACTAACCATTTTGGTCGAGGTTGCCATGTTTTCCATCTCCTCGTGAGTCACCCACACATTTCCGGAAGACTGAACAGAGAAAAAGAGGCACACACACAGATAAATGATCACACATGGCACAGTCCTCATAAGCACCTTTACAGCAAGTTGGTCCAGTTGGCAGTCAGGTTACTAACAGTCCCAGACAATTCTTTTCCGTGTATTTATTTAGGTGTGCAGGTGCCTATTTTAAATCCAAAATCACTAATAGTTTGTGTTTAAATAAAATAAATTTGCTAACAATATTTTATTATAAAATATATAATATATAATATAAAATATATAAAATATATTATATAAAATATAATTATTTTATTTCACCAATGATTAAAACAATAATTAAATAAAAATATTTCTTAAATTATTATAATTAAATCATTATAAATAATTAACCATTTGTAAATTAATCATTTTTAAATAAAAGAACACATTTTATAACAACCATTTTATAATAATGATGATTTATAAAATGATTATAGTTTTTATAGAATATTTATATAAATAATGACTAACATGATAATTACATAAAATGGCAATAATTGTATAAATTATTATAATGAATTATGTATTAATGAATTCTAAAATAATAAAATAAAATACATTTTATACAAATGCATTACACACATTTTTACATACACTTATTATATACATTTATTCATTTATAAAAAATAATTAAATAAAATATAAAATTACTATGATTTTATAAAAAAATACATATTAATTCATTAATAATTAATTACTTTAACAATAAAAATAAAATACAATAATACAATATAATTAATTATTAACTTGTCAATTAATAATTACAAATAAAATAAAATTGTAATTTTTAAATTAAAAAAATAATTTTTAAATAATTTTTAAGTTGTTATAATAAAAATAATTTAATTTATAAAATAATTTTTTATTTTATTAATTTAACTTTTATATAATATTTATATAAATAATATGTAACTATTATATAAAATGGCAATAATTGTATGAACCGTTATAATGAATTATTTATTAATTAATTAATTCTAAAATAATAAAATAAAATACATTTAAATATACATTTCTTTTACAAAAACGTATTATTATATATATTATATAAAAACTTATTGTATAGATTCTTTCATTTATAAAATAATTGAATAAAATATAAAAATACTATGATTTTATAAAAAATTACATATTATATATATATATATATATATATATATATATATCATCAACTGATTACTTAAATAATAAAAATAAAATAAAGCAAAATAAAATAAAATAAGTAACTTAATATTTATATAATAACAAAATATAATATAATAATTTAGTAAATTAATAATTCCAAATAAAATAAAAATCATTTTAAAACAATATATTATTTTTCTCCATAAATTATTATAAAGACAATTTCATTTATACAATTATTAATATTAATAATTATAAAGATTATGTAATTTATAAAATAATAATTAAACAAAACATAAAATTACTATGATTTTATATACAATTACATACTAATTCATTATTAATTCATTATTTTAATAATAAAAATAAAATAAAATAAATAAATAAATAATTAATCGATAATTAATTTTTAATACATTTTTCCCCACACATTTTTATTATAAAGATTTTTTTAATTTATACAATTATTATCATTTTATGTAATTATTTTATGTAAATAATGATTAACATAATAATCATAAAATTACAATAATTTTTATAAATTATTATAATTAAGTATTAATTAACTCTAAAATAATAAAATAAAATACATTTTATACAAACATTACATTTTTTAAAAAAATTATAAAAATAAAAATATAAAAATTATTTCATTTATAAAATAATCATTAAATAAAATATAGAATTATTATGAATTTATAAAAAATACATAATAACTATTAAATTAATTATTAAGGGATTTTTTTGCCTGAAATCTGGTGTTTCCATCACTCATTTCTGATGTGACACTTCAAAATGCGCTTAAAAACAGGGCGATGGAAACATAGCTGATAACAGATGACTATGACTGCTTAACTTTTGATTCATATTGGTTTTCAGTTTGAGACTGTATATGTGAAAATGAGCAGTTTAAGTGCAGTTCTCTTACAGTGCGTGAGGTGAGAGGAGCTGACGGACTCGTCAGGGACACCATTTCTTGAATGGCCAGCCTCAGCTTCAACCGATGCAGCGGGTTACTGATGCCGATCTCTCGCTGAATTTCCGTGTCCGACAGTGCCGACATGATGGCGCCGCTCTTCACGTTGGCACGACACGCCGCCACGTACCAAGCTGGCATGCCCACCCACAGCTGGAGGATGTCAAAGAGAAGACCGTCAAGATGCGTCTTCGTTATCTCTATCATCAGAGCGAGTAAGTAATTATCGTAATTATTGTCATCCGTATCCCCCCCCCATGATTTGTGTGATTATAATCATGGAGATCTTGAGTGCTGTGCTCATTACTGCACTGTGGGAGGGAAGGTGGCTGATGTCTTTGTACCTCGAGCCAGGAGACCACAGTCGGGCCGTCCCACTGAGCAAAAGGAAGCCCTTTCCTCCTCGCATCCTCCAGCAGCTCATGTCTGATAGAAGACAAAGAAAGGTCAGAGCTTAGAGGAAATACAACCTCAGCAACATCAAATTCAGTCTGAACATATGAAGCATACAGTTAAAAGATATTGGGATTTTAACGCCATTGTTCAATGTTCATTTCAGTTCTGACTGATATATACTTCCATTCAAATGTCACATTATGCTATAGCATGAAAGTGGACCTAGATTCAAATCCTAAAAAAAAAAAAAATAATAATAATAATAATAATAATAAAATAAAATATATAATATTTTATAATATAATAGTCTGAGCTCTGTAAGATTTATTATGTGTACCAAGGTTGCATTTATTTGATTAAAAATACAGTAATAATATTAATTTTGTGAAATATTATTACAATTTAAAATGTTCTGTTTAATTCTATTTTAAAATATAATTTATTCCTGTGATGGCAAGCTGAATTTTCAGCAGCCATTACTTAAGTCTTGATGTAATTATTTTTTTGTTATTTATTTAAATCAATTAATATAATATAATATAATATAATATAATATAATATACACTACCTTTTAAAAGTTTGAGCTCTGTAAGATTTATTATGCTCCCCAAAACTGCATTTATTTGATCAAAGATAAAGTAATAACATCAATTTTGTAAAAAAAAAAAAAATAATAATAATAATCATAATTTAAAATAACTGTTTTCTATTTAACTTCTATTTTAAAATGTAATGTATTCCTGTAATGGCAAAACCGAATTTCTGAGCAGCCATTACTCAAGTCAGGATGTATTTATTTAGTTTTCTTTTTCATTTATTTAAATCAAATAATATAATATAATATAATATAATATAATATAATATAATATAATATAATATAATATAATATAATATAATATAATATTTTATTTTATTATGTACATTACCATTTAAATGTTTGAGCTCTGTAAAATGTATTATATTTACCAAGGTTGCATTTATTTGATCAAAAATACAGAAATAACATTATTATAGTGAAATATTATTACAGTTTAAAATAACTGTTTTCCTGCGATGGCAAAGCTGAATTTTCAGGAGCCATTACATATTACTCAATTATTTAAATAAATTTATTTATTCATTTTTATTCATTTATATTAACTTTTTTGAATCAGGTTTCCAATGTATTAGAGAACAGCACTAAGCTATTCTTCTAACATCATTTATTTTTATTAGACTGCAAAGGCTATTCAATTTCTTTTCCTCGTCTAACACCCAAACAAGAAGCACATTTTGTTCTTAGCACAGTGCCAAAGAATGGACACACACACACACACACACATGCACGCAAACTCATCCACATGGCAGGTGCTAATTAGGAAACCTATTTTTTCTGTCACGCTAATGGTCAGGGGACAGAGATAAGATGTGGAGATGAGGATAGACTCTACAAGATGGAAAAGTACACTCAAATGAGGCCATGTTATTAGTGTACTATTAAGCGTTATTTGTAACTTGTTTATCTGCAGGAAATGGCACTTCGCCATCCAATTGATTGGTCATTTGCTTTAATTGAGCTGTGTAATTAGGTAATAAGGATTAGGTCAGATTAGCGAATGTCTCAGGGCGATTTGACAGGCGTCAGGGTGAAGGAGGTGTATGAGGGAGAAAGTAGAGAAGACCTACTTTTTCTTCATCCTGCGGTCTCGCTCTGCCTGTGTGCCCAGTTTGCTCAAGGTCATAGTATCTCCAATGCTCATCTCAAAATCTAAAGTGTCACAACATATTAAAATACAGTTAGTTAAAGAGTATACGATCTTCATTCACTTCGTTACAGGGTATCTAAAGTATTTCAATCAAATTTAATGTACTTTTTTAACACCTATACAAATAAAACAAATGCTGTCTGAAGTAAGACTTTTCTAATACCATTTAAGGTATTTAAGACTTTTTATGGCCTTAAATTTGATAAAACTGAATTTATAGGGATAATTCACCCAAAAATTAAAATTCTGTCATTAATTACTCGCCTTCAAAATAACTTCAATCAGCGTTATTTTATGAAGCTTTGAGAATACTTTTTGTACACAAAGAAAACAAAAATAACGCATTAATTCGTAAACATGTCTCAAGATTTCAACAGATAGGATGACTTGTAATTTTTTGCCCATATTTGCTTACTTGAACCAGAACATACAGACGATGAACTAAGAGAGATGGACGTTCTCGTGAATGCGTGTCGAAGACTGACACAGAAGTGGGGTTGGGTACCGTTCCCTTTTTAGCAGGTACAGTACCGGTATTGGTACCTGAAATTCGGTGCCAGTACCCAGCGGTACCTTTTTTGGTGCATTACTCTCTGTGTAATAACAAAAAAAATTATTTCATGTAAAAAATAAGCCTAATATGTTAAGCCTAATATCTTTTCCTCCTTTTCTTTCTCTTTTTAATAGCTTGTAAAAGCGCAGTGCGCATATTACATATTACATAGTCATTTTCAAATTAGCGGCAATTCAGTGTCAAGCAGTTGTTTTGGTTTTCCTCTTTTCCTCACTTTCCTTCACCTTTAAATAGCTTGTAAAAGCGCCATGCGCGTTTTACTTTCACTTTCAAATTAGTGGCAATTCACCGTTGATTCAATTCAAGCAACAACAAAATACAACGTTTTATGAACATTTTTATTAACAAAACGAATAAAAATGCACCATGTTATATGCCTAATAGAAAATAAGAAATTACTTAGGCTAACATTGTGGAACCAAATAAACAAGAAATATAGACAGTTTATTAGCAAAACAAATAAGAAAGCTTGAAAGCACCGCATAAACATGTAAAATAAAATAAATAAAATACACAAACTTTAAATAAAGTAAAAAGCAGCAAACACTGTGGAACCAAATAAATAAGAAACAAATAGTTTAGAAAAACTTCCAAAATCACCTTAGATAAATGGCAAAAGATAACAGGTTTTTCAAAATCCAAAATATTGCCAAACAGGCGCTTTTGCATTTAGTTTCTTCTACCATCTTCTTGTCTTTCTCACCTCACTCTTCTTATCAGTCAGCTCGACTCACTTGATAAATTAAATCAGACTCCTGCTGCTGTTCTGTGATGTGAACAAAACCGCGTCTCCACCATTCATATATACAGAGGCAAGCGAAACATGTAGGATTCATATTTAAATTCGAATTAAGTGACAGACCTACTTTTAATTTATTCATCCAAAAATTTACAAATTACGTGCCATTCTGTGTTATAATTTTCTTATGTTTACGTTTTTTATGAACGAACTCCACAATCTCGCCCGCGTTCTTGCAGAAATATGGCCCTAGAAATGTAACCACACTTTAGAACATTTCAGTTTGCCCTTTGTGTTTGATCGGGTTGCAGGGGTGACATAATTTTACAAGGGCCTCTCTATCTCTGTAACGTAGGCCTACATAACCAGATGTGCTCTCAGGTACTGAAATTTGGTAACGATTGATTTAATGTAAACTGGTATTCAGTAGTACCAACACAATTCGGTCGGTACCCTTAAAAGCACTGAGTTCGGTACCCAACCCTACACGGAAGAGAAGAAATTGTTAAATAAAGTCGTTATTTTTGTTTTCTTCGCACACAAAAAGTATTATTGTAGCTTCATAAAATCACGGTTGCACCACTGATGTCACATGGACTATCTTAATGATGTCCTTACTAACTTTCTGGGCCTTGAACATCAGAAATATCTTAATTTGTGTTCCAAAGATGAATTAAGGTCTTACGGGTTTGGAACGACATGAGGGTGAGTAAATAATGACAGAATTTTCATTTTTGGGTGAACTATCCCTTTAAGACTTTTGAAGTAGTTCTCAGCAATAGTAATACAAACATGACATCTTCTGCATGTAATGTGTGTGTGTGTGTTTGTTTCATGCTACCTGGAATGACAGGTGGTGTCATCTGGCCATCCTTGCTCAAAGGCTGATCTAAACGTGCTTTCTCCTTCTTGCCAAAGAGACGGCCGATAGAGGACTTTATGCCCTTCTTTTTGTTGCCCCTAAGCAGAGAGAGAAAGAGAAAGTGAGAAAGAGATGCAATATGTGACTTAAAGCATCTTAAAGAGAAAATAAACATTCTGTCATCATTTATTCACCCTTATGACTAGGGCTGCAACGATTAATCACACGATGTCGTGAGGCGCGTTTAGTCAATGAAGCCGGTACTTTGATTAATAGTAAAGCTCCATCACGTGCGTTCAGCTGGAGCGGCAAGTAATACACAGAGCCGTAAAGCACTGACAAGCTACGCCAAATCGCGCGCAAAATCGAATTCATTGACTAAACGCGCCTCACGACATCGTGCGATTAATCGTTGCAGCCCTACTTATGACACTGTATGACTTACTGTATAAAATTTTGAAGAATGTTGGTTATTAAGCAGTTTCGGTATCCATTGACTGTCATTATATGGACAAAAAACACAATGGAAGTCAATGACAACTAAAACTGTTTGGTTACCACCATTCTTCAAAATATCTTTGAATAGATTTGAATTGACAGGTGAGTAAACTGAGTAAATGATGACAAAATTTTAATTTTTGGGTGGACTGTCCTTTTAAGGGCTATTTACACTGACATAAATCACTGAATCACTGACACAAAAGTCACCGTTTTTTAATAATTTTGCTAATTTCTGGTGGCATGAGAAACTTTTATCAACAGCAAAACTGAGCAGTGTTTAACTTTTCTTTAGTGGAACACAAACAAATATTTTTAACTCAAACCACTGCAGTCTGTCAGCCATATAACGGCAGTCAATGGGATCCACGGCTTTGAGAGTCAAAAAATCATACACAGACAAAACCAAATTAAACCCTGCGGCTCGTGATGATACATTGAGGTGTTAAGACACGATACAATCGGTCTGTGTAAGAAACTGAACAGTATTTGTATAATTTTTTACCTCTGATCCACCGCAATGTCCAACCGTCCCAAGCGTGATCTGTCGTGCGTATACGTCACTCATTGTTTATACAGTGAGACTGTGGGTACGACGGATACTCAAAATGGTGACCATTTGTGCTTATCCTGATTGTTGCAACCGATTAGAAACTAAAAGATTACATTTGCTTACGCAAACTCATCCGGGAGTGTTGATTTTTCACCGACTCCCAACTTCTGGCCAACTGTTGTAAACACGCTCAGGACAGCTGGACATTGCGGTGGATCAGAGGTAAAAAATTATATAAACACTGTTCAGTTTCCTGCACAGACCAATTCTTTTGTGTCTGAACACCTCAATGTATCGTCACGAGCCGCAGGGTTTAATTTGGGTCTGTCCGTGTATGTTTTTTGACTCTCAAAGTCGTGGATGCCATTTACTGACATTATATGACTAACAAACTGCAACGGTTTGAGTTAAAAATCTTCATTTGTGTTCTACTGAAGAAACAAAGTCACCTACATCTTGGATGCCCTGGGGGTAAGCAGATAAACATCCAATTTTAATTTTTGGGTGAACTATCCCTTTAAAAAAAGGTGCACATGGAACATAAATTTCTGCCTTACACTGTATAACATGCACGATCATTTCTGTTTGCAGTCTTTTAATCAGACTAACTGGCTGGCCTGCTAAGAAATGCTTTGTTATTCCTACACTCTCATTTGGTTCTATCGAAGCCAATTCAATTGTACCAAAATCACTCCTCCCTTGATATCACCATAAATCTGTGTGAAGCATTCAATTGTGATAGAGCTGGGCTGCTCTGAGATGCAGTTTGACTCTGCAACAGCGATGTGGGAGTAAGAAGGACAGAGAGAGACTGAAAAACCACACATCAGGTTTGATTTCTTGCTTTGATTTAAATCAATGTGTGCAGGACACCTTCTGAAAGTCTAAGTTAAATTAAATTAGCCAGACTACAAAAGTGTGATTTGTATTCGACAATACCCATGATAGTTCATCATTAAAATTAGCTGTATTAAACATCCACACAGCTAAAACCTCACAGAGCTTAAATGGTAGATGAAGCTCTGGAGAGAACATCTGGAGCAACATAATTAAAAACACAGCATGACGGCTTAATATGATGTTTCCCACCAGAAAATCATTACTTTGAATAAGTGAGACTATAGTGATATTGCTTTTATTTTAAAAAGTTTAAAATATGGATATTTTTCTTACACAAACGCATCGATTCACTTCAGAAGGCCTTTATTTATCCCCCGGGGGCATGTGAGTACTTTTTATGATGGATGGATGCACTTTATTTTGCTTCAAAATCTCAACACCTATTCACTGGCATTATAAAGCTTGGAAGAGCCAGGATATTTTTTAATATAACTCTGATTGCATTCATCTGAACAAAGAAAGGCTTGAGAGTGACTAAATCATAACTTTCATTTTTGGGTGAACTATCCCTTTAAATTTAAATGAAAACATTTTTTAACCTACAATAATCAACTTATTTTCAAAGATTTACGTTATCTACTCGGCTCACAAATCTGTGGGGTATTGCGCATGACACACCTGGAGGTGTATTACAGAACAAATGTGGGATGCACGTGACCTAAACAAAGGCAAGCTGACAGTAATTAACTAGTTTACAGAGCCATAGTCTCAAGAGCACTTGAGTGTGTGTGGGAGAATCACTGCCTATAACAAACTCTCATTTGTCCTCAAGTGTGCCTGCTGGGAAAATTATGCCTCATCCAGTTCAATCAGAGAGGGATCTATTAGCACCTGAGACGTGATCGTCTGTAGACTTGTGTGTGTGTTTACCCTCGGCCATCCTCAAGGCTTCCTGTCAGCTGGGCGAAGTTCATTTGGTCTAGTCTGAGACTGCGGGGCGAAGACGGGGGCGACGTCTCACACTTAATGGTGGCCTTGTCCTCTCGAGCCTCCACAGGGGACTGGGACAAAAACACACAAACAAACTCATTGCCTCATGATAAAAAAAAAAAAAAAAGACATTTCCAACATGTCCCTGAATACAAACTCATTAATACTTAGTCACCTACAAAAAAACACGCATACACACTTTCATATTTTTCATCTAACGCAGACACACTGAATTAGCACAAGCAAGCCGGTCTTGGGTGAAGTCTTTAAGAGATAAAAACACACTTACAGCCACTCGTCTGCGATGTTTTCTTAAATCACTAGGCTGAAGTGTTAGCAGGAAGAAAGAGACAAAGGAAGATGCAAGGTGACAGATGATTAAGTGCTGTCAGTGTTAGCAAAAAAGGCAGTTTAACAGGGTTAATACAATAAAAGCACTGCAAAGCAAGGTTCACCAGGGTCATGATGCCCAATTCGTGGGCCGCTGAACCGGATGCCAGTTTGGGTGTGGATCGGCCGCTAACAGGAGGTGATGAACTGGCCAGAGAGAGGGCGGTGACGGAGGTGGGGATGGAGGAGCGTGGCCGTAAGGTTACATTGAGGCCATCCATGCTGCCGCTGTTCACTCGACTCTCAATCTCATCTGCCCGGAGCTCCGCTGATTCCCTCTCTACCTGGATCATTCTGGAACAGAAGGAGAGAGATACTCAGCACATGGAGAGCAAGAATTCAAACGCCCTACATTACATATACACAAACATCCCCAGACAACACATACTCTCTGAAGAATACACTTCAAATCAAGGCCAAACTCAAATTTTAAGTGTGTCTCAAGAGCAGCAGGCACATCTGTCATCCTTTTCCAACCTTTTTTTTTCACCCAAGAGAATATACACTACCAGTCAAAAGTTCTTAAACAGTAAGATTTTTAATGTTTTTTAAAGAAGTCTCTTCTGCTTACCAAGCCTGCATTTGATCAAAAGTACAGTAAAAAATGTAAATATTTAAAGTTTATTTGAAATATTTAAAAATGTAAAATAAACATTTTAAATATTTAAATTTTTTGCTGCTCAAAAAACTAGAATGAATTAATGAAGGATCATGTAACACTGAAGACTGGGGTAATGATCTGAAAATTTAGTTTTCATCACAGGAATAAATTACATTTTAAAAACTATTTTACAATATTACAGCTTTTGCGGTATTTTGGATCAAACAAATGCAGGCTTGGTGAGCAGAAGAGACTTCTTTAAAAAACATTAAAAATCTGTTCAAAACGTTTGACTGGTAGTGTATATGCAATTTCCAGTTTCTTTGTCAGTAGCACATAACCAAATGCAACTGTAGAAATAATTCAAAACTATAATTGAAATATATATTTGAAATCATTTAGGACAGTTTAAAAAAAAAAACATAATAAATAAACATTATAATTAATGTTATATTTATTTTTTGTTGATTTTTTAAAAATATAGTCTTGAATTATTTCATGATAACATAACATAATATTTTTGTTTTTTATAAACATTTATATGAGAAAAGAGCAAATGTTTCAGACACTCTGACTGGATACAATTTCATCTTAATCACCATTTTAAATCATGTTGTTGCCTTTAATAGTTAATTTTAAACAGTCATATGATGTGTTAATTAAAAAAAATACTAATATTTTATTGAGCCTTTGAAGTAATATAAAGTCAGCATGCATTATAATTATAAAACAAGAAATTCTTAAAGTTGTACAAAATTACAAAATATTGAATGTTGACTACACATTTTTTAAAATGTACTCTGATTTATAGTTTTAATTAATATAATGCATTAAAAATTAGGGATGCACTACATTTTCAGCTGCTGAAAATTATTGGCCGAAAATGGCATTTTTCGGTTTTCGGCTGAAAGACAAAAATGGCTGAAAATATGAGCCAAAAATATTTATATATATATATAATATATAGGCTTATATATGGTGCGCTGCGCCTCACCGCACCACCTGGCAGTGTTCAGCACGCAGGTTTCACTCTCCTCTAGCCATCGTCCACTCAATATTCCACTCTATGAATGTGCGTTCCGCTCGTGTACCGCTCACTCATGCTCACCGGAAAAGCAAAGTCAGCTCAAATAACGTGCCGATAGGAAATTTCTATGTAGTGTACTTGTTCCTGTTTGGAGTAGCACTACTGTGCTGTAACGTGCTGTAGTAGAGCTGTACTGGGCAACGCTAGTAAAATGACCCTGCCCTCTCATCCACTGATCTGCTCCGGCTATGCTCTGCTCTGATAATAATAGCTTTGTAGGACTATACGTTATTTGGATAATTAAGTTAAAAAAGTTGTATCTGATTCTGTTGTACAGAACTAAATAAAAATAATATATCAATATTTAATATTATTATATTGTCCAATTGTATTGTGTTATTTTCAGTAAAAGTGTGTTTTTTTTATTGGGTTGTGTTTTTTAAATTTAGTATCATTTAAATTATTGAGGTAAATTAAAAAAAAACGTACAAAATTACTTACAGTTCTTTCTGGTCCTCAAATCTGATTGGCTGAGAGGAGTGCAACATTCTAGTGATATCGGGACTCCAACCGTTACACCGGTTGTATCACTCCGCTTACGGTATTTCACAGCGAGTGTCACGGCAGCCCCCCAAATTCACTATAATTTTATAAATACTACTGTTATTGTCACAGAATGTAGTTATAAGAGTTTTTAGGCTAGAATTTACTTGCTTAGACTATATGCGGTTTGTTAATAAAGATAACATCTATTGGAAAATTTGCTTTGACAGATGATTTTCAGAGATGTGAGCTCCAGGGCATCAGCGGCCGTTTAGCACTCACGAGCTGGCCGAGAGCAGCCTTACCTGTGGCCTATACAGCCATATTTTACGGCTACTCGTGTGATATTGCTCATATATACAGTGCATATATTATAACTGTGGCTGGAATTTAGTGAAGCCATAAAATACATTACTAATAGCTTTATAGTGTATTATGTATTCAGCCTTCAAAGAAAATGTCAATGGGACTTTTCTTACTGTTGATATATGTTAATATTCATGCAATGGAAGTATAGTCTGTTGAAACCTCATGAGTTTAAGCCACAGCTCAGGTCGTGAGTCATCGCTATCTGCACACTGCTGCACATTCCAGGTGATAGCTCTGCTATTGTCTGGCATTTATATTCATCCACAACTCAGAATCAATCTGTGTGATGGGCATATTCAACTTACAGACTCACAAATATTGTCATATATGACAGATGGTCTACCTCCAGCGCTTTGAGCTGCTGTAAGGAACCCAGACAGCTCAGTATCAGGACAAGCTTCAGAGCACTGTTTGGATTTAGACTGAAGTTTTTGGCCTGCCTGACAGTTTCTGTTACCGTTCTGGGTATATCTGCGGGCCGCCAGAGCACAGAGACACGCAGGTGCTCTTTTAGTTTGCCTGCAGGGTCTAAGCCATTCTGAAATCGAAAAAGGTCATTGAGTTTGAGAAGAAAGTTGGCTCTGGCTGTGACTCTCCAGACTGTGTTCAACAAAGCATGTGTTTAAAGCACAAGCTTGGATTAATAAGACAAATGAATGTGACATTTAAGGAGCTGATATAGTTGAGGCAGATGATTAGATTTCACACGCAAGATATGTCGCAAGATATGTCAGATTTGAAGCAGTCATATACTAAAGCAAGTATTGTAAGGGTAACCCTGAACTGTTAAAGGGCTTTTCTACTGTTTTAAGAGTGTGTTTAGCTGACAGTAATTAAATGGCCCATATGCAACACATTTGCAGCAACAAATTAAACAGCCTTTTTTAGCTACTGTTTCTTTAAGACTTATGTAAATGACGTCTGTCGATGGGCTAACGTCTTCACAAGTTAAATGAGTAACAACACCCCCATCATAACGATGAATAATGAATAGGTGTTGATAAATAAACATGGGCGTTCACATGTGTTGATAGTTCTGACACCTTAACTATGATGCACTCTGAACGACCACTTAGTCATAAACTGTACGCTTCAACAGTTTTAAACACCTTTCGAAACAAAATGTGAGTGGCGCTACTTCAAGCAAAGCTTACTGCCACAATACTGGTTGTCAGGCTGTTGTGGTGCAGCTGCTAAGATAAAACAAAACAAAACAAAACAAAACAAAAAGATTTCTATTTTATGTCACTTTTAATAACTTATATCCTAACCTAATCTCTTCATTGATGGCATCCAGCTGTTCTTGCAGCATGAGGGCAAGCGTCTGGGCGTCTGAGTGCCCGCTGGGGGACAACATATCGGCTGAGCTGAATATGGTCTCACGGTCTTCGTCGTCCAGGTCAGACAGCTCAGTGTCGCTTCCCATCAGGTGAGTACGGCTGGCCCGCAAGCTGGAAGGCTGAGAGCGATCCCAATCCTGCTCCACCATCGCCAGGATCTGGGAATAAAGACATGGATGAGGGCACAAACCATTACTTTGTGGATTTTACAAATCAGATATTAGTGTTTCAGTAAGATTCAAATTCCTATAAACATTTTTATTGTGGATTAGAGAACCTGGAACTTACAGTGAACACATCCAATGAGGCAAAAGAAAAGAATACAGAAAAATTCGTTTAGAACAAAGCAAAGTATAGTACATATTACATGCTAGAACAGTTTTAGTTTAAAACGGTAACAGATGGAGGTGCAGGTGTGACATTAACACCTTCGTGGGTTCATCCCTGAGTGCCACCAGTCGACCTTTCTGAGCCCGTCGTATGACTCCTGTGGAGGAGTAGTGGTCACCTTGACCTTCTACCACTGAGAAGCGGAGGTCTGTGGCACTGCCAACATGAGACCTAAGACAGGACCAACAGAGAGACACAGCTAAAAAGGCTCAGACACCTTATTTAGGACACACAGCAATATGACTTTTAAAGGGATAGTTCACCCAAAAATGAAATTACCCCATCATTTACCCCTCAAGTCATCCTAGATGTACATGACTTTCTTCTTTCAAATTAATACAGTTGAAGTTATATTTAAAAATGTCCTTCCAAAGCTTTATAATGGCAGTGAATGGGTGTTGAGATTTTGAAGTACAATAACGTGCATCCATCCATCATACAAAGTACTTCATACAGCTATAAAAGCTTTCAATAAAAGCTGTCTTGATTGAAGAAGAAAGCCATATACATCTAGAATGGTTTGAGGGTGAATAAATCATGGGGTAATTTTCCTTTTTGGGTGAACTATCCCTTTAATGAGCGAATAAACAGGGATTATATTTTAGTATGTTTATATATCATTGTTTTAAATATGGATGTCACCTAGGATGTGTTCCGTCTCCAAATGCGCCGCTTCTGCGTTTCAAATGATCAAGTTCAGCCCGTAACTTCTCAATCTCACCAATAAGCCTCTCCTAAACAAGAAAACACTTGAACAGTCAAACAATCTCAAAGCAATATAATTTTTTTTTTCATAATTTAAGAATTATTATGAAAATTACAACTGAGACCACTAAACCTATTTATTTATTTGAAATGAATACTTTATTTTGCAAAGATGCTTTAAATTGATCAAAGTGCCTTTTTTTTATTTCTCAAAAAAAAAAAATACAAAACAAAAAATATTAGGCAGCACAGGTGTTTTCAACATTTACAATAAAAAGACGTTTCTTTAGCAGCAAATCAGCATACTAGAATCATTTCTGAAGGATCATGTGACACTGAAGACTGGAGTAACAATGCTGAAAAATTAGCTTTGCATCACTGGAATAAATTGAATTTAAAAAAAAATATTAAAATACAAAACTGAACTAATCAAGACCAAAACTCTTAATGCTAATTAGGTCCATGGACACATTATGCTCCTCAGTTATTGCTTAAAAAATTGTAACACCTCTGGCTGTTGCTCTTGCTCTTGCTCTGCAGATCTGTGTGATATTAATGAGCAGTGGTACTGTACCTTATTATGATGGAACTCTTCCAGTTGTTTTTGGGAATTCTCCAGGTCATGGATGAGTGCATTCTTGATGGGAGAATGGGAAAAACAGACAAATGAATAAGTTTAAAGCAGCAGGTTGTGCCGCAGATAACCTGCACATTCTCTCTCTCTACGTGTGGTGCTTCAGCCTGTCCCTTCACATCTGGCCACTCATTCCATCACAGTCTGTTCTGTCCTCTCAGCTCACAGCTCAAAAGAGAGAAGAACTGGGTTCTATTCATTCAAGCTGAACAGTGAACCTTTATATCTATATTTTTTTACAAGCTATTTCCAGAATATGGCCATGCACTCTCTAGTAGGGGTGGGCGATATATCGGTAGACACGATTAACCGGTAGAAATTTGTCAAACGTAGAGATTTTCAACTATCGTCTCTATCACGGTTACACACTCATGTGATGTTGCTGTGCTAGGTGGTCACAAAAACGTATTGTTTGCACACATTTTTAAGCACTGCGGCTGTGATTTTAAGCTGTTGGAATGCAATCAGCAGCGAAAGAGAACTCATTTCGCTATATGTGCACACTGTCTGACACATGTATAATGGTATATTGGATACTGGAAGCTCTTAAAGTGACAGCAGTCTACTATTCCTACTGTCTGTCATTCATGTTAATCAGACAACAAAAGAGAGAAAATTTCACACTGCTAAGGCTGGGTGATAAATCGATAACGATAATTATCGTGCGATATAAATTTCCTCGATAAACGATAACAAGGGTTAGATAAATGTTTGATATAATGTTTATGCGGCCAAGGTGGAATGAAAGAGCACTAATCATTTAAAGCGCGCCACTCGGACCGTTTATCCGCTCAGATCAAAGTTCAAACGCACCGTGAACTTACTAGGGCAGATGTGTTTACTCGCTGATGAGTCTCGGTCACGCAACCACTAAACAGTGCTGTGAGACCCTGTGTGAAGTGCTTGAATTCATCAAAGAACACAAATGACTCAGTTTATAGCCAGATGAAACAGTGCTGGCAAACAGGAGAAACACTATGCGCAACGATACAGTCAGAAGGCCTTTTAATCTACAAATCGTCATCATTTACCATAGATTTACCACAGTAGCACTAACTGCACAGTGGTATTGTGCAAGAAATGTGGGTATTTGTGTCAAATTTTATTATATTATTAATGCAGACGTATTAAAAAGTATTGAAGGAGGAGTAATGGAATATAATTACAATATTTTTTGTGATTAAGCTACTAAATGTATTTAGACTACTGTTTTTCATACAAATACCTAGAAACCATATTACATTTTTAACATGGTGTTGAGATGCTATATTTGTGGTTTTAACTGTTATTATCATGATATAAATGAATGCTGCTATGGAAGAGCAATGGTTAATTAAAAAACTATAAAAAAAATAATTAAATTTCACCATATAAAAATTAGGTTGCTACAATTTTTACAGATATTACTGATTTTTAAAATAAACATAAATCTACATCTACATCCTAACTAAAGCTACTATCAAATGTGTATTTCTAAGAGACAATTTTTTTTACATTATTATTAATATTATCAGGCTACACAAACCTGTTTCTTGATTTGAAACAATATTACTCATTAAAACATGCGGAACTAAGAAATATGTTTTTTTCTATTAAAATATTTAAAGGAAAAATGACTGGAAAAAGTGCAAAGAATTCAAAAACGTGAAGTGTTTGTCATGTCGGATCATAAAGAATGGTTTAAAGCCACATTTAACTGTATGGTTTTTACAACTTTCACATTGTAGTAAAAATCTGTCTTGAAAGAAATAAAAATGTGATATTTATCGTGATAATTATCAATATCGACTGATATGAAAAAAACTTATTGTGATAATTTTTTGGCCATATCGCCCAGCCCTACTCATTGCTCTTGACTAAATCACTTTTGTAACTTAAATAAGTAAAATTTTAAAATTGTATTATTTAAAATAATTTACACAGTGAAAAATATGCAGCATTTTTATACATTTGATTACTTTATAGAATATACTTAGCATGTCTTATTGATTTGTTCTACTATAGTTTTTTTTTTTTTTTTGTCCTATTGCCTGTAATTAGTTTCTTATTTTTATTTAACCGCTGACTGTTTACTTGTCTTGTGAGTATTTTTTTTTTTACATTTAGGCTGTGACAAGACATGAAATTTCTATGGCATCAAAAATGTTGATATCGTAGAGACCTTATTTAAAGCAAAAATAACTATATAGTGATATATATCATTACTGTGAAATAAAATTACTCATATTGTGATAAAAGATTTTGGTCATATCACCCACCTCTACAATCTAGGATGAAGGCAGACTATAAATATATTTTGAATTTTCAGTTTAATGCATAATTTATATAATAATTTAAATCATTTCTTAAGATTAATGTGCATTAAGCAAATAAATGAACATTTAATTTTTTCATAATTTATTTTAAATAAAAATATTTTTTCTTAGTAATCGTGTTTATTAAAGGAGAAGTCCACTTCCAGAACAAAAGTTTACATATAATTTACTCACCCCCTTGTCATCCAAGATGTTCATGTCTTTCTTGCTTCAGTCGATAAGAAAATATGTTTCTTGAAGAAAACATTCCTGAATTTTTCTCCCAAGTTCAAACTTCCAAAATGCAGTTTAAATGCAGTTTAAATGCAGCTTCAAATGCCTCTAAGGAGAAAGAAAAGTCTTATCTAGCAAAACGATCGGTCATTTTTGGAAAAAAACTGACAATTTCTATACTTTTTAGCCTCAAACGCTCGTCTTTTCTGAACTGCGTGTTTTTTTTTTCCGGCTCAATACGGTCAATACGAGTTAGGGTATGTCGTTTTCTTTCCCAACTTCAAAATCATCCTACATCGCTGCAGAAGTACCGACCCAGTGTTTACAAAGTGAACATGCGGCCTTTACAAAAAAAGGTAAAACAGCGATGTAGGACAAGTTTTTCGACATACCCTAACTGTATTGACCAGGATTACAGACTATGCATGCGCATTGCAGAGACGAGACAAGATGGGCATTTGAGGTTAAACAGTAAATAAATTGTCAATTTGTTTAAAAAATGACCAATCGTTTCACTAGATAAGAGATTTCTTCTTCAGCTGGAATCATTTAGAGTCATTTGAAGCTGCATTTAAACTGCATTTTGGAAGTTCAAATTTGAGGGCACCATTGAAGTCCACTACATGAAGAAAAATTCCAGAATGTTTTCCTCAAGAAACATAATTTCTTATCGACTAAAGAAAGAAAGACACAAACATCTTGGATGACAAGGGGGTGAATAAATTATCTGTAAATTTTTGTTCTGGAAGTGAACTTCTCTTTTAAAATAAGAACACAGCAAAAATACTGGAGTAGACGTCACAGTTACGTCACTTGCAGCTGCGCGCGCATAGTGGTTGCGGAAAAACACTGGTAACAGGTAGAGGTAAACAGGGTAAAATCCATGGAATAAGAGAAAAAAAACTAAAATTTTGTGCCCCTTGATGTCAAAATCGGATTGCATATAATATTTATAGAATACTGTCGTCAAAGACGCCATCTGAAGCTATAAATTTGATTTAAACAATAGGTCTACATAATATTCACATATGCTGTTCATAGGGGATGTACTGTATTAGCCCTACAGTTACAGCATGACATATTATTTAAACCTATTACTATTAACATTTTTACATAACATTTTATTTACTTTATCTCATAATTCTGACTTTTTTTTTCTTGCAAATGCAAGTTTATATCTCCTAATTCGGACTTTATAACTCGATTTAAATCAAAAATAGTTTGTCAATTCTGAGGGGAAAAAAAGCCAAAAGTGTGAGACATAAACTCCTGTTCTGAGCCGAGGGGAAAAAGAATGACAAGTTGTTTTTCCTTATTAGAATTGTGCGATATAATCTCGGAATTACAAGAATAAAGTCAGAATTTGGAAATATAAAATCAAATTTACCTTTTTTTTTATTATTTTATTCCATGGCTCCAATACAAGCAATCCGCCCACAAAAACGTCATCCGTGTTTCGGATCTGTAAGACTATACCACTATCTAACGTTAATTTTGTTGAATAGCAGTGCTTATCAAGCTCTTGTAATATGTGGAGAACATTTCAAAATGACATCTAATTAATATAATCTATAATCTATTTAAATTTAACTATTTTGTAACGTATCCGTGTAATTCTCTAGCCGTAAAGGCTCTCTCTCCAGGGTTTTCTGCAACCATGATGCGCGCGCATCCCGAATGTTTACAAACCGATAATTGGTCTATTTGTCAGTCTGGAAAAAAATTAAGTAATTAATAACATATTTTCTGAAAACAGCTCTTAATATCTTTATTTATTTTTACAGTGGATGAAAATCTGAAATCTGCTGTAATTAGGCCTGGAAAACCAGTCAGTAATGAAACCCGTGTGTTGGAGAAAACTGAATGTTTGTCAGTTTGTGTTTGCTTCAAAGCTTTTTAAGCATCAGATGACACTGGTCAAATTTGTATAGTATGTGCAGGTGGGTCTGGTAAAATCTATACCTTGTCCTCCAGCGCAGCCATGCGCTCCTTCAGGTGCAGCTGAAGCCGTTCATTGGACTCTGTGAGGAGGCGGTCCACAGTGTCAGACAGACGTTTGTTATGCTCCTCGTTCATCTTCTCCCTCTGCCGAGCCTGAGGGACAGAGAACGCAAAAGGAAAAAAAGACAAAATATATATAAATATATGAAACCACATCCTTTATTTTAAGAGTAAAACTAGATTTTTACTTTTTCAAAATGTAATCTGGCTCCTAGATTTAGCTTGGTATATGGGATGCCTATAGAATTTTGTTTTTCTGATGATCTATACACAGTAGTACCAATAGAGGGCAGTATTACACCCTGAAGTACCTTGATCAGATTAGGAGTTTTGGCTAATTTTTAAGTCTAGTTCATGATATTAAAACACATAGCTGCCTCTAAGAGTTCACATTTTGCTTCAGCATTTCATACTAATTACATTTTTCTACTGGTGTTTGGTGTACATTTTTTGATAATTCCTCTAGAAAATGAATAATGACATTCCTTGTTGTTGAATGCAAGGGTGATGACTTTTAAACACAGTTGTGGTGGGATATGGGCACTCAGTTGCCTGGCAACAAAATCTTAATTTTCTTTTGGTGGCAACGGTCTTTAAAATGTAGTCAGCACAGAGCACTGTGATTGTCAGGAAAGAACCGAAGCTAAAGCCCAGTCCGAGGTGTAAGTATCAAGGTTTAATTAAGGCTGAAGGAGGATAAGGACTCTCTTTGACTGCTTTAAGTCATTACAACCATCAGCTCGCACACAGGGGGAAATTAACCATGCATGAATTATTCCAAATCCAAATATAGCAGCCAATTACAGCTCTGCTCTCACTGGGGGTGGGGAAATTCATCTGCAAGATGAGCTAAAAAATGTCCCATATTCTCAGAGCAGCAGCATGAGTGTGTGAGCGTGTTTGTACAGGAGTGCTAGCTTATCGATCTTCGTGTGCCTCTGTGGTTGTGGAAAAAACACAAGAAGAGACAAAACAGCACAGGCTAATCAGAGCGGTCAGACCTCAGTGTTCCTACAGTGGGGTCAAACGCACCGCCCGCAGGCCTGGTCAAGACCTACTGTGTAACAGGTACACGTCTTCCTTAACACACAAACACATTATTACTAAGAAATTAGGACCATACACTTTATATTGTTTTAACAAAAATCTAATCAAAATAGCTACAGACCAACCTTGAAACTCAAATAAAAAGTTTTTTTTTTTTAAATAAAATTATGGTTATACATGTCCACTGACTTGTATTCTATTGTTAAAATACATGTAATTTATAAGTATTATATTATATTATGTTATATTATATTATTTTTAAAAATATATTTAAAAAACGTTAAGGTAACTCAGTGAGGTCCCATTAGTTAACACATATGTTAACACTAATGTTAACAGAAGTATTTTTAATCTTTGCCAGTTAGTTTATAAAAATACAGATCCATTAAATAATATGGTAACACTTTACAATAAGGTGTCATTTGTTATTTAGTGTCATTAGTGTATTAACTAACATAAAGGAACAATGAACAATACATTTATTACACTGTTTATTAATCTTTGTTAATGCTAGTTAATAAAAATACAGTTGTTCGCGGTTAGCTCATGTTAATGCACATTGCATTAACTAATGTTAACAACTTGTTATTTTAATAATACATTAGTAAATGCTGAACTAAACATTAACTAAGATTAATAAATGCTGTAGAAGTATTGTTCATTCTTAGTACAAGTTAGCTAATGAACCTTATCGTGAAGTCTTATCAATAAATAAACAGAAATAATGTATTAGTAAATGTTACAATTAATATACAGTAAAATAAGATTCATAAATAGGTTCATGTTAACTAATGTAGTTAACTAATGTTAACAAATGTAACTTTATTGTGAAGTGTTGGGACTTCTTGGGAAAATATGGCTTCTTTTGTTTTAAAACTGAGCCAAATCATTTGCCATTTTACATTTTCATTTTGATATTTTATTTAGTACATTTGTTAAGCTTTTTACCAAACAGGAACCATCTGACGTAGGTAATTTCAAGATTTGTTTGGACATTATGGCCACACATATAAACATCCACTCAAAAAAACACTGGTGACTCTTTTTAGTGTTCATTCTTATGTGCACTTAAACAAATCAAAATCACACGCACACAGCATAATGACCCACCAAACCACTCACACTCCCTCATTTACCTCCTTCCATCATTCTTCAAGCAATCTCATCTTTCCTCTATCCAACATTCACTCATTCAGTGACACAATCAGCATCCAGTTTTTATTTGGCCTTATGACCCCAACCCAGTCCTCACCCTGCCCAGCTCTTGGTTCTTCTCCTCCAGCTGGGCCTCCAGTTGGCGCAAACGCTCCTCGATGTTGCCATGACGCTCCTCTGCCTGCAGGAAACACTGATATTAGTATAAAGAGCAACAGCAGAGCTAAAACCTTCACAGATTAGACACTTCACCTTAAGATTTAACTTTAAATTGCTTGTATTTTACTGGTTGGAGAAACATGCTTGTCATTAATTGGAAAAATCAGTTTTTATAAAGCATATTCAAAATGAAAATAATGCTGTGAGACTAAAGTCCATAGCCCAATGATGGCATATAAATGGGATCTCAGGAAGGAAAAGTTTCTATCTGGTTTAAGGCCAGCCATGGATCTGTATCATCAGGAACATGAGGTGTATGACAGGATGCTACTGACTGAGGATGACAAAAGTTGCCATATTTAATTAGCTGCATTAGCGAGACTATAAACAAAACCCCACTGCCTCTCTGCTACTCTGACAAGACATTTGGCTGCCTCAGAAAAAACACTGTCATGCACAATTTCAGCTGATGTTCAGATGAAACGTGACTGCTATAGAGTGAGGATTATCTAAACTGGCAGAAGAAGGAGATGAAAGCCTGTAGAAGAGAAATTTCTGCTCTACCTGTGGATTTTTGATGGCTGATGCAATGGAGTGCTTTGTTATATATATATATTTTTAACGCTTTTAACAAGAGAAGGGACACAACTGATAGGAAAAGGGGTTGAAACAAGATGAAGAAATAATGCCAGACTCAAACTTGCATGAGCCTCAATCTGTCGGAAAACAAGTTGGCACTAGGCCTCAGGACCAATACATATGGCTTTTATCAGTGATCCTAAACTGGCTTTACTTCAGGATCCAGATTTCACTTTGGACATCAAGTGGAAATCCAACACAGTAAAAACCCACCAAAAATGCCAATTGAAAACAAAAATCTCCTTAAATCAGAGCATAAATGTGACCCTGGACCACAAAACCTGTCTTAAGTAGCACAGGTATATTTGTAGCAATAACCAAAAATACATTGTATGGGTCAAAATTATTGATTTGATAAAGATCATGCTCCATTTAAGATATTTTATAAATTTCCTACCGTAAACATATAAAAACTTAATTTGAAAAACTTTAAAGGTGATTTTCTCAATATTTAGATTTTTTTGCACCCTCAGTTTCCAGATTTTCAAATAGTTGTAACTCAGCCAAATATTGTCCTATCCTAACAAACTTATTTAATCAGCTTTCAGATGATGTATAAATCGCAATTTCAAAAAATTGACCCTTATGACTGGTTTTGTGGTCCATTACCATAAACTATACAGGTCCTAAAAAATACAACTTCTTAAAGAGATAGTTCACACAAAAATTAAAATTCTGTCATTGATTACTCACCCTCAATAAGACCTTCGTTCATCTTCGGAACACAAATTAATATATTTTTTAACGAAATCCGAGAGCTTTCTGACCCTGCATAGACAGCAACACAACTACCACGTTCAAGGCCCAGAAAGTTAGTAAGGACATCGTTAAAATAGTCCAGAGAAGAAATTGTTGAATGAAGCTGTTTTTTTTTTCTTTGTGCACAAAAAGTGTTCTCGTAGCTTCAAAAAATTTTGGTTGAACCACTGATGTCACGTGTCCTTTTCTGGGCCTTGAACATATCAGTTGCGCTGCTGTCTATGAGGGTGAGTAATGACAGAACTTTCATTTTTGGGTGAACTATCCCTTTAACATGATATAAACAAAAATGTTATTTACCTGTTGAGCCAATGTCAGTCTCAATTAAATCTTAAACAGAAAAACTTTAACTGAAATTAGTAAGTAAATAAATAAATACATAAATTATATAAACTTTTCAAATGTTAACAAAATACAAAAATGACAAAACAAATCTACTAAAACTAAAATGGGACCAAATTGAATGTAATATGGGGTGTATTTACTTTTACCACACATAGTTTGTGTTAAACCATGTTGGCATCTGCTTAATATGTTAATTGTTTAGCTTTGGGAATTTTTTGTCCCTCATTTCCGTGATCCATTTAGAATGTACCTGGAACCCAAATTTTGGTCTTGACCCATTATAGAACATTGATGTTTCTCTAAATCATGTCTCAGTTGGCTTAGCTATCTCTTATCTAATCCTGCTGTGTTATCTTTTCATGTCAGTTTCTGCCCTTCTTTACCTTATCATTTTGTTTCATCACATCTCAGAGGGTGTTTTCCTGACAGTAAATAATCTTATGAACTGACTCTCTCATTTGTTTTCTACTGCTGTTGTCTGGAGGAGTGATTGAGTACTCGCCTTAGTAAGCGCGGCCACTCTCTGGGCCAGTTCAGCTTCCACCTCGGGCAGAGTCTCCGCCTTCCTCATGGTCTGCTGTAGCCGTTGTTCCGCCAACTCCAGCAATTCCTGGAGGTGTCGTACCTTCTCCTCGCTCTGATAAAAAGATACGCGCACACAAACCGCACAAAAATAAGACAAACAGAGGGTGTACATTCATGTAGACACCATAAACACCCCCATTTTAGAAGAACACACAGATATTGAGATATAATACACCCAATATATGTATTTACACAAAAACGACATTAAGACCCACACAAGGTTACACGGTACTCAGAACATACACACATCAACGAAAACATACCACACATATGAAAAGGAAACACACATTCAATAAGAAATAAATAAGTGCACATAAAAACAAACCACCAGTGTACAAATACACACACACACACACACACACACACACACAAAATACATACACATGATCAATTTTGGATTATATGCTGCTGTTCAAAATTTGGGGGTTATTAAAATATTTATGTTTTTGGAAAAAGCCTCACCAAGTGCTCACTAAGGTTGCATTTATTTCATCAAAAATATAGTAACTTTTGTGAAATATTTTTACAATTTAAAATAACTGTTTTCTATTTCAATATATTTTAAAATGTGAATATTTTAAAATTTCCTGTAAAGCAAAGATGAATTTTGCTTTTTTCTGCATCCATTACTCAAGAATTCAGAATCACATGATCCTTCAGAAAACATTTTAATATGCTAATTTTTTGCACAAGAAATATTTCATATTATTATCAATGTTGAGAACAATTGTGCTGCTTAATAGTTTCTTTTTATGATTCTTTGATGAATAGAAAGTTCAAAAGAACAGCATTTATTTGAAATAGAAATTGTTCGCAACATTATGAATGTCGTTACTGCCACTTCTAATCAAATTAATGCATCTTTGATTTTAAAAAAAGTATCAATTTCTTTTAAAAATCTTACAAACCCCCAAATTTTTAACAGTAGTGTACATCTAACACTGTAAAATCAATGTGATGTAACGCAGTTTTTCATTCTCATTTGCTTAAACAGGGCCTCTGTGATTATTCACATATTTACTAGGTCTGCCCAATTCCCCATGGGCCCAATAAGTGGGCTAGGACCCAAAGCAACGTTCCTGGTTGTCCCCTTGACGACAGCCCAGCCCGGAGCGCAAAATCACAAAACACATGCTGTCTGTACAAGAGCAGATGTCTTGATTTTTCTGTCTTTTTTGAGATATTTATATCCACTGTATTTATAACAAACACGCTGTCCAAACTGGCACCAACATCAATGCAGTTGGGAATCCTCTTTCTTTCTCCAGCTGATGGATCTGGATATTAAAACAGTCGGGCGGTACCTGCTTCCTCCCAGCATGCCTCTTCTCAGCGTGCTGAAGGATTCCAGCATGACTCTGCTGCTCTAGGGCTAATTAAACCCCCTCTGACTAACACACGCCCTTCAAATGGGCACGCACAGATGGAACATGACTCTTAGAACATCTCAACTGCATTATGGGACGTCAGCCAGCACTGACCTACAGTGCTCATACTTGAAATGAACTTCAAATCAGCCCAGGCCTTATTCATGGTTGGCGTACCTGTCGGTAAAGCGAGTCCTTGGTGGCCAGTTCGTTCTCTAGCTTGTCGTTCAGGTCATGGATTGAGGTGGTCTCTCTCTGGGCGGCCAAGTAACGCTTTTCTAATGTTGTGATTCGCTCCTCCATGTCCTCCTTCTGTGCCATCGCCTGTCGAACAGGCACATAGTAAGAGAAAACAAAAACCCTTGGGAAGTTTGAAAACCTTTAATAGACTACAACAACTGCTACAACTTGTATGGCTTAATATAAATTAATTCTTTTACTGAAATATGTAGTAGAAAACCCATGAAAGACTTACATTATTTAAAATTTCACATCATTTTATACATACTTTGGACTATGGGGGCACCATTATTTTGATGATGTCAAATGGTTGCACTCAGTGAGCTACTGGCACTACTTGTTGCTGTTTTTACCGCAACACAACTCAGAAAATAAAATACTGATAAGATCCCACATTGTGAGGCTTTTGGTTGTAATTTTCAGTTTAAATAAAACAAGTAAAGCGATGTAAGTCTTCACTGTTTTCCTAGTGAATGGAAGATGACTATGGACGAATGAAACTTCCTAAAGACTCACATCTTTGTTCTCTCCACTTTAGCCCTGATGCGTTTGAGGCTTTTAGTAGACCACAGCTAATGAAAGAGCTTACAAACTGCAGAGACAAGAAATGCTAGATCCCATCCTGGCAGGATGTAAACATGCCGACACTTTCATGCCAATGAAGGAGTTTCTCAGCGTGGATTTCACTCGATATCCAGGGGTATTTAGACTCCTTGTGGGAGTCCATAAAATTTTATGGTACGGTATTTGGTTTAAGCCTATGCTTATATCCATCACCACCTGTAAGCTCTTTCAGTAGCTGAAAGAGCTTACAAAACAAAAAGTACAGAAAATGTAAACAACTGTCCAGTTTACTCAAGGAGCCACATTAAGGTCTTCATATCTCTGGGATTAAATCATTGAGGGTCTTTAAAATGAAGACACCAAAAGAAAAGTTTGTTACAAACCATAATCTAAGAGGATATTATGATATCTTTAATACTTCTTGATTAACAGACATATGAAATTTGAGGCAAAAAACACAAGGCCTTTTTGCCATTTTTGAATTGCCACCAATAGCATATAATGAAACAAAAATGACTAAAATCAACAGATTTTACTAATAGACCTACCAATCTTTGTGTAAAAATAAAATAAAGCTGCTGGCAGCTTTCTAAAGTCATTTTTACACCCTTCTAATATGGCTCCAAATCTCAGATGAACCTTGTCAGTTTGACCCCCTCTACAAAATAGTGGACTCAGTAAATATACATCTGTGACATTTAATATTTTGGCTTTCATCACTATATATGTTTGTCTTTCTAAAAAGAAAATATTAACAAAATCAAAAATTAGAGCCTGGGACCTCTGGTCTGTGTTCCACTAAAGAATGTTATACTGGTTTACAAAGTAAATGATTTTTTGGGGACACTATTCCTTTAAATACCCTAAAACTTTAGACCTTGTCAAGGAATGAGTCACATTTGCATTATTTGCAACCTTCTGTCTCTATCAAGACGAGCTGAGAAAATGTCCTTACTGCCTGATGTTTTATCGTCCCTGAGACAAGCCCTCATCTCTCTGTCCTCATTCTGTCCCTTTCCTCTCTCCCCAATCATTCTAACCTCGCGTATGTCCCTCTGGTGTTTGGCGCTCAGCTCCTCGCTCTTCAGCAGGTCTTTGCGGGCGGTAGCCAGTTCCGTCTCAAGCTCAGACATGCGATTAGTCAGGCCAGTGATCCGCTCTCTGTTTTGGGCCAGCTCCTTATTAGCTTTATCCAGCAGTTCCTGCAGCTCCAGACACCTGCTGGTGTCATCATGGGCATCGATGGAGCCATTGGGAAGCCTCTGTCACAAACACAAAGAAATGTTACTGATGCAATGGAGGGCTAGTTGAGAACTTTAAAACTTGTTTATCGGTCCCCTGATTTCCACTTAGGGTTCTAAATAAGCTTCAGAACGGCAAAATAAACTTCTAAATAATTTTCAGAGAGGCAAAATATGCTGAGCCAGAGTCTAAAGAACATGCTCAGCAAGTTAAACAGCCTGACTGCAATTATGGCCTCAGGAGTTCAGAGGTTCTCTCGCATGCATCATATCGTGACCGTGCATTTCATCCATCAGCCAAGTAAAATAATACCTCCAGACTAGTGATTTTGCCAGCCTTGAAACTCAAGGTTCCTCTGCACACTACTGGAAACAAAACTACAACCTGAGTTAGATGGATTTTTTTTCCCCCAAAACTGGCTGCTTTCTCAAAACTGAAACGTCCAGTTTGGGGCTGACAGGAAAATTCCATAGAGGCATATTTAATGAGGACATTTTACAAGGCTGTCTAAAGTGAAGGGGCTTTGCTTCAACTATGTTGCTTGGCTCTGTATCAGCCGAGACTGGGACTTTCACAGAGGCCTTTCTGAAGTGTTTTTGGACATATTTGTTTGTGAATGTCAGTAATGCTGATTGGCACTGATGTACTTCTCGGCATTAAACTGAATTACATGCTGTTAATTAGACAATTCTTCAGAGAGGGCTCAGAGATTCAGAAGCACAACAGGCAGTCCGCCAGAGACAACTAATTTGCAGTTTCTTGTTGCTCACATTTTATGACATTTACCCCTCATGTTTACATTTGCAATTGCTCAGTATATACTAATTTAATACAGTGCCACTAAAACCTGTTTCCTTTTTCATTAACATCATAAAATATGCCTACTTTCTGAACAGAAAACTTTATTTCATTGGCAAGTGACAATTACCAAAAAACTTTATTCTGCTGCTTCAACATTTATTTGTGCTACAAATGGTTGTAAAAAATATGCTTTTTCAAAACCACAATGATCCAAACAAAGTGAAATAAAAAGAAAAAAATGTGCTTGTTTACTATTATTATTCATGTTAAATATATAAATCATTGCTAACATGAATTTTTAACATGAACTCTTATGACTAGTTTTGTGGTCCACAAATAGTGGTCCAGAATCATATATATATATGATATATGATATTCATAAGAGTCATTTTTTTTTTATTGAGATTTATACATTAAAGCTGAATTTCCATTAATTTACAGACAATTTACTCGACCGCCTTGTCATCCAAGATGTTAATGTAAATTATGTTTCTTGAGGAAACATTTTCAGGAATTATCTCCATATAGTGGACTTCAATGGTGCCCCCAAGTTTGAACTTCCAAAATGTAGTTTAAATGCAGCTTCAAATGGCTCTAAATGATCCCAACCGAGGAAGAAGGGTCTTATCTAGCAAAACGATGTCATTTTCAAAACAAATTGACAGTTTATATACTTTTTAATCTCAAACACTCGTCTTGTCTAGGTCTGCGTGAACTCCGGGTCAATACGGTCAATACAGTTAGGGTATGTCGAAAAACTCCCATCTCGTTTTCTTCCCCAACTTCAAAATCGTCCTACATCGCTGCAGAAGTACCGACGCAGTATTTACAAGGTGAACGTGCAAAGAAGGTCAAACCGGAAAAATATGGTAAAACAGCGATGTAGGGCAATTTTGACGTTAAAGAAGAAAACAACTTTTTCAACCTACCCTAACTTTACCCTAAGGTTAAAAAGTATATAAATTGTCAGTTTGTTTTGAAAATGACCAATCATTTCACTAGATAAGACCCTTCTTTCTCAGCTGGGATCATTTAGAGCCATTTGAAGCTGCATTTAAACTCAAAATGCAGCATTGAAGTCCACTATATGGAGACAAATACTGGAATGTTTTCCTTAAGAAACATAATTTATTTACGACTGAAGGAAGAAAGACACGAACATCTTGGATGAAGGGGGGAGAGTAAATTATCTGTACATTTTTGTTCTGGAAGCGAACTTCTCCTTTAATGTATGGTTTGTTAGGATAGGACAACATTTGGTCAAGATACAACTACTTGAATCTGGAACCTGTGGGTGCAAAAAAAATCTCAATATTGAGAAATTCACCTTTAAAGTTGTCCAAATGAAGTTCTTAGCAATGCACATTAATGTTTTATGAAGTTTTGATATAATAATGGTAGGAAATTTACAAAATATCTTCATGGAACATGATGTTTGCCTAATATCCTAATGATTTTTGGCATAAAAGAAAAATATAATTAAAATAATTTTTAATAAACAAAAACAGCCATCATAAAAGTTGCTAGGCAATTCAGTCGAAAGTATGAAAGCAGCACTATACATTTACATAAAATATAACGTGATGAGATTTTGCCCTCAGCCAAAACAATTTGCTCTGGAACAAATAATAGATTAATGAGACCAAAGACTGCCCATTAGATTTACCCATTTATGTTCAACCACTATAGAGACATCAGAGCCAGTGGCAAATTCCAGAAGATCTGGCTGAGGTAAGGCTGATCTCATAGGGTTCATAAATGCTAAACGGCCGCTGACACTCCCAAACTCACATCTCTGAAAACAATGGAGTTTCAAATAGACATTATTTCTTAAAACTATATTTTGTGAAAAAAAAACTGTATTATTTATAAAATTATAGTGTATTTGGGTGTACGCCATGACACTCACTGTGAGAAATACCTGAGAAATATAAGTGGAGTGATACAAACAACAGTGAAACTGTTGGAGTTCCGCTATCATTAGAATATTGCACTCCTTTCAGCCAAACAGATTTCAGGACCAGTAAGAACTGCTGTATAAATATCAACCACCGTTTATGAAGGAATGCTATAAACGCAATACATATTTTGAAAAGCGGTGGAAATTACACTGACTTATATCCACAGAAACGTGTGTTTCAAGAGTGGCCATAGTTAAAAACTCCCTTATATGCTAAGATCTTTGACTTCCTTGGCCTTATCTGAAATTTTGCAGAATCCTCTTGGTCACTCTTCTGGGAGTCTACTGGCAGAAAAACCCACTTTGGCCTTTGACAGACTAATCTTTGCTTTAAGAATTTGATGAGCCATGAACCACAGAGACTATCAGCCATATTCCTGCCCTCCAGGGAGGCTTGAGCCAGCTCTCCAGAGAGACACACAGTCTGGACCATGTCTGCCGTCTGCTGTCTACTTTCATCCTCTCCATCCAGCTCTATATGATTCATTGTTTCTAATCACACATACGGTTTGAAGCTGTAAATTTACATTAAAAAAAGACGTTTCTGCTAAAATTGTACATTTCACAAGATAGATATGTTTGGAAAAAGCCTGCAGGCCTCTCATTTTCATTATCTTCCTATGAAGGTGTAATATTACGAAACGCAACCCTTCAGGTGCTAACAATTCCCAGGAGAAACCCACCAGAACATGTTCTGCTCTTGTTCTATTAAAATACAATTATATCAATTATAATAATAACCATCAGGATGATTGGAAATCTTGTATTTTCAGAAAAAGTATAAAAAACAAGGTCTTCTGCAGTCCACATTTCCTAAGCTTCCGATTATTTAAATACCTGACAGTGATGATCTAAAATAAACACTGGAAAGCCAGACCATGAGTGGACATCAGGAGGAGCTCTATTAATAAATGGCACAAGTGGAGAACTTAAAAAGCTTCATGCACACACACAGACTGATGAACAGACAGTGAATCACACAGTGAAGTATCAAACAGTCGGCGGGGCAATGTTCTTCCTCATTAGGAGCAGTAACATTTTAGCTACCTTTTTAGATTCAGAAACCTTTCAAAAAAATGCTGACACACAACACTAACTGTCTGACAGTCAACAAAATTGGAGAAAATGATGTTGAATCTGCTCTTTAAAGTTATAGTTCAGCCAAAAATGAAAATTCTGTCATTAATTACTCACCCTCATGTCGTTCCAAACCTGTAAGACCTTCGTTCATCTTCAGAACACAAATTAATATATTTTTGATAAAATCCAAGAGTTTTCTAACCCTGGGTTTGGAACGACTTAAAGGAGAAGTCTACTTCCAGAACAAAAATTGACAGATAATGTACTCACCCCTTGTCATCCAAGATGTCTTTCTTCCTTCAGCCATAAAGAAATTGTGTTTTTTGAGGGAAACATTTTAGGATTTTTCTCCATATAATGGACTGGTATGGTGCCCCGATTTTGAACTTCCAAAATGCAGTTTAAATGCGGCTGCGAACGATCCCAATTGCGGCTGTAAACGATCCCAGCCAAGGAAGAAGGGTCTTATCTAGCAAAACGATATTTTCATAAAAATAATACAATTCATATACTTTTTAATGTCAAATGCTCGTCTTGTCTCACTCTGCCTGAACTGTTTTTTCCGGTTCATGACAGTTAGAGTATGTCGAAAAATTCCCATCTCATGTTCTCCCTCAATTTCAAAATTGTCTCATATCACTGTTTTACCTTTTTTGCTGAGGGTGTTTGATCTTCTTTGCATGTTCACTTTGCAAAGACTGGGTCAGTAGTTCTGCAGCGATGTAGGATGATTTTGAAATTATTTTTGAAGTTACGGGAGAAAATACATAGGAGTTTTTCAACATACCCTAACAATCTTGAGGCAGAATACACAGAGTTTAGGGAGAGCAAGACAAGACGAGCGTTTAAGATCAAAAAGGATTTAACCCTTTAACTGTCACCGTCCACTCTGTGGGACGCCTAAGTTTATTTCAACATATTATAAATAAATCCTAATCTAATCATGACAAACTATACATCGTTGGAAAGGTCTACTCCTTTACTCCTTAATAAACATTTTACCATATTTTTGTGTTACAAATTATGTAGGAAAAGTAATAGATTAATATATATCAAGAGTGCAACTTAAAAATAATCTACATCATAACATGAGTTCTGACCTTTGTCACAAAAGAGATTCTTCGTTTCCTTTTTCCCTTTCACGCTTTAGATATTATAAGAAATTATATATCAGTTAAAAACTTAAAATCTCAAAATTCATCCTTTGAAAGGCATTTTAAAATCAGACATTGCATTACCACGGAAAATGTACATCAAAATCATATTACAAAATGTTTGCATTCATGAATTATAAAAATCTGGATAATGCATTTTTATGTCTGTGTTCATAAATGGGAGTGACAGTTAAAGTGTTAAATTGTATTTTTTTAATGAAAATAACTGACTGTTTTGCAAGATAAGGCCCTTCTTCCTTGGCTGGGATTGCTTACAACCGCATTTGGGATCGTTTGAAGCCGCAAAATTGAGGCACCATACCAGTCCATTATATGGAGAAAAATCCTGAAATGTTTAACTCAAAAAACATAATTTCTTTACGGCTGAAGAAAAAAAGACATGAACATCTTGGATGACAAGGGGGTGAGTAAATTATCTGTACATTTTTGTTCTGGAAGTGGACTTCTCCTTTAACGTTTTGGAACAACATGAGAGTGAGTAATTAATGACATTGCTATTTCAATGCTATTTCACTCCTGAAAACTAACAAAAACAGTCCATATCTTAGTAAATATACACATTTAATAGCTTTAAATGCCAAATATGTTGTATCACAACCTCCTGCTTCAAAAGGAAATACATCAACATGAAAAGAAAGCTGTGTTTGTTAGGTTTGTCTTTAAAGGTCTGATGAAACGGCAGTAGTGTCAGATCTAACATGATAGTTTTAGTGATATTAAACACGTACATCAATAGGTTGTTCACAATAAGCTCTATAAAAAGAAAACGGAAAGAAAATAAGGTGAATTTTCTTTTCATGCTGACTTTAAAGACAGACTTTTATAATGAAACCACCATCTAATATCTGCTCCCAAACTAATTTGGTGTACTAATGAGCAAATCAATAATGCTGCACTGAAAATAAATCTCTTGCTTCAGAAAAATCAATCAATAGCATTTCACATACATAAATAAAAGATAAGGTGATATTTAAACAATGAACCACAGGATCAAAGATTAAGAGCGATTCACAATTCTCATATTGACCAGACTCCTGTTGGCTGGCTGGCTGACTGCTAGAAGTGAGTCACACTCAGAGACAGGAGACAATTTAGCAGCCTGTGCTGAGGGTTGAAGGGCAAAAGCACTTGGCGCATAATCAATGCAGTTTATTTCTCAGTAGCAAAGAAAATACCATCTGTGAGAGAGGTATTGAAGCAGGAGGGACTCCTTTTGGACCAGTGCCTCAGACAGTTACAAGGTGTAAGTAATGGTAAAACCTATGGGGTCATACACTAACTTTAAAAAGTCTTTTATGCTCACCAAGGCTGCATTTATTTGATCAAAATAGAGTAAAACAGTAATGCTGTGAAATAATATTACGATTTAAAATAGTTTTTATATTTTAAGTATTTTTTTAATATTTTACATTTTAAAAACAGAATGTCCTGATTAAAGATTTAGCTTTAAAAAGTCTTATCCTGCATTTCGTTTTAACATTTTCCTCCCTCTCAAAATGTAGTTTTACTTTATATGACTTTTTTTCAGTCTCTCTGATCCTAAAATTCAATGAAAAGGTGTATTAATGATATGTCCCCCTAAAAAATATAAAAATGATTATTAAATGTTTGTAGAAACATACTTTAGAATGTTTTAGCACACAAGGCTATTTTAAGCACTATCCTAATTTAAAATATTTAAATTTATGCTAATCCAACGTTAAGCAACTACAACACATGTACCTTCCATGTAGGTTTAGAGCTGTCCATCCTGTCCACAGCATCCCCATCTGCTTGTCCATTCTTTCTCTGTCTCAACATGACCACCTAGATAAACAAAAACACACCAAACAAAGTCACTCTTTATACAGGTATGTTTAAATATGTTAAATTAACCCAAAATACCACACAACACTCATGCTACATTTAATATGGCATAGCACATGATTACTGTTCACAAAACACAGCGGAGGCAATGATGCGCTTCTCCATTTTTCTTTTCAACTGCATATTATGAAGATGTACATTTTGGGTGATAGAGGGATTTAATAGCGTTCCTTTTAATAGCATTTGAGCGCTGTTCCTGTCTTCTTAAGGCAGGCTAGGAGTCTTGCGGGAGATAAGATTATACGAACTACCCATTTTGTGGAATTAACTTATCATTGTGCTTAAAAGCCGCATGTTATTAAGGTATTAATGAAATACTGGTGGGCCATTTGCATTTGAATCCTCGCATATCAGACCCACTGAATGTGAAAATTGGAGGAAGACAATTAAAATATGTACACATTCATTTGCATGCCAGTATTTGGATGAAGGAATGTGATTTACATATTCACAAGCCTCTCTTTATTACAGCTCGTTTGTGTTAGAGCATTAGACGAGGCTGACGGGACAGAGCAAGCAATACCGCTTCATAAAAATCCTTTAAAACCCTCTACCGTATGAGTGGAATATTCAAGACAGCTACAAAACAGACTAAAGAATATGCAGTGTTTCTTTGCCTTGAACGTGCCAGTTGCGCTGCTGTCTATGCAGGGTCAAAAAGCTATCGGATTTCATCATAAATATCTTAATTTGTGTTCTGAGGATGATCGAAGGTCTTATGGGTTTGGAATGACATGAGGGTGAGTAATTAATGTCAGAATTTTCATTTTTGGGTAAACTATCCCTTTAACTATTTCAAATTAGTCAATTCCCCCAACAGCGGTTATGACCACTTCCTTTGTTTCCCTTTGCAGCATTAGGTCCTGTTTGTACTGAGACAGCATAAAATCTTCCGGTTGGTCTAAACGCATCATCATGACACCCAGAGGCCACCTCACATCTCGCCTCTGCAGTGCGGGCTGCAGCCAAAGGCTCTTCTTACTCAGCGGATGACGGAAAAATTGCTTTTTGTCAATGTGTTCACACATGGTGACTGACCCGCACTAGACAGTTAAGAATAACGTGAAGATTTATTCAATGGGAGAGTGCAAAACTAAATAAAGGTATTGTATTTTAGATTTTATTTGTATTTTTCACCATAGATTTAGTATATGCCTCCCACTTCAGGTTTTAAGTTAAATATTACAGGGATAATTCACCCAGAAAGTCCTCATGTACACAAAGAACACAAGAACACAAATAAATTAGTGCTGTCAATCAATTAAAAACAAACAAACAAACAAACAAAAAAAAACACACACAAATTAATCAAATTTTTTTCTGAAGTTAATCCCACCTAAAATTAAAGTTTTTAAATATATTTTTATATTGCAATAATTTCACATTCAATCTTTAAATTAATGTAGAAACAACAAAGACAGTCTATTTTTAATATTTGTTAAAAAATGTTTATGATTGCCCTTACCAAAAAGAAGTATACTTCAAGTTTATTTATTAAGTATACTTCAGTAAAGTTCAAGTATATTTTTAAGTATACTTTATGTAGTAAGTATACAAATATCAGTGTACTAGTAGTATACTTTTAAGTGTACTATTTTAATACTCCTTGGGACTAAATTGGCCCACTTTCTAGTATATAAAAGTATACTTTTAAATATACTTTAAGTATAACAGTAGTAAACAGTACTTTTCAGTTTGTACTGCAAGTATACTAAAAGTGAACTTATAGGTATACCGATAGTTTACTAATTAAATACTTTTTTATGCATTTTAGTATACTTTGATGTATAGTCTCAGTAGACTACTAGTTTAGTAGTTTTATACTGCAAGTTTACTCATACTCACTTTTTTGTGAACTTTAAATCATACTTTAAGTAATCATACTTTGTTTGTAACGCATTTTACAAAACTAAGACATCCAGGAAATAAGTGGTTGAAAAGAATCTAGGCCTCAAAACTAGATACACAACCCTCAAGAACGGTGGCAATCAGCAAATGTTAAAAAGATGGGATCTTTACGTCACAGTACAATAAATAACTAACAATAATGACAAAACGACAACAAAAAAGTTTAAATGAAGTCAGCGAACAGCAAAACAATAATCCTATAACAGTAACTGGATAATTTATTTATTCTGCAATGCATGCTGGGAACTTACAAAGCCTTAAAATTTCAACAGTATGAAATTCTTTGTTCAGACAACTTTTTGACAAGTTGGGACAACATTTGGGGTCATTTTGTTGGTCTGACAAGGGTTTTTATATAGTTTCAAGAAAATAGCATATTTTAGTATTTAAGAATGTTTCGTAAAATGGAAAATACTTATTTGCATTTTTTACAGTGTGGAAGCATCTGTTTTGGTTTCTTCTTCACTTGTGTTCTGGAAATTCTGTAGAGAAGATGTGTAATAGCATCTCTCGTGTATAACAATGAAAACACGGATTCTCAGAGCACAAGTATAGCTCTGATAGTATATTTGTATAGTATATTTAGTATACGTATAGCATATTTAGACTTTTTCCCTAAGTATAAGTCAAGTATACTTAAATGTAATTTTAAGTATATTTCTGAGAAGTACATAAAAGGTAGACTGAAAGCATACTTTCCTATTTTTAGTTTAAAAGAAGTATACTAATAGCACACTTGAATTAACTTCTTTTTCGTAAGGGTGAAGGTAAGTATCACTGATACCAATATTACGGATGTCTCTAGGAAATTGTTCTTTTTTTCCCATTGACTATAGCCATTCAACATTACAGTATAACTAAAAGCTATCCATTTTAACATTTATTAGACTTTTAAAAAATAACTTCTTATTTAAGTGAACTTAAAACAATCTTCACATATTTATCTGTGCCCTTCAGCAAGTAGGAAAAATACAGGAATTAAATACAGTTATCGAAAACTAACAAAATTAAAAATAGATGAATCATTAAAGCTACAAAAATGATTGATTTCCTCTTTTTTATTTTGTTCTTTGATGAACAGGCATCACAGCAGCTGAGGTATTAGGTTATTTGGCTGCTATTACTTTTAGAGCTGCCACTACTGAACGTGACGCAGATCTGACATGCATACTCGTATTTTCATTCGCACTTTAATATGAAATGATACAGGTTACAGCGTGTGCCGGCACATTTGTGCGTGCAATTGAAGGGCGCGTGCTACAAGCACAGTATAACAGCTGACAGGACAGGTAAATTTGTTTTTACTGACATATGGCCTGACAACATCTCATCTGACCACAGTTCACTGTTGTTCTGCTGAAGCTCTCTCGTCGCCTGTACCATTTCCACACTCGTTTGACTAGCGCCTGGTGCTGAAGTAAAGTTGGAGCGCACGTCTGAAAAGTCTCTCATTTGATGAAAGATCCCCTGTGTTACTGCATTAAATATTTTTTACGTCATTAAACTGGAAAAATTAACGCACTAACGCACTAACTGTGTTAACGCACTAATTTTGACAGTAAAATAAATACATTTTTTAGTATTCTTTTATAATTATAAATATAATTAAAATAATTAAAAACATATTTTGTTTTATTTACAAATGTTACATCACCAATTAAATGAACAACACAAATTATTGAAGTTAAAAAAAAAGGTGTGAGGCTACATAGAGATCATTTAGGGCCTAAAATATAAACCCATGAATTTTGGTACATAAAAACCATATTTACTTCAATACGTGTAAGCTACAAAAACATCTAAACCTAAAGTATGTCAAGTGCATTGGCTTTGCTTGAATTCTCAGTAGCATGTGAGTGATGGAAACAGACAGTGTGCATTTCTTGCATGGGCTGACAGCGGGGGGCAGGTGCTCACTGGACAGATGTTAATGAGATCAGCAAATCTATACCAGTGTGCATGCATACCTAAACACACACGCACACACAAAACTGCCGTACCTCCTGAGTGGCGGCTGCCAGCTGTCCTTCTAATGTAGTCACCCTTTCAAGAGCCACCCGTAACCTTTCACGCACCTGTGCAAATGAAAAACAAAAGAGACTTTAATAGCCAAATTTACATGTGCCAACAAAGCCCCGTCAACATCAATTCCACTTCCAGTCACGTGATCAACTACTGAACTGTACTATTGAAAAGCATGAATTTGTTTCTTTAAAATCTTACTAGTAGGATTGCATGATATATTGAAATAAAATCGGTATCGCAGCATCAAAATAAAATCTACAGTTTTATGCTAAAGTATGGGAACCCCTTGCAGTATCTGTGAAAATGTGAATAATTTTAACAAAATAAGAGAGATCATACAAAATGCATGTTGTTTTTTATTTAGTACTGTCCTGAGTAAGATATTTTACATAAAAAGATATTTACATAAATAACTTTTGAACAGGATGAAGATGTCAAAATTTTTCTTATTTTGTTGAAATATCTTTTTTTTTTTCCCATTTAGTACAGCTCTTTGTAAGCAACAGAAAATACTTGCGAGTTTCCCGGAAGACAAATTAAGTATAATTTACCTTAATCTTCAAATTCAAAAAGTTTTCCTTCTGGAGTATCAGTGAATGTTTGAACCTTTTTTTAAAATAGTTGTGTTTGAGTCCCTCAATTGTCCTCAGTGTGAAAAGATGAATCTCAAAACCATACAGTCACTGCTGGAAAGGGTTCAAATATGCAAAAGATGCTGGAAAACTGAAGAATCTTCAGGACCTGGACGATTTTTCTGAAGAACAGTGCTCAGTTTAACTGTTCAGAACAAACAAAGGACTCATGAACAACCATCACAAAACAAAAAAACAGTCATAGATCGTTCCCAAACTTTTGAAGGGGGTTATTTTATTAACGTCAGCTATTTGTTGGTCTTGTGGACTATATGTAAACATCTTTTATGTAAAATATCTTAGGACAGTACTAAATAAAAAATAACATGCATTTTGTATGATCTCTCTTATTTTGTGAAAATTATTCACATTTTCGCAGATTCTGCATGGGGCTTCCAAACTTTCGCATAAAAATGATGTTTACGATTTGAAAACAAAGAAATTAAGATGTAAATATTAGTAATGTAATTTTACAGTGAATAGTTTTTTAAATTAATTTTTTATTTAGTATTTAATATAATCTGACAATATTACTGAATATATATTTCTTATTTAAAGGAGCACTCCACTTTTTTTTTAAAAAAAGTGGCTCATTTTCCAACTCCCCTAGAGTTATACAGATGTGTTTTACCATTTTTGAATCCATTTAGCTGATCGCCGGGTCTGGCGGTAACACTTTTAGCACAGCTTAGCATAAATCAGTGAATCCGATTAGACCGTTAGCATCTCACTATAAAATGAATAAAGAGTTTCGATATTTTTCCTATTTAAAACTTGACTCTTCTGTAGTTGCATCGTGTACTAAGACTGGCAGAAAATGAAAAGCTGCGATTTTATAGGCTGATATGGCTAGGAACTATACTCTCATTCTGGCGTAATAATCAAGGAACTTTGCTGCCATACCATGGGTGCAGCAGGCGCAATGATATTACGCAGCGCCTAAAAGTGACCGGCACTAAGTTTGTGTAGATGCAGAGTTGCAGCCGGCAGAGTTGACGGCTGCATAATATCATTGCGCCTGCTGCACCCATGGTACGGCAGCAAGGTTCCTTGATTGTTACGCCGGAATGAGAGTATAGTTCCCATATCGGCCTATAAAATCGGCCTAAAAAAAGAGTGTTCCTTTAACTTTATTCTAACTTATGTTTTTTAAACCATTTTTAACTTTTTTAAATGCTTATTTTCTATGCAGATTTATTCTTCAATAAAATCACACCTCTAATGATTCATTCTTTTCAAACATAACGATTCATCTGGGGAAAAATTCTGTATTTTTCATATTTTATATTGCAATATATATCTCATAGGAAACCAAAATACAACAATATTAGTTTTTTCAGTATCTTGCATCCCTAATTACCAGACAAAATGAATAAAAAAAAGTCTCACTTTTTCATCCAGAGCTTTATGATGCTCAAAGAGGGATTTCAAAGCCTTGAGCACCTCCACCTCACTGGAAACCCCGGATGGCGGTGGAGCCTGCCTCTTCACCACAGTCATCCTCAGCGAACGCTCGTGACGTGACACCAGACACTCCAAGTGCTCCAAAAGAAGCTATAGAACAATAAAAATGGAGAAGCAAACAAGCACATGTTAACATATCTGCATCTTATGATTTCAATCGTGCATGTTCAGTTGTAGTTACTACTACTGCATGTAATGGCCCAGTACATTTAAGAATCACTCAAGAGTGAAAATATAGTCAACTTTGGGCGATTTACATTGGAAAAGCATGTTGTAAGCGAAACAAACTGGCACTGCGACAATAGTTCACTGAGTTTATCTGGGGTGCTCACATACCGTACAAGCCAAAATTCTTGCAAATCTCCCTGAAGCAAGTCAAGTGTGGCCTAAGGGCTAAGAGAATCTACAAGCAAATGAACACCTTTTATAATGTTCATGACAATGCAGCAGCATGAATCTGGCAATGGAGATATGCACACTTCCATTTTTCATATGCATCATCTCAGCCGCGTGAACATCCTCGCCATTCACACAATCTCACAGCATCAGCTTTGCCAGAAACATAAAGACCGCTGATGCGGCACAATGTATGGCAAAGCATTTACATGAACATTTACCCACCGCCTAATTTTCAGGAGAAGTAGTTCACTATTAAAATGTGTAGTCTTACAACACCCTAGAAAACACACTACCACTCAAAAGTGTGGGTCCGGTAAAATTTTTTAAGGTTTTGAAAGTAGTCTCTTATGCCCACTTGGTCTGCATTTAATTGATCACAAATACAGTAAAAACTATACTACTAATTATATTATTAGAATTAGTTCACTTCCAGAACAAAAATGTACAGATAATGTACTCACCCCGTTGTCATCCAAGATGTTCATGCCTTTCTTTCTTCAGTCATGAAGAAATTATGTTTTTGAGGGAAACATTTCAGAAATTATCTCCATAGAGTGGACTTCAATGGTGCCCACGAGTTTGAATGTCCAAAATGCAGTTTCAATGCAGCTTCAATGGGGTCTAAACGATCCCAGCCGAGGAATAAGGGTCTTACCTAGTGAATCGACTGGTCACTTTCTAAAAAAACAAACAAACATTCATATACTTTTTAAACTCAAATGCTCGTCTTGTGATGCGCATACGTACTCTGTGTAATCCGGGTCAATACAGTTCATTTTCTCCTCCAATTTCAAAATCGTATTACATTGCTGTTTTACCTTTTTTGTAAAGGGCGTTTGATCTTCTTAGCATGTTCATTTTGTAAACACTGGGTTTTTACTTCTGCAGCGATGCAGGGCCATTTTGAAGTTGGAGGAGAAAATGAGATGGGAGTTTTTCAACATACCCTAACTGTACTGACCCGGATTACACAGAATACTAGGGTTGGGTATCTTTACAATATTATCAATTCTGATTCCGATTCTGCTTATCGATTCCGATTCTTTTCAATTCCCAGTTTCGATTCCAATGTGAATAAAAGGTGATATTTATTGTTTCTTTTTTTGCTAAATATTTAGTTGCAGCTGAATACTATGAACAAAAATCAATAGGCTACATAAAAACAACATTCACTTAAGAGCTGTTTGCAAAATAGAGTGATTCTGGACAAATTGGGTTGTTGTTGTTGTTTTTTTTAAATGGAAGTTGTGGTTCTCTTATGATTCTGAAGAAAAAAACATTAGACAACTAAACAAAATCACATGTAGGCCTAATTTATAAGTAAATGATTCAGTGATTCACTCAAGATTTACTTGGTTCATTACTGGATGAGTCAGTGTTTTTGAATGAATGATCAAGGACAAATACATTATTAACAGGCCCCTTTCGCCACCTACTGGTATAACAACTTAATCGATAAATCTGTAACATTATTTGGAATGTCAAATTAACTTTCAAAAGAATGATTTACTCTATTTTGATCTCTACCCATAGGCATCGGAACCACTGTATGTGGGTGGGACAGGACCCACCCACTATTGAAGACCAATGATATTGGACCCACCCACTTTTGCCATCTCTAATTCAGCGAATACATGAAGAATGCCCTAGTAAATTAAACTCCATTTAGCTACAGCCTTGTATTCCACGCAACTTCTTTCTCAAATCCATTTCACTTGGCTCATTCAAAGCATATAAGTTAAACTCCATTCCGTGTATTCACTAGTTACTCGCACCTGCTGTATGGCCGCGACACAGAAAAGCAAACAAAGTGTCTGAGCGTATCTGCTGCTCAGATACACCTAACCCTACCCGATACTTTATTGCAACTTTCAATTATTTCCTTCATTTTTATCTTCAGTGAAAACAAATGCCTTTCCGTTGTGATAGGAGATGTGAAAAGGGAGAAAATCGCTTTCGGCATGAACTCCAGTCTCTCGCGTCCAAAACAATAAGCTACGCGCATTATCGCTTACATCACTGGAAATGTTATTTAGCAGCCGCCTTTTGGAATGTTTTGACATTAGCGGGCAGAGGTAAAGTCACTAGCCCCTACCAACAAGGCGGCCTATTTGCACTTTGTGTAAAAAGACGTTAATTAAAAGGCACCAGACTACAGAAAATGCCATATACTCCAGTAATTATTTTCTTGGGAAGAACCCACCCACATTTATTTTGCTTCCGATGCCCATGTCTCTACCGTACATATCAGAGTTTATATCCAGACTATTAACTTTTATCTCAGTACTTCTGTGATTATTTGAATGTTTGTAACACAGAAATAATGAACTGTGTGGTTGAAAAGACTGCGAAATTGTTTCATTCATATACATGACAGTGGCTCTCTTTAGGTCAGCGGCAGCACAAACGCAGATTTGAATGTTCAAATCACACTGGTTGTACGCTGCACGGAAGAAACGTTGAGGAATCAAACAGATGAATCATTGTAAGTTAAGAACAGAATCACGTATTTGGATCGTGTTTGTGATCTTTAACGATCCGTTAAATTAAAATGCTTTGTCATATTGGTGGTGACACATCTATTGCAACATGTTTAGCTTTTTCGACTTCTGATCGCTAGTGCATCCATACCTTGCATCGCTATGCACTTAGATTAGCGAGCAAGGTCCTGGCAGATCGCTACACTGTAAAAAACAAAAAACACAATTTGTTGAATCAACTTAAAATAATTTGCTACCCTGCTGCCTCAAAATTTTAAGTTCAGTCAACTCAAATAAGTTTAGTCAACTTGAAATGTTAAGTTGTACTAAGTAAAAACTTAGATATTTGTGTTTGTTAAACTTAACAGATGGAAAAGTAACCCAGCTGCCTTAAAATTTTAAGTTGAATCAACTCAAATATCTAAGTTGTCACTTAGTATAATTTAACATTTCAAGTTGAACTTTTTTTGAGTTGACTGAACCTAAAATTTTAAGGCAGCCAGGTAACAAATTATTCTAAGTTGACTCAACAAATTGTTTTTACAGTGTAGGCCGGGTCCTCAAAGATGAAAAAAAGAACCGCATATAGCAATTGATAGGCAGAATCGAAATTTTAATTTTACAAGAAGTATCCGATTCCTGACCTTAAGTATCCGATTCTGGAACTGGAATTGATTTTCGATACCCAACCCTACAGAGTACGCATGCGCATGGCTGAGCTAGACAAGATTAGCATTTGAGGTTAAAAACAATATACATTTTCATTTTTTTTTTTTTAATAAGACCCTAGATAAGACCCTTATTCCTCAGCTAGGGTTGTTTAGATCCTTTTGAAGCTGCATTTAAACTGCATTCTGGACGTTCAAACTCGCGGGCACCATTGAAGTCCACTATACGTTTTCCTCAAAAAACTATTTCTTTACGACTGAAGAAAGAAAGGCATGAACATCTTGGATGACAACAGGGTGAGTATCTGTAAATTTTTGGGACAACACAAGGGTGAATAATTAATGACAAAAAATTGTAATTTTTTTGGGTGAACTAACACTAATCTGTCTTGGCTGAGTGACCCAAAACTGACCCACAACTTTTGAGCAGTAGTGTACATAATCCTAACAAGAGCTAATTTGTAACAGCTGATAATAATGAAAAGCACCACATTTACAGTTTATTATTTTAACACTGCTCTATAACCATTTTTTATCCATGACAGAAAAAGTATGAATTTCAGTTTTAAACCTTCACCTTTAACAATTAGATAAAAGCTAAAACTAAATACTGGGGCAAAACATAGCTGTCTGGACTGTACTGATTGTATTGGAATGTCTGGTCACCTTGAAGTATTAGTTCACTTTCAGAATTTCCTAACAATTTACTGTAGCGCTTCAAAGGGCTCTACACGATCCCAGCCAAGGAATAAGGGTCTTATCTAGCAAAACAATTGATCATTTTCTAAAAAAAAACATTGAAAATTATATACTTTTTAACCACAAATGCTCGTCTTGCACCAGCTCGACTTCACGCATTACATAGTCACGCTGGAAAGGTCACGCATGACGCAGGCAGAAGTAACGACTTAGTGTTTACAAAGCAAACATGCAAAGAAAGTCAAACGCAGACGATTTTTAAGTTGGAAGGGAAAATGAGATTGTGTCGCCCTACACTACCATTTTAAACAAAAGTACACAAATGAAGAACTAACCACACGTGACCTTTCCAACATGATTACGTAATGCGGTGCTTGTGCAAGATGAGCATTAGTGGTTAAAAAGTATATACATTTAGTTTGTTTTTTTTAAGAAAGTAACTGATTGTTTTACTAGATAAGACCCTTATTCCTCGACTGGGATCATGTAGAGCCTTTTGAAGCTGCATTGAAACTACAGTTTGGACCTTCAACCCATTGGCTCCCACTGAAGTCTGCTATAGGGAGAAAAACCGTGAATTATTATTATTTTTTTTGACTGAAGAAAGACATCATGAACATCATGAATGACATGGGGTGAGATTATCAGGAAATTTTTATTCTGGAAGTGAACTAATCCTTCAACACACAGAATACATACTCACCCTGGTATTATTCCTTTCTGCTTTAAGCTCAGATATTTCCTCCTCTTTTTCTAGAAGCTGCTCTCGACACAAATTCAGCTCCTTAGTCAGGGTAGCAAACTCCTGCAAGAAGAGAGAAAAAAAAGGTGATTAATTCATTCATTTGACATTAATAATTCACACTAATATGGTACTGTTATACTGTACCAAACTAATACACAACACTCCTAATGCAGTTTGACATGTTTGTTATTTTTTTTCAGAACTATTCTTTCAGGACTATATGGATCTGCTCACAGAATGATAGCGACTAATAAGTCATCCATAGACCTCGTATTTTCTTTTAAACAGACACAAACAATACACTCTGATTTCAGTTCTCTGCCTCTCAGTCCCGCCGGCATCCAGGCTGCAGTCTTGCGTGGCTCAATTGCTCTGTTCTTCGAAGTGCCCCGGCCGGGCCTCTGGCACTAGTCCCAGTTAACCCAGCTGTTCATCGCAGTCTTTTGGGAAACTTTCAGGGCACTGTTGAAGCATGTCAACACTCCCTCCTGTTTCAGCATACATGCATTCATACGCTCTTTAATTCAAGTGCACAAAATACTAGGGGGCTGAAAAAAAGAGTCACATGGATCTTCCACAGATGGTGAAATGGACAGAAGTCGTCTACGCTGTGGCAACAGGGGATATGGCATTCTTTTGCGATAGTGGAGTATTAACAATCTTAGGATGTTTGCGGTTTAAATATTATAATGTCTTACAGTAAATAAAATAACCTCAGCCCTGAAAATAAATCATAAGGATTTACCACCCAGGATAACATGATCATAAATGCTTTCTTAAAGAGACAGTTCACCCAAAAATGAGAATTCTGTCATCATTTACTCACCCTCATGTCGCTCCAAACCTGTATATCTTTCTTTCTTCTGTGGAACACAAAATTACTTTGTCAATGAAAGTCAATGGGGTCCAATATTGCTGTTTTGGACCCCAATGACTTTCATTATGTGGACAAAAAAAAAAAAAAAACAGAGACATTCAAAATATCTTCTTTTGCGTTCCACAGGAAAAAATAAATTTATACAGGTGTTGGATGACATAAGGATGAGTAAATGATGACAAAACACATTTTTGGGTGCACTGTGCCTTTAATTGAGCATCACATTGTCCATATGGAAACCTCTCTTCTGTATGTCTTAATGACTGTTAATTCTTGCTAATGAAGAGATGACCACACTGACAATGAGCGTATATTAAAAACCGTATTCAGGCTATTGGATCAGCTATGATTTTCATGCTAAATGAAAACTGTCGAGGTCACACATTGTGTTAGTGTGCTGTTTTTCTACTTTTTGAATAACGCTGCTTGACTGAAACGTAGGGGCAGAAAGGACCGGGAGGGGGAAGAGGAAAAGGAAAATGGGTCACTGCGTTCATTTGATTTTTTTTTTTTTTTCACAGGAGTGGAGGAATAGGCAGGAAGCAAGTTCAAATCCACAAACAGATGTTGGATCTTCCCGCTTCTTTCAATCATTGCAGCCGTCTCCAAAAACCCCAAGCAGTTTTCTAATATAGCAAGGCATGGGTGGGAAAAAATAAATAAATAAAACTAAAAACATGTTGTATCAAAAAAAGCAATTCTATTTCGATCTGCCATGGCTCCTCAATCTATGCTTGAGAATAAACAAAAAGAAATTGGAAACATGTATTTGGCGTTTGTCATCAGAGATTGCTGTTTCAGTGCTGAATTCAAAGGTAAATTGTGTCTCCCAACTATAGAAGTAACACAAGAGGATTTTCTGTGCTGAGGTTTTGCATTTAAAACCAGGATTATATTTGTATTGTGACTTTTGAGCGTGAAAAGCTGAAATCCCCTCAGCATTGAACTTACTTTCTCATCTAGAACTTGTGGTACTCCTCAGATGCGTTGCAGTAAACTTTTCAGCTCACCCCAACAACTATTAATAAATACATTAAATAAATAAATAAAAACAATCTTCCTAAATACTACAAGGAAATGCAGGCATCACATAATTATACTGTACAATATGAAAAATAGATATTATTTTTGTATTTGCTATAGATTACATTTTAAGTTGTTAATGAATTATAAGTGCTTTTAAAGATGAACTTTAAGTGAATGTCAGATAACTATAGAAACCCGTTTCCACCACTGAATACGTGAAAAATGTGCAAGTTATTATCATCTCCCAATTCTGACATTTTTTCTTAAAATTCTGAGTTTATATCTTGCATTTCTGACTTTTTTCCTCACATTTCCAAGTTTATATCTCGCAATTCTGACTTTTTTCTCACGATTGTGAGTTCACATCTCGCAATTGTTTTTCTTAGACTTTTTTTTCCCTAGAATTGTATGATTTAAACTTGCAATTGCGAATTATAAAGTGAGATAGTGAGATATAAACTCACAATTCTGACTTTTTTCTTAGAATTGCATGATATAAACTCACAATTGCCAGTTACAAAGTCATAAAAAAGCGGGATATTCTGAGTTTTTCTTGCAATTCTGACTTTTTTTCCTCACTGTTGTGAGTTATAAAGTCCAATTCTGAGGGGGGGGAGACTGATATGACTTCAGAATTGTGAGATACCTCACAATTCTGATTTAATAACTCGCAAATGTGTGTTATAAAGTCACAAAACTCGCAATTCTGAAAAAAAAAAAACAAATTCTGATTTTTTTTCCTCAGAATTCGCAATTCTGACTTCATTTGATATGATATAAAATGACATAAACACAATTCCGAGTTATAAAGTCAGAAAAGTGGGAAATAATATGGAATTCTTGCAAATAAAGTAAAAATTGTGAGATAAAAACTTGTGATTCTGGCTTTTACTTCTTACAGATGCGAGTTTGTATCTCACAATTGTGACTTTTTCTCGCAGTTCCAAGTTTATATCATGCAATTCTGACTTTTTCTCGCAATTCTGAGTTTATATCTTGCAATTCTGACTTTTTTTCTCACAGATGCGAGTTTGTATCTCACAATTGTGACTTTTTGCTCACAGTTCCGAGTTATATCTTGCAATTCTGACTTTTTTCTCACAATTCCGAATTTACATCATGCAATTCTGACTTTTTTCTCACAATTCTAAACTTATATCTCGCAATTCTGACTTCTTTCTCGCAATTCCACATTTACATCTCACAATTCTGACTTTTTACTTGCAATTCCAAGTTTATATCTCTGGTACCAATATATTGTACATCCCTAATATACACTGCTCAAAAAAATAAAGGGAACACTTAAACAACACAATGTAACTCCAAGTCAATCACACTTCTGTGAAATCAAACTGCCCACTTAGGAAGCAACACTGATTGACAATCAATTTCACATGCTGTTGTGCAAATGGAATAGACAACAGGTGGAAATTATAGGCAATTAGCAAGACACCCCCAATAAAGGAGTGGTTCTGCAGGTGGTGACCACAGACCACTTCTCAGTTCCTATGCTTTCTGGCTGATGTTTTGGTCACTTTTGAATGCTGGCGGTGCTTTCACTCTAGTGGTAGCATGAGACGGAGTCTACAACCCACACAAGTGGCTCAGGTAGTGCAGCTCATCCAGGATGGCACATCAATGTGAGCTGTGGCAAGAAGGTTTGCTGTGTCTGTCAGCGTAGTGTCCAGAGCATGGAGGCGCTACCAGGAGACAGGCCAGTACATCAGGAGACGTGGAGGAGGCCGTAGGAGGGCAACAACCCAGCAGCAGGACCGCTACCTCCGCCTTTGTGCAAGGAGGAACAGGAGGAGCACTGCCAGAGCCCTGCAAAATGACCTCCAGCAGGCCACAAATGTGCATGTGTCTGCTCAAATGGTCAGAAACAGACTCCATGAGGGTGGTATGAGGGCCCGACGTCCACATGTGGGGGTTGTGTTTACAGCCCAACACCGTGCAGGACGTTTGGCATTTGCCAGAGAACACCAAGATTGGCAAATTCGCCACTGGCGCCCTGTGCTCTTCACAGATGAAAGCAGGTTCACACTGAGCACGTGACAGACGTGACAGAGTCTGGAGACGCAGTGGAGAACGTTTTGCTGCCTGCAACATCCTCCAGCATGACCGGTTTGGCAGTGGGTCAGTAATGGTGTGGGGTGGCATTTCTTTGGAGGGCCGCACAGCCCTCCATGTGCTCGCCAGAGGTAGCCTGACTGCCATTAGGTACCGAGATGAGATCCTCAGACCCCTTGTGAGACCATATGCCGGTGCGGTTGGCCCTGGGTTCCTCCTAATGCAAGACAATGCTAGACCTCAGCCTGTAGTGTGTTTTTCCACTTCAATTTTGAGTGTGACTCCAAATCCAGACCTCCATGGGTTAATAAATTTGATTTTCATTGATATTTTTGTGTGATTTTGTTGTCAGCACATTCAACTATGTAAAGAACAAAGTATATAATAAGAATATTTAATTCATTCAGATCTAGGATGTGTTATTTTAGTGTTCCCTTTATTTTTTTTGAGCAGTGTATATATGCATACTAAAAAGCCTTCAAACACTAGAAAGGTGCGTTTAAATATTACTGGTATTAAAACTTAACATTTGCAACAGCTGTGATAACTATATCTCCTTGACAAGAATAGAACAAGAAAACTCTCCAGGTGAACGCTATATGACAAGGTATATGACAGTCTAACTGAGATATATTTCGCAAGCTGTGCCTCTGGAAACACCATCTTCATTTATGCTCCACTGTAGGCACCACAGTTAACTTGTCTTTGTGTTTCAAAACCATTTTATCAGCAGAGGAAATTATAAGGCTGGCATAATTGCCATTTTCCTCAAAAGAAAGAAAAAAAAGGCACCACAGGAAAGGAACACTGCTAATTACAGGTCATTTTATGGATATCTATCACGTAAAAACAGTGAAATTATAGTTGTGGGTTTTTATCAGGTGATAACATGTGAGGTGTAAGTGCTGTTCTGTATCTTTGTCTCATGAGAACACTCTTGCTCCCTGTTAGCGCTTAAAATGCTAGATTAAAACTTAACAACCCATAATTTTTTTTTCAGTTATAAACCACCTTCCTGCATTATTTAAAACATTTTTGGGGCAAAACAAATTCTAGGGCAAAAAATACACTTTCAAATCAAGAAACTGCAGCTAAACTCACTAAGAGGCTTCTAAAATGCCAAAACTTTTTGCAAAATGTGATGTACTGATAAAAGAAAGAAAAATCCACAAAGTATCAGCCAGCAGTGTGACCTTGTGAAACGACTGTCGGCAGGTGAGCAGTCTTGAGCTCAGACAGCTCCAGGGATTTCTCTGTTTGGATGGTAAAAGCCTTTGGATTAAGGAATGGAAGGAATATTGCCAAATACAGCAGCGTTTCTGAGCACAGGATTAAGTCATACTGCAGTCTGTATTACTACAAACACCAACAGACAACACTTACACACACATTATAGAGAGACTATTCAATACGCCACAAATGGTTTCTTGGTAACTTGACGGATTCATTCAAACATAAATTAAACACTGAAGAACAGTAAAGAATTATTATGAATATGTTGTATGGTGCATATATTTAGCAAAAAGCTCCTCTCTAGAGTACTATTTTACTAGCAGACTAATATGTTTATGGTCACTGAATATGTTTTTCTGAGGTAAATGTGACATTATGTGACACTGTTTACAAGCTGTTATATTGATAATATCCGCAGCTGAAACACTAATTGAGTGATTAGATGAGGCAGGATACGAATTTCAATAAGTTTAACTTTTTTTTAACATACCTTCAAATGTTTATTCATGTTTATTTGCTATAACTCATATTAAAGCAGAGGAGAAGATCAGTTCATGTGCACTTCGCGCTCTCGAACTGAGGCGATACAGCGATCTGCCACTTCACATTTAACAGCACCAAAACAGCATTTATTGTTTGAATTAGTAATAAAATGGACAGAATTTGAAATCTGAGACTTTGTTTCATATCAAAAATAACGATAAAGCACATGACTATTTCCAGACCTCCACCGGACATGCTTACAGTAAGCCGATTTCTCGTAGTCTACCCCAAATCCATAACAATGTTGTTGTCTTAGGCATAAAACGGGTTTTAAATAAAGAAACATGTTGACAATCAAGGATTGAGAAGAAAGGCCTCTCAACTAACAACAAACATCTGTTCATCTTTAGCTGCTCTCTGTTGCTGACTGAGACAGATCAGTCAAGCCTTCCTACATTTACACGCACAACAAAAAGCTAATCACTAGCAAAAAGCAGCTCATCATAACAACCTCATTGTTTTTACATGGAAATGAATTACCAACAATGCAAGAAAAACTTGTTTACATCAGATTTTTGCTCCAGTCTTGATGTCGCAATCAAATATGTGCATATGTAATACGTCAAAACTAAATCAGGATAATGAGCAAAAATGTGTCCGCTGAGTTTTTCAGACATCATTATCGACCACAATAAAAGAATATAATGTTGGCTTAACCATATCCAGTTTAAGATGCAAATGCAAATGTGTGTAAATGCACTCAATGACATTAAAAAAATAATGTCAAGAATGTTAAAGGATTAGCTCACTTCCAGAATTAAAATTTCCTGATAATTTACTCACCCCCATGTCATCCAAGATGTTCATGTCTTTCTTTCTTCAGTCGCAAAGAAATTAAGGTTTTTGAGGAAAACATTCCTGGATTTTTCTCTATATAGTGGACTTCAATGGGAGCCAATGTGTTGAAGGTCCAAACTGCAGTTTCAATGCAGCTTCAAAGGGCTCTACACAATCCCAGCTGAAGAATAAGGGTCTTATCTAGCGACACGATTGGTCAATAATGTAATAATGTAATGTAACAAACATGTATATACTTTTTAACCACAAATACCCATCTTCCACTAGCTCTGCAATGCGCATCTGCGACTTCACGCATTATGTAATCAAGATAAAAGGTCACACGAAGTTTTGAAGTTTCTCCTCCAACTTCAAAAACACCTTACGTTGTTGTTTTACCTTTTTCATAAAGAGCGTTTGACTTTCTACGTCACATGTGCGTGAAGACATAATGAGGCTGAGCTAGTGCAAGACCAGCATTTGTGGTTAAAAAGTATATATAATAATTTTTTATTTTTAAGAAAATTACTAATTGTTTCACTAGATAAAACCCTTACTGGGTTGGGATCCAACCCTTGGTTGGGATAATGCAGAGACCTTTAAAGCTGCACTGAAACTGCAATTTGGACCTTCAACCTGTTGGCCACCACTGAAATCTATTATATGGAGAGAAATCCTGGAATGTTTTCCTCAAAAACCTTGATTTCTTTGCAGCTGAACAGAGAAAGACATGAACATCTTGGATGACATGGGGGTGAGTAAATTATCAAGACCATCACAACCTACTTCACATCATTAAATGACATAAATGTCAAAATATTACGTGTTTCGGTGATCGAAGGCTCAAGTTGTGAATTATAATTTTTTTTTAACCATTTTTTTTTCTCCCATTAAATGTTTCTATATAAATTCAATTTAGACAGCCAGTCCACAAGTCATCTTACCAGCCCATTACTGCTGTAACATCATGAACAAATATACAGACACCAGCTGTTCTGTGCATAAAAATGTTTCAAAAAGGTGGTGATTTCATATGAATTCATACAATGTGAATTTTACAAATGTATGATTTTTATTAAAAAGCACTAAAGCCCACCTAACCTAACCGTCACTGGGGCGTCAGCAGAAAACATACGAAAACATACAAGTGAGATTCTACAAATTCATACACATAAACTAGTTATGAATTGGCATGAGACTGTATTGTTGTTTCCCATACTGAACTATGAAGTTCTACACAAGACGACAAATAAAGCTTCATTAACTTCCAGTTGTATTATTGTTCCACAAACAATAAATATCATGGGAACTTAGCTAGTAAATAAGACGTGGCATCTTAAAAACCATCATGATTTCTTTTCGCAGAGAAAATAATCCAACATCTAGCAGTCATCTAATTGAATAAGTGAATATGTCTGGAGATGGGAGGGAAATTAGAGCTATTAGCTTTAATTAATCACCTCAAACTATCAGTGAGATGGTTATCTGGCACAATGTACAGACGGTCAGCTCATACTAGCAATCTATTCCATCTTCATTTTGCTCAGTGGGCGTCTGCTTCAATTAGCTTGTTTACATGCTGGAAAGCCTGTGAAATATGATAAATCGTACCGTAATAGCACAGGTGTCCAAACCACATGTTCTATCCTTTCAATGTAGACCTTGTTAACAAAGTGTGTGCTTGAACAGGGCAAAAAAAAAAAAGTGAATTGCTGAATCAGAATCACACAAATCAATTCACTAAAACACACCGAACTGTTTCATGGAAATAAATGATTTAAAAAAAAAAAAAAAAAACTTTAATAACTAAAGTTCAAATCAAAGGCACCACTGAAAAATCAAGTCACGATACAAGAAGCCAACTAATTTTGCCTTATTTCTTGCGAATATTTTGGATATATCGCCTTAAAAATTTCTGAACATCTTGATGGTCCATCTCCAGTTGGCATTCCAGAGTATAAAAAGCAGACTGAATCTGTTGGCTCAGTGTTGATGGGTTAGTAAGGCCTGATGTTGGTTTATTTCATGCCACAGCTGCTCTCTTTGGCTCATCTTCCCCTTGGCCCAGTGTAAAGAGGGAATTGTTGGAAAATACGCAGAACCTGGTGCACAATTAGCCGCTAATGGATTGATTCCTCTAAAACACGCATCTCCTGTGGGATTGGGCCAGATTAGGGCCATGCGCTCCAGAGCTGGAATCAGTTGGACAGAGCGTAGAGAAAGGCATGCAAGGGTTTGGACAGCAGTGGCCTAAATGCTGACAGGATGCCTGTGGGCACTGGAACAGGTGAAGCAGAGGCGAGGGGCTAGACTTTTAGAAAGGCATTTAATGAGCTCATCTTAGTCCCACTGCATTCTAAATGACTCTGCAGTGGGTTCATACTTTAGATGATCAAGACACTCTTAGAATAATTCATTTGCAGTCAGAAACCAACATCTTGCAGACTCACTGCTAACCAATCATTTCCTGAAAGGATTTTATTCTTAACCTTTCTAAACTAAATTGTAAAAAATGACCATTTCCTGTCACTTTGCTCAGTCTTTGACAAGACACATGGAAAATAAACTCATGCCAGCTCAGTTATGACACGGCACAAATATGAAATGTGAAAAGAAAAGGCGAGAGTAAAGGCAGAGCAGTTAACGCTCCATCAACTGCTGGCAGCACAGATGGTTTCACTGACAAACTGATGTGAAAATTACACCAATCACTCATCACTGCAGTATTTAAAGTGCTGAAAGATGCAAAATATGCACGTCACTTTCCTCGCTGATTGGTCAAATGTGAGCTAATGATAACCCTGACCTGACGCAAAAACTTCTGTGCAGGTCAGGGTCACAGAAAAGTTATAAATCACTGGCAACAGCGAATCCCTTGCGTAACAATATGGAGTAACATCAAACCTGACACTGCAGAAAAAACTGTAAAATGTCACTGAAGGACAGAATAAATCAATAAGCCACTCAAGGTCATGTGTTACAGCCAATTTTACCATGGTTAAAGGATTAGTTCTATCCAGAAATAAAATTTCCTGATAATTTACTTACCAAGATGTTCATGTCTTCTTGTCTTCAGTCAAAAAGAAATGAAGGTTTCGGAGGAAGACATTACAGAATTTTTCTCCATATAGTGGACTTCAGTGGGGATTAATGGGTTGAAGGTCCGAACTGTTTTAGTGCAGCTTAAAAGGGCTCTACACGATCCCAGACAAGCAATAAGGGTCTTATGTAGCGAAACAAGTAATTTTCTAAAAAAAATATTTACATTTATATATTTTTTAACCACACATGCTTATCTTGTACTAGCTCCACTTCACACAGTACGTAATCATGTTAGAAAGGTCACATGTGACCAGAGGTTGCATTAACTGAAAACTGTCTGTCATTGACGGAATTTTTGCATCGGTGAAGGAAAAATCTGAAGGCCGTTCATCACTTTGACAGATTACACTAGGGTGATCTATTGTAACTTGTAACTGTAATTCCCACCCTGTCCAGCTGGTGGCGAGTGTGGTCCAGTGTAGCAGCAGAGCACTGGATCCAGAATAAAAACGAAACTGTCACAAATCTTTTGCTATGCGTTTGATTATGCACAGGCAAGTACACAGAAGCTACAGCGATCTATCACGCCACATTAAAGAGCATGAAAACAGTATTTATTGCTTGAATTTTCTAATGAAACGGACAGAATTTGAAATCTGAGATTTTGTTTCATATCAAAAGTTTTTTTTGCGATTTAGTGGATGGAGGGCGCACTATGTACTGTTCATTCATCAACCAAAAACAAACAGCATAGACCAAACGATCGACTAGGATTTACGAATCGATATTGGCTCATAAAAATGAGAATATATTAAAAACGCTGGCACTACGGGGTGTGGTGTTGAACATGAAAAGTTACGCAGTCTCATCTGTTCACCTGTTCTTTTAAACATAAATGCATAAGCCTATATCCTCATGTAGGTTCATAATTAAAAATGAAAATGTGAACAACAATAAAAGCAATTAAATGTGTTATGAAAATTAAAATATGAAAATGAAAATGCATTTGACATAGGCACAAGTACCGACCCACTGTTTACAAAGCGAACATGCAGAGAAAGTCAAAAGGCCCTCACAAAAAAACAAAAAAAAGTAAAACAACCATGTCGGATGATTTTGAAGCTGGAGGAGAAAATGAGATTTTTCACCCAACCCTACCTTTCTGAACCGAAATACACAGACGAAGAACTAACCATTCCAACGTGATTACATAACGAGTGAGGTCGAGCTAGTGCAAGATGAGCATTTGTGATTAAAAAGTATATAAATTTTCATTTTTTTAATAAAACGACCAATCATTTCGCTAGATACAGTAAGGATTTCTCTAGGATTGTGTAGAGCGCTTGAAACTGGCACTGAAACTGCAATTTGGACCTTCAACCTGTTGATCCACATTAAAGTCCACTATATGGAGAAAAATCCTGTAATGTTTTCCACAAAAAATCGTAATTGTTTTTTCGACTAAAGAAAGAAAGACATGAACATCTTGGATGACATGGGGGTGAGTAAATTATCAGGAAATTTTATTCTGGAAGTGAGCTAATCGAATACATGAATACAACATGTCTTTAAAACGTGTATCCTGTTTGTATCCTGGAGCTGATCTAGGATCAGATTTGTCCCATAACACTGCTGATCTAATTCAATACATGCTAAAGAGACTCAGCTGATCAGAAACCAGGATGCATATGTAAATACAAATGAGTGTTTTCAGCACCTCCACTTCCCTCTGAGGTGTGATATCAGTACCATGGTAACGGTGGCTTGAACACATCCGCTGTTATCACCCTTGCCAATGCGGCAGAGCGCGACGCCTCCCTGAACTTTCTGTGCATTAGAAACAGAGACTGACCTGTGCCATTACTAAACTGCCCCCTAACATTAGTTAATGTATTAACTAACAATGAACAATCCATTTATTACAACATTTATTAATTTTTGTTAATCTTAGTTAATAAAAAGAGTCCTTCGTCGTTTCTTCATGTTAGTTCACAGTGCATTAACTAATGTTTACAAACACAACCAATAATGCATTAGTAAATGTTGAAATTAATATGAACTAAAATGAATAAAAGCTGTAGAAGTATATATGTATCATATATATATATATATATATATATATATATATATATATATATATATATATATATATTCAATCTAGTTAGATAATAAAATAAGAAAAAGTTGAGTCTTTTTTTCTGGTGCTTTTTTTTTTTTTTCTGACTGTTCATCACCCGTCACATAACTTTGTTTGCCGTGTCGCTTACCCAATGAAGTCAACAGCAACAAGTCAATGCATCAAAAATGTTTAGAAACATCCAGCTCAGTTATTCGTTCCTTTACAGTTCTGCCAAGAAATGTAATAAAAAAAAAACTGAATTATGTGTGGTTCTGAAAAATGTCAAAAGAGGCAGGCACCTGATAACTGAAAAAGGTTTTGGCAAAGGGCCTCAAGTATGAATCAGTCTTACACAAATTTAATTAGGAGCAAAGGCAACAAAAGCTGAGTTGACAAAGTGCCAGGATGCACATTTACTGAAGTGTATCACAGATACGGGGACACGGCTCAATGGGACCGGTTCTGATCCTACAGCCCAAAGCAGAGATTACGGAGAGAGACAGCTAGCGATAGAGAGAGAGAGAGAGAGAGAGAGAGAGAGAGGGGATAAGAACAGAAAACCACACAGACAAAGGCCAATGAGGCCACACTGTAAAGCAACGCTGATAGTTACATCTAAATTTGGCAAAGGTCAGATCTTGTCTGACTGAATCCAAATTCAAATGCAACATAATTAGAATACTTAAAGGGATAGTTTACCCAAAATGAAAATCATGTCATTAATTACTCACCCTCTTGCCGTTCCACAGCCGTAAGACCTTCGTAATTAAGATATTTTTGATGAAATCCAAGAGCTTTCTGACCCTGCATAGACAGCAACACAACTACAACGTTCAAGGCCCAGAAAGATAGTAAGGACATTTTTTAATTATCCATGTAACGTCAGTGGTTCAACCATAATGTTATGAAGCTATGAGAATACTTTTGCGCTGACGCAGGAGCCGGCATTCCTTTTATATATTTCTTGAGCAGCAAATCAGCATATTAGAATAATTTCTGAAGCATCATGTGAGACTGAAGACTGGAGTAATAATTCATTTTTGGTTTTCATCCCAGTATGTCCAGAAATTTTGGTTTAGCCAAGAATTTGCGTATCACTACCTAAGACTTAACCGAGTGTAAACAGATTGGATGAATCTGGATATGTGTCAAAATATTGGATGTGTGCTGTGAAAATGTAGTGAGTGAGATAGACAGTGAGACAGAGAAACAAATACAGAGAGAAAGGCAGAGAAAGCAAAACACAGAGTTCACAAACAGACAGATCTCTCATCAGACCCAATCTGTCAGTCACACTCCAGTGGAGGCAGATGCTGTGAAGGTGCTGACAGATGTCGTTCTCATTGGTGAACTCCAGTAACGTCCAGCACAGTCATCAGGGCCACCAAGAACAAGACCAAACTCATGAACTTGCATTCAACAGGAATAAAAATACACCACATTCTAGATAGTCTGCCTGAGAGAATTACAGGTAAAGATATAACAAGACTTGAACTGAGCCTCCAATACTAAAAGTGAATCTTTCAGGTGATGTGACACAACATGACCAAGGGAACCATCACATCCACACCATCAGCTCTTTCAGAATTGTCTAGAGTTTCGCTCTTTCATGCATCACAGACGTTCTGTTTTTGACAAGCTTAAAAGTGCCTTTGGTGATATACAGAGAGAATATCCGTCATCAGATACACTGGAGAACACAAAAGACGGCAACTCCTGACAGAGCCGACGTCAGTTCTCCCCAACAGCTTTTACATCAGCTCACCTCCTCCATCGCGCCTTTTGTTCTCTGCCTCAACCAAAATAACTTCATTCATGTATTCCTCATTATTAAACAACAAAATGAACGTGTCTGTCTCAAGAAACCTGGCTTGGAGTCCCTCCAAATCTCTCTCTCTCTCTCTGTGTCTCTCTCTGGGGATCCAGGCGACGGAAAAAGCTCAAAAAGTTCACTGCGGTAAGTATGGATTCAGAATGCGTCTTGGAACAGGACACTGCGTCTCTATGTACAGAGAAATATGCAGCAAGGAAGTAAACAGACAAGCTGTTGTGAATATCGTTAGCACATTACATTATATAAAAGCATATCCATAATCATACCACCAGGGGCATCGCTAGACATAATGGCATTTGTGGCTTAGCCAATTAGAGCCATAGTGTAATATAAAACTACCCTGTAAAAAAAAATTCTGTAAAATTTACGGTAAAAACAAACGTTTTACATTTCATGGTTTTCACTTAAATTTACGGGTAAATACCGTAATTTCATTAACTGATATAACGTTAATATACCAACCTAGTGAAGCACTGAAATCTGTTTTGTACCTTTGTAATAGGTCATCCAATCTGATAACCACCAAAAGTAAGTAGTGATGAGAAAGTCACATGATAAACCAAAGCTTACCACAAACAGCTTTTAAATATTAACATATATAGGTGCACAGTATCATTCACACAAACACTAAACAGCATCATGGTAACACACATGAAACTGAAATAATGCAATAAACATTAATTTAACAACATTAGATGTAACATACAACCCTAATGTACAAAACAGCTAAGAAAAAATAAGAAAAAATAGTTATTTCAACAAAAACAATTTAACAATTTAAAAAAAAAAAAAAATGTAACACAGGGAATTCTGGAAATGTCAATTTACAGCTATTCATTGTACAGTCTTTTACCGTTAAATTCACAGTAATTTTTTACAGTTTACATGTTTGTCTGATTTTTAAATGCTGGCTATTAAAGGGATAGTTCACCTAAAATTGAAAATTACCCCATGATTTACTCACCCTTAAGCCATCCCAGGTGTATATGACTTTCTTTTTTTAGGTGAATACAATTAGAGTTATATTTAAAAATGCCTTGACTCTTTCAAGCTTTATAATGCCAGTGAATGGGTTTTGAGATTTTGAAGCATGATAAAGTGCATCCATCCATCAAAAAAGTGCTCCGGGGGGGTTGATAAAGGCCTTCTGAAGGCCTTTAGGACGTAGGCGTAGCGGAAGCACAGAGAGAGCAAAACAAAACACCAGTCATTAATTAGAAGTAAAAAATGAGGATTTGTAAAGAAAAATGTTGAAGGATTTCAATATAAGCCAAGAGGAGACTGGTTTTCCTTAGTTGTAAACAAAACTTGGCTCTCCAAAGACTCTCACCAGAGCTTATGCTACGTCTACGTCGTACGTCATCCACTGGAACATCATTCTCTTGTGAGCGCACGTACAGCAGTTAGCGGAAGCTAAAGATTAGAGTTCATAAAGGTTTAAATATGGGAATTGTTCTTACACAAACACATCGATTCGCTTCAGAAGGCTTTTATAAACCCCTCGGAGCCATGTGGAGTACTTTTTATGATGGATTGATGCACTTTATTGGACTTCAAAATCTTAACACCCATTCACTGCCATTATAAAGCTTGGAAGAGACAGGAAATGTTTAAATATAATTCTGATTGTATTCGTCTGAAAGAAGAAAGTCATATACACCTAGGATGGCTTGAGGGTAAGTAAATCATGGGGTAATTTTCCCTATCCCTATAAACCTTATCAAGGTTTGCTAGAAACGTTTACCTTAAAAAAGATACATAATTAAAATTAAAATTTCAGAGAAATCTTTACTTTCTGAGATGTTTTTATAGATCTTCTTCAGTTTAATAAAAAATAATGTATAAAATATTTTTTTAATATATACATTTTTTTTTTTTTTTTAATTCTCACGACAATACATGTCAGTATAATTCCAAGAAAACTATGTTGGTCAGCAAGTTTTAGGTTTCAGGCTTTGGCTTTATGTAAATTAAATGTTGATTCCATTGCTGCTGACGTGACATTCATTAGTGTGCAACTTGTTTCAGCTGTGTATGACATAATGCAACACCGGTCCTTTGTAAGGGCGGCTATAGAAGGTTAACAACGAAAAGACCAACTGCTAATTGTCTTCCAAGCACTGTAACAAGCCTACACACAACAATCAACATCATATACAGACAGCTATCATTTAGAAGCATAGCACCGAAGACAACAGCTTGTCTTTAATTAGCAGTAACACACATACTGGACACTGAAAGATGCCACTGAACTGGGCCTAAATGTGGATCTGGCACTGTGATAATGACAGTATGGAACAGTGTGTACAGACACTTTATATAAAGTTGAGCTGTGGAAAAAAAAGTGTCAACTATGCGAGAAAAAAAAAAAAAAAATTCGCAGCACCACACACACACATCAAAGACTGAAGAAGAAATTGTTGAATAAAGTTGTTAATTTTGTTTTCTTTGCCCACAAAAAGTATTCTTGTAGCTTCATAAAATTAGGGTTGAACCACTGATGTCACATAATTTATTTTAATGATGTCCTTACTACCTCTCTGGGCTTTGAACGTGTCAGTTGCGTTGCTATCTATGCAGGGTCAGAAAGTTCTCGGATTTCATCAAAAATATCTTAATTTGTGTTCCGAAAATGAACTAAGGTCTTACGGGTTTGGAACAACATGAGGGTGAGTAATTAATGACAAAATTGTCATTTTTGTGTAAACTATCCCTTTAAAACAAGATAAATTTCCTTGAAAAGGAAAACTGCAAAATATATTAAGACCTTTAAGTAAATTAAATCTCAAGTTTATGTTAGTTAGGTCCATGCATAAATCAACAAATTTGTCAACTAGTTATGAAAAACAAACCAATTAAATTAAAGATAGAAATAGAAGAAGAGATTCTCTGAATAAGCCTTATCCTGTTTATGGATTATATCTTTACTAGGAAACCATACAAACATAAATACCTCACACATAACACTTCCAATACACACATATACGCTTCCACACACTAAAGTTTAAATACGCCATAGAGAGTGGCCTGTTTCCCTGCTTTGAGTTAATTAATGCTCCCTGAACCTGCAATGTAAGCAAGTCAAACAGCCACTTAGTCTGCGTTCCTTTCTGCAAACTCTTTTCGAAATGACTCCGCACAAGAATTCCCATGTAGGCAAAAGGCTTTAACGAGGAACACCTCGGACAGCTGACGCACCATTCGGAAGCACCTCGTGCATGTTTAAGCAGCCAGCCAATGGCAGGATGGGTCACCGCCCCTCACCTACCTGATACATGTATGTGCTAAAGTAGATCCCATTGTGTAGTTGGATCTTCGGAGAGGTGAGGTTCATCTCGCAAGAATCATATCAGAACCTGGTTTGGATCTGCGAGCCCCCCGCAGCGAGGAGAGAAGGGGAGGGTGGAAACCAAGAGAGAGAGAGACAGAGAGAGAACAGAACTCTGTCTCTAAATCCCTGATGGATGACAGTAAGCTAGAGAATAAATTAAAGTCTTCGATGCCGGCTCTGCTTAGCAGACAGCGGCGCACAACTCTGCGGACTGAGACCCACATGGAAACGAGAGAAGAAGACTAAGAGAGAGAGACATGGAGGGGGGTGAGTAAATAGGGGTAGGAGAGAGAGTGGAGCAGGAAAAAAGGATGCTACACAGTGCAAACGGAGAGGGAAATAGAGCGAGGGACAGGATAGAGATGTGTCGGAGGAGAGAGGCAACAAAGAATGAAGACGGGAGGGAAACAAACAGAGAGTTTTGATAGAGCGTTTACTGCTTACATGGACACAGAGAGAGATCAAAACCTGGCCTCCCGTCACTGACATCGAAATCTTGTAATGGCTTCATCAAAACATTCTTATGGAGGGGCTACTCTACTCTAATCTGACCAGCACTGGTGTCGACTGACATGGTTTTATTTGGAGTTGGAGTCTTTTACAAAATGTTTTAAATGCTGTCAAAGTAAAAAAAAAAAAAATGTATTTAGATCATTTAGAGTTGCTACTATAATATCATACTATATAATAGTTTAATAATAATAGCTAGATAATTATAACTTAGGATGAATTTGATCTTATTCAATTTTTTATTCCGCTCCCAAAAGGTCAGAAATGCACAAAATAACCAACTGTTTTTTGATAACTCTAACTTACCATGAATTTGATCTTATGAATATTTATATTTTATTCTGCTTATATTCTCCAGAAATCCAGAGGATAAGCACAATTATCTTATTCTACTGACAGCCATTTTTATTATTTATTTTTATTTATTTTTACAATAAATTTTACAATCTATCCATCCATCTATAATAAAAATTATTATTTTGGATATTTAATATTCATTGAATTATATTTTTCCAAAAAAAGATTTAAATTTGTGTTATAGACAGACACACAGACAGACAGACCGTTCAACAGAATAGATAAATAGATCGATCAATAGATAAATAGGTAAATAGACAGACAGACAGAACAGAACAACAGGCAGACAGACAGACAGACAGATAGATAGATAGATAGATAGATAGACAGACAGACAGACAGACAGACAGACAGAACAGATAGATAGATGGATAGACAGACAGACAGACAGACAGATAGACAGATTTGAATAATCTGCTTTACCTTTTACATTGTCAATGTTTTATGTAACTCTGTAAAAAAGTTTTCTTAAAGGGTTAGTTCACCCAAAAATTTAAATTAGTCCATTATTTACTCACCCTCCAGGCATCCTAGGTGTATATGACTTCCTTCCTTCAGACAAATGCAATCAGAGTTATATTAAAAATGATCCTGGCTCTCCCAAGCTGGCAATGGGTGGGTGTTTCTCTTCAACAGTCCAAAACAAGTCCAATAAAGTGCTTCCATCCATAATAAAAAGTGCCTCACACAGCTCCAAGGCATGAATAAAAACCTCCTGTAGCAAATCAATGCATTTTTGCAGGAAAAATATTCATATTTAAAAAATAATCACTTTAATCTAGCATGCGTCAATTGGTCGTACATGGAAGCAGCTCTGGGCGGATGAGGTATGATGTCAGCGTTGCACATGCACCGGTGAGAAGTGACAAACGCGCCGTGGAGAAACCAAACCAAAACAACGGTCATGAATTAGAAGTACAAAATGAGGATTTGTAAAGAAAAATGTCAGAGGATTTCGATATAAACTAAGAGGAGACTCGTTTTTCTTTGCTAAAGTAAGGAAACTTTGCATTCTTTGCTACTGTAAACAAACGTTGGTTTTTCCGAGACTCACAGGCACATGCGCACCGCCGATATCCCACGTCATCTGCCCGGAGCTGCTTCCATGTACGACCAGTTGGCGGAAGCTAGATTAAAGTGATTATTATGTTTCAAATATAGAAATTTTTCTTACAAAAACACATCGATTCACTACAGGAGGCCTTTATTCACCCCTCGGAGCTGTGTGAGCCACTTTTTCATTATGGATGGATGCACTTTATTGGACTTGTTTTCGACTGTTGAAGAGAAACACCCGCCCATTGCCATGACAGAACTCGAGAGAGCAAGGATAATTTTAATATAACTCTGATTGCATTCATCTGAAAGAAGGAAGTCATATACACTTTGGATGCCCAGAGGGTAAGTAAATAATGGGCTAATTTTCATTTTTGGGTGAACCTTTTTAATGAGATCTCACTTAATATTTCTCTCACACAGTATAAATTAGACAGAAAGAGACTGAGTGAGCAACATATAACATGACCAACCCTAGCTTGTTTTGTTTTTCATGTGACATTTAGGGGCAGGTAAATCTGACATGAATGACACCACAATAATAGATCAGGGAGCAATAGAGTAATGACTCACTCAAATATGACCTAGGTCATGTCCTGAAGCCACTCCCCCTCTCTCTCTCGCTCCCTCCGTTTTCGAATCAAAATCTCTCTCCCTAACTCTTAGAATGTGTCAAGTGCATGAAGCTGTCCAGTATCAGACGTGATACGTGGATCTGTGATGAATCAAGCCTCGAGCCAAATCAATTAACACAAAATTGCTTTCATAAAAACCTCAAATGACATTAGGCAGTAGTTCTATAGCAAGATATATACTTGCACTGATATACAAGCCAATAATATAGCAACTTGTCTGCAAACAAAAACAGAAGCTGCTATAAAGGGAAGGGGATTAGCATCATATTCTTCTGTTTCTGGGTTAGACATACAGGCACTGTTCAGCTCACAACACACAGCTCAAAGGCTTTTTTGAGTAAATGTGACAGTAAAATGGTCCTCCCAAAAGCTTTACCCAGAAAAAGTTTCCAAGAAGCAGAAGAAAAAAACCTTAACCATGTCCCAAGGCACAGAGAAGATGTGAATGGATATTGAAGCAGAGCTCTGCAGAAAAAAAGCCCTTCATCTTTATTTGTGTGCGTGTCATTTCCACTTTTTCTACTGTTTTTCTTCCCACTGTCATGTCTTAAACCACACTATTCCACCCAACAGACATAGTACTAGAATTCCACATTGTGTAGTTGCTTAGCGTTTTGAAATTAAAAGAAACCGGATGTTTAAGGAAAAGCAGTAGAAGATCCTCTAGTCCAGACTTGCGTGTGCTGAAAGGCTAAACTGATCTGGGAGAAGTGTGTTTGGTTAGAGAGAAGATGAAGAGTGACAGACGTCTGCTGGGACCATGTGGGGACATGATTAGGCTAAGAGACATGCTGTGGAGGAGACTGGATGAGAGGGAAGAAAAACAGGAAGTGGAACTGCAAAACAAAACACCCAATGGGATGCACAAGCACTGGGTATCACAGGCGCCTGACACTGGAGAATCCCACATGTGGCTGTTAATGGCTGGAATAAAGGAAAGCACAAAGATTTTAATCAGGGCGGTACAAGAACGTGCACTTAGAACCAGATCAATGGAGGAAAGCCAAAGTAGTTCCAGTGGAAACGAGGGTATCCCAGCCCAGCCTCAACAGTTAAAACAATAGGGAGATCAATATCAAAAACCAAATTATCTGGGCTAAGCAGATAATTTGCTATGCAAACTATAAATTCTAAAATTCCGGCCAATACCAAAACGCTGATAATTATTTTTGTATTATGACTATGATTTAAAGGGATAGTTCACCCATAAATGAAAATTCTGTCATTAATTACTCTCCCTCATGTCATTCCAAACCCATCTTCAGAACACAAATTAAGATATTTTTGATGAAATCCGAGAGCTTTCTTAACCTACATAGACAGCAATGCAACTGACACGTTCAAGGCCCAGAAAGGCAGTAAGGAGATAAAATAAGTTAAAATAGTCCATGTGACGTCAGTGGTTCAAAATTAATTTTATGAAGCTATGAGAATACTTTTTGTGTGCAAAGAAAACAAAAATAACAACTACATTCAACAATTTCTTCTCTTACATGTCAGTCTCCAACGCGCGTTCAAGAGAGTAACACGACATTCTGATGTAGAACCTGTACATAAAACAATCGTAAAAATGTCGGAAGATTTCGACAGCGAGGACGACTTTAAATTTTTTGCCAAGCCTGACTTATTTGAATCAGAATATACAGATGATGAACAGCAGCACATTAACGCGTGTCGAAGACTGATTCAGAAGAGAAGAAAGTGTTGAATAAAGTAGCGCTGTCACTAACGATTATTTTGGTAATCGAGTAATCTGTCGATTATTCTGCCGATTAATAGAGTAATCTGATAATTATAATTATTTGTTTTGTAGACCTAAGTGAACAACAGCCTAAAAATGACATAAATGCATATAATAGTGATGAGGCAATAAAAATTATTAGAATTAAAGTAAAGTATCAAAATCAAGTAAGCATATGGTTTTACTGAACAAAACTATTAAAAAAAAAACAATGTTTTACAAACAATAGAGCCAATGTACATTATGCATTATAACAAATGACTGCAGAGGGCAACAACGGCCTGGTGATTGTTTTTACATGGTACAGCGCAATCTCTCTCTCTATCTCCTTATCATGGGGTCGCCACAGTGGAGTGATCCACAAAGCCGATCTGGCACATGTTTTTTTTTCCCCGGATGCCCTTCCTGCCGCAACCCAGCCCTGAGAGTGCACTAACTCGTGCAACCCTAGTGCTGGGACACACTCACTTATTCACACACACACACGATGTTACAGCGCAATCTAGTCCTTGTTTATTATTGACTCAAAATTGAATTCATATTAATCTTTAATATTTGGCCATTTCTTTACGACAGAAATGTTGCAGCCACTGTAATTTCTTGAATATGTGGACATCAAAATGTGTAAACTCAGAGTGAGGGTTTGAGCTTCTATTTTGAAATTGCGATTAACAGTTAGCATATTGAGAAAGATACTGATATATTCTCCTGTGTTTGCATAGGCTTATAAATGATTTACCTTACAAATCTGATGAAATGGCGCACATTGCGTTCCCAGATGAGCGTTATAATAAACTCACAACAACAACATGCAGAGTTTGAGATGCTCAATACATGTGAATGATAACAGTTTGTGTAGCATCTTTTACTGTGAACGGAGCTGCTCTGAGATGCACAAATGTAATCTACACGCATGTAAATAATTAAAGCGCATATATTAAACTTGCATTGCATACATTTAATTGAATCGTACCATTTGTGAATTCTTAATAGCATTATCCGTTATAATTTTTAAATGGGTTTAATATATGGAATACGCCACTTCCAGTATTTTGCCGATTACTCGACACAAGCAAAATGCAATCGAGGATTTTTTTAAATCGAATACTCTAATAGAATCAGGAATCGTTGTAGTCCTAGAATTAAGTCATTATTTTAGTTCTTTGTGCAAAAAAAAGTATTCTCATAGCTTTATAATATTATGCAGGGTCAGAAAGCTCTTGTATTTCATCAAAAATATCATAACTTGTGTTCCGAAGATGAATGAAGGTCTTCTGGGTTTGGAACGACATGAGGGTGAGTAAACACAGAATTTTAATTTTTGGGTAAACTATCTATTTAAAATCTCTGGTTTGATTAATTAAAAACCACAGATTCAGATCAAAAATGCAAGTACCATTAAGTGTCTGCCTGATTTACCAAATTGAAAGTGCAATGAGTAAATAAATAAATAAATACATAAATGTTTTTGTAAAAGTTCACAAATAGTGATACACTCACAAAATGACAGTACAGTCAATCAGGATGCAGGATGACATTAAAACTAGTTCAAACAATTTCAAACAATTGTAAAAAAGTCAAGATCACAGCACAAGCGGCGTTATGAAAGGGAAAAATCTCATCTAAAATGTTGTTTTAGTTCAACCGAAAACTAATTACCAACCTTACATCCTCTGAACGTCCTGGCTGGTTGAGTCAGTTCAAACACGCTGCACTTAAATGCAGTTGTCAAGGAAACAGTAACAAATCTATGCCAAGTTAGAATCTGGTTCTGAGAAAAGGAGATTGCAGGAGAGCAGCACTACAGTCTCTATTAAAAAACCACACAAATGAACATACCAAGCTAAATGAGCAGCTTTATCCTAAACTTCTTACGGGAGCTCTAGAAAGTCACTGAAGCAATAATTGAGCTTGAATAAGAACACTTAACCAGCATAGCTTTTAGTGAAGCAACTTATCTAATGAGAAATAACAACAGCATGTTTGGGCTGGAGGCCAGACTGGGCCAATGCTGGAGGGCTCTGGCACGAACAGCACAGTAATGCATCAGTAAAACAGATTGCTGTCATTGGACACTCAAAGGCAACGGGTGAGAGGAGAATATCACCACAACCTCACTTTGAAAAGCAGTGAAGTAAAAGTTCAGACATGAAAAATGAAAATCTCCCCTCAGGTCTTGCCTGTCCCCTACAGCCACCGTTGGAGACCTGCTCCATCATTTGTAATGAGACTAGGCCCCCTTGTGACTAGGAGGTGTAAGTGCTGACCTAGAGGGGACCGTTACTGACTACACTTCCCATGATGCTCTAAACAGACTGAGAGCAGATGAAATTCCAATAGACACCCTTAAAAAACATGACAAAATTTCAGTTATGCGATTTTTAGTCCAATGTTTATTGGTGTTTTGATGTCTTTATATTTATATGCTTCCCCCAAGCTTTCCTGTAGCAAATGACACTCTTCCTAAAATAATTAGCTTATTTATGATTCAGCTGTAATGTTATAAAGCCACAAGATGACAAAGATTGACACTAAAGAGAAGAAACTGTTGAATAAAGTTATTTTTGTTTTCTTTGCACACAAAAAGTATTCTCATAGCTTTATAAAATTAGGGTGAACCACTGACGTCACATGGACTATTTTAACGTTGTCCTTACTACCTTTCTGGGCCTTGAATGAGTCAGTTGCATTGCTGTCTATACAGGGTCAGAAAGCTCTTGGATTTCACCAAAAATATCGTAATTTGTGTTCAGAAGATGAGCGAAGTTCTTATGGGTTTTTAGACAGATGATGAAAACACAAAGCTCTATGACAAGGACAAAATAACTGCCATTTTATAAATAGTCCTATTAAGCGCTTTAGTTGCATAAACATTGGTGAGAATCCCATCACTACTTCTGTCTTGACAACGTAAGGTGAAAAAAGAGACACATTTCTGATAAGAAGACAGGGTTTCCCACAAGGCAGCATGATGTCAAGCAGCTCCAGCAAAAGCTTTCTCTCATCTATTCCCACCCTTTCTCATCTCTTTTACCCCTCACCACGTATCTTTCTTTCCTGTGGCTTTTCTTAAAGCACCTCTCCAGATAATCTCCTTATGCTGGACTCGGTGACTGCATGACCAGGGAGCCATTTTACAGCTCAGCACGGTTCTCAAGGAACATACTGTACATGCACATGCACGTTAACGCCTAGTTGCCTGTGTCAGCACAAAAACGGAGACTCAGCTGCATATAAAACTCACAGGCACACAATAACTGCAGCCACACCCTGAGGTGGCTTTGGTCAAGTCAATTCACCTGAGAGAAAAAAAAAAAAAAAACATTTATCCTTGGGATTTCAGGGACTGCTCAAGCTTCATATCTTCTCATAGAGTACAATTTCTGTGCGTCACGTCTGTCAGAAAAGATGCTGGTTAACCTGATGCTGAGTTACAGCTCCCATCCATCATTGTGAAATGGCATAAGCAAACCATTAATCACTCGTAGTCTGTAGTGCAGAGAACAGGATGTGAGTGAGTTATTTAATTTTAGCATGAGAAGGTTATTGGGTGTCCATGATGTTATAAAGAGGTCCTATTATGCTCTTTTACAAAGTCTTGATTTTGTTTTGGGGGTGTACTAGAACATGCTCTCACGCTTGGTAGATTGAAAAACACATTATTTTACACATAATTTACATTATTACAACACCTTTCTCCCTAGCCTGGCACAAATGGCTCGATTAGTTCCAGGTTTGATAAAGGCCCGCCTTCCAAAAAACAAAATGTGTTGTGATTGGTTAGCTGTCCCAGTGCGTTGTGATTGGCGAACAGCTTATACGTGTTTCAGTACTGCCACGCCCCTTGCCAAAACAGCAAGTTCCGTCTGCTCCGTTATAGTTAATGGTATATTAAAGTATAGTTGACGCTACTGTAGTGTTGGGTCCTATCGTCAGGGGTCCTATTATGCTCTTTTACAAAGTCTTGATTTTGTTTTGGGGGTGTACTTGAATATGCTCTCATGCTTGGTGGTTCGTTTTTTTTTTGTTTTGTTTTTTTACATAATTTACATTATTACAATATCTTTCTCCCCAGCCTGGCACAAATGGGCTGGAGCACTTTTTATTATGGATGGATGCACTTTATTGGACTTGTTTTGGACTGATGAAGAGAAACACCCGCCTATGCCGTTCTAAAGCTTGGGAGTGCCAGGATATTTTTTTAATATAACTCCGATTGCATTCGCGTGAAAGAAGGATGCCATACACACCTAGGATGCATGGAAGTTGAGAAAATAATACACTACAGTAGTGTTGGGTCCTATCGTCAGCCTGCAACATATATTATTGTGTTAATTTATTTAATTATTTACATACTGAATTTCATTGCCCGAAACCAGCGCCAGCATAAGGCTAAAAGCAGCCTAATGTTTATAATATGACTTAATTTGTATTTTACATGACAATTAAAATATTGTTTCAAATATTTGTACAATAAAAAATATTGTAATTATTAATTATAATGCTTACATTTCTTTAGTTATTCAAAAAGCAGCTACAGAAAACAGGCAAAGAACATTAACATTATCAAAGAGCCTAGCCTAGACTAATGCAAGTTTATGCATTTTAAAAAACACTTGCGTTACAAGTGAAGCTATCTACACTGCATGATAAATAAATCTCTTACCACACACTGCACATGTCTGTGGCGCATTACAGCTCTGACGCAGCCACCGAAGCTGATCACCACTCTAGTCACTCTATGCTTGTGTTTACACTAGCCGCGCATCGGCATGTGTTCTGACCCCCTATACTGCACACGTTTGCGGCACGTTACAGCTCTGACTCTACTCAATGCTTGTGTCTATACCAGCTGCCCCGCGGCTCGCTGAAGCATCCCAGAAGTGGCTCTCCGTGCTGCATCGCTAAAGTTAGGTTAATACCCCCCACCTCGTCCCTATACCACCCCCCAACTATTCGAATTTCCGTAGGCGGGATTTATTTTAATGATATTCTAATGGGCCGCGTTGTGGCATCATAACACCCGGAAAACAACACTGTAGTCCAAAGGAGCCGTTCGTTGTAGTTCTTGAAAAGGGATTTTAAAAAAAAAAAAAACTAAATATCTCCCTTTGGAGTGGACTTTGTGATTTGTAACTTTGTAGATCTTTTTTATGCCCAAACAGGCACACCACACACTGACTAAAATTCAAAAAGTTAAAAAGCATAATAGGACCCCTAAACCTAAGGACAACCCAAATTCTAAAATGTTCCTAAATTAGTTTTTTTTATTGCAATTTATTTGTAAATGTGTGTTAAAAAATAATTGTTCAATAATGAAAAACAAAAATTTATTAAATTAGAAAACTGCAGACATTAAATATACATTTAAAAAAAAAAAAAGTATATTTGCCAACCAAAATGTATATTTAACATCTGAATTTTCAGCAGCCATTATTCAAAAATAAATTTATATTCAATTAGAAAAATTTTTCTTTTTTTACTTGTAGTCTTAGACTTTAAAATAAAGGTACTGTATATATCAGCACAAAAAAAAAAAAAAAAAAAAAGATTGCCCACCAAAATGTATATCTGACAAAGCTGAATTTTCAGCAGCCATTACTTCAAAAATAAAATTCTATTCATTTAGAAAAATTTGTATTTTTTTACTTGTAGTTTTAGACTTTATAGTTAAGATATTGTAGATATCAGCACTAAAAAATAAATAATAATAATGATATACAGTACTTGCCCACCAAAATATATATTTGACAAAGCTGAATTTTTAGCGGCCATTACTCCAAAATTAAAATTCTATTCAATTAGAAAAATAGTTTTTTTTTTTTTCTTGTAGTCTTAGACTTTACAATAAATATACTGTAGATTTCAGCACTAAAAAAAATATATTTGCCCACCAAAATGTATATTTGACAAAGCTGAATTTGCAGCAGCCATTACTCCAAAAATAAAATTCTTTTCAATTAGAAAAATAGGGGTTTTTTGTAACCCTCTGGGGTCTGAGGGTGTTTTGGGGCCCTGGAGAAGTTTTGACATGCCCTAACATTTGTGCTTTTTTCAGTATCTTAAAAGACATACTAATGGCTAAAGTTGTAGTCTTTGACTTTACAATTAAGATACTGTAGATATCAGCACTAAAAATAATAATAATAATAATAATGATACAAAAATGTATATTTGCCCACAAAAAAATGTATATTTGAAAAAGCTGAATTTTCAGCAGACATTACTCCAAAACAAAGATTCTATTCAATTAGAGAAATTGTTGTATTTTTTTATTTGTAGTCTTAGACTTAACAATAAAGATACAGTAGATATCAGCACAAAAAGGTTTAAAAGTTTCTTCACAAAAAGCTTTAAAAGGTTTTTCACAGCGATGCCACAGAAGAACCATTTTTGGTTCCACAAAGAACCATTCAGTCAAAGGTTCTTTGAAGAACCATCTCTTTCTTATCTTTTTATAATCTGAAGAACCTTCTTTTGCCACAAAGAACCTTTTGTGAAACAGAAATGTTCTTCGAATGTTAAAGGTTCTTTATGGAACAAATAAGACAAAAAAGGTTCTTCTATGGCATCGTGAAGCACCTTTGCTTTTAAGAGTATATAGCCATTACTCCCCCTAAAAAATTTTTGTTTGTTTGTTTGTTTATTTATTGATTTATTTTTTGTACTTGTAATCTTACACTTCACAATACATATTAGATATCAGCACTAAACATGAAGATAAAAAAAAGTATATTTGCCAGCCACTAACACAAATATGCCTATGCTCTCACATATAACACATAAACACATTTCCACACAATGAACTACATAAGTCAAAACGGCTCAGACACATCCAAGCAAATGGCATATTCCCTCCTATCCAGTTGTCGTATGCAATTATCACAAGAGTCGGTTCAACCGTCTCTTTGCTGTCATGCCATCATGTGCATCTCCTTCTGCGCACCTTCTCTCTTTCTTTGACTCTTACATCCACCCAGCAGTTTCTACACATGCTGCCTTCTCTTCCACATGCATACTATGTCATCTGTTAAAAATGCCTTTCAAGTACATGGCCAAGCCATTAAAGCTCTCAAGGGTGTGCGAATGTGTGTTTTCCTTTCCTTCTCCAAATCTTTTTTGTGTGTTTCCAAAGCCAAATAGTAAAATTGCCTTTTTCAAAGCCTCAATCATTGAAAAGCCAACAACAATGCTGGAGAAGCTATCAATAGACAAGATAACAGCACAAAACAGCCCTTCCATTTCAAGAGCTTGTCCACATTTGTGACAATCTCTGAGCGCAGGAATGCATGTGAAATTCCCATTTATGCTTTTTGAGATCTGTTAATGTTAAACATTCTTCCCATTGAAAGGATCACATGGAATTTGTAACTCCACAGATTTCCACACAAACTGTCATTTACAAAACTCTAATTTTCTACAAAACTCTAATTTTCTGTCTCTTGTGTTTTCTGTGAAATCATTCTAATGATTAGTTTTGAAGGTTGAGTCGTGCTGCTTAATATTTTCGTGGAATTCAATGGAAACACTGGCCATTTATTGGTTATTTTTATTGTTTTTTTGAAATAGTATCATCCCATCTGAGTCAAACTGACTCAAAATATCCCATTTTACAATTCCGCACATTTTCCCTCAAAACGTGCACAGATTCCATGTGGATCTGCCTGGTGATAATTGTTCCCATTGATACAGCTTTTCATATGTCACTCCAAATAACATTTTATTACCCAGACGCTCAATTTCATTAGTAAATCAGATTTTAATATCACTGAACGCTCTCTCCAATGTAATCTGTGAGTGCTATTAGTGAACAGCCTCCGCTGTGTAATCTGATACAGGACATGATCTGATACCTGCATCGCATTTATCAAGAGGAGAAAGGAGGGGGAAGAGCTGAAACAGGAGGAAGGGCAAGAGAAAGGAAGCTCACTCAAGTGAGAGTGGTTAAAGACTGACACATTTCACAGTATGTATAGTATGCATGGTCAGACTGATGTCTTTATATAGGCATGTTTATGGAAGTGAATGCTGGGACATAAAGAAGAGGTCAAGTCCACAGCTACTCACATCCTCCCAGGGGCACCGCAAGAACGTGTATGCGTTTGTGTGAATGTCTATGCTGCGATGAAACCTTACACCCTGTTATGGGATTTGAATGGAAGAGGAAGGAGAAGGTCATGTGGCAGGAAGCTAGGGTGGCGCTGCGACCTTACTCTTGACCTTTCTCTTGTCTGCACATCACACTTTTTCTCATTAATATTATATAGATGCTAACACATCTCATTGTAAATATTCTTGAGTGTCAGGTCATTTTAATAGGGACCTTTGCATGATTGACATCTTTTAAAAAAAATGTTCTGTTTCTTTAAATGTGCTACTCGCTTTGATGTTTTATTTAATGGAATGACATTATAAGATTGAGAAACCCAAATTTGATTCCCTTATTACCAAGGCCTGCTAGATAGTCTATGTCCAAACTTTGGAGTATGCTGCTTTCAACTAAATGTCAACCTTTGTTGAAAACAAGCTGCATGACCATTATCAGTCGCACTTGCCCTCTTCATAATAACTGGACTGCTTAAAGTTGGTATGCAATTAAAATTGCAATTGTCTTTTCTCATATATTGTGACGTTTATGTAAGTGAAATGGCCTATCAAATGGTGGAAAACTGTAGGGTGGGTCTTTTTTGGTATTTTGTCTATTGTGAATTGACTGGATTGTTGTTGATATTTGATCAGATGGCTGCTAATTGTCTGACAGGTTGCTGGACAGGAAGAATTGCTAAATTGCAAACGTCATCAGATGCGTCATTGTAAGAGGGAGAAGATATTAAGGCGTACATCGGACGCAAAATTCACTTTTACATGGTGTTTGCATTAGTGGTGTCAACTGACTAAAAAAAAAAAAAATTAACCCCCCTTTTTTTAAAAAATGAATTGCGATTATACTTTTATATTGCAATGATCTCACATCCAATCTTCAAATTAATGTAGAAACAATATAAAGAAAGTATATTTTTAATATTTGTTTAATGCCATCTTTTTTAATAAGTATCACTGATACCAACTGATGTCTCTATGATTTTTCCCCCTAATATCTAATTCTAATTTAAGCGAACTGAAAACACATAATCTTCACATAAACCCATTATACTAAATGTCATAAAGCTACCTGTGCCCTTCTTCAAGAAAATATATCCTAATTTAATAAAGTTATCAGACACTTAATTCTAAATTAAATAAAGATAAAGCTTTTTTGATTAACAGACATCACAGCAGCTGGTTATCAGGATATTTTGGTTGCTGTTACTTTGAAAAGCTGCCGCTGCTGAACTTGACGTTGATCTGACACTGATTTAAATGTGACTCATAAATAATAAGTAATTACATGCACAGTTTTAAGGCAGCTTTAACCGCCTTTTTGTACCTTTATGACTTAACTGATGACACAACTATGACATTACATACTCGTAGTTTCCTTTGGGTTTGAATATGATACAACGCTTTAATATAGCCTAATACAGCACGCGCTGGCACATTTGTGTGTGCACTTGAAGAGCACCTGTATAACGGCTGACAGGACAGGAAGATTCGTTTTTACTGACATATGGCCTGACAAAAGTCTCCCATTTGATGTGCTCGTAAAGACGATCCGCGTCTAAATAAACGCAGTTCTTTAGCAGTTGTGAGTAGTGTTGTCACGATACCAAAATTTTGACTTTGATACGATACCTTACTAAAATATCACGATACTACTACTGAACTGATACTATGAAAAAACATAGAACAACAGGAAAAGTAATCGAATAATAGATGATCCAAATAGAGATCAGTTATTTATTTATTTTTTTTTTAAAGCAGGGATGAAATGCTTTGTTTTAGTAGATAAAATAACTATGATCTTAGATCTTAGATCATTGTTATTTTATCTATTAAAACAAAGCATTTCATCCCCCCTTTAAAAAAAAAATAAAAATTAATAAAATGATAATAATCACATGCCAGTGCCACTACACAGGATTATGGTGAACAACTACTGAGCCTACAGTTATGTAGAAATCTTTGCTATATTGGTAAGTTAGCTTAAAGGATAAAGCCAAATCTAGTAATTTTATTTCACAACAACAATTTATATCATGACAGTGTCATTTTTTGTTATTTTATCTTTGTTATTAATAACAAACTAAAGGACAACTACAATAAAACAAAGACACAAATGAAATAAAGAGGGCCCTATGAAATATGTTTTATTTTTTCCTAAATTCCATTTTAATTTTTCTAGACTCTATTTAATGGTTACATTAAAAAACAGTATTTATCAAAAAGCATGTCTAATTAATTTAAATCATGAAACTTGCAGAATTTAACAGCAATTTATTAAAAATTTAACAAAAATTACATGTTACAAGGCCCTATGAAATACATTTTATCATTTTCCTCAAATTCAGTTTTGTTTCTGAATCTCTGTTTTCCATTGATTTTCTGGATTCTATTTTAATTGTTTCATTACATTTTAATAAGCAAAAACATGTCTAATGAATTTATAAAGGATAATTAGATTTGATAAAGAATTAATTTATTATAGGCTATTTATTTCTTTTTTTTTAGAAATACTGTGCTGTGCATTTACAATTTTCTGGTAAATAAATTTTGGTAAATATTTTTCTGGTAAATATTCCTTAAACATTGTTTTAATAATATTTGTATTAGTAGTAGTAGTATCTTCACATTAAGTAATATATTCATATATTTCTGACTGTCAAGTTAAACCAAAATTTTATTTTGACGGGTTGCTGTGAAGACCTTAAAGTAACGGTACTAGTAAAATGCAGAATTGTACCGTTTTTAAAAGCAGGGTATCACGATACTTTTTAAGAACCGGTATATTGTGCAACACCAGTTGTGAGTGGGATGGCCAAACCTAGCCCCGCCTCTGTGTTAATTGCGTTAAATATTTTTAACGCGTTAAATTAAAAAATAAATTAATCGCCTGCGTTAATGCATTAATTTTGACACCACTAGTTTGCATATAATGTATCTTAGCAGAGTGTGGACTCAACCACCATACAATGACAAATATCCATTAACTCTTTTTTTTTTTTTAAATCCCCAAAATACTTAAACAGTCTCAATTATCAAGCCGTTTTGATTTTTCTGAGCAGTATGATGTCACACTGCTCAGGCCCCACCCACAACCACTGATGGAATGTTAGCATATTTGTTTTTGACGGTAAAGCATCACTAAACGCACAAAAGTGGAAGAGAGGGGCGAGGTGAGCAGAGCTCATTAGCATTTAAAGAGACATGCATACACATTAGCATTTAAAGAGACATGCATACACAACCATTGAGGAATTTTAACCAAAGAATGTTGCAGACATTTCACTCTAAAGAATCATACCAACTTATGGAAAATGATGTCCCCTTGAGGCATCTTGATGTCCCCTTTTAATGTTTTTGCTACATAATTATATTATATATATAATATAATTATATAATTATATAATTATATAATATATATCAGTCAGAACATGCTTGGTAAACTCTGTATTGATTTATTTGGATCTGTCCACTGCCTACAATTAATAATAAACTTTTGAACTTGAGCTTGCAGAATATTATTCAATCTGTATTTTCCTGGTTTATTGCCTAGTTCAGCTCAGTTCAGTTAGCTGGAAAGGCCCAATCTACTAGATCTCTTAGCAGTGTTATCCACTGCATGGATTCTCATATCACCGCTAAGCTGATGATACTGTGCATCCCATTTCCTTCCCCTACATTCTCTGAGGCGGTCTTGGCATGCCTTCCTGACATATTGACCTGGATGACTACTCATCACCTCACGATTATCCTTGACAAGACCAAGCTCCTCTACCTCCCAGCCACTACCTCCCCCTCTCACACTCTTTCCGTCTTGGTTAAAAGTAATTCAGTCATCACCTCCATTAAACCCCAGGAGACATCCTAGATGACCGAGTGTCCTTTCTAGGACATTACAGCACCAGCATGGTCCTGCTCATCCGCGGCTATGCTCTCAGTCCAAATACTAGTCCTGTGCAGTCCTACACTTCATCACCAACTTATCTGTAACACGTCACTCCAAAACTCCACCAAAGTGCCTACACTGGACACAAGTAGCATGGCATGACAACAACATGACAAAAGTCAATGGACTCCATTATAATCAGTGATTCTGACGACACTGGATGCAGACCGATGCGACAGTAAACTGATGCTCTGTTCTATTTATGACACTTGTGCTACTTCTGACATGAACAACTAATGGGCTGGCAACAGCAGCTCAAGCTATTGCAATGTGGTGGCATAGACAGGGTCAATGTAGCTATTCAACTATATTTTCTATTTTCTTTTCTTCTTTTTTTTCTTTACACCCAAAGCCATATAATAGCTTGTGAGACAAAAAAAAAAAAAAAAAAAAAAAACTTAAAGTTGAAGTTTCAATTTATTTATAGAGCACATTTAAAAACAGCCACAAGACTGAACAAAGTGCTGTACAAAAAGATCAAATAAAGATATAAACACTTAAAGACAAACTACAGACAGAAAAACCACAATAAAATAACAGGCCATGCAGAACAGATACGTTTTTAAAAGAGACTTAAAGAGATAGTTCACCCAAAAATAAAAATTCTGTCATTAATTACTCACCCTCATGTCGTTCCAAACCCATAAGACCTACTGATGTCCTTACTACCTTTCTGGACCTTGAACTTGTCAGTTGTCTCGGATTTCAATAAAAATATTTTAATTTGTGTTCTGAAGATGAACAAAGGTCTTACGGGTTTCAAACAACATGAGGGTGAGTAATTGATGACAGAATTTTCATTTCTGGGTGAACTATCCCTTTAAATTGTCTCTCCCCACAAGTTCTTGCATCACTCAAACTGAAAGTGAGAGACAGACAGAAAGCAGAATTTAGAAAGAAAGAAAGAAAGAAAGAAAGAAAGAAAAAAAAAGAAAGAAAAAGAAAGAAAGAGTGAAAGGTAGAACTAGCAAAAAAAGCAAAAGAGCAAAAAAGAGAAGGAGAGCAGGAAAAAAAATAGATGGAAAAACAGACAGACAAATGGAAGTACATAGATAGATAGACAGATAGATAGATAGATAGATAGATAGATAGATAGATAGATAGATAGATAGATAGATAGATAGATAGATAGATATTTTGGGAACTATCACTTTAAGCACTTGACTAATGGTAAATGCAGATAATAATGCATGTGCTTGAATGGGGTTCATTTATTTCAGTGACTGTGGCGTCCTACTCATTGAGTCAGACATATTTTTTGTAGGCCATTAGAACACAGAAAGCTCTATCATTTTTCAAAGAAATGACTTCATTAAAACCCATATCATTTTTCTAACATCAATAAAAAGCAGTTATGTTGATGCTGCAGAATATTAATGGCCCTCTTGCTAACTGTAACTTGTGAGGTAAAAGAGCCGGGAATAAAATCACTGGCCATAACGGTCTGGCTATTTCCTGTTTCACAGCGTCCGTCATACCTCAGTCTATTTGATTTAACGGCATTCACGCCGGACAGGCTTTAGACAACAGCGCTAACCTGTGAGGAGCTTCAGTTCCCCAGCCGGAAGAGAAAAATCACATTTCATAAATAAATCAGACGCGCTCCCCGAGAGGGAGAGAGCTACAGCCGTGCTGCTGAGATCCGCCACGGCCACCCAGAGACATCTGAGACATATGACTTCAGAGCTGTATTTAAAGCACTCTGCAGCTCTCTGTGTGTCTGTCCAATGAGAGAGAAGGAGGCTGGGGGAGGCGGATGAAGAAGTCTGGGTGTGAGTGAAGAGATGGGGGAGAGAATATGAGCATAATGAATTTGCATGCATGTATTTCTGCTTTCACGACAGCATATTTGAACATGTGAACTTGTGCAAAGTGATCCTATAAGCCCTTACACTGTTACAGGACCGTTCTGGAGGACAGCCAAGCGGTGCAGCTGGGACTCTTGAGAAGTTCTCCATTTAAGACAAGTGATGAGTTATGTGACCTTGAGGGCTATCTAGTCAAAACACCCTTCATTATAGATGGACAGTATTTACAAGTAAAAAAAAAAAATTGAAAATAGCAAATAATAATAATAAAATATATTAATATTAATAAATATATAAATATAATATACATTATATTACAATTAAATAAAGATTACAAACAGGGATACACTGATATTAAAATCATGGCTAAAAAATTATAGCTGATAACCGATAAAAAATTATGGCTGATAACTGATAAATGGTCAAAGTTACCTTTTTCTCTAGATAAATGTGATATAAAACCGTAAAAAGTAAATTTAGGTGAGTGATGTAATGATAAAATGAGAGAATGATAGATAAAATGATAATAGATATGAAAGAATGAAATGATGATAGAGATGATAGAACAATCGATAGATAGAATGGTAGAACAAATGATAGTTGAATAGATGGATGGATAGATGAGTAGATCAAAAAATAGGAAAGGAAAGGACGTGACGTGTGGCCAAGTATGGTGACCCATACTCGGAATTTGTGCTCTGCATTTAACCCATCCAAGTGCACACAGTAGTGAATAGTGAACAAACACGCACATACACACTGTGAACACACACCCGAGCAGTGGGCAGCCATGTTGCTATCGCTGCCGCGCCCGGGGAGCAGTTGGGGGTTTGGTGCCTTGCTCAAGGGACTCACCTCAGTCGTGGTATTCACTTCACCCACCTTCAATCCCTGCCAGACCTGGGACTCGAGCCCACAACCTTTCGGTTACAAGCCCAACTACCTAACCCCTAACCATTAGGCCACGGCTGCCCCAGATAGAACAGAACGACAGATAGAACGACAAAACGATAGGACGATAGATAGAGTGATAGATAGATGAACAACAGAATGATAGAATGATAGATGATTATCGATAGATAGATAGATAGATAGATAGATAGATAGATAGATAGATAGACAGAACAATAGAATGATTGAACGATAGATAGATAGATAGATTAAGATGAAGATATTAAGCAGACAGTGAACTAAAACTCTAATGACTAGTTCACATGCAGTTGCAAAGTTACTTGCTGTTAGTAGAATGCCTAAAGTGGACTATCAAAATAAAGTGTTACCAGATAGATAGATAGATAGATAGATAGATAGATAGATAGATAGATACATAGACAGATAGATACATAGAACGATAGGATGATAGAACAATCGAAAAATAGAATGATTGAACGATAGACAGAATGATCGATAGAACGAACGATAGATAGATAGATAGATAGATAGATAGATAAAGAGATAGATAAAACGATAGATAGAATGATAGAATGATTGACCAACAGATAGATAGATAGATAGATAGATAGATAGATAGATAGATAGATAGATAGATAGATAGATAGATAGATGAACAATAGCATGATAGAACAACAGATAGAATGATAGATAGAATGATTGAATGACTGAACGATAGACAGAATGATCAAATGAACGAACGAACGAAAGATAGATAGATAGATAGATAGATAGATAGATAGATAGATACATAGACAGATAGATACATAGAACGATAGGACGATAGAACAATCGAAAAATAGAATGATAGAACGATAGACAGAATGATCGATAGAACGAACGATAGATAGAAAGATAGATAGATAGATAGATAGATAGATAGATAGATAGATAGATAAAGAGATAGATAAAACGATAGATAGAATGATAGAATGATTGACCAACAGATAGATAGATAGATAGATAGATAGATAGATAGATAGATAGATAGATGAACAATAGAATGATAGAACGACAGCTATAGATAGATAGATAGATAGACAGATGAACAATAGCATGATAGAACGACAGATAGAATGATAGATAGAATGATTGAATGACTGAACGATAGACAGAATGATCAAATGAACGAACGAACGAACGAAAGATAGATAGATAGATAGATAGATACATAGATAGATACATAGAACGATAGGACGATAGAACAATCGAAAAATAGAATAATAGAACGATCGATAGAACGAACGATAGATAGATAGATAGATAGATAGATAGATAGATAGATAGATAGATAGATAGACAGATAGATAAAGAGATAGATAAAACGATAGATAGAATGACAGACTGATTGAACAACAGATAGATAGATAGACAGATAGATAGATAGACAGATAGATAGATGAACAATAGAATGATAGAATGATAGAACGACAGCTATAGATAGATAGATAGATAGATGAACAATAGCATGATAGAACGACAGATAGAATGATAGATAGAATGATTGAATGACTGAACGATAGACAGAATGATCAAACGAACGAACGAACGAAAGATAGATAGATAGATTAAGATGAAGATATTAAGCAGCCAGTCTACTAACACTCTAATTACTAGTTGACATGCAGTTGCAAAGTTACTTGCTGTTAGTAGAATGTCTAAAGTGGACTATCAAAATAAAGTGTTACAAGATAGATAGATGAACAAAAGAATGATAGAATGATAGAATAGAACGATCGATAGAATGATTGAACAATTTTTTGTTGCATTTAAATACAAAAGTTGGTGAAATGTTTCATGTGTCAGTACTTTTTGAACATTTCCAGCACATTTTGACTGTGATAATACTGATAACCATGGTAATTTAGGTCACTATAATCATGATAAGAAATTTTTTTATATCGTTACATCCCTAAAACTAATACAAATTAAAAAACAAAATACATTAAAAACTTATTCAAAATGTATAATAAATACCTGAATAAATCATATAATAGTATGTAAGAAATACTAAAATAACACTAATTTAGGCATCACAAGACTATATTACACAGTATAATATCCAATATCAATATCAATCAATAAGACCAGGAATGTGCATTTAAAAAGTAAACATGGACAATTAGGTTTTCATTTCCTGTTCACTTTAACCAAAATGGGAAATCTGAGAGCAGTAAATTCAAAACAATATTTAATATGCAAATGCCATCCTTGAGGAATTAAAAATTATGACATAAAGAACTGTTAACATCTCTCCACTACAGAACAGATATGGACATTCCTTTGAATTTCATCTTTAAGTCATACATTTGCGCTTCTTTCAGTTCAAGGTCTTAACCGAGGCATCTGGATGGTATTTTTGGCCCAGGATTGGTGTAGCTCGTGATACTGACAGCACAGCCCATGAGCACAGCTCTAGCGCCTCTGCACTCACTCCATGAATAATGAAGAGACACAGTACTCAGCCAGACTGTGGATTAGCATTAGTATGATGTAATGCTTCTGGAGCGGTGTAGCGAATTTTTTTTTTTTTTTTTTTTTACTATGTACCACATTGTCTTTATCTCTCAAGGCTTTAAGAAAAATTTCCCTCTGTCGGCCCCAAACTGGACCAGTTTACTTTCCAAATTCCCAGCATAAATATCGTAAACTGGAGCTACAAAAGTCATTTTTGGAATATCAATGAGTGACAACTTCAAATATCACCTGATGAGGTGGCAAAATGTAATCTAACAACTCTCTCCTCTATGTGCGAGCAAGACCACACCGAGATACAGTACAGAGGTGTGGTCGGAGCACATGTCAACCCCGTGTCACCCCCTACTGGACTGGCATGGCACTGCAGTTGGCAGACAGTGTTGTTTCTTTGTGTCTGAAACTAGAGACACCACACCCCACTCATGCACGACCGACTATATCAGTCTGGACAGGACAGCTATAAAAACAGAACTGATCCAGTACCCATATAGGATGGTGAAAAAACTAATCCCACTTAAAGAACGGGTGTTATATAATACTCACAAATTGCATCCTACAAGTGCAGTATGCCTAATTGAATGAAGGATCCAAAAAAGATTGTCCCTTATTTGCTTTTTCCAGTTTGTATGTAAATGTATAATTGCACCTCAGGCTAACTGGGTTAAAATGGCACATTTATAAACACAGCGCGTACATAACACATGAGACGCACTCTTTGGCATTAGCTGTAAAAAGCTTTAAGGAAAATGTCTTACAGTATAAATAATCACGCTTTGAATAATTCATGAGTCCCTCCAAGTTTAAGCATTTAATTTAGGAAGTGTGAATCAAACATTTCACGGATCTTTAACTACATTCTTCCACAGGATTCATATTTTATGTGCAATTCACTTCAACCATGTCCCAAAAATGCACTCAGAATTTGGCTGAGGATCAAGACGCAGACAATGGCACAAAGAGAATGATGTAATTCGCTCTGCCCATATAATGCAAAACAGCCTTAAAACTTGACATTCATGCATAGAAAATAAGTGTTGCACCTTCTATCAAAAATACAAATTATTTTATTTAGTCACCTTTATGTTTAGTTCATCCAAAATTGAAAATTGTGTCATTAATTACTCACCCTCATGTCGTTCCAAACCCGTAAGACCTTTGTTCGACTTCGCTACACAAATTAAGATATTTTTGATGAAATCCAACAGCTTTCTGATCCTTAGATCAGAAAATACTTAGACAGCAACACGACTGACACATTCAAGACCCAGGAAGGTAGTAAGGACATCAATAAAATAGTGACAATAAATGTGACATTAGTGGTTCAACCGTAGTGTTATGAAGCTACGAGAATACTTTTTTTGGACAAAGAAAACAAAAATCACTACTTTATTTAACAATTTCTCCTTTTTCATGTCAGTCTTCGACAAACGTTCACAAGAGTACCACGACGCATGCTGACGCAGGAGCCAGTATTCTGATGGCGTAAGACAAAGGTCTTACGGTTTCGGAAACGACATGGAGGTGAGTAATAAATGACAAAAAACACATTTAAAATGCATTTAAGCATTCAAATCTTAGATGTTACCTAAGATCCTTCTATTATCTTTTGAAACCAACAATAATGTTTAAAATATATAAAATTATCATGCATTGGGTACTTTCAGTTGGGAGGTGGCTGTCCCGAACCCTAACCCTTAAATTTCAACTTATGAAAATGATAATGAAATATTTTTTTTATTTTTTTTCCATTGTTGTTTTTAAAAGTATCTTTTGAAGTTGAAATTTATTTCAAATTTATTTTATATTTTCTGTGTGTGTTTTAGTCCATTGGCTGAGACTGATTTTAACTACACCCCTACATTTATGATCATGAAATATTGATATGTCCCTCTCTCTCATAGCTAGAAGGTGTGAGTAGACAGGCCCCATTATTTTGAGGTAAATGTGTTCAAACGTCTGAAAAATCTGTGTGTAACTTAACTACCAAACCAAAAGGAAATTTACTACCAAACATCTCTTTTCTGCAATTAAGCACACTTTTTTTGGGAGTTATTCCATAACGTTTAGTTTTTATATGTGTACAACTGTTCAGAACTGTGCTAGCTAACTTTGAGCTAAATTCAAAAGTATCAAAATTGTCACTACCGAAACATTTGACGGCATTTCAGTAGTGACACACGACCAAAATATGTCATCATTTTTTGGGTAGTAACAAAAGGGAACACATAATCCTTTATTTGGAGGGAAACAAAACAACATTTTAGTACAGTCATGCAATTTTTTTGTATTTTAGTATGTTTTAGTAGTGTTTTAGTATGCAAAATTCTGTAATGTGATGTGGTCGCAACTTTTTGCCTTTTACAAAGAAAAATGGGATTCAAAATACAAATCTCATAAATTACACTTGAAATATTGTTAAAAATGTAATCATTATTAATCATTAAATTAGTAATCATTAGTAATCATTAAAAATGTGCATAAAAAAAGCAAAAAAAATAATAATAATAATATTGTAGATGTAAGTAAAATCAAGTAATAGGTCAATATAACCCTTCTAAATAAATTATTATTACTGTGTTTTATTGGTGACAAATTTGGGGAGTGGACAAATATTCCAAAACTTTCTGAAAATGCAATAGGAGAATTAACTGCACAATTACTAGAAATGTGTACCTTGCATATACAATTTTTTGGAAAAAGGTAGTTTTTTTTTTTTCAAGACGTTTCCAACTCTGACTTTGGACCAATTCTGTAGAATGGCCCATATATTACTACTCTAAGGTACTCTTTCTGAAGAATTAATATTCTGCTCTTGTTAAACAATATCACTTCACAGTGACCAGCTTCAATGTTCCAAAATGGACAAAAATGCTACAAAATATCTTAAGAGTACTTCATATGGCTCAAACACTACATTGCAATTCTTCCAAATGCATATGACAGCTTTGTGTAACAAACAGACTGACGTTTTACTTGTTACTCGAGTTTGCACTTATGTACGGATCTAAAAATCTTGTCAAGATTGATTAATGACTTAAATTTTGATCTGTTCCTCACGCAGAATTATTATACAGCTTCAAATGACATGAAATACGGTGCTATGTTGTATGGACTACTTTGATGACACATTTGTTCTTCTTTTTTGGTATTTTATAGTCTTTTTTTGGAGTTTGACAGCCCCTAGATGTAAAATATGAAACATTTGAAGTGTAAGTAAATATTGACGGATTTTTTCCTTTTCTGTCTATACCTGATTGCATTTTTCTGACATGTGAAATGTTCATGGTCAATATTAGCATGAGACAAACCCATCAAAGGTAAAATCTGGTGAGGTTGTTTCCTCGTGTGTGCATCTGTGAAAGGAAGTCACTGACTGTTTGCACCTCTTGGGGTAGATGGGAGATGTAAAGTTGACTTCAGCTGCCACAACGTCTCGCTGTTTCCAAGGAGACGGTTTTTCAGGGCCCCTGGACACGAGCCATTTGAAAAAACAAGGAAAGAGCGAGACAAATGTGCAGAGAGCAAAGAGGCAGGGCACGATTTACCAAATATGACATCTGAATGGTAAAACGGTCAGCATACCTAACCAATATACACAGAGTCATGCTATACCGGTCGTGTTTACATACTGTGTACGCTTAAATAGACGAGCCTCTCTTTGTCGCGAGCTTTAAATAGCCCATAAGGGCAGTGCTCAACTGTTCCATCAAAACAATACAACGCTTTCCTCAAGAGAAAACATTAGACTATATATGTACCTCGCTATTTCAAAACCAACAACTGCTTCCAATTTTAATGACTCTTTACGCAGCCTACATTTGAATTCCCATCCAAAACCTCCTCCGAAAACGCCCCTGTCAGAGCAGTGCCGTCATCCTAACCTCCTGCACTATTTCCCAGAAGCAGCACGAATGACATGACCCTGTCATCGAGTCCCACTGAGCACCGATCCAGACAGCAACGGCCATTCCAGAACGGCCTGTGGTGCCACACATGCCCCTTTTCTTTTTAATTACAGCCCGTCCCTGTCTGGCACACCGATCAGCACACCCACTATCAGTTATACACAACAAGAGCCCATTACACCGACAATGGAGATTACTGTTGTGTGGTAAAGAACATTAGTCACAGAGATCTGGGGAAAGAGGGAAGGGAAGAGGAAGAGACAGAGCGAGAGCACTGACTGTATTTAACCGTTTAATTGGACAACGTGGAGGATTTAGAGCAGCATTTTTAGGCGGTGAACCACTTCAACGGTAAAACAAACTAGAGGGGAAACACTAACTACAAAAGAATTACCTTCACTTTATAAAGGCAGATTTTTGCTCCTAAGTGAAACCAGACAATTAACGGTGGTTTTATACTCTTTAATGGTCAGAACATAAAAAAAGATGTCATGTTTTTGAATTCTCTAACAGAAAACTTTATTTTATAAAATTTAAATTTAAATTTTAATAAAGTGTATACATTTAAAATTAATAAAATTAATTTAGTTTCTGCACATTCTAATGAGTAACACAGGTTTGTGTTGCCTGACTTTGATGAAGCTTAACTGGCTGAAACGTTAATATTATTACTTTTGTCCCTTAGAAATGCAAATTTGACAGTAGCTTGAGTTAAGATTTAAATTTCTCAAAAACTGTTGAATAAAGTCATTATTTTTGTTTTCTTTGCGCACAAAAAGTATTCTCGTAGCTTCATAAAATTATGGTTGAACCACTGATGCCACACTGACTATTTTATCGATGTCCTTACTACCTTTCTGGTCCTTAAACGTTGCTGTTTGTCAGTTATGTTGCTGTTTATGCAAGGTCAGAAAGCTCTCAAACTTCATCAAAAATATCTTAATTTGTGTTCTGAAGATGAGTCTTATGAGTTTGGAACAACATGAGGGTGAGTAATTAATCACAGAATTTTTATTTTTGGGTGAACTATCCCTTTAAAACACACACAGCACATACTCAAATCCTCAAACTAGAAGAATTTATTAACTTAAAAGATTTCTTCAAAAATACAGATTTGTTCATAACCAAAACACCACTTATCACTACTAATGTTAGCCATTGTGAGTTCAGGAGTAACTCCTATACTATACACACACATTGCATAATAGTTTAGGGGATTCACATCTACATTTGAATGCAGCTTTCACTCCCAAAACTTTGCAGTGTTTATGTGGGCTTTAAAGGGGTCATAAGAAATCAAATTTGACTTGATCTTTTGGCATATGGGGGATTTGGCAAGAGGATTTTGCACCATTAACACATCCTGCACGTTTCGTAGTTTAAAACCTCCTCCTCATTAAAAACAAAGCATTTATTTAATCAAGCTCCAAACGGCTCGTTTGGATCCGATGTGCCCGGGTGCTGTCATTTGCATAAACACCACCTCCAGAGCAAGACATCGATAAATGGTCATCTTCTCATCATAGGCCCCGCCCATTGGCGTTCAGTCACTCTGTGGCTGACTCCTGATTACATTGAATGTGAGTGTCACGTAGCGAACAAAAACAAATAGAAAATACAGCTGCAAGCAGCGATTACCGGGGTTCAAGTGCATTAAGGCAATTAAAGGGGTCATCGGATGGAAAACTCACTGTTACATGTTGTCTGAACATAAATGTGTGTTGGCAGTGTGTGTACACAACCACCCTATAATGATAAAAATCCACCCTATGGCATTTTTTAAATATTTATAAGTAATATCCCCTTTTTCAAATCAAGCTATTCTCAGCATCTTGTCTGTGACGTCACACCAACCAAGGCCGCTCCAAGATTGATTGACACGGCTGTCTTACCTTAGACCCGCCCTGAGTGAGCTGTAAACAGTCCGACAGCCATTGTTTTGACGCCGGTGCAGGGGAAGACAAAAATAGCTCCTAAGCGATCAAGGTGTTCTGTTGTTGGATGTAATAATGAACATAGCAGTCGTCATTTATTCCTGACATCAGAGCTGCTTAAGATGCAGAGGATTAACGTTACTTTTGTTTTTAAAAGAAAAAAATGAGCCCGGCGATCTACATAAATGCGTTTGTGTTCATGCAAATCATTTAAGATCTAGTTTCACATACAGCAGAAGTGAGTATAAGGGTTTTTTATGCATCTTAGCAACTAGCCTTTCCTAATAATGTGCTAGTTAGCAAGTCTCGCGGCTAAATGAGGCTGAAGTAAACAGTACTGCTCATCACCCCACAGAAGAGAGGGGCAGGGTGAGCAGAGCTCATTAGCATTTAAAGGCAAATGCAAAAAATAAATAAATAAATAAAAAATGGCTCGCTCTGAAAAGGGCTGATTTTGACAAGGTAAAAAGGGTGTTTTTTACACTACCACTGAGAAATTTTAACCAAAGTATGTTGTAAACTTCTCATTAAGACCCTAACGAATCATATCAACTTGTGGAAAATAGGTATCCGATGACCCCTTTAAGCATACATGAAAAAGGATAAGTAACAAGCCTGTAACCACCTAAATTAATGATTTAAAAAAAAAAAAGCTTTTTTGGCAAAACCAGGTAATTTACCATAGAAATATTATGTTTTTTAACATTTATGACTGTTATAGCGCCAGCTGTGGTCCAATCTCCTTAAAACTTGGCATGCTTGTTTAGAATCATCTTTCTCATGTGCTCACCAGTTTTCGTGAAATTTTGAGTTTTCCTTTAGGCTTTATAGGATTTTGGGTAAATGTGGACAGGCCCCTTTTCTAAATGACCCCATTATAGCCTCCCAAAGTGCAAATTTCAACATTTGTTTGATAATTATTGACCTAGAGAGTCCAGAGAATTGTACTTCTGTGTTTTTTTTTTCAGACTGAGCAAAAAACCTGGGACTAGTTTGCAAAAGTTGGTTTTTGACATCTTCACAATCGTTTAACAAACAATTTGATAGACAGCAGTGGTTCTAGAGGCAAAATTGTCTGGAATGAGGAGTGCTATCATACTATACAAATATTGCGCGTATGAGCAAAAAAATTGCACAATGTACAATCGTTTACGTCCTTGAAAAATGCGATAATGCCCCGTAGTGGCCGATTTCTTTTAAATTTCTCTCAGACCTTTGGGGCTGTGAGTCGAATAGGCCCGCCGAATTTCGTTCCAATCAGCCTCCGCTAACCTTGTCTAACAGAACGCGCATCCCAGAGCCTGTGCTACACAAGCTTTTGTGCTTAAAAAGTATACAAACATTTTTTTTTTCCGAAAAAAATGGCCGATTGTTTCGTTAGATTAGAACCTTCTTTCTCAGCTGGGATTGTTTAGAGCCCTTTGAAGCTGCATTTAAACTACATTTTGGAGGTTCAAAATTGGGGCACCAATGAAGTCTATTATATGGAGAAAAATCCTGAAATGCTTTCCTCAAAAAACATAATTTCTTCATGACTGAAGACAGAAAGACATATTGGATGACAAGGTAGTGAGTAAATTATTTGTGAATTGTTGTTCTGGAAGTGGAGTTCTCCTTTAATGCATAATCATTAACATTGACTTCCAAATGAGCATCAGTTAAAGTGATCTCAAACATGCCATGGTCTGCAGAAACCCATCCTGCCACACTTGCTCATAGTCGCTTTTAGCCTAGTCACCAGATGTTTTAAAAAAGACGCCGTCGAGAACGCCTGGAGCCGTATTAATCTTAAGATGGCTACCATGGAAACTGTTTGGCACTGCAAGGATCAGACGGTGATATATTTTATCACAAAAGAGCAAAGGTGGTTATGCCAGGCAGTCAATGGACCATGTTTATTCATACAGGCCAGACTAAAATTCCATATACTGTGTCTTTTTTTAAAATGTAAATGTAATAACTATCATCCATAATAGGCAAAAAGACACAGGCATATGTTTAGCTTGGAACAGGTCTATTTCAGTCTAAACTGTAGTGGTTACAAGACCACACAACACACACACACAAGTCACGTGAGTCTTATGAATGCCAATTAAGTCGGGCAATCTGAGCAGAAAAGAATGGCACAAATCAGAGGAATGCTTCAATTCCTCCCTGAGCCTTGCCAGTGTCTCTAGTTCACATGCCAGTGACCGCATTCAATCTGGAACAATTAAAGAGCTTTGCCCTGTGTGTATGTGTGTGAGAAAGTTAATATGTGGAAGTGACCTGATGCCTGTGTGTCTGCCCTGAAGATAAAGGACACCCTGATGCCTGTGCACACAAAAAGGAAAACATCGATTAACCCTGAGAGATCTAGAGAGAAGGCCAGAGAAAAATATGTGTAAAAGAGCTAAAGAAATACAAAAATGAGAAGAGTTCTTGTGTGACCATATGCAGGTATTGCTAACAGAGAGAGGAATTTCCTTTGACTTTTATGCAATAAATCTGAAGCTGTTGCCTGTGTCATGTTAGATATAAAAAAAAAAGAAAAAAGCAAACATGGAGATGACGAACATTCAAGCGCAAAGGAAAACAAAACACCAGTCACAAATCAGAAGTAGTTTAGGAGTTATGGTCTTTTATATACTTCTATACTTTTGATCTGTGTAGCGCTGTAGGGGGTGTGAGTACTACCATCCCTCCAAGTTTAAAGTCTCCACGACTTGCGGTTTGGTCTGCATGATCAGTTTTATGTGGAAATCGCTGATCGTGACTATTCTAACAATTACAATGGGGTTTCAGCGTTACGCGCTTGAACCCACAATTACAATCACTGTCGCTATCTTGTCTACACTGGATACAATAAACAGATGCACGTTGACGCGTTTGGTTTAAACAGCTTGTTCGCATCTTCGTACAGATTTCAGGAGGATCCCAGCGTAAGAAACAAGTGGATAGCTCATTTTTAATGGCATCCCGAGTCGTGTCAGATGTTGTTATGTAATCGAGGCACAGTGTCATGGAGAGTTCACAAAGAAACATTTGTTGAAAGATGAAGCGGTATTAGATCTGACTGCAGCTGCATCACAAACTGTAAGTAAATGATTTCACAATGCTTTGTCTGGAAATGACCATTTTATTTTGATCCTGTTGTCAAAACACCTGCATGCAATAGCAAGAGTTTGGGGCATTGATACTGTTTCCTGAAAACAAAACACCAGTCACAAATTAGAAGTACAAAACGAGAATTTGTAAAGGAAAATGTTGAAGGATTTCAATGAAAGCCAAGAGGAGACTTGTTTTCCTGTGCTGTAAACAAAACTTGGTTCTCGTGAGATTAGCATATTCTGTATTCTACGTCACCCGCTGGAACGCCACTCTCTCATGAACGCCGTACGTCAGTTAGCGGAAGCTAGAGATTACGGTTTATAATGTTTTAAATATGGATATTTTTCTTATACAAACGCATCAATTCACCTCAGAAGGCCTTAATTAACCCCTCAGAGCTGTGTGGAGTAGTTTTTATAATGGATGGATGCACTTTATTGGACTTCAAAATCTCAACAGCTATTCACTGCCATTATAAAGCTTGGAAGAGCCAAGACATTTTTTCCTATAACTCCCACTGTATTCGTCTGAAGGAAGAAAGTCATACTCAGGCCCAGAAAAAGTGGACAAGGCCTTTATATCTCATAGATGCTAACTATCAATAAAACAGCTTATTAATGATTGTTATGAAAATTACATTTCAGAGAATGTTTGAAGAGTGCTTTCCCACAGAGATCACAGTGAAACTATGAGAAGGAGGGGCCATGTTTGTGCCTCTATTAAAAGCAAAACATCTCAAGAGGTAGTTAAAAAAGAGTGCGGTGTGGTCGAGAAATACAGAACAGAGGCCCAGCGTCTCGGGTGACTGGGACACTGTGGAAAACAACATTGACATTCATGGCGGCAGGACAGGGAAATGGTCACATGAGGGGATTACTGTAAATATTCAAGGGCTAATATTCGTTATTAATGAAATGCACGCAGTTTTGTCACTTCCCGCCTTTTAATCTCCTTCATGGCTGTATTGTCCTTCCTCTCTCACATTAAGGACTGGAGCCAAGTGTTGAGATCTATATTGACCCACCAAAGCTGGACAGTGAATGAATGGGTTTGTATTGATCTTCTGGGCATGCCTGGAGGTCCAAAATAGCATACTGAAGGAGAAGACCCAAAATAAACATCTCATAAATGTTACATTTAAATATGGCTGAGCTTATAGCTCACGTCCTGCCAAGCGAGCAATGGAGGGGAAATGATTGTGTTAATTTTATTATTATTATTTTTTACTTAAGGGTAATTCCATATAAAAGTCAACCTTACCATGAAAAAATAAAGTTTATACCAAAGGTTTTTATTATACTGATAGCACATATGTCAACATTTGGTGGTTCAAATACCCATGTGAGGTCTCTCTTAAAGTTTTTAAAGCATATTTTTTTTTATTTTTAGTGGATGCTTATTCATAGCCTGGTAAGTGCTGGCTTGTCACATCCATGACAGTACATATTCCTCATAATAGACACATCAAAATTAAAATAAAGTAACAATTATATGTTCTGTGAAGAGCCATCACTTCTCTATTTGTTGGGTATTAATGCATCTGGTTTGTGCATTTTAATTCACAGAAATCCTACAAAGTATGTAGTCTCTTAAAAACGGTGTCCTTTTTTGTCACATCTATAACGCATGATTATTTCCCTTTTTTAACATAGAAAACTTGTGCATAGACTAATATTTTTCTGATGTTTAGACTCTATCAACAAGGGTTTATTAAAATATAAACAAATGGTTCGGTATATTGGTAACAGATACATTCTCTAAGCATTTATACGTCACATCTATAACGCAAAATGTTACATCCATAACGCTGGATTTGCCCAAAACTATTTATTTAATTTAAATCAAATTAATGCATTCAATTGATAACCCTAAAAATGCATTAAAATGCTTTCATATCTGTATGGAGGCAAATCTCTTTATAATGTCAAAACCAGAATGCAAAAAATGTAGTTTTTAGATTTATTGCAGCAAACTGAATTCCCAATACACATGACTTGGCCTGACTCAATGTTTACTGAGACCGTCTCTTTTAACAAGCCTTGTGCTGGCACATTCAGGAAGCCCTGCTAGCACAGCAAAGGCCGCTGCACATCCCAATTACAGCCCTAATCAAATGAATCACATGGCTTATTGCATAGACTTTAGTGGAGCAGGTTAACAGTCTAATTAGCTAAGTTAATTTCTTCTTTACTTGTTGGTATGCTTGATTTTCAGAGGGTCTGAAAACCACGAGTTTAATCTCATGTGCTTTTTAGTCTTAAAAAACATGTTGACATTACCTAAGCCACCAGCCAGAATGAAGCACGCACTTCGTTCAGGCGATCAGCTCATGATCCGGTGTTTTCCGTGCCTCAGAACGGCTCGGTTCACAGTGAATGCAGTGAACCCGTGAGTTTATCGTGCTTTTGGGAACACAACGGCCACCATTTATGCTTTACTTTCGAGGCAGATGATTACAGCACTTCACGAGTTTGAGATGTGTTTTTGTAAGCCTGTTTTCACTGATGCTGGAGTTTTCCTTCAAAATAAAAGCTCTACTGTTGTTTCCGTCAAAATAAAAGCTTTAAAGGGCAGTATGAATTGCTGACAGCTAATGGTATAAATGGGTCACAATACTGCAGTCCAAATTTAAAACATCTCTTTCAAGTGCAGAAATTAGGAAAGAAGTATTGTAATTTTCCTAATGTAGTGCAGTGTAAAGCAAAAATAATATGCCTATGAAATTTTACAGTGCAATTTATTTTACAATATATGGCTTTATATGGCTATATGCTTTTACTGTCAATAACAATAATAATAACAATAATATAAACTTGTTATTATTATTATTGTATTCTAAATTTGTTTGGCTTCCTAAAACAACAGTATGAATGTAATTTAGAATTTAGTATACCACAAATAAAGAGGGCTGAGTCCCCTTTAAAGTTCATGTACAAGTCAATTCACTGACTTTTTTCTGACTTTTCTTAGTTAAGAACATGGGTTGCAGCCCTTAATTTTTTAACTCTCAAAGTGCATTAGATTGAACATTTTGTACATTTTAAAGTTAAATTCTTCTATTTTTTCCAAGTCTTCACTTGTCTTTTTTTTTTTTTTAAATAATGCAATAAATATTGTATTGAAATATTACTGTATTGTGAGATTTTGATATTGTTACATCTGTAGAAAATACACAAATTAACTATATAGACAAGCAAATATTTAGTCACTACAATCTTGATCTGTAAAACAAGTAATGTGAAAATATAAATATTTTTGTATTTAAATATTGTGTAATGTAATTTATTGCTGTGATGCAAAGCTGAATTTTCAGCATCATTACTTCAGTCTTTGGTGTCACATGAACCTTCAGAAATCATTCTAATATGATGATTTGCTGCTCAATATTAATTTCTTACTATTATCAATGAAAAAAAACAACAACAACAACAAAAAACAATATTTTTGTGGAAACAGCAATGCATTTTTTCCGGATTCTTTGATTAATAAAAACTTAGAAAAAAAAAAACTTGTAACATTATAAATGTCTTTAAGGTCACATTCCATCAATTTAATGCATAAATGATGAAAAAAGTATTCATTAAAAAAAAAAAAAAAATCTTACAGAAACCAAGCTTTTGAAAAGTTTCATGTATATATAAACATAACAAATATAGAAACTGAAAACTAAAAAGAATATCTATAGAAATGAATTTGTCTGTGAACACAAAAATATATAAAACCTTAAAAATTAAATATATAAATTATTATTATACATTTTATTGGTGCTTTGTCATCTCACAAATCATATTACTAAAACTCAATCTCAAAAAACTGTTTCAAAAGAAACTGTTTTTTGCCTGTTCAAATAGCCTAAATAGGAGCTATATGGTTTCTATGAATGAAAATAGCTGCTTGAGAGTGTTACCAAGGCCACTGGGTGGACTGACTTGCTTAAAAAAAAGACTTTGTCTTTAACCACTTGGTGAGAGATATCAGAGACAGTATGAGGAAGAGGAGACAGCAAAGCTCAAAGAAAAATGTATTACGATACTCATTATGGTAATGGAACCAAATGCCTTCTGATAGGAGTATCAACGTTTTTCTTTTACACTAGAATACACATGCACATTAGCTAGACCATTCTGGAAAATAGTGTTTAAAGCTAAATTTATGACACCTGTAGTTCTGACATGCTATAGAAATGCATTCTTAACTTACGTTTAAAGGGATAGTTCACCCAAAAATGAAAATTATCATTAATTACTCACCTTCATGTCATTTCAAACCCGTAAGACCATCGTTCATCTTTCTGACGCTGCATAGACAGCAATGCAACTGACACGTTCAAGATTCAGAAAGGTAGTATGGACATTCCCTTACCAAAAAGAAGTATACTTCAAGTTTATTTTATTAAGTATACTTAAGTAAAGTTCAAGTATATTTTAAGTATACTTTATGTAGGAAGTATACAAATATCAGTGTACTAGTAGTATACTTTTAAGTGTACTATTTCATTAATCCAAGTATAACGCAAATATATTTAGACTTTTTCTAAGTACAAGTCAAGTATACTTAAAAGAACACTCCACTTTTTTTGCTAATAGCTTAGCATAGATCATTGAATCAGATTAGACCGTCAGCATCTCACTGGATGCTAACGGTCTAATCTGATTCAATGATCTATGCTAAGCTATTAGCAAAAAAAGTGGAGTGTTCTTTTAAATGTAATTTTAAGTATACTTGAAGTATATAAAGCACATTTCTGAGAAGTACATAAAAAGTAGACTGAAAGTATACTTTCCTATTTTAGTTTAAAAGAAGTATACTAATAGCACACTTGAACTTCTTTTTTGTAAGGGTTGTTAAAATAGTCCATGTGACATCCGTGGTTCAACCATAATTTTATGAAGCTACGAGAATACATTCTGGGCGCAAAGAAAACAAAATTAACTTTATTCAACAATTGTGTTGTGGGACTGTTAAAAGAAATTGTAAAAAAGTCATTATTTAGGCTCGCTTTGCATACCAAAAGTATTCTCGTTGTCACATGGACTATTTTAACAATGTCCTTACTACCTTTCTGGACCTCGAACATGGTAGTTGCGTTGCTGTCTATGCAGGGTTTAGAAAGCTCTCGGATTTCATTAAAAATATCTTAATTTGTGTAAAGATGAACAAAAGTGTTACGGTTTTAGATCGACATGAGGGTAATTAATGACAGAATTTTCATTTTTTGGTAAACTATCTTTTGAAAGATTTTAGCCTTTTACCACAGCTGTACTGAATATTTTTTTCCTACATGGAAAATAGCTGCCAGGGGTGGCTATCTGGCTTACAAGGACTGTGTTGGACTTTGGCAGTTCTTTACGCAGTGAACTGCTTTGGCACGAACAGAAGCATCCATCATTGTGCATGTGATGCAGAGAAAGTAACTATGTTACTGTGGAAAAACTAAGTATTAAATTTTGCCAAGTGTTTTTTTTTTCCCGAGGACAGTTGGAGGTTGAAGCTTTGGTGGGTCAGCAGCGTGTTACTGGCTCTGGCTGCAACTGAAGCACTTTCTTGCCAGTAAATGCAAAAGCGGCACTGGGTGCTCTGGGAAGACACTGAATGATGTTGTAGCACAAACTTATTTTTGAGGCCAAAAATTCAACAAAATACAATAAAAAAGTTATGTAAAACTGCTTTCGAAGTGGTAACATCTCCTCTATGTCTTCTCTCCCAATGGGAATCATTAACCTAGTTAAGACCTCATTAAAAGTCTCGCCTGCCTAAGTAAATTTCTTTAGCCTGACATTAAAGAATTAAATTATTCAACAATTATAATCAAACATCTTAGGCCATACTCCCACGCTTCCCATGTTGCCACATAATGGTCTACACGAGCGCTACACTACATAAACCGACCGGTTCATCTAACAGAGCTTGTCTGACTGCTCATATTCTCTTCATTTCTTACTATACCTTTTGGGCATGCTAAAATTGAGCTGTCTGGCTCAGTGGATGACCTATTTAGCATGACAGAGGCGAAATTTACTTGAACCTCCTTGAGATATTTTCCTCTCCATTGATTTTTGAGTCCAGCTTGGCACCTTCTTGGCAACGTGCGCGTCTTGATGTCTCGGGGGTTGTTTTCAAGGATATGCCAGCGCTACGCGTATTAGTCGAGGATTTGGAAATGCTTTAAAACACTCGAATACTATTAAGTAAACGTGTTTCCCACTGCATGCATGAGCAAAACAATGTCTATGACAGGTGAAAAAACGAGCTCATCGTAATGTAATTAAATTGGATTATTTTCCCCGTGAAAGTCATGAAGGAAATAAGACAGCGTCTAATTGAATATTCAGCTGTGGCTGCCTATAATTGTTGTGTCTTCCATGACATGCCGCAGTAAACCGGCTCTGTGAACAGACAGGCTGGTGGGAGATAATACCAACTCACAAACACAAGCCTGTCGTAGAGAGGGATTGTTAACGTGTAAGAAAATAACCCAGATGCTATCTAGAAAGAAAACTTAACAAGTGATGTGTCTGCCCAAGAATTAGGAGAGAGAGGGGTAAACTCTGCCACCCAAGTCGTATTCTTTTTTTTTTTTTTACCAGCTTCCAACCTATGCCAGATTTAACTGTTCAAAAATAAAAGTAAATGTATTTAAGATTCATTTATTTAAAACATTTTTAAAGGGCTTAAAGAGCTTAAAGGAGTAGTTCATTTCCAGAACTAAAATGTACAAATAATTTATTAACCCCCTTGTCATTCAAGATGTTCATGTCTTTCTTTCTTCAGTCGATAAGAAATTATGATTCTTGAGGAAAACATTTCAGGAATTATCTCCATATAGTGGACTTCAGTGGTGCCCCCAAGTTTGAACTTCCAAAATACAGTTTAAATGCAACTTCAAATGGCTCTTATGGGTCTTATCTAGCAAAACGATTGGTCAATTTTAAAACAAATTGACTATTTATATGCTTTTTAACCTCAAATGCCCGTCTTGTCTAGGTCTGCGTGAACTCTGTTTTTTTTTTTTTTTCCGGTTCAAGACAATTAGGGTATGTTGAAAAACTCCCATCTTGTTTTCTTACCCAACTTCAAAATCATCCTACATCGCTGCAGAAGTACCGAACCAGTGTTTACAAAGTGAACATGCAGAGAAGATCAAACGTCCTTTACAAAAAAAAGATAAAACAGCGATGTAGAACGATTTTGAAGTTGAAGAAAACGAGTTGGGAGTTTCAGGGTTTGAAATACCCTAACTGTATTGACCCTGTATATTTACACAGGCTACGCATGCGCATTGCAGAGACAAGACAAGATGAGCTTTTGAGGTTAAAAGGTATATAAATTGTCAATGCGTTTCAAAAATGGCTGATCGTTTCACTAGATAAGACCCTTCTTCGTCGGGTGGGATCGTTAGAGCCATTTGAAGCTGCATTTAAACTGCATTTTTAGAAGTTCAAAGTTGGGGGCACCATTGAAGTCCACTATATGGAGATAATTCCTGAAATGTTTTCCTCAAAAAACATAATTTCTTTACGACTGAAGAAAGAAAGACATGAACATCTTGGATGACGAAGGGGTGAGTAAATTATCTGTACATTTCTGTTCTGGAAGTGAACCAATCCTTCAAGATTTGTATAATATGACGTAAATTATGTCTCTTACTGAAATATGTAGTAGAAAACCCATGAAAGATTTTTGTTATTTTGGTAATCCACATCATTTTATACATATTTTGGACAATGGGGGGTACCATTATTTCGGTGATGTGAAATGGTTGCACTCGGTGAGCTGCTGTTTATAAAATAAAATACTGATACGATGACCACATCTACTGAAAGAGCTTACATGTGGTGATGTATACAAGCGTAGGCTTAAACCAAATGCTGTACCATAGATTTTTCCCCACAAGGAGTCTAAAAGTCCCCGGATAGTGAAATCCGCACTGAGAAATTCATTTAGTGGCTGCGCCGTCATGACAAGGGTCGGCATGTTTACATCCTGCCAGAATGGCATCTAGTGTTTCTTGTCTCTGCCATTTGTAAGCTCTGTCAGTAGTTGTGGTCTACTTAAAGCCTCAAAGGCATCAGGGCTAAAGTGGAGAGAACAAAGACACAGGTCTTTAGGAAGTTTTATCCGTTGCATCTTCCCATTCTTTTCTCCTCTTCTTATCGCTAGGGAAGCAGTGAAGACTTACATTGCTTCTCTTGTTGCCCTTCAACTGAAAATTATAACCAAAAGCCACACAATGTGGCATCGTATCAGTATTTTATTTTCTGTGTTGTGATAAAAAATAGCAACAGCTACTGCCAGTAGCTCACCAAGTGCAACCATTTCACGTCATCGAAATAATGTTGGCCCCCGCAGACCAAAATATGTATAAAACGATGTGGATTTTTTACATAACGTAAATCTTTCATGGGTTTTCCACTACATATTTCAATAAGAGACATAATTTACATTATATCAAGCCATACAAGTCTTAATATCCGGGGTTCCCTTTAAAATTATCAACAGAATAAAACAAATTCCTTAAAGGCGCAGATGTATTACAGTCCAGGAAAAAATACTTCATGGACAGTGAATTTTCTCCTGTGAGCAAAAATATATGTGCAAGTCCTGAGTGTCCAAAGTTGTATTTAGGTTGTCCTCTAAGCAAGGAGAAACGAGACAGAGGTTAAAGTAATAATCCAAATGATATTTCAGGATGCCCACTATCAACTGAAATTAGAAGAGAGTACTTAAAACATAGGACCATAAAAACATGACTTCTTCAGATAGATAGATAGATTCCAATGCTTATTTTGCATTCGGTTTAATTTGCATTTTTAGACAGATGAAAATGAAAATTCAAAACATCAAAAATATTTTAACATTTTATAAGAATATTTGTAATACTATTTCCAACTCAGCAAAGAACCACTGGCACAGCTTATCCCGAAGTACACACAAGCTAGTATTTTGGAAAAAAATGCTTCATTTAATAATTCATGTCTAACCTTTAGCCAAATAATTTGCATGGTTTTGTTCATTGGCAATTCACCAACATGTATAATATTTTTTTTAAATCAGTATCCATTTGCTCTGATACAAAACTAATTTAACCTGTCATGTAAACCAGCACTAAAAACAATGTACATCACTTTTGTCACATGTATCTCTCATTTAATTGCATATGACCAGTCTTTTCTAGACACCGAAAAAAAATGTGCACAGTTTGCTAAATTTAGGGGCGCTTACCCACTGACACATCTTTCCCCACTATCCCCTCCTGCCCTTGACCCACTCTCCACTGATCCGGTTTTAAAATAGATGCCACTATGAGTCACGCTTGACTCCCTAAAAGGATCCGAAGCAACTTCAAATGGTCCATCTTGTGCATGAAATCTTCCTTGTCACCTTGTCTCAGTTCAGTAACAAATGCCGTTGCTTTTTATTGGCTCCTCAATGAAATGAGGCTATCACATCCATGTTTGGCTTAGCTGTGGGGGCGGGTGTGAGGGCTGATGATATTACTGTAACTGGACTCCAAATTGACTGCCTCAATGACTACATTGAGCGATTAATCACAGTGCTGTCAAACACTGAAATAGTTTTACTATGCGCTCATGCAGCAGCGAGCAAACAATGACAGATTATGCTTTGAATTGGGTGTTTTGATTACAGCACATGCACACTAGTGCATTAGTGAGCTACTACTGTGCTGTAATTTGTTTAGAAGAAAACAGAAATTCATGGATTGACTGGTGTTTGAATGACACTGTAGACCACAAAAGGTATTGATAAGCTATTGAGGGAGGTACTGTTATTAGGACGTCAATGTATACCTTTAGCTGGCCTGGAAATACAAGTGCATCGCAGCAGCAGATATCATCCAAAAGGTACCCAGCATTCTCTTGACTTTTCTCCAGAGGCCTAGCTCAAAGAGATGTGACATGTGTGGTGAATATACTGAGTAATCATCTGACATTATAAATAATGCAATAGACAATGTGGAGCTTAAGGCAGATGTGTCTCTCCGCAGAGACATCACATAGTTAAGGATTTGGAAGCTGTATTTCAAGAGAATTATGGTTTACAATAAAATGACACGTGAAAGTTTGAAAGAAAATAGAGTTAGAGGAAATTGATCACATTTGTTTTCACAACATTAACTCACAGACCCTTACATCCAAACCAGAGGTTTAGAAATCTTATACAATAATACGAGTAATTTTATTTCACTGTAACAATATATATCACAATACAATTATTTTTGTTTTAAATAAGGTCTTTATGGTATCAACATTGTTGATACCATAGAAAATTCATAAATCTTGTCACCAGTGTCAATATTACAAAAAACTAATACTAGACTAAACTCAGGCTCATCGAAGACAAGTAAACAGTCAGCAATTAAAAACGAATAAGAAACTAATTACAAGCAACAAAACAAAAAAACTACAGTAGAACTAATAAATAAGAAATGCTACATACATTGTATAAAGAGGGTTGAGTATTGTTTGCATTTTATCGATTCCGATTCCGCTTATCAATTCCAGTTCTTAACGATTCCTAGTTTCGATTCCAATAACATAAAAAGTCAATAAAATATTGAGTCAAACAGTTTTATTCTGTATTTTTACAGAGCTTTCTGTTGCAGCTGAATAACATGAGCAAAAATCAGCAGCCTACAGAACACTTAGGCGTAAGAGGAACTTTTACCTATGGTTTTAACAAAAAATACCACAGCAAAAACAACTAGACCAATATAAATTTCTAACATTAAATTGTTAAAAACAAGTAAACAGTCTGTAATAAAATAGGAACAATCAAACAAATTAGCAGTACCATAAATACTGAACAAAATGCAGGTACAGAAATTTAAATCAAAAGTTTAAAAACACAGCATAGTTTTATTTTCATAAATAAAATATAGATTCAAGTTACAAAAGATATTCAATCAAGATCAGTGAATGTTTTGTTCTTGGAGTAACATTAATGACTGGCAGCACATTTATTAGGCTGCTTTCCCTTTAACACCAAACGCATACGGTTTTAAAAATACTGTTACGCATGCGTTTTCTTTTTCATCCATTTACTTTCACTTTCGACAAAAAACGGCTGTGTTTATGATGATATACTGACGCACTTTTCTGCATAATGGATGGTAAATCTCAAAGAGAAGTCAGATCCTGCCTGAACAACCTTTTCTTCAGTGGAAATGCACAAAACAGAAGCCGCACCGGGGCCGCTCTATGCTCACGCTTCAGATGTGTGCACTGCACACAAACGGTGCACAACTTCTTTCTCCTCCTGTGCTTAAATCGTTTGATTTTAAACGTTAAAATCACTTTAAAACGTGAACGCAGGAATCGTTAAGTGGAACCAAAATGCACGTGTCTTATCGAATACCCGGTTCTTGGAAATTTGGAACCGGTTCTAAAATGGAACTGGTTTTCGATACCCAACCCTATGTATAAAGTGATCAAATGTATAAAAACACTGCATATTCTTCACTGTGTAAATTAAATATATATTTCTTCTTATTAAAGTTACAAAACCGATTTAGTCAGGAGCAGTGAGAAATTTTCTCTCTTGTGTTGATTAACATGAATGACAGACAGCAGTAATATTAGACTGCCGTCACTTTAAGAGCTGCCCGGATCCAATATACTGTTACACATTTGTTTTCTTTCTCAGCTGTTTGCTTTCCCTTAAGACCTCAATTACTGTGTTTATGAGGATACTTGCAAAGTCATTTTGAAACATACACACGTGTATGTATTAACCGTTCAAGACCTATAAAGCAGTGAAAATGACCATGTGCAAAATCCTGCGCTCTCAGCGCACACATATAGCGGAATAAGTTTTATACTGCAGATTGTGTTTCAATGCTTAAAAACGTGTGCAAACTATAAGCTTTCATGACCATGTCACGTGAGCATGTAACCACAATAAAGACGTTTGTCTAAATTTCTACCAGTTGACACATTTCTGCCGGTTAATCGTGTCTACCTGTATCGCCCACACTTAATCTGAACAAAGCCATTCTTATCTTAGAAATCATTTAAATCTTGGGACAATGAGATTAAATGCAGTGAGACGAGAAAGAAAAAGACAAATGATGGAAGAAGAGAAGAACTGACATATTGAGACACGGTGAGATGAGATAAAAAGTAGCTGTAAATCAAACTAAGACTCTCTCCTAGCAAACAGGACTGTGTAACAGCAAGCACAAGAGAAAAACCATCTCTGTCAAATGCTCATAAGTCTCTTCCAGTGTATTTTTCCCCAAGATCCTCATCTGATTTCTCCATCCATCTCCCAGAAACTCTCATGCTAAATCAAATAAGCATTAATTATACATCTTATCCTTAAATACCCTACATACAGCCTCCTCACCATGCGCTAATGCTACCACTATGACTTTTTAAAGAGCGTTGGGCCTCAGAAGGGGTCGGCACTCCATTGATGTTGCCGGAGCGTTGCAGAAGGTTCGAGACGGGCTGTTTTCTGAAAAACTGCAGTCACACTGACAGTTAAGCTCTAGAGGGGAAATGCTTTCTTGTTCTTGGCCTGAGTGACGGACAGCTAAAGTTAATGTACTGCACACAGATCAACATGCCTGACATATTATGTGCTTCTGTAATATAGGCTGGACATTTATACTGACAGATCATTCACTGGAAGCTTACCAGCCAGAACAGCATATAATGACACAGCATATTTTCATTTTTTAAAAAGAAAATCGGTTTTACTTGTGAACTTGGTACCACTTTACATTTAATGGTAAGTGCTCAACAATGAAAGCTTCAGGAATGCATCAGGAGGAATCTGTATGAAGAAATACTCACAAAAATGATATGTTTTGCTAAAGAAAATTGGCCGAACTGCGTTCTTAAAAAGTTATGCAAAGTGATAATCTTTTAAAATCCCACGAATGATAGCTCTTCATTCAGGTGTGACAGTTTCCATGTTGCTGCTAATATTCACCCCGTCTGATGGCAAGAAGGGACAAATTGGCATCTCGGTGTGCTAATCGCGCTGAGAGCCTTTGGTGGCAGATGGTTTGGCAAACCTACAGAGGCTAAGACACGGCGTCAAGCTGCGTGAAAGCACTCACAGCAATATTTCATTAGTGTTCAAAAGTCTTATCTTTACGTGAACGCACAAAGGAGTGAACTCTGGCTAGGGTTGTGTATGGCACAGCAGGGACGTCATGACACACCAGCCATGGGTGTGGCAGTGAGACACAGAAGTGGAAGAGCGGCACAGACAACAAAGAACCACCTTAACCTTTACTACTAAAGCCTGGAGACTAACTCGGCCAGCACTGTTTGTGCTGCCGACATGAATTACCCCTTAAATTGGGGATGTCAAAAGTATTGGTAATTTGATAAGTTGATAATAAAATTAGAAAAAAGTAATGGATAGTTTATAATTTGCATTATTGTTGTCGTGTTTGTATTGGTTGTCTTTTTTGTAATTCTTAATTACTTGTTTTTCAATAGCATATATATATATATATATATTTTTTTTTTTTTTTTTTTTTTTTTTTTTTTTAGTATGTTCCTATGAAGAATCATGAAACTTCACTAGTATTGACTATGTACCTCAAACTAAGTGGTTTGTTGAGAATGTGCTGTTGTGCTGTTACTTTCCCATATGAATAAACTATAAATTAAACTATATGTGACCCTGGACCACAAAACCAGTCATAAGGGTACATTTTTTAGAATTTGAGAATGGATAATGATGGAAAGCTTTTCTTTAATGTATGGTTTGTTAAAGGGGTCATCGGATGCTAAGTTCACTTTTTCATGTTGTTTGAACATTAATGTATGTTGGCAGTGTATGTACAAATCTACCCTATAATGATAAAAATCCATGCAGTGTTTTTTAATTAATCTGTAAAAATAATATCCACTTTTTCAAATCGAGCCGTTCTCAGAAGCCTGTCAGTGTGCCGACACACCGACAGATGCCGCTCCCACAATAGTTGATTGACATGAGCTCTCACCTTAGACCAGCTGTCACAGTCCAGTAACTTTCCATGTTTTGATGCCAGAGCAGGGATGTAAGTTAGACAAGAATATCTCCGATTGAGCGATTGAGGTGTTGTGTTGCTGGATGTAATAATGAACATAGTGGTCGTCATTTACTCCCGACATCTGAGCCGCTGAAGATGCAGTGGATTACATTTGTTTGTGAAGGGAATGCCCCTCCCGATCTACATATATCCGTCTATGTTCGCGCAAATCATTCATGATCCAGCTTCACTTACAGCAGAAGTGAGTATAAGCGTTTTTTTTATGAATCTTTGCGACCCCTTTTCCTTATAACGTAGTAGTTAGGAAGTTTAGCGGCTAAACGCGGCTAACCGCGGTTAAATGCCGCTAATGTAAACAAGACCGACTTTCCACAGAGAGAAGAGAGGGGCGGGGTGAGCAGAGCTCATTTGCATTTAAAGGAACAACCCCTTAAAATGAAATGATTTTTGCAGAGCTCATTTTGGCAAGTTAAAAAGGGTGTTGTTTTACAAAACCATTGAGAATTTTTAATCAAAGTATATTAGAGACTTTTCATTAAGACCCTAAAAAATCATATCAACTTGTGGAAAATGGGCATCCGATGACCCCTTTAAGATAGGACAATATGTGGCCGAGATACAACTATTTGAAAATCTGGAATCTGAGGGTGCAAAAAAAAAAATCAAAATATTGAGAAAATCGCCTTTAAAGTTGTCCAAATTAAGTTCTTAGCAATGCATATTACCAATCAAAAATTAAGTTTTGATTAGGGCTGGCAAACGATTAATCGCAATTAATCGCATACAAAATAAACGTTTGAGTTTGCCTAATATATGTGTGTGTACTGTGTGTAATTATTATGTATATATAAACAAGCAGATTCATGTATATATTTAAGAGAAATATGTTATGTACAAAAATATTTTTATTTATATATAATATAAATTCTATAAAAATTATAATAAATACATATACTTGTACATATTTCTTAAATATATGCATGAAGGTGCTAGTATTTATAAATACATAATAATTACACATTGTACACACACATATATTGGGCAAACTCAAACTTTTATTTTGTATGCGATTAATCGCGATTAATCATTTGCCAGCCCTAGTTTTGATATATTTACAGTAGGAAATTTACAAAATATCTTAAATGGAACATGATCTTTACTTAATATCCTAATGATTTTTGGCATAAAAGAAAAATCGATAATTTTGACCCATACAATGTATTGCTGGCAACTGCTACAAATATATCCATGCTACTTATGACTAGTTTTGTGTTCCAGGGTCACACATACTGTGCATTTTAGGGCTGGGTTTTGACACAAATTTCATGTTTCTATTCGATTCTGATTTACAAACTTGCGATTCAATTCCCAATTTGATCCGATAGCGATTATTTTGGATATATATCAGGTACAGCACATGCCAAATTATCTCAAGGGGAAAAAAAAATCTCAGTCAGTTAGTACTATATTACTATAATATTGAAGGTTAAAATTAACTGATTTGTATACAATCACTTACTGTAAATTACACTCAATGAAGTTTTTATACTAATAAAGTTAAAATTACATAATGATCTTTCCATTCCTATTCGTTTTGTTGAAATACAAACATTAAAATGTTAACTGTCATAAATACTTGATGGATTTATTCAAACATAAACACTGAAAAACAGTAAAAATTAAAATGAATATGTGATATAGTGCATATATTTAGCAAAATGCTCCTCTGTAGAGTTTGTTTTTCTAGTTGACTAATGAGTCATGGTCACTGAATATGTTTTTTCAGAGGTAAATGTGATGTTACGTGACGTTTATGAGCTGTTATATTGAAGTCTTTCCACGGCTGAAACACTGATGAGTGATTACATGAGATTTTGGTAAGTTGTACTCTTTCTTTGAACATACCTTCGGATGTTCATGTTTATTTTGTGCTGAAACCCCTATTAAACCGGAGGAGATGATCAGTTCATGTGCACTTCGTGCTGACACTTCTCTTGAACTGAGGCGCTACAGCAATCTTTCACTCCACATTAAACAGCGTCAAAACAGCATTTATTGTTTGAATACTGTATACAAATAGACACAATTTGAAATCTGAGACTGTTTCATATCAAAAGTAAAGCACAAAGCTTATTGCGATTTACTGAATGGGAGACGTTCTAAAATCTTCTGTTCATTAACTGAAAACAGACTAGACTAATCGATTCTTGGGATTTAAGAATCAATAATGTTTCATCAAAATGAGAATCGATTAAAATCTAAAAAACTATATTTTTTACCCAGCCCTAAAACATTTAATACATTTTCATATATTTTTTGAAACATATATTCATGTTTAACATATTTTAAATGTAATTTAGTCCTGCGATGCAAAGCTGAATTTTCAGCAGCTATTACCCCAGTCTTCAGTGTCACATGATCCTTCAGAAATCATTCTAATATGCTGATTTTGTGCTCAAAAGCACACATGCTACTATGTTTAAAAATCACCATCTCAGTGAGCAAACACCTCTTGAGCAGTTTTAGACAATGCCATTTCAAACAAAGCCAATTCTTTTCAAATCAACAGGCTTATTTTCCTAAATGTTTATCCCAAGAACTGTCATTTACATTCTGCATTTTTTAACTCAATAATACGTAAAATATTTGACATGTTTTAATGAAAATAAATATATTCTCTGATAAAACCCTGTCTTGTCATCTGTTTCACGGGTTATCCGCCCCCTTGCTTCAAACAGGAGACAGCGATCTTTGATTTTCCCCATATTTTTGATCACTTTACTTTATCACAATGTCAAAATAGGCAGATATTTTGCCTCTTTATTTCCTAACTATACAAAAGCTGCCATAAAATGAGTCACACACACATACAAAAAAAGAAGTCACAGTATCTCAAAAAATAAAAATAGACCAAGTCATGCGAGGCTACACTCCATGCGTTCTCCTCTTTGCTCGCCTATACAGTGCAAGTCTTAAAATATACATAAACGCTTTCATTTTTAGTCCGTGACACAAGTCAACATTTTAGCGTGACCTAGAAAAAGCTGTCAAACCGCACTTTTTCCCAAGCTCTGTAATTCTCACCTTGTCTCCAACATTTCACAGTTTTTTTCCCCCTCTGCACACAGTAACTGCCCTCAGACTAATCCCTTAAGATACTCAAAAACTCTCTCGCTTGCTCTGTGACTCTCTTCCTCTCACTTTGCTACACTCTTTCACTATTTGTCAAGTCACCAAAGCTCTCTTCCTAATCCCCTGCCACAGCATCTGAGCAGCATTACGCTCATATCACGCCTGGAGGAAAACACACCAAAGATTACAGACCAGTTTCACATATAATTCCTCAAGGGTCCGTACATGACCAACTTTGGCATGACAATCATAAACCCAGACCACCATGACTGTATCTTCCTGATTTTTATATGGTTGCTTCTACAAGCCTAGATCTCATAATCCCCTACAAGAGACGTTCAGACTCTGTCCTCGGCTGTTAAAGTCTTGAAGAAAAGGGTCCTTGAGAAATTGCAAATCAATTTCCCTTCTATTATACCAAGGGCCCTTGTCTCTTCTCACAGCTGATGCTAACATTAAGCTATAGATAGCAAAATTACATATCCACCTTTTTCTTCAATGCAGAAGTAAGCCTATGGGTGAGACTTGCAGTTCATTATCCGCTGTAGGGTAATAATGCAGTAAATGATAAAACTGTCACTACAAACCAGTGTGTTCATAATTAAGATAATACAATAAAATAGTATGGTAAGACATATCAATTTGCAATATCAAGCAGCAAAATGAGCTGTTTTGTACAGCTAAAAATAGCTGGACATGGATGAGAGCGGTAACCAGATCCATAAAATTTTCAAATGGCCGCACCCACTCTTATAGAAAGAAAAAGGTGGATACTCAATTGATATACTCAAACATGACAAAGAAAAGCCATCTTGGATTAATAACAGCCCTTAAAAACATCACAATAATCCACAACATGACTTTAGTCCATCAATCTTGTGAAATGCTGCATGTTTGTAAGAAACAAATACATCATAAATATGTTTTTGAAGGGACAGTTCACCCAAAAATTAATTTGTCATTAATTACTCACTTTCATGTCGTTTCAAACGTGTAAGACCCTCGTTCATCTTCAGAACACAAATTAAGATATTTTTGATGAAATGTGGTAGTTGCGTTATCGTCTGCAGGGTCCAAAAACTCTCGGATTTCATCAAATATATCTTAATTTGTGTTCCGAAGATGACTGAAGGTCTTACGGGTTCAGAACGACATGAGTAATTAACAGGGCTGTCAGTTTAATGCATTAACTTAATTAGTTATAAAAAAAATAATTGTTGCGCGAATGAATGAATCTGAATGAATCAGAATTTTGAACGAATCGTGCGAACCAATGATTCAAAAGCCCATTCATAAAGAGAGCCATTTACTTCATTCCTGAATGAATCAGCCATTTGAACAAATCAAATGAATAAATGAAGGGCTCATAAAGACATTTATTGCTACCTGCTGGCAGATTTAGTTTCTTGTTCAGAGTATCATTTCTTTTTTTTTTTTTTTTTTTTTTTAAAAAGTAGAATGAAAATAAAAACATTAAAGGGATAGTTCACTAAAAAATTTTTTAATTCTGTCATCATTTACTCACCCTCATGTTATTTCAAACCTTTCTTTTGTGAAACATGAAAGAAGGTATTTTGAATCTTGTTGGTAACAAAGCTGTTCTGGTTAATAATGACTTTCATTGTATGAACAAAACATACTGAGACGTTTCTCAAATTATCTTCCTTTACGTTCAATAGTTTACATTAGGCGTTGCAGCCTAAATGTCTATGTGTAATAAATTCTATGTTGAATCAGATAAAAAATTCTTTCTAAAGCTACAATTTGTAATGTCTACTTGATACTTTCTCATTTAACACAAAAAGCTTTATATAGATATAGCTTTAAATAATCATTTTTTCAAAAAAATTTTTTGTGGGTATTTTCACAGTCAAATTTATTTTGCGATTAATTAGATTAATTAATCAAAACATCATGTAATTAATTAGATTACAATTCCTAGTAATTCCTTAGTAATTAATAACAGAATTGTCATATTTAATTTTCATTTTTGAGTTACTAAGGTACTAAGCTACTTTGGGGAAAGCAAACTGGTTCTTCTCTGACATCACTGCAAAAATACCTTTTTTTGAACATTTATTTTTAAGACTCGATAAAAGCAGTTTGACACCGGTTACTTTGTCTAGGAACACAGGAGCATGGCTCCTCTAACTTAATTGCACTTGTAAAGCCGTCTGGGTAAAGGACCTTAATGTGAAAGTGTTGTTAAAGATCATTTGAGAATATTGTCCTTTCCTCCAGCACTTCTGTACAGTCAGCTGTGCGGTACAAGCTCGAGTGCGCAAATGACTTCAGACGTAAGCCGGCCACATGCTTCGGGGTGCTCCATTTTAATTTAATTACATGCACATAAAAAAAAAATCGTAGCAGAACAAAAATGACGTGAAGGGGCGGATCCAAATTTCTTTTCCTTTCAATCAGCTGCATTAGAAACCACGAGCCAGCTGACCCAAAAGATTTCCAGTGCTAAATGCCTGACATACTTTGATGTCAAGGTGGTCCGCTTAAAAAAAATATATTTCTGAAAAACACAAGAATACAACACAAGAATGCAAATGGATTTACATATGCTTGTTTTGATATATCAGTAAACATAAATCAATAATAATAAAGAGTGTCACTTCATCCAAACAAAGAAATGGCGTGAAACGTGTGTATGTGTGAGGTTAAATCAACAAATCGCCTGCAGCTGCTGGGGGAGGGTCCGGCGGCTCAGAGGTGTCATGCTGGAGATTACGGCAGCTGCCAAAAGCCATGTGATGCTGTTTTCACACCTGTGCTGGCACGGTACCAGTCTGCAATGGTGTGAGGATATTTAGTTTAAGAAAACAAAGCCAATACTGTTTCTTTCTCATTTTATAAACAAGCGCAAACTGAATTTGTCAATTTTGTGTGTGAGAAACAACAGTGGCATTTTCTGCATAATGTTATCTCTATAATATTGGCCCAGCTGCCTAAAATTAAACTGTCTGCTGGATCGCACTGTTCTCTGAGAGCAGAATGTAAATTTTCAGACAGTCTGCAAAACTGAGACATCCTCCAATGAAGCAGTGATGAGAAAATAGCATCTATTGATCAGGCTCATCTATCACTGAGAGCTGGGGAATGCTGAGTCGCTCAATGACGGGTGAGGAAGAGCAGTTGGGTTGTCAGTGAAGTACAGCTAAAGTTATTCTAGGGATTAATAGGACAGGAGAGGTTCTGGGGTCTGTTGTCATAAACTCATTAATGTGAGGATTAAGATACTGTACACTCTGAAAAAAGTTCAAAAACCTTCACTAGGGTGATACCCTTTCAAAAGACACTAATATATACCATTTAGATACTAATATGAACACTTCAGTTAATAATATGTATGTTTAAAGGGATAGTTCGCCCAAAAACTAAAATCCTGTCATTAATTACCTCTTGTCATTCCAAACCTGTAAGACCTTCGTTTATCTTCAGAACACAAATTAAGATATTTTTGATTCTATCCGAGTGCTTTCTGACCCTGCAAGACTCTATTAACTCTTTCCCCGCCAGCGTTTTTTTTTTTATTAAAAGTTGCCAGCCACCGCCAACATTTTTGGTGATTTTCACCTAAATATGACGGCCCTCAGAATATTTTCTGCTATGAATATATGAACATATTATATATCAAAATAAAGATCCGAACCTCTGCTTTTAAACACAAAAACTATTTTATTCTATCTTCATGTGTTCATGTTTTATCATCCTATGAATGCAGATAGGTTTCATCATAAATACAACATTTTGGACAAAAAACTAAGAAAATTGCATTTTTATCAAAGCAGTGCATTTTTTAAGCAAAATACATTCAGATGTCATATTCTTTCACCTATAAATAATTATATGAATAATTGAAATTGCATTCAAAAAACAGACACACACACATACATACATACTATATATATATATATATATATATATATATATATATATATAGAACACACACAAAGATATACGTTTATGTATGTATATATAAATATACATACAACACACAAACATGCACGCACACGTGTATATATACATATATAGATAACGCACACACGTATATACAAACATACATACATATACATATACAAATCGACGGGTTATTGGTCTATCTACGACACAACTATAAGTTTCAGTGTCTATTAAGGCATCTCCCTCACTGACTACTTCATCCTGATCAGAATCAAAATAGTTAAAACATGAGTGATCGGAGTTTGAGTCCATCAACACCTCCAGTGTCTGTTTAGATGTATACCTCTTCATTATTATGTAATATAATCTACATTTTCTCTGATCCTTCCATTGATGCCAATCGCCTTGTATTCGCACCTGGAAGACCCGGAAGTCCCGTAACTCATCCGGGGAATGCGCCAGGGCTTTCTCTACTGTAATACACCTAGAACGTGGATTGCCGTAAATACTCGTCAATGGCAGGGAAGCATTGTCTCTTAATTGATGAGATATCTCGTCAATGGCGGGGAAAGAGTTAATACACGGGGCATTGAAACTGCTTTTGAATGCACAATCATATTTGACTTTCACTTTCGAGATTTGTGATTGCACAAGCTCTGTGTGTAGGCCTACTAGAGCGGCAGTACTTACCAAACATTTTACAAGATTAGATGCTTGTCACTGGTGCTCAGATATTATCATAGATATTTTATATATAATAGTAGGTTGTATGTATGTACTGTATAAGCATAATTTAAAGCAGCACAAAAAATTACAATAAAGTATAAATCATGGAAGCCTGTTTTCCACTGAATAAAATAAAAAAATTAAAAAAAAAAACAATAAAAAAGGTAACTGCAATTTTGTATCTCACAATTTTGACTTATTTTCACAATTGCATTATTTATTTTGTAATTCAGACCTTTTCCTCAGAATTGCATGATATGCAAATGCAAGTTCTAAAGTCAGAATCACATAATAAAAACCTCGTGAAAATTTTTTTTTTAAATGCACGATTGCTTTTTACTTTCACTTTCAAGATTTGCGATTGCACATGCTCTGTGTATACTAGAGCGGCAGTTCTTACCGCAAATTTTACAAGATTAGATGCTTGTCAGTGGTGCTCAGGATCTGCAAATTGTTTGCCATCGTCCTCAGTCATTTACTCTCCTTACTCTGTTTATGTGGTAAGTGAAAATATTATACACTGTAATGTAGGCTACTACTAGCAAGCAGCTAACCATGTCCCTTTAGTGGCTCACATTATTTTATTAGAACATGTTATTTGTTTTTTGTGCCTTTCTGAATAGACAACAACCCATTCACACACACTCCCTGCTCCGCTCCGTTGCCCGCTCCCCGCTCCTCGCAGATGTCATCGTCCATAATGATGTTTCACTGTAGACATCGTCTGATACCAATTCCTTTAAGGTAATACTTTGTACTCCTTCAGGGTAAATAAGGTATACAAAAGTGTACCTTTTGAAAACCACCCCCATGAGAGCTTTATTACCTTATTTCCTGAGAGTTTATGATGATGCATAAAAAAAAAAACTAAAGCTAGGCAATATCAACAAATATTTGCAAAGATTTTGCTTACAACATAATGTATTTGGCTATTAAGTTTCCTAAATACTGTGGCATCAGATTAAAAAAAAAAAAAAAAAAAGTTAAATTTTATGTGTCTTTTCTGATTGATTAATTGATTTTAATTTAATTTATTTTCATTTCATTTCATTTCATTTCCAAAAAATACTGACCCAAACATTTGCACGGTGGTGCACATGTTTAATTTTCACTTACAGTCAAAAGTTTTTGAACAGTAAGATTTTAAATGGTTTTTAAAAAATTCTCTAAAAAATTTTCCAAAGTACAGCAAAAACAGTAAACATTTAAAAAATATTTTTACTATTTAAAATAACTGTTGTCTATTTAAATATATTTTAAAATGTTATTTATTCCTGTGATTCAAAGCTGAATTTTCAGCATCATTACTCCAGTCTTCAGTGTCACATGATCCTTCAGAAATCATTCTAATATACTGATTTGCGGCTCAAGAAACATTTATTATTATTATTATTATTATTATTATAATCAGTTCAGTCGTTTTTTTAGGATTCATTGATGAATAGAAAGAATAGAAAGATCCAAATGTCAGCATTTATCTTAAATAAAAAGCTTTTGTAACATTATACATTACACCATTCAAAAGTTTGGATAACATATGTTATAGAAATTAATACTTTTATTTAGCAATGATGCTTTAAAATGATCAAAAGTGATGATAAAGACATTTATAATGTTACAAAAGATTTCTGTTTCTTCTCAACTTTCTATTCATGAAAGAAACCTGAAGAAAAAATATTCAGCTAGATTCAACATAATAATAATAATAATAATAATAATAAAATGTATTTTGAGTAGCAAATCAGACTATTAGAATGAGAACTGAAGGATCATGTGACACTAAAGGCTGGAGTAATAATGCTAAAAATTCAGCTTTAAATCACAGGAATAAATAACATTTTAAAATATATTTAAATAGGCAACAGTTACTTTAAATAGTAATAAAAATATTTTTTAAATGTTTACTGTTTTTGCTGTACTTTGGATCAAATAAATGCAGGCTTAGTGAGCATAAGACACTTCCTTAAAAAAAAATTAAAAATCTTAGTGTTCAAAAACTTTTGACTGGTAGTGTATTTTTCTGCCTCAAGTTTTCTTTGTATTTTCATTGCTTTATTTTAATAACATTTTTACTGCATTTTTCTTCTTGCATTCAACATTTTGAATCTGCTTGGCCACACTGCTTCTGTGGTTAAAATGCTGGTTCCTCTAATTGAAACCAGTCACTCTTTGAAGCCATTAAACTTCAAATTTCATCAAAAAGCTGAAAATCACACTGCCGTTGTGACAATTTGAAAAAGAAATTGATTTTAATCTATTTTAAACAGGGAAAAGGACATCAAAAGGCAGTATTCATCAGATACCCAAGCACAAAAAAGCAGAAATGCTGAATAGCTGGTCTCAACTCTCCCGGGCAGGACTTGACAGAGTATTCTCATGTTTCAGACATAGACTGCTGCAGAATCCACCCCGCCACAGATCACACACAGCACTCGGGTGATCAAACGGATCTCTTTTGCTATTTAGTACAGCGCATTATTCAAGGGATTCTTGGAACAACTGCTTGGTGTGGTGGACAAATAAAACAATCCCACACTTGACCTCCATTCTACACAAGCGAGCAGATGACTCAGGATTTAACTGCTCAACTCAAGGACCATCTCCACATGCCAGATCCTCTGAACATCACACAGATAAACAGGGTACAGAGCTCCTCCCTCCAGCAGACAGAGACAGTCTGGCATTTCTACTCCCCGCTCACTGCATGGCATTCGGCCAGTTCACCAGCCCTCATCTGCACTCCAGTTCTCCCTGAATGGACAAACACGTCTGATTGACGGCACTGCTGAGAAGCCAACATCCCTGATAGACTATAATTCAAGAGTGAGAAGGAGGATGCTAACTCTGCACTGTGGCAAACCCCATGAGTACACAGGACACATATTTCAGTCAGCTGTCCTCGCCAGTTGTCTTTAAGATGACTCTGCAGAATCGAGTCTGTATACTGTTTATGTATCATCACCATCATCAATACTGTCATCATGCTCTGCATTACCAATACACTCATAATCGATGACAGTGCTGATGAATTTCCAAGACCTGACTAAGAGTAAAAGCACAGCTTTGTGTTTGCAAACCTACCCGTATTAGCTGCCTGACAGCAATTACAGACCACCAAAACAGAAGTGATCAACCATGGCAAGGCATAATTAGCTTCATACACTACAGACAAAATAAAAGGTTGTGTGCTCTAAATGACTATCAAAGAGAAACAGTCTACTGCACCCACAGCAGTCTATGAAACTACAGCATAATACAAACGGGGAGTTATTCACTGAATCATGAAGAGGCTGAAGTGAGAGAACTGATATTTTAAAATTTTTACAATTTTCTATGTTACCTGATTTGACAGTCAAGTACTGAATTAAACTACACAGTAATAGACTGGCTTAGTTGTTTTAAAGAAAATACAGTGAAATTCATTTTAAAAAGTGAGACTTTGTGATAAGAATTTCTATCTGTCCAAAAACATTTACTACATATTAGTGCTGTCAAATTGATTAATCACGACTAATCACATCTAGAATAAAAGTTTGTGTTTACATAATAAATCATATAGAAATGTTTGGGAACCCTTTGCAGAATCTGTGAAAATGTAAATAATTTTCAAAATGCATGTTATTTTTTATTAAGTACTGTCCTGAGTAAAATGTATATTTTACATAAAAGATGTTTAAATATAGTCCACAAGACAAAAAAAAAAATAAAAAATAGCTGAAATTAATAAAAATAACTCCATACAAAAGTTTGGGAACCCTTGGTTCTTAATACTAAATATAATAAAATATCATTATTTTTTCATTTAGTACTGCCCTTTGGAAGCAACAGAAGATACTTGCATGTTTCCCAGAAGACAAATTAAGTACAATTTAACTTGATCTTCAAATTCAAAAAGTTTTCACCCTCCAGCTCTTAATGCATCGTGTTTCCTTCTAGAGTGTCAGTGAATGTTTGAACCTTTTTTTTTTAAATTGTGTTTGAGTCCCTCAATTGTCTCCAGTGTGAAAAGATGAATACATTCACTGCTGGAAAGGGTTCAAATATGCAAAAGGATTTTTCTGAAGAACAGTGCTCAGTTTAACTGTTCAGAACAAACAGGGGACTCATGAACAACCATCACAAAACAAAAAAAACATTGTAGATTATCCAGGTAACCACACACATTAAGAAAATACACACAGTATATACACACACACATACATACATACACACATGTAAATATTTCTTAAGTACACACACATTTATTATATAAACACAAACTTTTATTTTGAACATGATTAATCAATTTGACAGCACTACTACAGACTATTAAAGGTGCAATAGGAGATCTTGGAAAATGCTAACTTTAAATAGTTACTTAACTTAATAGTTAATAGTAACTTAAATAGCACTGAAAGCGAACGTCCCACCCTCCTGATAAATCGCCGTCCAAAGTCACACCTTCCGAATGCATGAATGCACACAGACTAGACGACCAGAGACAGCATTACTACAATACCAAGTTGAAATGTTCAACAGCCCAGATAGGAAAACTGTGTGGTGCTAATAATGCACGGGAGATAAGAAAATGGCGGGTTTTTTCCAAGTTTAATAAAATGCCTCACACGTTGATACACTCATCCACATACATGGGAAATGCATGAGGAAAAATGTACACAAGCATGCATCCAACTCAGGTCACAAACAGGAAGGAAATAAATAACATAAAGAGAGCCAGATACTGGTAGAGCGAATCATCTCTTCACCTTTCCAGGGCCCTAAACATGTAACTTTGAATAAATGTTAATTGTATAAGTTTCATAATTAATTGAATAAATTGTTTAAATAATGAATCATAATTAATTAAACTTGCTTTTTGATTAATAAAATGTAATTTAACAATTTAAAAAAAAAAAAAAAAAGTTCAGAAAAATGAAAATTGTCATTTGTTTAATGCATCCTTTAAATAATAAATTTAATTTCCTTAAACAAACAAACAAAAAAAATAATAATAATAATTAAATTAAAAAAAAAAAATCTCACTAACTCCAAACTTTTGAACAGTTGTGTAAATCAGATACCAATGCTAAATATACAGTTCTGCAGATCTAGATTATTTGCTACTAAGTTCCTCAAACGGAAATCCAAATATCTTCCAAAAAATATTTATGCCACTAACCTCTCCAGCTTTTCATCCTCAAAAGCATTCTTTGCATGCATAATCTCAATACCTTATAAACATGACTCAGATAAAAAAAAAAGCCCTGCATGCCCTTACTCCCAGAAACTGCATCAAGACAGCCAATAAGATTACAGCTTGCCAGGTCAAGAAAGTGCAAACACTCTGAGGTCCTGTGTCATCTGAGGATAAGACTATACAGGCAGTAAGTTAAATCAGGGGTTTTCAATGTAAACGCTAGCTGTAAACTAGATTAATTGGCCTCTTAGCAACAGTCTCACATGCTTCAGAGCATCAGATGAAAGCAGGCATTTTGCTTTGAACTGTCCTAGACATGCAAGCAGCAAGAGAGGAAGTCCAATTTTCCTCTAGAGACAGACGAGTGAGGCATCTCTCAACTACAAAAGCTAGTCCCAGTCTCCGTTTCCAGGGTTCAGTCACCTCCTTTTAAAACTAGTTTGCAAGTAACAGAGTCTTAAAAATCTCCCACAGGCACAGAGTGCTTGAAGATTCATATTATCCCACCTATTAAGTGTCTGGATGAGCTGGGTGACGTAAACTGAGAAGTAAGCTGCTATTGCATCACTTATGTGGAAGGTAAAATTGAAGGGAGGGAGGGAGATGGGAGGAAGGATGGGGCGGGATACTCAGATGAATCGATAAATATCACTTGTGTCCTTGGCGAATGACCAAAAAGAGCAACATGATACAGAAGAAGAGACACTAGTGCAAACCCTCTACGGTCATGAACTGAAGCTATATCTACAACTCAAGGTGCATTCAGCGCATATGCCTCACTAGGAAAAATTAAACCATTTTGATATGCATTTTGCAAAAATGCAAGGCTTTTTTTTTAGGGTTAACTAACCCTAACTGTGACCTTGTTGCCATTATTTGACTGGGATATGAGCACGATCACCACCGCTGACATTTCTGGGACACAGGAAATTCCAGTAAATGATGCACCTTTGCATCATTTAAAACAAGCGTTTACCTGGCACCAGCAGTACCATAATGCATCTCAAAATTGAGTGGGTCTGAGAAACTGCTAAACCTAAAAATGAATAATAGATCAGTTTTAACTCTTGTGCTGAAAACAGCTAATCTGGGAACATTTCTTCTGAGGACAATTGGCTTATGTAACTACACATTTGTTAGACATTTTCTTACATAACATTACTGGTAATTAATGGTTACTTAAGTCAGAAACGATGAGGAAACCTTTAAAGGGATAGTTCACCCAAAAATGAAAATTCTGTCATTAATTACTCACCCTCATGTTGTTCCAAACCTTGTTCCAAAACGTTAGACTTTCATTTATCTTCGGAACACAAATTAAGATATTTCTGATTAAATCCAAGAGCTTTCTGACCCTGTGCAGACAGCAACGCAGCTGAACATTCAAGGCCCAAAAAGGTAGTAAAGACATTGTTAAAATAGTCCATGTGACAGCAGTTGTGCTTTTGTGAACATGCCTCAAACACTGACAGAGAAGAGAAAAAATTGTTGAATAAAGTTGTTATTTTTGTTTTCTTTGCACACAAAAAGTATTCTCATAGTTTCATAACATTACGGTTGAACCGCTTGAACGTGTCAGTAGCATTGCTGTCTAAGCAGGGTCAGAAAGCTCTCAAATTTCATCAAAAATATCTTCATTTGTGAACGATCCCTTTAAGCCTTCAGTTTTCTCATTGCCATATTCATTTGGCTACACTGGCAGTTTTCACAAAAAATTGTTTTTAACAAAGCAGCTTCAAAATTCACAAGCAATTTTAACTACAGACCTTAAATTTACTCACACATCAGAAACCCACTATTTCAAAAACCCAGGCAAATTTTGCAAGCGAACCAACCCATAGAAAATGAATCAAATAAAAATTAATAAAAGTTTTTAAGTACAAATTGATGTGATAACTGAACATTTTACACAGTGCAACAGTTGGGATCCAGAAGTAAAAATCCATTCATTTTAGGGGATTTGATTTTGAAAAATTGCTTAAAAACTGTTAAAGGCAAACCTAATGTGAGCTACAAGGTTGGTGTTTGCTTTTGCTTGCAAGTCATCAGCCTGCATTATTTCAAATCATTTTTTAAAATAATAATGCGCAACAACAACATTCCATGTGAAAACCTACATTACACGTGATTCTGCAAAGAAATTTCCACCAATGAGCAAACTGCACCCATCCACTCCCATGAAGCACTGTGAATTATGCAGACTTAATACACGTACTACGTAATGATTACAACATCCACAGTGTTTAACAAGAATTTTTCCCCATTTTTTTTTGTTTCAAATCAAAGTTTGTATTGATGTGATTCCACTCATACACCTTAAAAAATGCTGGGTTAAATATAACCCAGCGCTGGGTGAAATATTGACAAACCCAGTGATTGGGTTGTTTTGATCCAGCGGTATTTAACTCAACTGTTGCTTAAAAATTACTACATGGCTGGCTTAAAATGAACCCAAAATAGGTTGTAAATTAAAAATCCGACATAATTATTAAAGGCATCAGCAATAATCAAAAGGTGAACATTTATTAATGATCAATTTTAAAAATGTTTATTATTTAATTATTTATTCAACTTATTAAGAAATGTTCATTTATTGAACACATCACATATCAACACGTTAATTTCCAACCTAATTTGGGTTCCTTTTAAGCAAGAAATACAGTAATTTTTAAGCAATAGTTGAGTTAAATGAATCTACCCAGAAGGTTGGGTTAAACATTTGAAACTACCCAATCGCTGCGTTTGTCCATATTTCACCCAGCGCTGGGTTGTTTTTAACTCAGCATTTTTTGAGAGGTTTGGCTTGTAACTTTTTTAAAATCCCTATTTGGAAAAAACACCTCCAGAATCAATAACACTCATGTTTTAGCATTAAGTACATCAACAAATATATAGAAAGACATAAATATATAAAGATAACTACAGAAAGACATTTAAAGAAAGAACACACTTCTCAAGCGATATCAAATAAATTAGCTGAAAATAACTTTTATTCTTAATCTCCTGTTAAACTTAAGCTAGCTGTTCATAAAAATGCTAGCTTCATGCATTGTTTTAACTTCTAGTAGTTTAAAGTTTTACAGTAAAACCACATTCTTTGCGCAATGATCTCCACAGTAAGCCATTACGCAACTTCCTGTGTACCTGTGTCAGGTATGTGAGTTTACCTGCGGTAGCGCGGAGTTGAGCTGTCTCTGAAGCACATCTCTTTCATGAAGCACATCCTGGAGTTTGGTCTGCGACTGGATGAGGGTCTCCTGTGTCTCCCGTAAAGACTCCAGCAGCTTATCTCTCTCATCCAACATATTCACCATCAGCTGTTCAAAATTAGACTCGGCATCCGTGCCGTTCTGAGAGCCTCTCTGGGAACTCACCGAGTCCCCCTCATTTATGGTTGGCATCACTTCACACATCATATTGCTCGGTGTTCTATGAAGTCTAAGTCAAATTAGAAATTGCCTTGATTTTTTTTTTTTTAATTCAGATTTGAAGTGCACTATTATTATGTAGTGGCATTTAAATGCACATTAAACACGTCCGTGTATTTTAAAATGAAAATGCATCCTCTAATTGCACTAATTGCATCCCTGTCTAGATTCTTCACACACCTTGACCTCTCTGGTCCATGACTGTCGGCCTTTTCCGCTCTGACATTATCCACCTAGTTTGACTTGGAACTCAATGCATTTCGCTGGACGCTCATCACAGCGCTCGCGGCACGCATATTCCGATTTCAGCTGATTGAACCTCGGCGCCCTTCGCTTTAACATCCACCAGTTGCCATTAGCCTTTCAGAAAACGGTGAAATTCGCGTCTGCCGCATCCTCCAGATCCCTCTGCCACCATCATCATCATCATCATCATCATCATCTCCTTGCACGGCGAGCCGAGCGAAGCGCTCCTCCCTCTACGAGCTCATTCCCGCTTGGAACACAGCGATTCCGCTATCTCCACAAACATTCGCGCATGTTTTAAAATATAAATGCACCGACGCTTTGGTGGACGTCAAGGTTAAACGTCTCCCACGTCGTCGGCGAAAATCATATCCACCCGGCGTGGCTCTGTAAAGCTCGTCCAAACAGCGTAAAATCGGAGTTCCTCACATCAGCACCACGCGACTACATGACTGTCATGCACGAGACGCCAGTGAGAGAAATGGTGTCATGCACAGCTCCCTCTGGCGGCAGGCAGGTTCATAGAAACGACGAACCTATCATGAAGTGCCAATGTATTTTTTTAATCAAAACCCCCCAAAAACAAAGTTTACATTTTCTCATTATTAGGAAATCTAATTATCTTTTGCAGAAAATCTCATATTTCTATTAAATGTTATTTATCTGTGTTGTATTTTTGAGTACTGTTTACTCATTTTAATAAAAGAAAATGGTTATAAAACACATTTAGTCACATTTGCTTTTATGGATATGGAAGTTCTCTGCAGCTAATATTTTCTTGACCAGAAATGATGATGATAGATATAAATAAATAAAACAATATTTTCTCAAATAAAAACGAAAATAATTTAAGCCTAATGCTTCTGATTTCTTTATGCAAAACAAAATATTTTTATTTTTAATCAAATGTGCTTACAACAGCCTTATGAAGAATATTTTAACGTATCTCATGAATTTTATCAGAAATACTGAAACTAAAAGGATTTTTTTTTTTCGAAGTTTGGCAGTCTTTTTATTGTTTAAAGAGATTCTCCAGTATATTTACTTGTACCATTCTTGCTACTTCAAGACATTTTAAACAATAAAAAAGAAACCGCTGAGAAGAGTCATAATCTCATATCCTATTATTCTTATGTTTTTCAGCATTGTTGTGTTTTTAAATAGTTTGTTCATTTTAATAAAAAAAAAAAAAGTTACAAAAGTTGTCTGCAGCTAATATTTTCTTGACCAGAGATGATGGATGGATGGATGGATGAATAAATAAATAATAAATAAATAAAAGATCTCTGTGAGTTGTTTTCTCTAAAGTTAAAAGAAAATCATTTAAACCTAATGTTTCCGATTCCTTGCTGCAAAACGAACAATTTTTATTTTTAATCAAATGTGCTTAAAACAGCCTTATGAATAATCTTTTAATGCATTTCTTGAATCTTATTAGAAATACCTAATCTAAAAGGATTACATACAAATTCCATGCGACGTTTCTCGAGCTTCGATAGTCTTTTATTGTTTAAAGAGATTCTCCAGAATATTTATTTGTACTGTTTTCGGTACCTCAAGACACTTTAAACAATAAAAAAAGAAACAGCTGAGATTACGTCATGGTTTGGCTTCTTAAACGTAACCATTTTTTTTCTCTGAAGCCTGAGGTTATGAATATACACCGTCTGATTGGACGAATCTTCTCACATATGATTTCTACGTCCAATTAGCGGCCAGTCTGGTGAGTCGTTTGCTCTCTCAGATCTCGCGAGAATGTACGCGACCTTGAGCGTCAGTTCCATGATGGCTGAAGATCCTGGAGGAGCTTTCTTTAATTTCACCTTCATTTTTATCGGTTTTTCGTTACCTCTGCTGGAAAGATGGCAGGGCACACAGCCTCGATAAACGGCCATAGACCCCCGCTGTCGTCATGCCCAAGAAAGGGAACCGAAAACGGCTGAAATTTAAGGCCGAGGATGTTTGCTCGGAGTCAGGTAACTTAATAGCAAAGCGAGGCGGGCTGATGTTATGATGTGTGTTGCGTGTGATAGCCAAAGTCCATTCTTATGTTATCTTCATTTCTTGTGTTCTTTAATATTTTCTTACAGTAACTGTGGCTGACTATGCCAACGCCGATCCCGCCATCGTGAAGTCGGGAAGAGTTAAAAAGGCGGTTGCTAATGCAATTGAAAAAGAAGGTAAAATCAGAAATACCATGTATGTAATCCCATTTCCGCTACTTAAGAACGAAAAACATGTTGTGGTAAATATTATGACAGAACTCATAATTGTGGCTTTTCACGTCATAATTTGTATACGGCCTTGGATTAGACTTTAGATGTTCGCTCTTGCTCCTGAAGCTCTTCAGTTTAACTCTCATATTCCTTGCCTGTACTTTACAATGACTCCTGAACACCTTTAATTAGTTTAATTAGCTGATACAGGTGTGTTTGATTAAAACCCAGATCTCCAAAAGCAGGTCCGAACAGCTGGTTCAGTCTTTTTAGAAGATGGTTTTATCCAGTATGTTCAGAATAAATTTCTTTTATGCCATTTAACATTTTAAAATAAAAAATACTCAAAATCTTTACTCTGTTTTAGTGAAATTACTCTGTGGGCTTGAGGCATCCCAGGGTCCCGTGCAGGAAGTGCTCTCCTCTGCAGTTGGTGCGAGTAATGCAGCCCGTGAGAGCAGTGATGAACTTGACTCAGAGGAAGGGGATGAAATCAAAGGGTCCCGCAAAAAGAAAAACAAGAGACGTAAAGGTAACTGCAGAGTGATTGGCCTAGTGAGTGTGTTAATGCAGAGATCTAGGGCTTGTTAAGATCTAGGGTTAATCCCAAACTAGGGTTTGTGAGTTGAGGAAAAATAGAATTAAATAAAAATAAAAATACAAACAAACACTTATTAAAAAATATGCAATTCTTGAGTTTGAGATTTTGAAAAACTTCTCTTATTACGAATGTCAGAAAACAGCGAGAGTATAGATGGAGAGGAGTATCCTGTTGATATTTGGCTTCTGCTTGCTGCATACATTCGGCCAGAAGATGTCTGCAGATTCTCTTTGATCTGCAAGAATGCTTGGACTGCCACGTGCACAGCTGCATTTTGGACACGACTCTACAAAAGGTAGGCAGCCGAAAACTAGTATTAAACTCTTAAAACAAAGACTGAATGGGGGAAAAATACTTCCAGAGCCAAGGCTGCTGAAAAAGTAGGTAGCCCTTTTGGAGTTCTGTGTTCAGGGCATTTATGCATGACACAATTCCTCTTGATATTATTATTATTATTATTATTATTATTATTATTATTTAGTTTTTGTTTTGTTTTTTTATCCAGGCATTATAATCTTGATGCAGACCTCCCTGATCGCCTTCAACCTGATTCTATTGCAAAGATGCGTTGTCTTCGTGCTCGTGTGATTCGCTCGCTTTTTCACTTATATGAGCCCTTTAGTTTGCGGGTGTCCAAAAGCCCTCCTCTGCCTGAATCTACGCCTACCACACTCCTCAATTCCAAGGTGTGTATATGTACTGTAATTTTTAAACCCATTTAATGTGAGGATTTTTGTGTTGATGTCTTTCTTGTTCCCACAGTGTTTGTTGTTTTGGGTCAACAAGGTATCTGGAAGTAGGTCAGAGCCAATGTGGGAATTTAACTTCAAGTTTGTGAAACTGGTATGTTCACTACACTGTCATAAAAGTAGAATATGAGATTATTCTATTGTTTTAATTTTGTTGGTTTTTCTTTTTCAGCCAACCAAGGGTAAAAATGGATGTGGTTTGAATCTTCAGCTGCCCAAGCAGTATAAAGATGTTCACACTAATCCAGACTCGGACTGTTACCTGCTGCGGGTCACTACCCTCAATTTCATTTTCACTTCTGTTGTGATGGGCATGACATTAACTTTGGTAAGTGATGAGATATCACATAATATCACAATGTTGAATTACAGGATTATAACGTGCGTAATGCTGCTGCTGAGTCTCTAATCATCAGGTCATTAAGGCTGGAATACACTACGTGACGTGCCGAAATTTTTGTCAGTCTAGAAAAGTTGATAGTAGTTGCCAAAAGTTAGAGTGCAGATTTGTCTGGAAGCCCATTTCTGCCACTGAATAAAAGATAAAAAAGGTAATTGACTTTTTATCTCACAATTCTGACTTTTTTTCCTTAGAATTGCGTGATATAAACTCACAATTGCAAAAAATAAAGTCGGAATTCTGAGAAAGTCAGAATGCAAGATATAAACTCAGAATTGTGAGAGAAGTCTGAGGAAATTCTGAGAACATACCAGTCTTTTTTTTTTTTTTTTTTTTTTAACCTGTCAGAATTTGATTTTTTTTTAACTTGCAATTGTGAGTCAGAATTCAGAATTGCGAGATAAACTCGCAATTGCAAGAAAAAAAAAGACAGAATTGTGAGTTTATATCTCAATTCTGACTTTATTTCTCGCTTTTCTGACTTTATAACTCAATTTTAATTTTTGTATCACAAATTCTGAAAATAAAAGTCAGAATTGCGAGTTGTAAACTTGCAATTGTGAGAAAGTCAGAACTGTGAGATTCAAAACATGCAATGACTTTTTATTTATTTATTATTATTATTATTTTATTTTTTTATAATTCAGTGGTAAAATGGGCTTCAATAGATTTTTCACGGGGGAAAAAAAAAAAAAAAAAGAGAGAAATGGGTTTGGAACAGACTCAAAACAAGCCTGGTAGTGTGTGAGCCTTAGTTTTAAGATATGTATATGTGTGTGTGTGTGTGTGTGTGTGTATAGAAGTGTCTTCTGCTCACCAAGGCTGCACTTATTTGATCTAAAGTACAGCAAAAATTCTGAAATATTTTTACTATTTAAAATAACTTATTTCAGCTTGAATATATTAATGTAATTTGTTCTTGTGATTCCAAAACATAATTTTTGGCCTCATTACTCCAGTCACATGATCCTTCAGAAATCATTCTAATATTCTGATTAGCTGCTCAATATAAAATTGCTGCTCAAATAAAAGTATTCATTTCTATAATTTGAACTGCAAATCATATGAGTGATTTCTAAAGGATCATGTGACACTGAAGACTGGAGTAATGATGCTGGAAATTTAGCTTTGATCACAGGAATAAATTACATTATAAAATATATTCAAATAGAAAGCAGTTATTTCAAAAAGTAAAGAATTTCACAATATGACCGCTTTTGCTGAATTTTGGATCAAATAAATGCAGGCTTGGTGAACAGAAGAGAAAAAATAAAAATAAAAAAACACATTAAAAATCTTACTGTTCAAAATCTTTTAACTGGTAGTGTATGATGCCTAGTGTTTGAAAACTGTTCAGATTTTAAACATTGTGTAGTGTATTTTAGTGTAATTTTTATTCCAGACTTTAGTAAAGGTTTTTTTGAGCTGGATGGCACTTGAAATTTGTAGTGCTAAATCTATAGCCTCACGAACTTCAGCATTGTATTCTTATTAGAAAGTGGTAGTCATAACTGATGATGCTTAGCATTCTAGACCCAGCTGTTTTACTTATAGTGAAAATACAAGTCACGCTGATGTCATGAGTGGCATTGAGTCATTTGCTCCTTGTCTTTCAGTTCACCATTAATGTGAGCACAGACATGAGGCACCATCGAGTGCGCCTGGAGTTTCAGGATTCGCCAGTCATTCGAGGGAAGAAGCTTCGGGGTGAACAGGGGGTGCAGGTAGTGCTGGACCCTGTCCACAGTGTGCGCCTCATGGACTGGTGGCACCCTCAGTACCCCACATCCTCATACAATTAGAATGATGAACTCCAATCTTCTCGATTACAGAAACATTGCAGAAGACAATTCAGGCCTGTTTCGACCAACCCTAGTGTTCTGGCTTGGCAGTCTTGTGTTTTTTTTTTTTTTCTGTTTAATTTTACACTTTGCACTTAGTGTGCTGCTTTTATGGACACTTTAGTTTTGATCTGTAGTCCAAACTCAAGGTCTCAAGACAATGTATGTGGCGATTGAATTTGATAGTCTGGGTAGCTGCCATATTTAATTTGATACAAATGAAAACAAATTGGTTACAAGATAAAGGTACACAAGATGGGGGACTCAATATGTCATGCTGCCATTTTCAACCTATGTTTTTCTGGAGAATATTTATTTCTTTATTTTTTATTTTTTTGGTTCCCTTAGAAATCCATTTATTTTATTTTTTTCTCCGCTTCAATGATCAAATTCCGAGTGCACAACATTATGACCCTCAGAACAGACTCCGTATGCCGCCCTCAGTCTTTATGGCAAAAATCTTTTCAAATTAAATATGGCATCTACTCTAGTGCATGGTATGCTTTTCTAGCCCCTTGAGAGTGGTTTAGAAAATTCAGCTTTAAGTTATAACACTTGCATAACTCTAATCTTGAATCATATGTGATTTAATAGTCAGTTGTCGCTGATTTTTGTTTTTTTCCTAAGATTCACCTTAACTCTGTAGATTTCTTATTCTGTCTCTGCAAATTTCTAAATCCGAAAAACAGGATGACCATTCAATCTAAAAATAATACGTCTCTGAATTAAACAAAAGGCTGGTCAGCTCTGAAGAGGTGTAGTGTAACCCGTTTTGAATACCCTTTAGCTTGGTGTTAGATTTAGGGACAAAACGCTAAGATTTGATGTATTCTGTGGTATCTGTGGGGCCTTTCTGAGTTCAGTTTTGCTACTTTGCATGCTTGCCTAGTTAAATTGCGTATGATTGACTGCATTGGTGAGGGAGTTTCTACATGTTGTAGATATTAAAGTGTCTTTAGTTAAGAGAATGTTATAGTTTCTGGTCAAGAGGAGTTATTAAATTTATAGATAAAACCAAAGTTAATGTATTTCCTTATTACAATTAAATCAAGAAGTTGTGCTTTTGTGAAGTAAATTCTGTGTTTATTTTTAATTTTAGTTTTTTAATTTTTAGTTTTGTTTTAGACTGGAAAACGAAGGCACTGATGTTTCACACTATTAAATATGAAGCGCCGTAGTGTTTTGTGGTTCTGTCCTGCATGGGGGGGAAAAAGGGATAAATACTGACCCCCTATGGGCTAATCTGAAACAACTTCTGAACCCAACCACTAAAGCTCTGCACATGCAGATTGTTGTTTTTTTTCCAATGTAGATTGATTGCAATGCCACTGCATTTATCTTTGAATTACGCAATCATACTTCTTGGAATGCATATAGACAAATGTGGATTTAAAAAAAAAATGTTTGATTACTAAATACTTTGACCAATTAGAAGGATCTTTGAGAGATCCATGCGATTATTGCAATAATATACAGTCAGCTGCTCTGCCTCTGCTTTCCACCCTGTGAAGATATATTTTGCAATAGTAACCAACTGACTGAACATTATCCTTTAATTTGGGAAACGTACCAGTAAGATTATAATAAGAACATTTGATCTTAAACTAGTTCAACTTAAGATAATGTATTTTATTTTATTTAATATGTAAAGCTTATGTATAATAGCGCAACTTAACTGCACATACATAACACAAGTTCATATAGAGTGAATATAAAATACAGAATATGTATTCATACATGTAGTTCATATGATTTTTTTTTTTTTTTTTTTTTCAGCCTTTTCCAACAGTTAAGCACCAGCAAACTAGTAGTAAAAGGGAAAAAAAAATCTTTTCAGGCAGAATTTGATGTATACATTTTTTTTTTTTTTTTAACAAAATCTGAAATTACACTACCAGCCAAAAGTTTTCTGTTTGAATACATTTAAAAATGGAATTTATTCTTGTGATTTCAAAGCTGAATTTGAAGCATCATTACTCCAGTCAGAAATCATTCTAATATTCTGATTTGCTGCTCAAAAAACATTGATGTTGAAAACAGCCGAGTAGAATTTCTAGAGGGTTCTTTGAATAGAAAGCTCAGAACAGCATTTATCTGAAATAGAAATCTTTTGTAACATTGTAAGAGTCTTTATCACCACTTTAGATCAATTTAAAGCATCCTTGCTAAATAAAAATATTAATTTCTATAATAACTTCCTATAATTTCTATATAAAAACTTCTACTCCAAGCTTTTTAATGCTGTAGTGTATAATGTTACAAAAGCTTTTTATTTCAGGTAAATGCTGATCTTTGGATCTTTCTATTCATCAAAGAATCCTGAAATCCTGTTTTAAATATTATTATTATTATTAGTAGTAGTAGTAGTAGTATTAATAGTAATAATAATAATAATAATAATAATAATAATAAATGTTTTTTGAACAGCAAATCAGCATATTAGAATTAGAGTTCTGAAGGATCATATGACACTTAAGACTGGAGTAATGATGCTGAAAATTTAGCTTTGATCACAGGAATAAATTACATTTTAAAATCTACTCAAATTGAAGCTATTTTAAATAGTAAAAATATTTCACAATATTACTGTTTTTGCTGTATTTTGGATCAAATAAATGCAGGCTTGGTAAGCAGAAATGAATTCTTTAAAAAACAATTTAAAAAGTATAATTTCTACTATAAATCTTTTTAAGATATACAAAAAATATATATTTTAATAATTAATATTAAAATAATATAAAAGTGTATTCATATAGAAACGTAATATTAGACTTGAATTTATTTAATTGTGACCCTGGACCACAAAACCAGTCACAAGTAGCACGAGTATATTTGTAGCAGTAGCCAAAAATACATTGTAAGGGTAGAAATTATTGATTTTTCATTTATGACAAAAATCATTAGGATATTAAATAAAGATTATTATTCCATTAAGACATTTTGTAAATTTTGAAATTTCCTATCGTAAATATATCAAAACTTAATTTTTGATTAGCAATATGCATTGCTAAGGCCTTTTTTTGGACAATGTTAAAGCCGTTTTTTTTTTTTTTTTTTTTTTTTTTTTTCAATATTTTGATATTTTTGCACCCTCAGATTCCAGATTTTCAAATAGTTGTATCTCAGAAAGTTTGTTTGTTTATTCAGCTTTCAGCTGATGCATAAATCTCAATTTAAAAAAAAAAATAAAATAATGGACCCTTATGACTGGTTTTGTGGGACAGGGTCACAATTCATTAAGCTAAACTCCATTTCCCACAATGCTCTGTGAGCGCTGCGATTGGTGGCTGCGGCTGTCACAAGAGCCTACAGGTGACTGGTGTACAGCACTGTCACATCACACAGCGCAGTCAGAAAACAAATCGCACATCACACAGGGGAGTGAGTTCGGCTGAAATTATCGAGAAGTTGTAAACGCTACTCTTTTGCAGTTTCGCTTCCATACGAATGTAGAGGGAACTGATACCAGGTTGACTTTAAGACTGCACAATTGCCGCTCCTTTCCAAAAACTACGTCCCAACTTTGTACTTTCTGACCTTCAGAGGGTAAGTGATACAGCCCATTGCGCTACACTCTTGTGTCTAAATAAGTCTGCCTCTGCTCGACTTGCATTCATTTCCAGCTTATTCCATAGCGACAGTATTTACATACATCGCTTAGCCTACATGTTAACAGAAAACAGAACCCAAGCTGGTGCGTATGCTTTCCCTTTTTTGAAAGTCATTGAATTTGGCTGGAGAGAGAACTGACTCAAAACTGTATAATGATAAAATCAGTTATGCTTGAAATGATTAGGAGTATTTGCTCCCTGATGTAAATACTGTATATAAATACATTTTCATAAGTAAACGTTTCGTTTGCTGTGCTTTTATTGTTGGCGCGCAGCCATATACCGCTGTTTTGCTGATACCCGATATGCATAAACTCTAAATATGTATAAACAGCGTTGGCGATATGTCTTATGTAATGCGAACAGCGCAACGCAAACCCTCACATATGTGCTCCCTATAAAAGTGTTCGCTATTTACACATAGCGTACAAATATAGCGCGCATGTTATTAATATGCAGCATAAGTAATGCCTGTGAATATACTTCCCAGTCTGGCTGAGACAGCTTCAGTACGGCTATGTATGCAGATACATATTAAAGAAAATACGAAGATATGTATATAAAACTCACCAATATTAGCGTGAATATTCTAGTGCATGTAAATGAAGTCATTGTTATTTTTTATTTCAATATGTTGACAATACTAACCACAGAGCTGTTATAGGGATCTAGTTGTAATAGCTAGGTGTATTTAAGATAGCATTGGTTTAGTTTATTCAAGTATCAGATAACCCTGACAATAAAAACCGGAACATGGTTACAGTATAATCCCGTATTCAGATTTAGTAGAGCAAAGAAGTGAACAATGTATAGAGGTTTTTGGCTCAGTGAAACTGATAGTATCAAGCCAATCCCTTGTTAGTTTGTTGTTGCGTGTCTTTCCCTTCTGCCATCCAAGTACACAAACCTCCACTAAGGCAAATGAGAAACATTCGTCATTTAGAGTCATTCATCTGATGCAATACCGAAATGCATCTTTAGTCAGAAAAATATTAGACATGTCAGGATGGTTCCATTAAACTAAGTTCTATACAGTTTTTAAAAAACATTTTTCTTTGTTGCTGACTTTCACAGAAGTGGAAATTTCTGCTTTGTGTTTTTCACTGAATTGGATGGGCCTGTCCAAATGTTGTCTCTGCTGATTTTTATATAGTTCAGCTGAATCATCCATAAGAGAAATTTTCTGACATGCCAGAAAATCAAGTTCACCCACAGGTTATATCAGAACACAGCAGAGAGCTGGAGGTTTTATCTCTCTCCTCTGATAGTAAGAGATAAACACACGGTCCTATCGCAGGTGTGGCACCGGAGCCTTGTCCATCACACGCGTCGACACGTTTGACCGGTGCATGTAATCCAATCAAAGTCAGGGCACTAAGCGGCAGTTATGTGACTGTTTTGATGCTACTGAGTGACTTGAATCAGATATGCACTAAAGGAAGACAGCATGGCTGATAAAAGGTAACTTCAGAATGCTCACCTCTCCCACACACACACACACTCACGGACACATAAACACCCAGCAGCGAGGACAATGGTAAACACATTTGTTGCTGCGCATTGGTGCTTGGGTTGGCTTGCTGTTGCTTTGTTTCCATTACGCTGCCTCAGAGTCGAGCATTTTAGTTATACATAAACTACACTTGCGTTAATTCTAGACATGACCCTGCCGTCTTGACTGAAAATGAGCTGCTACTGAAGGTACTTTAGTGGAACAATACGTCGGTGTACACAAATGAACAATGTTTTGAATTCCTTCCCCTTTTTCATGTGATGTAAGGAAAATAAAATTGACTGGTGTAGTATCAACATTTGATGTAATTGTAATTCAGCATTGTTTGGTTGAGCAACCAGCACACTATGTTCAACGCTTTTTAAGGTCAAGATGTGGCTTTTTTTTTTTAGCTAGCTCTTGCACCAAATCATGCGATGTGATGTAGATGTAACCCTTTCCTTAAAATGTGAAACCAAATTTTGTTCCTCTCTGCTCGTTTTCACAATGCTACTCTGAGGCGATACTTGAAGCTGATGGAGCGTGGAGAGAGTGAGAGAGAGAGAGAGAGAGAAAGAGCAGTGGGCCATTTAATGCAACAGCTGTTCTCAACAATGACGGAGGCATAGCTGACTAAGAAAAGCAGAATGTACGGTCAGTGGACGTGTACAAATACAGCTCCCCATTCTGTTTTCGAAAGTCCGGTGCACAGATTTGGGCCAAAGGTTTACCGCCAGGGACTGATTTCAGAAATTGTTGGTTTCTTTGGTTGTTGCAAAAAAATAAAAAAATAAAAATCTGCAGTCTTGGTCAGCTTAGCACAACATGGTCACAATTTCTTGCGTTTTGGAAGTGCGTTTTGCAATTTCTTGGTCTTAAAGTCGGATATGAAATTAAAATTGGCTCTATTTACTTTGTTGGTGCAGATTTTTAGTCTTGTGGTGGACGATTAATCAATGCAAGTTAGTCTTTGTAATCTTTAGTCAAAATATGAAAACTTGTTACCCTTCTGGAATGGTGTTCAATCTATGATTCGGTCAGTTTGACATTCTTAAAAACTCCCCTCTGGCTACTAGTCTGCAAAGAGATAGAAAGAGCTCACCTTTTGCTTTTTTCCCATTCAATATTCTGTTTCACTTGTAAATACTTCACAATACTGAAGTAAAGCTGGTCGCAACTTAGATTCAGGCAGACTTTGTCACATTTACTGTTGCTTAGGAGCGAGCAATATGACCAAAATTAAATCATGATACGAGTAATTTAATTCACAGTGACGATATACAGTATATCAAGATATAGTTATTTTTGCTTTAAATTAGGTCTTTATGATTTAAAAAAAAAAAAAAAAAAAAAAAACACTCACTGAAGACAAGTAAACAGTGATTAAATAAGAATAAGAAACTGATTACAAGCAATAGGACAAAAAAAAAACTACAGTAGAATAAATAAATAAGAAATGATACATACATTGTATGAAGTAATTGAATGTATAAAAACACTGTATATTATTCACAGTGTAAATAAAATATATATTTCTTCTTATTTTCTCTCTTTTGTTGTTTAACTAACATGAATGACAGACAACAGGAATATTAAACTGCTGTCACTTTAAGAGTGCCCGGATCCAATATACTGTTGCACGTTTTCTTTCTCAGCTGTTTGCTTTCACTTAAGACCTAAATTACTGTTTTCTGAGGATACTTGCAAAGACGGGCATTTTGACACATACAAGTGTGTGCATTTAACCGTTCAAGGCCTATAAAGTGGCAAAAATTACTCCAATACTCCTGCAATCTATGAAAACAGTCTTTCAGACAGTGCGCGTATACAGCAAAATGAGTTCTTTTACTGCTGATTGTGTTTCAATGGCTAAAAATCGCTTGTTTTAACCTGCAATGACTAAAAAAGCAGGCAAACGATACGTTTTCGTCACCACATAGCACAGCAACGTCACGTTAGCATGTAACCGTGATAGAGAGGATAGTCCAAAATCTTGGACCCCACTGATTTTCATTGAATGGACAAAAATATTTGATGCTTTCCTGCTTTTTTTTTTTTTTTTAAATAGGGCTCCTCTCGATTAGAGATTTTTCTGGTCAACTAGTAGTCATTCATTTTTAGCATTAGTCGACTATTAGTCGCACGTTTATTAATAAATGATATAAATCATAATAATGAGCCTTTAATTGCCTACATAGTCTAATAAGCTCTCAAGTGGATGCAAAAAAAGCTTGCCACAGTGCACCAGCAGATAAAATAATTATGAATGTGTCTGGGAAAAAAAGCAAGGAGGCTGCATTAATGTTTTAATAATTTATTGATAAACTAGCGCTTTCTTTGTTTCTGGCTTAAGAGATGAAGTCGGCGACACCGACTTGTCATCTTCACGGTATCTGAAAATATTTGTTTTCTATTTGAATTGGTTCATTTGAAAGTAGACATTTCACTCTCTCTGTAGATATATTTTTCTGTCTGTAAGGTAAGTATACGCAGAGTTTTGAAGTTTCGCGCTCAAGTTCACAGAGACCACGACAGCAGAAAGCACATCCTGTTTGCTTTAATTATTTTACAAAAGCGCAACGTTTCGTTGTTATTGTAAGTGGACACAAATAAACGAGAAGTCTTTACAGATTCGAAAGATGTATTACTTTATCTGTATGACCAAAAATGACGGAGTATTGTAAGAGCAAGTGTCATGCAGGGAGCGCGCTACTGTTCAGCTTCCACACTCCGCACAGACACTTCAACAGCACACATTTTTCTAGGTAAACATCAGATTGAGCGGATTGATGTAAAGTTGCTACTACATACATCTTTCAGATGAAAAGCCATATTTGAGGTTGATGAATGATAGGTAAGCATTTGGATGTCCTGCCAGATGTACCATATTACCACATAGACCAGCTGTTAACGATCTGTCCGTCACGGACTGCATGACTTTGCCACTTACTACAGATTTTTCTTTTTCTGCAACTAAGGGACAAATAAAATTTTAGTCAACCAAGCCACTTCTTGTTGACTAACGGTTAGTCGACTATTATGGGGTAGCCCTACTCAAAAGTCAAAAACATCCTGTAAGTTTCAGAACTCAGAACATTCTAGTTAGTCTAAAACAGCTTATATTGAAGCCAATCTGCCAAAATGATATGTTGTGGAATGTGCCACTTTATGACGTAATAGTGTGGCTAAACCCCACCTCCGCAGAAGAAGATCAATGCCTGCTTCTGCATCACTGCTTGTTTGGCCCCGCCCACCGATTTGTGTATGTAGTGTAAATAACAAGAGGCAAATGCAGGTCTCTGCAGAAACCAAACGATAAAGATCCGAAGACAACAAGATGCTGTGCAGCACCAAGTTGTGGAAAAAGTCCTTCTGATCCCAACGTTAGGAAAGACTGGATGAATTTTATTTTTTAATGAAGTTCCAGATCACATCAGTAAGAACTTGGTACTTTGTTCTCATCATTTTATTGCGGATTCATTTGTCGCACCACACAAGCGTGAGTAACTGTTATTACATGGTCACTATTAGGGATGCAACAATACAGTTAGTCCACGGTTCAATACATACGTCGGTTTTTAACCACGGTTTTCGGGTCGGTTCTAATAGCTTGCCATATCAGTGTGTTTTTTTTTGCAACAAATCAACAACAAAATACTCCTGTAAACATCTGCACACTTAAAGCGTGGATTATTATATGTCTACTTAGTATTTCTTTTAAGAGAGGTATTATTTTTTTCGATTTTTACACAAAATAGGATGGGTTTCATTCATACTGGACACCAGAGGGCACCCTCGTGCAGGAAATCCACATATGCGTCAAAGAAGTAGCACTGATTACGTTCTGTTCCAGCCAGGAAATCTCTAATATGGATAAAGGCATCGCTATCGCTGTAACTGAATAAAAACAAGATACAACGTTAAACGTTTTTAATGATGAAATGTAAGGACAATAAACACTCGTCTGCAATAATATATGGTTTATCGGTGTTCTTCAAGCCATCTCATGTATTTTCATAATGATTAATTATATTTGTAAGTCATTGCTAATCGACATACAATCGATATCTGCCTCATTCTATGATACGAAGCAACAAAAGTTATAATGTTTTTTATAACTTTTGTTTAGAAAGGTCATTGCATGTCACACAAGCGCGTATTGAACAGTGGATGTTGTACCGAACGGTACGGTATTATATTGAGAATTGTGACATCCCTAGTCACTATTGCTTTGTCTGTTATTACAGATTGTCTGATATGTACTGAGTATTTATGCATTTTTAACCAAAATCACAGCAGCGTCCATCTATGAAGTATGTAGGCTGTCAAACATACACAGCTATTAGCCAATCATACAGTTGGGCGATTACTTTCGAGTCTACAATCTGTCACGCCTATTCAAACAATGCGTTCCGATGAGGGGGGTCAAAACAGGACAGAAAATAGCCTATTCCACATTGCTTTTTGATATAAAAATCTTTAAAACATTATAAATGGACCTCAGAACAGTACAAAATGATAAAAAGGCAGTTTATGACCCCTTTAAAGTAATAATTAAAATGCTAAACCAACACTGGTACACAATCCTCAAAAGCAACCGATCTGATCTATTATGTAATGAATGTGCAAATTGCATAATAGTTGATTTTCATAGTGTAGCAGACAAATTCAGGATTCCAGGTAGCTACTGGCGTGCAAGCCAACCTGAAACCAGACCAGGCGGTCCTGTTCTTATGTATACAGGCGTAATATCCTGTTTAACTCCAGCCTCATCTTGTATGCATTAGTAAGTGGCTGCACTGCTTGGAGAGTATTTAAGCTAGTGTTTTAGTCTTACAATATACAAAGGTATATATTCCACATAGGGAGTGTGGAAACAGTAAGAGGTGTAGTGTACTCAATGTACTAAGGAATGTGAAGGTTGATCAGGTTGATATGTTGATCAGGATGTGCAGAATGATGTACCCTGTACCTGCCCCTTTATAGCAGTGCATCATTATAGCTGAGACAGAGCTAGGACAGAGAGGTAACAGTGGTACACAAATGTATTTTAAGCTTACGTAATGTCTTTACCCAGCAAGCCAATGCTTTGTTGTTAATGTTGCTTTACAGTTTTTCGTTTTTCTAGTCAGTATCCTATCCCCCTAAAATACTCATGAAGTTGCTGCTAAAACATAAAATAAAAACCCTATTGTGAGATCAAATATGTAGCACATCTAAAAAAGCTCAGAACAGAAGTAGTAGAGAAATCTGTAGCAGTGTCAGTACATGGTTAAACCTCTGCAAAATGGTAATATGGTTATTAATGAAGACACAAAAACAGAAGAATATTATGGAATATATATATATATATATATATATATATTTTTTTTTTTTTTTTTTTTTACGTAGTAGTTCTTTAATCATATGTTTTATTTTATTTTTATTTTAGAAAATGAGCAGCTTTGTCATTAATAAGTGCTAGAAATATCTTAGGGGACCTTTGAATATTGTCTTTGACAATGAGGGGCCATGGGGTCAAAAACTTTAGGAATCATATAGACTCATATGACAGTTGCTTGTTTACTGACCATCTGATGCTATTGCATAAAAAAAATGGGAAGTGTTAGTTAATCTCCAGTTCCAGTCTGATTTTTATAAAACAAAACTAAGTTTAGGCCTTTTAATATGGGTCACTGTAGGTACTAATTTATACAGATTTGTTACTAGTACACTTTAGGTACAAATATGCACCCTTTATGGGTAAATAAGTTACAGAGGTATACCTTTTTAAGGGTACCGCTCCAGTGACAACTTTTGTACATTTTTTGTGAGAGTGTACAGTTGTCTTTAGTTGTCTACATATTGTATAATAAAAACAACTGAAATTTGTTTGTTCTCATCTCCACATTGTCTGTCACTAGCGTGTACAATGTTTATGTCAGCGTCACCCTGTAATTCTCACACAGCTAAACATGGACATGGTTGCTTTCTTTACCCTCTGACTAATGTCCCAAAGCATCCTGTCTCTCTTTCCCAACCTTTCTCTCTCCACACACATGCCAGATAGGCCAAAGGCGGGCATAGTTGCCATACCGTCGAGTAAAACGCTGCTAGTTTTGAGTGGGGGAGCCAGAAAGGGAGGTGGATCCTGCGTTGTAATGCAGCATAAGTGACGCTGACAATCGCAAACACTGTTCTGCCTCTACCAACGCTCCTAATCTCACAACATATCTCCTAAAGGCCCCTTTGGCCATGGCTAAGGATTCTTGTTTAAGCCACTGCCAACAAATTAACCCTCCTGTATTCCTCACTTAGGGGTCACACTAGTAACATCTTAAAAATAAATAAATAAATTAAAGTGAATGTTATATATGTGGTTTCAATAATATTTGTTATTGGTAAACTACAATAAAAAACAACAACAACGTTTCTCATTTTACTTTAATTTAGTCTGATGTGCTAATGTAGCTAAAACTACCATGAAATAAAAAATTAATAAAAACTATATAGACAAATTTAAAAACAACAATAAAATTAATTAATTAATTCTGCAGCATTTATGTCTATTAAATAATGCAAATATTAGAAAAAAAGTCAGATTCTCAATGAATACAGTTATTATGTTAAAAATAAAGGTATTTAAAATCTAAAGCATATATGGTAGATATGGTGTTATCTGGTGGGAAATCATAATAAATAAAACAAAAATCATAATCACAATTCAATAATACAATGTATGAGCATTATCAGCCATAATTACTTATATTAGGTTAAGAAATATGTTTAGATATTATCAAAAATGACTTTATCATGGCTAGTTTGTCAAAAAAAAAAAAAAATGCTCTGTATTTTCATATTTAAATTAATTTCCTATACGAAGATCACAAGTGTTACTATTTTTAAAAACTACTTCGACTTTTCTAATCATTTGTGGTCATATAGAAAGTGCCACAAAAGTCACCAAGTTTCGTACCATTCCACTGAAGTGAATTTTTTTAATAATTCGACACTTGACCAAAGACCACAAGAGCGTTAAGAAACGTAGGTGACCTATTTTTCTTTCTAGCCTTGCTAAAACAACTTTATTCAAAAACACTCTTCATTAAGCGGACTGTGACTATGTAACTTTGGGATTCCCCTTTTACATCTTAATGTCATTGCAAAATCCATGAGTAAGTTTTTAGTTCCCTCCTGATCAGAAAAGCTGATGGAAAATAATAGAAATGCCAGCCCAGCTGGTTTAGACATAGTCAGGGTCTAGAAATATCCTCCTTTCCATAGGCTATTGTCATGAACACAACAGTTCCTTGGTCATAAACATGGCCTCCTACACAGGAGCTAGAGCAGTGCAACAGGCCTGCAGCTGTTTGGACCAATGAAATGCAGTTTTGTCTCTGGCGCTCCTTCTATGGCCCAAAATACTACTGTAAATACATTGTTGTCTGTATTTAGTTTATTAAACTGCCTCAGTGTGTGCGCACAAGGCCAGTCTTGTCTCGCAAAGTGAATGTCAACAAGCCGTTTAAACCACTTTGCTACAGTTTGCATCTGTGAAACGCTTTCTGTCTGTGTTTATCGTTTCAAAAGCCCCCCAGCGAGGTCTTTTTGGAGGAAAGGTCACTGGTGGTTTGAGCACTTTGCAGAGGTCACACCGCCTGAATGGAAATGCATGCCATCCGGCTTTTTATTTCTCATCATGCACCTTACAAACAAAGCAATGGGAAAAACAGAGCTTTGAATTGATCACAAAAGTCTTGGTGGAGATGGAGATGAAAGGTTACTGACATTTGAAAATAAACGGTTTTGGTTTGTTTTGGTTTGTCATTATGAAAGCTTCATGACATCACAAGTGGGCAGTTTCATGTTAGTTTGGCATCAAAACTGTAAAATCTGTAAACTTCCATAAATGTCGACAGATATTTTGCTGTCTCATTGTAATTCTGGTAACCTTGGTTTATAGCCATGGTGAACCAGTCTTTTTTTCACGTGTCATTTCATTGTGTGGCCTAAATTGATGTTTAGCCTTTAGAAAGTAATGCACACATACAATTACAAAGTAGTTCTTTGTTTTAGAATGCATTTTTCCTGGAAATTACCCACATAGACGGACAGACTGGAATAGTTTGTCATGAATATGGCATATACAGTGGTTCTCAACTGTTGGATTTGTACTGTGGGTCATGGACAGTAGCAAAAATGCCAATTAAAACACTTCACACTTACCAATTTCCATTTTCAGCATTTGTCCATATGTTAGGTCAATTATTAACACCTATATTGTTTATGCATTTACAAATTTGTCAGCTTTCCTATTTGACCTAAGCTATGATAATCCATTTGCATATTAGCATTCTTATACTATTGTTAAAAAGTATGGGTCTGTGAATTTTTTATTTTTTCCTAAAGCCTCTTATGATCAACAAGGCTGTGTTTATTTGATCAAAAATACAGTAAAATAACTTTTTGGTATATATTTAATATATAATTAATTTCTGTGATCCTTCAGTTCTCAACAAACTTTTCTTTTATTATTATCATCAATGTTGAAAACAGTTTAATATCGCTTAATATTTCTGTGAAAACCGAGATACATTTTTTTGAGATTCTTCAAAATAAGAAAGTTCAAAATAACAGCATTTCTTTGAAATAGAATTTTTTTATAACATCATAAATGTCTTTACTGTCACTTTTGATCAATTTAATACATCCTTGCAAAATACAGTAAAATACTTATGTATATAATACATAGTAAATTTAACACATTTCCATTTGCCTAAAGAACTTTTTTGGCACCTTTTGTACAATTAACAAGTTTGTTTCTGTGTAAAATTTGGATCCTGAGACAAAACTATTCCAGAATTACTGTTATAATGGAAATCATGTTATTCATGACAATTTAATACATTTAACAGTAAGTTTTAAAATGTCAGTATAAAGCTTAATCCTATAATGTCAAACTAAATGTCACATAACCCCATAATGCAGAAATCGTTTCTTTTTTTATGCGCGCATGATCTGAAGCAGAGGTGGGAATTATTCAGGCATAATGCAATACTCATTTCTTGTAACTAACATCTCGCTTCCTCTTAAATCACCCTTCCATCAGACTTTGTTTTGTCTGAGTGTAATTCATTATTTGTAGTAAGTAAAATGACGGTCAACTGAATCCACATTGAACTATTTGTTGGTGTCATTACTTAAAATGCATCTGCCCTTTTACCAAATGCACTTTATAGAACATTTTACAGAATATAAACCACTTATAATAATATTTCATGTCTATTTTTATGACCACTAGGGGGAGACACAATGTAACAGCTGTTATTTTTATTCTGAAAGCACCAGTTTCATGTAACATTTCTTAAGGTCTTACATGTTAGGAAAGCTCTCAGCTCTCATGTTTCCTGCTTTCCAGCAATGCAACTTCCATTACATTTGACTTTTCACCACTCTTCCCACTCCCACTAAATAACATATTATTTCATTCCATATTTCAAGTCCTAAAGTGTTTTTCAAGTGTATTATTTCTGTAAAGGCTAGGGACAGAAAAATAGACATTTCCATAGAATGGCCCATTTAAAGGGTCATGAAACCCCCCTGTTTCAGCACTGGTTAGTTCTCACCACAGTTTTGAAAAATGCTGCAAAAGTGGGCATGGTGCACTGCGGAGCAGAGGGGGAAGAGGGGAGAGAGTGAACTTCAGGTTCAGACTAGACAGTTTCATTTCGATTGTTCATTTCAAAATAAATGCACAGGCATTTGCACTCCAAAACATCCATATGAACGTGCTGTTGCACCTCTATTAACTTTTAAGGCTTATTTTGCGGCGTCTATAATCCTTTTGATGGGTTGCGTCAAGGAGCTGTAAAAAACGCTATTACACTCACTAACGTTATATGAATGAATTGCGTTTGTGCCGAACTCCTACAAAGCAATCTCTGTCAATCCATGAACGTTTCTCTCAGTTAATATACTCAATCTCACAGCTTGAAGCATCTGTCATAGCAAATCAACACAGGCTGTCGTGAATAATTAGGCGGAGCGTCTTCTCATAGGATAAGAAAACGCCGCCTCATTGAATAATTATGAGACACCAGCACGTCATCGATGTACTATAGTCCGTTGCCACGTCAAACTGTAGATTTTAAACCCGTAAGATGAAAATAGCACAAAAAAGCTTAAAATTAACCAGTTTTCTCCGACAATTAAAATTAACAGATGCTAACATTGTCATCTATGATGTGCAACACAAACACCTCTGCTAAAATCTCAGAAAAAGTAGTCCAGGGTTTCATGAACCTTTAATAGACACTTTTATCCAAAGCTATATTCAAGGTTCACATTTTTGCCAGAATATTTGCTCACCCTCATGTTGTTCCAAACTCTACAGAACACAAAAGAAGGTATTTTGAAGAACAAGGGATCCATCAGTGAATCCCAAAGACATTCATTGTATCTTCTTTTGAGTAAATGACTGAATTTTTAACATTTTTGTATGGACTGTCAGATTAACTGCCAATGATCATGCATTTCCATTGTATGAAAAAAGCAGCTTTGATAAAGTGTTTTGATATTAAACACATTATTTTGTATATCACACAAGAAAATGGGTTCTGACTGACATGAGGAAGCAAGTCTCAATCATTGTAAGGGTGTGACTCGATTAGACTGACTGAATTTAGACATGTGAATGGGAATTTCTGCTTTTTTTTTTTTTTTTGACTTTTTGACTTTTTGATGACAGGACAGTAAAGAAAGTGCTAGGTGGAGAGGAGGGAGCAGGATCAGCAAAGGTCCCTGGGTCGAGATTCGAACCCAGGTCGGCCAGAGATGCAGTTGCGCTATATGTCAGTGCACTAACAACTAGGCTATAGGCACTGACAAAATTTCTGCATTCTAAACAAACACTTTTTTTTCACCTACAATAATTGTACAAAACTTTTATTCAACAAAAGATACATTAAACTGATTAAAAGTGACATTTATAATGTTACAAAAATTTCTATTTCAAATAAATTGTTCTTCTGTACTTATATATTTATTAAAGAAACATGTAATGTACCACAGCTTACACAGAAATATTAAGCAGCAAAGATATGTTCATTGCTAATTAAAAATGGTTTTTGACCACCAAATGAGCATATTAGAATGATTTCTGAAGGATCATATGACTGCTGAAAATTCAATGTTGCCATCACAGGCTGTAACACCTAAAACCAGACTGCCAGAGGGTTACTGTAAATGCATGTGCCCACTGTGCACCATTTTCCTAAAGCCACGGGGGTGGCGGTTGCACTGATGGCTTGGGCCCTTCATCGCTGCTTGCAGCTATATTTTTAAATTGTATTATTACAGTTTTTATTGTATTTTACCAAATGAATGCAGCCTTAGTGAGTATAAGACACTTCTTTAAAAAAAAAAAAAAAAAAAAAGTTGAAAATCTAACCAACCCCAAACTTTTGAACTCAAACTTCTGAAGGTTTAACCACCACCATAACCACCATCATGTGACTATGTCAGAGCTCCATCTACCACTGATAGAACATAGTGATAGCAACTTGAGAGTCATGGGTTTAATTCCCAAGTCAAAAAAATACCTTGAATGCAAGTCTCTTTGCATAAAATCCTCTGCCGAATGAAATCATGTGACATTCACATTTATCTACACGTTTCAACTTGCAGTCAAGGCAACACCGTGCACCGATTAAGAGTGACTTCCCTTATAATTTACAGTAACCCAAAAGCATTAATGCGTGGCGTGTGAAGTGTGTTTACAGACATCCACACGAGTTTTTGCTGACCCAACCTAACCAGTGATTCACCACACTCCTCCAGTCTTATTACATTCAGCGGCACAGTCAGATGAGACGGACGAAGACTCAAGGAAAGGGATGAGGGACAATGAAGTCCCCTTGTTCCTCTCTCACGGACACTCACAGGATTTGGGTCATTTAGGGGAACTGAAGGGGTAATAGACAGAAGAGGAGAAGTTGTGGACACTGTACTGTAAGACTTCATGACTAAGGATTTCCCTGTGACTGTTGATCTCTCCCTCTCTCTTTTTCTCTGTGGCTGTTGGTCACGAGTGGCGGCGCTGTCAGCCTCTAGTATAAGAGCTATGCTTAAACATGAAGGCTCAGTATTCTGTTAGGACGCCAATGGGGTTTGGACTTACTTGAGGATTGTGTATCTGTGACCGATAGGACAAGATAATCATTGACCGGCCGTCTTCGTTTGCACTGCCTGTCTACAACTGCGTATAAGGTATGGAGTGTAAATCATTACCAAGATTTGTGTATAATTTGATATCAACAACCCATAACAGGATTGAATATTCACTTTGTTGGACACACATATTCAGTGGTTGGGAAACATGTTTTATTAGAAGTCTCACACTTAACTGAGATCTGCTTGGCTTGTCAAGTGTTGCTTTAGGTTCTTGTTAAGCGTGTTTGGTCTTAACATGGTTGTGTAGATATATAAAACAGATTATGCGTCATTTCAACCTGGATGGAATCAGTGAACTTTTGTGGCACTTTCTGTGCTGATTTTAATATAAAAATCTGCAGATCAAGTTTAAATGTATTAAAATGTGTTTAACAGAGATGAGGATATGACAGTTGCTTAACTCCGTTGTTGTACCTTGGAGAAAGATGCAATGCATTTTAGGGCTGAAGGGGCACTCACAAAATAGGGCTATAACAATAAAAACACAGCGAAAAAAGAAAAAAAGAAAGCATAACAAAATCATTTAAAATTTTAGACAAATACATAAATGAGTGAGTTTTTTTTTTTTTTTTTGTTCTTTGTAAATTCCCTGTAAATATTAGCATTTAAATATTAGCTGTACTAACTAAGGGATTCATTTCAACTGTAGTGCCTATTTTATTTTATTTTTTTTTTATTTATTTTATTTTATTTTATTTTTACAGGGACTATTCCCTGTAGAGACTATTCCCCTACGAGATACATTTTAGCTGTAATGCCTATTTTTATTTTTATTTTATTTTATTTTATTTTATTTTATAATTTTATTTTTCATTTTTTTATTATTTATTTTTTACAGGGGCAATTCCCTATAAATATTAGCATTTAAATATTACCAGTATTAACTAAAATATACATATCAACTGTTTTCCCTGGAAAGCAATGTTTTTTTTATGTCCAGCAACCACATGCTTGTATTTTCTGTAATGGAGAAAATATTAGATAGAATGGTTGTGTTAGATATATTAATGTATTTTCATCATCAACTTACACAGATACACATACACCTTTGTACATCTCATTGTGTAGAATAACTTTACTCACTTGTTGGGTCTATTAATACAAATGCACTGTACAAGTTTAATTCCCACAATTTGAAAAGAGGTTTAATTAGATGTTTCATGGTTTAACCTAGATATCAAATGCACATATAAATAGATCTGCAATGCACCTGTTGCCTTGTTACTTTGACCACTAGAAACAGCACAGCAGCAGCTATCTGCAGCATTGTCATCACTCCGATTCATCCGGCCACAGCCGGACACCTCTTCATGTTACTCACCGGGCAAAGGATGGCCACTAATACAAATCTCTGTGTTTCTTTTCCAGTTTTTCAGCCCACTCATAGGCAGGCACCCAGTCATGTAGAGAGCAGCGCGTGGAGGACACCCAGATCACTTTCAGCACTTTCTACACAAAGAGGTAATTGTAAGATATTTCTCACAGAGAGAAATGAATAAAGGCACAGAAAGGCATGGAGAATACACTATTCAGTGCGTGTCCGAACGCAGCTGGGCCTGTCTGTTAGGAAAATCCATTTGGTCGTTTGTATATTTTCCCGTAAGCGCCGTCAAAGTTGGAAGTTGCATTAGGTCGCTACGGGGTTGTGATTTCCTGTTGAACGAGAAAGCAATCACTGACAAGGGTTGAGTAAATAAAGTGCCCTCTCCATATAAAATCACCCAAGTAAAGGTTTATATAAAGAAAATGTGCATATTTGGCATTGTTTTTAATCATACACGGTATGGCAGACAACTATTTATGGTCCTTCCAAACCATGAAACTCTTTGCACGTGTCTCTGACTGCATGCTACAGCAAATATATTTTTCTATGCTTCGAAGTTAAGAGGTCAGACAATAATTAGCATGCCAAAGACAGTAGAAATGAAGCAGTTGTGTTGTTTTTGTGTTTTAAACATTTTGAAACAAGTCATCCACAGGTCATTGTAGTTGCTAAATAAATGAGAATCTAATCAGGTTAGACTGGCACATAACTGAGGTTGACAATGCTCTAGATTTTATCCTGATACATATGCAAAGCAGTGACATTTCAGGAAGGTAGGAGTGTAATCTTCATTTCTATCATGACAACTCTCAGAAGATTTTAGTATGGTAATGGTTATAACAATGTTAATGTATTTGGTCTTGGCGGAATAGATCTGTTATGCTGCTGAACTGCTTTTGGTTATTGCTGTAGTTGGAGATTATTGCTGCTGCTGCTGCCGCATATCAAGTACAACAACTTCCTACTGCCAATACATACTGCTGTGAGTATTTAAGACAAAATGCTGCTGCACATGTAGCATATAAAATAACCTGTAGCAGATCTATACAGGTGGAGCTGGGGAGGTGGAGGGTTTCAGGGGAACTCTGAAAGCGTGCTCCGAAATGCTCTGGTGAATGTTAACCAGCCATTTAAATGTAAAGCAGCAAGCTCATTGGCTGCATATTCGTATGCAAAATGAACTAATCCGCTTGTGCCAAGTAGTTTAACACTGCGAATATCATTATCAGATGATGTATACATGTAATCTGGATTACATAATCAGATTCCAAAAATTAAGTACTTGTAATTAGAGTGTATTACATTTTTAAATGCTTATCAGATTACAGTTACTTTTTTTAATAGATTACATCTTTAGACATTATTTACACAATGGCAGTGAATTATTCATAATTTATTGATTTTCCCTAATTCTTCTTTTTTACTCTTTTAAATTTTACTTTCCAAAAAACCCTACTGTGTCATACCATTTAGCTTTGACTATATACACAAATGTCGTACAAAAAAAATGCAAATTGTGTTTAAGAATTTGATGGAAAATAGCATTTCTCCAGCAAATAGACAATAGTATGAAACAAATAATGAAGTCTGGACAAAAATATTTAAAATCTGGAAGACTTTAGCTGTGTAATGTCATTGATTTCTATGTTTAGTGTTTAGGGGTTTAAAAAAAATTTAATGTATTTTTTATGTATATATAATTTAATTAATTATTAGCTTTTTATCAACTCAACCCACTTACATTATGCCCAGTTTGGGAAATCCTGGTTTAATGTAAAAATATCAAGAAAAATTACTTTTTTTTGTCACTTTTTTATATCTATATGGTACGTTTGATGGTAAGTTTAAAACAAGTTTGATTTAAAAAAAAAAAAAAAAAAAGTAACCTAAAAAGTTGTCAGAATACATTACCTAAAATGAATAACCATCAACCAATGAAACCTTTCATTATGTAATCTGTAATCAGTATTGGATTACAATTTGTAAGTAATCTACCCAGCTCTGATCATTAGTTTGCGTTAACAACCCATCAGCCTGTGCCATCTAGAGTTTCATGACAGAACTTGGCATGTGTATTTCCACTATTTTTTTTTTCTCTAACTTCACAACAGACATTAAAATTAATCAGCAATGCTGAATGCTGTTCTTTTGAACTTTGTATACATCTAAGAATCCTCAAGTATAGCTGTTTCCACAACTGTTTTCAACATTGATAATAAGAAATATTTGGAAATATGAGGTTTTCACAACAAAACCCGCCCAATTGCTACTCAAACTAGCCCAATTATTATTATATAGAGGATGTCCCCCGGTAAAAATTCCCCCTGCATTCCGGGGGGTAAAATACACATTTTTTTAGCGAGGTTCCCTTGGTAAAATACACATTCCTAACATGAATAAAAATCATGTTAATGGGGTCGTTTCAACTTACGGACATGAAAAACAACCCGCGGTAACAGTGTTAAAGTAGCCCAGTTCTGCAGGAAAACCATGGATTTGGCAACACTGGGATTAAGTTGTCTTTGTCTCTTGGACTAAAGGGCATTTAATCTAGGTTATGACCAGGATTTACTTAAAAGTAAATGAGGTCATGAATGCGTCTTGCTCATGTGAAAGCTGGAAAACCTCAAAGTGTCTGTTCTCTTTTGATATTTAATGAATTGACATTTTCTCTTTTCTTATTGTCAATCCATGGTTAAATGAAACAGCATATATCACTTTTGGAATGAGGACAGTAGAAAAAGCAGAAGTTTGACTTATGTTTATTTACTTGATTGCATGAGTTTGCGAGTGAGGTAATCGTTTTGTTGATGAGAGGCCAAGAAGCATGACTGCACGGCACATGACACAAGCATCATTTGGGGATTTTTAAAAATTATTTTCTTGAAATCATGGGACCCCAGATAATATTCAGAGCATTAACTGAAGTGCCCCTATAGTGTAATAGTCGTCTATGTAATTTATTATACAGTATTTAAAAAAAACTATGCATTATATATTGGTACCATATCGTTTATTATATTTAAGTTCTTTTAAAACTGTTTTTTTTTTTTATCATATCAGTAATGATCAACTTTTTAATTTAATAACACTTTTGAATAATTTCAATATAAATATCAGTTTTTTATGATGTACATTATAATGCTATGGGTGTTCATTTCCACCAGGGAATTAAAAAAAAAAAATTGCTAACTTTTTATTTCACTATTGTGAGTTTTCTTGTAATTTGGAGGGGGGGGGGGGGACGTTTTCACAGAGGAATTAAAAAAAATAAATAAATGAAATGTTAGGAAATAAAAACAATTAAATAAAATGGTAAGTTTATATCTCACCATTCTGCCAAAAAAATACATCATCATAAAAATAAACGAAATAAGATGCATAAATAAATAATACAAAATAAAGTTATAACTGTGAAATAAGCTTCCATATAATGCCTAAATTCACTTGCAGCATTTAAACTCATTGCGATTTTTACCATTTAGTTTACATTTTTTTCGACAATAGCATATGTGCTATGTGTCATTATCAGCTCCAGTTGAATTCCTTGAAATGTTTGTGATCTGTTTTGTACCAAATCAAAACGCAAAGAAGAACCGCTTTTCCTAGAACTGACGCTCTTGCTTATCTTGAGGCAAAAGAGGAAGGAAAAGGGTGCTGTGAAGACACTGCCAGAAGGTTCATCCTCCTACTTTGAGAGCCGTCCTTCCCCTGCCCATCCCACCAAATGCTATCCCGGCGAGTGTTAATCCCATGTGCGAGTGTGAATCCTTAGAACATGCCAGATAAGTTGGCCAGAGCATGGAAAGTTCACTGTGTGCTGCAGAGGCATTGAATTTACACACCGGCAGGCTGTTACCCCGAGGGAACAGGGTGTCTCTGCAAACAGGAACAGAAAGTGTGGGTGTTATTTTTGGTTCCGCTTGCCTCACTGCCTTGCTAGACAGGGTGGGTGGTAAATTAAGGGTGGGCAGGGGCAGAGGAGCCAACATAATCTGGCTCTTTGCCAGACCCCTGTGCTGTGCAGGTTACTGCAGTGTCCAAAACCGCAATGAAACCGGAGCGTTATATTCATATTAGCATATAAGCAGTTGCTCACCAAATCTCAGACCTGTGAATATTGCAGACTTGTTCTATAAAAGACACAAACTGATCAATCGTTTCCTGTGCTAACTACTTTGGCTAATGCTATTTGCATTATAGGATGTGGTGTTAGTTTTTGTAAACTGTAGTAACTCTAGTCTGAATACACATCTGAATCACCATCAATTTATAAAGATGCTTTTTGGTTTACAATCTAGTAGCAATTTGCAGATCTTGACCCACGGGATGTATTCGTGTTCTGAGAGCATCAGATTTGCATGTTTCCTAGAATTGTTGTGTTTAGGACATTTGTTGAGGTAATGGCCTGGTGGTTAGTGCATGTGCTTTGATATGTTGCACAATGGTGCTCGTGCAGGCAGTGTGAGTTTGAGTATTTGTAATTTCCTGATTCTCTACCCACCCTATTGTTTCCTTTCTCATTTATCATTGTCTTTGTGAATGGCTGGAAATGCATCTGTGAAAATCTCAGGGTATGACAATAAATATTATTTCTGTCTGCTTGGCCTATATTTTCAACAGCCAATAATATTGTATAATATTATTAGATATATAATACCAATAATATTTTGATAGTAAAATAATATTTAAAAAAAAATAATAATAATTTCATTTTTTAAAAATTGATTTCATTTTCCAGAAAATATATATTTATTTATTTTATTATTTTTAGCTTAAAATGTTCTTACAAATGTAACAATTTATTAGGTTTTAATTTAGAGTAATACCTGGAAATTCTATCATTATAGATACTTTTACATAGTACATATATACTTAATAGATATTTTTTTATTTAAATATTTTATACTACTTTAATGCATTAAATGTGGCGCACAGTAAGCACTGCAGGTGTGTTTGTGAATAAGCTTTGTGGCCCACTTTTTTTATTTTTTCTCCATCCTTTGATGTAGAGATGCCACGAATTCATTGGCGGCTGTGACAATAGGGTACTTTGATAGCTGGCTCTGTTTGGATGCGTCTCCATCGGGGCAGTGTATGCCTGGTATTCGCCGATGGGCGATGTGGGAGAGCAACGTCACAGGAGGAGGTGGCGTACGCACAGAGCAGCGTCAGTATATGCCGAGTGTATACGTCACCATGTTCAGAGCTGAGCCGCAAATGCTCTGTTGATACAACAGTGATACAAGAATGCCCCAACTCTGACTTGACTTGGACTTCTGAGAAACAGTCAAGCTATCAGATTGTTTCTTCACTAGAAGAACTGAGAAATGTTTACCAATTATTTGACCAGTTCTAAATGATCAGTTACTCAGTAGTAGTGTTTGGTAAAGGTTTTAATATAGATCATAAAAAATAATGATCTCTTTATCTATACTGTGAGTGTAAATACTGTGGCTCTGTGATACTATCAAAACATTGCTCTGTTTGTTTGAGAATCCCAATCAGCCTGACATAACAACACTGACTTAACCAATGAGAGTTTGCGGGCGGGACTAACTGTTAACCAATGGCAGTTTGGTTAGATTGTTTTTCCAAGCAGTCAGACTTGCATTTCAGCAAATGATCTTGCATGCTCTTAAGATACAGTCACATTAGCAAAATTTTAACACAATTTCTCAGATAAAAATATCTATTGTCGATCAATGCAGTGAATATTTGTGACCAAGTTGAACCCATTGTTAAATATTCACTGGAAAATGAAATTTCTGATCACATGGGGTTTTATTCAAATGAAAATTCACCAAACAACAGTAAATGTGACCACACCTTTACACGTGTCAAATATATAAACCAGAATATTTTAAGGTGTCTTTACACAGTTGAGTAGGGGTGGGCAATATTAGTATGCTTTTAAAAATTATACGATTCCGCATTTTACTATTTTAAAAGTATTTTAAGAATGCATTTTAATAAGAGTCGTAAACCCTGAATAAAACACTGTTTTTTTAGGGCCCTATAATTACTCCAAAGCGGAAAGCGCAAACTGAATCACGGGATCCAGTCATAAAAACTGAAAATTATAAAACGCAACACTTTTGTTTTTGCCCCCATTTTTTAATGAGCTGAACTTTTGAATGACTTTTTCTATGTACATAAAATGGCTATTTCTCTCACATATTGTTCACAAATCTGTCTAAATCTGTGAATTGTGAATTGAATGTTCATTTGTCTACCATAAGCCGTCTCCAAAGGCGTTTCAGACAATTTGGCAGACAGCATGTATGGCGTCGTGTGGGTGAGCGGTTTGCTGATGTCAACGTTGTGGATCGAGTGGCCCATGGTGGCGGTGGGGTTATGGTATGGGCAGGCGTATGTTATAGACAACGAACACAGATGCATTTTATTGATGGCATTTTGAATGCACAGAGATACCGTGACAAGATCCTGAGGCCCATTGTTGTGCCATTCATCCACGACCATCACCTCATGTTGCAGCATGATAATGCACAGCCCCATGTTGCAAGGATCTGTACACAATTCCTGGAAGCTGAAAACATGGTTTGCATGGCCAGCATACTCACCGGACATGTCACCCATTGAGCATGTTTGGGATGCTCTGGATCGGCGTATACGACTGTGTGTTCCAGTTTCTGCCAATATCCAGCAACTTCACACAGCCATTGAAGAGAAAGGGACCAACATTCCACAGGCCACAATCAACAACCTGATCAACTCTATGCGAAGGAGATGTGTTGCACTGGGTGCGGCAAATGGTGGTCACACCAAATACTGACTGGTTTTCGGACCCCCCCGGACCAATACAGTAAAACTGAACATTTTAGAGTGGCCTTTTATTGTGGTTATCCTAAGGCACACCTGTGCAATAATCATGTTGATATGCCACACCTGTGAGGTGGATGGATTATCTCTGCAAAGGAGAAGTGCTCACTAACACAGATTTAGACAGATTTGTTAACAATATTTGAGAGAAATAGACCTTCTGTGTACATAGAAAAAGTCTTAGATCTTTGAGTTCAGCTCATGACAAATGGCACAAAAGTGTTGCGTTTATAATTTTGGTCAGTGTATAATATATTTAGATATGAATCCTGCATGTTCTGCGCATCTCTGTATGAATGAATGGCACGGACGTGCAGTTTCGTTTAATACACACATACTGACACACACGTGACGCTCTTGGTGTTTTCAGCCTCTGCCACCTCATTGTGTGAGTACATGACCAAATTAACAATCTCTGAGTCAGTTCATGAGCATTATACATTACTTCTGAGGAAAAAAAAAAAAAACACTGTCATATCATATACAAACAGAAATCCCCAAAGGTCTTCACTTTTTCAAAATAAAAGCTCAGTTTAACTTCACAGAAATACTACTTAATGATAGTGCTACTACTAATAATAAAAATATTAAAACAATATTTAAGGAATATTTACCAGAAAAATTATTTACCAAAAAATAAATATATATTTATAATTTATTTATATATATTTATTTATAGTTTATATATTTATAATTTATAATTTATAATTTATATATATATATACACACAAAACATATATAAAGTATAATCAATCTTTATAAAATAATAAGACATGCTTTTGATTATTAAAATTCATTGTTTAATTATTTAATTTAATTTAATTGTAAACCATTAAAATGAAATCCAGAAAATGAATGGAAAACAAAATCTCAAAAAAAAATGGAAAATAAAACTGAATTTGAGAAAAATAATAAAATGTATTTCATAGGGCCTTTAAAAATAGAATTTTTGTTAAACTTTTTAATAAATTGCTGTTAAATTGTGTAAGTTTCAAGATTTCAATTAATTAGACATGCTTTTTGATTTTAATGTAATTTAATGTAAAAATTAAAACCAAAAAAAAAAAAAAAAACTTTTTGAAAGAATTTGGAAAGAAAAATAAAACAGACTTTGGGAAGAATAAAACTGATTTTATAGGGCCCTATTTATTTCATTTGTGTTTTTGTTTTATTGTATTTGTCCTTTAGTTTGTTACATGTATTTATGTTCTTGTTATTATTAGCAAAGATAAAACTTTTCCTGTTGTTCTATGCTTTTGTCGTAGTATCAGTTCAGTAGTACTATCAAGATATATCGTATCAAAGTCAAAATTTTGGTATCGTGACAACACTAGGCGATATAACCAAAAAACCTTATATCGCAAGTTATTTTATTTCACGATAACAATATACATCAGGATTCAGTTACTTTTGCCTTAAATAAGGTCTTTATATCATCTAAATTTTTGATACCATAGAAATTTCGTAATTCTTGTCACCACTGCCGATATCACAAAAAAACTAATACTAGCCTAAATGAAAAAACCTAAAGCTCACTGAAGACAAGAAAAGAGTCAGTCATTAAAAAAAGAATAGGAAACTATTTACAAGCAATAGAACAAAAAAAAAACAGTAGAACAAATAAATAAGAAATGCTACATACATTGTATAAAGTAATCAAATGTATACAAACACTGCATAGTCTTCGTGTACATTATATATTTATTTCTCCTTAATAAAGTTACAAAAGTGATTTATTCAAGAGCAGTGAGAGATTTTCTCTCTTTTGTTCTTTTGATTAACATGAATAACAGACAGCAGGAATATTAGACTGCTGTCACTTTAAAAGCTCCCCTAATCCAATATACCATTACACATTTTCTTTCTCAGCTGTTTGCTTCCACTAAAGACCTAAATTACTGTGGTTATAAGGATACTTGCAAAAGCGGGCAAGTGTATTTAACCATGCAAGGCCTATAAAGTGGCAAAAAGAAAAACCTCGGCTCAATACTCCCGCGAGCTCAGTCTTCACTTGCACGCTCCTCTCTCTCAGACAGCACATGCATATAGTGAAATGTGTTCTCTTTCACTTCTGATTGCGTTTCAAAGACTTAAAGTCACTTGTTTTTAAACCACAATGCTTCAAAACTTACAGCAACATCATGTGAGCATGTAATAGTGATAGAGATGACAGTCAAAAATCTCTACCGGTTGCCAGATTTCTACCGGTATATTTCCCACCTCTACGGTTGAGTTAGGGCTGCTCTGTGTTTGCTCAAAGACTCAATGCCAGATAAAAGCCAGACTAAATTATGCCAGCTCTGACCCACCTCAGTCCTTAGTATCAAAGTATACATTTGTGATTACTATGTAAATGCATTCATGCCACCTCTGAGCAGCATTCAGCAGTCTGTATAAAGACACATGGCATTGGAGTGTTTTTAGAAAAATAATAATGTAGCTCTGGCGGCTCTGTATTTGATCTTGCCTCGCTAAGTATGAAATCAGATACCAGCAGATTATCAACCACACCGGTGATCTGGTTCTGCTGTTTGCGAGACAGTCCGTCCCAAAGCTCTGCTCTGCTCTCCTGGAACTGAGTCAACCTCTGGCAACTGCCCTGGTGACAAAGCCTGAAAGTGTCTACTGACCAGTGTAAACCACAAAGCTTGTAGTGTGTGTGCCCCCCTCCACCGCTGAAATGTACACTGTGGGCTAAATACTGCTTCAGTGCCATCTCAATAGGAGCTGCTTTGCTAATTGTACCTCTAGTACAATAAGCTTTTCTCCATAGGCTGCCCAGTCCCTCTGGGTTGTCCCTTCCACCTCGTGGCTGTCTACAGTATAGTTTGTGATATGGTGCTACTGAGATCCACCAGACATTGGTGTGCATACTCAGCAGCCCATCTTTTTTAAAAGGTACATTTAAATTACACTTCATATTTGTATCTTAGTCGCAATATCTCAAAAAACAGCAATGTCATGCTTATTTGCATATTGGTGTTCTGTAGGACCCCAAAAAGAGGAACTCCTCCATTTAGGGACTCCCCAGGACCGCAGAAGAAACAGGGTGTGGACCTTTCTGTTTTGTGGGGTGTGGATGTTTAGGAGGCATTTCCAAATTGAAAAGGCTACTCACATGAGCTTCAATAAAAAAAGAAAACACCACCTGACCCTCACATGACTTCCCCATCACACTCATCGTTACTTCTGAGTTGTATTTATTTAGAGCCATCGGTCTCCTTGTGGAATGGAGCACAGCTTTAAAGAAATGCCGTAGGCTGTTGATGATCTTATAGGCAATTTGAGGGCATGCCAATGAATGCATCAAATGGTGGTTAAATGGGATTTTTTTTTTTTTTTTAGGAAATGCCAATTTACATGATTTATCTTTTAGGTTCCTTATGTTATTCTGCTTTCCATTTTAACTGCAGTCTTTTAATGATGATTATTCCTTACAAATACTTATTAAACAACTTAATAACTTATTAAATAACTTTATTATTTAACAAGTGATTTATTGTATTATTAAAGAGATGTGCAACCACCTTGCTGGTGCAGCTGGTAAAGTTGTTGTTGTTTTGTGAAGTTGGCTAAAAATAATTATATAACTGCAAGCAGCAATTAAAGGCCCAAGCACAACAGCAGTAAAATGAAGAGTGTAGGAGCTGTCTTTAATTACTCAGTAAAGAGAGCTACCTTTCTGCAGAGTTAAGTTCCAACCCTGCTTCAACACACCTGTCTGTAATTAAGTAGCCCTGAACCAAAGCCACTGGAAGGCAAGCCTGCAACCTTTAACCAAAAAAGCGTAATGGCTAAAGCTAACGCTGCAGGGCAGGGAAACAGTCAATAGGAGCTTCTCTATGCTGAATAAACATCTTTTTAGAAGAAATAGTTTATTATTTACTGAATAGCCTGCCTACTGGCTAATCTTCAACATGTTTTACACTAATCAATTTACACTGAACTATTTTTAGAGTTTACACAGAAAAAAATGCCATTTTATAAGGGAAGTCACTGATTTTTTGTGACAGGTGGGATTCAGCTTACGGCACTTCCCATTCATTCCTATGGTATCCGTAAACGGCGATTTTGAGTGTCGCACAACCCTGAAATGAAATTCAATGATGTCAAGGCTGTAATATGATTGGTTATCAAGGCACACGTGATCCAAGTTGACTGTTACGCTTTCTCCAATAGTAAGTAATACAGACCCTCTCATCTCCCAATAGTAAGACAATCTCTGCCTGAACACCTTGATTAGCTGGTTCAGGTGTTTAATTAGGGTAATAGAACTGAAATAGTAGTTCAGTTCCAGAACAAAACTTAACAGATAATGTACTCACCCCATTGTCATCCAAGATCCAAGATGTTCATGCCCAGTCGTGAAGAAATAATGTCTTTTGAGGAAAACATTTCGGGAATTATCTCCTTATAGTGGACTTCAATGGTGCCCACAAATGGTTTGAACGTCCAAATTGCAGTTTAAATGCAGCAGGTCGTATCTAGTGAAACGATATGTCATTTTACAAAATAAAAATGTATATACTTTTTAACCTTAAATGCTCGTCTTGTCTAGCTCTGCCACGCGCATGCGTACTCTGTGTAATCCGGGTCAATACAGTTTAGGGTATGTCGACAAACTCCCATCTCATTTTCACCTCCAACTTTAAAATCGTCCTACATTGCTGCAGAAGTGCCGACCCAGTGTTTACAAAGTGAATATGCAAAGAAGGCCAAACACCCTTTACAAAAAAAGGTAAAACAGCGATGTAGGACAATTTTGAATTTTGGAGGAGAAAATGAGATGAGAGTTTTTCTATCTACCATAAATGTATTGACCTGGATTACACAGAGTACGCATGTGCATCGCAGAGCTAGATAAGACCAGCATTTGAGGTTAAAAAGTATATAAATTATTCCTCGGCTGGGATCGTTTAGAGGCCTTTGAAGCTGCACTGAAACTGCATTTTGGACGTTCAAACTCACGGGCACCATTGAAGTCCACTATATAGAGATAATTCCTGAAATGTTTTCCTCAAAAAACATAATTTCTTTATGACTGAAGAAAGACAGGCATGAACATCTTGGATGACAACGGGGTAAGTACATTATCTGTAAATTTTAGTTCTGGAAGTAAACTACTCCTTTAAAGACATTTGTTGATAGAAATTTTACTACAAAACCCAAAATGATTATGATCTTTTGGCCAGTGAGTGCCGCTCTGCTGATACTACTCATATCCCCTTACGTCATGCTTGATATAACACATACCAAGTTTGGCAAAGATACAGTTTTTTGTGTGTATTTTGTCAATTTTGTTGACACGCTTTATGGAAGTGGTTTGGTATACGAAAAAGCTTTTGATAACTATTGCATTGTTTGAAAAACCATAGACTCCAAGAGCGGAGGAAGAAGAAAAAGAAAACTAATGGATACAACTTGGCCTCTATTATAAAAATAATAGATAGATAGATAGATAGAGATACTTTTTTCGTGATTCTTTCTTTCAAAAGAGCCACATTTATTGTAAATCCATTTTATATTCATGTCCTCTAACTACTTCCTTTGCAGACACCCCACCACTCTTCGGGCTGGACTGCACAGTGACAGCAGCCCGCCCCCCGCGTCCCCCAGCCATGTCGTCACGCATCGGCCTGCGCCTGCAGCTCATGCGGGACCAAATGCAGCAGGAGGAGCAGCGGGAGCGGCAGCAACAGCAGGCAGCATCCATGCATTACATGCAGCATCGCATGCCAGGCCCACCAGCACCCTCGCCAGCCATCAGCGCACCAACACACTTCCAAGCACCCATGCAGGTGCCCGTCGAAGTATTAAAGGTAGGCATATCCATCAGCTTATGTAAGCGGATTTTACATTACTTTCACATTTATGCATTTAGCAGATAATTTATCCAGAACAACTCGTTCTGCAATTCGTCGAAGAGCCAGCAGTAATGCCAGGTCTTGTGACCACATTAACCAGTATGAGTCATTCATCGAAACCTGTCATGAGTGCAAGACAACTGTGATGCTGGTACATTTTTGTGAAAATACTTTGCTAAGACTGATTATCAGTGGGATATGCCCTCTCCCTTAAATTCCGCCAAAATCCCTCTAATCATTGTGCGGTTCTGTGTATTGGTATATAAATGAGCTTCCCCATGAGACCCTAATCTTGCCTTCCATTGGATAGTTCAGTGCTCCGGCCACCCTAGTGGTCCCGGGAGGATAAACGAGTTGTAAGGAGTGCACGAAGACCAAATTAGGCAAGATTAGGTACGCTTGTAATCTCCTCTTGTGTTACGATGAAAGAGTAGTGGGCAAAGTCCAGTTGTCAGTGGGTCGTGCAGGACTGACCACAGCTTTAGTGTGCCGGATTACAACCAAGATCAAAAACAAAGCGAGGAACATTTGTAGAAGAATGCGGTGGAACAGCAGCCAGGTAAGAGGAAAAATACAGAAAAAAGAGGGGCTGGTGTGACATAACGTATTGAGAGATAACACACACAAAGACTTTCTTAGAAATGACATGCTTCTTTGTGATTCTGCCCTTTTTTTTCTGGATTGTTATCAGTTAGTTTAAAGAAAGCCTCAGTGTACACATGTGGAATTTTGAGTTTGCATGTGTGTGATGTTATGAAACTTTGTACTGCACCTACAGTAAGTTTTTTTTGCCAGATGTTTTTTTTTTCTTTCATTTTGATTTCAAAGCTTGACAAAAAGCCCCACAGTTTTTTGGAACTGTAAAGCTTCTTGTGCTCCTTTGAATAGACAGCAAAAGTCTCGGCTTTCAATTAAATTACTTGCTCAACAACTTTGCTTATGTGACCAAAAACATTGTTAAGGTTTGTTCAACTTCCTCCAAGACAGTAATCTCTGACAAATTAACCGAATTATTCAAACTGATTTAGGATGTTTTGAGAGTGACAATCATTTTGAGTGCCATTTTGGCAAAATGAGTTGTATCAGTTCATAAAACAGCACCAATAGTAATACTAATGATATTATATTATTAAAACTAATATAATTAATAATAATACAATGTAATGCGCATTGTGATATTATACTTTAAGATCATTTAATTGTGTTAAAAAGCAGAAATAAAACTCTTGCACTATTTTTTTTTTTTTTTTTTTTTTAAAGTCTGGGGTCAGTAAGATGTTTTTGAAAGAATTCTCACCAAGGATGCATTCACTCAATCAAAAATCTGTGAAATATTATTATAATTTAAAATAACTGTTTTCTGTTTTAATTTTACAATGTAATTTACTTCTGTGGTGGTAAAGCAAAATTTTCAGCAGTCATTACTTCAGTCTTCAATGTCACATGAACCATGATTAATGAAAACAAGTTATGCTGCTTAATATTTTTTGTGAATACTTTTTTTCCAGGATTCTTTGATAAATAGAAAGTAATATATATATATATATATATATATATATAGTTGCACTGTTCTTTTTCTTGATTGCAAGTGGCATGTTGTTGCTGCCTTCCCATGCCGCCAACCATGTGTCATCTCAGGATTAAGCAACAGCAGCTCTTATTTCACAAAGTGCTGTATCATTTGGCTGGACATTTACCACCACCATTCCTAGATCGAATAAAAGTTTGTAATGAAGAGCTCCATGTGAGATGAACTTCTAACCACGACTAACCTTCTGTAATTTCACCTCTGAGAGTTCAGAGGAACTGGCCCTACCCGAAAATGCCTTTACATAGTGTTCATGGAGGGATTTAACACCAGGGAAATGTCCTCCCAGACAGCGTCCCAACTTCTTTACAGCTTGTGTGTGTTAATTGGAGTCGTGTATCCAGCCTGTAAAAGTTATACTTGCGCCAGCATATTTTTTAATCTTAAAGTGAAAGTGCTCGGACTGGCTTTCATCCACTAATCCTGAGGCTTGTTTTCATTCAGGAATGTGGTATTATGGCTAATGTTTTCCATCAGTATAAAGACACAGTTTTGTTGATAAGCATGCTTGCTCGGATTTAAGCACAGTTGTGCGTAAATGCACAGACAGTATGTTGTTTTATTAACGCTTAAATCTAGTTTTCTCTTCATCAGTGCACATCTGTTGCACTTTTTGTCAATTTTGTGTCCTGAATCACGCGGTTTGAAGTGAAAGAATGAGGCCAGTCTGGTCAGATGTAACTTGTAACCATTCTGCAAATCCATCAGCAGGTGCCCGTGTCATTCAGTGAAGCTCTGGAGGCTCTTTCTGGCCCTTGTATGCCCCATACATGCCTAGATTTAAAGTGGTCATGAACTGAGAAATCAAAATTCCCTTGATCTTTTGACATACAAGAGGTCATTGTACTATTAAAAACATCCTGTAAGTTTCAGAACTTCTTTCTTGTTAGTCTAAAAACAGCTTATATTGAAGCCAGTCTGCCAAAACGACAGGTTGTGGAAAGTGCCACTTTATGACATAATAGTGTGGCTACACACTGCCTCCACATAAGAAGATGCCACGCCTGTTCAAACAGACTGTTCCGATGAGGGGGGTCAAAACAGGATAAAATAGCCTATTACTTAACTTTTATTTTTTTTATGTAAAAAAGGCAGTTCATGACCCCTTTAAACCCCACAGTTATATAACTATCTATGACTGTGACTCTGAAACATAGCTGGCTGAGCTTGGAAGCTTTGGCTAGATTTCATTTGTCATGTGTAATGGTGACAGTAAAAACACTGTACTTTTCCACTGGAAGAGTAAGTTATGAGATATAATGATGCCAGATAGTAAACACACTTTTTTTTTTTAATACTGTTTTTTTATTTTTATTTTATACTTCTGTTCTGTTTATTTCACAGTGTGTGGGTTTAGAGAATGCCATTGCATTCTTACAGTTTTATATCAGCCAAAATATCCAACTTACAGTTTTATGTCAGCCAAATGTCCATTATCATTCAAAAGTTAGTTTGAAAAAAACTCATCCAAGGCTGATCAGAAAATACAGTAAAAATAGCAATATTGTGAAAAATTATTACAGTTTACAAGAACTCTATTCAATATATCTTAAAATGCAATATTACATCTTCAGGGTCACATGATCCTTCAGAAATCATTCTAATATGCTGAAGAAATGTTTCTTATTATCAATTAGTTGCTTATAATTATGGAAACCATGATGCATATTTATTCAGGATTCTTTGACAAATAAAAGGTTCAAAAGAACAGCATTTATTTAAAATAGAAATCTTTTGTAACATTATAAATGTCTTTACTGTCACTTTTGATCAATTGAATGCATCCCTGCAGATTAAAAGTATTCATTTCTTTAAAGAGACCCCAGGTATTAAAGGAACACTCCACTTTTTTTGCTAATAGCTTAGCATAGATCACTGAATCAGATTAGACCGTTAGCATCTCGCTCGATGCTATCTCATAACTTACTCTTTCAGTGGAAAAGTACAGTGTTTTTACTGTCACCATTACACATTACAAATGAAATCAAGTCAAAGCTTTAAAACTTGTATGACTTAATATAATGTAAATGATGTCTCTTACTAAAATATGTAATAGAAAACCCATGAAAGATTTATGTTATTTTAAAAAAATCCACATCATTTTATACATATTTTGGTCAATGGGGGGCACCATTAATGCGATGACATGAAATGGTTGCACTTGGTGAGCTACGGGCGCTACCTGTTGCTATTTTTACCGCAACACAACTCAGAAAATAAAATACTGATAAGAAGCCACATTGTGTGGCCTTTGGTTGTAATTTTCAGTCAAAGGGCAACAAGAGATGTCTTCACTGAAGTCTTCACTGCTTTCTTAGTGATAATAAGAGAAGGAAAAATGGGAAGATGCTGTGGACTAATAAAACTTCCTAAAGACCTGTGTCTTTGTTCGCTCCACTTTAGCCTTTATGACTTTGGGGCTTTTAGTAGACCACAGCTACTGAAAGAGCTTACAAATGGCAGAGACAAGAAACGTTAGATGCCATCCTGGCAAGATGTAAACATGCCGACGCTTGTCATGATGCCACAGCCACTGAAGGAGTTTCTCAATGCATATTTCACTCAATATCCAGGGGCATTTAGACTCCTTGTGGGGGAAAAAAAAAAAACAAAACAAAAAAAAAAAACGATGGTATGCTATTTGGTTTAAGCCTATGCTTTTATCCATCACCACCTGTAAGCTCTTTCAGTTGCTGTGGTCATCGTATCATATTTTCATACATATATTGTATTTTATTTTTCGAGCTGTGTTACGGTAAATATAGCAACAGGTAGCGCCTGTAGCTTACTGAGTGCAACCATTTCACCAATAAAATAATGGCGCTCCCCCATAGTCCAAAATATGTATAAAACAATGTGGATTTTTAAAAAGACAAAATATATAATAAAAAATAATATAATATAATATAATGTTTACAGGTACAGACGCATCTTGAGAACCCCACAGACTACCACATTCGACAGTCTCAGCGACAGCAGGTCAAGGAGTACCTGTCCACCACGTACGCCACCAAGCAGGCTGTACATGCGGTCACAAGCTTGGTACAGCCCTCTCCGCCCACCATGCCCCAGGCTCAGACAGGAACCGTCCCACCAACCATGCCCTCTCCATGCATGCGCACCGATCAGCTCATGACCTCTGCTGGGAACAGCGCACCCAACAGTCCAATGGCCATGCTCAACATCGGCTCCAGCCACGAGAATGAGGTATTTCAGTGTTTCCTATTTTTCATATGGTTGTAGTTGTAAGCATGTCCAGCCGTGTTCGAAAAAAAACTCTTTTCCCATAACATTCATCATGATTCATTTTGTTCATGTTTAATTTACAGTTAGTATATCTGTTACAGGTTTATATTTAGCACCATAGTTCCTCTTTGCATTCTCAGAAATCTAAAGTTCAGTAAATTACAAAGTCTGGCTCATCTCTCATACACCACAAGCTTTATGATTTAAACATTTCTCACCCCTGGTGGGTGTTATTTCCCCATGTGCACACAAAGGTCAGGGTATTAACTAACTTAACTCTATTGTCATTGGAGTTTAAGTGGCCAATTATGGCCGTGGAGGTATAATTACAGATTAAAGAGTGACAGGGAACCTTAGGCAGGATGGCCCTTTGGAACGGAGCAGACTTTGGTCCGTCCTTCCTTCCTTCCTCCTCTCCCAATGCCAACAGATCCTATGGGATCCTAAGTGAATGTGTGCTTGTGGCATTCTTAGTACTTTTGTGAGCTAAACTACACAGGGATTATGTCTGTAGGATTGTTGAGAGGAATACATCTTTCATTGGTAATTTTTTCTAATTTTCTCTAGAAATATTCTCTTTAGAAATCAGCTTAAATGAGAGAAAATCTTTAGTAATCAAAGGAAGGTGTCGAACGCAAATGCACGAGGTGTCTAAATTCTCCTTATGTGTTTGTTTTGGACAAGATGGATGAGGTTATTGATGACATCATCAGCCTGCAGTCCAGTTATGATGACATCCAGGCTTACATTGACCCTGTGGTCCAGATGCCAAACACAGTAAGTAACGGCTTCACTCACTTTAGGCCTCTTAGTCGTTGACATTACTGATCACTGTGACTAATACAGTTCGCTGAATCCCAGAAGGTAAGCAGAAAATTGAGTGAATAATTCCTGTTTATGATGTACAGGCTGCGTCTTATTGCCGATGAATAGATCTATTTTTGAAACCCCCCGCAACCTTGTACTTTAACAATGGAGGAATTATACTGGATCCATTTGTTGTGCTGTTTTTTATCAGGGTTATAGGGATGAAAAGCATCTTTGTCTGATTACCAAAAGTCACGTCTAATTATAGCAAAGCACCGTCTCAGTAAAATGATGCAACTGTTTTTCTCTCATGCGACCTCGAAACAACTTATTTTCTGTTTGGACTCATCGAGAACTTTATTTGTGCTCGATTCATTGGGTAACCGATATTTAGCTTCCTTCGGCATGTCTCGGGGGAAATGTTTTAAGTATTTAAAGTGTTTAATTGACTTAAAATTGTGGCCTGATTCACTCAAGGAAAGACATTGCGTTGGGAATCAGGAAAGTGGGAGCACTGTGCTTTGTATTTAAAGTAACTGCCCGACATTAACAATTAAGCCGCTCTCAGTTAGAGTTCAACTTGTTTACAAGGCATTTCGTGAAGGTGGGGAAGCGAGGGGGGGTTTGGGAGAGAGAGAGAGAGAGAGAGAGAGAGAGAGAGAGAGCTGGGGAGGGGAGGCTGAAAGTCCAGATAGGGGAAAGTTCAGTGTTTAGTTGTTAAGAGAAAGTAGAAGAGAGAAGGTCCCGGTGCGGCTCAGGTTAGTCTCTCCGGGGAGGTCGAGGGTGAACAACAAGGCTGTGCAGCTATGAGAGATTCAGAGGCCAGTATGAAAGACACAAATAAAACATATGCCATCGTGGAGGTTATTGATGGAGAAAAGATTCAACTGGTAAGGCCTTCTTTTTCCCATCACTCTCCTTCTATTGAGTGGGGAGGGGGGGTTGTTTAGTCTTGCAACTATTTGTTTCTGTGCGTCTTGTTCCTGGAAACTAGAGGGGCTACAAAGAAAGAGCACATGCCTTGGGCACTTTAAGGACACCGGCAACCTTGCAACACTTATTTAGCCATAGGCTTGTAGCATGCTGTACTCATAATACCTGTAAATGGCTCATTGTTTATGGCTGTAGTTTAAGGAAAGCAACTGTTTCATCTGTTAAAAGTGAGTTCATGCATAAATTAAAATTTCTCATGTCTCATGTCACTGGTTTCAAACCAGTCCACACAATGGAAGTAAATGGGGTTCAGACTTGTTTTGAACTGCACTGATTTTCATTGTACAGAAAATGTGTTCCAGAGAAGGAAGGGAATGTTTGAAACAAAGTAAACAGTGATAGAATTTTTATTGATTTACTTTATTAACAGTATTGTTTTTGCAGTATTGAGTGAATGCGTCTGATTGATTTCCTGATTGATCAGCGTTCTTGGGGATCTGTTTTCCATTGTAATGATTGATCTTTGTTTCCAGACTCTCTGACTTGATCTGCATTTAGCAATCATCCTATCAGGAAGTGCCATTGTTATTTTTCTTCTGTTTACCAGAAGCATATTTACCTGAAGCCATCCTGGATGTTGCTATTTTCTCTGCATGCAAAGGCTTTCCTTGATAAATGCCATTATTATGCTTATCCACAGAACTATTAAATCCCTAATCCTTGTGGATTTGTAATACGGCCATTAAAAAGTGCAAACGGTGGTGAATAGTCTCAGATTTAATGCATATGAGGGGCATCGGCCACTTCGTTTAATATTTTAGTGTGCAAACTATATTTTTCAGAGGGACATTAGGGATTTTGAAGGTCAGAAGAGACAAGGGGGTTCAGACTCCTAATGAGGCTGAAAAGACCACCTCTGACCCTGTTGACCATGTCCCTCCTTTGATCATTGTTTCTTTGATCAGTGATTAAAGACTCTAGAGATGGAATTCATTAAACCAATAGGGCATTTTGCATTGTGCATACACATTTTAAATCATCACCACTGTTTGTCAGAAAGCAGCATCTAAAAATCCACACCCTCAGTTTCCTCTAGGTTTATCACATCTGAAATGCTTAACGAGCCGTTTCTGTTCACTTCACTGAAGTATTGATTGTAAGAAAATCATAAGGTGTAAGGTGAAAACAGGCATGCATGTTAATATCTTTACGCTGTATAACGGGCTTCCATCTCTGACTTTTTACTGTTGATTTGTGTTTGTTTGGCTTGGTGCTTCACAGTAGCCTCTGTGATAAGGTATCTGAGCTGAATTATCTGTCATGGCTCATTAGGAGCTCAGAGCCGGCCTGCTTACAATTACACTGAGACACTAAGATGGAATAAAAGATACAACTGGTGTAAAACCATAAAGACCCAGATAAGAAAGAACATAGTCAATCATTTCTCTCACCCAGAAGCAATAGCAGAGTGTGATATTTTGTGTGGTTTATCTCCAGTATCTCTAGCGTTTATAGCTTCGTGCTAGAGATAAGCTGAGTGTTTATTGGGTATCTAGTGATTGTGATGATTTACCAGAGTTACGCTGAATATAGCTTCATAAAAATGCCATTTGCAAGACAAACTAGTTGTATCTTGTCCAGCAACGAAAGCATAGATTACAGTAAGGACATGCATTAGTCTTTTAATACAGTGTAATATGTTGATCAGAATTTTAATAGTTTAAAACTCACTGTGTTCATGATTTTGTCTGTTGTTGTCTTTTAACTCACCTAGATTCACATATCTCTCTTTTGTCCACTCCTAGCTTCCACTGTCCAGCAGCCATTTGGATGTGTACACGGGGCCAGGTATGTCCGGATCAGCTATTGCCATGACCAGCAACTCCTGTCCTGCCAACCTAGCCATCAAGAGAGAGCTGTCAGGTAGAGCAATCTCTAGAGTCATACGAAACAGTTTGTTTTGGCATAAAAAGTTTAGAAATATCCTTGTTAACATCCTTATTTTCTACTATTTTGGAACAATAGTAGCAAACAAGTAAGTCATGTGAAATAACACAATTTAAAATGCACAATTATGTACTGAATTCTGTAAGGTAAAATAATAATTTTGTAAGTTTGGTCAAACAAAACCATTTATTAAACATTTACATTTACATTTTAGGTTTTTGCTTAGAACTTCATGTGTAGGAACTATTGAAATTTATCTTATCTTTATCATATCTTTATCAATGTACATGATATGAAAAACACATTTAGTCAGTATTATCTAAATGTTTACTTAGTACTGTATACCATTAAGAGTGACATGACTGACATGAATTATGGCAAACAAAGAGAAATTGCTGAGAAATGTAGACTATACTCAAACATTCCAGTGTTTTTTTTTTTTTTATGGTTTACATCTTGAGAAACCTTATGCAAAGTTTTACTATAATGTGTTGACATCATAACCTCATAAAAACAACAAAAAAATAAACAGAAAACTGAGCAGAGTTTAAACAACACTGCTTTACAAATGAAAAACACAAGAGAAACATTATTATATAACCCTGCTGGATAAAAGTTAAGCAAAGTTTCACTGAGGAAATGCCACTGATCGCCGCTATTACAAGATCTCATAAATCCAGTACAGATGGCATTTGCATGTATAGCAAAACATGGTAATAGTTGATTCACAGTATTGCCTTTTGTTTTGGGCAAGATGCTGAAGCTCGTGCAATGGCTAAAGAGAGGCAGAAGAAAGATAACCACAACCTGAGTGAGTATGCGCTTTTTCCCCCTCATTTCTTTCAGTTTATAACCCCTCACAGTTTAAAGTACACTTGCTCCGGTAGTGCCCTGCCATTGACACCCCCTGTCACCTCCGGGCAAATTCAGCTGACAGCGCACTACACTTTGGTCTATCGTTAACTCGGACAGATCCTGCTGCCGTGGCATTAAAATGTAATTGCCTGTGACATTTCACAAGTATTGGAGTTGTACAACAGGACAGTAATTCTGCAGAGCTTTGCTAAGCTTGGCCCGTTCCCAAATACCTTGGCTTAAGATGGAATATAGCTCCATATCTTGAGCATCGTAAACAATTTACACGCAGAGATGGTATTGTGTAGAACCGGTTGCCTCATTTCCCATCATAATCAAAAGATCAAGTCAGAAAACAAATAAAAAAAACATGATGGTCAAGATCTAACGAAACAAAAGCAGCAATCATGCTACAGAATTGAATGTCTGTATGTGGTTGGTTGCTCATTCTCTCCTTTTTTTTCTTTAGTTGAAAGGAGAAGACGGTTTAACATCAATGATCGAATTAAGGAGCTGGGCACCATGATCCCTAAAACCAATGACCTGTAAGTTTTTGTTCATTCGAGCATATAAACGATGGCCAGATTTTGTCGGAGATTTTCAGTGATTCACACTTGACCATCTATCCATTTGTGTTCAGGGATGTGCGCTGGAATAAAGGCACTATTCTGAGGGCCTCTGTGGAGTATATTAAACGCATGCAGAAGGACATCCAGAGAACCAGAGAGGTGGAGAACAACTTCAGGAGAATGGAGATGGCCAACAAACAGCTGTGGCTCCGCATTCAGGTGAACATTCATTCAGCACTTATGTGACAGTCTTTGTCACAAAGATAAAACCTAAAGCTTGTAGCATTCGCTAAGAATAATAGCCTGTTACAACAATTTACGTAGCATTAAGATGAACATTTAACATTTATGTCCTTAGTGTAAAGCTTTTTCTGAGTCACTTATCAGTTCCTAGTTCTTCCTATTTTGTTTCCTCGCTTATGCAAGAACTTTTGGGGTCAGTTTTTTTTTTATTATTATTATTTAAGAAATTAATGTTTTGCAAAGGTTGCATCAAAAGTGACAGTAAAGAAGACATTTATACAGTAATAAGTAATTTACTGTTATGGCCACTTAAAAAAAAAGAAAAGAAAAAAATAATAAGATCAGTATTTTTAAATAATACAGATGAATTTGCAAATTAATTTTTAGATTAGCTAAAAAGTACATTTAACCAGCGTTAATCAATTTTTAGTGACTTACAAGATTACCTTTAAATAAGCATTAAATAACAGCATAAATAACCCATATGATATTGAACACAAATAATCTATATTGATATACAGTAGTCAACATTTGAAGTGGAACAAAAAAGTTCATCAAAGTCATCCAAGACAAGAACGGGTATTTTGTTTTGGTTTTAGGACAACTTTGATGAAATGTTTTGATCCACTTCAAATGTTGACTACTATAGTTCTACTATATAAATAAAACTAAAACCATACAAAGCACCTTTGTTACTTAAACTAAATATTATATACTAATATTATATACTTATTTTATTTTAGCTAGATGACAAGGAAACATTTCTCATTTTCTTTTAGTTTAACCTGAAAACACCTAAAATTGAAATTAAAAAAATAATAAAAAATTATATAGATACAATAAAAACATAAAACCTTAAAAAAATAAAATGGAAATGTAAAATATAAAACGATTCAAACTATTAATAAAACTATAATAGATCTCAATTATAATAAACTACAATCAACTATAATAAATCTCAATTATACTTAAATAACACTAGCTGTGTTTTCATTACAGATTTGCACAAAACTTTTGTGATATTTTTTTAAGTGTCTGCAAAAAAACTACTGTGAAAAGTGTGCGCCAATAGTCTTGTGGGCAAGTTGCACTACGGGTGTCCAGAGTTCCCAATCCCACCCCTACTCTTTCTCCCACTTCGCTTCCTGTCAGCTCTACACCGTCCTACACACTTAAAAATAAAGGTTCTTTATTGGCATCAATGAACCTTCCATGAAGAACCTTGAACATACATGGAACCTTTCAAATGCAGAAAAGGTTCTTTATAGTTGAAAAATGTTCTTCGAAATGGTTCTTTTAAGAACTGTTCACTGAAAGGTTCTTTGGGGAACCAAAAATCTTTTATGGCATCACTGCAAAAACACCCTTTTGGAACCTTTGTTTTTAAGAGTGTATCAGAATTTTAATTCAAAAAAGCACAAAAAAAAAAAAACGATTGCAAAATGATTGTTTCAATTAACTGATGTTATGCGACTAAAATGTAAATTTTTCCTTTTGCGATAAGTCATGGCAATGGATGTTGGTAGATATAATGGCTAGTCCGGTGGCTGCAATATATGTATTTTTAATCAAAGGAGACATACAGTAGGTGCGTATCTTGAGCAAAGCAGTGCGAAGAGCCGCTTCTGAAACATACCATGGCACAACTTGTATAAAAATGCAAGCATTGACTAGAGTGGCCGCGATCAGCTCTGATGGATGTGTCGGAGCCGTAATGCACTGCAGACCCGTGCAGTGTAAATAAGGAGTTATTCCAGCACTAATGGCATGGAAAGCCCCTTATACTTTAAAGCTGCCACGTATAAAGTTTTTCTTGGAGGTAACCAGGTGAGCTGCAAATGAGGAAAAAACTGTTTCTATTGCAGCTATTTCGAATTGCCCGAAAAACCACCTCATGTGAACGTAAAAGCTTTTTTGCAGTTTTGGAGTTTTTGTGAAATTGACAGTTTCCATTGAGCATATTTTCAGTTTGTGCAATTTGAAGGGTAATGGAAAAGCAGCTACAGACAAAAAATAATATCAATAAAACAAAATTGCAGCATAAACAAAATGGTATATATTTTAAGAGACTGATCATTTTATTGTGATCTTATTGTGCTCATTCTTCAGGAGCTTGAGAGGCAGGCCCGGATGCATGGCCTCCCCAGCACCTCTCCATCCGGTCTGAACAACACTGAGATTCTCAACCCCTTCATCAAGCAGGAGAACAGTCCTGAGGAGAACCACCTCTCGCACCAGCCGCATCTCCCTCCTCACTACCCCCAGCATCAACAGCACCAGGGTCAGCCACAGCCCCGGCCCCACGCTCAGCTCCACCAGCACCAACACCAACACCAGCACCTTCACCCCCAGCCCCCGCTGCAGTACCCAGCCGTGGGCAGCTCCCAGCACTTTGACTATGCCCAGTCGCTGGACTTGTGCGACGGTGGCATCCCAGGATATCAGGATGGCATGGGGGGCATTGGGGACCTCAGCTCATTGGGCGGAGGTGTCGCGCCAATGGGAAAGAAGAGCGAGCTGGGCTTCTTGCTGATGGAAGAGGCCCTGTCTCCGCTAGGAGGAGACCCGCTACTGTCCGCCATGTCCCCTGAGGCTTCTGTGGACAGCAGCCGTCGTAGCAGCTTCAGCATTGAGGACTCAGACATACTGTGACCTGGACAGCCTTAGATGTCGCTGTACAACGTGCATATGATGCGACATGTATTCACATACACAGATGTTGCATTTAGTCTGGCACACTGTTAATGGGGAAAGGTACAATATTGATGCACCCTGCCATTCTGAAATGAAAGTTTAGCTACTTTTTTATCCTTTAAGAATGACATGCAAAACAAGAAACATGGTTTTACTGCAACAGTTTTTGTCACTATCACAGAGAATTGGCCTATATTGGATGTTTTGTACAAAAATATGTCCTTAGACACATACAGATTGCCATAAAGGGATAGTTCATCCAAAAATGATCATTTTGTCAGTTTTATCACCTTGTGTTTCTGTTTAACACAAACAGTTGGTAACCAAACAGTTCCTCGTAGCCATTGATTTCTATAGTATTGAAAAAAAAAATACTGTAAGTCAGTGGCTACTTCTAACTGTTTGGTTACCAAACTTCTTTATAATATCTTCTTTTGTTTAGAACAACATGAGGGTGAATAAATGATGACAGACTTTCCATTTTGGGTGAACTCTATCCTTTTAAAGGTTGTGAAAAATGCTGAGTCAGCTTTTACACTCCGATAACGGCTTTTACAGTCCAAACCACACTCTCACATTCTCTCTCTGTAGAATTATATTTTTCTGCTTTAACATATGTCAGCCATTTCCCACATGCGAGACTGTCACACTCACTTAATGTCCTCTAAATCCAGACAGTAGTGATTATTGGAGGATTTGAAATACACCGCCACATCTGAGCTCTTATACACAATGCCTGCTGTATCAGAGCAATATGCAAAGGCAGCTTATCAATATCAGTTATGTCCTTCGACAGCTTATCAATAAGTAGGAAGGAAAGGGTTCCCATAGCCGTGGAAAACCTGGAAAGAAAGCCTATAATTTAGTCAGCTGTGAGTAAATCATTCTTTTGATTTGGTTCATTTAAATGAATCAGAACAGAAACATTCACAAAACAGTCTAAATGATTCATTAGGATTGAATTTTAAAGTTCCTTATCTACTAATCACACTGAAAACAATAAAAGATATAAATAAAATATTACAGGAAAAAACATCAGTATGATTTTTCTAGTTCATATTCAGGTGTGACTCTCCATCAACATGCAGAGAAATCTATCAAAAGAAATCTTCCATATCACCCTAGCATTAGCGTTACACATGCTTTTTTATGTAGCTGCTGTTCTGTTTATATAACAGGCCAGACCAGGTGCTCGTGTGAGGCACAGTATGTTCAGCGGACGGAGCAGAAGAATGCAGTATAAATTAACTTGTTATTTGCCACACACTCCTAATGAGGTGCCTTAAAGCCAAGGCCAGATTCTTCAAGAAGCACACACTCAAATGCTCGTGTTGGCGCTCAGTAAAATAAAGCTGACAGCTGTGAGCCTTGTTTGCCAAACTGAAGTTCATACAGCCCAAGGTGCCTTTCAAGAAACCCGGATCAACATGAAATTTGATCCAGCTTTTGAGCTGTACAGTGAAAGAAGTTGAATATGTAGAAAATATACATGTATTATAATAGGTTTTCTCTTTTTTTCTCTCTCTTCCCAAAGCACTGGAAAAAAAAAACTGTTTTAATTTTATTGATATTATAAAGATTTTATGAAGAGAGTTTAATTTCAAATGTTTTATGCCACTAAGCCACTTAAATGTACTTTATCTGTTTTCATTTTGTTATTTTTATTTCTAAAACCTAGTTTTATTATATCACTGCCGAGCCATAGAAATATACAAATATTTCTGCCATTCTATTATATAAATGGCAAGTGCAGAGCCATATTATATTTTTCTTTTCAATTTTTTTTGTACAAAATCGTTAAAACACATTAGGCTTTGAGATTAAAAGAACATATGTAATGTTGTTTTTATATTGATTTTATTCCTTTTTTAAGAAAAAGACATTTGAGGAAAAGTGATACTGTTGAGTAATGATTCATTGTTTTCATTCAATTTTAATTAAACCGTTGAGAATGTGAATTTTACATTTTGTACAGTTAAATCAAGGTGGCTTGTAAACTGCCTGTGTTGAACATGAGCTTTAATAGAACCTAAATCGCTGTATGATGCACCTCCAGTGTCTTATTACCCTAACCACCTCTCCCTGTTTTACTGCTTTATTGTTTTAAAGGTACAGTTCATAGGTGCTGAAATGGCATCGTTTAAACCTCATGAATTAGTTTTGAAAATACAGGAGACACACCACAGGTGTATTTTATGCTTTATTATTATTATTATTATTATTATTATTATCGCAGGTGTATGACTAACTGCCTGGATGTTGCACAGAATTCAGCCAAGTTAAAAGAACCCACCAGCTCTTGTTGAGACTTGGGTTCTCTATGCAAATCTTTGACTTGGTTAGCTAGAACAGGATATAGCGTAGCAAATAAGCAAGGGCATTTTAGATAGCATTATAGGAAGAGGCTTCTACTTTTGCTTGTGTGACATTTTTTTTTTGTTCTGTTTTTAGCCATGCACCAGGAATGAGAAGGTTTGCCATTTAAGAATGAAGATAAACCACTTGAAGTAAAGAGTATGCTTTGGTAAAATATCTTGATGATTAAAAAGAAAAAAACACACACATTTTGGCAGTTCATTTTACAGCATGCTGAAAGACAATACAAGGAGAATGTGTCTCAGGTTTTTACCAAAACCCTCTGAAGGCCTTGAGAATGTTTCGGTACTGTGGATGTGTCATGTTTATGGGATTTGCTCTTTCAGAAATCTCTGGAAGTAAATGACACCTCACATTAAATGTATTTTAGTTGAAGGTATATTGTCTGGCTTGAGTTTTTGCACTTTTAATGGGTTTTTATGGTCATACGATTCTCTGCGGTGCCATGAGAGGGAGCTCTACACCAGCATAATGAATTCAAACACAGGTAAATGATTAACCATGTTAGCAATGCTGACTGAATTAGGAGCAGTATAGACTATATACTGCATACTAATATTAATAGTATGCTTATAATGTATTAACAAAAATTTCAAACAATACATTGTCACGTGATCTCATTACATTACATGTTCATACATTATCACATGATCTCATCACATTGCATGTTTAATTAATTTTGTAAATGGTCATTTTAAGTATTATGACTTACTTTACACAGATATTTCCAATTCAATTTTATGTTTAGCTTCCGGTAAGTTTAATCAAATGAGTTAGGAAATATTAAGAAGATCCAGATTTAGCAAATGAAGTAGATAACAGTGTTATTTTAGTATTATTTATATACTATTATATGATTTATTATTTTTTTAATTATAGCTTTTACTATAGTTTTAGTAAATGTGTGTGCTTTTGTCATTTTATTTATTTTTTTTTTCTGCATAGCTCTAATTAATTTTTATTTCAGTTTTACTTTTTAAGTTTAAGTTTTTCATGCATTTTTATCTTAAAAAAAAAAATACCGAAAACAATTGTAGGTTTAGTTGTAGTTATAAGAAGGTTTTTTAAATAAGTAGAGCTCTGTTAAGAGGAACAATATTCAACACATGGAGGAAGAAATAAAAATTTACCCTGGGAAACACTTTTGAGGTTTTTACTAAATAACTATCAGCATAAAATATTAGAGGAAATGGTTTTTCATGAGCTGACCTCTTTGTGCTTTACGACAATATTACCCACCTACTTCCTTATATCTGAATTTTTTTTATTATATTAACAGCAGCTTGATGTCTTAAGCACTATACTTGTTTGGTTTTGCACAAATTATTAATGTTTTCATAATATTATATGTGGACATGGCCTCATTACTTAATTCAAGCATCAATCTTGACTAATCTGCCATAACCACTTAATTTTCCCCTACACTCCTGATTCAAGAGATTATCTTCAGTGGGAAGTATGACTAAACCAGTCAGGAAAAAAAACTAAGGCTGTATCCTCTAGGGGGCACCAGAGAACCGTGAAACTCCCTCAGTGCAACCTCATTTATTTCCTGTAACAATTACAGAAACAGCACTGCAATGCAATTAACCTATTTTTAAATACCATTTTATTAGGGCAGTTTATCCCAGATAAAGAGAGGCTTAAAATAGGACGAGGTGAGGAATAATTAGCTTGCAGTCATCTTGCTACCTCACGCATATGAAACGCTCTGGCCGAGAACTGTGTTGCTTCATTAAAATGAGTGAACTGTAAACAGAGACTGAGAAGAACCGAAGAGTTAATCTGCTCTTAATGCACGCCGTCAGTTAAACTGACCTCTTGATATATCAACTAAAGAAAACAAACAAGAATTCAACACGTATCAAAGATAAACATGACTCAGTGCTTATATAAGAAAACATAATCACATCCAATTATCACTATAGCGGTACAGGCCTTGATCTAGACCGAGGTTAACATGCTAACTGAATACAAATGCACACTGTATTCACACTCTAAATGACTTGCCTAATGCATTTGTAGCTTATTATTATTCATTTATGTTTTGTATTATGTTACATGTATTCAATATTACCAAATAGTTTTTTTTTTTTATAAGATTAATCAAAAAGCTGTTTTATGATCATTAAAGGTGAAGGAGAAGGCTAAATATTAAAATAATAATAATAATAATAATAATAATAACAATAATACTTATCTTTTATATTTTGTTTCATATTTGATACATAAGGCTTTTATGGCTCATATTGTGTGAGGTCCAAACTGAGCGAGCAAATTTGCAGCTTGGTGCAGAAGATGCTGATATTTACAATAAAAAAAAAAAAAAGTACAATTAAATTCTGGTAGCTTGTAATGTAGATCAGTAAGATTTTAATAACAGGCTACTTATAAAAAATAAAAAAAAATCTGCATACAAATATCACTTGTCACTCTATATCTACCATTAATACAGTGGTACTCATAAGTTTACATATCCCTTGCAGAATATGCAAAATATTAATAATTTTAACAAGATAAGAGGGATCATGAAAATTGCATGCTATTTTTTTTATTTAGTATTGTCCTGAATAAGCTATTTCACATAACAGATGTTTATACATTTAATAAAAATGACCCCGTTCGAAAGTTTACATACCCTTGAAGCACAATACTTTGTGTTGTTTCCTGGATGATCCACAATTATTTTTATGTTTTGTGATCGTTGTTCATGAATTCTCTTATTGGCCCTAAGCAGTTCAGCTACCTGCTGTTCTTCAGAAAAATCCTCCTGCTCCTGCACATTCTTTGGTTTTCCAGCAGCATCTGCATATTTGAACCCTTTCCAAAATTGAATGTATGATTTTGAGATCCATCTTTTCACACTGAGGAAAACTGAGGGACTCATACATAAATATTACAAAAGAAGAAAGCAACACAATGCATTAAGAGCCGGGGAGTGTAAAATTTTTAAATTGGATGATCAGGGTAAATTGTACTTATACTGTCTTGTGTAAATATTTATGTAGTTTCTGAAGTGCAATACTAAATGGGAAAAAAAAAAAAACTGTAAACAAAATAGGAAAAATGTATATATTGTCATCCTGTTTAAAAGTTTACACACCCTGGCTCTTAATGTATTGTGTTGCTTTTTAAGCATCAGTAAATGTTTTCACCTTTTGTATTAGAACTAGTGTATGAGTTCCTCAATTGTTCTCAGTGTATAAAGATGGATCTCAAAATCATACAGTCACTTTTGGAAAGTGTTAAAATATGCAGAAGATGGTGGAAAAATCAAATAATGTGCAGAAGCTGGAGAATTTTTCTGAAGAACGGCAGGCAGATGAACTGCTCAGGACAAACAAGGCATTCAAGAACAACTATCACAAAAGTTAAAAACAGTCGTGGATCATCTAGGAAACGACACACAGTATTAAGATTCAAGGGTATGTAAACCTTTGAATGGGGTCATTTATATAAATTCTGTTATTATTTTGTCTTGTGCAGTATATATAAACATCTGTTATGTGAAATAGTTTATTCAGGACAGTAGTAAATAAAAAATAACATTTTTCATGATCCCTCTTATTTTGTTAAAAGTATGAACATTTAGCATATTCTGCAAGGGGTATGTAAATTTATAAGCACAACTGTATGTTATTATGATGATATTTAAATGTTTTTTTTGTTTTATAATCAAAGCTTTGTAGTTTTCATTGCGGGGCAAAACATATAATGCAATGCAATACAATGATGATTACGAAATGTACAAATAAACATTCCTCAAAAACCAAAAATCATATTTTTTATTTATATTTTAGCATGATTTTTCTAAAAAATGACAATCGAAAAAAAACTAAAATTCCTTCATTCTAGTGAAAATTACTAACAAAAGTTGCTGCAAAAAGACACGTACCATGACCTGAAGGTGGACATTTGTACAGTTATACTAAAAGGCTTTTTACTTGCTTTTAAGTATCAAATATAATACTGTAAGCTTTACAGACTTAAGCAACATGAGAATAAAAACTTGTGGCATACCCCAGCAATCTTGCGATTTGTCCAGATTCCCATGGAGTGTGGTCTACCCTGCAAAAAAAAGAGAGAAAGAAAAAAAAACATAAAAGAATAGTACTTTTGAAACTTGACTGGACCTGGAAAAAGGCCCATTGTACTGTATGTATAGTATGCATGCAGTTTTTTATTCACTAAAATAAGGTCCAACAGTGAAAGAGTGGTCTATTTTTCATCTCTCAAAGTAAAAGGTGTTGGAGATTGTATCTTTAAAACTGGAATTTGCTCCTGCCGTGCACATGGACGAACGTACAAGCTCACACACTCATTCTTTGAGCCACCATCTGCATCAAATTGGACACTGGCATGAAGAAAGTGCCGTGCGAGTGTGGACTGTTGGTGGTCTGCCTTCTCTCAAGTCCTGCCCCATGATTATTCACCTTCCTTCAGACTCAGAGTGCTGAAGATGCATATCTGAGTTAAACAGCCCTTCCCAGGCTTAAATCAAGACAAATCGGCTTATTCAGATTCAGACGTCCATGTGTCTTTAAGCTTCCTCAGGCCCCAGCCTTGGCGAAACGCCATTCTCTGTCTGTTCTTTATGATGCTAATGGCCTTCCATATCTAATAAATCCCTGTAGATTTGAAGTGTGGAAATGTTATGGCTCGCTTGTTGGAATCCCCCCACGACCCCCCTCAACACACATACACCTTTATTCCTTCATTCATCCCTCGACTCATTTTCCTCCCCCGGCTCCTCTTCGTCAAAACACATGTGAAAATGCCTGACCAGCACATACTTCCTGGTGGTTTCCTAGCTAAAACCTTGTAGGTGTGAGGAAGAGAAAAATCATGAATTTGAAAACATAAATTAAGGTGCAGGAGGGTTTGTGTTACGCCACAAGGTTTTAGCACCGCTGAAGCATGTCTGCCCTGGAGGTGGCCTGGGCAGGCTGTAAATTTCCTGCCTGCTCTGGTGCTTGGCAGAAAAGCCTCTTTTGGTGCTCTGGAAGAGCTTTTGGATGGCATGCAGAAGTAGGTTTGAGGAGAACAACACGTATGTAAACACACATAAAGGAAAATAATCAAACCTGTCGTTTTATTGACCCAGAAACCAAGTAACAAGAGAATCTATTCATGGAAGGGAATGTGCTGCTGAGTTGTCACATTACTTTATTATCCCTTCTACATTCCAAACTTTTATTTGGCCAGTTTTTTTTTTTTTTTTTTTTTTTTTTTTTTTTCTACATCAGTGTTTCCAGCCTTTTTATTTAATCAATATTGTGGGTGGAAAACAGACTCACCAAGTAACACATATATTCTGTTCTGAGTGAAGTGTCATCTCAACGCTCGCTCTCCGCCATAACAACGCTCATTCGCTTTACTGAACCGGCGCTACTACGTTCATGCCTCTCGTATCACTCCGCGGACTACAACTAGCGCGTCTTACATGGCACCTCAGTGATAAAAACTCATGGATCTGGATGGCTTGGATTGATTTATTCACAGTCATGAAGCGAGTTCTGTGATCCTATGAACCCGGGAACGCGCTGCTCACGTGGCCAGTCACATGATTGTCTGCTGTAAATAAACTTTATTTTATTATTGTTAATAATAGTGTGTACATAATACTTATTATTATGTAAAATGTATTATTATTATTCCAAGCATTTTTTACAATATATAATCCTATTTATTTGATTTTTTAAATAGTCTGTTTAAAAATAGAAAAACATTTCCATTCCCATTTCCAATGTTTACATACTTTTTATTCTCTTTTTGCTCCCACTTCCTGTAGTGGAGCAGTTATGAAATATTGTTCTTGTAAATACTTTGCAGCATTTCAGAATTAAATATTTATTCAAATTACAGCGAAGTACAACAGGTACAGTGTTTGGCAGTGATCAAAAGGATTTAAACTGTGAATTTTGAATCGATTTCTTCTTTTAAGCTCAGAGATGTAGATTTGGACGACAATCAAATTACCACACAACCTTGGTGTTTGTCACTTCGGCCAGGGATTTTTACCCAGGTGGTGAGAGAAAAAACACTGACATTCCGGATTCGGACAGCAATAAAATCACGGATCACCTCCTGTAAATGGAAAAAATAATTACGTTCTCATTACCGTATGAATAGGGATTTTAGTAATCGATTTTAGTGAAAATTTTCTCAGAGGACTTTAGTAGCCTATTAATATTCTTGCAATGTTTGTGTTGTTGCTAGGCCAAGTGTTTTGTACATTGTAATATACTTTTTTTTTTTTAATGGTTAAATTAAAATGCTGGAAAATTGAATTATTCATTCATTCATTCATTCCATGCCCACATATTTATTTTATTTAAATGTTAGTATTCTGTCTATCTATCTGTCTATCTATCTATCTATATATCTGTCTGTCTATCTATTTATCCAAACTGCTACCCCTAGTTGTTTTGTTGCTTTAAAACCTGGAAAGTTTCTATATATGACTTTTTTCCTCCACCAGATGGCCTCTCTCCTTGTCCTCTATCTTTCTTTTTTCATCTTGACCTGTTCTTTCAATGGCTTCTCTTGAACCCTGTCTACTCTCAGTAGAGAAGTGTATCATCAGGGTTTAATCCCAGAGAGCAGAGGGCAAAAATCTGCTGATTGAGGTAATTTAGCGCCATGATGCATGGGCACTGGAGGCCGCACTGTCTTTTTAATAGGCATGTGTCAAGATTAGTAAGGAGGAGGGGGCTGGAGGCTGTAAAACCTGACAGACTGGGATAAATTTATTACATTTTGTTCACAAGACAGTAAAAAAACTTTTATGAACACAAAGTGACATTGTGAAGTTCGTAAAGGTTTATGCATACTGCCTTGTTTTAAAACTTCTGATATTGCTTATTGATCCTACACTTATCCATTACCACACCATTCATCAGGAGCTTTTTTATGATCTTGTCTTGAGAAATTGACAGCTCATTTTCTCCGGCGTGACACAAAGCGCCAAACGTGTAGATTTGGAGCAAACTTGAAGGTTATGTATTCTTTATGGTGCGATGATCAATTGTAACCTCTGCCTGTCTGCACTGGCTTATTTTAATGAGGGAGCCGAGACCAAACTCTGTGTCCTGAGAGAAGAGCCTAAAAAAGAGAATAATAAAGTTGGACAATCGACACATGGAGGATTGTGTCAGAGAAGTAAATGGGGGCTCTTTTTTCCTCCTCGAAAGGTCAATTATGTTCGGTGACAGCTTCCTCTCAGGTAGTTACCCTGTCATCTTTCTTTCTTCCCTCACTGCAGACTCCACTACATATTTAATACTTTTTCCTGACTTATTTCAATCCACCATCAGACAGAGGCCCAAATTGGCAGGGGTGAGAAAAGAAGGTGAATAATTCTCTTCTGCATTAACATGGTCGGGAGACGGATTGCCCTTTCGCGTCTGGAGAACGTGAGTCGAGGCCAAAGGAGCAGAGGTGAGAGAAGGTAGGAAAATGACATTGTTCAGCCTTGAGAATGCCATCGCTCTTTAATCCGGCACAGATCGCAATTCTCCCTTGCGACGCCGCCTGCGACCTGCCGATGTCTCACAAGGTTCTTTCTTCTTTTCGTATAGGCTTAATTAAGTAAGCTGGGCTTGAAAATCAGGAAATAAGAGGTCAATTTACAACTTATAGAATAGAGAGATCAAATCAACTCGCTGGCAATTAACAAGGGAATGAGTGAGAATAAAAGATGGGATTCTGCTGCCGAGGGCCTCTTTGAGTATTAGTGCCGTAAAGGATTAGTCAGAAGGTCATCTGAAACCACCAAATGACCTTGAAGATTAGACCCCCTTGCAGACTCCACTCTGTCCCAGTGTAACCAATCTAGGCCGCCCCAAGGATGGATCTGAGCTTCCTTTGAGGCCCACGGCAGCTCCGGCTGGGGCTCTTCTGCTCTGTGCACTCCCGCGCTGATCAACCTCTGTGTCATTGTATCGTTTACAGGAAGAGGGCTGAAAGTTTTTAAAGTGCATACATAATAAAAGGAATTTTCCTGCTTCAAATCGAGTTTTTGAATATCAGTGAACACTGAAGTTAAACAGACAAGACAATCTCAACCCAACTGAGAGTCTGTGCAATCATTTGAAACCTCCATGAGTGTCATTTGACTAACCAGTACCAAATCTGTCTGGAAAAACAGGCCGGATATCAAACCTGAATAGTACTGGATGCTGGTACTTGTCCATCCCATTAGAGTTATGGCTGTCATTGCAGCAAATGCTGGCTCTAATTTGAATAGAGAATAAAATTATTATTATTATTATTATTATTATTATTATTATTATTATTATTTAATAATATTATATTATTATTTTTTGACCAGAATATTTCCTAAAATGAAGTTTTCTAAGATGTGATTGAGTGGTTTAAAAAAAAAAAATATATATATATATATATATATATATATATATATATTATATATATATATATATATATATTTTTTTTTTTTTTTTTTTAATTATATATAATTATATAATTACTTACGCAATTATATATATATATATATATATATATATATATATATATATATATTTTTTTTTTTAAACCACTCAATCACATCTTAGAAAACTTCATTTTAGGAAATATTCTGGTCAAAAAATAATAATATAATATAATTATAATAATATTATAATATTCAAATATAAGTTCAAGTGCTGTAAATATACATCAGGTCCAAAGGTCTGAGAGTAATATCAAAAATGCTTTTATTTTTCTTATTTTCCATTAAATACAAATCTTTACTTAATTCTTTATTTGCCATACCATTTAGAACAACAACAGCAAAAAAAAGACGAATCACAAAATTTGGCATACCATTTAGAAAAAAAAAAAACATATTAATTTCAGATTTATTTAAAAAAAAATATTGCTGTATACCAGCATTTATTCAAAATAGAAAGGATTTCTATACAAAAAGATTATATGAAATGTATTTTTATTTATATTTGATCTTTTTTTTTTTTTTAAAGTAATTATACAATTTTTTATAGTCTACTGTGCGTGACTTTGTTTGTCTGTGTGTCTGTTTGCATGCTTGTGTGTTTAACTGTTACATGATAGATGGTTGTGTATACTCCAATGAGCTTCCAGCTGTGTTTTCCTGGGCCCCTCTCTGGTTGAATGAATCTCCAAACTAAATAAACCAAAGCAGAGCCTGATTAAGACCCCTATTCCTCCCTGATGGCCTTGCTAACAGATCTCCTCACCTGGACAACAATATGCAGATGAGAGACTAAATACACCATCCAGCAAGCAGAAGACATTGCAGAAACGAGCACCCAGAGAACCAACAGGGGGAAGCAGTAGTCCACACTTCACCATGTCTTCAAGGTCAGTAAATTATCTTTTAGGGCAGACTGTGGACTGATACCACAGTTCTGTATGTTGCAGCTGTACATATTATTATGTGTTTCATGGGTGTTTGTGAAAACAAACACACTTAAGTTTCAGGTGCTGTTGAGGCTGACTTAATTTTCTGTATGTTGGACCCCAAACATAGACCCCGATTTTGTAATATAAAACAAAATGAATGTGTTATTGCTTTAGATAGTCACAGAATGCAGTAACAGGATCTCTAAGACACCAAGCGTAAGTAATGCAACATTTTTCATGAAATACTTTCATTTAAAGCTTATCAAGTTGAAATATATATAGAAATAAAAAACTCAACTGAGCACATGCAAAACGTGATTGACCCTGAACTGATAAAAGACTTGAGAGAAAAAAAGAGAGTGCTTATATTTATTTAATTGGTGCTTGACCCCAAGGACTGCATGAAGATTGCAAGAAAATAATCACGCAATAATGCCTCTGCCAACTACAACACCAACACACAAAATGTCTTTCACAGTAATACTGTTGCAAAAGCCTTGTGCAATAATCACTGTTTACACTACTTGATATGCCATAATAAAATAGAACAGAGAAACAGCTGTCCAAGCTGAGCCAAATTCATGAATGTCAAACAGCAAGAGAAATATATTACCATGGAACATGTATACAAATTTACAATTATTAGCTCTGTCAATTAAACACGTTAATTTAGCGTGAATAATTAAAAACAAAATACTCAATTAACCATGCCCCTGACCTCATGTTGTAGACCAAAAATCACAAAGTATCGCAAACGAAACGCAGTTACATCGTTCGGTCAGTAGATGGCTACAACCGACTGTTGAATCGTTTAATAAACCGATTCATTAAAACACGAATTCATTGTCTTGAATGAGTCATTGATTCATGAACTTAAACGATTCATTCAAACACATTAATACAGGAGCAAAAAATAAATAAATTCATTCATTCATTAAAAATTCAGAACTTTTCTTTTATTTCTGTCATATAAAGTTATTTCAGGAAGTTAGTACTATTGGTGTGCTTTTTCAAATTCAGCTATTTTCTTCTTTAATGAGTCATTGAATCATTTAACCGATTTGTCCAAAAACACTGATTCATTCAGGAAGGCATCGCCAGTGTGCTGTTTAAGACGTAGTGTTTGATTCTACTTTGACTTTGTTTTTCTTTTTTTTTTTTTTTTTTTTTTCAGTTGTGCAGCAATTGGGGATTTTGTGTCTAAAGTGTAAGTTACTCAGTATTAACTTATTGTTTATTGAACTGTTGTGTCCACCTTAATTTTCAACACGGAAGTAGACGTTTTCTGTGAATGTACCAGACTTTCGGTTCATTAGCCGCTGTAATAATAAAGAGAAGAATAATAAAATGCAGTAAACGTTAAAACTGTTTTCACTAAAAACCAGTGTGTTCATAATTAAGATAATACAGTGAGTATACAGTAAGTAATCTGATAAGACACACTAGTTTGCAATAGCAAGCAGCAAAACAAAGTGTTTTGTACAGCTAAAAATAGCTGGAAGCGAATGATACCGGAAGCCAGACCCATTAAATTTACAAATGGAAAAAATAAAGTGGATAAAAACACTTTTACACCATTTACACCAGACACGTTTGTCCATTACTGCGATACTTTCCCTTTATTTTAAACATGCTAGATGGACGGTTTAGTTCAAATAAGTTAAACTATCGTGAAACGTGTCTCCAGACCTTGGGTTTTCCTTATTCCCCTGCCCTTGTCTGGCGTTTATCAAAAAAACACGTTCTGTGTGAATGGCCTCTTTTACGTGTGATATTGCTCAAATATATATTTTTAAAGCCAATTTTTGTACGATTTTTTTAATGCTTTGCTGGCCTTCCACAATAATGTAATGTCATTTCATAATATCCTTCTTTAAAATGAACACCCTTAGAGGTCAATACACCATTCAGCCTTGATACTAACACTGGAATCTGAAGTTGGCCCTACAGTCATAAATCTCACTCATTTGAGCACCAATCCTTGAAGAAAATTAAGAATAATAGAGTCGCCTACATAATCCCTTTCTTATTTCTGCCGATTTAAAGTCTTGGACAATGCTACCATTGCTGGGATCCCACTTAAACCCCCTCTCTCTTTGCTGAGGAGCCGAGAACCCAAGCCTCCAAAACTTTAGTCAGAGTCGGTGTGTACTGAAAGTGTTGGTTCGGATCCAGTCTTCCTCTGAGATATGTGGCGACTTAAAGTTGGATTCCATTTTCACTTTCCAGGTAATAAGAAAAGTTTCTTCTTTCGTCTGTGCCGCTCGCAGGAGATAAAGCCCTGGAATGACTTTGTGGCGGAGAGATCTTAACACCACATAAGGCACCAAGAAGCTCTTCTCAACTATTATTACAGCTCTTGAAAAAAGAAAGGAGGAGATATGGAGAGAGAGCGAGGACGGGAAACAAGTTAGTCGGTAAATGCAATAGAACCTGGTTACAATTAGAGGGCGATTTCCAAAAAGGTCAATGAATTCAGATAATATCCTTAGAGGGAGGAAATTTAATACCCTTTTTTGCTGAATTAATTAATTGTAATATTAGGCTCACTCATGGGGGCTCTTTCTTGAGTGATTAAGCGAGCACATATCTTTAAAAGAGTCCTCAGCCCTCATGGGTGTTGTGCCTTTGAACCCAGGGTGTAGGATATATTTATATATAATGCATGAGTCTAAAATAATATACATAAATGTGATCCAACCTCCATCAGAGAGATGCTACAATTATTCAGATGAATTTCTTTTGCTATTATCTCTTTTTCAGCTCCTTGATTCATGTTTCCTTTTGACAATGATCTGTATCCAGATCAGTATGCTAGATGATGTTTTCTGTTTTAAATACTTTTCTAGGACAGTATCCTGAAACCCCCAGATTTTCTCAGAAACACTTCCAAAACTTTCAGAATTGTAATCACTTTTACCAGGGGCATCACACACCTAGTTCTTTTTAAGGGGCACCATAATGTTTAGTAAAATTGGACATAAATTAAAAATTAAAAATCTTTTTTTTTTTTTAATGAAAATAACCGTTCGTTTTGCTAGATAAGCCCCTTCTTCCTTGGCTGGGATCGTTTACAAACGCATTTGGGATCATTTGAAGCTGCATTTAAACTGCATTTCCCAAACTCGAGGCACCATAGCAGTCCATAATATGGAGAAAAGTCCTGAAATGTTTTCCTCAAAAAACATAATTTCTTTACGACAGAAGAAAGAAGACATGAACATCTTGGATGACAAGGGGGTGAGTACATTATCTGTAAATTTTTGTTCTGGAAGTAAACTTCTCCTTTAATAAATAGAATATTGATTACTTTGTTAATGCAAAAATATAAAATATAATTGTTTTTTTTTTTGTTTTTTTTTCGTAATAGTGCAAGTAATGTCTAAACAAGAAAATGTGACTGGCACATGAATTTACATTTGAAAAAGTAAATAAATAAATAAAAAATGGAGGAAACCACACACATCATAACTGGAAAAGTTCAAATTAGTCAATAGTTTCATACAATATGTTATGCATTTGTATATATATTATATACAGACCCCAGGAATGCTTTGGGAGACCTCGGCTAAAAACCATGCGTCTTGGTCATTGTTACTGGTTCTGTGCGATCACTTAAACTCTAGCATTCAGTTGTTAAAGTGTCAAACTCATCACCCATTTCATAATCAAACTTAATATTCTAGACTGTTCTAACCTGCATTTAGTCCTGTCTGGCACATTCAAACAATTCCAATACAGCAAAGCATCTCCTTGATGTTGCTTTCATGTTTCCATCCTTCCATCCTACAAACCCCCCATTTCTTTCCCCTCTGTTTTCAGGAGTCTGTGTTGTCCCAGGCCCCCTTTCCTGTCAATTGCTTTGCCCCGGGGAGAGCTGCACAAAGACCTGCAACATGACAGCTTCCTTAACCTGCTGCCAACAGTCCCCAATCAACCCCTCATAATGCGTCATGTCCAGCAGGAAAATAACCTCGCTCATTCCCTCTCAAACTGGCAAATGCGTCAGTCACTCCCTACCCACTGATATGTCAATCAACCGGTCGCTTTTGAAATGCTGCTGGGCTTTTTTACAGAACCGTTACAAAGTATCATTGTTGGTTCGAATTCTGCTGGTATCTCATCATGGCGTTTTTTTGAGAGCTTGATCTCTCTGTCGGTTGTCAGGCGGGATCTTATTTGTGCTGGGTACAAATAGACTATGAAGGCTATGAGGCATGCCCACCTTTATCATTTAAAGGCCTTTTTTATGGATCTCAGGTAGCTTATTTATCTGAAACGTTCCCAGGTGAAACAGGAAACTGTATTTTGTTAAGCGAAGGATGTTTCTATGACGTCTCACATCGTGATTTTTCTAAAACATCCTCTCGCCAAGTTCAGGGGTTAATGTATCTGTCTCATAAACTGCTTGTTTGATGAAAACGGTTGGGAATGCGCTCTTAAATTCATCTCTTTTCCTTCTCCTCCTCGCACATCCTCTCCTTCCCTTTCCAAATCTGACACATCAGGTTTCTTCCACCAGTAATGATCAAAGTCGTATTAAAACGATGCTCGTTTCACACAGGAGGGGGGCAGGGGGCAACGCGGGTGCCTCCAGCTTCGGTTCCTGAATTAATTTCCAGATGAAAATGTTGGTTTAGTGCAATCAAGTGATGTTATAAACATCCCTCTATACCTCAGGCGTTGTGCTACCATTCTCTGACCTTGCTAAACATTCAGGTGCAATTAATTATTTCAGCGAGATCTAGCGACTGCTTCAAACTGATTAGCCTCCCTGGGGGGGTTGGACATTATTTTAAAAACACTTTCTCATCATGAATTTTAATCATCCCAAAATGTATCGATTAATTATTAATTAAGTAACTTTAAGTGATGCCAGGTGGGTATAATTTCAAAAAGAATGGGAAAAATCCTTTTGGGGGTGAAGACTTTAAAGTACAGGCGCTGTGAATTTATGAACCAAGTGTTGGCAGTTTGGTTTCTTTCATGTTCAAAAACACTTTTTTCCTCCCTAAAGTGGGTCTTTGGTCTTGTTTGGACAGAAGAGACTAACTATAGATATATTTTGGGCTTGTTTGCACGGGGCGCCAGTTCTTCGCTTTTAGCCCCTGAGATATATTTAAAATTGAGTGCGAGTGACAGAGTTGTACTATTTAACAGGTGCCACTGAGAGCCAATATGTGAATACGGCAACTTGTCTGAAACTAATCTTGTCTGAAATGAGTACTTACATTAACCCCCCCCATAAAATAAAATTAAATACACACGTGATAGCAGCTTTTGCCCCCAATTACTTGGAGGTGTCCTTAAAATCTACATTTTAACTGTTGAAGCTTAAATAAAAGAAAGTCTTCCATCCTTTTTTAAAAGCAGTGAGCCTTGTCTGTCAGAGTTTTTCAGATCTTTTTTTTTAACAAACCTATTTTTCTAGTGATTTTAATTAATTCATACATATGACCACAACTTAAAAAGCCAGTAGGATTTTTAAAGAGTTTTTTAAAAGAAGTCTTTTATACTCATCAAGGCTGCAGTCATTTGATCAATACAGATCAATACAGTAAAAGCAGTAAAATTGTGAAATATTACAATTTAAAATGACTGTTTTCTATTTTAATGTATTTTGAAATGTAATTTATGCCTGTGAAGACAAAGCTGAATTTTCATATCCAGTCTTCTTCAGAAATCATTTTAATGTGCTGATATTGGTGCTAAAGGAACATTTCCTCTTATTAGCAATGTTGAAAGCGGCTGTGCAAATAAATATCTTTGTGAAAACCATGACACTTATTTCCCCCAGGATTCTTTGATGAATAGAAAGTCCAAAACATAATTTATTCGAAATCTATTGTAACATTACCAGTATAACGTGTTTACTGTCACTTTTGGTCAATTTAATGCGTCCTTGCTAAATACAAGCATTAATAAAAAAAAAAAACAGGAATAGATAGATACAAATGGATAGATAGATTTAAATAAAGAATAAATCCAAATCTTATTATCTACTGCAACATTGTGTTAAAATACAATTTATGCAGACTTTTGTCTAAATAATGGGAAATGGATCATGATTTTTTTTTTTTTTTTTTTTTTTTTTTTTTACAATAAGCAATTCTATACCATTTCTATATAGAAACCTCTCCGATTGTTGCAACCTCTAAAAAGTTTTCGATGTTCTTTTTTACTCAGTGAAAACGTCGAATGACAAGTTATTGAAATTTTCCTAATTGCATTATAAATAATAAATAAATAACAAGCCCAGGTAAGGCGAGGTGGTTGTACTTCAAAAATCCCCCTAGTTCTGTTCTGTAGATGTATATTAACCTATGCGGCACGTCCTGGGTGAAAACACAGCAAATTACAAATTACCTGCCTGATTATGGCTGACCCCAAATATCCTACAGGCATGAATATTCATTACGAAATATATCCCAGTCTCAAAAAATTATTAATTTCTTCCTTCTCTATCTCCTCTCACTCTCTCCGTCTCTTTTCTCGTCTGGGTGGACTGTGAATAAGAATGATTAATGAAATTCTCACACATACAAATTCATCATTCTCAGGGAGCCAGAATGGTAATAAGGATCCAATTAAAGACACAGTAGGAAAAGAGCAGTGGGGGCTTTAGATTCACACTGCACTCTGACTGCAGTGAGGGCAAGTGTGATAAAGAAGCAGAATCACTTAGTTTGGCACAATATGCTCCAATGTCCATTGAAATGCGTTTTTTAATGATAAAAAACTATTTATGTTTTAAAATCTTTAAAAATAAAAAATGGGAAATGCTGTAGCATTACATTAGTCAGTTGTTTTCTACAAGTCCTCAGCTGTGTTACTGAGCGTATGACACCGCCGACCTCCTCTGCTCCGCACCTTTGCCACCCGCTCTGTTGTGTTTACCGAGGCCTAAATCATGTTTTCGGTTGCTCTGCACCCCTGCCTGTCTGCACACCGCTTAATTTCATGTTCGGTTGGATTCTAAGATGGCTCATCCGCCAGCCAAATATTTGTTGTGAGTCGGCGGGGTAATCTGTGGCTGAGTACATACACTTATCTTTGAAGCCGCCACCGGAAAGGAAGGACACTGGAGTCATGGAGGGCAGGAGGTTGTGTGCATGCTGAACCCGGTGATAACGGCATTTGGATAAATCCTCTGCACTGCCAACACTGCTTCAACCATGAGGTATTAGGGCTGAATCCACTCTTTGAGACCACTTTAAAATGAACCTCAGGGTTTGCAATGGGATGTTGGTACAGTGGTGCAGTGGTAGACTAGAAGGGTGGAAGGTAGAAGTCTACCCACAGAAGTTCTCCCACCACCCATACATTAACTAATATATAACAAACCAACATTTACGCTTTTCTTGTTTTGTTTTTCTCCTAAATATATATATATATATATATATATATACAGTGCACAGCATAAATGAGTACACCCTCTCTAAAACAATTACTCCTTACTTGCAAGACATATTAGGGTTCTTTGGAGATATAATGTTCCAACAAGCCTGCTTGATCAATTACCAAGAAGAATGTCAAAATTATTTAGCAAAATAAGATTTTCTTATGAAAGTGATAAAATGTTGTGTTGCAAAAATGAATACACCCTCCTGAAAGTTACTAAATAAAACTAAAAAAAAGAAGGCTATTTTTGATCCACAGGCAAGTATTTTGAACCAAAACTTTTAAAGACAAGTAATTTCCTGACCGTTAAAGGTGTTTTATAGAATACTAAATCATACACAGACTGCTGTCAACTTATTTCTTAGCATAAAAGAGGACAGCGGTACAAGAGGAATACCAAATTATTGTTTTAAGTGTGAAAATATAGCAATGGACTTGTGACAAGGCTTCTGAAATAATCAGATCTTCTCTTTAAGATTTCATTTAATGATAAGTGAATTTTTGCTACAAAAAGAGCCGGAGAATTACCATGCAAGAGTCTCAGAGCCGGCAAAAGCTATGAAAAGAGTGACACTTTATCTCACAGAGTACGACACAACCTGCAGAAGTGATATGCATGGTTGTTGTCAACACTACAATTACCTACTGTAGCCAAAGCACAATAAACTCATTTAACCTCTTCCAAGGCCCATATTTACAAAATATAGACTTCTGGGAATCCATACAGTCCATACAGTCAATCATTTCGGATCCAAAAGCATCCAGAATTTTCTGGTTTTGCTAGAGGAGGAGTACAGTGTGAATATTATACATTTGCTGAATTACATTTAGGGTGTACTCATTTCTGCAATCCTTTATTTAAACAAAATGTGCTAATTTACTTATTTTACAGAAAAATATTGGCATATAGTTTGTTGTTTTTATTAAGTATATGTTTAATACATTAAAATTTTGCCATCTTTCCATAAATTACATTAGTAATCATTAAGAAAATACATCTTTTATATTTATTCAGAGGGGCTGTACTCATTTATGCTGTACACTGTATACAGTGGTGTGCGGTGGTGTACTGAAATAAGGAGGCAAATAGCCTATTTTTTTCTTTCTTTGTTTTTTAGTTTTTTAAATCAAATGTAAATTCATGTCCCAGTCACATTTTCTTGGTTACATAAACATTACTTACACTGTCACTTATTTACATTAACAATGAAATCAATATTTTATTTATTAAAGCAAAGTATGAATCTCATCAGGTTAGTGTTTTTAAGCATTTTACATTTTTTTCCAAAATAATAACTCAAGGCAGTAACAATTTAAACAATATATTTTATTTGTGAACCTATGTTCAGATATTCTTTTTAACTTTAACTTTTAATTATCTTTGAATTTTTCAGATCATCAGCCATCAAATACTGGTCGCAGACACAGAGATTTATTTTAAATTTCACCAAGCGGATTACTCATTAAAAGATCACTTTTTCATGCAATTTTAAGTCTTATTTTGACGTAACAAAGTGGTTATATCTAAGTGTGAGAGTTGTTTACTTACTTTTTTAAATTAGTCTTCCCATTAAGGACCGTTATATTGTTCATTCAGACTGATTCGCAAACAGTGTTGCCAACTAATTTTCAAGGAAAGTTGCTAAAGGAAGGTTGATTTGTTGTAGTTGTAGTTAAACATTTACAATACGATTACAATTGAAGTTTTATTTTTTTTATCACCTAGTAAACTAGTAAAACTACACTGAACAGTATTGATTTTTTTATAGGTTTTTTGCCTGCATTTTTAATTACTCATTGTATTTTCCATTTTTCTAGATATCTTTCTTACAGTGATCAGTAAGCGCATGTACAAGCTATAACAAGGTGTAGCTATCATAAATGAACAATTATTCAATTATTATTGAGATTATTAATTGAACAATTCTAAATAACAGCTTAATTCATGTAAATGTGTGTACTCCTAGGCATCTTTCATTTCCTCTTTTTGTGTAATCTAGATGGAAAATGTGTGCCTTTTTATTGTCTGAGTCACTTATCAAAAGTTGCCAAATATATTTTAAAAATAGCTAAACTTGTTGCAAGATGATTTTGGGAGAAAAAGTTGCTCGGGTAGTCTGAAAAGTTGCTAAATTTAGCAACAAAATTGCTAAGTTGGCAACACTGTTTGCAAATACTGAACGTGCATGAACACAGGGGCGGGATTTATGGCATGAACCAATCACAGCCGAACATAACCAGTCATATCCAATCATATCGCAAAAACTTAATGGGCTCAGGGGAGGCAAGAAACGCGGACTCCCGCTGTAACTTTACCTGCTGGTGTTGCTGTTCGACAATGTTTCTTTTGGAAAAAAAAAAAAAAATTATTTATACAGAATTATTTATACACATTTTAATGTTATATATTGTAATATTGACGTTGTTTTATTTTGTACTACAGATTTTTTTCTCATCCAATATTTTGAGGAGGCACTGCCTCCCTTGCCTCCTCGGAGAAAACACCCCTTATTAAAGCGTGTTATATATAAAAGCCTGATATTTAATGTTTGAAAAAAATATATATAGGCCAGTAGTGAAAAGTGTGTGTAAGTGTGTGTGTATTTGTATTCATATCTATAAACACCTTCCTGCTTTATTTCCAGCTAAGCAGAAACAGGATATTAGGAATTTTATGAATTGTGTTAATGATGCTCATGATAATAATTTTTATATCACTACTTAAATTGAATATGTGAATGAACAGAGTAAAAAAGGATGTTGAATGAGCCAAATTAACATTTGTTCTGTTGTGTGCCTTTTTCTGCCACACACACAATAACTTTGCCTGTGCTAATTAACAATTAGCAAAGACTCAGTGGCTAATTGTGTTATTCCTCGTAATTAAGGGGCTAATTACTAGAATGTCAATTTAGATTTAATTACTAAGTGCTTTGGTAATTCCCAGCGAGCATAAGTTACCATTTTCCGACCCTTTTCCCTGTCTGTTCTTTTGACGGGTTTTCCATACCTCGCTCCCTTTGGATAAAAAAAAAAAAGAGAGAGAGAGGGGAAATATGTAAATAAAAATAAATGAGAGAGGTGTCTGAGCTTCCCAGATCTGTTATCAAGACTGCAAAGCTTAATGATTAATGAACGCCTTTACCTCTGGGCCTCCAATTAGAGATCTTTTTTTGTGCTAAAAAAAGAGGAGAGGGCCACTAGCATTTTGGAGAAGATTAATCTGTGACGTTTAGTTTCCACTAATACTGCAACATCCTGTGTGATTCTATGCGTGTATGTGCGAAACCTGTACTGCCAGTCTCTCCAATTGACCACTAATGGGTGCTATTGGCTTAAACATGGTCCGGTCCACGTGAAATGAGCAAATTGGCAACGGCCTACAATTCCTCTAGCTCTCCTGTTCCTTCCGCATAACGGCTTTGATTTTCATCCTAACTGTCTGACTCCCTCAAACCGCTGCCAAAATACAATAGGACAGGGTATAATATATATAATTACACCCACTTACATTAGCCATTATGCCAGTGAAGCATTCCTTGGAAAATGACACACGACCTGTCAAGACTTCATTCACGCCATTAATAAGCATCATTAGTGTCTAGTTTGAATACCTCTCTTGCACATTGCAGTCATTTCAACATGTCATATATTTTAATTTGAGGCCAAAAATAGCTGTGTGGATATTATGCACTCTCACTGCTAGTCTTTGTGATCTCTTAATGGGCAGGAAGTTCAGAGTCTGACCTTGGATTTGCTCTCATCGGAATTAAAAATTCTTGGCCTTCAAGAACTATCTGCCGAAAATGTGCCAGCACGTCCTTGTTTTTGTTTGTGCGTTGACTTGAACTGATCAAAAATGATTTGCATCATTAACTCACTCTTGAAGAATGCACGTGGGAATTGATACAGATAAATTGAAGAGAAAAATAAGATTTCATAAATCCTCCCTTGAGCTGAATCTCAATTCTGGTTCTTTCTCTCTCTCCAAATCTCTCCATCCAGCGTCCCTGTCCCCCAGAAGTGGCTCGGCTGCCCCTGATGACGAACTGATGAAAGGAAACATCTCCATGTTGCTGGAGCGCAACTGAACCTCCCACAGGTACTGCTGAAAAATAAAGACAATAACTCATCCTTTGATCTGAGTAAGTCATTAACTTCTCTTCGCCTTGTTTACCGCCTTTGACAAAAGCAGCTTAAGGGGCTAATTAATTGTAAAAGTGCCGCACAATGGTTAATTAGCCGCCGTCTGTTGTCAGCGATGTACCTTGGCGGACTTTAGTAGAGGCCTCTCTGTCGTCTTCGTTCTCGTGCTCCTCCCCCGGTGCGTGCTGTGGTGAGGGGTGCCATTTTTCATTCGGGGGCATGAGTGAGGCTGTCTGACATTTTAGCTGCTAAGCCCATGGGAGGTCACCATCAGAGAATCCTCAAGGTCCCCTTTAAAGAACGCTGATGTGTCATGTACACGCAGGGCATCTGAGGTTCAGGGGTAAATGGATTCACATATGCAGTAATTGACTGGCAGTAACTGGGTTAGAAGGGCAAATGGGAAGTGCCATATAAATGTATAGCACAATCAGCCGTGTCCCCACCCTTTGTTCAGATTGGAGTGATAATGAAATGACAGATTTGAGAGTGAGGTGATGCTGTTGTGCACTTTGTTTAAAATCCGGCGTAGTTGTCGTGATGTTCCAAGAGTGCATTTTCTATGAATGCACGAGACTTTAAATGGTCTTCAACAGAGGGTCTTCAGCATCACAGGCCACCAATAATTTTTTAATTTCAAAATGATTGAAATATTAAATATATATATTTAAAAGTATATTTCAAAATAAAATAATGGAATAAATATGTTTTACTTTATTTTTTTTTATTACAGTTAAAATGTTATGTACAAATATTATTATATAAAAATATAATATATAAAAAATATAATCATAAAATTAAAATGTAATATATATATTTGACAAATTGGTAAAAAAATATAATTATAATTAAAATAAATAAAATATATAAAATGAATAAAAAATTACATGAATTGCTTTGCAGTGTAAGTGTAATTAAATTGTAACTAATATTTGACAGATTGGTAAAACAACAACAATAATAATAATTACTATTAAAATTAATAAAAACTTTAAAATTAATAAAAATTATATTAATTGTTTTGTACTGTAAGTAAAATAAAGTATGTAAATACATGATTATATATAACAATATAAATCAGAATTTAAAATGCAACACTTAGTTTTAAAATGAAATTAAGATTTCAACAAATTAAGATACTTTTATTACAATTAAAATGTTACGTACAAATATTTGACATTTGAATTATTTTTATTATAATTTTAATAATTTAAATTAAAATGTAACTTACAAATATTTCACAAATTGGTAAAAAAAATAATTATATAATTAATTACAATTAATAAAGCTCTAAAATTAATCAAAAATATATGAATTGCTTTGCAGTGTAAGTATGATAAAGTATGTAAAAACATGAATTTATATTATAAATCAGAATTTAAAATGCAACGCTTTTTTGAAATGTAATTAAGATTTAAAAAAAAAGATAATTTTATTACAATTAAAATTTAATTCAAATATTTAAAACTGAAATTGAGATTTTTTATTATAATTATAATAATTAATTTATATATATATATATATATATATATATATATATATATATATATATATATATATATATATATCAGAATTTAAAATGTAAGTCTCACTTTATACTATATGTAGCACGTGATCCTTACTTCATCAGTCTGGACTCTGGCCTGCAAACGGTTAAAGACCCCTGCTTTAACCTTTATTTTGCCTTTTTTAGCAAGATCAGAAAAGCAGAAGAAGCTGTGTATGACTGATTTTTGCAGCTAACTTCAAAACAAAACTAAAATACATAAATAAATCGGGATTGCTGTAATTCTTTTTTATGTCAGGCACAGAGGCAGGTACTTATAAGCAGTATAACAAAGAGAAAGCTTAATCTTTAAGTGCATTCTGCCAGACTCCTTCAACTCTGAATGAGGACCAATTAAGCTATAATGAGACTTACCACCTCTCTGGTCATATGCACATGAGTCCCAGCACGCCCTTGCCCTGCCCTGCACCACATATTACTGTTTACCGCCCACTGTGGAGATCTCATGTCTTTCATTAACGCCCACTAAAGTGCTATTGTTTGTAGAGGAGCCATCTATAAACAGATATTACACTCTAAAAACTGCTGGGTTAAATACAACCCAGCTCTGGGTAAAATATGGACATACCCAGCGATTGGGTTGTTTTGACCCAGCTATATGCTTATTTACTAAACAAGATCCAGAATGTGTGTATCACAATAAAGTGTATGTATATATCTTTTTCTCATTTAAATGAATTAATATTTTAAGTTTCTTAAACTTGTTCTTAAAAACTGGAAGTCAGTACTGTTCAAATCAAAGGCATGAATCTGCTCTGTCCATTAGACCAGAAGCTTTAACTTGAGAACCTAAAATATGCCTCTCCCTCCTAATTAGAAGGAAATAATAAAATATCGTCTCCAAGACAAACACCTCATGACCTTTTAAAGCCACCCTAGAGAAGTGTATTTTCCTCTGCTTTTGAGGGCGGTCGAGACCACAATGAAATGATACTCATCCTTCTTCTGCAGTCTTGCATGCTGCCATTTATTTAACAAAAAATAATAATAGCAGATAGATTGTGTGTATTTAGTTCAATGTGAATTCTGTTTGTTAGTTAAAGGTTGCAGAAGGTCAGAGTTTTAAATATCACCCAGAGAGTTGCTCTGTTTATCCAGCTGTCATTTTGTCGAGAGTTTTAGTGTTTTTCACAAGCGGATTATGAACGAGACCGGACAAAGCTGGTCCTTATGAGTCATCTTTGATGGTTGAGTTGTTTAGACAGCAACATTTACGTTACAGCTACTTAGTACGTAATTTAAAAAAAAAAAAATAAATTACTTCAGTGCAAACAACAGAAAACTTGGCTTAGGACATCTGAAAATTAATGGGATGTTTTGCTGGTACTCAACAGCTCCAAACTTTTGTTGAAGTAATAAATAAATATATGTATTTTTAAGAGACTTGTATTATTTTCTTAATGTGAATGTGACAGTTAAGGTGAATAATGTGTATATACAATAGATGGTAATGAGCTCTGTAGAAAAGTTTGGCTTTTTAAAAATCACGTTAATAGTAATATGCCTTATTTTCAGTTTATTCCTCTAGTTTTAAAGCCAAGTCTAATCCCAATAATTACAGCTTAATAATTTAATGCACACTTTCTCAGTTCTTTGCTTTGCCCAAATCTCTTTATGTAACTCAAAAGTATGACTGACTGAGACTATATATGAAAGAAAAAATTAGGAGGGGGTGGGGATGGAGGTCTAAGAAAAAAATTTACATTTGAATGAGAAAAAGCAGTCGACAGCCATTTTTTCTTGTGACATATTTCTTCCATTACAGCAAATTAAATTCATTCAATTAGGCTACTAATCTCACGGCTTTCTACTTCACAGTCACATCAGCTGAGGTGTCATGAAATTTCAGTTTTATATTACAATGTTTATGTTTTTGTGCTATGTAACGTCTCATTACTTGTCATTGTGATATAGATAGATAGATGTCTGCTTATGTTTAGCTATTTTTTTTTTTTTACTTTTAACTATTTATTTTTTTATTTTTTGGTCATCATTTATTAGAGCTCTGTAAATACTGGTCAGTTGGTTACTTTAAATTTCATAAAGCTGACAAAGCCTTTCAAGGTAACAAAGTATAAAATAAAAAAGAATGGCAGATATTTGGGCAAAGCGAGGAAAGATAAAAATGTGTAATTATTTTATCTTTGTTATTAAAAAATTTGAACAAAGATACAGATTACAAATAAACATAATACAAATAAAACAAACAGTGCTTTATTTTTCAGGCACATAGGTGTATTTAGCAGTAGCATTCGAGAAATTAAAGTAACAAATGAAGACTTCAGATGCAAAACCAGCTAAAACCCATCTCGGTCAAAAATGAGATAATGATACTGAGTGAATGCTCTCGACACATATTATATGTCCATCAAATACTTTTTCTTCAAACTAGCTAAAATACCAGCCTCAGCCCAATCAGAAGTACCGGTACTTACATAGAAACCTATACATCTGAGCCTGATAAAAATGCATTTTTTAAAGAAAGACGTCAGATAGATTTAGCTGGTTTTGCATCTGAACTCTTCAAATATAAAAAGTGAAACACTATATACATAAATTGTACATTGATTCTTACTAAAGCAACTGTATTAAAGTTCTTCAGTCAAGAGCAGTGAGTGATTTTTCTCTTTGTGTTTTGTTGTTTTATTAACGTTTAAAGAATAGTTCACCCCAAAAAATGAAAATTCTGTTTTACCTTAATACCATCAATTACTCACTCTCAGGTTGTTTTAAACCTGAACGAGTTTAATTTTTTCTGTTGAACGTTATTTATTTGATAATTTTTATTATTAAATTCAGTGGGGACCAGCTACTGTTTGGTTACCCACATTCTTCAAAATATCTTATTTTGTGTTTAGCACAAGAAGGAAATTAATACAGGTTTGGGACAACATGTAAGTGAGTAAGTAATGACTAAATTATAATTTTTGGGTGAACTATCCCATTAATGAAAAGCGGCAGCAGTTTAGTACTGTCGCTTTAAGAGCTGCAAGTATCCGTTTTTCTCTCAATTGTTTACTTTCACTTTAGACATAAACAACTGTGTTTATATGCAAACCTTATGTGTTTTGACAGTATTAGTGCAATTAAATGCGATACATAACTTAGTTTAGTAATTAGGCGCTATTTGACAGACTTTTAGTGTGCGCACGCTTCTGGTGTACGCGCCCTGGAAAAGCGCATGTCAGAACTGCACGCATATGAAATGTTTAACCGGAAAGACTTTAAACAAAATAATGTACTTGTGAATAAGTGCAGTGCCCTGTGAGTGTAACTCTACCGCACAGTATATTGAGACAGAGGTGCCAGAACTGCCGCTGATAGAATAGCATGATACTACAATATTTCTCCAAAAAGCAGATCGTGGAGAGATTTTTATCATCCACGATCAAAAATTGTCATATCGCACGCCCCAGGGAGTCTTTTAAAACTCGGTGGGCTCAGGGGAGGCGAGAGAGACATGGACTCCTACTGTAACTTTACCTGCTGGTGTTGCTGTTGGACAATATTTCTTTAGAAAAACAAGTGATTTATACACTTTTCAATATTATATTTTGTTATATTGCTGTTGTTTTATTTTTGTACTACACTTTTTTCTAATTCTATATTTTGAGGAGACATTGCCTCCCTTGCCTCCTTGGAGAAAATGCCCCTGATAGATAGATAGATAGATAGATAGATAGACAGACAGACAGACAGACAGACAGACAGATAGATAGATAGATAGATAGGTAGATAGATTCAGGTCTAATATCTTAACTTTGCAAGCAACCACCTGAAAAACTAGCATTACCCAGTGGTGTTTCCTGGAAGTATTGTCTGTAAAGCAGAAGTCAGGATATGAGGAGCATTCATATTGAACTCCAAGGTCAAGGAGCTGCTGCTGATTATCTGAAATTAATCAAAGCCCTGAGGGCAGCCTGCTGTAAATAGACTCACGAGCACATCAGGGATTTTCACCGCGTGAAGCTGACTGCCCTGCGTCATTTTCATATTCAGTTTTGGATATTACGATCTGACAGGATCTCGATAATAAGGGTGCGAGCCAGTCACGCGTCTGCCTCACGACTGAAAATAAAATTGATGTCATTATCTTCTTTTAAAGCTTTAATCATTGATGTAATTGAAAGAAATGCTACAGTAGGCACCGCACACAATATCTTTTGATTCAACACATATATGACCATTCGACTGTGTGTATGTGTGTGTGTGTGTGCAGGGTTGCAGGAGTTAAACTGAGGGGATAAGAGGGGTCCTCCACGTCGTCTCCGCACCGGGGGGCCCGATGTGCATGCTTCCCATCTCCTTCAGCTCTCCTCTAGTGCTGCCGTGATTGGCAGAGATGTTAAGTGCCATTTGACACCTGAGAGGGTGAAAATTTGTGCGAGTGGGCAGTAATGAATTGGAGACGTCTACGCAATTAAAATCACTGTTAATTTCTCCAGGGAGATGGGGGCCCCCCCTGAGCCCATGAATCACAGGACAGGAGGAGGGATGGAAAGAGTGAAGGATGAGTCACTGAACGGAGAGGAACAAGGGCCCCCATTGCACCTCTCCCGTCGTCGGCCGTTAAGCATATTTGATTAAGAACTGGCTTGATTTTTGTTCCGCTTCTCATTTGGTGGAAATTACTGTACTTTGGTTATCATCCGCATTCGGATATGATTGTAGCACTTGTGATGTTCTAATCAGCGTTCATTGACACTGATTGAGATATGCATTGTTTCAGAGGGAAGGAAGGAACCCTGCTCGGTCTCATGCCAGATACTTTGCTCTGCTTCTTTCCTCACAAACGTTGCAGGAACATCCTGTCACTATGGTTTCCTGGCAGATGATCTGGGAAACGTCAAACGGAGTAACATTATAAACCGGGTAAGCGTTCAGATGGGTGTTTTTGTTTGCACAGTTTGGCTAATGATACACTTTCCACATTTCCTTCAGTTTATTTTGCTTGATTCATTCGCGATGACACGATGAACTCGTTTTTACGACGCATTTGGTATTCTTTCAACCTCGATAATGTCACCCAAGCATTGAAGTAATTTACGAGGAAATGTAGAAGTGTAATTTCTGTCAGAGTTCAAGCCAATTAATAAAGCCTGTCAAAGTCTTTCCTTCTTTTGCCAACAAAGTGTTCTCAGAGGAGGCCCAAACAGTCTCTGACTGACCTTGGCGAGCCCCGGACGGCCTTGCTGCTGATCAGAGTGTCACCAGACTCAAGCGTTCTCTGACTGCCATGTGTTTAAATTGCCTCCCACTGGCATTCAAATTACAGCCCCTATCTCATCTGTTGAGATCTGGCATTACAGCGAGTCCACCATCTCCCTTCACACGCACACACACACACATGTGCCACCCAAGCACATAATGAGGCAAAGTCATCTCCTTCTGAATCCCCACTGGGTGTACCTGTGAAGTGTAAGGCCCAGATGTGCTATTTTTGGATCTCGCTCTTATAATTTATTTCCATGATTTGGTGATAATAATAATAATTGTGCTGTAGGTGCTGTATTGAAATTAGCTGACACTTCCTCGGGCGTTATCGCTCAGCCATCGCATCCAAAAGTGCCTCTCCTCTGCTCGCGTGCCTTCACTTCTTCATCTCTCGCCGTGCGTTGACACAAAGGCTGTCGAAGCAGTTCTTCCTTCATTTTCCTTTCCCTTTTCCTTTTTTCAGCTTATTCAAATCAGGTGTTTGAAAACTAACCTTGTTTGAATTGTAATGCCGCAACGGAGGGTTTACAATTTACTGATACAGCGGCATAATAGGAAGCGGTGCGGCTCTGAATTTGAAATGAATTAAATTTCTGCTTGTCTGTATTCTAATCACAATGTTACATGATAGCTTACAAGAGTGTCTTTGAGACCGTTTCTAACTAAATAAATTTGATTTTGAAAGGGTGTGTTTGGCAGATTGGCTTCTGCATATTTTCACCGCCAGCCAGGTGCTGTCATGGATAAAGTACCTAGTTTATTGCACATAATAGGATGCAAAGATTGCAAAATATACATGAATTCTATTTGACAGAGAGAAGCAATATCACAAAGACTCCCGCCCGCCTGGAGATGGCATTTACCCAGCATTCAGATGGCCCATGACGCCCACACCGGGCATAGATTAATCAGTATGCTAAAGAGGGAGCTGACATGTACATGTGATGCATTTTGCCCTTATTCTTGGCTGAATAACAAAGTGAATTTTTAAAACCAAAGCTAAAATCCGAAATACTTTTCTGAATAAGATTTTTTTTTTTCCCCAAAAAGTTTCCAATTAAAAAAATATTGCATTATTTAACTATTGTGTAGTGTTGCATGCCATCTTAGTTTATGTTCAATTAATTTTTTTAACAAGTAAAAATATTTTCAGAGAGCAAGAAACAATATTTTAACAAACACATATTGTGAATTACTTAGATAATATGAATATTGATGTAATTTTTTCCAACCATACCTTTGAGAAAGTTGATAACTTTTTTTTTTGTTTGTTTCTAATTGGAATTGCTAAAAAATGTTGACGTTTGACATTTCAGTCTAGAACTTCACTATTTCATTATATTATTTTACTTTGTCTTGTTTACATTCTTTTATTTTTGTTCACATTCATATAGTTGCCATTAGGGCTGTCAAGATTCCTCGATTCAACTAGATTTTAATAAAATACACTGCAATTTGCCCGTGTCGAGTAACCGGCAAAATACAGAAAGTATTTTGAAGTACCAGAATTCATGACAGACATTATTAGACTATTTTCCAAACTGCATGATATAACAAACCTATTTTTTAAAAATCCTCAGCATAATGCTATTGTGAATTCACGGTTTCTATACGATTCAATTAAACATATGCAGGTTTAATATATTTACGCTTTAATTATTTACGTGTAGGTTTGCGTGCCTCAGAGCAGCTCCATTTACAGTAACTGCTGCTCCACACACTGTTAGGATTTACACCTGTGGTAAGCCTCTCAAACTCCATCTCTGCATATTGTTGTGAGTTTGGGTTGTTTATTATAACGTTCATCTGGGAACACTACGTGCGCCATTTCATCTGATTTGTAAGGTAAATAATTTATAAACCTAGGCAAACACAGGAGAATACATCAGTATCTTTGCCAATATGCTAACTGCTCTTCGGAATTTCAAAATAAAAGCTCAAACCCTCACTCTAAGTTTACACGTTTTGATATAATTACATTTTTAAGAAATGACAGTGGCTGTACCATTTCTGTCGTAAAGAAATTGTAAAATATTAAAGATTAAGTGAATTAAATGTTGTTTAGTCAATATTAAACAAGGATTAGGTCACGCAGTAGTGTAAAAACAATCGTCAGACTGTTGGCGCCCTCTGCAGGCATTTGTTATAATGCGTAATGAACATTAGTTGTTTATAATACATTATGTATTTTAAATTTTGTTCAATAAAACAATATGATTACTTGTTTTCGATACTTCAATTGAACAACTTATTATTGCCTTATTGCTATTATATATGTATTTTAAGTCATTTTAGAGGCCATTGTTCCCTTAGGTCTATTTTTGTTACCACAAAAATAATAATTATAATTATCCGATTACTCGATTAATCATTAGAATAATCGACCGATTACTCGATTACCAAAATAATTGTTACTGGAAGCAATAGTTGTCATTTTAAGACTTCTTCCATTCATTTTCTTCCAAGTGGCCCTTCTCCTCCCTTCATCCTATCTCTGGCTGAATCTTCATTGGTAGCAGCCAAAAAAAGTGGCGAATGTCTTAGCAGCCAGTGACGAGAGAACATTGTGTTCATCACTTCTCCATCCTCAGCAAGCCAAAATGTGGATTCTGTAGATTGTCTGCTTAAAGCCTCCAGATGTGTCCTACTTTTGTTCAGCAGTGACATGTGGTTAAACATACTTCCTGATGACCATCTCCGTTCAGGTCTCAAGTTTCACTGTCTAGGGACAAAACTCAGACTTTGCAAGTTCACACTGAAACTTCCTCTGTGGCTGCCACGGACTGCCATATGTATCAGCCTGTTTTTCAGGCCAGCTGAGCTCGTAATTATCTGATGGAGCTCATTATGAGCTGTAATTGGAGGTGCCTGTATCCTCTGAGAGGGAGAGAGCAATAAAATAAGGAGAAAACTGGGGGATACTCCAAAGCCCCAGGCCCTTCGTTCTCATACGGCGAACCTTACGTCTTAAATGAATATAGGCAAACAACCTCTTTGCAATGCAAATGATTTTCACATATACAGTATTAGCATGGGCACTCTAATCAATGACCAATTAATGATCTCACTCTGTTAATATGCATGTGACAGGTTCACTGATGCACACGGTGTGCTTTATTGCCATTGTTATATAGCGCAGAATCATAGCAGGCAGCACAAATATATATATATATATATATATATATATATATATACATATACATTAGTCAACATTTGAAGTGGATCAAAACCTTTCATCAAAGCTGTACTAAAAAAAACCAAAACAATACCCATTCTTGTCTTAGGACAATTTTGATTAACTTTTTTGATCCACTTCAAATGTTGACTACTGTATATATATATATATATACACACAGTATATATATATAAATAAATGTGTATGATCTTAAATGTTTATAGTATAAGAAAAAAAAAGATTTCTTTAGTTTTTTCGAGAACTTATTTTTTTCAAATGATCTATATTATTCATTTTAATTAATTAAGATGAACGTATTTGAGATTGTTTATGTATTACTATAATTCTTTTTTACTTAATCCCCAAATGACATAAATATTTATAAGGCTTGATACTCTCTTTTGAAGTCCCAAGCGAATGTTCGATACAAAGTCCCTATCAAAATGATCAAAGTAAGCACAAAGAGGGAAAAAACTGGCCTAGCTAGCATTGTTTTTTTTCCCCTGTCCCAGTGCACACGTTAAAAACATCAACCAAAAAAAAAAAAAAAAAAAGATTGCATGATAGCATCAGGATTGGGACCAGTGCACTGTCGCTTTAAGATAAAATATTCTATCTTCTACATCATAATTATCTCCTTAAGGTAGAAATATTAGCATATCTTCCAATCTTATTATCTGAGAAATTGCCTCATTAAGTTGCCTGCCTCCCCTTGTGCCCACCTTGCACGCCATTGTCCATATTTCATCAGTGATCCCATAGAGCTCGGGGCTGCTCTGATTGGCAAGAGGCATATGCCTTATAACAGGTCTCTATGGGGACTCGGAGTGGGCCGAAATACGCCAGCAGAGCTCTGTTTCTGACAGCGGGATGATCATCTTTAATTTCATGTGCCTTTGCTTCTGTATAGGCAACCTGCAAGTGAGCGGCCTTACTGCCTCTTCCCTTGCTCCATCTCTCATCTGTCCTTCACGTCAGAGCATAGAGGGGATGCCAGTCAGAAAAAATTTGCTCCGCTGCAAACGAGGGTCACATCACAGAGGGGGGCGAAGTCCGAAGGTCTGAATGTCTGGGGAGGAAATCTGATATTTGCCTGCAGCCTTTCATGTAGGTGTGTGAATATTCAAATGTACCTTGTTTGGATGAGTGTCATTCAGTGATGTGTCTCTCCTTCATATTGGTCTCTTCAGGGTGGTCGCAAAAATTTACAAGCACAGAACAACATTTTTACAATGTCAGCGAAAGCTTAATGAGTGTGATATACCAAGGGATTTAAAAAATGTTAATGCAAAGGACTTTTTCATGTATAGAAACTAGAGGTCGACCGATATTGGATTTTACCGATACCGATAACAAGGTTGGACCACACAGGCTGATAGCGATTAATCGAAAAATGGATACTGAACGGAAAATAATTAGTGCTCTACTATTAAAAAAAAAAGAAAAGAAAAAAAAAAGTAGCCTACTGAACCATACTTTGTAAATTAATAAAATTATAAATATTAAATATTGATCATTACAGTTAGTTCAAAGCAACTAAAAAATGTAAAATATACCAGTAAATGCTGAAATTAACACATAAATTAACTCTAAATCCGCCTTTGAAGTGTCCCGCTCTGTGCAAAGGGCAGTGTCACGTGTCTAAACAAACGGCACGTGCTGTCAGTGATTTCCACCACTAGAGGCCGCTCTCGTGCTGTATAACAAAGACTATAGCGATTTTGCTGTATAATGACGACCTTCTCAGCTGCTCCAGCAACGGACCCAACCCGGAAAAACTATGGGCATGGCAAAACCGATACATTGGTCGACCTCTAATAGAAACCCTGTTCTACCATGTAATATTATAGAGGCAACGGAGTCAATATAAATTAAATAATTGGTTTAATATTTTTATTGAAATAAATCTAACTGTTAAAATATTATCGGGAATATATTATATTTAAATTATACCATACCTGAAATGAACACTTTACATAAAACTACATGCTAGGGCTGAGTTTTGACACAAATTTCACGATTCACTTCAAGCTTGTGATTCGATTTCCGATTCAATTCGATATTGATAATTTTATATATATTAGGTACAGTACATGCCAGACTTTCCTAAGGAAAAATATTTCAACTAGTGCTGTGAAATATACAGTTGGTACTACATTACTATAATATTTAAGGTTAAAATGAACCAATTTGTATACAAACACTTAAAATGACACTCAGTGAAGTTTTTATAATAATAAAGTTACCATTACATAATTATATTTCTACTCCAATTCAAACAAATTTCAATGGTGGCTCTCATAAAAACGTAACAGATTTATTAAACATTGAAGAACATTAAAAATGATAAAGAATGTTATATGGTGCATATATTTAGCAAAATGCTCCTCTCTAGAGGTAAATGTGACGTTACATGACATTGTTTACAAGCTGTTATACTGACGTCTTTACACGTTAGAAGCACTGATTGAGTGATTACATGAGACAGAATACAGATTTTGGAGTTGTACTCTTTCTTTTAACACACCTTCAGATGTTTATTTGTGTTTATTTTGTGCTGAAACTGGTATTAAAGTTCATGTGCGCTTCACGCTGCCGCTTCACTTGAACTGAGACGCTACAATGATCTGTCACTCCACATTAAACAGTGCCCAAATGGTATTTATTGTGTGAATACTGCAGTAAAATGGACAGAATTCGAAATCTGAAACTTTGTTTCATATTAAAAGTAACAGAGCACAAAGCTTATTACGATTTATTGGATGTGAGGTGCGTTACAATGTTTCATTCATTAACTGAAAACAGGCTAGGCTAATTAATCCTTGAGATTTAAGAATCAATATAGTTTTGTAAAAATGAGAGAGATTAAAATCAATATTTTTTTACCCAGCCCTACTACATGCATAGGTAGGCCTATTAAAAATTACCTGTGAAAATTATCATAATATTTCATGATTTCTGTTTTTAAGACAGAACAGAGAGGAAAGAAAAAAGGGCTCTGCTGAAAAAACAATAGAAACCATCACAGAATTTGTAATGGTTTTACTGCAGGGTTCCCACGCATCCAGGAAAACCTGGAAAATTGATGACTAATTTTCCAGTCCTGGAAAACAAATGGAAAATGAGAGAAAATGGAAAATGTACAGGAAAATCTTTAGTTGTCCTGGAAAATTATTATAAAAAAAAGGAATTGGTGTTCTCCTTCAGCCAAACCTAAAACAAATAATGCTAGCAGTAGAAAATGGTTGAACTGCCATAAATCGTAACTGGCCAGTTTCTGCCCCAAATGCGCAATTAACAGTCAACTCTTTTGTTTCATTTCAGCCGCTCTGTTCCGGACTTACACACAAACTGTATTGCAAGCATTTACCAAAATCCATACTAAAGTAGTTAGTGTTAGGTTAATGCTAGGTGCAGTGCTGCTTTGTTTACAGCAATAACTAGGGAAACGCTGTATTGCTGCTGTTCCATAAGCACCACCTGCTGTCAGAGAGTGAATTTGCACTCTCAATCAACCAGTGTGCTGTTTTTGTTTTCTGCAGATAATTTTTATGTAGCATAATTTCACAAAGATGCAGTTTAGACCATTCTGTTTTTGCTACAGGTTTTAAAATTAGATCAGAAACTGCTCATATATGTAGATACGATATATTTCCAATATCGATATGAACAATATTTTAGAAAGCCTCAGAATTGCTGCCAACTTGGCAGATTGGGCAGAATGAATTTGCCAAATCTATGAAACCTCATTCTATAAAACTATGTAATATTTTAGAAAAAAAATGGTGCAAATAAATTAATGTTCACCTTTTATTTGTATTTAGCCTTCATACAAACAACAACAACAAAAATCACAATCAAATAAACATAAGACGTCTAGACTCAACCTATTAATGTTAATATATTAACTAAACTACAGTATAACATTATTCTAATAGATTGAAAGAAAAGTGATTCAGCCAGAATAAAGAATATGAAAAGTGCTCAGAGTTGCTACAGAAAACAGAAAAAAGAATGAGCAACAACAAAAACATGTTGCTGGACACAGGGTTATTGAAAGTCCCATATTCATTATCTGCCAGTAAGAGGTGCTTTTAGAGCGGCAGAAACATCAGTTTCTCCGGTAACTAAATAGGTAAATAAAATAATTTTATACTTCCAATATATTATGTTTATTTTGGTATGGTATTGAAATTGGTTCAGAAATGTTGTAATGTATAATTAAGAGCTCTTATTAACCCTTTAACTGTCACTCCCATTTTTGAACACAGACATAAAAATACACTGTGCAGAATTTTTATAATTCATGAATGAAAACATTTTGCAATATGATTTTGAGGTACATTTTCCATGGTAATGCAATGTCTGATTTTAAATGCCTTTCAAAGGATGAATTTTGAGATTTTAAGTTTTGAACTGATATATAATTTCTTATGATTTCTAAAGTGTGATAGGGAAAAAGGCAATGAAGAATGTCTTTTGTGGCAAAGGTCAGAACTCATGTTATGATGCAGATTTTTTTAAGTTGCACTCTTGACATATATTAATCTATTACTTTTCCTACATAATTTGTAACACAAAAATATGGTAAAATATCTATTTAGAAGTCTTAGACCTTTCCAACGATGTATAGTTTGTCATGATTAGATTAGGATTTATTTGTAATATGGTGAAGTAAACTTTAAACAGTTAAAGGGTTAAAGAGCTGATTTTATAGTTAAGGCATGGCCATAAACTGTATGTTTTTAAAGACTTCTCAAGAATTGACTATATTACCTTAGGGCGCTTAATTAAAATAAAAATGTCTTGGAAATGTCCTGGAAAATGATCATCGAAAAAGAGTGGGAACCCTGTACTGGTTATAATGGGAATTGTACTGGTTTTAATGGATACTGTAATGATGCCTGTTGGTCTCTACTGGTAACTGATCGTCTTCTATTGGAGGCTTATTAAAACCACAAAATCTTAATGGAATATGTCCCAAAACACACTACAGAAACCCTTTTTTTATTATTTTAATGGTTTATGAAGTTGATGGTTTGTAATGTTTGTAACGGTATTTGTAGTGGAAACCATTAGAATTTCTGTGATGGTTTCTATTGTTTTTTTGTTTTTTTTTTCAGCAGGGGGAAAACTGGAGAGAATTATTATAGTTTTTTAATATATATATAATCAATTTCTGTTAGTTACTTATAGCATTATAAGAAGGCATGGCTGTCAAGCTAAAAAGCAAAAAATGGATGGATAAATAAATAAATAAAGAGCAAATCATTTTACAATATAAAAAATTATATTTAATATTTTAAACATTTTTACATATTGCCCTAAAAATAAATTTTCAAAAGGGCTTTTATTTTTATTGATTTATTTTTGCAGACTCCTGATTGAACCCCTCCCACCCCTTTCACATCTCCCCCAGTCGGCGGCCGTGGGTCTCTTGTCTGTCTGAGAAATAATCGTGGACAGAGGACAAATCCCTGTTTGGAATTATAAGTTAATTGTCAAATAGAAGGGTCCCGCAGCGTCCTAAGCCTGAATTGTACTGCTGCATACATTCCCAGAAATTATTTAAATGATTACCACCACAAATTACACATTACCGCTTTCAGATATTAATGAGATGCGCTGGAATATCTCTAACAGCTTAATCTGTGAAATTTAAGCCATGAAATGAAATCTGACACCCATGGATTCATAATAAAATAATGTCTTTTTATCCCAGGCGATGGCCGAGCTTGCGGCTTTAGGTGAGATCTGAGACAGTCAGGAGGATGTGTGGATCACATTTAGAAAAAGCGCCGGTGTTGACAAGTCGCCACTTCGGTGAGTAGAAAGAGACGGTTGAAGAGGATAACTGTCTCCATCCTTCACTCAGCCAAGATCAGAATGAGATTTAATTGTGGTCCGACGCTGGCATCCTCTCGAATGGATCAGTGGACTTGAGACTCAGATGTTAATTGAATCTATTGCTCAGTTAAATGATTTCACTACAGTGTTTTAAATAGGTAGCCTCCAGCTTTGGTAATGTTCTGCTCCACAGCGTGTTGGTAAAAGAGCGCTCATTTAAATCTAGATTGATTTGCATAATGATAATTTTGCATTCTTGCATAATGAAATCCTTTTTCCTCGAATTACCCAACGCAACATCTACAGCATTAAATGATCTGCTTTTATCTAAATTTCACTTATACAGGTGAACATGTGAAGCGTTCCATTGACTCATAATGATTCATTTCAAATCAAATAGCATTATTCATGGAAACTTGAATCATTAAAGCAATAAAAAAGAAAAAAAATATTCAACTATTCAGCAAAGCTCTGGATTTGAAACCTTACTGATAGCATTTTCTTCTTTAAAATCATGTCTGTCATGCTTCAAAAAATGTTAATTAAATAATGAGCGAGTTAATAATTTTAAACAAAATTGAATGAGCTATCCTTTTAATTGTGCTTGCTAATTAAACATGGAAAAAATTCCTTTGATTAGGTGAAAATAGCATAATGCTGTTTGTTTTGAAGAAATTGCCCTGTGTAACAGTGAGTTTAACTTTATGAGTGTGTGTGGGCAGGCGGTGAGGGCGGATGTTGTGTTCATTCTGGAGCATGTGTGGGGCAGGTTGGTCGAGTCCTGATATGCTTAACAGCCAATTTACAAAGGTCAGGTCCTATGGATCAAACCGTTCAGTAAATTGCACCTTCAAACTCATAAATGAGAAACAATCATCTTGCTAAAGGTCACGGCGCTAGCACTGTGGATTACAATAATAAAGTAAGCCGCCCTGCTCTTCCACTAATTTACTCTCAAGGAACTCAGGAACATTGGCTAAAGAATGTCTCTTTTGTTTTTCTTCTCATTCTTTCTCTATCTGTCTCTTTTCTGGTTCTGTAACTCAAATCACAGATGGAAACTCTCCCTTAAGAACATTCATTATTTTTCACAAGCAAAAAAGTGATTATTTCAACTGTTACATTGTAGAAAATTTACGTTTTAAATTTTTAAATTTTCATTTAAACTAGAAAATACAGTTTTATTATTATAAAAGGTGCAAAACAACAACAACAAAAAAGTTTTGGCATCAAATATTTTAGATATTTATTAAAATTAAGATTTTTTTTTTTTTTTTTTCAGGTTTAAAGTTAAGATTTTTAAAGAAACAGTTACATTATGACAAAATGACCAAATGAAATAATAGTTTTTAATTATTTTCATTTCATTTAAAAAAAAAAAGCAAAACAATGAAAGGTTGTGACATAAAATGAATAAATATGTTGCAAGATCCAAAGCGAAGTTATGACAAAATAAAATTTATTTTAATTATTATCATGTTTAAAAAAATGTTTAAGTGTTTATTTTTTTAGGTTTCTATTCATGTTTTAGGATTTTGAAAGATACAAAACAATGTTATGACATAAGTTGTGACATATATATATATATATTTAGGTTTACAGTTAAGATTTTGAAATATGCAAATAAATAAATATGTAAAATGAAGAAATCTTTATTTTAAGGGTTTATTTTCAAGTTTAAAGTTAAGATTTTGAAAGATCCAAAGTTATAATAAAACGGAAATAATATTCTCATGTTTAAAATGTCTATGATTTTAAAAGATGCAAAACAAAGGAATGTTATGACAAAATTGAAGAAATATTTATTTTAAGTGTTTATTTTTAGGTTTATATTCATGTTTTAGGATTTTGAAAAATACAAAACAATGGAAAGTTGTGAAATTTTTGTAATGTTTTCATTTTTTTTTTTTTAGGTTTAAAGTTGACATTTTAAAATATGCAAAACAAAGAAAAAATGGAGAACATAAAATGGAGAAATATTTATTTACATTTTTTATTTTCAGGTTTAAAGTAAAGATTTTGAAAGACCCAAAACAAAGTTATGACAAAATGAAATAATATTTATTTTAATAATTTTATGTTTAACATATCTTTCTAGGATTTTAATAAATACAAAACATTTTATGTTATGACATAAAATGCTACATATTTAAGATTCTGTTTATTCTATTCTGTTTAAGTTTTGATGAACTGTACAATTAGGCCGAAACGATCTTACGTTGTAAAAGAAAAGTGAATTTATTACAAGGAGTAGTAAAAAGTTTGAATCCTTTAATGTGAGTTTTAATGAATCATTTAGTTTGTTCATTTCAGGTAGATTGCAGTAAGTTCATGAGAGCGTACATTTACCGCTGGACTGTGCCAAGTGTCAGATTACTTTTGACACCTCATTAGCAAGTATCCATAAAGACTGGCCATGACATCACCTCATCACCGCACCTGATCAAACTGCCACTCAACTACGGGAACCTTCATTCACGCCGGATGTGAGTTTAAGTATTGAACTAGATGAACTTGCTCTTGCTCTGTTGATGATAACACATGTCGTCATGTGCTAAAGCTGCAAAAGAGATCTTAAAACAGCTCTTGAATTAAGAATGATTCTGAATGTGTCCTCATGGGCGTCAAATCCCACACATCCCTGCTTCTCTTTTCCGAATTCTGAAACTGGGGACGGGTGAGAATAGGGACAATCTGGGGACAGACTGGCAGCCTAATTAGGCCTGGGGAAAGATGCCCGGGGTCAGCCAATTACAGCCTCATCTATATGCATCTGTTAGGAAGGGTTCTCCAGGGAGACAGGAGGAGGGTAATACTGAACGGACAGCAACCCAATTCAAGGCCCATGAACACAGGGTGTTTTAGTGTTAGTGACATTTTTAAAACTGATGTAAGAGCAGGTTTTTTCCTCACTTTTTGATTTTGATTTTTCTCACTTGGTGGCATTTTTATAAACCGATGTTAATGGCAAAATAAAGTCTTATTATTATAAACATTGCAAAACAAAGAAAAGTTTTGGGATTTAATATTTTTAGTGTCAGATTTAATTACAGTTATAGGATTTTAAAAGATGCAAAACAAAGAAATGTCATGACAGAAAATTGAAGAAATATTTATTATAAGTGTTTATTTCTAGGTTTATATGAATGTTTTAGCATTTTGAAAGATACAAAAAGGAAAGTTATGACATAAAATAAAGTAATATTTTTTAATTGTTTATTTTTCAGGCTTTTTTTTTTTAAATGTGCAAAGCAAAGAAAAATTATAACATAAAATGAAGAAATATTCCACTTATTTTCATTGTTTCATTATATTGGTGCACTTTTTAAAAAAAAAAAGTTATGTGAGGGTGTTTTTTTTTTTTTGTTTGTTTTTTTTTATTTTGTTATTTTTTTCCACTGAGGCCATTTTTATATTAATTTTTGTTTTGTTTTGTTTAATTTTTTCCATTCCACTTCTTTATTTAAACATTTCTCACTATATTTACTGACCTGAGGCCTTTCCTCTCTTTTCACTATGCTTAAAGGTTTAGTTCACCCTAAAATAAATCTGCCATCATTTACTTTTTTCCATGTTATTTTTTTTTTTTCCAAAATTTTTTTTCCTCCAAAATGATGTGCAGTCGAATATTCATTTGATTCAGTTCACAAAGCAGTTTGAATAATTTGTTCTCAAATTTGTGAAAACGTGATGTGAATGACGTTCTCACACGCAGTATATGGCTTTAGAAGTCTTTTGACAACATTTGATACTTTTGCATCCTTTTTAAAACTTGCAAGCCCCAGTCTCCATTCACTGTAATTGCACTGAAAAGAGCGACCAGCGCATTCTTCAAAATATCTCCTTATTTGGCCCACAGAAGAAAGTACGCCACACAGGGTCAGAACAACATGAGAGTGAATAAATGATGAAATTAACTATTTTTTGGACTTTTTCTTAATGCATTGCACTGGGGCTATACACGCTAATCCTGAATTGGTGATGAAGGGCGACGTATTTGATGTAAAGATCTCACCGAGCAGCGTTTTACTCCTCTGAGTCCAGGCTAATGGGTCCGTCAGTGAGGCACTAATGACAGATTGGACTAATCACAGCTTCCTTCCATGTGACTGAAGTCTTCTGAACCGCTGTTTTAGCAACACTAATTTCTCCGCCGATACTTTTTCATTCTCTCTTTTTCCCGTTGTCCTTTTAAATGGACGCAAAATGATTCTGTTAGTGTATCCGCCAGCATTCTCTATTCACCTGTCAAATGACAGAAAATACCAAATTGCTCTGTCTTTCAGTGCCTCTGGAAGCTATTTGTACAAATGCTGCGAGAGAAAAGAGACGATTGCTTACAGTGCGCGCTCATCAGGGGGTGACACGCAGACAATAGGTTTTGCTGTGGGGTAATTGCAGCCCGTTGGGGTGTCAGTCTGCCCAACAGAGGCCTGCTCGCGCGCCGCAGGCGTCTTACGCTGCCATCGATGAACAAATGAGCCTCTTCCTCTTGGAAGATGCAGCTCCTTATGGACAACAGGGGGCAGTGTTGAGTCACAGTAGTTTCTTCTGTTTGTGTGGCCGTCCTCAGTCTTAGCCAGACGATGCTGGCAGGGGTCCAGGAGCCGGACCGAGGCAGATTAATTACACTTTTTCAATTAATGTTCTAATGACGAACTGTTGTGTATTCTGCCGATAAGCATGTATAATCTATGTATCGAGGGGGCTGATAGGGGAGATAATGGCATGAGAAGAAATAATATTTCACACCTGACTGAGGTAAATAGAGCCAGATGGACGAGTCACGTCTACCTTGACCACTGACCACATGTAAGCAAGCACAGAAATTTCTAAAAGTATGTAGATGTTGAATAATAAATTTGCTGACTGCGTTTTAAAGCTCTGGTCACATTTTTCTTTGACAGCAGATGGCCAGTTGCATATGGTCTTTAATACCATAATAAAGAATTGTATTAATATTTATATATAATAAATCATGATATATGTACAGTACTATTAAGAAAGTTCGGAGTTGGTAAGATATTTTAATGTTTTTGAAAAAAAATAATTTATGCTCCATAATACTTCCACTATTCGGAAATCCACGTAATCGTGGAATCCATTCATAAAAATGGTATTTACTGTATAACGCGGAATATTACAGAATTTGCCAAATTTAGGATGAATAAATCACAAGTAGGTCAGTACACTTAAATCAGAATGCGATATGGACTAGTGTCTGTGAATATTAAGCAGCAGAAAGACGATTTGAATATGAATCTTGCATGTTCTGCGTGTCTCTGTGTGAATGAATGGTGCAGACGTGTGTTTTCAGCCTCTGCCACCTCAATATATGAGTATATCAACACATGAACATGAACATGATCTCTAGAACTGCTCTAAGAGCACTTCATGAGCATTTTACCGTTTCTTTTGAGAAAAAACTGTCATATCATATATAAACAGAAACAGGTCTTCACAGCAACCTGTCAAAATAAAAGTTCATTTAACTTGAAGAAACTGTAACAGAAATATATCATTTAATATAATTATAGTACTACTACTACTAAGAACATTTTTATTAAAACACAATTTTTAAGGAATATTTACCAGAATTTACTGAGCAGAAAAAATGTAAATACACAACACAAGTATTTATGAAAAAATAAATAAATAAATAAATAAATAAAATAAAATAATAATTAATTTAAAGTAATTTTAAAAAAAAAAAAAATCAGTTAATCAGAGATGCTTCTGATTATTAAAAAATGTAATGGAACCATTAAAATGGAAAAATTATTGGAAAACAGAATTTGGTAAAAATAAAACTGAATTTGAGAAAAAAATAAAACATATTTCATAGGCCCTGTTAAACTTTTAATAATTGCAGGATATTAAATCATTTGACATGGTTTTTCATGATTTCAATATTTTTTAATTTAACTGTTAAAAAAATACAGAATCCAGAAAAATTTAAATGAAAACTGAATTTGGGAAAAAAAATAAAACAATAATAAAAAATTTCATAGGGCCCTACACAAGACTGCATTTATTTGACTGAAAATAAAGTAAAAACGGTAATATTGTAAAATATATTACAATTTAAAGTAACTGTTTTATAATTTGATCTATTTTAAAATGTAATTTATTAATGTGATGACAAATCTGAATCATCAGCAGCCATTACTGCAGTCTTCAGTGTCACATGATCGTTCAGAAATCATTCTAATATGCTGAAAAAGAAATATATATATATATATATATATATATATATATATATATATATATATATATATATGTGTGTGTGTGTGTGTGTGTGTGTGTGTGTGTGTGCGTTTGTGTGTGTGTGTGTTTTAAATAAGAGTGTAACAAGAAGTATTTACTGTTAATTTTGTTACATTTAATGTGTCTTAAAAAAATCTCACTGACCCCAAACTTTTGAGCATTAGTGTGTATATATATACCTAAGTCATAGACTAAGAGTTGATGGACTGTTCATCGCTTCTCATATCAATTAAGAGTTTTAAACGTCTAAAAAAAGTCATTTTAAATTCTTGTCAAATAAATGTAGCAATATCACACCAATGGAAATTTTCATTTTTAAACAGTAGCAGTAATGCTGAAAACTGAAATTCTGGAAACTGCTTTTAAAACACTGTAGCTGTTAAGCTCGGACTGTCCTCAGACACTAGGAAGAAACGAAAAAAATCAGTTTTTAATTCCACAGACACTTAACATGAGTCTTATTCTCACTTTAGCTAATCAGGGCAAATGATTTCATTACACATAGTTTTTAAGATAATAGGAATTCAAAGTGTGTTAAATTAAAATACGCTCTCCATCCATGTGCTACGCAACACTACTGGAGGAGAATAAAATATTGGGACTGTGGGCTAGGCTTCTGTCCATTATATCATCTCCAGCCTATTCATGAGGGAGAGAGAAGGAGCGAAAGAGTGAGAGAAGAGAGGGAGAGAGAGAAGAAGAAAAAAGATAGAGAGATAAGTCCCTTACTGCCTTACTGACTAAAGACCTGAATTCAACTTCCCATTAAAGTGTTAAAAAATTTAAATAATAAAAAGAGAGAGAGAGAGAGAGAGAGAGAGAGAGAGAGAGAGAAAACGAACGCGCTTTTTAATTAAAAAGGATCCTAATAATCCACATCATATTATACACCGTAGATTCATCGGTCAATTTAATAACATGGAGTCTTTTGGATCTTAATATCTTTGGAAACAGGTTTCCTTCATAACTGAGGGGCTTTGTTAATTACACACAGGGCCTAATGATTTTGAATATTCAGTGGCTCTCGATGTTTTGATAAATGGGCTTCCACTAAGATTTATTCCTAATTATCTCATTTGTCTTTCTCCATTACTTTTTATAGCTTAAATTTATGAAGTCATTAAGACGTTAGTGGCCCTGATAATGATTAGGAGAAAGAATTGTATGAAAGTGAATTATATGAAAATGATTATGGCTAAAGGAGTCTTTAAAATGAAGCCGGTGAGGAACTTGTGTGGGCTTTGTTTAAAGGTGCAGGGTGCTGTTCAATCATGCAACCCCTGGCACGGCCCTCGTTCGCCTGGGCGCAGGCGGAAATAACGGTGATTAAAATGTCTTTTTGTCACCGCTCGCCCCTCGCACGCGCCACTTCTGTTCCGATTCGTCCCTTAATGTGCGCGAGTGCTGACGGTAGCAATATTCTCTGTGGGACCGAGATGAGATCGCTCTCTTAGAAAAAAAGGGGCTATTTTTAAAATGGCCCTTTATACTTGCACGTTTGTTTAATTTCGGCCCGTCTTTGAAGATAAAATGAAACGCATAAATACAGGCCATTACATCCGCATTTGGGCTCCTTTATTATTATTACATTTTTACTGGTTTTCAGCTTCCAGACCGACAACCAGCCAGAAACGTCGACTTTATTACTTTTTCCTCTTTCAAAACTGATTTCCACCCTTTCGTACTTAATTAAACAATGAGGTATGTAATATACCATGTGTCTTCTCACATTGACAGTCTGTTATGAGAAACAGCTGGCAGTTCAAACATTGGTCATGCCTTGGTTTTTATTTTTTAGGAAACAAACGGTGGTCACGTCCTCCGTAGAAACCGTAAATGTCAGCTGAAGATCCAGATCATTGTGAGTGAAAACAAAACAGTTCAGACTAAATTTCTTAAGAAAGCAATCAAAAACATTTTAGGTGTCTTTGAAAATATCAAAAATCACATTCTCATGTCTAAAGTTGGTCACTTGTGCAATGTGCAATTTTTTTTTGCTTTAATTAGAAAATTTCTGTAATCATCTAACCAACATCATGGAGAAGGAATTATTAGTTGAGATTTTAAAAAATTAATCTAAACATAACCGTAAAATAATAAATAGTTGTATTTAAAATAAATGAAAAATAATAAAATAAATAAATATATTTAGATTTTTTTTTGTTTCGTTGCTATATAATATATAATATAAACTAGAATTAGGTTTCCTTGCACACTTCTTGAAAACTCAACTTACACTTTAGGCGACTGCAATGTGTGTTTTTGATATCAGAAAACCTGCTTTTGTGGACATCTGGGTAGATTTACAATTGGAAAAAACAATGACAAATATTTTATATGTTCCAAAACCAGTCATAAAGGTCAATTTTTTAAAAAATTGAGATTTGTACATAATTTGAAAGATGAATAAATAAGCTTTCCATTGATGAATGGTTTGTTAGGATAGGAGAATATTTGGCCGACATACAATTATTTGTATAAAATATCGAATCTGACGGTGAGAAAAAAAACTAAATACTGAGAAAATCGACTTTAAAGTTGTCCAAATGAAGTTCTTAGCAGTACATATTACTAATCAAAATTTAAGTTTTGATAGATTTACAGTAGGAAATTTACAAAATATCTAAATGGAATATGATTTTTAGTTTATGCCTTAGTGATTGTTGGCATAATTGATCATTTTGAACCATACAATATATTTTTGTACAATATATACAATATAGACTGGTTTTGTGGTCCAGGGTCACATATATATATGTGTAATATTGTGTAATATGTGTAATATATATATATGTGTAACACACACACATATTTATATATATATATAAATATGTGTGTGTGTCCTCATTTAGACAAGTTAAGGTGTGAAAAAAGTAAGGATGTGGTACAGGAGAACGACATGATTTGCTGTCCGTTGAGAGGCTCTCCAGATGGGAGGCGAACTCGGTGCACGCTCATCTGTCCTTCCTCTCATTCTCTCTCCCGCCCGCTTCTTTCTCTCTACAGAGAAAGACAGATCTGAAGAGGTTGTGTAAGCCCCTGGTTAATTAATTATTTAATTATCTAATCAAGCAGATGAAGAGCATCTCCCTACACCAGTGTTAATTATGAAACAGCTGGGGCAGTGTGCTGAAGGAATATTGAAACAGGGCTTGGCAACCTTTAGTTTTTCATCTCTCTCCCGTCTCTGCTTCTCTATTCTGCAGTCAGTATTTCCCCCAGCAGGGGGAGCAGTATCTCTGCTTGTGGGTGATTAGAACGGCACCGGAGAGGAGCGAGTTGGTTTGGGTGGAAAGTTCGGAAGGCTTAGAAATAGGGTAAATTTAGTGGGTTAAGGTTTAGGGTTCAGATTCAGCAGAGGTTCCAATAAGCTTGTGCTTATCATGCCATGTGGGTCATATCAACTACACACTTTTAAAGGGATAGTCCACCAAAAAATTAAAATTCTGTCAGCATTTACTCACCGTCGTGCCAATCTAAACTTGTATGTCTCAGATGATTGAAAATATATTTTGAGGAATCTTTGGAATGACATTATAGTGTCTAAATGAGTGTATAATTAAAAAATGATGGTTATTCTGATCCATTTAAGATTTTTTTATTTATTTAAATGATATAATAGATACCTGTCTATTAAATACCTAAATACTTGGAGAAAGCTGTGAATTTTTAATTCATCTCAATAGCACTAGCTCAAAAGTTGTGCAATTTGAAATCTGCGCTCTTTGCTCTCTTGTTTTTCATCTTCCGACCAATTTTTGTTGTTAACGTGATGTATTTTTAGGCATATGTAGATTCAGAAATTATATTATATTATATTATATTATATTATATTATATTATATTATGATATTAAATGATCTTATTGATCATGTTAATATACTAATTTATTATCTATGTTGAAAACAGTTATTTTTTTGGAACCTGTAATACTTTTGTCAAGATTCTTTGATGAATAAAAATTTAAAAAGAACAACATTTATTCCAAATAGAAATCTTTTCTAACAATATAAGTTAAATATAAATATAAATTAAACAATATAAAGTTTTTACTATCGCTTTTTATCAATTAAACACATCCTTGCTGAATAAAAGTATTAATTTCTTTCAAAGAAATAAAGAAAAACTTTGCTGACCCCAAACTTTGAACGGTAGTGTATATTGCTACAAAAGATTTCTATTTTAAATAAACGCTGTTCGTTTTAACGTTTTATTCATCAAAGAATTGTATCACAGTTTCCAAAAAAATATTAAGCAGCACAACCGTTTCAAACATTGCTTATAAATCGGCATATTAAAATGATTTCTGAAGGATTATTTGACACTGCAGTAATGATGCTGAAAATTCAGCATTGCATCACATGAATAAATTCTATTTTAAAGTATATTAAAATAGAAAACCACTATTTTAAATTGTGATATTTCATAATATTACTGTTTTATCTGTATTTTTATTCAAATAAACGCAGGCTTGATAAGCCGAAAAGACTTCTTTAAATATGGACCACAAAACCAGTCATAAGTCATAATTTTTTGAAATTGGGTTTGATACTGAATAAATAAGCTTTCCACTGGTATATGGTTTGTTAGGGTAGGACAATATTTGGCTGGAATTTGAGGGTGCAAAAAAAAAGTCGTCCAAATTAAGTTCTTAGCAATGCATATTACTAATCAAAAATTAAGTTAAGTTTTGATATATTTACAGCAGGAGATTTACAAAATATCTTAATGGAACATGATCTTTACTTAATATCCTACTAATTTTTAGCATAAAAGAAAAATTTTTAATACTTAAAAAATAAAGACCAGAATGCACAGCTACTGTTGAATAGTCATCAACTGAATATCCTAAATATTCAAATGAAAAAAAATCTGCAATCTGCCTAAAAATAACTTATATTGATCAACCACTGATGTGAATATATGAACAGACATGACCTTAGTATCTATGGAGGTTATGAATATGTTAGAAATAGATGATGTCCACTTGAGCAGCACAGCACTATGCATTAACAACTATATACTTCTATCTTCATCAGCCTGTCCAGCATTATTACCTACCATCCTCTTTTGATTTTGCATAGAATTATCTCTCTCCTTCATAGTGCCTAATTAAAGCATGTGAAAAAGGATGTCAAAAATAGCCGTCACACCGGTCAATGATTAAGACCACCCCGAGCGTTTCCCCCGTCTCCTTCTCCAACAGCGTTTCCACCTAACAGCACCAATGTAGTGGAATTGCCTTTAATTGCAATCATCTAGACAGGCCCTGGGTGTCCGCCTGGTAGGGAGAGACGCAGTTTCATGAGCTCCATACGTTGCATAAAATTAAAGGCAGAAGTGGGGACTGGATAATTGGCTTGAGTCTCCTGCTCTCCTCAGTCACGCAAAAGCGCTGGAGTGTGTTTCTTCGACACGCGTGTTTCACGGTCACTTCCGCTCGCAGGCCAGCACTCGGCGGGTCGAGATTAATGAGAGCTGGCTTTCCTCGCTCAGCTTTACGTGGCCTTTGGGTTACGAGACCCTATGTGAGGTCTGAAGAACTAATTGTGCTCAATTTAGCAATGAGTGCTGAGCTCCTAGTCAAACGTCTATACCTAATGGTTATTTAGTTAATGGCGGTTAGTAATAGCTAAACAGCTACACAGGAAGGAACACAACCTCAGGTTGTTTTTGAAGCAGATTCTAAAGTATATTTGTGTTTGCTGTAATGGATCGGTCTCACAAAAGCAAACAAACTCATACTTAATCTTTTTCACAAAAGCATGTATCGTTATGCTTCTAGAGACTCAAACTTGAGTATTTGGATCACAATTTTTTTTTTTTTTTTCTCAAATGATACCATTGATCCACTTTAAAGGATTAGTTCACTTCATGTTCATGTCTTCCTTTCTTCAGGCAAAAAGAAATTAAGGTTTTTGAGGAAAACATTCCAGGATTTTTCTCCATATAGTGGACTTCAATGGGGATCAGTGGGTTGATGGTCCAAATTGTAGTTTCAGTGGAGCTTCAAAGGGCTGTACATGATCCCAGCCGAGGAATAAGGGTCCTATCCAGAGGTTGCATTAGACTTTAACATTGTCCGTCATTTTTAAGGACAGGGTTGTAAAAATTCTGTCATAATCTATTATTACCTGTCAATTTAATTTTCATATTTTAATTATCATAACACATTTAATTGCTTTTATTTTTGTTTACATTTTTTTTTTATTTTTAATTATGAACCTACAGGATGATATAGGCTTATGCATTTATTTCGAAGGGAACAGATGAACAGATGAGAATGCATAACTTTTCATGTTCAACACCACACCCGCAGTGACTGCGACTTTAATATATTCTCATTTTTATGAACCAATATCGATTCGTAAATCCCAATCGATCTTTTGGTCTATGCTGTTTTCATTTGATGAATGAAATGAGTAAATAGCGTGCCTCCCATCCAATAAATCGCAATATGCTATGCTTTGTGTTACTTTTGATATGAAACCAAGTCCCAGATTTTAAATTCTCTCCATTTCATTAGGAAATTCAAGCAATAAATACAGTTTTGCCGCTCTTTAATGTTGCTTGATAGATTGTTGTAGTTTCTGGGTAGGCCTCTGTGCGTAATCTAAAGCATAGCAAAACATTTGTGACAGTTTCGTTTTTGTTCTGGATCCTGTGCTCTGCTGCCACGCTGGAGCGCACTCGCCACCAATTGGACATGGGTGGGAATTACAGTTACAAGTTACAATAGATCACCTTCAGTGTAATCTGTCAAAGTGACGGATGGCCTTTAGATTTTTCCGTCACTGATAAAACATTTCCATCAATGACGAATAATTTTCAGTTAACGTGACCTCTGGTCCTATCAATGAAAACAATCAGTCGTTTTCTTAAATAAAAATAAAAAAATAATTATATGCTTTTTACTTCACTTGCTCACTTCTTCACAGGTTTAAATTTTTACAGCAAAGCCAGCACTTCAGTGCTTGGTACAAACAGATCTCAACCAACAGAATGCAGTACATAAAAACAGTGTATAAAATAGTTTATTATTCTGTCGTGAAAGGCAGATTGCACCTGCTCGATTCTCATACATTATATCTTACCCTCCCCTTGGTGTGATTGTGTCTCATTTGAAGCGAAGCGACTGAATCTGTGTGCACAGGGAATAATTTCAGTGTCTGTCGATGCATACCTGATCTGTGTTGTCTGCATTGGGAGATTAGTGTTGTGTAGCATCGCTTAGGGACTGTTGAATGAGAGTGTGTGTTTGTTTTGGGGAGTACAGTGGAACAGAGATTGAACAGCATTAGAGATGGAGAACATGACAGATTACATGGATCATATTAATCTAAATCATCATCGGGTGAATCTAGCAATTGGAAAATTACAACTTTCCCATGACTGCATGGCTGTATTTAGTATTCACTGCTGGCACGATAGCTCCTTCTCCATTTGTCTCTGACACAGTTTCATTGGACTGCAGATGGCTAGTACCATGCAAAAAAAAAAAAAAAAAAAAAAAAAAAACTTTATCAGTGTGTTTGTCACATTGAAACAAATACTTACTAGGAGTATTTAATATTAAAAATACTTAATTGACTACGTTGTAAATACTTGAATAAATAGTACATATTTACATTTTTTTTTTTTTTTAATGAATAGAATCTCTTATTCTCTTATGCCGTTAAATTATTCTTAATGGTCATGGTTATAGATTTTTTGTTGAGTTTCTCTCTGCTTCTGTTCTACTGCCCTGTTTATGTCTGTTATCCTAGTGTCTTATCAGTCCTGATTTGTTGGTGATTTGCAGCTGTCTCTCATTCATTAGGCTCATTACTTATACTCTGTTCTGTTCAGTCTTGGCCGGATATTGTTTACGTCTACGTCATTGTGTTGCATCAGTTTCAGTGATCTCCTGTGTTCCTTGTGGATTTTGTTATTAAAGAACTGTTGTAGATTATTCTTTGTCGCTTTGCGTTTATTGTAGAGCACTTTGCAAGACTGAATTTAAATATATAGGCCTTCAGCGTGCCAATACACAGCCTTATCGTACAGCTACAAGTGTGATATTGCGTTTATACAACGGTTCGATGGCACTGTAAATACATAAGAAACAACAATGGAGCAACTTTAAAAACCCTCTTTTGTGCAGAAATACTTCCTTCTGCTACAGATTCAAATCTGAAGTTGACAGTTTAACAGCTGAGCCCAAGCCTCTGTTACTAATTTGAAAACTTCACTTTAGAACTAGTAACGAAGGAACGTTGAGCTGCTTCTTTGAAAGTTTATTGTATTACTGTATTAAAAGCTTACTGTATTATGTAGAGTCGAGTATCTAGCAAGTGTGATTACCTGCATCTGATACAGCATTCATTCTTCAGCTCAATCTCATATTCACAATAAAACATTAGTTTGAATGGCGGATGCTGAGGGAAACGATATTTTTGTCGTACCATCACTTCATCTGTTAAGCGTGATTCCCAAAGACAGCGCTGCTCAGTGCATTTGTTGTTAAAAGTAGAAATAACGTACTTGTTACCACGTTTCAGACTTTTTCAATATAAAAGTCTTTACTGCTGACTCACTCACTCTCTTGCTGTCATCTAATGGTGGAATAATGTAACTAAAATCACCATCACGAACACACGCCATTTCCCAATACTAAATACTATAATGAACTACTACTGTTATTTATATAAAATGTTATTTATCGAATAATAATATTTGATAAACAATCAAAACTAGGCAATTTGGTCAAAAGTACAAAGGCAGCATTCTGATATACAGCATTACATTTATATAAAATATAATATGTTAAGATTTTGCCTTCAGCTAAAACTGTTTACTCTGGAACAAATACAAAATTAATGAGACCAAAGACTGTAGAGTCGAGTATCTAGCAAGTGTGATTACCTGCATCTGATACAGCATTCTTTCTTCAGCTCAATCTCATTTTCACAATAAAACATTAGTTTGAATGCCCGCTGAGGAAAGCAATATTTTTGTCATACCATCCCTTAATCTGTTAAGCGTCTTCATTAATCACAGCACTGCTCAGTGCGTTTGTTGTTGAAAGTAAAAATAACTTTTTTTACAACGACTTTTCAGTCTCTTGTCTTTTTGTGTCTCTTGTTGGTGGAATAATGTAACTAAAAACACTTTCACAAACACACCATCTCCCAATACTAAATACTATTATTAAATACTACTATTATTTATAAAAATAAATAAATAAATAAATAAATAAATATATATTTATATATATAAAATATATATATATATATATATAGAATAATAATAAGTAATAAGCATTAAAAAAGTTTCTAGACAATTCAGCCAAAAGTACAAAGGCAGTGCTCTGATATACAGCATTAAAATTACAGAAAATATAACATGATGAGATTTTGGCCTTTGACACCCTGGAGCTCACATCTCTGAAAACATTGAAGCAAATTTTCAAATAGACGTTATCTTTATTAACAAACCACATATTAGAAATCTAAACAAGTACATTCTCAAAAACTCTTAAAACTACATTCTGTGACACAAAAACAGTATTATGGGGATTTGTGTGTCTGCCATGAGACTCACTATGAGAAATATCACATACAAACGGTGAAACGTTGGAGTTCTGATATGACTAGAATGTCGCAGTCCTCCCAGCCGATCAGATTCGAAGACCAGAAAGAACTGTTATATTATATATATATATATATATATATATATATATATATATATATATATATATATATATATATATATTTAAAAAAAAAGATGCAAGTCAATTTTATTTAGTTTTGCTCTAGTAAATTTATCTTAACTGAATTTTTTTCTAGAAAGCAAGAAAATGATTTTTGCACTATTAAAAAAGGCATATCATTACACCGATTTAGCAAAACATGCTGCTTTGCTCTCCTGTTGCATAAGGCACCATCACTGTACACCAGAAACTCTACCACACCCACAAAGATCTCAACAACTAGTGTGAAGGTGAGCATTCGTCAACCCTGTTTTTCCTGTGTTTGTACCTGTTCCCTCAAAAGGTTAACAGAGAGGACTCGGCGAGGCACTCAGTGAGCGGCACAAGTGATTGCCGTATTAATTGCCTCTCTCATTTCTCCACAAGGTCACCCCTGTCCACTGGAAGATAAGACAAAGTAATTCTTCTGTACTACACTGGAGCACAGCACATCACAGAGCCATTCAGCCTGAACCAACGAGAGCGGGGTTGGGGAGGGGTGAGGTTTGGCACAAAGTGGCTTACCTTTCAAGAGGCTTGACATCCGCAACAATACAGACCTCATTAAAAGGTAGGGATATGCCCTCGCTGGCCAATTTAAAACCTCTGGTCAACTGCGCTGTGACTAATTTGCTATCAGCATCAGAGACGCGTCGCACAAACAGCTAAATTATGCCGGCAACTGGAAATGCAAAGAGTAAATGATCATATTTAAGACCTATAGGCTTCGAAAATGTATATATTTTATTAAGGATGATTTTCTGATACATTTGAACTCTCCATATGAGAGACAATCATGGGTCAGGGCTTCTGGTGGGGAGGTATGTGAATTATCTCTCTCCTCCAGCTCTCTGGAGCTCTTCTCTATGAGGTGAGAAAAGCCTAATTCCCACCTGACAAAGGGACAGATTGGACATGTTCTTCGCCCTGCCCCAGATAGTGCTGAATACCATAGAGTCATTTCTAATGTGAAGTTGGACAATGGCAGTCATTACTCATTCCTCCTCTGGACAACCTTGAAGACTTTGCCAGAGTTTTGAGAATGGGGGATGGTGCCCATCTTCATGCGGGTTGTAAGTAGAGTGGATATATAGAAGCTATGAATGTATTTTGCATCTCTGCTGACCATTTGTGATAGCATTATTGACCTTACTTGTGATTATAAATGGTTGATTATACCTCTTATGTTGTGTCCGGCTCATTTTGACCCAGAGATGATTTTCTTTTTTCCTAAAATGCTCCTTTTGCTCTCACAGGGTACACTTGTTGTGTACCCAGTCAAAACTGACCGGCCTACAAAAAAAATTTCTTTATCCTGTGTTATTACAAAATATTGAATAAAATCTGTAAATATGAGTGAAATGTTGCCCACAAGTTATCCACAAATGCTTTTTTCACTCAGAAGGTGCGTAAGCTCAGATTAATGAGATTGGTCAGTTCCAGACAGAAATACAAAATCCCTAATTGAAAGGAAACAAACTGACAGAAAGATTGAATCCAGCATTTGGTGATAATATAGCATAGTGAGAGATTTACATGCAATTTTTAAATCGGCCATAGTCATTGAGAAGTTGCCAACATAATGCTGTAAGGCAATGTAAAGTGTGAAATGTGTACTGAATTGTGATATATTTTTAAATTATGGCCCTATGATTTCTTTGATGCAGAAAACACGGAATGAATTGTTGAATCCAGTCATAAAAAAGGAATTTACTGTATAACGTGGAATGTCATAGAATTTGGCAAATTTTGGATGAATAAATAAACAGTAGGTTAGTACACTTAAATCAAAGAGAGATATGGACTAGTTTCTGTGAATGTTAAGCCACTATGGAGCCCCACACATGAGGGCATAATTTATTAATTTGTTTCCTCAATCTACTAGATCACGTGCACAATTTATTAATTTGTTCCCTCATTTTAAGTAAATCGTGAACAATTTATTAATTTGTTCCCTCAATTTACTTGATCGTGTGCACAATTTACTAATTCGTTCCCTCGTTTTAAGTAAATCGTGTGCACAATTTATTAATTCCCTCAAATTTACTAGATTGTGTGCACAATTTTATTTGTTCCGTGGCTTTAAGTAAATCGTGCGCATGATTTATTTAGTTCCCTCAATTTACTAGATCGTGTGCACAGTTTACTAATTCATTCCCTCGTTTTAAGTAAATTGTGCGCACAATTTACACTGACCAAAATTATAAACGCAACACTTTTGTTTTTGCCCCCATTTTTCATGAGCTGAACTCAAAGATCTAAGACTTTTTCATTGTACACAAAAGGCCTGTTTCTCTCAAATATTGTTCACAAATCTGTCTAAATCTGTGTTGGTGAGCACTTCTCCTTTGCCGAGATAATCCATCCACCTCACAGGTGTGGCATATCAAGATGCTGATTAGACAGCATGATTATTGCACAGGTGTGCCTTAGGCTGGCCACAATAAAAGGCCACTCTAAAATGTGCAGTTTTACTGTATTGTTGGTCCACTCCTCTTCAGTGGCTGTGCGAAGTTGCTGGATATTGGCAAGAACTAGAACACGCTGTCGTATACGCCGATCCAGAGCATCCCAAACATGCTGGCCATGCAAGAACTGGGATGATTTCAGCTTCCAGGAATTGTGTACAGATCCTTGCAACATGGGGCTGTGCATTATCATGCTACAACATGAGGTGATGGTCGTGGATGGATGGCACAACAATGGGCCTCAGGATCTCGTCACGGTATCTCTGTGCATTCAAAATGGCATCAATAAAATGCAGCTGTGTTCGTTGTCCATAACATACGCCTGCCCATACCTTAACCCCACTGTCACCATGGGCCACTCGATCCACAATGTTGACATCAGCAAACCGCTCACCAACACGACGCCATACACGCTGTCTGCCATCTGCCCTGTACAGTGAAAACCGGGATTCATCCGTGAAGAGAACACCTCTCCAAAGTGTCAGATGCCATCGAATGTGAGCATCTGCCCACTTAAGTCGGTTACGACAACGAACTGCAGTCAGGTTGAGACCCCGATGAGGACGACGAGCATGCAGATGAGCTTCCCTGAGACGGTTTCTTTAGTTATGCAAACTGATTGTTGCAGCAACTGTCCGGGTGGCTGGTTTCAGACGATCTTGGAGGTGAAGATGCTGGATGTGGAGGTCCTGGGCTGGTGTGGTTACACGTGGTCTGCGGTTGTGAGGCTGGTTGGATGTACTGCCAAATTCTCTGAAATGCATTATGGTAGAGAAATGAACATTCAATTCACAGGCACCAGCTCTGGTGAACATTCCTGCAGTCAGCATGCCAAATGCACGCTCCCTCAAAACTTGCGACATGTATGGCATTGTGCTGTGTGATAAAACTGCGCATTTTAGAGTGGCCTTTTATTGTGGCCAGCCTAAGGCACACCTGTGCAATAATCATGCTGTCTAATTAACATCTTGATATGCCACACCTGTGAGGTGGATAGATTATCTCGGCAAAGGAGAAGTGCTCACTAGCACAGATTTAGACAGATTTGTGAACAATATTTGAGAGAAATAGGCCTTTTGTGTACATAGAAAAAGTCTTAGATCTTTGAGTTCAGCTCATGAAAAATGGGGGCAAACACAAAAGTGTTGTGTTTATAATTTTGGTCAGCGTATTAATTCGTTCCCTCGATTTACTAGATCATGCGCACAATTTATTAATTCATTCCCTCGTTTTAAGTAAATCGTGCGCATGATTTATTAATTAGTTCCCTCAATTTACTAGATTGTGCGTACAATTTATTAACTCGTTTTCTAGTTTTAAGTAAATCGTGCGCACAATTTATTAATTAATTCCCTCAATTTACTAGATCGTGTGCACAATTTACTAATTCGTTCCCTCATTTTAAGTAAATTGTGCACTCGGTATAATGATTCGTGCCCTCGTTCTAGGTAAATTGTGCGCACGTTTTAATCATTACCGCCTAACAGGTGCTGGTGCTCGTAACATCGCCGGTAGAGTCCTCCAATTCTTAGTATGTGATGCAGATGCTTCTCACTTAAAATGATTCCATGCAATGCTGCAAGGCTTTTGAGAATGTCTTTATAACTCATTTCCAACTCAAAGTAAAACCCAATAAAGTGTCTCTGTCCATAACATAACATGACATAACATAGTAGCAACAAGTTTATGAGAATGCATACGCGGACAGGAAGTACAACTACTTATTATTTTGCGCACACAATTTAGTAAATTGAGGGAACTAATTAATAAATCGTGCCCACAATTTATTAATTTTTTTTTCTTGTATGTCATACTGAAGAGTGATGCTCTCAGTGTTTTCAGCCTCTGGTGCCTCAGTATATGAGTACATGAACATATAAACATCATCTCTAGAACTGGTCTGAGAGTCACTGAGCATTTTACCATTTCTTGTGAGAAAAGCATCATTTACACACAGAAACTTAAAGGTCTTTACAGCAACCCGTCAAAATAAAAGTTCGGTTTAACTTGAAGAAACTGTGACAGAAATATATGGCTTAATGTAATGATAGTACTACTACTACTAATAAAATTATTATTACAACATTATTTTTAAAGAACATATACCAGAAAAATTATTTAACAGAATTTATTTACCAGAAAATGTAAATACACAACACAGTATTTCTGAAAAAAAAAAGAAATAAAATAATATATATATTTTTAATAAAATTAATTCCTTGAGACGCTTTTGATTATTAGAATTGAATAAAACCATTAAAATGGAATCCAAAAAATGAATGCAAAACACAGAATTTGGTAAAAATAAATTAAAATTTGAGACAAAAAAAATAATAATTTCATAGGGCCTTAAAATGTGTTTTTTGTTCAACTTCTAATAAATTGCTGCTAAATTGTGTAAGTTTGATGATTTCAATTAATTATACATGCTTTTAAATGAATAAAATTAAATTTAACCATTAAAACAGAGTCTAGAAATATTGAAACGGGGGGAAAAAGAATTTAGAAAAAAATAAAACGTGTTTCATAAGGCCCGATTTAAAGTTACACTTTCGACATAGTATAGTGCAGCCAAAAACCTAGAGTCTGAAATTCCTCTTAGTCCTCATATGGCCCTACAAGATGAATAGCTCTTCCCATGTGTGTGCGTTTCCCGAAATACAGCTTACTGTAAGCAAGCTAGCTTATGGGATCAGTTTACAGACAGAATATGGACTGCTCTTTTGTGAACTTCCTTGAGGGATAGTGGCTTTTAAGGGTGCATAATTAAGTTAACCAGCATTGTAGAAGTGTTAAATTGATAAATGCTTTATTCACTCTGCTTTTTATGTTTACATTGTCATGTTTTGACAGTTTGTCCAATTTTCTTGGTGGCTGTCACATTTTCTCTTGCTGAATCGAGTTGTGGTTCATTTTGAGCTACGATTTACAATCACCGCAGAGAACAAATGTAAAAATGGTCCATTATTTGATAACAGTTTGTACAAGAATATGGGCTAAGATCCTGATGAGCCTCTCCAGATGCCCCTAAGCGACACTTTTTCTTGTTTAACAAGATGTTGAACGTCAACAGTTTTCTGTAATATAATTTAGCCCCCAATTTCCGAAACATTTGCCAGTTCTGCACTTTCAGTCTGGCAGCATTATACCAAAAACAGAAATCTGACACACGTGAGGGTAAGATAAATAAACTTGTGTTTATCTCTCTTTCGCAAACTTGAGTACCGACATTTTTCCATCTTTCTAGCCCCGTCTTCCACTTTCCAGCTGTCATTCATTTAAATGCACAGAGGGACAGATGCCAGCAATCAGCATTTTCCACACACATCTACATTACTCTTAAAATTTAAGATGTCTAATAAAATTAGGGTCTTATTTTATTACATTTGTTCCCAGAAAAAGCAATATTTAAGCCACTGTTATCCAGAGTCTCATGCTCTATGCTATATTACCATTAGCTATTTGATCTTCCCACTAAATCTTCCATTGAGACACTGATCATGCCTTCAAATGTACGAAGTGCTCTGAAGATTTGATATTACCATTCAACATCCCCTTTGACTGACACTGGGTGGAATTCGGTATGGAATTATGCTGCAAGTAGTTCCTTAAACTAGAACATATTTAAATATTAACACGTCAGAAGTATATTATTCACATGTATTTTCTGTATTAAACAATGAGATGACAGTAGGTGGGTGGGCTTCAGGGTCTAATGCTATGTCTGACTGGAGAATGAGTCTCTGTAGTCTCTCTGGCAATTGATACATTATGACCCAGACACTTCAGGTCTCAGCGGCCCTCTAAATCTGAGAAGGAGGGAGCAGTATTTTGGGGGGCGAGGGATAAAGTGGAGATTTCTTTTAAGGGAGACCCTGAAAATCACTTCAGCCCTCAAACCTCCCTTTCTCATAGCTTTCTTCAAAGGATGGCCTTGCGGTCCACCACATTTTGGTGAACTAATGCCTCATAGACATTTAGGGGATTGTTCACTGAGAAGTTTGCATCAGGCAGACTTGGGAAAAGAGTGCATAGTAGCTGCAAAAGGGGGCGCTCATGAGTGCAATTTGCAAACTTAAAATACTGTGCTGCAGTTTCATGGACTTCATAAAGTAATAATAATTATTTTATTTTATTTTATTTTATTTTATTTTATTTTATTTCCTCAGCCATTCTAATAAAACACAACTGTTAAATATACATATTGTCATAATCTATTTAAAATAATTGTATTTAAAATATTTAAAAATTAAAATGTAAAAAAAAAAATTTAAAATTCAGTTTTTATTAAAATAAATAAAACAGCTTAGAAGGCTATTTTAAAAGGTTGTGTATATGAGAAATTCAAATATTAAAAATGTTTTATTATGTATAGTATATTATAAAATTTATTTAGGTTGAATTACGGTCGATTGGGACACTTTTCGCCATTCAAATGGCTTGGGAAAAGTTTGACAATCAACCTAAATTCAGCCTAATTAAAATAAAATTCCGTTTTTTTGTTTGTTTTTTGGAAGGCGTTTATGTGAGTAGTCACTGTGAGAAACAATGAAAAGTTATTTTTTTGTAAGTGTTACATATATTTTTGTAAATGTTTTAGATAGATAGGTAGATAGATAGACAGATATAATTATTTTAGAGATTTCTATTGATTTTAATTTAAATAAAATAAAATTACTCTTCAGAAAGTTATATTGAGGTTTATTAGTGAATATTTTATTTATTTTACTTTTTTTGCCATTCTAAAAGGAGAGAGGAGAAGATGGCATATATTTATAATTTATCTAGCTGATGTGTTTGTTTGTTTTTTTTGTAAAATTACAATTATAAATAAAATACAAATATTAAATATACGTCATATTCTATTTAATTTTATTTAAACATTTTAAAATTAAACTTTAAGAAATACATTTAAAAATGATATTTTTGTTAAAATAAAAGTCCTGTTTAGAAAGTTATTTTAGAATGTTTAACTGAGAAATGCAAATATTAAAAATGTTTTATTACTCATAGTATATTCTATAATATTTTTAAATCTTAATTTAATCTTTAAAATCTTAAAAATGTATTTAATTAAAATTACATTCCTGTTAAAGTTTTCTGAAGGTGTTTATGTGAACAGTCACTGTGAGAAACACATCAAGAAGTTATATATATATATATATATATATATATATATATATATATATATATATATATATATATATATATAATTTAAATAAAATAAAATTCCTTTTCTTTATTTTATTTTTGTTCCTCAGCCATCCCATAAAAAGAATGGAGAAAAAGCAACTTTTTTTTTTTTTTCCCCTGATGTGGAGTCCCAGGGGCCTCCTTGATGCTCAGGGTCCTGTTGTGCTTTCGACCCGGTGCTCCAGGCCTGCTGAGCACTGGGTCACCCTGGTACTGCAGACACCGCTGATCTTTTGACACATCTTAACCAAGCTGTGCAAATACATGCTTAATTTGACAGCATTTCTGGACCTCCAGACAGAAAGAAATGAACTCATTCTCACGCTTCCAGAATCAATACCCAGCACTCCGGTCAGCGTACCAGCCCGTGCGTCAAACTAGCCAGACAAATGCTAATTTGACTCACCTGGTACATTTAGTTTGCCGTTTTGGAGTTAGACGATCGTTTCGCACAGTGAAATAGTTCAAATCAAGCATGTGTAAATATTAGAGAAGACAAAAATCTCCAAGCGTTTAAGATGAGCTGAAGTTCAAGGTGAAATCGGAGAGCCAGTTAGCCCTGAAAAATGTTTACTTGTGGCAAGCCTCCATGAAGGGCTGCGACGTCCTACAAGGCCACGGTCTGTGCTCCTTGTTTGCGCAAGCTGCACTGAGTCACTGTGGGTTAAACGGGGGGCTGTTTTTTCATGCTCTGCCAAGCACTCCTTTGACATTTAGCTCTGGTACATAGAATGCTGTTCTTTTTTGGGCTTAGACACTCTCAAAGCACACTTTTAAGGTGACCATACTGTATGAGATTGCAGAACACCGACAAAAATACTGATTTGTTTCCATTAATAAGCAATTAAATCTGCAGTAGTTTTGCATTACCTTCCTAATTCAGTTTCATTCTTTCATATAGTCTGAGTCTTTGATGAGAATTTTAAATAAGGATTTTAAATAAAACTTATTAAAATGAAATGTGCATTGCTGAAAATTAAAGTTGAAAATTAAAAAGAAAAAGACAAAAGCAAGTTGAAAGTTAGACAATTTATATATACATATACACAAGGTTTTTACATGCAGTTTTTTAACTTTAACTTCAACTTCAGTTAGTTGCCAAGGTAACATTGATAATTCTTGTTTAGGTTTTTTAAATGCAGTTTTTTATCTAATATTTATAATGCATTTTGTCAGCATAATAAAAACGTAGTGTTTTATTTATAATTTTATTTTGTATTATATTATAATAATGTAATTTTACAAACAAAATTAAAGAAAAATGTTTTAATTTAATTTTATATATTTATTGAATAATTTTTCTTCTATTCATATAAGACGATTTTAGTCAAATTGTTAACCTAACCATTTTATTTTAGATGAAATACATTTTATTTTACATAAAATTATTTGTTTTCATTTTTATTTAATCCTTATTATTATTTTTTTTTCTATTGACATAAAATGAATGTTTTTATATATTTATTTATTCATTTAAATAGAAATTGATTTTTTTCAGTCAAAATGGTACCCTTACAAAAGCCATTTTAGTTACATAAAATGAATATTTTATTTATTTATTTCATTTAAATTGGATTTAATTTAATCTTTTTTCCTATTTACATAAGGTGATGATTTGAGTCAAATTGTTAATGTAACAAAAGCCATTTTATTTGAGATGAAATACATTTTATTTTACATAAAATTATTATTATTATTTTATGTAATCCTTATTATTACTATTTTTTTCTATTGATATAAAATGATTTCAGTCAAACTGGTACCCTAACAAAAGCCATTTTATTTTACATAAAATTAATGTTTTCATTTATTTATTTAAATAAAATGTAATTGAATCTTTTTTTTCTATTTACTTAAGATGATGATCTCAGTCAAATTGTTAACGTAACAAAAGCCATTTTATTTGAGATGAAATACATTTTATTTTACATAAAATTATTATTATTATTATTTATTTATTTTTTTTTATTTAATCCTTATTATTACTATTTTTTTCTATTGACATAAAATGATTTCAGTTAAACTGGTACCCTAACAAAAGCCATTTTATTTTAGATGAAATAAATTTTATTTAACTTTTTAAAAAAATCCTTATTATTATTTCTTTTCTATTCACATAAGATGATTTCAGTCAAATTGGTAACTTAACAAAAGCCATTTAACTTTAGATGAAGTAAATTTTATTTTACATAAAATTATTATTATTATTATTATTATTATTATTATTATTTAATTATTATGATGATGATTATTATTATTATTACTACTACTACTTTTCTATTCACAAAAGATTATTTTTAATTGGTAACCTAACAAAGCCATTTTAATTTGCATGTCGATTTTGCAGTCACATGACCAGCTAAATATTACTCATTTTTGTATAAGTAACCCTTTTATTAGTGGACACATTCATTCACAAAATAAATAAATTATGGCTTACTGGGAACAGAACATTTCTACAGCGACATCAGTAACTGAAAAGTGTTGCATGATACTGCATCCACACCTCTAGGTGTCAGTATAATTTGACTAGATTAACAAACACAAAATTAGTCCCACTTAAATATAGCCTAATCGTCCTTAATGGTATTGCAAGAGCACTGGTAAGAGCACTGTTTTATATACAAATATGTAAATGAAAATACATATACTTTTAATACATAGCTATCTTTTTTCTTTAAACCGTAGCTATCAAGTTTTGTATTATCAGTTGTAAGTATTTTCAGTTTTGTCCAACTGAGAGGGCAGTGCACCTGGGACACTGAGCTACTGCACCCTGGTGCCTGTCTTGCTACATTTGCTGATGCAGTCAGATGTGGTTCTTCTGGCCGTAGACCAGTTGTTGCATAACACTACAGTCATAAAACAGCAGGGTGCATATTGTACTGCTTTTTTGGTCGTACAGGCTTCCATGTCTGCTAACGACAGACAAACTGGAGCGGCACGCAGAGAGGAAGTTTGCGCAGCAGACGTACAGACAACCTTACATCAGAACAGCCACCCACCACGATCAAAGTCGCCGCCCTGCTGTTCTGTCTGTTTTTACACCACTGTCTGCTTTTTCATAACTTCGCATTAGCAATGCTGTAGATATACACCAGACTTCATATTTAATGGCTCGAGTTCTTTGTGGATGTAAAAATTTGATGCAGAAGCAATAATAAAACTGTTATTGCTTCAAATAAATCAAATTAGTTTATAAAATTCAGTGAGAGGGATTTTCTAATGGATTTCATCCATGTCAGCAGTCCATAAAAGCATCCTCAACACCTTCAGGTATTACAGTGCGCTTATTGCAATACCATAATGGACAATTAAGCTGTATTTAAGAGGCACTAGTTTTGTGTTTGTTGAGCTAGTCGAATTATACTGACACCTAGAGGTGTGGATGCGGTATCATGCATCTTATGTGAATAAAAAAATCATTTTATTTTTTTTATTTTTTATAAATATTAAAACAACAACAACAACAACAACAACAACAACAAAGATTAAATTAAAAAAAAAAAATTCAATTAAATGTATTTCATGTAAAATAAAATAGCTTTTGTTTGGTTACCAGTTTGACTAAAATCACCTTTTGCGAATAGAAAAAATAATGTAGCAATATGTAATATAAAATGTATTTCATGTAAAATAAAATGGCTTTTCTTAGGTAACCAGTTAAAAGAATTTGCAGAATTCCTTTCGGAACTATTGGTTAATTTTACAAAAAAGTGCTAATTGTCGGAGATTTTAACATTCACGTTGATAATACAAATGATGCGTTAGGACTTGCGTTTACTGACCTAATAAACTCTTTTGGAGTTAAGCAAAATGTCACTGGGCCCACTCATCGTTTTAATCATACGCTAGATTTAATTATATCGCATGGAATTGATCTTACTGATATAGATATCGTACCTCAAAGTGATGATGTTTCTGACCATTTCCTTGTATCGTGCATGCTGCGTATCACTGATATTAACTATAGGGCTCCGCGTTATCGTCTTGGCAGAACTATTGTTCCAGCCACCAAAGATAGATTCACAAATAACCTGCCTGATTTATCTCAACTGCTCTGTGTACCCCTTAATACACAGGATCTAGACAAAATGACTAGCAATATGGGCACCATCTTCTCCGATACGTTAGAAGCTGTTGCCCCCATCAAATTGAAAAAAGTTAGAGAAAAACGTATTGCACCATGGTACAATAGTAATAACCAATCCCTCAAAAAAGAAACTCGCAATCTTGAGCGCAAATGGAGAAAAACTAACTTGGAAGTTTTTAGAATTGCATGGAAAAACTGTATGTCCAGATACAGACAGGCTTTAAAAGCTGCTAGGGCTGAGCATTTCCGCGAACTCATAGAAAATAACCAAAACAATCCAAGGTTTTTATTTAGCACAGTGGCTAGATTAACAAATAACCAGACACCACCTGAGCTAAATATTCCTTTACAGTTTAATAGCAATGACTTTATGAATTTCTTCACTGATAAAATAGATAACATCAGAAATACAATAACCAATGTAGATTATACTGCATCTAATATGTCAACTTCTTTCGTCGCACCCAAAGAAAAACTGCAGTACTTTACCGCTATAGGACAGGAAGAGTTAAATAAACTCATCACTGTGTCTAAACCAACAACATGCCTATTAGGCATCCCGTACCCACTAAATTACTAAAAGAATTGTTACCTGTGGCAGAAGAACCGCTTCTCAATATTATCAACTCATCGTTATCTTTAGGTCACGTCCCTAAACCATTCAAGCTGGCGGTTATTAAGCCTCTTATTAAGAAACCACAGCTAGACCCTAGTGAACTGGCAAATTATAGACCCATTTCTAATCTTCCATTTATGTCTAAAATTTTAGAGAAAGTTATATGTGCTCAACTGTGCTCATTCTTGCAAAAAAATGATATCTATGAAGAATTTCAGTCAGGCTTCAGGCCCCATCACAGCACAGAAACTGCACTTGTTAAAATCACTAATGACTTGCTTCTTGCATCAGACCAAGGCTGCATCTCACTGCTAGGTTTACTTGATCTTAGTGCTGCGTTTGACACTATAGAGCATGACATACTAATAGATCGACTACAAAATTATGCAGGTATCCAAGGGCAGGCTTTAAAATGGTTTAGATCCTACCTGTCTGATCGCTACCACTTTGTTTATTTAAATGGGGAGTCATCTCAGTTATCATCAGTAAAGTATGGAGTGCCACAAGGATCTGTTCTAGGTCCTCTACTATTTTCAATATACATGCTGCCCCTTGGTAATATTATTAGAAAACACGGGATTAATTTCCATTGTTATGCTGATGATACTCAACTATATATCTCAACAAGACCAGATGAAACTTCTGAATTATCAAAGTTAACAGAGTGCGTTAAAAATGTAAAAGATTGGATGACCAACAATTTTCTGCTATTAAATTCAGATAAGACAGAGATATTACTTATTGGACCAAAAAACAATACACAGAATCTTCTGACTTACAATTTACAACTAGACGGATGTACTGTTACTTCCACTACAGTCAAAAGCCTGGGTGTTATATTAGACAGCAACTTGTCTTTTGAAAATCATATTTCTCATGTTACAAAAACAGCATTCTTCCATCTTAGAAACATTGCCAAGCTGCGAAACATGTTACCTGTTTCTGATGCAGAAAAGCTAGTTCACGCATTCATGACCTCTAGACTGGACTATTGTAATGCACTATTAGGTGGTTGTCCTGCATCTTCAATAAACAAGCTACAGATAGTCCAAAATGCAGCTGCTAGAGTCCTTACCAGGTCAAGAAAATATGATCATATTACCCCAATTTTAAAGTCTCTGCACTGGCTGCCTATTAGGTTCTGCATCAGCTACAAAATAGCACTTCTTACCTATAAGGCACTTAACGGTTTAGCTCCTGCGTACCTAACTAGTCTTCTACCACGCTACAATCCATCACGCTCCCTAAGGTCACAAAACTCTGGACTGTTGGTAGTACCTAGGATAGCAAAGTCCACTAAAGGAGGTAGAGCTTTTTCACATTTGGCACCCAAACTCTGGAACAGCCTTCCTGATAACGTTCGGGGTTCAGACACACTCTCTCGGTTTAAATCTAGATTAAAGACACATCTTTTTAGCCAAGCATTCAAATAATGCATCTCATAAACTTTTTCTGCAGCTATATCTGATCAAATGTTCATTTTAATCTTTTAGCTCTGGTTTAACAAACCTTCCTTTTCTTAGTTTGAACAGCAGCTACGCTAATTATGTTCCTATTTGTTCTCTGTTTTTGCCATGGGATTGACATCCCATGGTAACTAGGAATTCACAAGCTCCAGTGTGGATCCAGAACACTTAAGAAAAGATGATGCCAACCCCTCAGAGGACTTCAGATGATGCCAACCCTGATGCCAACCCTGAAAACATACAGCACTACCAAATTCTGCTACAAATTTATAGTGTTCTTTGTCTGTTTGATTACGTCATTAATTGATCTTTACCACACATCTCTACCATATGTACATCAAGCTACTACTACATATATTGTAAAAATGTCAATTTGGTGTAAAGCTGCTTTGCAACGATATGTATCGTGAAAAGCGCTATACAAATAAATTTGAATTGAATTGAATTGAATTGATTGGAATTTTATGTGAATAAATAAATAAATAAATAAATAAATAAATAAAAACGTTTATATAAAATAATATGTCTTTTGTTAGGTAAACATTTGGCTGAAATCATCATCCTATGTGAATAAATAAAAATAAATAAATAAATAAATAAATAAATTATTATTATTATTATTATTTTTTAAATAAATAACATGTATTCATGTAAAAAAAAAAAAAAAGGCTTTTGTTAGGTTACCAGTTTGACTGGAATTGTCATTTTGCTGAAAAGAAAGAAATATAAAAAATATAAAATGATTACATAAAAAAAAAAAAAATAATAAAATAAAAAATAAAATGTATTTTATATGAAATAAAATAGTTTTTATTAGGTTAACATTTTCACTCAAATCTTTTTATGTCAATAGAAAAAAAAATCAATGAATTAAAAAATAAAAAAAAATGTATTTAATGTAAAATAAAATGTATTTCATAAAAAATAAAATGGCTTTTGTTAGGTTACCATTTTGACTGAAATCATCATCTTATGTAAAAATAAAATAAAATAAAATAAAATAAAGTTAAATAAAAGTTAATAAAAGTTAAATAAAGTTAGTAAAAATGAATGAATAAAACTTAAACGCAATTTCATATAAAATAAAATGGCTTTTGTTAGGTTACCAATTTGTCTAATTTTATGTGAATAGAAAATAAATAAATAAAACAAAATAAAAAATAAAAATAACATGTATTTCATATAAAATAATGTGGCTTTTGTTAGGATGATTTCAGCAAAAAAATTTACCTATGTAAATAATAAAATAATAATAATAATAATATATATATATATATATTTTTTTTTTTTAATAAATAATAAAATGTATTTCATGTAAAATAAAATGGCTTTTGTTAGGTAACCAATGTGACTGGAATTTTATGTGAATAGAAAATAAATAAATAAATAAATAAAACAAAATAAATAAAAATAAAAATAAAAATAACATGCATTTCATTTAAAATAATATGGCTTTTGTTAGGTAAAAAATTTGGCTGAAATCATCCTTTGTAAATAAAAAATAAATTAATTAATTAAATAAATAAAAATATTTTTTAAATAAATAATAAAATGTATTTCATGTAAAATAAAATGACTTTTGTTAGGTTGCCAGTTTGACTAGAATTGCCATTTTACAGAATAGAAAAAAATACAAAAATATAAAATGATTACATAAAAAATATATAAATAAAAAATAAAATAAAAATAAAATGTATTTCATATAAATAAAATAAAATAAAAGTTGTCAACAGAAAAAAAAAAATGAATGAATAAAAATTAAATCTAATTTCATCATTTTATGTAATCTTCATTTAATTGTTTGTAAAATTACATTATATTTATAATGTAAAATTATAAATTAAACACTACATTTTTATTATACCTATAAATGACTACTGTATATAATTATTTTTTTTTTTTATTTTAAATTCTGTTTTAATTCAAATACAATGCCTGTTTAGAAGGTTATTTTAAAGATGTCCATACGAGAGACACAAATATTTAAAATATACATTTTATTATACATTTTTTTTTTACACAGGTTATTTAGAAGGTGTTTATATGCAAAATTATATATTTTTAAAAATTCTGTTCTATTTTAAATTAGGTGAAATTTAATAAAATTCCTGTTCAGTGGCTATTTTGAAGGCGTTTATGAGAAACGGTGCATTAGCGAAGAGAACTCTATAAGCTCATGAGCGGCGTTCCTAACACTCCTCTCATTGTTGCATTATCTCATATATTCACTGTATGTATGGCAGGTTCATTATTAAAGCCACTTACAGTAATCTCATCCATCTTTTAATTTTTTCCCCGCTTCTTAATTTTTTCCCTTCTCTCTCTCTCTTTCTCGAGACTGGTTTTTGATTAAATAAAAAGCCGAAGGGATGGATATGGCTGTTAATTGCATGGGGCTGATGCGAGAGCTGAATCAACACAGAGGAGAGGTCATTAAACCCAGCCGGTCCCGTTTGTCTGACTGCGCTCCGAGCTTCTCCCCCCTCATCTGTTGTGCAAATTCGGCCTTTAATTTAACTTTGCAGTGTTGGGTTGCTCCATTCCCCCGGAAATAATCTTCCCCCTTCATCTTCAAACCACTGTTATCCCCCTGCTCTTATTGTGCAGTCACGTAGCCCCATTGTCCAACTACCAAACTTCAATTAAAAGAGGACGAATATATCTGGGCATTCATCAACTGATTCATTATTCTGCAATCCGTCTCCCATCATAGTTATTTGGATAGGTTGATTAATCTCTCTGTCATGCATCTATAAAGATATATGATGATTACATATCAAAAAAAAGAGAAAGGAAAAAAATAAAACCATCATCAAGGCATCACAGGAGTTTCATAAAGATTGGTTTGCATGATCATTTTAATCTGAAGAGTGTGAAGCAAATCGAAAAACTCCATCTTATTATCATCTTTGATTACATTTACGTGTTTATGCGGTTCCTGTGGGCATTATCAGAGAAAAATGTGTTGGATTGACCAAACGAAGACGGTCGGAAGATCTCGTATTTCTGCTGACGGTAAAGACTCGGTTGCAGAAGCAGCCTCATTGTTTGCTGGGACTAAAGGGAAGCATTGTGCTCAACATGTGTTTCTGATGAAAGCATCAGTACAGCGCAGGACTGCTGTGCCGTACCGCAGAACTTCAGAGACAAAGTGAGAGTGACAGAACCGTGAAGGGAGGGGAGAAAGAGCGAGAGAGCCATGTTGCAAAAGCTTGTGATTTCCTACTGCAAATTCCTTCATATTCACTGCTTCATGACGTTGCAGAACACAAGAACATCTCTTGTTCTTTCTACCGAGGTCATTAGAGACAAAAAATGAGCTCTGACTCTAAATGAGAATGAAAAATTATTTCCTTGGTTTATTCTACCATGGTGAAAAGAAAAAAAAAAAAAAAAAGACAGGCTTAAGTACATTTTTGGTGGGAGTTAGATTTAGAGCCATTCATTTTCAGTATATATCTGGAACTTTGTTTAACAGGAAGTGATGTCAGTTTCCAAACGTCCAGACATCCACTTAATAGTTTCATCATAAGCCAATTTACCTGTTATTGGAAATAAATTGAACACAAGCGCAGAAGTGATTCCATAAGGAGCCGTTTCAGTCCTTCATGTTATGTTCAAGCTTCATTGTGCAAGTTAAACAAATCCAGACCAAATCAAATCCATCACCGTCTGCCAGGCTGCGCCGGTTTAAAGGAGCCACAATAAAATACACATTTCACTCTTATTTTAAATCATTTTCTTCTTGTATGAATTTCGTGTAATAAGCTCCATTGTGTTCAAAGTAATTCTAAACACATTTCTGTGATGGATCCCACTGAACCCGCGCATACAGCAGTGATTCACGGTCTACTTCAGTTTTGCTGGAAATATATATGCTTGAATTTATGTCGGTTGCATAATTACTGTCGGCATGGCTGTTAAGTATGCATGTTTGACATGGAATAAAAGAAGCTTTCATTATTTCAAAATGTAATAGTATTATTGGTAGGGATGAGTGTCGTTAAGGTTTTAACGTTATTACTACTCTTACCGGTATTGCTTATCGATCCGGTACTTTAACGGTATTCTTAATGGTACATATATATATATATAAAAACAGATTAAGAGCTTAATTAACATTGCTTAATCAACATATTTTGTTAAATAAATATTTCATGAAATTAATATAAAACAATTTTTTTTAAATGCACCACTGTGCAGGCTTTTTGTTTGTTTGTTTGTTTCAGATACATAAGACAAGATGCAGTAACAACATGAACAAAAACAAGTAAAACAAACTGACAAATTCAATAAAACAAAGGCACAAACAAAATACCATCCTAACCATTGCGTATCATGTGCACGCAGTCCATTTCTCCGTATAAATAGTACGCCAAATAGAAACAGAAACTCGTGGTACTGATACGCACTTTCATGAGATTGTGATTTTCTCACAGCTGTTCACGTCCAAGACAAACTGTGAATACTCTTCAAGCTGGCCACTTTGACATATTTGTGTGTGTATTTGATCGTTTGGACGCACACTCAAAGCCCAAAGTGTAATTTCCTTGTCCGTTTTGGAGCGTGCACACAGTTCAGCCGGGGAAACAGCGTCTCTTACATGGATTATTGTGCTTTCAACGTTTTTATCAAACTTGTCCCGCAATTTATTTAACAGTAAGGATTGCATGTTACAACCATTACCGATTGTGCAGATTCTGACATTAAGTTGGGGTTTTATGGAGGAACGAATGTGAAGGTAAAAAAGTTGAAAATAGTTTTAACTCTCTTCATGATCCTTGGAAGCTAACATCGAAATCAACAATAAAATTTGCTTAATATCACAGGCACAGGCCTAAAGTGTAAGCAGACATTTCATTGTTTAGGTCTGACCACTAGCATCACAGTTAATCAGGGCTTTCATATTGTATTTGATAAAAGACAGAACTGTGTTTATATTACACAATTCTCATTTTACAACTCGCAATTGTGAGTTTATCTTGTGATTCTGACTTTATAACTCATTTTAAGTTTATATGATGCAATTCTGAGACAAAAGTCAGAATTGTGAGTTTATATCAAGCAGTTCTCATTTTACAACTCGCAGAATTGTGAGTTTATCTGGTTTAGAAGATTCTGTAAAATCTTTTTTAATGTAGTTACAAAATACATTATGTTGCATTGCATTTTTTGCAATATTGCTGCAAATTTTGTTTTTCTTAAAGTAATGGTATAGGACAAAATATTACAGGATTAGAAAAGGTTATGTTAGGAATATAATTACGATTAGAATGTGGTTGCACATTTTTTAACAACAGCAAAAAGGTCCTATTGAGTTTTAGGTGTTAAAGAGAAGACGTAACTGGGCCAAAAATATGAAAAAAAAAATACTAGATTAATATTTCGACTAAATGTTAAAAATTATTAACCCAGATAGCACATGTCTGTAAGTTGTCTGTTTTCATCTGAAAAGCATCTGCTGTGTACAAACATCTGATAGACGTCAGTTTTACATACATCCTAAAACAAACATCTTAAAGACATTTTCTAAACATCTATTTGACCTCTAATAGGAAATGTCCTACAGACGTAGTGCAGATGAGCAAACATTTATAAAAAAAAATAAATAAATAAATAAAATAAATAAATAAATACCTACATCTTGCAGATGTAAACGCAGACATCAAATAGATGTGTCCATGATGTACGTGTGCTATCAGGGTGTATTGTTTAAAAATACAATCGTGATTAAATGACAAAAACATGATGTTACCTTTAAGAAAAATGCAATTAATGCTCTGAAAATATACATTGCCTTCTCTATCATACTAAATATGTTTTTATTATTGCCTGATTTGATTGATCTTTCCTATTTTCAGGGGTGCAACACATGCTGTTAGGACTGTGCATTTGTTTGTTTGCTGTTGCGTGCAGAATTTTATGAGTTATTGAGCTATTGTGTGTGTTTGAGATACAATGATGTCTTGAAGACAGTTTTGAGAGTGAGTGGAGTGTGTGAGCCAGCTCTTTTACTGTGGGAGGACAAGATGTTGCACTGTAGAGAGAACAACTGGCTCTGGTCCCACATATCTGGTGACTCACCAGGCCTCTTCAGCACTAATTCCTCTGCTCTCTCTTTTTCTCTGTGTGCATGTGTGTGTGTGTGTGTGTGTGTGTGGGTGGGTTAGTGGTATGTGTGACTGTGGTTGTGCATGTACAGTACATGTGCACGGATCCCACAAAATGTCATAAAACCACGAACCGTGCTTAACCTTTGGTATTAGTGAAATCCAAACAGAGAGATGTGCTCCATTGAGAGCCGTGCTCATTAAGAAAAACCAAAAGAACCTGACCAATATATTATATTACGCTCTGAATATACCCACTCGCTCCGCAAAACGTTTATTCTAGACTCTCGGACATACATTTGCAGTGGGTTTGATTAGCGAGACCGGATGCATTAAGTATAACCAGTCATTCCTGTGTTTAATCCAGTTTGGCTTGGATAAACCATGCATGCAATAAGGAGACCATTGTTTGAAACGCATTAAGTGTTCCAGTGTCCTCTAAACACAAACACTCTGAACTAGGATGGCTTGATTAATAGAAACAAAACCAAACAAGTTACAGCATAGTGCAATCAATATGTGCTGCGTGTTTCAGAGTGAAGCGCAGCACTGTGTTCATTTACATGGGAGCAGCTCGTGATCTGGTGTTTTTAGTGCCTCAGAGCAGCCAACTGTATTCCCAAATTTTCAATAAGAAATGCTTCTAAAGCAGCCAAAAAAATTATTACACTTTTACATTTTTCCTATACATTTTTATTTTACAGTGAAATATTCCAATAGTAATATTTATTGTTTTGTGTAATGTTTTTTTTTCTTACTACTAATAATACACATAATAACAATAATAATAAATATTACTATTGTAATTTAATTATTTTGTGTAATGTTTTATTAGTAGTACTACTACTACTAAAAATAATAATAATTAAAAAAATAAATATTACCATTAGAGTTTTTGGGCCAAATTGTGCAGTCCCTACAAACAAGCACAGTAAATCTGGAGTTAAAAAAAAAAATAATAAAAAAATAGTAATAAAATAAGAAGTAACATACAATAAATAAAATAAAAAAAATGAAATAAAATTAAAAAATGAAATTATAAAATAAAATAAACAACATAAAATAAAATAAAATAAAATAAAATAAAATGAAATATGAAATAAAACAGTAAATCAGAAGTTAAAATACAATAAAATAAAATATTAAACAAAAAATAAGAAAATAAAAAAAACATGTTATAAAACTGGGGTTAAAATACAATAAAATAAAATTGAAAATGAAAAAGACAGCCACACACACACACACACACACACACAATACAATAATCTATTACAATATCATTATTTATTTATTTATTTATTATTTATTTGTTTATTTACACTTTTTATTTCAGTATTAATATTACTTAAAAATTGTTTTTTAAAAATCACATTTTTTAACCACAGGTGCTGATTTTATTCACTGAACTCTTAAGAAATGTGGAAAAGCATGCAGCTATTCCTTTACTATGACTTATTTAAAGTGACCAAGGGTTTTTACTCTCCTAAAACAATCAAACTAGCAGGATGAACTGGACTACTTGGGAAAAACAATCAAAATATGGCTGCCGTTGCCCTCTGTTGACCCCTGCATTTATAAAACAGACACTTTGTCTTCTGTTTGGCGTCTTTGTGACTTCTGGAAGGAAAGAGAAGCTGAATTTTCTCGGCGCTCGAGGCCAATGGCGTTTTTCACGTCAGGGTTATTAATCTATGATTTTCATCACAGCTGGCGACCTCTTCACCTCCATTATAATGCGCTCTTTGTAATTCCATACTTAATTTTCAATAGCCACTTGTCCTCTATTGCTGAATAGTGAGAATATCTGGACAGGATTTGTGTCAGAGTACGAACAGTTCGTGAGAAAACGAGAAACTGTGCAGATGCATTGTGTATGAAGACACTGGAGTCCTCAAAACAGATGCAGATGTTGGAGAATGTGTTTAACCTCTCCCCTCGCCTGAATGGATCCTGTGTTTCACACAAACATTTAGAGACCAGAACTGCTCTGACCACCAGGTTAAAACTGTGATCTCCCTATCTATAGATGTGTGTGGTTAAGACTCAACCAGGGATAGAATCTACCACCCACAACTGGCTATGACCATATTTATAGACTGCAGACTTAAAAGAGAGAGAAAAACAGAAGGGAAAGGCAAAGTGAACAAGAGATGTAACGGAGAAGGTCTTATCACACACTGCACTGTTGCCTTGAACAGACATTCCTCTTCAACAACTTTGGCAGCCCTTTAAGAGCCTATTAAACCGCACTGTTTTCTGTTGCCCAAGCCTCACAGAGCTTTCTTGGGCAACAGAAAAGAGGTTGGAGGCGATGCCTGTCCAAGCAGCAGTCTTTAACACACATAACTTCACACAGCTAATTGCAAAATAAGACGAAAATATGTGGATTATGCGTAACAAATGCTAACAAGATGCCAGTGTGGATGATGTGATTCGGTTATGAGCAAATAAAGCAAACCCTGTTTAGAGAACCAATGCATTTCCCAGCACGAAAGGACCTTTTTGACTTGTATGGCTGAATATAACATAAATAATGTATCTTACTGAAATATGTCATAGAAAATCCATGAAAGATTTACATTATTTAAAAAACAAAAAAAAACAAAACATATTTTGGACTATGGGGGGCACCACTATTTCAATGAATTCAATTGATTGCACTCGGTGAGCTACTGATGCTACCTGTTGCTATTTTTACCACAACCAACTCAGAAAATAAAATACTGATACAATGACCACAGCTACTGAAAGAGCTTACAGGCAGCGATAGATATAAGCATGGGCTTAAACCAAACGCCGTACCATCTATGTTCCTCACAAGGAGTCTAAACGCCCCAGTATATCGAGCAAAATCCACGCTGAGAAACTCCTTCCATCTAGCCTTTCTTGTCTCTGCCGTTTGTAAGCTCTTTCAGTAGCTGTGGTCTACTAAAAGCCTCAAAGGCATCAGGGCTGAAGTGAAGAGAACAAAGACGTGGGTCTTTAGGAAGTTTTATTCATCCACAGCCAGCTTCCCATTCTTTTCTCCTCTTATCATCACTGGAAAGCAGTGAAGACTTACATCTCTTGTCTTGTTGCCCTTTGACTGAAATTTACAACCAAAAGCCTCGTAACGTGGCATCGTATCAGTTCTTTATTTTCCGAGTTGTTTATTTTAGTGTTGTCATGATACCAAAATTTTGACTTTGATACGATACCTGACTAAAATATCACAATACTACTGCTGAACATAGAACAGGAAAAGTAACTGAATAATAGATGATCCAAATGGAGATCATAGTTATTTTATCTATTGAAACAAAGCATTTCATCCCCCAAAAAACTCTTTCAAAAAAAAAAAAAAAAAAAAAACTCTAAAATAATAATAATCACATGCCAGTGCCACTACACAGGATTATGGTGAACAACTACTGAGCCTACAGGTATGTAGATATCTTTGCTATATCGGTAAGTTAGCTTGAAGGATTCTTCGATTCTATTTTAATCGTTTCCTTACATTTTAATCGTCAAAAGCATATCTAATGAATTTATAAAGGATAATTAGATTTGATAGAGAATTAATTTATTATAGGCTATTTATTTCTTTTTTTTTTTCCAGAAATTCGGTGTTGTGTATATACAATTTTCTGGTAAATATTCCTTAAACATTGTTTTAATAATATTTTTTATTAGTAGTAGTACTATCTTTACATTAAGTAATATATTTATATTTCTGACTGTCAAGTTAAACCGAAGTTTTATTTTGAAAGGTTGCGGTGAAGACCTTTAACGCCAAAGAAACTGTAAAATTCTCATGAAGTGACTTGTGAAGAGCAGTTCTAAAGATTATGTTCACGTGTTCATGTACTCGTATATTGAGGCGGCAGAGGCTGAAAACACTGCAAGCCTCATGCGTATGTGTATGTGAGCTTCTGCGCCATTCACCAACACAGACACGCAGAAATACGGCTCTTAATAAAATCCTAAATTCTAAAAAGTACCGGTACTAGTAAAATGCGGAATCGTACCATTTTTAAAAGCAAGGTATCGCGATCCCTTTTAAGTACCGGTATAACGTGTAACATTAGTTTATTTTGAGTCGTCTTGCGGTAAAAATAGACGACTGCAATTATTTTACATCACCAAAAGTAATGGCTCCCCACATAGTCAAAAAAAAAAAAAAAAAAAAAGTATAAAATGATGTGGATTTTTTTTTTTTAAATAACGTAAATCTTTCATGGGTTTTCTACTACATATTTCAGTAAGAGACATTATTTAGATTATATTAAGCCATATACAAGTCTTAATACCCGGGGTTCCCTTCAGTACTTGTGTTGTAGTTAAAATAAACTCAAAAATATGGTGTCAGTTTAATGTTGTACATCTTTATTTTTAGGTATTTTGTTTTAATTAATAATAAAATAAGATTTAACTCAATTTAAATAATGCAAACCATTGCCTTTGGGGTTGACCTCTGATGTCAGACAATTGATTCCTTGCTATAAAAACAAAAAACAAAAAACAGATATAACAGTGATAGTTTCCTTTTTTCCTGTTTTTTTTATTCCATTGCTGTACAATCTTGTCCAGTTAAAAATGTATTTTGTCTACCTCCAGTTTTATTGCAAGCAAGTATATAGATGTGTCCTTAAAATGTAAACAATTCAAGTCAATGCACTGCTTTTCACTATCATTCTGTGAGATGATTATGTACGGTTTATGATTTGGATTATGGGTTGTTGATATTTAAGACTACATCATGTGCTGCTCTAGATTTAGACAGTAAGGATACCAGTTTTCCAGAAAGGATAAAATAATACTGCTAACACTATGCATTTATACTACATCAAAAAACAATAGGTAGATACATTTAGATTCACACACGACTGACTTAAATGAAAGGTTTTGGAATAACAAGACAGATATTTCACATTGGAAAAAAATACGGGAGCAATTCACAACCGCTTACAGTATAATATTCCAGTATTGAAGAAGACTGATTGACTGATGTAGTGAAAATGGCAGAAAGAGTAAGAATGCGAACATCACAGGACCACTAACAAGGATTCTCTTCACGTTTATATACAATCTATGATACAACTGTAGTATGGCACCATATATTAAATACACACGTCTTTCCCCACTCGCATACATCTATGAGTTTCACACTCACAGTTTATGGCTTTTGTAATCCTTGAAGGAATACACCAGTGTACTACAGTAAGTGTGCGTACTGAGAGGCGATATTTGGGATTAATGATACAAAATAGCGGTAGCGTTGATTGTGTACGCGATCTTTGGATACATCGTCTTTGAGAACTCAGCGTTGGAATGCATCGTTTTCGACAACAGATCCGAGTTGCAATTCAAGCTCTTTTATGGCGTGCATTATTGAGGAATTCTTAAACCACTGGATGGCTGTGGATTGTGCATTTATCAAAAGTTTGGCACCAAGACGATTTCAAATCACTAACAAACACTAATGTTTTTTTGGCTTTTCTGAGTGGCGTCATAAGTCTTCTGGATGTATTTGTATTCAGCATCATGCCAATGTTGACTCAACAAAACATTTTAAGCAGAAACCAGTCCAGAAAGAGTTCATATGTATAAAGACTATTGCAGAATAACACCTCTAGTGTACGACGGCTAACCCTTTCCCTATTAAGAAAGCTACTAGACTGTAACTCACAACTCCAACTAGGTGTGCGTCCACTCCTGATCGTTGGATGTCATCCTTTCCGTATTTCTTCTTAGGTCCCAAATCAGTGAAAGAGGCAGCGCCCCCTACAGGAGTCTCAGGAGGAGAAACACAGCCCGCAGCACTCCATGCAGATCTCCAGACAGTCTGCAGACTCGCAGCATGCGTCAATGATGCCACAGTCCATGTCACAGGGCAGGTCGCAGTCGCCGCATTCCTCTGTAGCGCAGCAGCAGCAGAAACACGAGTCGTCCGATGCGCAGGAGCCGCAAGTGGCGCAGTCCAGCACGATGTTGCACAGTGTGAGGAACTCGCAGAACAGACAGGCCAGGATGCAGTGTACACAGCAATCTGGACGCAGAAAGTTAGTCACAACAAACTCTCACTGATGTTTATCTGCATCGATGAAAGAAAAGTGTATAACACAATCAGGGCTAATGTGCAGTGAGGTCTGACTCACCATCCTGGGCCTCTGTGGGGATCTGGGAGCTGTTGGATTTGGAGCTACCTTTGCTTCTCTGACTGTTGATGGATGGGTTCGACTGCAGCTTCTTGGAGTTTTTATGGGCTGTGGATGAAGATGAGGAGGTTGACGAGGCGGCTCGTGAAAAGGTTCCGTTTCGGACCCCGTTGCTGTGCGGCTTGCTGTCTCTCCTCAGCAGCGCCGCCGACTCGGTCGAGTTGGAGAGGGTGGGGTGTATGGGCGTAGACCGTGCCTGAGGTTGATCTGAGAGAAAGAAAACAAAACACAAAGGTGAGCAAGGTTGTAGCTGGATTTTGTATCAGCTTTTCTGCTGCTGTGTAGTTATTCTTCTTTTGCAGGCTGAGGATGTGTAAAAGAAAAACAGCAGCTGCATATGCTAAACTTAGTTAGCATCTCGTTTCTTCTAATCGAGTTAGCCATTTCCTCACGTGGACCAATCAAGTTCCAAAAATGGGCCTCAGGCAGATTCTTGTGTAATACCCAAGAATTTTACTTAAAGATCCCACTGTACAGAAAGGGAGAGGTAGGGTGCTACAATGTTTTGTAATTAGCTTGTAATTGTAACTCTAACTTGAAAAGTTAAAGAAAGTTAAAAGTAATAAGTACAGTAACAACAGTAATTATTAAGCTGAATTATTTTTCTTTGTATTGTTTATTTTTGGTCATTTTAATACATCTCTGCTGAATAAAAACTTATTTTATTATTTTTTTTTTTTTTTTTACTGATTCCAAACTTTTGAACAGTAGTGTGCATCTTAATATTTCTGAATTTACATTTTTAATGGTTTATATTTGAACAGAAATTTTACAGTATTTATGAAATGTTTACATCATTTCAAAATCATCCTACATCACTGCAGAAGTACTGACCCAGTCTTTGTAAAGTGAACATGCAAAGAAGGGATCAAACACCCTTAACAAAAAAGGTAAAACAGCGATATAAGATTTTGAAGTGGAGGGAGAACATGAGATGAGAATTTTTCGACATACCCTAACTGTCATGAACTGGAAAAAAAAAAAAAAAACAGTTCAGGCAGAGTGAGACAAGACAAGCGTTTGACATTAAAAAGTATATAAACTGTATTATTTTTATGAAAATAACCGATTGTTTTGCTAGATAAGACCCTTCTTCCTCGGCTGGGATTGTTTGCAACCGCATTTGGGATCGTTTGAAGCCGCGTTTAAACTGCATTTTGGAAGTTCAAAATCGGGGCACCATACCAGTCCATTATATGGAGAAAAATCCTGAAATATTTCCCTCAAAAAAACAATTTCTTTACGGCTGAAGAAAGAAAGGCATCAACATCTTGGATGACAAGGGGTGAGTACATTATCTGTTAATTTTTGTTCTGGAAGTGGACTTCTCCTTTAAAGCACCATTATTTTTAAGAGTGTAGAGTTTTTTTTTTTTAATAAATAAAAAGAAAACAAGTCCAAAGAATAGAGGACGCTAGTGTTAGAGAGTCTTTTTTAAAAAAAAAATAAATAAAAAGAAAACAAGTAGATTAAATAGAAAAAGAATAGAGAACGCTAGTGTTAGTAGGTACATTTTTATAATGAATAAAAAAAAAATAAAAAAAAAGTAGATAAAACAATAGAAAACATTAGTGTTCGAGGGTCAATTTTTTCATACACTTTTTTACTAAATTATTATTATTAAAAATATTATACACATACATTTGTATTTGACTGATAAACTGTTGAAGCTACATTTTAAATTATTGAAAAGTTTGAACTTTTTGCTATAAATCAGAGACTATTAAAACGTCATACATGTTAGATCCCAAAATTAGTCTAACAAGGCTTTAGGAAATTTAATATATTAGGATTTTTATATATATAAAAAAGTATTTAAAAATACCAAAAAGTATATTTTTATAAAAAGCACATTCAATGACAATGTCGCTTATTTTTATAAAATCACCAACAAAAAGAGCAAATTCAATTAATCTCCCAATCCTAGTCTTTTCAACAGGTCAACCACAGGAGGAAACAAGGGCAAGACTGACTGAGATTTATGCCAAAGTAGGGGTTTGTTTCTGGGAAGGAGCCTTCAGCATTCAGTAGGGACAGGGGTCCTGATGGGAAAAGCGCATGTGTTTACAATATCCACTTGGTGCTTGCTGCTTAGCATTAGGCATGGGGTCCAGACTGTTGATATGACTAGACGCAATGATACGGCTCATGATTTCAGATTCACTGTCTCAGTTACTTTATCATGTTCATCTGTCTCTTCTACAGTTTGTTTACACATAATGTTTCCTTTCATTTTCGGTTGTGTATCATTTCAGTATGACGACTTTTCTCCCAACCAGCTTCAAAGGACCAAAGAGAAACAGTCCAATACAAACAGACAAGCAAACAAACAAAGAAACAGGAATTAATAAACCGAGATCAAGAGACCAGAATGGATTTGCATATCATTGCTTCAGAGTTGCAGGAAGAGTACACAAAGGAACAAACAAACAACATGAGATCATCGCTGTACTTCATTTCCCACAGAGAGCAAATGACAAGACAACACACGCAAATAGAGCAAAGGAGCAGAAGTTGCAGGAAACATTTCTGTGTGCCTCTGAAAAATGAAAAATAAATAAAACCACAGACGTCTAGGGGCTCAAACGCTAGAAATTTTAATAGAGGATGGCTTTAAAATAAATGCAATAATCAAGCTCTACAGTAAAGAGCCTAAAACATACACTGCCATTCAAAAGTTTGGGATCAGTAAGATTTTAAATGGTTTTAAAGAAGTCTTCTCTGCTTATCAAGGCTGTTTATTTGATTAAAAATGTAGAAAAACTGTAATATTGTGAAATATTACTGCAATTTAAAAAAGTGGTTTTCTATTTTAATATACTTTAAAATGGAATTTATTCCTGTGATGCAAAGCTGAATTTTCAGCATCATTACTCCAGTCTTCAGTGTCAAATGATCCTTCAGAAATGATTCTAAAATGCTGATTATTATCAATGTCGAAAACAGTCATGCTGCTTTATATTTGTTTGGAACCTGTGATACCTTTTTCAGGATTCTTTGATGAATAAAAAGTTAAAAAGAACAGCATTTATTCAAAATAGAAATCTTTTCTAAAAATATACAATACCGTTCAAAATGTGGGTTCAATAAAATTTTACTTTCTTTGTTTGAAAGAAATTATTACTTTCTTTCGACAAGGATGTGTTAAATGGATAAAAATGATAGTGAAGACTTACATTGTTAGAAAAGATTTCTAATTTGAATAAATGCTGTTCTTTTTAACTTTTTATTCATCAAAGAATCCTGAAAAAAGTACAGGTTCCAAAAAATATTAAGCAGCACAATTGTTTCCACAACTGATACTAAATCAGCATATTACAGTGATTTATGAAGGATCATGTGACACTGAAGACTGGAGTAATGATACTAAAATTTCAGCTTTGCATCACAAGAAGAAATTCTATTTTAAAAGTCTATTACAATAGAAAAATGCTTTTTTAAATTGCAATAATATTTCACAATATTGCTGATGTTTCTGTATTTTTAATCAAATAAACGCAGCATTGATAAACAGAAAAGACTTCTTCAAAAAAACATTCAAAATCTTACGGATCCTAAACTTCTGAACAGCAGTGTAGGATGGTAGATGCTAACTAGCAGTCGGCTCTCTCTAATGTATTTTGTATAATACAAGTTGTGTGTGTGTGTTCTCATCGAAATTTGCTGTAACATATTCCAAAATTACTGAAAATGCGGTATCCGCAAACTAACTTTTTTTTTTTCTTTCCTTCTCTCAGCCACTCTCTCCAAATTGAATGACTCGTAAAAGTCAGAAAAATTTTTTGGGTCTAATTAAAAATAAATGCTTTGTTTCGGGCACAGGCACTGATTAAACAAATACTCAATTAAGCTCTTGAATCTGGGCACCGTATGGTGGACAACTGTTTGAAAAGCGGACCACAATCCACACGGGCTGCCACTGAAAACAAAAGAGTGCGTACAACGATACGCCGCAGCGCAGCCAGATCAGGGTAATGAAAACAAAAGGAGAGGCATATCAGCTAAGGTTATGATTAAAACGTCAGTCTTTTTTTGCATTGGGTGTGAGGATGAGGCCAAACGTTTGGCGTTGTGAAGTTCAGACACCGTCTCCCTGTGAGTTTACAGCCTACAAATGTTCTAGTGTTCCTCCACAAACTGCTCGTGGAGTTGACTTTGGCAAGCAGTCTACAGCACTTCGTATATTTTACTCTTGAGCACCGCAAAAGACTAATTATTCTGGAAGAAAGAAAAACTATGTGAAATGCAGACCTTCAGAGCCAAAGGAAATAAACCCCCAAAACAGAGAAAGGCTAAAATGGACCTTTTACGTGAAACGTTTTGTTATATTTTTTTGTGAATGATGATGGTATTTAATCCTATCTTATTGCTGCACTAAACATTTTCTTGACCTTAACGCACGTTTCAGGTCATACGACTGGAGGGAATATTAAGAGAGCCAGAGTTCATAGGAAGACGTCTGGTGCCCATACGGAGGCATGTGGACTCGATAGAGTCCAGGAAAAACATACACAAACACACCTCGTTTCTATTCACAGAGTCTGACGCTCGAAGGTCTAGAAGACAGAACTGGCAATCAGCTACATTAGATAATGGCTGAGCGGACACATGCCCACAGTTTGCTGGTGTTGGAGCCTGGCCGAGGTCAGACCACAAGCAAATTCACTCTGATTGGATATTTTGCCATTTCAAACTGTACTCCAGATGTTCAGTTTGTTTAAAAAAAAAAAAAAAAAAGAAAGATAACTTTATATGAAGTGCATGAAATGTCAGAGTATATGAAAAGACTAAAAGCCAGCATGAAAGCAGTTTCTTCTTTCGAGTCCATATGTTTGGCGTTAGATTGGCGGGGTGTTTATAATGAACTTCCACCCCCGTTGTTTGCCAGGCTTTAATGTGTATGATCTTGAGCTTGCCAGCTCTAGTTTGAGGTACAGTTACACAGTGGATTTACATCTGACATTTGAAGATGTGATGTGTGATTCTTTGTGATTCTTTCACACACAAAGACAAAGACAAAGACAGTAAACCTGAAATACTTCATCCACATCACCACCAGCTGCTGCAGAGGTTCACAGCACATTTACAATATACATTTACAAAATGAATGCTTCTTTTCAGCAAGGATGCACTCAATTAATCCAAAGTGAGTAAAGACATTTATAATGTTACAAAAGAAGTTTATTTTGAATAGATACTGTTCTTTTGTTTATTAGCAACCATAGACATCTTTGAACACAGAATCCCAGATGTGCAACTCTCTTCTCAAGAAGCAGTGCTTGCAAATCACAAAAATGAAGGTACCACAGGTGCCACAATTTTATTTTTGAGAAATTGAGGAATCACTATTTAGAATAGAAATATTACCAAATGTTACAATTAGACACTTTGCCATTTTGACAATATGCCAATGATAACAGTAAAGAGAAAAAAAAAATGATCCAACCACGTCGGCGCATGTGATTAACCGCTCATATCGCTAGGCGCTATTCACACAAAATGTGCTTTTGCCGTTTCATGCACGAGACGCTGCAAGAGACACAAGTGCAACAGTCAAACGTGTCCATGTTTACATAGAAAAAAAACAATGGAAAAGCAGTGCAATCGAATAAAAAAAAATAAAAAAAAACCTATGGAGAACTACTACTACTACTACATCTTATATGTTTGCATCATGGTGACAGGCTGAAAGCTGCTGTTCATTGTTTTTTACAGAACATTTATAATTAATAATAGTCTATTGGTGTTATACCTTCAGTCATTTTGAATTTGAATTACCTTGACAAAAGCGTTTTCCTCATATTATTTCTTAACATATAATGTGTGTAAGACAAGTTTGTACAGGATGTAGTTGCAGTTTACTCATCTTTTCTGCAAAGATATTTGACAAGTGGTTTTGTTTAACATTAACATCATATGGACATCTTAATGTGTGATGCACTTGGAATAGACTTTTCTTTAACTAGAGGGTTAATGAAGAAAAAGTTACTTGAATGATGTTGTAGTTACATTTAAGTTGACTAGTTAAAAATCGTTTAAAAAAAAAAAAAAAAAAAAAAAAAAAGAGAATCAGTCAAACGTTCTGGGAAGGGGAGAAAAAACAAACAAACAAGATAATTATTTTTTTTGCCATATTGCCCAGCCCTAATTATTAGATTTTCATTAAACTCATAAACCCCCTGCAGTTCCTTCACAAAAATACGTTTGGGAAACCTTGACGTAACGTAATATAATTTAATGCACTTCATGTTGTTAATAACAACAAATGGAATATAATTAGTTACTCTTTGCATTTTCATGTCAATATGGTACAAGATTATCCTATTTCAATGTTATAAGTTAGGTCAAAAGTAATCTAAAAGTAGTCTGATTATATTACCTCAAATGTGTAATGTAATGGATTATGTTACTAACTACAGTTTCTGTCAAGTAATTTGAAATCATACTGGATTACAATTTGTAAATAATCTACCCAGCTCTATTTACTCAATATTGTGTTTGATGATCTGTGTTTGCTAATATTACTTTGGGGGCTCAAACAATATAGTACAAATGTGTTTTGCACACAAATACACAGGGTACAAATACTTTGTAGTTCCACTTAGTAATGTCCAAATCTGGACATTGCTGTATGACACCAAAACTCAAGAGATTGTATAACAATGCATAAATGCATTTAAGTTTGAATGTGAAGCACTTAATGAAGGCTACTGTATCAAAAGAAATCTCCACTCTTTTGTAAGGCTCAGTGAGAAGATGAAAAATGAAACTTGTTAGACAATGACACAATGGCTTTTTAAATATAGCCAGAGAAAAAAAATATATTTTCAAGAAACTCCTGACATATACTCTTAAGAAACAGTTTCACAGAAACACATTGTTTTCACTGTGACTCATCCAAACTTGCATTCAACATGTCTATTTCAAGGTTAAATAGATGCATTAGTGGCTCTCAGAACAACACTGTATTGTACACTGCTTAAGTTACACCCACAGCATTTCAAACTTTTTTGACCTAAATAAAAGTGCACATGCGGTTAAAGGGTGTAAACATATTTAAAGACCACTGGGCATTTTTTTTTGGAAAGCTGGTGGTCAGGAATTGAATCCACAATAACATGGGGCATATTTGCGTTATCCTGTGCTGCAGTTTTTGGATGAGGCATTTGACTCGGAGATGTTACTTTGTTTGTGTGCATTCGTGTTTAGGGCAGTAAACAGGCAGCGTCAGTCGGTCTCCTGGGCATCTGCCAGAAAGACAGAAATTTTTACAGAAGCCAGAAGTTTCTCTGCTGAGAATCAGAGGGCAAAACTACGACACGTCTTGTGCTCTCATATCATAGTTAGGATTATGGCGAATTGAATCATTGTTGCGTTGTGGTTAAATCGATACTGAAAGAGACTGGCTATCTACCTACCATCAATTGAATCAATTTTCATTATTTACCATGCACCCAAAAGCCACAGAATATCAGAAAGAAGGGAGAAACAGAGGGAGAGTGTCAAGAAATGGATATGAAGCTGAAAACAAATGACAGGAAGTAAATCAAAAGGGAAGCAATTTTTACTGAACATGTCTTTACATCTTTAAATAGTCTTCCGCTGCTAAAATAATAGTTCATCGGTGCATTACACTGCAGTCTGAAATCATCTGTGGGTGGGAACACTCAGACAGGGGATGAATCATCCTCAGGTTGCTTGTAAAGAAACTTTAAAAAGTACGTTTTATTTTTTTTTTTTTTAAATAAAATGATATATTTTCTAAAATCATCAATAAAGCACATGGATCATCAGCTTTCAGCATCACCCATTCTTTCCTCGTCTAAAATGCATATTCAGCCCTGAGATCTCAAGTTTCTCTAGGTGTGCAGAATCACTCAGGACCCACTATATCATTTGAACATGCACCTCTCTGGGCCCCTGAGACCCCCAGACGTCAGCCGCATTATCTCATCTTAAATTCCCTGCCCAGGGCCCCAGGCTTCCCGTAACACCTCATTTAAAGTCCCCTGCTGCCCAAACAGCCGTGAGTAACACTACCTTCTGTTTGAAACCCGCAGGGCCACAGAAGCCAGTGAGTCAGCAGTTTTTCTTCAATACAAAATGAAAACACAAACACATGAATCTTCAAGAGCAACAAGCTATCAAATATAAATGATTATCAGTTCTTACTGAGAAATGTTCGGCTGAAGACAAAAAAAATAATAATAATAACAAATTGTAGAACAGATGGTGCAAATAATAGCTCCATATCTTCACACCAGAGAGATGGAAATCCCCTACTTTCTAAACAAGGACGGCTGTTGTCGGTGAAACTGAAAAGAAAAAGAAAACATCCAAATGTGGCAAGGGATAAATGATACGGCTCTTTGAAAAGCAGAGCCAGATTTTACAGGGTGGCCTCCATCAAAAAAATACAGCATACAGTATGTTCACAAGAGAGAACCAGTAGTCTTTAATCCTGTTCTGCCTGAGCTCATTTCAATGACAATCTCCAGCGATGAAGACTCTAATCAGAGAATTTTAAAGCTGTAATTTAAGCCAGCATTTTCTCCTCTTCCTTTAAGTCGTTTATTTCCCCCGATGCCGGCCCCTCTGTACACTGATAATAGATGATGTGATGAGTGAGACACAGGAACTGAGCCTTAAGCCTTGCTGAAGCTGAATAATTCACTGAAAAGGCCAGAATGGGACAGAGAAGCAGAATATGCAATGAGACCATTCTCTGACCAGATTCAATTTTTATCAACCCATCTCAGAAGCCGCATTCCCAATTATACAGTATATGGACCTCCCCCAGTAATCATTTTCCTTGCTGGCAGTCATTTGATTGATTCAAATAAAAAGCATTGATAAAATAAATGTCGTGAAGTGCTCCTGCTGATGTGTAGTGATGCACAAGCAAACACAACAGTCTAGAATGCCAGTACTGACTATTGTTATTATGTACTTTTATCAGGGCATGTATAAAGGGATAGCTCACCCAAAATTGAAAATTACCCCATGATTTACTCACCCTTAAGCCATTTTAGATGTATCTGACTTTCTTCTTTCAGATGAATACAATCAGAGTTATAATAAAAAAGGTCCTGGCTCTTCCCAGCAGTGAATAGGTGCTGAGATTCTGAAGCCCCAAAAAGTACATTTATCCATCATTAAAGTACTCCACCCTGCTCCTGGGGGTTAATAAAGGCTTTCTGAAGCGAACCGGTGTTTCATTTTACTCTCTCCTCTGCACTTCCGTGTTTGTCACTTCTCACCGGAGCTTACGCTACTCCTACATCATCTGTTGGAACGCCACTTTTGTGAAGGCGTGAACGACAGTTAGCGGAAGCTAGAGATTACAGTTTATAAAAGTTTTAAATATGGATACTTCTCTTACACAAACTCATTGCTTCACTTCAGAAGGCCTTTATTAAATTACAGAGTTTTAGGCCAGTCCAGAATCGTCACTTGCCTTTCAGTTGCCATGCATTGGTTTTGAAATAAAAGAGCATCTCTTATGCAAACGTTTTCATAGAGGTTCATTCAATCTTTAAGACCAATTAGTCCCTTACTAAGATTTTCAGTAAAACTTCAAATATATTAACCAAACATTGAAATACTGTATTTTAAATGTATATGTTGGATAGTAAGCTCAGAAAAAAAGTTAAAGTTACAAGTTACAAATATTAAAGTTTTTACACTCCCTAAAACAGTGAGTGAGCTTTTTAAAAAAAGCGACTAACAAATGGTTTTGTAAAAGCAATCTGCACTTACATGACATCAACACAGACTCTGCTAGAAGACCTGAACCCATGTTCTCACTCTCTTTTTCACTTCTCTCTCACACTAGACCCAGATTCAAGCAAAAAAAAAAAAAAAAAAAAAAAAAAGTGAATTTAACAGTCCTTTCTACACTCTGTCAAAGGCATTTAGTCTAGACACGCATGCAACATCCATGACATCATCGCTCCGAGCTGAAGCATTTGGACTCAGCTGAATCTTCACACTTCTGTTTTCAACAAAAGTTGCTGATTTCTTCACGAAAATGAAACTTCCTACGTCACTATCAAAAAGCAAAATTTTAAACACATGGAAAAATCGAATAAAACAGAAAAGATAAATAAACGACTTCCAGCCTCAAAGCACACATGGATCCATAAAGGACTGCACACTCCTTATAAAGCAGATGATGCAATAGTGTTCACCATTTTACGAGTCCCAAATAGGCACATCTCACGGGTCCATCTCCAAATAAAACCATGCGCGTCGAGGGAGACAAGTTTGGAGGGAAAAAGCTGAGGTGGAGTTGTACATTTTGTCCGTTCTGTTATGCAATCGTAATGCTGCCATTTTTATGGGCATTTTAAAAAATGTGCAAGGGACGAAAAGCCAAGAAATGCAGGATGCATAATCTCCTTTTTATGTTTTCTTCTTACTGATGCGGAACGCCGGGTCTTTGCGGGGTCTTAAACACCCCGATGCTCTGGCCAAGCGTTTACACAAATCAGTCTGTAGAGAGTCTCCATTGCACCCCGGCCAGCTCATTACTGGGAACTTTTAGACAGGTAATGTCATACCGTCACACCAAATCTACACGTTATGACACACTAAGGTGTGACAGATTTGTGGAAACAGGCAAACATGAGCTACGCTTTCAGTATCATTGCCATATGAGCAGCTGACGCCCACCATGTTAGCATGATCACATTCCACATGCCTTCAAGACTATTTAACCTAAGTGAACATAATTTTTCTAAATCAACTGTTGCTAGACTGTGAAGACACAATGAGATCATATTATAAGCCCTTCCACTCTCAAAGTCTCCACAAGAATTCCAGTCACGGTGCTTACAATCACTGCAACCAATTTTGTTTTTAGTCAGTGCCTTGGTTTCCTGCAAGATAAAGTTTAGCTAGTCGCATGCTCAGATATACCATAATGGTCTCCAGGAGGAGGCGAAGGTGAGAGAGGAAATGGTCAAAGAGCCCAGCTGTAGCCGCCCCAGCACAATTATTCCTGTAAATAAGCAGCAGTAGGTGTCTGGAATGTGTCGGCACACAGGCTCAGGCTGGACAACCAGAGCACGACCTCACCTACCACACACACACAGTGAAGGCCTGTCCTTAGCATACTTAATTCTCAGCAAGTTTCAAATAACCTGCGACTGTGCGCAAACATGCTCACGGCTGGGACGGCTGTCTTGTTGGGGTCCTGCACAGATCTATTTATTCATCATAGAATAACACTTACAGGAACTCACAGTCAGCTTTTTTCCCAGCAATAACTGGTAAAAGTACCAGCACGATGGGGCTAAATCAGGGCTTTGATGACTTTTAAAAAAGCTGGCATTTAGCTACCTGTGAACATTTTCAGATTGTGTCTAAAATCGAGAGTTTAAATGCAAATGTGAAATATTAGACATTTTATACAGTACTGTTTGAGTTTAGTACATATTTTTCATAGAAATTAAATGTTTTATTCAGCAAGGATGCATTAAATTGATCAAGAGTGCCAGTAAAGGCCAAAAAAAATAAAAAAATAATAAAATTTCATATAAATGCTGTTCTTTTGAACTTTCTATTCAAAGAGTCCTGAAAAAACAGAATCACAGGTTCCACAAAAATATTAAGCAGCACAACTGTTTCAATACTAACAATAATAAGAAATGTTTCTTAAACACCATATCAGCATATTAGAATCATTTCTGAAGGATCATTTGACACTGACTTATAGGCCCCAAACTTCTAAATGGTAGTGTATGTTGTAGGGGTTGACAGATTATCAGAACCGATATTAAGCATTTTTATGGTTATCGTCATCGGTCATTTTCAAAACCGATTTGCTGATAAAATTAGTTAAAAGCATTTAAAGAAGGTTTTTGTCAGAGCCCTTGTTATTCTTAATTTTGACATAAATTTTCATTGTTACACCAGACATATATATCAGTTCAAAATATCAGTTATTGGTCTATGATAATTGGTATCGGCCCTGAAAAACACATGTTGGTCAACCCCTGCAGTTGCAGTTTGTGTTATTCCAATTTAAACAGTTTTATAGAATCAGTTTATACCTCACACTATACATTCACACCATACATAAGCAATGATAAGAAATTTGACGAACCTTAAGAATAAATTCCTATATTGACTTGTTTTGGGGCATGTTTTGCACTACCCAAGTTTTCTCACCTCCACATCCAAACGTTAAATATACATCTACTGGTCAGCACAAATAGTCCCGTGGGCAGCGCACCAACATATAGCACCGTTGCGCTTCGGGTGTCCCTATTTTAAGTCCTGGCTCACCTTTCCCGATCCTGTCTCCTTCTCTCTCTCCAACTTTCCTGTCAATACTTAACTGTCCTATCACACTAAAGGCGAAAATGGCAAAAATAAATCTTTAAAAAAATATATGGGTTGCTGACGTGGCATTTTTACTGTCACACAAGATAAAAATGCATATAAATAATATTGTCATTATTTAAAATGCTGTCAATCGTTAAACATTTCTTATCCTGCATGGACCTGTTATTAGAAAAGCAGTGCCGTTCAATTTTTTTTTTTTTTAAACCAAATCTCAAAATTGTCCTGTGGTGTGTGCCTGTCTCAAGCATGGTTCAATAAATTACAGCTTTTATAAATTAAAAAGAAAAGCATGAAAATGTTAATAAATACCTCCGGCATAAGTGTTTAGTAAACAGCTAACATTTTTTTCCATCCATATTGAAAAAAAACTGCTTTTTTTCCATCCATATATTTCTGAAAGTGCAGGAACTTGATACATTTTGTCTCTGAAAACCATGTCCTCTGGTTTGACACAATATCCTGATTTTAAATCGGCCAATTCCAAACAAAAATTAATTAGTTGAAGGACCCCATTCATGGTTGTGTTACTGAAGCCCCCTGTGAAGCCCATGGCATGTGCACAAGGTACAATTTTGTCTCAGAATTGTCTGAGTATTTAACTTTTTTGGAACCACTATAAAAGTGTTTCCTTTTTGTTTGGTGCGACGCCCCTTAATTATATATATATATATATATTTTTTTTTTTTTTTTAAACTGTATGTTAAACTACATAGACACTGAAAATTATGCAAATGTGTCTTGCTAACCGCTAATGACAGGTTAGCTTGGAAAAGCAAGGTCATTAATTGATATAAAAGGCTAAAATGTCCTTTGATGTGACAGATAATGTCCACCAGTGTGACGCCTGTACTGTCACACCACAGGAAAGAGATGTCACACCAGTGGACAAGGTCTTTTTAAAAAAGTAATTTAAATAATTAAATAATGATTTGTTTTTTATTCTTTTCATTTTCAGTCATTTTCAGTGTTCTTAAATGCAGTAATTACATTAATTAAACTATTTTCTGATGTTTTTGCAGAAAACAGTTCTACAGTTATAAAGTTTTTTTTTTGAGACAAAGAATTGAGGAAGAGAAATTGGTGGAAGACAGAGAACATGGAAATACAGACAAAAAATTAACAGGGATCCACCAGAAGGGAGGAGAACGATGAACAATGTACTTTAAAACAAATTAATTGACATCTTAATGAATATAGTTTGAATATCAGTCATATTAAAGTTGTGCCGCACATGCAGCGGGTGGGGGGGGGGGGGGTTCTAGAAGAGTTTCAGTAACATACTAAAAGACCGAATTTTGTTGATGAAAATGATTTTTTGTTTTTTTAAAAAAAAAAAAACAGGTTGATATTGTTTGTATCAAAATTAAACTTTCTTTCTACCATTTCTGACTGTCCTTTAGTGTGATGTAATGTCCTATGGTGACACATACTGTAAGAGAACCACAGATTTGTTTTCATCTCAAAATATCTTTGATATATTATATCAAAATATATTTCACTCATCTTAAAATGGTATCATTTGCAACTGATGAACTGATGACAGAAAAGTTTGTCCTGTTGTCAAAGTTTGTCCAACAAGTCATGGGAAAGAAATTGTGTTAATTATAATTTCATATGAAATAAATAACACAATATGAAACTAAGTGTCTAATAATGCTATTTGTATATTATTAAGAGTTTTTTTTCCCCCTTAATTTCTGACACACACACACACACACACACACACACCACAGTACAGCAAAATCTCCACTGGTCACACATTTATACAGTTGCATTGTATATACCGGTATATACCACTCAGCCCTACAGTATTATACTTCAAATAAATTGACATCATATAACTCCAAAAGCCCATGTCCAATGTGAAAAGTAAGCTGAAAGATCATGAAACACTATCACCAATATATGGCTTGGAGAGCAGTAAGAAAGCTGGCATCGACTGCCAAAAGCACAGTGCTATAACTCACCTGGCACTGTTACCAAGGCAACATCACAACAATAGCGGTTGCCTCCAAAAATATCAAATCTCAGTTGTTAAATAAGGCAAGTGTGGGCCATTTCACGCACCTCTTAACCAACTTCAGCTGACATGAGAGCCTCGGTCATTGTTCTGCCAAAGAATCTACGTTTAGCTTCTCACAGCAATATTTGTTAAACCCTGCATTTTGCACCTTCAGCTCTGCCGTTTTATGAATGTATTTATTACACCGCGCACGCTGTAGATAAAAACAAACACAGCTGAGTGTGTGATTAGTCAATGCACTCATTATGTTCATGTAGTTATTTCAGGTTATGGGTGGGTGTGCTGTCCCAGAGGGAACTGGTGCTGGTGTGACTCAGTAACAGGACATATCAACAACCTAACCCTTAGTCAGAGGACTAGTACACACCCAGTCTGCATCTACACACTCTCAGAGACACACTACAGACTTCTTAGCACTGGTAGACACGTCACTGCTTGATCTCTAGAACATTCGTTGCTCATGATTTTACAAGTCAGATCAGTCAGAGCCGTGACACAGTTAGTGCACTTGCTCTGAGCTATTGAGATGACGCTCTAATTCCCTACATCACTTCCCGTCCTCTCTAATGTACTATAAAAACAGTAATACAGAAAGATTTTACTGATAAACCCAAATTGACCAGGGACCTTATTTATGAAGATGTGCATATAATGATCCAAAATGTGAATGTACAAAAATGTTCCTAGGAACGATTCCTAAAACATCCATACAAACGATTTTCCTAAATGTATCCCACTTCATAGTTCTTCTTAAATTCAAGCAAAATCTATTTGTGACATAATTACGAAAAAAAAAAAAACTTTTCTCTCATAATTCAGAGTCTGACAAACAAATGTCTGATCAACAAATCAGACAAGAGAGTAGATTAACTTCAATGGACTTAAACTTGTGTGTACTGATGTCTTTCAGTGGGTGAAAAAATACGTTCTGATGTTAAAATATGTGCTTCAAGTAAAGAAGAAAAGACGATCGGTTCACATCGATTGATACAGTGAACCGTCACAACACATTAAAGACCCACAAAACAGTATTTATTTTTTGAATTACTTAAAAAAAAAAAAAAAAAACAATTTTAAAGCTGAGACCTTGTTTCATACCAGAGGTAACCTGCTCTGTCTTGTCTGTCTGTCTTTGCTTCACGATGTATTTTTCACTGTGTGAGAACATGGATAGTGTGATAGATGTGCATTCTTTTGTCTGACACAGCAACAGTAACTAAACAGGACGGCTTTTTGCGAAGGGTCAATCAACTTTTTTCCTCACAATTCCGACTTTACATCTCATTGTATTTCACATTTTTTTTTTAGTTTTTTTTGTTTGTTCCTGCCATCAAATAAAAAGAAACAAAATTGTGACTCATTTTCTCACAATTCCGATGTTTACATCTCATAATTTTGAGTTTGTTTCTCACAAATTTGACTTTTGCTTTTTGAATTCTAAGTTTACGTCTCAGAGATTTGTTTTTTGTTTCTGCCATTGAATAAAAAGAAAAAAAAAAAAAAAATTGCGACTTTCTCACAATTTCACATCTGATAATTCTGACTTCTTTCTCTGAATTCTTAGTTTACTTCTCATGATTTACATTTTGGTTTCTACCATGGATTTAAAAAAAAAAGACAAAATTTTGATTTTAAATCACACAATTTAGACTTTTATTTCTTGCAATTGCAAGTTTATATCTCACAATTATGACTTTTCTTTTTTGTTCAGGATTTAAAAAAAAAAAAAAAAAAAAAAGGTGTGAATTGTGAGATTAAAAAGTCCCAATTATTATATTATTCATTACCAATTATATATTATTCATATATTGTGTCTATTCATCTTTTCATTTGAAAAAAAATTGATAAATAATGTTTGTGCACTGTGTTTTTACGCCTTTTTTTTGCCTTAATAAAGCCCAATTTTTTCTTCTCTTCTGACGTAGGACGAAATACACGGATCAAATCCTAATCAAATTGTATGTGAGTATTATAACAGAGACCTTAATATCTCTGTCCCTCTGGCCAGTGTCATCAGTCCTAATTTCCTCATCATTTCATCGGTTTCCATAACAACGGCACAGACAGACCAAGTACAAACAAACTGTGAAGGGCTGCTGGGTAACATAGTCCAATTGTTTCATGCTTACATGTTATGCTTTTGCCAGGAGTGCTAGTGAGGTCCGGTTGGGACAAGCTGTTGTTGTTGTTGCCATTCTCCACGTCTCCTGTCTTTTCCATGGGTGGGGTGTTTGAATTCTGTGCTGTCTGCTCACCGGTTTCATTCCCTTCTGAGGCCAAAAAACACAAACAGAGAGAAGAGAAAGAAAAAAACTAAGTTACACAGGGCTTCGCTGTCACATCCATTTCTACAGTGTCTTGATGCAACAACAGTACAAATGTGTTTATATCCGCACCAGCTATTTTGCTAGATCATCACTTTGCATGCACGTTCTGCTCACATATCTATGAAAGCGCATTCATGCGGTCAGCAACATGTGTTTGTGAGTGCGTGTTTTATAAGTTAGCGCTGGAGCCAAGTGGTCTTATTATGTGGCCTGGTAATTATACAGGGCTGTCTGAGGAGGCTAGAGCAGCATGACATCAAAGAGGGTCAGGACTAGGTCTTAGTGAGGAGAATCGCTGTGTTTAGCCGAGCTGAGTGCAACTGAGCTCTGCTCCGTCCTGGCCTCTGGCCCATACCTACCCAAATGGAAGCCAGCTGGGCTTTACTGGCTGTCTGATAAACACACAGCATCTCCTGTGGAACATCAGTCCACTGCTTTCTGTTTATTTTCTTTAGTGATTCTCTGCCTCGTTTTGCTTTGGTTTTGGCAGACTCCAGTTTCTACCTCTTTTGTGCGATTGTGTGAGTGTGTTGAGGCATTTCTATCTCATAATTTCGTCAACAAGAGGATTGCTTTTTAAAGAAATTACCTTAGGAGGGTCAAGATTGATAACAAATTGATTAGCCATCCAACAAATAACTATTAGGAGCTTTGCAGGGTAAAACCCTCTCAGAAAAGTTTTGATCTGTAAAGCTTTGCAGATCCAGTATTCAAATGGATTTTTTTTTTTTTTGCCATTGCATAGCATTTTATATTGTTTTTATTTTTAGCGTAAACTAGTTAAAAGTTTACAAACTATTAAAAAAACTAAATCCCTTGGTGCCCTAAGTCCTTGGTGCAAAAAAAAGCCAGAAAGAAAAAGATAAATAAAATGGAGGCGGCGTCTGAGTGACAGGGATCTTGACCTATCGGTGTCAGTCAGATCTAGCTGCTGACAGAACTGTAACCAAACGCTCTTATTTATTTTCTCTACTAAACTCTTTCACTTCTGAGCAGGCAAACCAAGACGACTCACGAGGGGCTTCCATCCCCCATTTTCTCAACCAAAACGCCAACAACAGACAAACTGTCAGGGCCAGAGCTCACAGCTCACAGAAATGTCAACTTTCTCTTCTCCTCAATCTCAATGGCAAATAAAAGTACAGTTTGTTTGCAGCACTTCATGGCAGCAGCACAAATATCCCCTGACACTTTGCCTACTGAGGTCTCAAAGCATCCTGCGGTCCTGTGCAGACCCCTGGGCCTTATATCCTGTATGTGCCTGTGTAGTAATGAAGGAGCTGGAATTGCTAAGTCCACATCTGGAAGCAGCTGCTGACAGAGCAGAAAACGTCACAATAACACCAGCAAAAGTCACAAAAATTTTACCACGTCAGAGAACTTGTGAGCTTAAAGAGCAAACAGGGTTTTATTTTGCAAATTAAGAAAATTAAACAAATAAATAGACAAATGAATTCAACAAATATCTGGGAGGAAAAAAAAAAAACATTATTAAGTATAATATACAGAGCAATAAGTCAGTCTTAGTCTTCTGTAGTTATACAAGATTATACAAATGATACAAAATGACATAATTATACAAAATATTTGACAACTGAATTCTGTGATTGACTAATCAGAATCAAAGTATTCCAGAAAGCCGTTTTATAATACATATTCAGTCATTAGAGGAAAGCAATACGGAGACAAAGAAAGGCGAAAAGTGAGAGAATGAAACCTGCAGGGTTCAGAGAGTTTATAAGCTGATGTGGGTGAGTGTGAGAGCAGCGCTGGGGCTGTGGACAGACAGGGATCACGTTTATGAACCATTTTAGCTTTAAAACACAGACCACTGAAGCCTGCCTCAGTAGCGCTGCTGAACAGAAGTCTGCTTTTATACCGCTGTGGCACTGAAGCGTGCGTCAGCTCCTTCTGTTCTCCCATTGCTGTGGATCACTGAGCATTAGCAACTGGAACCCAGCAGTTATCAAAGGCAGAGCTTTAATTCCTCATCATAATCAAGGCGTACAGCAGGCAGGGGAGATTTACGGCGCAGGCATCATAGTTTCAGTTCAGCCTTCCATATTATGTGGTGAGGAATTTCAAGAACCTGCACTTAATGATCTCAGCAATTACGCCACGTTTGCAAAAACCTTTCGAAATCAGATCTCTGGGTTAACGATCTAGTGCTTTAGACGCGCTGGTTATTTTACAGCTGGCCAAGTACATTAAAAAATAAATAAAAATTTGCTAAATGTGATAGACTATAGGGCATTACTAGGACATGCAACGTGTGTGGACCCTAGAGGCAGAAAATGTGTGGAAACTTTACTTGACTTGTAAACAGAGCTTATGCATTTCCCAGTAAACAACATAAGAACATAGGAATAAATATATAGTATGTGGGTAATGGTCATAAAGACTTTATGGCATTAAAGGCATTAAGCTACATGTTATGTTCGGTGTTGTAGGGGGGGGGGGGGGGGGCCCACCTAAATTTTATAGTAGTTTTCCCACAACAACAGGAATGAGGTGTCTTGTGGTAAAGACTACTTGGAAAAATGTACATCAGCATCCGATTGGTACAATCTCAGTGAAGGCTTACAGCAATATTCTGCAGTACACTGGTACACGTGATTCTTTCTTAAAGGGATAGTTGACCCAAAAATGAAAATGACATCATGTCATTTCAAACCTGTGTGACTGTCTTTTTTTCTGTGGAAAACAAAAGCAGATGTTTGAGGCTACATTTACACCAGTGCATTTTCACTTTAAAACGCATAACTTTTGTTGTTTCGTTTTAAAAGATGCATCATGGTACTGTCATGAACACATGGCGAAAACTAACATGGAAGAGAAGCAATTGTTAAATAAAACTGTTTTTTTTTTTTCTTTTCACACAAAAAGTATTCACGCAGCTTTATTAAATTAAGGTTGAACCACTGATGTCAAATGGACTATTTTAACGATGTCCTTACTATCTTTCTTGGCCTTGAACATATCAGTTGCATTGCTTTCTATGCAGGGTCAGAAAGCTCCCGGATTTCAGCAGAAATATCTTAATTTGTGTTACAAAGATGAACAAAAGGTCTTACGGGTTTGGAACAACATGAGGGTGAGTAATTAATGACAGAATTTTCATTTTTGGGTGAACTGCCCCTTTAAAGTTGGAGTGTGTCATTTGCACCACTATTATCACTCAACACCTCAAACTGGTTGACAAATGAGTCTGGATGCTCAAAAAACACAGAATTTATACTTTTCAGGGACATCAACCTATTAATAGTTTCCTCTACATATTAAACTAGGACAAAAGTATAACATCCAAAAAAGGACAAGCTTCACCTTTAAAGAGTGAGCAGAATGACAAATGTTCTAGGGGTGTGTATAACATCCGGCAGTTATTAGGCCAAGACACTCATACACGGCTGATTCTGAGTCACTCACCCTGCCTCGAAGCCCTCCATCTCCCTCTGTGTCTCTTTTTCACAATCTCTTTCTCTCCTTTCTGTGGTTTTGCCTTATTTACTCCTGAGGTCTGGGGGCGCACACTGAGACTTTCTATAATCTTCGAGCAGTCAGGTATGAGGCCTGGTATTAGAGACTGAGCAGCCATGTGGCTTTACAGGGACACTTTGAAATACTCTCAACCCTCAAGCCCCAGCCTTTCTTTATTTTGTGGCAGAGTTGCTCTGTCCTCAGCAACCCCTACTAATGCTCTTTCAGAAGAAACAGACAAAAGAGAAAGAGAGAGAGAGACTGACAAGAGACTTAGAGATATTTCACACCCCCATGCGTCTCAGCGGAATAGCTGAACTGAAGACTAGGCGAGAGACATGCCTGAATTAGAACTTTCTCCAACTCTGGTATCCAGAACTTCTCCTTTGACTTGACGAGACCTCCCCTAACAGTGATGACTGTAAATTCAGCTTTTAATGGAATACAAGAGATTACACCATGTGAAAAGTACTTTCTCTTGTGCTGAAGCGAAAAATATTATCCCTTTCGATCTAGAGATAATTTGCCGAGTTGAAGTGTAAAACTTGCATCTTCACTATTCAGCGTGTGCGTGGAGAAAAATGTATTGCAGTAACGTGACAAAGAAAACTGTTAAATATCAGGCAATCTCAAAGGCGGGCCTAGAGGAGCAGTGCAGCGGCCACTTGTGTTGGGAGTTAATTACTTGTCATTACCCTGACTAATTAAAACCATCACTCTTTAAAATCCACCGAGGGTGATATCACGCTAGCACAGTGCGAGGATGAGAAAAACAAGGGGGAGAGGTAAAAGAAAAAGTACAGATGAAATGAAAAGCATAAAAATGAGCCCGATTTTATGCAGCTGTAGGCTAATATTATCATCGGGTTCAGGTTTGGCAGACAGGGTCCGCTGTAGCTCTGCAGGCATCTGGAACAATGTGCTGGCCACAGGGCACAGAGAACAGAGGGATACACTGGGAATTGGAAGGCTAGAGAATCAAACTACGCTGCAGGCTACGTTCCTCAAAATTACGACTTGTGTACTTTGAGATCACTTTAAGAAAAGAAGGTGCAAAACATCTAATTTTATGTTAAAATACAAGCATAGAAGGTGAAAACAGGTCATCAAGAGCAGATTCCAAATGTGTTGTATCATGTCTGCATAATGATTGAGATTTGTCCCTCTAAAATCATTATGCAACTTAAAATGTAACAGTACATGTTGGGAGCTGCACCCATGTGGTTGATTTTTGCCAGGCCCTCGAGTCAATGAATCTCATTTGTATAGTATGCTGCGAAACAAAAACTCACTGACTGTTTATTCACATTCATCTGTATCTTACTCAACACGCTGCAATTGCATCGAGTGCTACAGGAAACAGGTGGTGCCACTTAGTGGAGCATCTCAGATGGATTAAAGCAGAGCGCCTCATTTAAAGCCCACATTCATCCTCCCCTGTTGCACATTTGTGAGCCCATCATGACTTTGACACAATTTTTTTTTAGCGATGACCCCTCAGGGATGTAATTAGGGGAGCGAAAAGAAAATAATTAAGCAAACGTCTGTGGCTGATCCTCTGAAGAGACATGCTGATAACTATGGTAACATCTTCACTAAGCTTGGCTCTGAAACAATAGAGTCTAATCTGGGCTTGTAAACTGGCCAAGAGTAAAAACACACGCTTAAGGGAGAAAAGGCTTCAAAGAACTGTTTTGGAATTTAGCCAAATTCACAGATTATTTAGCCAGTACAATAGAGGATGGGGGAAAAACACTGTAAGCTCATTAAAAAAGAAAATGTCTGGTATTTAACAGGCTTTAGGGAGGATTTAACAGCACTGTATCTTGTGCTTGAAAGTTTCTGAGGAGATAGAACAGTGTGAGAAAAGTGGGGGGTCTGTGTCTCTGTTTCAAGACTTGGCATCTCCATTCGTGACATGCCACGTCTCCTGGTTCTCTTTAACATAAAAACATTTGCTTTTGCACAGTCACGCACCTCTGCTGGCTCCAAAGCAGCAACAGGAAGTTTCAAACACACTGGTGAGTGGCCAACAGCTGCCTCATAGGTCAGCATTGATCTGCGCTCACTCTCTCTCTCCCTTTTGAACCCTCTCAGTCAAAAAATCCAAATGTACTCGAGAAATGCTTGCTAATTTGCCATTTTTACAGTAAGATTTATGGCTGGAGTGAAAGTTGCCCCCTCCCCCCCACAATATGAGAATCTCGACAGCAACTGAAAACCATCAGGCCAGGAATCAAATACAGACCCCACAACGATCCAACATGATGAAACCTTCTCAGTCTTTCCCACACAAAGGAGACCGGCGAGTGATATCTGCCCCAGACATGTCAGGAGGAGCCAAAATATACATCTTAAAAGGCCAGCTGAGCATTTGCAAATAATTATGTAGCGAGAATGTCAAGCCATTTGAACGAGTGCTCCGAATACACATCAATGGACCATCCGTTACTGCTGTCACTTGGCAATATAATTTACACTAGAGAGTTTTGCTGGACTGCATTAAAATTATCACATCAGAATGGTAATTCATAACTTGCTTTCTTTATAAGGAAGCACCAAAAATCCCCCCTGTCCACTGTCATGGGGTAATGAACTTCCAATCATAACAAACAAGAAGCACCAAAGATATTTTTTAAGAAAAGAAAGTTTTTACTATACAACCACAGACAGGAAATTTTAAGCATTCAAAAACAACAACATAAAGAAAAAGTTTTATAAAAGGTCAGTGAGCTTCAGTTAAAGCTGTAGCGTGTAAGTTTTGCCTCTGTCACCATATCTTCTTTACATGGGTTGTACATCGGCACGGCTCCTCAGTGCGGATGAATCTAATGTTTTGAGGAGTATGTATGGCTGTTAGTCATCGCACCGGTGTGGATACTGTACTTGGGAATCACAGATTCTACGTCTTGGAAGTATGACCCAAATAAGAATTTTTACTGGATATTGTTATCTGAACAAGTAAGATTTCTGCCACTTTTGTTGTGACCAACTGAGGAAAAAAAGCATTACAATAAATCGCCCTACCTTTGGTGATTAAATCTAATGACTGCTTAGCTCATATCACATCAAACTGTGCAAATTATTATTGTTTTACTTTGTTCTCAAGTTGATGTTAACAACATCAGCATTGCGTGACTACCTGTATATTAGGGCTGGAAAAATAAATTGATTCATCACGAATCGAGAAATTATTCTGCATTGATTCTGAGATTTTCCAGATGTATTCCGATTCTCTCTCAAATCAATTCTAAGCATAGTTTTTACCAGCAGATGTATGTTTTTACCAGCACTGTATGCTTTAGAAACAACTGTACTCTGCTTGCTTCAATTCCTTACACACACTTGAACCTAAAATAACCATAACCTAAAAGTTCGAAAAGTTTGAAGCGAAATACAAGGGTGTTCACAGTGAACTGTGTTTACATTATCTCTTGTTATAAAAGCATTCTGAGCCGAAGTGCAGTTACATGACTCAGCTGAACAAACAAGCGTTGTTCAGCACTCTTTTTCGTGAGGCTTTAAGTATGCGGTTAAAAACAAGATTAGAGTGCCATCTGCCGTTAATAACCAAGCTCAGAATCGATTTCGGAGAGAACCGCGGTGCATTCGAAAAATCTCCGAATTTATCATCACAGCCCTAGTGCATATAGTGTGTATAAAGCTTAGCGTTACCTGTAGCTTTCCATTTCTGTAGAGTCTAATTTCTAATTGGCATACCATTCCAAATGTCATAAAGAAAGTGTTCTTTAAAGGAATAGTTCACTTCCAGAACAAAAATTACGGATAATGTACTCACCCCCTTGTCATACAAGATGTTCATGTCTTTCTTTCTTCAGTCGTAAAGAATTGTGTTCTTTGAGGAAAATATTTTAGGATTTCTCTCCATATAATGAACTTCTATGGTGCTCCCGAGTTTGAACTTCCAAAATACAGTTTCAGTGCATCTTCAAAGGGCTCTGAACAATCTAGGTAGAGGAAGAAGGGTCTCATCTAGTGACACGATCAATGTCAGGAACCGGAAAACACAGTTCACACAGAGCTAGACAAGACGAGCATTTGAGGTTAAAAAGTATATAAATTGTAATTTAAAAAAAACAAAAAAAAAAAAAACAAAATCATTTCGCTAGATAAGATCCTTCTTTCTCGGCTGGATCATTTAGAGCCCTTTGAAGCTGCATTTAAACTGCATTTTGGAAGTTCAAACTCGTGGGCACAATAGAAGTCCATTATATGAAGAGAAATGCTAAAATATTTTCCTCAAAAAAAATATAGATTTCTTTACGACTGAAGAAAGAAAGACATAAACATCTTGGATGACAAGGAGGTGAGTACATTATCTGTACATTTTTGTTCTGGAAGTGAACTACTACTCTAACCCAAAAAGCAAATGAATGTTGCTCAGAACTGCTTTGAAATACAAATCTTGTGTGATTACCACGTATCTGTAATCAGATGCACATTTAAAACTGGAATGTAATCTAATTTCAGTCACTTACAAGTGTTTCATTAACACATAATTCTTTCTGGATTATAATCTGCCATCAAAATGATAAATTTAATTATTCCAGCTGCTGTTAGAAAAGGCTATAAATGATCCACTACCTGCAGCATCCTCACATGCGATATAGCCTACTATACGGGACTCCTTCATGTTTACAGACGTGACGTAATGATGCAAAGATGAACGACGGCATGCTCATATTTCCCGTAAAAACCTATCAGTACCACTCAAATTAGAAAACATTATTACAAGCTTACCGTTGTGAATTGGGTAGATAGTTTTTAACGCTGGTTATAATACTTGCTCAAAAAATTATTTCAGATAATTTTTTACAAAAAAAAAAAAAAAAAAAAAAAAAAAAAAAAGTTACGGACTGCAGCTTTAAATAGTTCTTATATTTTGTTTTCATTCTCAAAATGGTATTTTCATGAAGGTTTTCTCTTGGTTCACGCACAAATACATGGTTGACCTTGTCGCATACTCGTTTAAGTGACGAGTATATGAGATCGGGCCAAAAGAGAATTTAAGAAATGAAAGAAAACCTTCGGAAATGGTAATAAAAACTGCCCTTCAATCTATACAGAATCTGTATTAATTTAGAAATAATTGATTTATTCAGTAGTACTTTGATGAAATAAACTGCACCATTTTTTGAAAATGTATTATTAAAATTGTTATGTGCACAATGATGTCTACCACTTGAGGTTGTATGCGGTTGCAATTTCTTTGATATTTCTTCATGTAAAAAAAACTAAACATTCCCACCCCCATCATATAACTGTTTTCTGCACCGCTGACCACAGTTTTATAAAAGATAATGCAAAATGATCCTATAAAAACAAGATGCACAGATATCACAGGAATTTGTTAAGATAAACTTTATTGTCCCGAAGGAAATTCGTATTGGACACACACAGAACCTTATAATCTGCCGTTTCATACAAGTAACATATTACATTCGTGTGATACATACATACAGTGGCCCATCACTAACCTCACTATATATAGTGAGCAACTAGATTACACCCTACCCATTATCAACACACCTTTATTCAAAAAAAAAAAAAAAAAAAAAAAAAAGTCTCCCACATCTACAGTATATCTATGAAGCCCTGTTATATTTGCTCATCATGCAAAAACTGTTACAGGATCTGTCGACACATTCATAAAGCTTAAAAACAAACAGAGCTCTGTCATCGCTGTCAAATCATAACTCAATTCAAGCAGAATCAGAGATGTTGGCAGTTTGTCAAGTTTCAAATTACACAAAAGTCCTTTAGCCTTAATTCTTGCTGAACCTAATGAGAAAAGTAAAACTTTCAAAAACACATCTAGAGAAAACAGCTTTAGTCATGCACTCTGGAGAACAGGGGGTTTGTGTGGATGTTTCATCTCCCACAGTGACTCAGGCCTGTACACTGAAGTATGGCACCAAAGCTAAAGAAGGCAAGTCAATGAAGGCAGTGTTCAGACTCGGACGCGAGCCATATCCGTAATCAGGCGGCCTCATGCAAGCTAGTGTTTTCATAAAATTCTTTAGACTAGTCTAGATCCTGTTGGACTTAACTGTAAAATTTTTTTTTTTAAAAAAATGATCGCAAGATCATCATCATTTAAAATGTAAACATTTCATTTTAGAAAAACACACCCTGAGATGAGAATTCCTCACAGCCCAAATGAATGTGCTTCATGTTGAGGCACAAACCTCAAATATTCAGGAACAATTCAGAGCTAAATCTAATTAGCAGTTATTGGGCAGATCGCATATATGCCTGGTGGCCTAATTTTGACTGTGGCTGGCTTACCATGGTGCATTGGCTGTGGCAGTCACACAGGAATCAACACGCTCACTGATTTTTGCAGCACTGTTATGCAAATGGAGGATTGGGCCAGGACTTGCCTTCTTCCACAGTAAATATGAGGCCTCCGCCTGCGGATCTGATTCTTGCAGAGAGGACCATGGCAGTTTGCAGAGGTGGTGCGCTCAAAGCCACTTGTTGTTTGTGAATACACATGCTCCCCGGACCAAAGATGGACAAGTCTGGCATATTCTGCAGTGCCCTTTGTATGGAGCACCATGACTAATCAGGAACTTTGACCTCTTGCTACTAGGACACTACGGCGGATCTGAAGAACGTTTCCAAGTGGCTCATTCCTCCTCTGGAATTCAGAGACCCTCAATGCCCTACTGACAAACCAAAACTCACTGAACCCCATTCACTGCAAAGCATGATGCCAAAGCTAAGCAAAGCGCATATTCATCAAACCACTAAACGCCTCACTAGCACTGTGAACCCTGTTTGCAGACTTCCACTAGTTGAGCACAAAAACAATAGTGTCTACTCTTATTAGCTCTGTTCTAAATCTTGTGCCTACTGCCTACATACAGCGGGCTGCACCCAAAATGAAAGGGAATTCAAAAGAGCCAATGCATTATAAGTATCCAATAATTATATTTATCATATACACACACACATATATTTATAGCATACACTACTACACCAAAAAGAAACTAATTAATATTCAAAAAAAATTTTTTTTTTTTAGAGAATGCATTAAACTGATCAAAAGTGACAGTAAAGTCTTTTATAATATATATTATAATATTCTTTTGAACTTTTCCATTCATCATTCTTTTCAAAAATGTTTACAGTTTACAAAAAATGTTAAGCAGCACTCAACATTGATAAATTCAAAAAATTTCAAAGAACCGTGTGACATTAAAGACTGAAGTAATGGTTGATAATTCAGCTTTGCAATCAGAGGAATAAATTATATTTAAATAGAAAAGAGTTCAAAAAAATCTTCAGAATATCTTCTTTTATAATATATTTTTTTCTGTTTAGCAGAAGAAAGAAATTCATACAGGTTTGGAACAACTTGAGGGTGAGTCTTCAGTTATGACAATTTTCATTTTCGGGTGAACTATCTCTTTAAGAGTTTGAAAACATTTAGGAAGCAGCATCAAGTTGCTTCCAACAAAGGTTGCTCACTAGGTTTTGGAACAGCTATTACTGTATGTGTCTTTTCTAAGAAAAGAAAAAAAAAAAAAAAGGTGTTTTAGAAAAATCAATCTTCTTGACCTTAGTATATATGCATCTCATTACAGGGTCGTCATCGCACTGCATGGACCCGACCTCAGTAAAGGATCAGATGAGAAGCAGACGCCTCCTAATTTTGGATGTCTGGCAGTTACCAAAGACAGATTGTATGGCCTGATACAGTTAAACACTGAGCCTCACATTTACAAAGATATATTGTATCTACCAAATCTGTGATTATATTTACAGTCAACATTTCTTTCAGTGTGCCATTTCAAGCTCAAAGCAATGCATTCTGGTACTGTCTTCTCCACGTAGGATACATAAGATGCTGCCTTGTAATTTAGTTTAAAAAGGTATCTTAGCAGGGAGTATAATTAAGTTGCCTACCTTTCAGAACGGCCTTCATGCCGGAAGTGTGCCTACAATGCAGGGAGCTCACTAGCTTTTGCTAGCGATCAAGTGATTCTGATCAACTAGCTAGAAATATATTAAAGTTACATCCAGAGAACTGCTAGCTGTCTATGTTCTACCTGTGCATGGCGTGGTGAGTTTTTCCAGGGGCCGACTGTCTGGTTGGGCTCCATCTGGAGGTTCGGGCGGGCTGGCACTGTGGCTGTGGTCCTCCTTGGACATCTGTTCTGGAGCCAGGTGACTAGAAATTACCCTGCAAAAGGAACACAGAGATGAAAACTAGGCTAAGCTTGCAAACACACAGCTGTCGTTGTTCCCACTATCGCTTTCCCCTCCTATTGTTTGGCTCATGTCAGTGGGCCAAAGAACTTAAAAAACACCAGTGGCTTGGGAAATAATGCTTGGCAGAAGAAGAAGAAACTAAAACGGCACAATGAAGCAGAACATGGCCAGAAGCTATCAATATATGGTGGGCTAAGATACAATAGACTTGTGCAAACGTTCAAGTCATTAACTAAATAAAGAAATAAACACAATTTTGATTCTCAGACCATGGCATTCCTGTGGTGGCCATGCTATTTCAAGAGTTTCTTTAATTAAAATGGCATGTGCTTAATGAATACTTATTTAGCGTCTTAAAACATGTACTTTTAGTACATAAACTAAAAACTACTAAAAACGCCAATAGTACGAATAATATTACAATAATTGTGCATGAATCATGCGCAGCACACAGAACAGCATGATTCTGTTGGTTTTCGTGCTGTGGTTTGTCTATGACGAGTCTCTGCACGCTCCTGCTAAAACTCACTCAAACCTGTTGAACGTGTCCACAGTTCACTTTATGGACAAACGTTAAGCAGAAAAGTAAAACAAAACAGTCCAAACGTCTTACCTGCAACGGTCACTCGGTACCAGTGTTGTTTCAGTGAAGCATCTTTTAGTGTTAGCGCAAAACAAACTTTCAAGTGTCCCGTGTAGCGGGGAAAAGTCTTTTCTTTCTCTTCATGTATCTCTCTCTTCAAGTATTGAGTTGGTTTATTATTTACATGAATGTTGACACTCGTTGTTCCTCATTTGTTTATTAACTCCAGCGTTGATTTATCTTGGTCGTCAAACTCTTTCAGAGCCCAAAAACTTGACAGAAAACATCGTAAAGTAGGATAAAAAGAGCCTGTTGTTTCTCACTACACTAAGGAAGACGAAAAACAAACAGCTGTAAACTGCTATGAAAAGTGTTTTCCTCTCAAATTCTCCTCATTTCCAGTAACGATGAAAGTTGTTGAGGTCGTTCTGCAGTGTTTCGAGCTCTCGCACTGTAGCTGAGGACTCTCACAGCAGCAGCAGTCGCGCACTCAGCTCGAGACTGTTCGACAGGAAATGACATTGAGGGCTGATTACTCTGACTCCCTGCAGGCAAGAGATGCCTGTACTCTACAATTACGCTGATTACACACCGCAGGACCACATTATAAACAAAAACATGTCAACAGAAAACAGAAAACAATAATATAATATAATATAATATAACATAATATAACATAATATAATAATATCCACACAATATGAAAAATCGAAAAGAAATTAAGGTTTTTTGAGGAAAACATTCCGGGATTTTTCTCCATATAGTGGACTTCAATGGGAGCCCCACTTTCAAAGTCCAAATTGCAATTTCATTGCAGCTTCAAAGGGCTCTACACGATCCCAGCTGAGGAATAAGTCTTATCTAGAGAAACGATTTTCTAAAAAAAAATTGTATACTTTTTAACCACAAATGCTCCTCTTGCACTAGCTCCATGCATTACACGGTCACGTTGGAAAGGTCACACGTGACGTAGGCGGAAGTACCGTTCCAGTGTTTACAAAGCGAATGTTCAAAAAAACAAAAAACAAAAAAAACAAAGCGAACATTCAAAAAAAGTCCTTTAAAAAAAAGGTAAAACTATAGATATAAAATTTGTATAAATGCCCCATTCGACCGCTCCAAGCACGTAGATGCATCCGCTATCAGCATGTTTTGATGCTGGTTTAAGCTGGTCCGTAGTTGGTTTATTCTGGTCCTTGACCAGCAACATGACCAGCAAAAATCAGCAAAGGACCAGTATAAACCAGCTACGGACCAGCTTAAACCAGCATCAAAACATACCTAACCAGCATCCCAGCATCAAAACATACCTACCAGCATATGCTGTTTTTTTCACCAGGGTTACCTTTTTGAACCAGAGCACACAAAGAACTAACTGCACGTGAACTTTCCAACATGATTACGTAATGCGTGATGCAAAAATCGCATCGCAGAGCTAGTCCAAGACAGGGGCGAGGCCAGAAATTTTTAAGTGGGTGGGCCTACATAAAACCTGGTGGGCAAGGTGTAGCATATGAGAGCTGCATAGCTATCTGTTATCTGTTAACATTCGTACCTGAGCTAACAAAAAAGTTGTATTTTTATTAACTAACCTTAACAAAGATTAATTAGTACTGTTAATGTTAGTTAATGCATTACCTAACATTAACTAAAGTATTACCTTAGTCTGAGACGACAGGGCTTCGGAGATGATCTCATAAGCACCTCTGTTAGTTCGCGTTCAAATGAGCAGAAAGAAGACTGCAGAAATCTATAAATCCATTGCTGGTGGTCTGGTTTCATTTGTAGGCACTCCAGATGGAGTGCTAGACTGAAGTTTCATTTGGGATATACTATATTTTTGAAAGACTGATTGAGGTTTGTTTCACTATTTTCAAATGCGCGCATTTTACTATTATGTCCTTATGTCATAAACCAGAGGTCGCGTTAACTGAAAATTGTCCGTCATTGACGAAATTTTTTTATCAGTGATGGAAAAATCTGAAGGCCGTCTGTCAGTCACTTTAACAGATTACACTGAGGGGGATCTATTATAACTTTTAGCTGTAATTCCCACACCTGTCCAGTTGGTGGCAAGTGCGCTCCAGTCTGCCAGCAGAGCAGGGGATCCAGAACAAAAATGAAACTGTCATGAATGACAGTTTGATCTATCATGACACATTAAAGAGCGCCAAAACGGTATTTATAGCTTGAATTTCCTAATGAAATGGGCAGAATTTGAAATCTGAGACTTTGTTTCATATCAAAAGTAACACAAAGCCTAGCCTATTGATATTTATTGGAAGGAAGACGCACTATGTAAGTTACTGTTCATTCATCAACTGAAAACAGCATAGACCAAAAGATAGATTGGGATTTAAGAATCGATATTGGTTCATTAAAATGAGAATCTATTAAAATCAAGAAATTCGATTTATTATAGTTTTTTTTTTTTGTTTGTTTACCCAGCCCTAGCTATTTTGTTGCTTTTAAACACTGTGCTGTCGTCCTGTAGGTTCATAATTAAAAATGAAAATGTGAACAAAAATAAAAGCAATCAAATGTGTTATTCTTATTAAAATATGAAAATTAAAATGACGGGTAATAATAGATTATGACGGAATTTTTATGACCCTCTCCGTCAAAAAGATGGACGATGTAAAAGTCTAGTGCAACCTCTGTCATAAAAATACAGTAAGTGTGGGTGGGGCTAACTGAAACTGACGGATCATCATTTTGACAGTGGTATGCACCTATAGGAACACTGTAAAAAATTACCGTAAATTTAACGGTAAAAATACTGTAAAAATGCTACAGTAAAAACCTGTTGAATGCTTAACGGTAAAAGGCCATAAAATTTACAGTGAATAACCGTAAACTGACATTCCCAGAATTCCCTGTTACATTTTTTTTTTTAAATTTGATGTTTTTTTGTTGAAATAACCCTTTCTTCTTAGTTTTTTCTTAGCTGTTTTGTACATTAGGGTTCTATGTTACATCTAATGTTGTTAAATTAATGTTTATGCATTATTTCAGTTTCATGTGTGTTACCATGATGGTGTTTAGTGTTTGTGTGAATGACACTGTGCACCTTCTATATGTTAATATTTAAAAGCTGTTTGTGATGAGCTTTGGTTCATTTGATTTTCTCATCACCACTTGCTTTTGGTGGTTATCAGTGTATTACAAAGGTACAAAACAGATTTCAGTACTTCAATAGGTTGATACATTAACATTATATCAGTTAATGAAATTATGGTATTTACCTGTAATTTAAGTGAAAACCGCAAAACATAAAATGTTGCTACCGTGTTTTTTACGGTAAAATTCCGGCAACCACAGCTGCCATTTTTTTAACGTAAATTTTACGGAATATATTTTACAGTGAAGAGGGACAATAAAGAAACTGCCTGTAATTGAGCATGACAACTCATGTTAAATATATTTTAAAGTAAATATATTAAGTTATAGAAACTATATGAAACTATATGAAAAATATGAACTATATATGAAACTATGTTTATTATTATTATTATTATTTAATGAATGAAAAATTACCATAAAATGATAGATTGTTTCGCTAGAAAAGACCCTTATTCCTCAGCTGGGATCATGCAGAGCCATTTGGACCTTCAGCCCATTGGCTCCCACTAAAGTCCACTATATAGAGAAAAATCCTGGAATGTTTTCCTCAAAAACCTTAATCAACTAAAGAAAGATCTTGTATGGCATTGGGGGTGAGTAAATCATTATGAAATTTTTTATTCTAGAAGTGAACTAATGTAATACTTTAAAGTCCCCCTATTATGGATTTTCGAAAATTACCTTTCATGCAGTGTGTAACACCACTCTAATTAAATGAAAACGTCCTACAAAGTTGTAAATCTGAAAGTGCTCCGTGTATAAAGTCATTGTCTTTCAAAAGAAAGAGTCGATTCCGAGTCATGTAAACAAGTTGTTTTTAAAACTAATTTTAAGCTGTTTCAAGTTGACATCAACTTGAAGCATTAGCATATTCCCCGCCTACTTGTTGCGCGCACAGACCCGGGAAAACTTATTTGTTGCTGATTTGAAATATGTAATTTAATTGCGAGTTCAGCGAGCTGTTTTTGAGATTTCAGGATTCCCTATTAATTTAGATAGGACTTGGTCTTGGATGAGCTGCCTGGAGGTGTTGCAAATATGGCCGCCGAGTAAACAGACTTTCCTTGAAAGGGACTTTGACTGTGCTCTGCACTGTGAAGGTAAATCCGTGAGGGTACGTCGAAAAACTCCCATCTCATTTTCTCCTCCAACTTCAAAATCATTCTACATCACTGCAGAAGTACAAACCCAGTTTTGCAGTGAACGTGCAAGGAGGGTCAAACACTATGTTGTCACTTAAAATGTAACATTTCAAGTTGACTAAACTTTTTTGAGTTGACTGAACTCAAAATTTTAAGGCAGCTGTGTAACAAATTATTTTAAGTTGAATCAACAAATTGTTTTTTACAGTGTATATGAAAAAAAAAAATCCTGGAATGTTTTCCTCAAAAAACTTAATTTCATGCGACTGAAGAAAGAAAGACATGAACATACTGGATGACATGGGGGTCAGTAAATTATAAGAACATTTTTTTTTTGAAAGTGGAGTAATCATTGTTGCTCTCATGTACTCTGTAGCATGCAAAATAACCTAAAGTTGTGTATGTTGTGTTCGCTCCGCACAGTTCGTAGGTCTTTGGCTAACCGATTAATAGCAATATCTGTTCGCTTGCAATTGCCTAGAAATGTGTCGATGAACAGTGAATGTTCGTCGTTGTTATTACTTGGAGTTATCATAAAGAATAGAGCAATACGTTTGTGTACAAACTGCAGTGCTTTATCAATACGTTTCTGCGTTGGGCTAATGCATATACCATGGCTGTTTGGATGTTTACCACCGAGCTGAAGTAATGGTGATGGGCGTTCCATTTCCGAAATACGCGGCATGAAGTAGGCCAATCACAACAGATTGGGTCATCAGACCACTCACCGCAAATTAACCTTTCATAATCCATAATAGGGGCACTTTAAGACAGTCTTAGGCCCCTGTGCCATTTGTGCCAGTGAAAATTCTTTCTTTCTTTCTTTCAGGAATGATTTCATGCATTCCAATTTATGTTAATTTATGCCAGTGTCAGACCTGAATTCCATGTTTATGGTTCCATCACCTCTTTCTCCTCACTTTTTAGCAGTTTCTTGTAAATGCTTTGCACATGTAAAGGGAATGCTATACTTTGATGCCCTCCCACTGGATCGGATGACCATCAGTACAGACCAGGGTTGTGCAGACTTGAGCTTTGTGCTTTATGTGTCATTCAAACTGATATGATGTAATCGACAAAAATTTTGATGATTGAGTAAGGTGTGATGTCCACACCCACAACTAAATCCAAAATGACGCGCACTGCAAAAACAAAGCACTCCTTACCACTCATTAGCCTCTGCCAGTGTTTGTTGATTGGTCAATGATATTCAACCCTTCAGCGTTTTTGTCTTGGTAATTAACCTGACATTTACCAGGTGCCACTCCACTTAGTTTCTTCTCTCTGTGGCCTCAGGATCTTGTGGTCCTGTAGGCCTTAATCTACCACATGGTTTCATAGAGACATACATTTTTGCATGCTTAAATGTGCCCCAGATTGGATCTAACAGTGCTTGGCCAGTCATCAGCATTGTTAAAGGGATAGTTACTCATCCTCAGTCATTCCAAACCCGTGTAATTTTCAAAAGATGTTGTTTTGAAAAGGAAATTGGATTCACTGTTGTTTTAAACCCCACTGACTTTTGTTATATAGACAAAAACAGTTACCCTCTTTTGTGTTTGCAAAAAAACAGAAAGTCATAGAGGTTTGGAATAACATGAGGGTGAAGAAAATGGTGACATTTTTGGTGCTTGGCTATGCATCGCTCCATGTTTATAGGTCATTGTACTTAACCATATCTAGGTCATCATGAGTGAGTGCTGGAATCTGGAGAACTGAGGAGCTGAGTAAGTGAATGTCTTCCCATGATATCTTGTAGAATGTAACAAACAGTCTGATATGTTCAAGTGCTGCTAATGGCCCAAATGTTTTTGTGATAAAAATGAATGAGGAGGAGCTAAAGAGGAGCGAGTGGAGAAAAAACTGAATTTTGAGTGTAAAATGGGTAGATTGAGAAATTGAATTACTCATGTCCAACAGTGTTTTTCTCTTGGATGTTATTTTAAACATTTGACACTGATTGTTTGTAGCAGAATTGAACATTTTGGCACGGTTGGGGTAGGAAAGAAGGATGAAAATGTGTTTCTAATCACTTACAAAGATGCTTTTGTTCTCCTGTCCGGGCCTTCTGTAAGCCAGCGTTCCAGGCTGAGGTATTCTGTCAGAGCCGTCTTAATTAGACTCATTATGTAGGGTTGGAGGGTGCAGGATGCACTTAAATGCTTAAGTGTGTGTGTGTGAGGGAGAGATTTATCATTCATCTAGGTGGATAAGTGGTGCAAATGGCATATTTTGACACTTAGTAGTAGAGTCACTGTGCAAACAATATCAGTCAGGCTTTTCTTGAGTCATTCAGTCTTGTAAGTCAGAAAGTATCTGAGTTTACCAAAGTTTAATGCTGTTTTTTCCCCCTCCCGAAAAACTTGTACTAAATTGCAAGCCAGTGTAAATGTCTTGCCTTTCAAACTCTGAGAGAGAATCTCAAAATACTTTAATCAAATAAAAAGCTAACTTTCCTGAAAGCACCGACATTTTTCATCTTTTCTCTCAATATTGCGGCAACACCTCTTCAGAGCGGAGGCCTGTGTGTTTTAAAGATAAGCTTTCAGGGCAGATTTCAAACTAAGAGAAGGGATGGCAGAAAAAAAAAAGACGAGAACCTGATCCCGGTCTAAATGGGTTGGAATAACACTCTCCACCCTGTCTGTATGTCAGTGAGAGATTTTCTCAGAAGACTGAAAGAGCTCTCTGACTGGGCCTGTCCTGTTATTTTCCTTTTCTAATTTTTTTTTTTTCACTTTGCCCCATTCAGTTTTTGGCTGGTTTATTTACCCCTCCTGGTGGACAGAGCCTGTAACACAACAACAAGACCATCACATGGCCACACTTCTGTAGAGGTTCTATAAGTTGTCAGCCTGCTGGTCAGAATGAAACTGATGTGCCACCATACTGTCAGTCTGAGCCTGCAGAACTTCTAGACAATGCAACAGCAGCAAAAAAAAAAAAAAAAAAAAAAAAAAAATCTAGTAATAATGTTGTTTTGTGTTTTTAATGCTGCTTTTTTAGAGCTAGAAGAATAAATACATTTTTAAATATTTTTTTGAGACTCTTTGGACTACTTAATTGACAAGATCAATATTTAATGTCCCTAATAAAATTCAGAGCGATGCAGAAAAGATGCATTGTTCTCATGTGAATGATGTCTCATGGATATTCTAATATTGTATCTATAACTGTATTCATACAATGGCAGTCAGTCTACAGCTTACTCAACAGAATTTTAAGTGAGAATTTAAATATGAGCTGTAAATGATATCCGCTTGATGCTATTACACAAAAAGGTAATTGCAAACATTACTCTATTACTCGTACCATAGATGGAGCACATACAAAGACACAACTGCTGTCATTTTTTTTTTTTTTTTCTTTTACTCTTTTGCCCCATCCCCAAAAATATCATCAAACGGACCAGGCCATGATGTCCCTCTTCTTAAGTAAGTTGGAATGGCAAGTGCTTTGTGGACGCCCCATTTGAAGTTGAGGCCCCTGCTTTCTGGTTCAATCACCCGTTGTACACCAAAGCCAAAGTGTCACATGTATGTTGCATATTTTAGGTGAAGCCACCTCCCTTGCATGCTCTTAACTGAGAGCACATTTTCTGCACCTCACACACAATGGACTATTTTGAGGGTTTCTGTGCGAGAAACACCACAAGCTCAAAAAGTCTGTCACCACAGAGACTGGCAGTGTTTAAGAAGGAAAGACTCTCTTTTCTATTACTGTAAATTGCCAAATGCTGGCAAAGATGTGCAAAATTAGATATTAACCCTCTAGTGTATGACGATTTTTAAAGATATTTTGACAATTCACAGTGTGAGAGTCCTTTGAGCTGCACTGAAACTACAGTTTGAACCTTCAACCCGTTGATCTTCATTGAAATCCACCATATGGAGAAAAATCCCAGAATGTTTTCCTCAAAAATCTTCATTTTGTTTTTCAGCTGAAGAAAGAAAGACATGAACATCTTGGATGACATATATAGGCTGTTTTGTTTTGTTTTGTTTTGTTTTTTGAGGTAGCTTTGGGCTCTTTTGTTGGTTTTTGCACTTTGTTCAACATACATTTTTTCTCTTTTTATCTCTTTTTTAAAAAATGTATGCACTTTGATGCATGTTCTGAACTCTGACTTATATTAAGCTGGGAAATTTAGAATTCGTCATCTGTTCTTTTGATTAAATGTGCGTTAGTGAAAGGAATGTTTAAGTGAAAGAAATATTTACTGCAGTTGTTACACAGAAATGAAATGTCAATGTTCATATGTTTTTTAAAGTTAAATTACTAAACACAATAATATTAAGTAGGATACTGTCTATTTTGAAATCAAATAAAATAGCCTTCTGCATGTTCTTCAATGTCTATGAGGCTATTTTCTGAATTACTGTTAGAAAATACAAAACTTGAGTTGTGTGGGCAAATTACATTGTTCGGCCAGCTGAATGAACTTAACATTACAAGTAAGATGAACTATTCTAAAAAAATAAATTGATTCAACAAAATGCTTTAGTTTAGCCAATTTTTATTAAGTTTGCACAAAATGCTTAGTTTAGCCAATTTTTATTTAGTTTGCACAATTATAATTATAATTTTAAACTTGAGTTGTGTGGGCAAATTACATAGCTCAGCTAGCTGAATGAACTTAACATTACAAGTAAGATTAACTATTCTTGAAAAAGTAACCTGGCTGCCTTAAAAGGATAAGTTGATTCGACAAGATGCTTAGTTTAACCAATTTTATTTAGTTTGCACAACTTATATTTATACATTTATTCACCAAAATGCTTAGTTTAAACAACTAAACGTTTGTTGGTCTCACTAATTTTATGTTGTTTTAACTTACATTTACACTGTAAACATTTTCTCCAGTTTCAACTTAAAAAGTTAAGTTCAGCAGCTGCCTAAAAATTTTAAGTTAAATCTACTTAAAAGTACAAGTCATTTCAACTCACTACAATAAAATAGGTTTAAATGACTTGTTGATTTAACTTAAAATTTTAAGGCTGCTGCTAAACTTAAGTTTTTAAGTAGAAACTAGTAAAAACTTTTTACAGTGTAGGTTAGCACAACTTTCTTGTATTGTTGGGCTAACTACAAACTTATTGGCTTGACAAAGTATAAAGTTGACTCTTTTTCAGCTTTACCTTTGTTACCCCAACTATTAATTCTAGGTTTAAGGAACTCCAACATATGTGTAAACAACATATGTTTTTTTTTTAGCTTATTAACCACAACATTTTAAGGCAGCCAGGTTACAAATTATTTGAAGATGAATCAACTTGTTTGTTTTTACAGTGTAGGAGTGAGTAAATTATCAAGAATTTTTTATTCTGGAAATGAACTGATCGATTAAGAAACATTTTTATTCAGCCATTATTATTATTTATTTATTTATTTATTTATTTATTGGTTGCAATTTACTTTGCATTAATGAAAATATGTTAGTTCACTGTACTGTGCATTAAATATGCAATGCATTGAATAGTATATTATAATAAAATGTTAATGCAACTTATATTTAATGCAACGATATTTTAATTAAACAGTATTAAGCATAATAATAAATAATGCTAATATTGTTAATAATAACAATGTAAACTTCAATAAAAATGTCATATGTTGTAAACAAATATATATCAATATGGATATGCAGTATGGACATCCAGTAAAATAGAGAAATGTGCATATTCTTTTGAAATATTCTTTTCTGACAAAAAAAAAAAAAAAAAAAAAAAGAGAACGATGACTTCAAAAAATCCTTCCTTTGTGACTAAATTTATGAATCACAGGATTATTTACAAAAACATTAATATGTTAATTCTAATGAAAGCGTTAATAAAAATGTAGAAAGGAAGCTACAATACACAGCCTTAGACAGTGTAATAAGTATTTTTATTGCATTTTATAATGCCATTGTCAATAATTAGTACAGATTACATGCAACTAGACCTACTGTACAGTTTTTTATTGTCTGCATGGACAGACACAAGAAGATTCAGGTTACAAATACACAGATATATGTGTTTTTTTTATACAGCATGAAGAAAAACGGCAGTGACTGGCATAAACATGGTTACCCGGGGTTAGAACGACAAAGGTGGATGGCTAGTTGCCTTTTTTTAATTTTCTATACCATTTCAAAAGCCATCACCTATTCTTCCCCCAAGTCTCATCTGAAAAAGCAAAACAAATGAAAACAAAATGAAAGAGAAGTAAACAAACAAGTTAAAATGAAACTAAAGTACATAGAAGTCACTGCTGAAAATGTACACACATTCGTAAAAATACAATGAGAGGAGAAGTGGTAGTTCCATTTGATTGGCCGAAGAAGTTAATACCATCAGGCAAAAGCTCCCCTGCAAGGGTCCTTTACTTAGAGAACGGCAGCTCAAAGCTAGTCATCACCGGGCAATGGAGCTCTGAGGCGGCGTGATGGTGTGGATAACCGTTACTGCCGTCACCTTCGTCACGCATTTGTTGTGGCAGACTTGGAATTGATTTGGAATACAAACATCTTGCCACAATCCCTTTGGTGGTCACTGAAGATGAAGTGCATTTCTAAAAGCCTTTTCACAATCTTATTTGGTATGCTACTGTGGAAAAGCCACACCGAGTTCACAGCAAATGGCAAACAGTGGTCAAAAATAGACTTCCGTCTACCTCTGAGAGCCTAGAAAAGTCAAAGAGAGCCAATCCGTGCACTTTCTCAGAGAACTTTTGCACAAATCTGGAGCGCTATTGCCTTATGAGAGACAGCTTTGAGTGCGCATGGTAAATAAAGGAATGATTTGACTTTAAAGGGAGTCTGTACACATATTGGCACCTAAAAGGACCAATAATTAAAAAAAAAAAAAAAAAAAAAAGAAACACCTTAAAGTTGCTCTTTCTTATAAGCAAGAGAGGGCTACACATTTTTTTCTTCAATGTTTTTTTTTTCTTTTTCTCTTTCATTGTTTTTCTGAAGTTTTGGTCCTGTCTTTTGAGAAAAGTCCTTCTGAGGTATCATTACACAATGAGTTCAACTTTTTAGTTTGTTTTCTCTCTTTTTTCCTTAAAAATGCATAAATGCACTACAGAGACAAAAAGTATCAAAATAGACCTAGCTAAGATAAATATACAAACAGGTGTGTTACCTAAACCACTTATCTAACTCTTAATCTGTCTTTTTTCGAGATAATACACTAAAAAAATCATCGTCCCAGACGTGTTATGACAGAAAAACTGGGAAAACCAAACCAAAAAACAAAAGGAAAACAAAATTTAACCATGATACCTGCAGCACATAATATGATAAATACATACACTTCAGCATAAGCAATACAGTATAGGAATTCTGAGCTCAAAACTTTACAATAGCTAAAAACAGGTGCGGGAAAAAGAAATGAAAGCCAAAAGAAAACAAGTAAATCAAACACGAAAAGGAGGGAATGCCCTTGAGAGCTAAGCCGAGCGGTAATATACAATAATACATCATCACAACGCTGTGTGTAAAAGTAACGAAGGAGTCATGGCGATCACCACTGATGCGTTTCAGTCCACATCTTACAAAACAGCTTTGTTTACACGTGTACCTTAAAGCACAATTGTAGTCCATTTAGTGAATGCAGCAATTCGTTCGTGAGTTTTTCAATTCCTTCTTGGTTCTCTTTGGATATTTTGGTAAAAATAAAGGCCCGTTTTTAACGCTTAAGCATGATGATCTCCCAGGGATGGTCTGTGTGTGTGTGTGTGCGCGTGCTATTTTTCCACCGCCGTCACAAAGCTACACTTTGCATTAATTGGGAAGCGGGGTCTGTGCGAGAGTGGCCCACGTTAATGCATTCTGCCTATCATCATTTCTGACACCCAACTGACTGGCCCATTGAGTACGCTCTAATGACCGGCCAGCTCGATGGCTCTCATTGGCCTGGCCTCTCATTATGCATGCGGAATTAGAACACACAATTAAGCCTCCGCACAGAGGACCTGTACATAGACACTATGCTAATAGATCACTTAAAGTGGGGAATATGTGATTTGGAGTAGACCCTTTTAAATATGTTGACCACTTAATGCTTCATACTTAACAGGACTCAGCATTTTTTTTTTTTTTTTTTTTTAGGAGGGGATGGAGAGGTAGTCGTCTTTTTTTTTCCCCCGTTGTGTCTCGTTTATGTTTTCATTCATGCTAATGAATTTGGAATCGAGAGGAATCGACAAGCTCCGTTCACAGCTATGCAACAAATATAATTTGGTTTTTTTCGACAATGCGTCGATTTTTTGTTTTGTTTTTGTATTTTGTGGATGAATGAAAAACTAAAAGGGATTCCTTTTGTATGACTATAGGTGACTTTCATTGGCCTATCTATTTTGTGAACCGTTTTCTAAAAGGAGGTAGCATTATTTTTGGTTTTATTTCTTTGAAGACCAGGTACATCAGACCGCGCTTGAAAGCGAAACGAAAGATCCTCCAACATAAAAAAAAAAAAAAAAAAGTGGAAAATAGTTAAAATGATTTCTGTCAGGTCCCTATGAGCCATCCCTTATTAATACTGTTCAACAGGCAGGGTAAGCACAAACAAGCAAGTGCTTGCCTGCTTTTTTTTGGTATTCGTTGAACTGCGTTTAATTGTGAAATACTGGTAATTGAAGTAAACCATAATGCTGAGTAATTGCTGCTGGCTTCTAGTGTCACAAAGTACATCAACTGTTATTCAAGTGCCTTTTGCATGTAAAGTCCTTTGCAATCGTAGATGGTGAAGACTGCGTTCTCAACACTGCAATCGCCTGAGCACAAGATGGGGTAGAAAGCTAGCTTTCTCAGATCGTAAGTGCTTGTCCATTAACTAAGGAACCGCAAGAGGCTTGATAATACTGCTTTTTTTGCTTTTTGTTTCCTTTTCGGTTTGTTTTTTGGCCTTTAAACGTAGTGTTAATGTATATTAAACAGTTCTCTCCTTTTTTGAACAACAACAACAACAAAAAAAAACATTTGCATTTTACACTTTGGTTTTTGGAATGCTCTGTAGTGTAAGTAAAAACAAAACAAAACAAATGATTTAACTGGAAATAATAGGAAAAATTAACTATTCAAATGACGTGTTTGTGTTCTTTTGGCCAGTTCTTTAGGAAGAAGAAACGATAAATAAAAAAGAGTTTTTGGTTTACTAAATATCTCTTTGGTTACCTGTAACAAAAGTAAAATGGGGGAAAAGCAACATATATTAAATTAAAACTCAGAATTTGGCATGGCACTACTGAGGAAAGGATTTTTATAGTTTAGTGAAAGCAAAATCTCACATGCTAATCAGACACTTTCTACTCACACAGTGAATTGCAAATAACTTTTATATATCTAGTAACTATAGAACTTTGAACTGATAATGAGAGAGTCACCATGTTGGTTAGCCACAGTACAAATCCCCCTTTGTAATAACAGCGACAGGGGCAAACACTGTGGTCTGAGGTATTCCGTGACCGCGTTATCTTTTACGTTAAAACAATATTTTGTATCGCAGCTGTATCAATTGGCTACTACAGAAAATTCTGAAACAAACTAAGTAAATGGCGCAAATCTGGGAAAATAAGATTTGAAATAACTGAACAAATCTGTGAAAAAAAGAGAGATATGAGTGCCTGTAAAGTTGCTTTTTTTTTTTTTTTTTTTTTTTCAGGATCTTACAGGGAGCCCTGCAAAATGCGTATTCCACCTCTGTCTCTTTAGTTTTAGCTTCTTGAATGAAATGCTTGAGTGGTTTTGTTGGTATTTAACGTTAGATTCATTTGTGGTTCTGTTTCGGAACTTTCACTTAATGCTAAGTGCTATCCTCAAATATTCGTGGATCCAACGCTAGGTTTTGGACTTTGGAGTTTGTAAAAGAAAGGATTTTGGAACTTCTCTCCCAAACTTAACCCCTTTTTGGAATGATGAGAGAATTTAAACAAAACAAAACAATCATTAACAGAAAACAACATAGCTGAATTACATCACAATGAAAAAAATGCTGATCCTTAGAAATAAATGACTATGAAAGTAAAACGAAATCGAAAGCTACTGCACACATATTATAATCAACAATACAGTCAATAAAGTCTCTGAGCCGGTCCTCCACAAGCCTCATGTCAGTCTGGCTGTCATAACAGCACCACAGGAGAACAACAGCGAAAAAGTTCCTGAAATATGCCTTTTTTTGGGGGTAGCAACTACATTTAGTCTGACAAAGAGCAAGGGGGAAAAAACACGTTCTGGCAGATTCTTGCGGATACCTCATCAGATAAAGATAGGGAAAGCGCAAGCATCCACCCGTCTGATCGGAGGCTAACACTGCCTCGAGACAGAACTCCTCGCCTGTTTCTTCAGTCCAGTCATGTAAGGGAGACACGCACAAAAAAAAAAAAAGCAAAAAAGGAGTTGGTCAGGTGGCCAGGGATGCCGTTGCCAGTCTTTCAGCCCGTTTTGTTTCAGTCTTTGCCTTTGTCGAAAGTGGTGGTGAATTTTTCTGTGTGACCGCAAAGTTACAGAGTCTTGCAGCATCCCCTTGAACGAGTACAAAAATCCGGTTGAAAGTCATTCTAAAGATGCGTGTTTGTCATCTTTTTCCTCTTTTTTTTTTTCAAACATGTGAACATCTTTCTGAGGTAAATCACCGCTGTGTATTTATCCCATAGAAAAGCAGTGTTCTCAGGCCCAAAGAACATAGAAATTAAAGCTAAAAAAGACTTAAAATAGAGAAACCTCAAATGACTTGTGGAAAAAAAAAAAAAAAAAATAAGCTTGTATACTGACGTTTGGTTTCCCTCAGTAGCTTTAGATACGTTGGTCCATACTTCTATCAGACCATGTTTCGGAATACAGGAGGACATGAACGCACAGCTGCTCAAAGGGCCTTTTTGAGGGTACTGATTGAGGAAATGAAAAACTGAGGTGGGGGGAAAATGTGTTTTTGCATTGTGAACAGATGAGGTCTAACCCTGTTTTGGTTTTTGAAGTTGTAGTTGGTTTTTTATCTTTGTTTTCTCACTTGAACATCTTGAATATGAGGGAGGGAGGGACAGGGCTCTGCCTCCATCAAGCCTTCCTCCTACTCCAGCTCCTCTGTGGGAAGCTCCTCCTCCATGTCGCGCTCGTCACAAGGCATGCTCAGGTTTTGAGTGACGGATGCCATGAGGGACACGGGTCTGCTGTCCTCCTCCATCTCAGCGGGCTCCTCCTTCACGTGGACTTGGTGTCTGAAATAGAAATAACATGAAATAAGTAGGTCTTAGTGAGATTAGAGAATCATGATAAATCAAATAAGAGATAAACCGTTAAATACACAACACAGGTCACTTTTTATGGTTTAATTGGTTTTAAATATAGAAAACACTTTTTGAAATTTAGATACATTTTTAATTATTTGTAATTCACTACAAAACTATGTATATATTATTTATAACATTTTTTTGTGATTATTATTATCATTAAATTGAATACAAAAATGTATTATGGTTTCCATAAAAATATTAAGCAGTAATATTAAATATTCACTGTTTTCAACATTGATAATAATAAGAAATGTTTTTTGAGTGGCAAATGCATATTAGAATGATTTCTGAAGGATCATGTGACACTGAAGATTGGTGTAGTGGCTGCTGAAAATTCAGATTTGCATCACATTTTAAAATATATTAAAATAGAAAAGTTATTTTAAATGGTACCAATATTTCACAAAAATATTTTATTGTATTTTTTTTTTCGCTTTTAAATATAGAAAACACTTCTTTAAATTTAGTCACATTTTAATTATTTGTAATTCACTAAAGAAGAAATATGTATATATTATTTATATGATATTACATTATTTATAATATTTATTGTGTTTATTATAATTGTTAAATTAAGTAAAAAACTGTTTCATGGTTTCCACAAAAATATGTTTCTTGAGTGGCAAATCTGCATATTAGAATGTTTTTTAAAGATTCATGTGACACTGAAGACTGGAGTGATGAAAAAAAATCAGTTCTGCATCACATTTTAAATATTAAAAATGAAAAAAATTAAAAAAAAAATAAAAAATAAATAAAATTGAAAACAGTTATTTTGAATGGTAATAAAATTTCACAATAATATTGTCTTTATTGTATTATTGGAACTTGGGAATGGTAATGTATTGAATTTTTTTTTTCTTTTTTTTTCTCCTTTTCTGTAATCACACTGAGATTACAGAAGCATGATAAATCAAATGAGAGATAAACCTTTAAATGCGCAACAATTTGTAAACATAAGTCACTTTTTAGATACAATTTAGATATATTTTCAATTATTTGTAATTCACTAAGTGTCATTACATTAAATACATTTTTTTAAATATTCACTGTTTTCAACATAGATAATAAGAAATGTTTTTAGAGTGGCAAATCTGCATATTAGAATGATTTCTGAAGGATCATGTGACATCGAAGACCATAATGGCTGCTGAAAATTCTGTTTTTCATCACATTATAAAATATATTAAAATAGAAAACAGTTATTTTAAATGGCAATAAAATTTGACAATAATACTGTCTTTGTTGTTATTTTTTAGATCAAATAAATGACTATTTAGTAAGCAAAAGTGAGCCCAAAAAACCAAACCAAAACAAAACAAAACAAACGTACGGATTTCAGACTTTGGAATGGTAGTGTATTGAATTCTGGTGGGGGGGGGGGGGGGGCATATCAAAGCACTAGTAACTAGTCATTCGACTAGTCTTACCCATACTGCTGCGGAGAAAGGCCAGGGCTGCAGCTGCCGTTACTGTTGACTTGTTCAACAGTGCTGCTGACATCATCGTGGCCGACGTGCAGCATGTTGAGGCTCGCACCTGTGCTGTTGTTCACCAGGGTGGGGCTGTTCAGAAGACCAAGACTGCTCTCTGCAAGCGCAGCCTGCACACACAATTTTAAAATATTAAATCTTTATGAAAAGTTAAGAGATGCAACAATTGCTATGTTGCTATAGAGGTCATAAGGCACTGCTGATGTTGCAGTTACAGTCATAAATAGGCTATACTCCGGCACAAAGCCCTCTGGTGCCATCATTAGACAGACAATAGTGACTATAACAATAAGCAACCTGAAGGGGAATGTGTATATTTATTGATTTTAAATTTATATTCATTAATGAAAGATAAATGTGCTGACTGGATAGATGTAATCTGGGTGTTTTGAGAGAAATCTGGCAGCAGTGGTGCAGCAGGTTAGTCTGTGTCACCACTAGGGGTCTCCTTGCTTCCATACAACAGACCTTAGCGCTCACAGAGACCACCAGAAACACACACACGGCTCACACTCCTGTTACACATGTGCTCACCGCTTTCCAAATGAAAACATCTCTAAAATTATTTAACACATGATATACGATATATAGCATATTATAGTGTTTGGTAATACTTTAATTATTTCACTTTTGCTTAAACTCTTTATTTAAAGGGGAAAAGAAATTAAGTAACAGTAACAGAAGAAAAGATGAGGTCCAAATTCTAAAAAACATTTTAAAAAACAAATTCTAATAAAAACTGCTTCTACTTCACTTTATAGTTTATATATATTTTTTGCATTATACAATACATTATTACATATAATATTTTAACTTATTTTTAAAGTTTGCAAATTTTACAAGCACAATTCAAAGTACACTGAATCTAAAATTTATTTAAAGATGACTTTTTAGATGAAGATTATTTTTAATAGTAATCCTAAATATATCTTAACTTTATCATTCATTACATCATTTATTTTTGTATTATTATTTATAACTATGTAAAATTTAGTTTTACTTTTAGTAAGTTACCTTTATTTCAGTTTCTGTATTAAAAAATAAATAAAAATCTTTTGACTACATTGCATACTCTGACTGGGTTTATAGGTCAAAAATAATGGTAAATTTATTTTTGTTTCTGTAATAAGGTATAAGAATTATATATCTATAAACTGCTCAAAAAAACAACCAAAAAAACTTTGAACAAGATGGTAAATCCATGTAAGTAAATTCACATTACTACATACAAATCTACATAAACAACTATGCATATGGATATTTTAATGCATAAGGAAAGGTGGAACGGAAAGCGGTTCTGCTTGGTTTCCTTCATTTCTACAGTCACTTCTGAACTGAAAATTTTATGTGGTACTCCTGCCAATTCAAACTGTAGCGACTGCCTGAAATATGCCACTGAGAGAAAGAAAAAGAGACAGAAAGAGCAACAGAGAAAGAGGGAGAGAGAAATGAAAGAGCTTGAGGGAAATTCATTCTGATTCTGTAGAGACTGGGTGGTGGCGAGAAAGATGATCAGGGTCACACAAGGTTTAAAGGATGTGAACCAAATAAGGGCTATTTTTTACCCTTTAACCTATAATTAATTGGCAGCCACCTACAATTTTTGGCAAAAACAGACAGATCTAATAGGTAAACATGCTTAATGCCTGTTTAATGAGATGGCCAGGTTGAATCACTTTTAAAAGGTCAATTTCAGGCGAGATTGCGCCTACCATATGCAGACTAAAACACGTACGGAGAGTCACAGTTCTCTCACACTCTGGTAGGGTGAACCAGAGATCTCCACTGTGTGTCTGCTCTTTTGTTAAAGGCTAGTTTATGTGCGGCCTTTTCAGGATGAGCAGTTCCATTTCCATAGAGATGGCCTGCGGGGTCAGAGCGGGACAAACTGGGCCAGGCCGGTGGAAGTGTGTGTGTGTGTGTTGGCCTGTGATTAGCTGGGCTGTTTGTTTGTCAGGCGCTGACACTGCTTGTCCTGTGAGGAGATGGATGGGCACAGACCTGACAGAGCGCCACACACGCTCACACACCCAGACCAGGACTCAAGCACAAAGGCTAACCTCCCAGATCCATCTCTGTCTCGTCACACAGCGTTCTTGGGAAAAACACACACACAAACAGCGAAACACAGAGCTAGGCTCTGAAGGCAAAGAACGAGAATCGCGGTGACACCGCTGGTTTCAGATGGATTTTCTAGGACAGACACTAATTTTATGCTGTGACCTTCATTGACAAATATTTGATGCTATAAATCACATGGCTGGCTGGGAGCGCGTGTGCGATGGAGGGAGGAGAACAGAGGAGGTTTGGGAGAAGTAGCTAATTAGAAGAGGAAATTATTATCGGCGCCCTTGTGCGCTTGATCTGGCCTGATCTGTGTAAGATTCCCACACTTTCTGAGGAATGAATTTTCCAGGATCTTTCCAGTTGTTTAAAACTAATTCACTCATTAAGACAGATTTACTCATGAAACATTTAGACCAATTCATTGAAATTAACTGAAGCAACTTTTACTCTACCCAAAGATGTTTAGCAGACAAAATATTTCATAGTCATATTAAAAATTCATGACTTTAAAGATTTTATTTTCCATTAATGAATCATTCAGATCAAACTCTGAACTATATATAAAACAGATCATTCAAAAATCATGTTTTTTCATTGTGCATTCCAATTTATCTCAATCAAACTGCAGTTGAGTTATTTTGATTAAGTTAAAAAAAATACAGCTAGCTGACAATAAAACACAATAAAGACATGATAACACAATAAAAAAACTTTTTTTTGTTTTTTGAAATTTGAAATCTGAATTTTGTAAGAAAACAGTCTGTCCTTGCAAACAAACTCTTCATATATATATATATATATATATATATATATATATATTAGGGTATAGTGTAGGTAGAAAACTGTATATTTAAATTTTAATATTACCAATACTTTTTAGATTTCATTATTTTCCAGTGGTTTTTAGTTATTAGAATTTAAAAATATTTTAAAAATAAAAATAATTTCTATTTGGACCATTTCGCTAAAGAACTATACAGAATGATTTAACCAAATCATTGCAAAAAAAGCCAAAAAAGAAAAATAAATAAAATTAAATTAAAAAATTAAAAAATAATAAAATAAAATTTAAAAGAATAAATTAAAAAAAAAAATACAAGAAAAAAAAAAAACACACACACACACACACACAAATAAAAAAACTACACACACAAAAAAAAACATGAAGCACAAAACTACACAAAAAATAAAACACGAAAGAAATCCGGATACATTTCTCCACCATTTTCAATGATGATGCATGTGTGTATGAATGCATAAAGGTGTCGATTTCATGTACTGAAAGCACACACACACACACACACACACACACACACACACACACACACACACACACACTCACCTGATAGCTGGCATTCAGGGAGCCAAATCCCAGCCCAGAAATCATATTCTTCACGAGAGTGGGACTTCTGAGAAACAGAAGAAAGAGAAATGGCGATTAAGTACATGTATGGATTACAACAAAACACATCTGTGTTAAAAAAAGCTCCCAACCCCGTGAAAAATGCTGAGGCACTATTCTGTTTACAAGAGATAAATAGAAAAGTTAAACAATGGAGAGTAACACATGCATTCTGACACAGCATATACTGCACACACGCACACACACACTACTGTTTGTTCGCTATTGTGTCTGTGCGCTACAGGGCTGAAATCTGGCGCGCAGGCCGTCGGCTGGGTAATTTGCCGTCGTCTCTCTGGCAGAGCTTGAGACGGCGTGTAACATCTGTTTGTACAAATGCAAGCAGGCACGCTTTTCTGCAGTGCATCTGCTCACAATGTACCCTAAACAGTGTAGACACAGACGGGAAAAATACACAGGCGCACATACACACACACACAGATGTACTGCCAAACACAAGCAGGCAAGGCACAAAAGAGACCTTTGTGCTTTTGACTAGAGAGTCAGTAATAGGGTAATGATGGGAAGCCCATTAGGGTAATCATACATGCCAATAACGATTATAGCCCCACTTACAGAGCAGACCTACAAGCTTACGCTTTTGCTACAGGAATAAAGCCTGTTTTTGGGACTTCTCCGCAATAAATAGGTTTCAATTAAAGAGTGCTGTTTTAATTCAGTGCTTCACAGGTTATGTGACTAGTATGATTTCAAACAGGCTCATATTTCAGTCTGTAAGGCAACAGAAAGTCTCAGCAGGACTTCTTAAGAAAGCCAAGAGTGGCGGCACAACTATTTGACATCAGTGATATCAAACGTCATTGGTCAAGTCAAACTTGACGCAACATGCCTAAATATGCAATATTTGATTTAAGAGCTATAGATAAGGTGATACTTTTTAGTGAATAGTAACTATACTGTGGTTTGTTTGTGACAAAACCACATTGTAAAAAAAAAAGATTTAGAAGAAAAAAAAAATCTATAAATTATATTATGATGAAAAACAGTCCCTGCGTGGCACATCGCATTATATTTTGTATAAATAATTTAGTTTTTTCTTATTTTACTGTAAAACACAGCTTAACTATTAGTCTTAGGAAGGAACTATGAATTATCATGTATTTCTCAGTGAAAAACAGTAAAAGGACAGTCCCAGAAGTCCCTGTGTGACACATCGTATTATATTTTGTAAACATATTTTTGTTTCTTGTTATGCTTGTTATCAGTAATGTACATTATGGTGTTTTGTGTTACATTTTATGTTTAGTTAATGTTTATTGCATTATTTTAATGTCATCTGAGTTACCTTCTGTGCATACATTATGACCCTACCACTTACAGTATGATTCACTCTGATTAGAGGTATATTGACGTTATATCGCTTATAAATATAAGAATCTTGTTATTGTCACCCTACTTTTTTAAAAGTAAATTTCTGACAATCCCAGCTGCCAGTTTTCACCGTAAATTTAATGGGATTTTTTTTTCAGTGTACTTTATAGATTGAGAAGTCTTGGAATATAGTGCTATATAGCCATAAAGAGCACTTTTATGGTACTTTCATGATAACTTTTTGGTCATTTTGATGCTTGGCAACACCAGGCCCCATTCACTTTTATTAAACGGCTAAAAATTCAACAAAGTTTATTGAAAGGAAGAAATAAGAGAATTGACCAATATACGTACGAGTCTACGTACCCGGTCATCTTTGGTGGTCTCCTCTTTTGGTATTCCACTTCGTCCACAGTCCAAACAGCACCCTTGACGTTCTCGACCCGCACAAAGCACTTGTGCAGACTCAGGTTATGGCGCACAGCATTCTGGGTAACAGCGACAGGACATATAGAGAAGACAGAAAAGAGCAAAAAGAAGAAGTCAGTCTCCCGTTCCAACCACGACTCGATGCCGTAGGTATCTTAAGCAGAATCGCGTCCGCGTCGCTGTCATTGCTGGAAATGCAATTATAGCGAGGCCTGATATAAACAGCCTTTAATAATGGCATAAATCTTATACCTGCTTTCTAATTAAAAGAGCGCACGTGATGATGAGCACAAAAGATTGTACGGCTCAGACAGGGACGTGTCGACCGAGCGTATCTCTCCATCTCGAACCCGTCCCCCTCCCGCCTGCACCATCTCACAGACACACACAACCAATTAAGTGCACATTCTACCGAGGGGAAGTGACAATGTGGTGCCACACCATCATAACAGTGGGAGTTTGGAGGAAAAAAAAAAAAAAAAAAAGTCCATCTTTGAACGCAAAAAAATAAGAAACGATGCGCGCTATCCCCCCTCCACCATCAGCAAACCCACCCCCTGCTTTTTTATTTTAAATTTCACTAATCAGCCACTATCTAGAATAACACCCCCAAGGGAGGCCCCTTCCTTTTCATCTGCTATTTGTAGTTTGTTCATGCCCAATTTCATTACCAATTTTAATTCGTGTATAATTAAATCCTGTGTATTTTTTCCGACGCACTCTTTTTTTTTTCCTGAATCCATGAGGGAGGGACTGCTGATGCCGGAATCACTCCTAACCATAATTACAAGTGCCATAATCAGGCGAGGCCTCCCTCCTTTGAATAAATTTCCCCGTGCAGGAGCGATGATGCTTAGTTTTGCAAATGAGTATGACCCCAATTTCAGCCTGCCACCTCACCGATTTTATTTGCATTCCCATCCGTGATGAAAGACTAATTCTCCCAGTTAAAACATTAGCAGCAATTTAAAGGGGGTCAGCCTTTGCAGACATAAACAAAATGCCCGCCTTGCCGTGTGTGTGTGTGTGTGTGTGTGTGAGAGAGAATGAGTGACTGGAGGGGTGGCAGCTATATTAGAAAGATGGCACGCGTGGTGCGGATGTCAAATGGGTCTCGGTTCCTTTGACGGCGTCCACATGAAGAGGGACGACACTACAGCCACCATTTTAGCCTAGAAGTGAACAGCGACAGTGAATGTTTTACATCAATTTAGAGTGAAACTGGATTTTCAGGTTATTCTGTTTTTAAAAATATTATAAAAGCCTTTTTTTTGCACCGCTAATCACTCACAGGAGCAGGAAGGTGTATTAAGAAAGTAAACATGGGTCAATTTCAGGCACAGTGGGCTTAAAAACTACATCAAGGACACCAAGGCTCAATCTAGATACTAATGGCCTCATACAAAAGAAAGTACCAGTGTATGAGCAGAATAAAATACTAGATAAATCCTGCACTGAAGAAGAGAGTGTGAAAGGAAAAATCAGACTTTAATAACAAGAACAAGGCCCAGAGAAATTATCAGTGTGGGTTACAAATATTTCCCACTTTATATACACGATCATTAGTTAAACTACTACTATGAAATTCAGAAAAGCAATTGGGAAGTTAATGAAATACTGAGAATTACACAAACTGCTGACAGATGCTGATTTGTTCATCTCTATAAGCAAAAAAAATCCAGGTGTGTGAGAACAACGGATGACTTTCTCTGTTCGATAATAAACAGTACACAAATGAGCGTTCTGAACTTATTTACACAGCGCCTTATAATTATGTGCACCCTGATAATAAAGTACTTTGTGATTTTAAACCTTCTAGTACAAACAATGTATTGAGGTCTTTTTTAAATTGCATAAATAAAATTTAAGGCTGTCATGATTCCTCAATTCAATTTAAATACTCGATTTTAAATCCTTGATTACATTTTGCCCAGTGTCAAGTATCCAGCAAAATACCAGAAGTAGCGCATTCCACGGACAAGAATCCATGAAACCGCAAGATATATTAAACCCATTTAAATCATAATAAAGCACAATGCTACTGTGAATTCACAAACGCTATGATTCAATTCAATTAACACATGCGCTTTATTTATTTACATGCGTGTTACGTACATGTGTGGTGTGGAGCGTCCCCAAGCTACATGCTGTGAGTTCATAAACTGTAAAAAATGAGTTTTTGTGTGTAAGTTGCTCCATACTACATATTGCTGTGAGTTTGGGTTTATATTAACGTTCACCGGGGAACACAACGTGCACCATTTCATCAGATTTGTAAGGTAAATCATTTCTAAACCTATGCCAACAGAGGAGAATACATCAATATCTTTCTCAATATGCTAACTTTTCATCGCAAATTTTAAACCCTCGCTCTAAAGAAATGACAGTGCCTGTAGCATTTCTGTCAGAAAGAAATAACCAAATACTAAAGAGTAAGTGGACATTTAAATTAAATGTTGTTTAGCCAATATTAAACAAGGATCAAAACAATCGCCAGGCTGTTGGCGCCCTCTGCCGTCATTTGTTATAATGTGAAATGTACATTAGCTCTACTGTTTATAATACATTATGTATTTTAACAGTTGTATTCAATGAAACCATAGGATCACTTGCTTTTGATACTTTATTTAAACTAATAATTGCCTCATTGCTATTATATATGTATTTTAAGTAATTTTAAAGGTTATTGTTCGCTTACATCTATTTTTATTATTACCAAAAAATATAATTATCCGATTACTCGATTAAGCACCAGAATAATCGACCGATTACTTGATTACCAAAATAATCGTTAGTGACAGCCCTAAATAGAATAGATCATTACTTAAAAATGGGATAAAATATGACTGCAACAGCGCTGATACAGACATCTATGTATCATACATATATGTGTAAAATACATAATATGGTAATCAAGTAATCGGAAGATTATTCTTACGATTAATCGAATAAAAAGCAAATTCTGAATAAAAAGTAAATTCTAAAAGGTAGTGTATATATATAATAAAAAATTTATTTAGCAAGGATGCATTAAATTGATCAAAAGAGTCAGTAAAGACATTTACCATGTTACAAAATATTACCATTTCAAATAAATACTGTTCTTCTGAACTTTCTATTCATCAAAAAAATCCTGGAAAAAATTTAGCATGATTTTGACAAAAAAAATATTAAGCAGCACAACTGTTTCAACACTGATTATAATCAGAAATATTTCTTAAGCTTCACCATCACTAATTAGCTTCCTCATCACTAATAAGCGAATAAGCAAGGAGAGACAAAAAATGTGTATAGTAACACAATTACTAAAAGTTAGCATCATCTCTTCATTGTTAAAGTAATTTTTTCGTAAATGACTATGAGGGACACAAATAGCAACGGTTTTGTAGAATGACCCAGCCGGTGTCCATCTTGTGAATAAAAGCCGCCCTTTAACTGATCAATGACTTCCCCTACTCTCCGGACCTGACTTTTCATGAAATATAGATGGCCATTAAGAGCACCGGAGAACATGCATCTCCATTTCTATATTTAATACCGGGCCAAATGACTGGCAAGAGAGGAAGATGAGTGCGAACGTGCAGTTATTAAAATAAAAAGAAGAGAGAGAGTGTGAAAAGGTACTATAGGAGAAAAAAAAAAAGATCTGGCTGTGGTGGAGGAGGAAAAGTAGCCGGATCCATTAATTGTTAAATTTCATAAAAGTGAAATGAGTTGTTAAAGATATTCTTGCCACTTTCACCTCCTTCGCTTCAACTCTCAGTGGCTAAGCTCACTAACTGCTCCTGGGTGCCGCTGCGGTTCAAGACTATTAGCCTGCTGTTCTGTCTCAATGCCCTCAGCCTCCTTGGGTCCCTCTCTCACCTCACCTTCTCTGTTTCTCTCCTTACTTCCTCTCCTCCAGAGGCTCAGGCACACAAATGAGCCTTGGGCCAGTGTTGGCTGAATGTGGGGCAGCACCTCCTCAGCCCAGGCTCCAGGCTATAGGCCACGTGAATGGCTAATGAGGAGACTGACTGACAGAAAGCGAGTTACTCTTTGCGGTGTCCGTTTCCTCTCCGGCCTGACAGCACCTTGCTAAGCTCCTGGTCCGCAGGGGGAAGGGGAGGACGGGAGGTGCTGGGAATGGAGGCATGTATTAGCACATCTTTCTGAGGGGCGAACTAATGGCTAAGCAGGGTGATGGGGAGATGGCCCGCTAAATGGGACGGTTACATGATCGGGCCGGGCCTTTAATGACCGCTCTGCTCTTCACTTTAGACAGAAAAAGAGAGAAAGGCTAGCGGAGGCAAAATTTCATATAAGGAAGTTTAGATAAAAAAGTAAGACTTGATTATATTGATGACAGTGATGATTAATAATAATAATTATAATATCATAAAAGTAGTTTTAGATTATTATTAAATTTTAGTCAAGTGTTTTTATGATGATGATGATTACTACTACCACTACTACTTAATAACATAACTTATTAAAATATCAAGGTATAAATGTATGTTTAGATCACTTAAAAAGTTAAACATGATTATTGAGTAAGTTTTATATTATTACTGTTGTTGTTATTTATTTTTTATTATATATAACATTTCTTAATAATACAATAATTTTGTATTGATATTTAAAATTGTAATTATTTATAATATGTAAATAATAATATTTATCATTATAATTATTATTAGCATTATTATTATGTTCTCATTTTAATTTTTACTATATTATAATATTTCTTCATTATATTATTTATTGAAATGTATTATTTTACTTATTTATAATATGTAAATATTAATATTTATTATTATTATTACTATGTTTTAATGTTTATTTTTATTATAATGTTACTTAATATTATTTATTGATACTTAATATTTTATTTTTTATAAAATGTACAATTTATTATTATTATTAGCATGATTACTACTACTAATAACATTACTTATTAAAATGTCAAGGTATAAAATGTACTTAAAAGTGATCTAAGTTTAAAGTTAAACATGGTTATTAGGTAAGTTTTATATTATTATTATTGTTGTTATTATGTTTTAATTTTATTTTTATTATATGTAACATTTTTTGATATTTAACTTTTAATTATTTATAATATGTAAATAATAATATTTCTTCTTTTTATTATTATTATCAGCATCATTATTACTACTAATAAACTACTAAAACATTATTAATTACTTAACATTATTAAAATGTCAAGGTATAAAGGTATGTTTAGATAATTTAAAAAGGAAAACAAACATGTTTAGGTTACACATGGTTATTAAGATAAAATATTAAAAATATTAAAACACTATTATTATTATTATTATTATTATTATTATTATTATTGTTGTTGTTGTTGTTGTTGTTGTTGTTTTTATTATGCTTAAATTTGCATTTTAATATTTTATAATTTTCTTAATACTTGTATTTTTTACCATGTAATATTTTGTAATACATATAAATTTGTAATGTGTAATTGATAATATTTGCTATTATTTATTTATTTATTAACATTTTAATTTTTAACTATACATATTTTCGGTTCAAATGCTTTACTTATTAAAATGTCAAGGTATAAAGGTATGTTTAAATCATTTAAAAAGTTAAAACAAACATGTTTAAGTTAAATATGGTTAAGTAAGAATTTTATTATTATTATGTTTACATTTTTATTTTCATTATACATTATAGTATTTATTAATTTCATTATACATTATAGTATTTATTAATAATACTGTTATATGTTAATATGGAATATTTAGTAATAATTTATTATTATTATTATTATTATTATTAATTATTTATTCCTTAAAATTTTGGTCTTTAACTCATCTTTATATTATAATGAGATTACACTGTGCACACACAACCCACGTACATGTATTCGCTAATGTCTAGCATCGGCTCTGCCCACCTTGGGTGGCATGAAACTGAGTGTCATGTGGTTAAAGCAGCTGATGACAGCAGCAGGTTCATAGGAACCTGTGGCGGGATCCAGTGGAGTGTGGCATGTCGGAGCTGGTCAGGAGATGCTGAGCTGATACAGAACTGGCTACGGACCAGCGGGGCGCATGCTAATCAACCGCTCCAAATTAAACTGTCTGATAAGAGTTAAAATGCTACGTGCCTATGAACTGATAAAACATAGATTGTGTTGGTATATGCATACACATGCAGCTGTTTTAGACTGATTTATGCATAACTGAATTTGGGGAGTTTTTAGTCAAAGCGAAAAGGAAATGGACTCGAATGAGTCAGACTTGAACTTCCTGCTCCCACCTACCAAACACCATTAGTCAGGCCGACGCCACATAACAATCAAAACAATAAGGAGAGCACATCAGGACACCAAAAAAACAAAGAAAAACAGATCTGGGAATGGCCAGGTCGTAACTTGGCTGTCTGTGTGATGCCAGGCGTCATTAATAACCTCACTGTTATTGGAACTCTACAGAAGGCCATATCTCTGTTGTACCCGCTGTACCCCTTGGCACGAAGGGAGAATTTATTGTTGTTTGGGTCGCGTTGAACAATGGGCCGCGTCTGTTGCTCTGTTTTTATCTCTGTGAGACTTATAAAAGAAAGAGCCCTTCTGCTTCATTGCCAAGAGGCAAGCACAGACAAGCCAGAGCCTCTAAATATTTTGACCGCTGTAGACTGATAGTTTCTTATAACTTGCGGTATAAAGGCCTGCTGAGATTATATAACATAAAACATTCACAAAATAATTCCAAACAGAGTTAACTTTGTCAATATATGAAATATTGTGAATTATTATTACAATTTTAAATATCTGTTTTCTATTTTAATATATTTTCAAATTTAATTTATTCCAGTGATGACAAATTCATTTGATCAGAAATAGAGTAAAAACAGTAATATTGTGAAATATTACATTTTTAAAAATATATATATTTAAATATTTTTTTTTACATTACTCTAATCTTCAGAGTCACATGTTTTATATTTTTTTTCATGTTCCAAATATTTTTCTCAAAGGAACAGCATTTATTTGATATATTCGTTTTTTTTTTTTGTAACATTATAATGTCTTTACTGTCAATTTTTTAATCAAATTAATGCTACTTTGCTGATTAAAAGTATTTGAAATGCTGAAAGGTATTTAATATTATATACTATTAGTAAACTATAATTTTAAAACTGAATGATATCAAATTAAACATACAACAATGAAATAAAAAAAAAAATCTATATGTTTATTATCCAATTACAGTAATGTTGGTATTAGTTGTAATAAATATTATTTAAATATTATAAATATTTGTATAATATCTAATATTTAAACAAAAATACTATAATACATAGTTATATTTATAACATGTTATATTTACAATATATAATATTAATAATATTTGTTGTTGTCAAACTGTCAAGTTTCATAAAATTGTAAGCTTTTATATATTAAAACAATTATTTAAAACTTGAAAAGTAGGTCTTATGTTTGGGAAGAAGAAATACTATATTGCATTTGATATATAAAATTATTGTTAACGTTGTAATTTAATGCTACTTTGCTGAATAAAAGTATTAATTTCTTTAAAAGGTAGCACCTTTCTTTGAAAGGTAGTTCATATTATATTCTATTACTAAACTATCATTTTATAATTTAATGATAGCAAATTAGACATGCACAACATTGAAATTCACTCTAAAAATCTAAACGTTTACTATCCAATTACAATAATGTTGGTATTTGTTATTATTATTTAAATATTATAATATTATTATATATTGATATCTGTTTTCTATTTTAATACATTTTAAAATGTAATTTATTCCAGTGAAGACAATGTTGAATTTATTTAGCAGTCATTACGCCAGTCTTCAAAGTTACTTGGCCCTTCAGAAATGATTCTAGTATGCTGATTTAATTAAAATAAATGATTATTAAAAACTGTATATTGAAAACAGCTGTGCTGCTTAATATTTTGTGGAAACTGTGATGCATTTTTTCAAGATCAGTCTGATCAATAGAAAGTGTTTACAAAAGAACAGTGTTTATTTGAAATCTAAATCTTTTGTAATATTATGAATGTTTTTACTGTCACTTGTGAACAAGAAAAATACATCAGGTTCGTTTGAAATGAATAGGAATGTTAACAAGTTGTGCTTCAAAAATTATAGACCTCTATGGTGCAAAATGTATTGACTGGACGTTACCTTCCATGTTGCTGTGTTTCTCCTGAAATAGGCGAACATTCGTGTAAACCAGTTATAGATCTCGTTTAAAGTCAGCTGTCGGTCAGGGGCTTCCAGAATGGCCTGGTTGAATAAAGCCAAGAGAGAACGGAAGAGAGAAAGTGAGCAAGTGTCAAGAGGTGATTCAAATGGCTGTTATTAGTGAGACATTAGCTGATGGACTGTTTCCAGACGGGCAAGCAGTGCATTATGGATAGTGCCGTTCATTTCAGCATGACTGACACCGAGCTAAGAGATGCGCATAAATCCTTAGTTACCAGCACACACCTCTGAACCCCGTTCAAGTGCACTAGAGCACAGAGCGCACAGTCCAGATCTCTACATCAACACAGGCTGACTTACGTGTCGTATGAGGGAGGCGTAGGTGAATGGAGGCCTGACGTCAGCGTTTTTGTAGAATTCACAATTCTGTGCAAGTTCTGTAACAGACAGAGACAAAATAATTTCATACTTATTTCAGTGTTAAAGAAATTGATATGTAGACTATGTTTTGTGTGGAGGGACACTGACCTGAAGCAATGGGGGTGCAGAACTTGTCGGAGTTGCGCCGACGAATGGGACCGACTCCGTGCAGGCTGGAGGAGCTGATGACGGAGGGTCCCTGCCTCATGGGGGTGATGGGAGTTGCGGCAGAGGTGGGGGGATGAGGCAAGCCCTCAGGAAACCCCTCACTTTCTCTTTTTGACAGTGACACGCTAGAGGCCAGGTTCAGCTAAATGAGAGGAAAGAAAATGTAAAACTTATTTACAATAAAAACGACCAATCAAAATTTGTTCATCAGTAGCATATGTTAATGTTTGACGTTGGTAAGATGTTTTAATGCATTAATTTGATCAGAAATAAAGAGTTTGATCAATCTGATCAATAAAAAAAGAGTAATATGAAATAGTACAATTTAAAAGTAATATATATATATATATATACACATACACACACACACACACACACACACACAGAAATAGAGTGAAAACAATAATATTGTGAAATATTATTACAATTTAAAATAACTTTTTAAAATATATTTAAAAAATATATTTTTACGTTACTCCAATCTTCAGTGTCACATGTTTCTTCAGAAATCATTCTAATATGCATTTATTTGATCATAAATAGAGTCAAAATATATAGTGTCACATTTACTGTCAGAAATAATTCTAATATGCTGATTTGCTGCTTAAAAATATTTCTTCTTATTATCAATGTTGGAAACAGTTGTGCTGCTTAATATTTTTGTGGAAACCATGATGCATTTTTAAATATCTTTGATATATTTGGTCTTTTGTAACATTTTAAAAGTCTTTACTATCAAATTATTTTTTTTAATCTTAATTAATGCTGCTTTGTTGAATAAAAGTATACATTTTCTAAAAACAAACAAACCAACAAACAACAACAACAACAAAAAGCTTTTGAAAGGTTATATATTTTATAATTATTATATTATTTAAATATGATACATGTTTACTATAATATTTAGTATTTAAAAAATACTATAATAATGTTGTATTCATAATATGTAATATTGATAATATTTGTAGGGTATTTGTAACTGTGAATACATCGACATACGCAACACTGAAATTCACAAAAAAAAATAAACCTTTATGATCTAATTACAGTAATGTTGGTATTAGTTATAATAATAATAATAATAATAATTATTATTATTATTATTATTATTATTATTTAAATATGAGAAATATTTACTATAATATCTAATATTTAAACAAGAAATACAATAACATTTATAATATATAACAATATTATTTGAAAATACAATTAAAAGCTTTTATGTATGTAAAAAAGCTTTAAAACTTGAAAAGTATGTCTTATGTTTGGGAAGAAGAAATATTGCATTCAGTATGTGAAATTGTTGTTAAAGTTGTTTACTTGAAGTTGCTTGTGTTTTCTTTTTTTGCTTTACAAAAAGCATACATTCATTCATGTATACGCAATACACAAAACAATGACAGTGCAAAACCTAAATGTCTTTCTCTCTGTATCTGGCACACGTTCAGTCTCAGCGCAGCCTCGATTCTAATTCGCATCATCTTCGTGGTGTACAGTAATCTCCAGCATTGCAATTACCAACCAGGAAATATAATCATCTTCAAATTGTCATTGGTCTCCCGCTGCGAGAAGCACATCCTGCAATTCTTGCCAGCACGTCCATGCCAAAAGCAGTTGGCACAGCGACTCCATTATAAGATGATCCCGTTCACCCGGTGAGATTCAAACAAAGCACCCCGCAAATCGCATTTCTCAGACACACACGCGGGCGTGCGCGCACAAACGAGGCTCCTTGGTGACACAATGTCTGCAATTAAAGCCACACAAGAGGAGCAAAACAAAGCGATACATGGTAGGAGGGGGTAAAACAACAATCTGGCAACAAACAACGCTTGCGGTTACCCGCCCTCATTGTGGCCCTGCTCTGCCCAATTAGCTTCGGCGGGCACGGAGCGCTAGGAAACAGCTTTCCCCATCGCTCAGGGAGTCTTTTTCGGGGTTGCTTGTTTTGCTCTAATTAAAACCATCATGCGCACGTGTGAGCGGCGAGAGATAGAGCGAGCGCGAGGAGGGGTGGGTGTAGCGGGGTTGAAGCTAATATGGCGAATTAAACAGCGCCAGCCCTCTTTTCTCTCCATTCTCATTGCCACAGGAGCCAACCTGGCCCATCTCCAGTAATTAGGGGAGCAAAATGGTTTAACAGGTACTTAATTAACGCTGGAGCCATGCCAGTTTGCTGTGCCAAACACCCAACGATCTTAATAGCGGTCAATGCCACACACGGGTTTGGGCTTGTGCTAAGCTCCACCCTAATGCTCACCCTTACCACTTAATGCTAATTCTTTCTCTTGATCACACTCACAATTATAATTTTTTCATTCTCTCTCTCCCTCGTTCTCGGGCTAGGTCGCTCGGCCCGGCCCGGTCGCTGTTTCCCATTACCGTCTAATGGCAGCTGATCCGTAGAATTTGTCTCCAAACAGGAGACGCGGCCTACTTTCGCCCTCCGCCTTCATTTATATCCCCTCAAATTAAGACACTCCACTTCTAATTGACAATTAATTTCAACATCTTCGTATTTTAATAAGACTCCTCATCAATCTCAGCATGAAATATTCATTAGATTCCTAATAATTGCACAGGCAGCTGCTGGCTTGAGGGGGAAATGCGTTGTGATGGCTGCGTATGAAGCAGCGATGTGGAATATCTAGTAAGTCTAGCCCAAAACACTCGCTTTCATTTACACTGTGGCATAAATACAAGTCTTTAAGTACACAAACACTCTTCTAAAGTGGATTGGAAGAAAACAGACCAGCTGTAGCTGCTACAGAGAGGACTCCATCTTTAAGAGTCCATCATCGCACTTGAGCTGAAGGTGCTTAATGGCATGCTTGAATAAGTGATTTATTACTTTTGTAAAGTGCAAGGATAAGTTGAACAGGTAAACGTATGAGACTATAGAGTTCAGCTGCTCTCTAGGAATACAATCCAAGCGCACGCACAGAGAGGACGGCAGATAAGAAACCAGAACTTCCTCTCTTCTCCAACAGAGAGCGCTCTTTAGTGCCTCACTCAGTTGATTCATTGATCATACTGTGTGCCAAACACTTACTTCTCATGCAAAAAACACAGTAAGACACGCTATAAAACACAAGTTATCAGAGAAAGTAAGAACGTTAAGAAGGTTATGAACTTACAGGTTGGTTGAAAGGCTTTGGCTCCGATGGACGCATGTGCAGGTGGGTCATCATGGCCTGTAGACGCTCGCTCTCTTTGGCCAGCTGTAGAACACACACATATTAGAAACAATAAGCCATTTTCTTCAATAAATTCTATTATTAAATAAACTATAAATATGAATACAAATATATAAATAAACAAATATAAAAAAATTAGATATATATCAGTGGCGTGCAGTGGTGTTCTGAAATGAGGAGACAAAGACCACACTTTTTTTTTTTAATTAAATGTAAATTCATATCCCAGTCACATTTTCTTGGTTAAATAAGCATTACTTCTATCTATATTGTATTTTTACATTAAAACTGTAATTAATAGGCTTTATTAAAACCAAGTATAAATCTCATCAGTTTTTGTTTTTAAGCATTTTACATTTATTCCAAAATAATAACTCAAGGCAGTAACAATTTAAACAACATATTTTATTATGAACTAATGTTCTTTTTTATAATAAACTCATTTGGATCATCAGAGCTCGGTAAACACTGGTCACAGATGCAGAGATGTACTTTAAATTTCAAGCTGAGAGGCAGGGATGCATAGACCAGAGGGGGGAGGGGGGTTATATCTAAGTGTGTGAGTTGTTTACTTATTTTTTAAAATTACACTTCCCATTAACGCCATTATATTGTTCATTCAGACTGATTCATGGATGCGGAATGTGCACAAACACAAGAGGTGGGATTTATTGCATAAACCAATCACAGCTGAACATAACCTGTCATTTCCAATCATATCGCTATGGAGGCATTGCCTCCTCTGACATGATTTTCCCCCATTCATTCCCAATTACTCCCACCCCCCCGCCCCGCCACATGCTTTAAGGTGTCTCTTAAAACTCAGTGGGCTCATGGGAGGCGAGAGAGATGCGTACTCCTACTGTAACTTTAACCTGTAACCTTTTTATGTCAGATTTTGTAATATTTGCATTGCTTTGTACACACACACTATCTATGTAAAAATACAATATAATTAAAAAAAACGTACAGCTTTTAATAAAACATTTTTTTTACTTTTCAATTTGTCAAAACTGTTCAATTTCTGTCTCATTTTCCTTAATTTACGTATGTTGTTTTGTACTATTTCTGTTTCACACTGTTTTCGTTGAACACAGCTGCTAAAGCTTTGGCAGCACAAGTGTACAATTATTTGTCATGCCAATACAGTGCACTAAAAACTGAGTGTCGTCATAGTGTGTGTGGCGCTCTCGTGGGCGCCGCTGAGAGGAGGAGGGAGTGACTCTAGATATTCTCTTGATTCTCTTGTGTGGATAATTTTGCATTCTGCCTGTTAACTGAGTCAGCTCACAGGGATGTTGACATGCCGTTTCACAGCTCTTGATACCTTCGGGAGAAAACATCTCTCTCACCGTCCTTCTTCCCCTCTTCCTCTTTCTCTCGATTGCCGCGTCTCTTTCAGAGACACTTGCCCTGTAACCACACGCGTCCTCATTTGACATTCCTAACCGCCATTTAGAGGAAATGTGGAGGCAGACGGCCCCTCTTAATCAGGGGACGACACACTGCCTCAGAACGCTGAGACTGGCACTATACACTTCAATGCCACTAAAAGTGCTATTTTCCACACAGAAAACACATATTGAAAATGAATAACGGATTCTACAGAGCCACTAAAGGAGCACGGTTAGCCGCTTGCTAGTGATAACTTGTTACACTACAGTACATACAATTTCACCTACCACATAAACAGAGTAAGGAGAGATAACTGATAGGATGATGGCGAATGATTTGCAGATCCTGACACCACTGACAAACATCTAATCTTGCAAAATGTGTGGTAAGTACTGCCACTCTGTCGTATATGCAGAGTACGTATGACTGTGAATCTTGAAAGTGAAAGTAAAAAGCGAATGCGCATTCAATGCCATATAAACAGCAGCTCCTTAATGCCCATTATTTATATACAGTATATAAACAATATAATTGCGAGAGAAAGCACCAAAATATTTTTTTACCTCCCATTTTGTATTTATTCCCTTTAGGGGTTCTGTAGTACACATCATTTCCTTTCCGAACACAGTATTCGGATTCAGGCGCATCCCATTTGTATGGCTGAATTGAATCATTGAAGGTCTCTGTGTCATTTTTACAAGATTCGATGTTTGTTAGTGGTGCTCAGGATCTGCAAATCATTCGCCATCATTCCATAAGTCATCTCTCCTTACTCTGTTTATGTGGTAAGTGAAAATGTATGCACTGTAATTTAACAGGCTACCGCTAGCAAGCGGCTAACCATGTCCCTTTAGTGGCCCCGTAGAAGTTTTCCGTGCTTTTCTGAATACAGATTCACTATTTGGGCACATCATAAGGTTTCTGGGTGGTCAAAAGAAAGTCCCACAATATGATACTATACTGGCTACTAACTAGTCTGTTTTTTAATCTGAGTGGCTGTGCCCAGTGTTGCTGAAGTCATCCACAGATCTGGGCTGTTTATTCACCCATTAACTGATATGTGTGTTTAATGAGGGGCTGCTCCATGCTGGTCAGCCTGGTAATAAAAACAGTGGAAAAACTGAGCTGGTATGCTGGGAGAGACAGCAGGTTGGCGAAGGGTGGCTCTGGTCGGTCTGAGTTGGCATCGGGGCGGCGGGGGAGTTGGGGGCAGAGTAGGCGACAGGACGGAGGTAGACGTGAGAGGAAATCCGCTTGGACGTGGACTGACTCTCTTGTCACTTCTCATCACGTCTGCATTGATCTGGACACGTGTTTAAACGCTCTTTGCGGGCCACAAAGTGAGCTCGCTGCCCGCGTGCCTGGCAGGGCAATGTTTTTTGAAAGAGCTTTGTTGTGAGGGGTTTATTTTTGGGAATGAGACGAGATGGAGAACATGGAGGGGTGGTGGCGTGGAAAGAAAAAGGGAAGCTGACCAATTACCAGGTCTGTCTGACTGGCAGTCATGATGGGAAGTTGTTCTGCCATGTAAAGCTGGAGGGTCTAAAGTGCCCGTCTCAATGTAAGCCCGTGTTTTTTTAAGGGATGTTGACTTACAGTTCTAAGAGCAGAGGAATTCTACCGCTGCAGGCGCAGTAAGGTTACTTGACCTGCGTTTTAGCTCTAATGTGCCTGACCGATGTCCTGTCAGTGTCTGCCAATCCTAACTGTCACTAGACGTTCTTCTGACAGTCTCTGAGTCCAAACAAATCACTCACACGGACAATAAAACATTGTCCACCACTAACCATAACACATTTTAGAGTCATAAACGGTTTACGATAACAATGAAATGCACCTTATATTACTCGTTTGAACAGTTATAATCAATAAAGTCTGCACTGTATAATAATAATTTTTAAATAATTAATCATTTATATACAGCACTTATGTTTTTTTTTTTTTATTACAATGGGATTGGCAAATCAAATCATGGATTAATTTTTACTATTAAATTAACTACATAACTACAAATGAGCAATAACAGATTTATGACAAGTGGTTTATTTTTACTTTTTACTTAATTTATAAAAATGTATTTATTAATCTAAATTTAAATGGATTATTATTATTATTATTATTATTATTATTATTATTATTATTATATTTCAAATTAATATATTTCAACTTTTTTCATATATTTAAATGTTATCTGTTAATTTAAATTATTCTTTTAAAATGTAACTTGAAACGTAAAATAATTTAACAATTTAATAAAATGTAAATAATTTAATTTAGTGATAAGAAGAAAAAGACTTATATAAACTATTAACTACATTTTAAACAAACTATTTTTTAATTTATTTATTTTTTTGTTTAATTTGACAATTTTGATTTATTATTTTTACATTTTATTTAATTTATATTAAAAAAATGTATTTACTAATCTAAATTTAAATTAATTAATTAAATTTAGGTTATTAGGTTTTAAATGTTTTTATTTTATTTTGTAAATTTAGCAGGTGGTTTATCTATTACATTTTATTTAAATTATAAAAAATGTATTATTTTTTAATTAAAAAAAATTATTATTATTATTATTATTATTATTATTATTATTATTTCAAATGCATATTTGTTAATTTTGAAAGTGATTTATTTTCACATTTGTTCCATTTATTTAAATGTTACTTAATTTAAATTATTATTTTAAAATGTAGCTAATTCAACAATTTAATTTAGTGATAAGAAAAAAAATTATATTAACTATTTACTACATTTTAAACAAACCGTTTTATTTACTTTTTTTGTTTAATTTGACAAGTGGTTTATTATTTTTACATTTTATTTAATTTTTAAAAAATGTATTTATTAATCTAAATTTAAATGAATTAATTAAATTATGTAATTTATTTATTAATTTTAATTATTACTTTTTTAATTATTACTTTAAAATGTACTACTAAATGTAACTAAGTAACTTAACGTAATGATGATTTGAAACTTACATTACAATTACATTTTTTTTAAGGGACAGTTTTATGATAATTGAATGATAATTGATTGTCATTTTATTTATAAGTACCAGTTATTTAAGTAAGTACCAATAAGTACCACAAAAGTTATTTTTCTGATTAAAAGTGCTGCCCTACTGAAAACAACAAAACCACTCAGCTGATGAGAAAAACGACTGTAATTTGCACTAAGGACAACATTAAGTGAGTGACACGGGGCACGGAGGGTGTCCGTGGGCAAAGGAAATCTCTAGCACTTCCCATGTCCACCCTTCTCCTTATCAGCTCTCTCATTAGAGATGACACCGTGTATATGCATGCGACAGGCAGCCTGCGGTGCTTGCCGAGAGTCCGCGGCATGAGGGATGAGAGAGGTGCTGGGAAACTCTCTAATTGGGATCCATCAAAGACAGATATTCTGGCCTCCTCTCTCGCACCCGCACTCTACATCACTCTTCCTTTTAAAAGCTCCAGTGATCTCTATCAACTCATGTGACGTGTAATGGGCAGAAAATCATGCCAGCTGGGCAAGTGTGCAATTTTATATGTGAAACAGTTCTGGAAGACCAAGTTTCAGTATCGATTCAAGACACAAATTCAGTACTTGATCCTCTAAAATTGACACTGATGACTTAATTACCCGCAACATAATTACGAGGCTCAAACATATACACTGAATGCACTCGCATAAATGCATAAATGTAAATGAAAACACAAGAAGAAAGGCAGTCAGGCAGCTTAAATATTGCTTTGCAAGATTTTCAGAGAAATGTTGATTTTGCGTTTGTGTGCGCATCCCACCTGTATCTCCAGCTGTTGAACGACCTGCATCTGGACCCTGCACTGGGCCGTACTGCGATCATCCAGGGCGTGTTCACTGTTCAGGTGCCTTAGAGAGAGAGAGAAATGCAAACATGTGATGACATATCCTGATACACAGTCTATTAGATCAATCCACGACCCTATCTAAACTCCCAGAGGGAGATCTGTAAGCATATTTGGACCATCTGCCACAAACCGTGTCGCTGACCTGCCTAATACACTGCACACACACACTGTACGGCTGTGTCTCAGTCTTTTGGGATTGTCTCACAGTTTGTGCCGCGTACGCTAACGTGTTAACACTACAAGCCTGGGCGTCATATCCTGACAAAACGCACACACACACCTAATTTCAGAGGTCGCTGAGGCATCAGAGATCCATTTGTGGCGTCAAACCATGATTAGACATAAACAAATAGCCACATCAAAATATGAGCACAGATAACTGTTTATTTTTCCGTTTTTTCTCTTGGGATCTCAACGGCCCTCTCAGAGGAAACCCCTAACAATAGTGGATTTCCACTCGAAAATACACTTTTCACTAGGCGTATAAACTCAATTTCCTCTCGCAAGAAAATAAAAACAATATTAGGACATGAAAGATGTGGAAAGAGAGGTTTTCCGCTGAGGATTGTCATGTGAGCGAATGTGACCATGCTGAATGCTGAAAAAAAAAAAAAAAAAAAACACAAAAAAACCCCAACGTTTTATTTATTTATTGACACTCATTGAAAGAGATGAAAATAGCCGTAGAGACATGAATGTCTCTCTATATTAGGTCTGAACGAGTGTCCTAATGTCTCTGTTATTCAGTTGAAATGCAGCTGGAGTGGGATATTATTTTGGAAACGGTTTTGTTTTTTGTCAGAAAGTGCCGCAGGCCATGAACTCTGAGTGGGAGTTGAAAAAGGGGAAAAAAAACACCTGGATATGACTTCATTTGTTTTACTCATCAAGTGCTGCTTCAGATGGGTGAGCTCTGCCCGGAGTTATTCAAGTCATGTTTTCTTTATGAAGCAATCCAAAACAAAACAAAAACTGATGATGCAGGACTGAGAATCAAATGAGGAAGCAAAGTCGGACAAAAAGTGAACTTAAAGTGACTGTGTCAGATAGGAGACAAAGATAGACTCTAGGGTCCTTGAGCCATCTCTCTCATCCCACACATTTTATTTACAACTTTCCCAAGCTTGAAAATGACACATACCCCTGCACACATATAAACACAATTCTATAATCCATTAAACAACCCTATATCCAAACAATGATGTCATTAAGCATTTAAGTGATTATGTCTTTAATCTCTTCAAAGGTGGAAGCAGCCCAACCCACCTTTTAACAACACACCTGGTGGGGTTTAATGAGTCTGAGGTCAGGGGTCACATTATAACGCATTATAGAAGATATCAGTAGGATATCATGAGTCTGGAATTATTATAATGCAAAAACTTCCTGAGGATTACAGGTTTTTGTTCCAGATTAAAAACGTCTAAAAACATTAGACAAGGTTATTGATTTTTTCTTCTTCTCTAAAGTTATCAGTACTGGCCAATATTAGGTATTTAATCTTTAAAAACATACACTGCTGTTTGGGATAAGTAAGATATTTTTATGTTTTTTTTTTAAAGAAGTCTTTTATGCTCATCAATGTTACATTTATTTGATCAAAAATAAAAAAAAAAACAGTAATATTATGAAATATTATTGCAATTTAAAAACCGTTTTCTATTTTAATATACTTTTAAATATAATTCATTTCTGTGATGCAAAGCCAAATTTTCATCGGCCATTACTCCATTCTTCAGTTTCCTTCAGAAATCATGCTGATTTATTATCAATGTTGGAAACGGTTGTGCTGCTTAATATTTTATTTGGAACCTGTGATAATTTTTTCATGATTCTTTGATGATTAAAAAGTTAAAAAGAACAGCGTTTATTCAAAATAGAAGTCTTTACTATCACTTCTTACCAATTTAACACATCCTTGCTGAATAAAAGTATTAATTTATTTCAAAGAAAGAAAGAAAACAAATTTACTGACCCCAAACTTTAAACGGTAGTGTATATTGTTACAAAATATTTCTATTTTCAATAAATTGTTCTTTTTAACGTTTTATTCACCAAAAGGCCAAGTTTCACATTTCAGACAGGGCTTAGACTAAGCCAGGATTAGGCCATAGTTTAAGTTTTATAAACGTGCTTAGAAAAAAACATTACTGGTGTGAATCTTGAGACAAAACAAAGGCACTGATATATTTTAAGATCAGTCAGTGCAAGTTTCTTTTAGTTGAAACAGCTCAGACTTACATTTTAGTCCAGGACTAGGTTTAAGCCTTGTCTGTAAAACCAGGGAAAAGAATCATGAAAAAAGTATCACAGGTTCCAAAAAAAAAAAATCTGCTTTGCATCACAGGAATAGATTTTATTTTAAAATATATTAAAATAGAAAACCACTATTTTAAATTGCAATAATATTTCATAATATTACAGTTTTTTCTGTATTTTTAATCAAATAAATGCAGCCTTGATGAGCATTTCATTTTTGATACTGTACATTATAATGTTGTGAACATGGCTGAATTCGCTTTAGCATTTAGTGTTTAATTTTTAATTTATTTAGGCAAAATTTTAATATTAGCCAATTATCAGTTATTAGCCTTAACATGAAAATAATTCTTAGCTTATTGTATCAGCGGGAATTTCAATATTGGTGCAGTCAATCTCATCCGACACCTTTATTTGTGAGGGAATTCCTGCATTTTTAGCACTCTCCTCACTGGCGTGGGCGGCACACCGTGTTTAGTTTCCCCATGGCGGGAGAGCGGCAAACGGAAGTGTGTGTGAGCGGCAGAATCTTAACCTTCGCAACACACGCTCATCCTCACGATCCCGGCCTGCTTTATCTCGGCGACACTCGCCGCATGACACGACCATTTGAAGGAAAAGAGGGGTGCGCATTTGGTCTCTCATGAGAAATTAAACAAAAACAATGATGTCACCCACTCGACTAATCCAGGCGCAGATAGAAATTTTTTCCCCGCAAGCACATGATGATAATAACAAAAACATGATCTCATCTTACTCTCCCTCTGCCCCTCTACACCCCCCGTCTCTCTCTCTCTTTCTGAATAAAGGAACAGACCACAAGTTTTATGGCTCATAATAAACAGTAGCAGCGTTTTTCCGAGAGACCCGACAATGAGGCAGTGTTTACTCCCTGCACCCCGACAGGGATTTGAGGAGCATTTACAACGGTCACAGAAAAAAGTCACAAGCCGGCCCCGACAAAGGGCCTGAGTATTTTAACACATGTCGCCCTGGCATGCCAGAGAAAACTGAACATCATTAAAGAGCTCAGGATGAGAGTGTGTGAAATAGAACCAGAGAGAGTGAGACAGGATGAAGATTAAGAGTGAATGAGTGTTTTATCATTCTCACACTACTCTAGCTAGAGAGAAAGAGAAAACAAGACAAAGTTTTCATATGGGGATAAAAAGTGGTCATATTATGTCCAGATGAAACTGACAAGAGTTTTTTTCATCAGTTCTTGTACTGATTTCTGTGAAAAGGATTTTAAAAAGGTTATAAAATTGTGTTAAACAGAGCTGAGAGTTGAGAGCTCTTAGTAGTTCACACGGGAGATTTTGTGTGTGTTAAACTGCACTGCTTTTTAATAGTTTTTCTGTGTAAACATTTGCTAAATGGACATTTTTGACCATTACGCCGTGTTTAGCTGTTTTTTTCTGTGTCATGCATGAGTACCACAAGACACAAAGTTCTACTGTTGACATGCAGGCCAGCTCATCAAGGTTAATTTCAACCTGTTTCTCAGCAGAAAAATTGTCAAAGTTGGGTAAACTTCTTTAGAAGAGCAAGCAAGCATCACTAGCAGAGCAAGCATCACTAGTGTGTTTACAGCAGCAATTCCAAATTATTCCCTCTGAATATAATATAATGTAACATAATATAATATAATATAATATAATATAATATAATATAATATAATATAATATAATATACTGTTTATATATGATGCACTTAATGTTTAAGATACTGAAAATGATTTGAAATTATTTGATATGATTTATGATATGATATGATATGATATGATATGATATATGATATAATGTACTGTACTGTTTAGGACACTAGATATGATATATGATATGATATATGATATGATACATGAGATACGAGACATAATATATGATGCACTGCACTGTTTAAAATACTGGAAATAATATAATATATTATAATATAATACAATGCAATGTACTGTTTAAGACACTGGATATGATATGATATACACTGTACTGATGCACTGTACTGTTTAAGACACTAGAAGTAATAATATAATATAATATAATATAATATAATATAATATAATATAATATAATATAATATAATATAATATAATATAATATAATATAATGCACTATACTGTTTAAGACACTGGAAAAGAGATGATATGAGATATGAGAAACGATATTATATAATACACTGTGCTGTTTAAGAAACTGGAAATAATATAATATAATATAATATAATGCACTGTACTGTTTAAGACACTGGAAATAATATTATTTTTATTAATAATAAAAAAAAATATATAATATAATATTATTTGTATTAATAATAAAAATATTCCTAATGGAACAGTCCAACTTCATGTCAGTCAAAAATACCAATCAAGTTTAGATAGATTTGATTTGATTTGATATGATATATGATATGATATGATATGATATGATATGATATATGATATAATGTACTGTACTGTTTAGGACACTAGATATGATATATGATATGATATATGATATGAGACATGAGATACGAGACATAATATATGATGCACTGCACTGTTTAAAATACTGGAAATAATATAATATATTATAATATAATACAATGCAATGTACTGTTTAAGACACTGGATATGATATGATATACACTGTACTGATGCACTGTACTGTTTAAGACACTAGAAGTAATAATATAATATAATATAATATAATATAATATAATATAATATAATGCACTATACTGTTTAAGACACTGGAAAAGAGATGATATGAGATATGAGAAACGATATTATATAATACACTGTGCTGTTTAAGAAACTGGAAATAATATAATATAATATAATATAATATAATATAATATAATATAATATAATATAATGCACTGTACTGTTTAAGACACTGGAAATAATATTATTTTTATTAATAATAAAAAAATATATAATATAATATTATTTTTATTAATAATAAAAATATTCCTAATGGAACAGTCCAACTTCGTGTCAGTCAAAAATACCAATCAAGTTTAGATAGACCAACTATTCAAATAATCGTGCAAAAAGAACACATTTTGTGTGAACGTCCCTTATTGGAAGTTGAATGCATTATTAAATTATCCAAACTGAACATGGGGCAAGGGCAATGTGTAGAGCTTTGTGAATGGCGGGCGTTCGTTCAGCAGGCACCGATTCCATGTGGGCCTCATTTCCTACTATAAGTGGCAGGCAGCCAGATGGGGCTATAGAAAAGACAAAAAGAACAGAAGGAGAGACAGAGACAGAGAGAGAGAGAGAGAGAGAGAGAGAGAGAGAGAGAGACTCCTCTCTTCCTGTCTTTAGCGATGACTAAAGTGTTCTGACTAGGCCACGGTGCACGGCACTGACGGCAATATCTGTCACCCCCTCCCTTCTTATCTCACGTCCCCCCACCCCCACCCCCCTTCTCCGCTTGCCCCGAGGCTATGTGAAATGAGACACCGCGCAACCAAACAACAGCTTTACTCTTAAAACTTTCCCAGACTCTCCGGCTCTTTGATGTGCGTGTCAGCGACCATCATACGCGCTTCCCGCTCCCGCCCGCGTGCACCGAACGCGCTCTTCACCCCCATCGCCAGGGACGACCGGAGGAAATTTACATACACATCTTTCCGGCCTGTCAATACAGCGGTCCCCTCGAGGAAGCGCAGCTCTGGAGTCAAAAGACGACGCAAGGGCCAAACATCTCGTCAAAGGAAATAAATACGCAGGGATGTGACCGCCACTCATTAACGGACAAGAACACCCGGCTACTGTAAGAGACGGAGTTGACCTGCCGGATATCAAAGGAGGTGTTCGAGGGATAGAAAATAAACGTGCGTTGTGAGCCTCGGGTCCGCTGGGGTAACGGCAGCGGCAACAGTCTGGCTCGCACCCCTGTGACAGGCGGACATGTCAGGACTTTCCACTGTGAAGTCTCATTATTTTAACACACAGAGACAATGGGACTGTTTACATCGCCTTCCCTGTCTGATCTCTTCCTCTCTTTATCTCCCCCCCCCCCCCCCCCCCCCCCAGTATCCCTAAAGACCTCAAACTGGCAAACACGCGCAAAGAAAAAGAGATGGCGAGAAGAAAGAAGATTGGGAAAAGGGAGATAGAGGAGGGGAGGGAGCCTCTTTTTGATGTCTTTGCTTGTATCCAAGAAACAAAAGCTTCTAATTGTAAATGAGCTAATTAAGTAAACCACTAACGAAGCGTGAAAACAATTTGCTTGACCCAGCAGTGGAGCGCTCAGGGATGGAGAGCCGGAATTATGGGAGCGGGGAGCTAATCGGCCTTTGACAGCATTGAAGAGTTGCGGGCAGCTACCTGACACACACACACACACACTTCCTCTACAACACAGGACAGGTCAACAGGAAGAGAAAAGAACATCTGTCTCTATGGTTACAAGTGGGGCATGTGTGAACTAGCTTCCTGTGTAAAAGTATTAAGCTGAACCTTTGGGAAAAAGTCTCGTGATAACCATACAGTTCAATTCTGGAGTTTTTGCACACTTTTTTGTTTACCTTTAGTGTAACAACTTATAAAAAGTGGTAACAATTTACAATAAGGCTCCATTAGTTAATGTTAGTTAATGTATTAACTAACATAAATGAACAACAAGCAATACAGTTATTACCGTATTTATTCATCTTTGTTAATGTTAGTTAATAAAAAATACAATCGTTCATTGTTTGTTCATGTTAGTTCACAGTGTATTAACTAAGTACTGTTTATTCTTAGTTCATCTTAACTAAAGTAGTAAACTAATTTTAACTAATGAACCTGTAAAGTGTTTCCGTTTTATCTATTAGTAAATAATTATTTTGAGGAAAAATCTTTTAAAAATTATTTATTTATTTATTTATAGCTGTATATTGTAAAGCATGTTTTTGGCATGTTTGAAAAAAGTGTTTAAAGGGGTCATCGGATGCCCATTTTCCACAAGCTGATATGATTCTTTAGGGTCTTGATGAGAAGTCTATAACATACTTTGGCTAAAATTTCTCAGTGGTAGTGTAAAAAACACCCTTTTTACCTTGTCAGCCCTGTTCAGAGCAAGCCATTCTGTTGCATGTTCCTTTAAATCCTAATGAGCTCTGCTCACCCTGCCCCTCTCTACAGTGGGGTGACCAGCCGGTTTGTTTACTTTAGCTGTATTTAGCCACGACACTTGCTAACTAGCACATTATTAAGAAAGGCGATTTGAGATGCATAAAAACCCTTATACTCACTTCTGCTGTAGGTGAAGCTGCATCACAAATGATTTGTGCAAACACAGACGCATTTATGTAGATCGCTGGGTGCATTTCCTTCTAAAACGAAAGTAACGTTAATCCTCTGCGTCTTCAGCGGCTCAGATGACAGGAGTAAATGATGACTGCTATGTTCATTATTACATCCAACAACAAAACACCTTAATCGCTCAATCAGAGACATTGTTGTCTTCCCTTGCACCGGAGTAGACACAATGGCGGACAGAGTCAGACTGTTACAGGTCAGTCAGGCTGGGTAAGGTAAGACAATCATGCCAATGAACTATCGTGGGAGCGGCCTTTGTTGGTGTGACATCACATCAACAAAAAGCTGAGAATGGCTTGTTTTGAAAAAGGGGATATTTCTTTTTAGAAAATTAGAATTAGATTAGATTAAATACCAGTGGGTGGATTTTTATCATAATAGGGTGGTTGTGTACACACAATGCCAACACACATTTACGTTCAAACAACATTTTGCATCCGACGACCCCTTTAAGCTCAGCAAGGCTGCATTTATTTGATCAAAAATAGATTAAAAACAGTAATAGTTAAAAACAATAGTTTAATTAACTTACAAACGGTTAAATTAACATCAGCAAAGCTGAATTTTAAGTAATTTACCTTTACTTCAGTCTTCAGTGTCACATGACCCTTCAGAAATCATTCTAATGAGCTGATCTGCAGCTCAAAAAAACATTATTATCAATTTTGAAAACTGTGAATATATATTAGGATTTTTTGATGAACAGACAGTATAAAAGATTTTTTTTTTTTTTTTAAGAGAGAAGACAAAAAGCAGACATCTTTTGTAATGCATCCGTGTTTAAAAGTATTCATTTTGTTCAAAAATATCTAAATAAATAACATAATAACATAAAATAAAATAAACAGTACAGTTTATAATATATATATATATATATATATATATATATATATATATATATATATATATATATATATATATATTTATTAGGGAAGCCAAAAGGTGTGTACTTATTTTACATTTAAAATCTGTAACCTACTATGAATTTGCTTGCAGCTCTACAGAGGGCACTCTAGTTTACTCTGATTGTGTTCTGTGACTGTGAAATACCTGTCTATCAAGCGTTAGCTCTCTTTTTTAATACACGAGTACAGTCCCACAGCGCTGGCGAATGTCTCACGCTCTCTCCAGCAATAACCTTGCACCCCCCACCTCCCTGTGGAATTCATTCGTCTCTGGTCTGTTCAAACATCACACCTGAACACGGCTGTCAGTCGCCCGGCTTTCTTATTGCCTGTCCTCTCATCCCCGCATTTACTTCACAGCAAGAGAAAGTCTTTAGTTTACAAGCGATCTGCAAGCTCATCGAAAAAAGGATGAATGCACATTGACAGAGGGAAACGGCAGCAGCCAGAGACTTGTTTTTGCGGGACGCAGCAGGCAATGATGAATGCTTTGCCACTCGGCAGGGGGTTTTATACAAGTTACGAGGTTTGACATGAATGTAGCATGTTACATGCTTGTGAACTGGATTTGACAGACAGCTGTCACTCACTTGATGAACTGGCCCATGTCCTCGCAGAGCGCTTCGCAGCCGGGCCACTTGCACTCGCCGTGTCCGTAGAGCGGATGAGAGGCTGTGTGTTCCTCGTGGGTCGAGCTGAAAGAGACAAATAAGATTTCGAAATGTAAATGATTACATCACACTAAACTGTGATGCAGGTTGCATTTGATGTATTTGCCAACACAGAAATCTATGGAAGCCGGCCACTGAATAAAAAAAAAATAACATGTTATTGTAACTTCTTATCTCACAATTCTGACTTTTTTTTTTTTTTTTTTTTTAACTTGCAATCCTGAGAAATGAAGTCAGAATTGTGAGATAAGAAGTTGCAATTCTGACTTTTTTCTCACATTTGTGAGTTTATATTTCGCAATTCTGACTTTATTTCTTTCAATTCTGACTTTATTTCTTTCAATTCTGACTTTTTTTCTCAGAATTGTGAGATATGTTATAAGTTATAAAGTCCAATTTTAAGGGGAAATATAAGACTGATATGTTCTCAGAATTGAGAGTATATCTCCCAACTCTGACTTAACTTGAAATTACATGTCAAAAGGAGACATGTGAGATATAAACTAGCAATTCTGAGAAAAAACTTGATAAAACTATTCGTAATTCTGAGAAAGTCACAATTGTGAGATTACACAATTCTGACTTTATAACTTTCAATTGCGAGTTTATATCATGCAATTCTGAGAAAAAAGTCTGAATTGCAAATTTATATTGCACAATTCTAAAGTCACAATTGTGAGATAAAAAGTCACAATTACATTTTTTTTTTTTTTATTCAGTGGAGGAAACGGGCTTCCATAGAAATCACACACTTCATCTTTAAAAAAAAAACAAAAAAACAATGCTTGCAGATGTACATGAGATAAATTTTTCTAGGCCAGAAATTTTTTTGTGCACCTGAAATGTATTAATATGTAATTTTATTAATATGGATTAAATTCAGCTTAATATTTAGCTTTATTTATTTGATCAAAACCAGTAAAAACAGTAATATTTTGAATTATTATTCTTAAAATAACTGGTTTCTATTTTAATAAATTGATATAATTCCTGTGATGCAAATTTTGTGCTCAACAAATGTCTTATTATTAATGTTGAAAACAGTTGCGCTGCTTAATATTTCTTTTGGAAACAGTTAAATAATTTTTTTTCTAAACACCTGTTTACTTAATCAAAAATAACCCATTGGGGTCGATATCTTATTGCAATTTGTTTTCAGGCAGTCGGCATGGTAGACTCACACACATGCGACCAATACAAAGCAATGAAGCAATGGAAACAGTCTCAAACATTCCCTGTCTGGGAAAGCCAATAGCTTTGAGCCAGTCCTTCAGGAAGCTTTGAACAAATCTATTTCGAGAGGACCTAGTAAATGTAAAGAAACGACAGCTTTCCCATAATTGTGACTGACAGGCTTCCAATAATAAGTGCATATCATTGTATTAGCATCTTGCACTTCGACGCAGGTTCAAATGTCCTCAGATGCGGCCAGGAACAACAAGCCGCCATCTAATTACGAACGAACGTGGATGATCTTCAGATGTTTCTTGGTAACGGTGGGAGTACGAATAAGGTGGCTGCTGATGTGCTGACAGGGCCTGCTGGTGGGGCCTGGGGATAAATGCTACGGTCTTGTTTCGTTTGAGATACAGCCACTGTGTGCTCTGTGGCCGAGAAGTCTGGATCAGGTCTCTCTGGCCCGGCTTCTGTAGAGACCCATAACGGATCAACCTCGAACCCCCGCCAGCAGTCTCATCCAGCAATTTTTCATTTCGGGCCTGGCCAACCGCCACGGGCTAGCATGTAGCTCGGGTTTTTTTTGTGAGGGCAGGGACCACAGAATCCTTCGTCATCTGTCTGACTGCTGCTAAGCATGGGCAGGGGGCTAAAGCAAGGGGGAACGCGGCTTGTGGCGGTTGAAGGTCTGGGGAACTCTTCCCAATTCCACATCAGAGTACTGCTTAATATAAAGCAGCTTGCTAGCAGATGAGGCCCTCCTGATGCGGCGCACACACACGCGTTCCCTCCTCCTCTTCATCAGATGTGCTGGCAGTGGACGGCCCACGCAATTCAGAAGCTGCTCGAGCGCTAGACATTACAAACTACTGGCAACCACACTGTCCACATGTGCCATGCATTAGCCTCACCGCACAGTTTTTCTTCCCTTTTGAGTTGCGTGTGTGTGTGTGTTTGTGTGTAAATGTGTTAGGCCAAGTCAGGGAGAACAGTGTTAGAAGAAAACATGATGGAGGGAGTGCTTTTCTTTCTGTTTATCCATGTCCGTGTAGCATGACAGGGCGGGGTGTGTGTTAGTGCTGCTGGGGTGTGTGGGTTTATTTAGCTGTAGTTCAGAGGCCTCACCGGTGTAAAAATGGCCATATTATATAAAAAGATCCACACAACTGCTGCAAATGTCATAATGCAGTACCATTTAAGTGAACTGCAAAAGTATCCCAAAGTATTTTTTTTTTTTAATCAAATGTAAATTCATGTCCCAGTCGCATTTTCTAGGTTAAATAAACATTACTTACACTATCAGAAATAGAAAAACACTTATATTTGATATTTTTACATTAAGAATGTAATCGATATTCTATTTATTAAAGCCAAGTATGAATCTCATCAAATTAGTGTTTTTAAGCATTTTACATTTACTCTGAAATAATAACTCAAGGCAGTAACAGTTTAAACAATATATTTTATTTGTGAACTTATGTTCAGCTGTTCTTTTTAACTGCTAACTTTTAACTATTTTTCAATTTTTTTCAGGTCATCAAAGCTCAGTAAATATTGGTCACAGACACAGGGATTTACTTTAAATTTCACCTGCTGATTACTCACTAAAAACTCCCAAAGATCATGTTTTCATGCCATTTTAAGTCTTATTTTGACAAAGAATTTCTAAGTGTATGAGTTATTATAAATTAGTCTTTCTATTAAAGCCATTATAACTTTATTTATAATAAAGTTTAAACTGATTTGTGAACGCGGAACAAAAGAGGCAGGGTTTTTTGCATGAACCAATAACAGCTGATCATAACGTCATATTCAATCATATTGTGATGGAGGCACTACCTCCTCTCACGTGAATTTCCTCCATTCATTCTCAATTTCCCCCACCAAACCCACCGCACGCTATAGGGAGTCTGTTAAAACTCAATGGGCTCAGGGGAGGCGAGAGAGAAGCAGACTTCTGCTGTAACTTTACCTGCTGGTTTTGCTGTTGGACAATGTTTCTTTAGGAAAAACTAATGATTTATACATTTTCATTCTGTAATATAGCCTTTGTGTTATTTTGCCCCTGGTATTTATGTATAGAGTGGGCCGGCCCTGTGTAGGTTTGATAAATCACCTTTATATAAAAAACAATAGGTATGTATAAGGTATATCCACATTTAGATGGATAGGTACAGTATGTGTATATACATATGTGTGTGTTACTCACTGGGTGCTCTGCAGGGGAGCGCCTTTGGAATAAGGCGTGAGATGCTCGTCACTGGACTCCTTGGTGAAGGACGAGATCCACTCAAAGAGTCTTGCTCTTAAAAATGGAAAGGATGTATGAGTACCCCACAGTAGGACCACTTTTCTTCTCTCTCAAACATACACACAGCTACTCACCCCTCAGCTAAATTATCAGAGTACACTTTTTCACCCACTCCACACACACACTCATGCTAAACTGGCACAGGGGCGTCAGTCATGCTGAAGGCATGCTATGTTTTGAGGAACTCACACAAGCACCAAATATTAAATGAACCCAGGCATTTTACATCAGCTCATCAAACAGCACCTGACAGCAGAAACCTTGAAATATGATATGTCTGACAAAAATATCTGTTTACAAAATCTGTCATGTAGCAGTTGGCATTCTAAATGCTCATGACAAAAATACATTAGCATAGCTATAGCAGTTCTTTGTTTGCTTACTTTCAATATGGTCAGTTGATACTTATTAGCTGTTTGTAGTTGCAACCAGTGTCAAGATTCACATATGTACCTGCCAACCTGCCAATTTTAAATATTTATTACTAGCCACGAAACAAAATTTTAGACTAAAAACTAAGCTTGTGCATTTTCCACTGACCTGTCTCTCTTTGGAGTGTGCACAGAGTTCTGTCCATTTGGCAAAGGATGATGGGGGATCTGAGGTGAGACCTTGGAGGCCGAGTATGAGGTAGTGTTGGAGCTGTTGGTGGTCAGATCGAGGCCCTCGTGTTTCATGGCCTCTTCTGTGCTCTGAACACCGGCCACGTCCTTCCACAACTGCTGCAGGTCAGTGGGACACATGGCTGAGAGGGACAAAAAGCAAACAAGAGATTACTTCAAACTATAAATAACTCATTACCATAAATCATAAATTCCAAATTTAAACAGAGAAAAGAGAACCACCTTTAGTAAACTGTAAATACCAAGTGCTATAATCCACAATCTCCATTGAAACACAAACATAAAAAGGTGGTTTAAAAGCCCTGAGTCAACAACAGGTGCCATATGATGAAACCTTCTCAAAGCAAAGAGTTTTTCAGCATGTTTATTAGTTTTTTTTCATCTTTGTTGTGCTACAGACTATAAGCCTGGTGTTGAATGACGAGAGCTCCTTCGGAAAGCATCCAATCCTGCGTCTCTCCTTATCACACCTCCAAAGCTCCCACCCTACAGTTCACTTGAATGGTGGCCAGCTGGCAGCACATCCCGCTCCAGAGATCTCAAAGCCTGGCAGTGCGCTGACATTAGTGTGGCAAGCCATAAAACACCAGGCACACACCGCGCCACACTTCACTAGGGGAGGAGGGCATGCCAGCGGGACTTGTTAAGTTCATAGGACAGCAGAAGGAAGGACCCGTCCAAATCGGAGGAAGCAAATGGCTAATTTCACCGTGTTTTTGTTATCTTTCAACATCTCCGCAAACCCCCCTGGCTACCTACATCTGTAATTATCACTGTTCCCAACCGGCACTGCAGCTCACCGAGTGAATTAATCTTGGTGAGATGCTCTCCTGGCAAATTTTTTTTGTTTTATTTTCCCCTCAAACTTGCTGAATTCGGAATTGTTTTTTTGTCTCTTGGAAAGGCAGAGGGGGTCTAGGTTGGGAGGGAGATTTGAGGGTGTAAAAAAAAGAGGAGAAGAAGGGGGGCCGCCCAAGCTCGTCTGGCGCACACTGTTCCCGAAAAGCCACAGCCTGCTATGCTATCTCACATGGCAAAGACTTAATAGCAATCTAAATATTATGTCTGGTCCGCCAGCATTCTTGTCCCGGACCCCGCCAAAACAAAACTCCTTGCCTGGCCTGGCTCTCTTCATCCCCCCACCCCCTCTCTTCCCAGCAGGCCTGGGGCCAGCGAAATGATGTATGGCCACACTTGCAGCTACATGCTGTTGTTCACTAGTCACAGACAACCTGACAGAGCACCAAAGGGCCACGGATGTATTTTAACCCTCCAAATAAGTGAGCCAGCCCGGTGGCATGGCGCTGTTGCCGTGGACAGGGGAAGGGAGGTGATTTCTGCAAGTTTTGTGAAAGAGCAGCCAGAACATAGGAAGTGGAAGGGAGGACGCAGGGTGGAGATGGAGCGGTTTACCTACAGTGAAGTGTTTTTGTATCTCATTTTCTTCCAAACACACACACACACACACACACAGACACACACACTCAGAGGGGCAGGTGAGGCGTTTCCCCTGTGGCTGGCCACACACTCTCAATTTCTTACACACACATTTCACAGAAATCATTGAAGCCAACCTCATCTTTCCACATGAATGTGTGTTCCTGAAATTGTAATATTTAGCATTTAGTAGGCGGTTTATTGAAGTTGATGTGTGTCGTGAAGTTAAAACTTTACTTAATGTGCAGAGACTATGAGTAAACCATTCTAAGGTCGATTTCTCTGGCATCCCTGGCAAAACATTACTCTGTTAGTTTGAGCAGCCTGGCATAGCAACACTGTCTCAACCAATGATGTGAGTTTGGGGCGGGGCTACATGTTTGTTTGACCAATAGCAGACAAGTTTTAGGAAACCTGCTTGGAAACAGACATTATTTTTGAAATGATTCTTCTTGAATTCTTGAACACCTCATATTTAAATTTAAAGTGTGTAATGCTTATTACATTTGTGTTTCAGAATTCTTTAATGGAATTTTAAAATAACAATATTCTTTTCAAATAGAATAATTTTGTTACCTGTCATTTTTGATCAATTTAATAATCAAAAATGAATAAAAGGATATACTTCTTCCAAATCATACTGACCCCAAACTTTTGAATGGTAATATATATATATATATATATATATATATATATATATATATATATATATAAGCATTTATGCTACTGTTTTACAGCAGCTCAGACTACATCATACTTTCTAAAAATCTACATGTGATTAATATTCAGTAGATGGCCACAAGGCAACTTTACAAATTCCCCTTTGGTTTCTCATATCAACTCCCTCTTCAAGCTCCATGCATCACAAATCCTGAAAAAAAAACTGAAGAAAAGTTTGGCATGGTGATCACAAAGCATTAAGCCGAGGCCAACAGATCTAGTTGCACCCTTTGGACAGGAATTAAAATGACTTACTGTAACTGTTAAGTGAATATTACAAAGAAACAAAAGTCATCCCAACTAACAGTCTGTCTAATGCAGTGAGTCACTTGGGTTCGAAACTCTAGCCTTTCTGAGGGAATGACTGGGCACACAAAACAAACACGAAAACAACAACAACGGTTGGCGCCACCCATGGATCAGAGAACAAATCCTTTTCAGCGGCAGCTACGGCCAAGCATGACTGGCCAGAAGAATGCGCATGGTTGGCTGGCCAGTCATAATGGAGGGCTTCTTTTCAGAGAGGGATTGTGGGGAAATTCCGTGATTCTGCTCTGTCGCAGGATTTGTTGAAGGGATTCCAAGAGCCCAGAGTTTATTGTTCTTCAGACCCCTTGAAACAATGACATAAGCAGTGGGGGTGGGCGCGAGGGTCTACGCCAGAAAGATGCCAAAGCCAAAAGTTTACAGCTGTCGTGAAAAATTATTTTCATCAATCTGCGAACCTTTCTCTGCCTTGTTCCTTGCTCTCTCCCTCTCTTTTTTTTCCACCAGACTACTTTTCTAAAAGCAGCAGTGCGCATGTGTGTGTGCGTGTGTGTGGTAGGCCCACTCAGGATTCCGGATGATGAGTCTATGTTTTCTTAAGACTGAAATAATCAGAGATGTCAAGAGCAATGGGTGAGAATGAGAGTCAAGCACTCTAATAAAAGGCCGGGATCATTTTGGAGGCCCTATCGGCAAGAGTGGCAGGGATTTCGGCATGGAAACTGGAGTCGGCTCCCTGTTTGTTCTGTCCTGTTGAGGCTCTTACAATGTTACGACCGCTGTGGAACCTGTAAAAGTTGATGTGTCTAATTTAGGCGGACGGTGGCCAGTTTACAGTCAAGATCCATTACTGGTAGGGGCTCTTTGACAAAACAAGGAAAAATGGAAAAATACATTTAAAAATGATCCAAAACCTCCATTTCCTTCTGTAGGATGAGTGTGTCTGGAGCGTGTAAGACTCACGGGCGCACACACATAAGCCCCCTCCCAGCCTGTGCACAAAGCCCGGTGAATTTTGTGGCATATTTTACCTATTATCCAAATGACTGCCTTCCACAAAACCAACAATCAAGCTTTGCTTTTATCTCTTTATGAGCTGATTAAGTTAACAAGCTTCACATGTGGCTCTATGGACATGGCTGTAGTTAGTCTCCGGGGGGCTCCATCCCGCTCTAATAGATTGAGATGATAGCTCATTGCCAAATTTTGGAGGAAGACGAATAACGGATTCATTTTACAGCCAGCTTTATTAGCATTCAATGTTGCGCGTGTAGTAGCGGGGCAATCTGAGATCGTGCGTGCGTGTGTGTGTGTGGTTGAGGCTGACTAAGGAAAAATAAGTGGGCGGTGGATGCAGGTCTGGCCTCAGCCTGAGACCGCCATCTGGTCCTGAGCTACGGGTAAGAACACAGATGCTGCATTTATTTAGCACGCTGCATTTCCTCCAGAGCTTCGCTTTCCTTTAATAGGCATTGCTAAAGGAGCGAATCAGACACTCTGTGGTGTTTTTCTGGCTGTTGAGGACAAGAGGAGAGCCGTGAAAGAGACAGACCACCGGGCTGAGAGGCCTGCGGTTGTAGCACCTCACCATGGGGCTAGATGGAGTCAGATGTTTGTGGTCAATAGTGACCAGCTAATGGAGCTGGGGAAGAGTTTTGCACCTTTAAAGATATACATTAATTCAAGTCAGAAACTGCAATACAAATGTCTGACAAAAATCCTAAATTTATCAAAATCCTCTCATAATACCTCACTGGATGAATGGCTTCAATAGTTTGATGTTGCTTTAACTTTTTTGTGCTTTTATTCAGCCAAGGTGTAAAACTGACACTCAACGATTAAAAATGACCTCTTAAGTTATTAATTAGTCTTTGATTTGTTTTCTAGTTGGAATAGCCAGAAGTCCTTTTAATTTGTCTAATTAAACAAGTACATTTTCCCACTTGGTTTGGGTATAAACAAGAAAAAAACAAGTTTTAAAAAAATTTGCCAGGGCAGTAGTACAAAATACATCTCCTAATAAAGAAACCACGAAAACAAGCCTTACTATTTTATATAGTGTTGATAAATAAAACTATGAAAAACATGTCAATTTAAATAAAGATGAAATAAAATAAAAATCTATAAATATTAGGTGAAAAGCTTAGAGTAAAATTAAATTTAAACTGAATCTCTAAAAGTAAAACTGAACAAATCTAAAACTGAACTAAAACTGGGGGAAAAAATAATAATAATAATAATAATAATAATAATAGTAATAAAAATAAAATGAAAGTTAAATTGCCTAATTAAAAATATTAAGAAAAAAAAAATTAAAAAAGCACATAAAAATACTAAAGCTGAATTAAATTAAAATCAAAACTGAAAATATAAAAATAAAGCTAATATAAAATATTAATCAAAAGTATGATAACATACTCACAGGTGTCTACTGAAACTCAGTTTCAGCAGATACAGTACATCATCCAGCTACTGTGTCATAAACATTGAGAGTTCAGACATCTTACTCATGTGCAGGAAAACTGTGAATCCTGAGCCAAGTATGCATACTGAGTGTGATTGCATTGGTATGTGTACCTTGCTGCAGGCTCTGAATGGGTACTGCTCCTTGGCCCGGCTGTAGGTTCACTAGGCCTTGTCTTTGTAGATTCAGAATGTGTTGCTGCTGTAGTTGTTGCATCTGGATCAACTGCTGCTGGAAAGCCAGCTGTTTATTCCCCAACTGCTGCTGCTGAGAATGAGAGAGAGAGAGAGAGAGAGAGAGAGAGAGAGAGAGAGAAGCATGTTACACAACAAAACAAAAGGATGGGAAAAGTGAGAGGAAGAGACTTGGAGAGCTGCAGGATAGAGAGGGCGGGAAAGACGGGACATTCATTGGCTTTTATAAGCCTTCAACCTCGTCTAGGACATGTTTAGATAGGACACATCCTGGAATAGAGATATTTTCCTCTCCAATCACCAAAGCACTTCCTGTGGCGGTAGACAACAAGCAGACAACAAAATGCTGAGACTCGGTTCAAAGTGTCAAAGTGCATTGTGAAGCTTAAGAGATAACGCATTAATCTAAGAGTGACAGTTCCATGTGCTCTAGGACCGACACGCTCCAAATCATGCTTGTTCTTTCCCGCGTGTAGCAATCTGTTAGCATGTGGTTGGCGCGCAATTAACACGGCAATAAACAGTGACTAACAACATCTGTGCAGAATGTTAAGAACAGTTCCAGATTATATGACATCAGATGTTTATCATTTTACGATAAGGCTTGGTATTTTTTCACTATGCATGGAATGTACTTTGTGAAACTTGAGAAGCATGACTCCAAAATCCTCTTTCTCTGTTTCATAAACAGGTTTCAATGTGTGCAGATAGTCATCATTGAGCTATCAAGAAATTTATTTTTGTTCCAGCCCGACTTCTGGTGACATTTAACAAAGAGATGAAAAATGAGCAAACCGTTTTATCAGCTATGACATAAGCACAGAGTACTCCAAGACCAGCCCTGAACTTGTATAAAAACATAACATGAGTGAGGAAAAAAAAAAATGTTAGATCTTTAGCCAAAGGTGGGAAGGAACAGAAGAAAAGGCCAAGGTGAAGAAAAAGGCTTGTAAATAACGATTTAAAGGGGTTGGATGTTTAAAGTGACATTGCATGGCAACATTGTCTCAACCAATGACATTTTGGGAGGTCTTGGTAAGCCCTGGTAAGACAATTTTACACACCACTTTTAAACAAAAGTATATCTGTTTTTCTGACCAATGGTGTTTTGGAAACCATATTTAAAGTACTTTTCAGTTTTAAAGCAATAAAGCAACCATTACACACTCATTTCTACATCAGAGAGGCACAGATTTGGAAAACTGTGTGTGTGTGTGTTTGTGTGTGAGAGGGTAAGGGTGAGTGCTATGGAATACATGACATGTGCAGATAAGGTCAGTTGGTGTCGTGGTGATAAATGTCCTCCTTCCTGAACCGGCCTGAGTCGAACCACTGTTTCCAGCGACATGCTTTTTGATGTTCTCCCAATGAGAGATGGGCCTTATCTCCTTTAAGATAACGGCACGAAAAAAAGTGGAGGGGAGAGAAAAAAAATGTTGAAGGAGGGAAGGAAAATAAAAAAGAAAAATAATTAAAGGTAGTTTCTTAATCTCACTGTCAGAGAAGTGTTTGAGGCCTCCGCCCGGGGCGCAAGGCCCCATGGGAAAAGGCCACATAGGTCAACATCAACAGAGAAGAGAGAAAACACAAGCCTTTTCCAAAACCTAGTGAGCTGCTTTGTTCTCACTACATCCATAAGCGACTGTCTTCAAAGGCAGCATCACGAATCACAATCACGAATCCTTATAAATGAACGATTTGGAATAGGCGCTTACAAGAGAATCAAGTCACAACTGATTTCAATAGTTTAAAATAATAACTTAATAACTTAAAAACAAAGTTAAAGGGGACACTGGATGCCCATTTTCCACAAGTTGTATCTTAAGGGTCTTCATGAAAAGTCTGGAACATACTTCCTCAAAGGTTGTGTAAAACTTCACCTTTTTGCCTGGTCAAAAACAGCTCTGTTCATAGCGAGCTGTTTCGGTGCATGTCGCTTCTAAATGCTAATGAGCTTTGCTCACCCCGCCCCCTTCTGTTTTTTTTTTTTGTGTATTCGGTGGTGCATTACCATTAAAAACAAAACTAATCAACTGTGTCCTCAGTGGCTCTGATGTCGGGAGAAAATGAAGACTCTTACGTTCACTTTTAAATCCAAATACAAACACCTGCATTGCTTACAAGACATTGTTGCTACAGCTGCTCGAGCGTAGAAAAAAAAATGGCGGACAGGGTACAAATGGCTCAGGGTGGAAATATGCAAATACAGGACAGTCTATCAGTGGTGGTGGGCGGGGCCTGAGAAAATCAAAACGGCTTGATAATTGAGACAGTTCAGGATTTTTGGGAATTAAATAAAAGGAGTGAATGGATTTTTATCATTGTAGGGTGGTTGTGTCCACACACTGCTAAGACACATTTATATGCAAACACCATGTATAAGTGAATTTCGCATCCGATGTCCCCTTTAGGAAAAAAACATCCTTCAACTTTACAAAAACTACTCAAGTAAGGACCTTGTTTTTATCTAATTTTCAGCAGCATTCAGCACACATACACAAAAATAGAAACTATCTGAAAATGTCAAGTGGAATTCTTAAATTATTCTTAAGAATTTTTAAAAACTTTTTTCTGCTCTCTGTGAAGGTCCGTACTTGTTCTCTTCCCTAACTTTTGAGAATGACAGATTCGATAAAAGAGCTAACAGAGAAACACACACAACTGAAAGAAGTGAGGTAACGCCAATATTCAGCATGTCTATCCCTCTCAGTTCCTTCTCCTCTTCATCCATGTCTTCTCTCTTTTCTCTTCCTCTCCCTGTTTGGGTCCCATGGGACACAGTTCAAGTTCTTTAACACATTGTGTCTGCACGCTGTTTACATTAGATGCAGTTGAGTGGCTAAAGCTAGCGGAGTAACAGGCCTGTCAGCTTGATTTATGAGCACATCAAACAGAGTTTGGGCACGCCAGGGCCGACTGACAGCGCTACTTCATTAGGCTGACTCCAGGGTGACTCCACAGCTCAACCGTCAAACTGAGAGAGAGAGAGAGAGAGCGGGTGAAACAATAAAAAACAGAAAAAGAGCAAAAGTCGGGATTGATGATGCAAAAATGTGTGTGGCAACCATTTCTCCCTTTCTTCTTTCTGTCTATCTCACCTCTCAACCTGCTCGAGCTGACTGGCAGTGATATGGGTGGCAATTAAAGCGTCTTTTACTCAGGGAGAGCATAACGTGTCATCTCTCCATCTTCGACTGCTTTACAAAAACAAAGTCCTGAGAGTTCGGGTTTCCAATTTTAATTCAGATTATATGAATAGGCTGCTTGCCATGATTGTTGGAACCTTATACTAATAATGACAAAACAAAATATACTGATGACAAAATTGAGAAGGTGGTGCCAGACATGCAGTTGGCTGCAGGGGACAGTTTACTGTGTCTGGTGGACCAACAGCATCGCGGAACAAAGAAAAGGGAGGTTTTAGAAGATGAAGGGCTTTAAAAGAGGGCTAGAGGGATGGAAAACACCACACATACTTGTGTTGCTATCTTCTTTCTTCTCCTCACGCCTGACTGCTTCACTTTTAGTCCAGTGCTGTCAGTGCACTCGTCCCCAGGGGAACACCAATACATGGCGGACAACACACGCGTAAACACACACTCACACAGATGAAACCTTCAACATGGCCTAACATAATACTTGTATTTGCCTTGTATTGATATTTCAGATAGCATCCATCCTTGCATCCAATCCATCTCCATAACTAGGATTGTATGTTAACACCTAAATGGACTCTACCATATGTATGTAAAAATGTACACTTTTAATATGAAGTGTTTTAATTTGAGAAAAGCATTTTTAAAGGGATAGGTCACCTAAAAATGAAAATTGTCAATTATTCACATTCTTCTTGTTCTAAACCCGTAAGACCATCGCTCATTTAGAACACAAATGTAGATATTTTTGATGAAATCCGAGAATTTTCTGACCCTGCATAGACAGTAACGCAACTGACACATACAAGGCCCAGAAAGGTAGTATAAGGACATTGATAAAATAGTCCATGTGACATCAGTGGTTCAACCTTAATTTTATGGTGTTACAAGAACACTGTGTGTGCAAAGAAAACAAAAATAACAACTTTATTCAACAATTTCTTCTCTTCCCCGTCAGTCTTCGACACGTGTTCACAACAGTACCACGCATGCTGTCTATGCAGGGTCAGAAAGCTCTCGGATTTCATCAGAAATATCCTAATTTGTGTTCCAAAGATGAACGAACGTCTTACAGATTTGGAATGACATGAAGCTGAGCAATTAATGAAAGAATTTTCATTTTTGGGTGAACTATCCCTTTAAGCTAAGAAGCTACAGGTGGCGATACAGCGTGAAAGCGCATGTTAAATATGTACAACGTGTCTGCGACGTGTGGGCCAAACACATTAGCGTACTTACATAGGGCCATGTTTTAGGTCAACTAAAGACACCCTGAACAAACGTGAGCTGATCCGCGGGGAAGTGGAGCTGACCACTGGCCTTCCAATTTAATTTCCCTGCTCTCCTTCCACTCGGAGAGCACACCATCTCCCTAGCTCCAATATTTAATAAGGGAAAATGTCTGAAAAACTCCTGAGGCCTTGAATAAGGTTAGTCATGCTTTTTTATACCTTTCCCCTCCCTCTCACTTTTCAATCTTTTTCCTTTTCTTTTTTCCCCTTGGTCTCCGTCACGTTCCTTGACTATCTGTGGAAAATGTCAGGATACTGGTCTCATTTGAAGAGCTTGTGTGTGTGTCATTCTGTGTACGTGTGTTTTGGGCACCACGTGCATTTGCCACGCATTTGCTCTATCAGTCACAATGCTGTCTGGGGCATATCTAACGGGTCTTAATCCCTGTCCTCCATGGCCTATAGCATCCACCCCCTCCCGCCACCTGCCTTAGTCTCTCACCTGCTATGAAGTCAAGAGCTCATTCATTTTCTTATCTCTCAGTCACAAATACAGAGGACTACAAACCAGCAATCCTATACAGCTCAGATGAGAACTGACTTATTAGTTGTTAGCAGAGTCCATAAGTACAACTGGACTGAAGATTATTCTCTTATTTAAACCAGTTGAAGTAAGCTAGTCTCCTAACATGGTTAGTGCTGGAGTTTGTTTTTTGTTTTGTTGGATTTTTAGGCACTTTTCAGAATGCCAACTGGAAGACTCATTAAATCTGCTAAAAAAGCATCTGAGTCAGGAGTGGAGACAATCTAGACCATCTTACAACCAGCTCAGACTCATTTGATCAGTTTGTTTATCATGGCTCACCTCAATCCCGCAATCCACTAGCCCTCTTTTTATCTACACAGGCTATATATACCCTGCATCTTGCTAGCAACTGTGATAGAAGTGATGGCTGGTAATCTCTGGTATTTTGATGGTTTTCAGATCTGTAAACCCATCTGACTGACCAGATGAACCATTTTAACACCAGATTAGTGAGGTTAGAAGACAAGCTAGACCAATTTAACACCAGTGTGTGAGAGGCTAACAAGGCTACACAAGCTTTCTGAAAACTGTGCTAACAGCTGTGTGCTAATCTTTGCTATTTTGATGGTTTTGGGCTCTTTTCAGATCTGTAATCTGACTGACCAGTTAAACCATTATAACACCAGACTAGTGAGGTTAGGAGACAAGCTAGACCAATTCAACACTTTTACTATAATAAAACCATAGCTACATTTCGTAAGGGATAACACCAGTTTGTAGAGGCTGGGAGGTTAACAAGGCAACACAGGCAACACTGTGCAGTAACTGTGCTAGCAGCTATGTGCTAATATCTGCTATATGAGGCTTTTTTAGACAGACAGGCTGCAAACCAGTGGGAAAGCTGGGAGACTAACTAGACTTTCCTAAACCAGCTTAAAGACCAGAAAACTTTCTCAGGCTGGTTTAAGATTATGTTTTTTGAGGGATGCAAGCACAATACTCTAGCTTCTTTTCACCTACACAAGCTGCTGTAACGTGCATGTTGCTAGCAACTGTGCTAATCTCTGCGCTAAGCTGTATGTTCATTAAGACCTCATGAAAACTCCTTGATTAAGTTGTATCAGATATATCTCATGCTACTGACACACAGGCCGCAAAGTTTGGATTTCATTTGACTGCCAGATTAGCGCAGATCTCCTCTCCCGCAGTGCGCAGGCAAGCGATTACGCCATGCCTTTGTTGTGTTGCAGTCTTATCCTCAGTGATCCAACATGATTCCCCCTCACCTTCATTACCCAGATCAGGTCCTTCTCCGCCTCCAGTGCATTAATTGACAATTAAAGAAACTCGTTGACTCCACCATAGTGGGTTGTAATAGGGATTTTCCACTAGGCTTAGCAAGCGGTGACTTGTAAATTAATACTTAACGAGTATTAGCAGGGAAGCCCATGGTAAGGTTTGGAGCATGACTTTGGTCAACGGCAGAGAAATGAAAATCCATATTCCCCAAACGTCTTAATCCGCATTTTGAATTGCCTAATACACAAAATGCAATTGAGTGCTTGAGAGAAGAGGGAAAAAAAAGATGTTGGCATCCGTTTATTTTCCTATTGAGGATTTTATGTAATGCTCAGTGATTACAGAGACTTTATAAGGTCTGTGCTGTTCAGAGCAGCACAAAATCAGTCATACAATCATCTCACATATGAGAATACAGTTATTTTCAAAGAGCTAGCTTATGGCTTTCAAGAGGAACTGGCCTCTGCTGTGTGACAAATGATGTGTCAGCCATCTTGAGGATGCTCATCTAGGGTGCTATGAGGGTGAAGTACACTGTGAAGTGCACTACAGAAGGAGGGGGCAGGGATGTCTTACCTCTTTGGCCTGCTTTCCTGCTTGCTGTTGCTGGGTAAGGAGCTGGAGGTGCAACTGCTCCTGTTGCTTCTTGTAGTACTCCTGCAGCTAGAGGAAGAGAGAGAATAATTAAATAAATAAATAATTAAATAAATAAAATAATAATAATAATAATAAAATTATTATATATATATATATATATATATATATATATATATATAATTATTATTTTATTATATATATATATATATATGTATATATATATATATATATATATATATATATACACATACATACACACACATATATATATATAGTCCATTTATTTATTTATTTAGGATGTTTAGCAAGGACGCAACACAAATATATGTACAAAAAAAAAAGAGCACTTCAGTAAAACATCAATGACATACAGTTTCAAAAAGGCCAAGTTCATCTGTATTGCAGAATCTAGTATAGGAAGGTCACGTGTATTGTACCTTTTCTCTCCATTTTCTATAGTACTGTACACAAAACAGGTAAAGGCCATTCAAACATCAGTTCTTCTGTAAAGAGACACCATGACATAATAAGCTGCCCAAAATCATCCTGTACATCTGCCTATACTAGAAAATGTAGCGCTATCAAACAAGTCACATGATACTGGGTATCCAAGATGAGGTAGTCGGGTGCAAGGAGTCGCACATGTCTAAAGGCTTCAAAAAAAAATGAAAACAGGATAAAACAAGATCAGCTTCTTGCTTAAGGGCTAAAGTGCCTCCATAATAAGGCATATTCATCTTTTTTCAGCATTCCTCTAAAAGGCAGCTTTAAACACCTGGCAGGTGGTGTATGAATGTGTCCTGTAAATCATCTGTCCACCCTTCTCTTGGCGTGGCAAACCTGACAGCGTGGAGACAGGCTTCCTTATTTATGATTGACTGAACTAAAACACACAACACCTGTCTGGTAAAATTTGCCCTTTGCTTCTAATCTCAGAGCAGTTTTCATTACCTCCCGAGTAACAGTTACGATTAAAACACAGGTGGTAGAAACCAGCCCCGAGATCAGCACAAAAAGCCAATTTATGCCTTAAGCATCTGAAACAAAGACACCTGCCCGATTCCTACATGGATGCTTCCCCTATTCCTGGCACTATCCTTCAATTATGTGCAGTACGGTGTATTATATCCAAAATCATGCCATTGTAAAATGGAAAAGTGCCTTTTGTGTGTTTTTCTGGTTTTGTTTGCTTGCGTGAGGGGTTTGTGTTAAGCTAATAAAGCACAAGAAAGGTGTTTACACACTGGTTACTGATTCAAAGCTCAGCTGAATGGGGCTCTATCTCCTCTACACAAGTAAACATAGACCTGTATGTGCTTTATCACTGTGAAACACCTCGCAATGGCACACCTTGCTCTGATTAAAAGCTTTGGGAACAGACTGAGGCATGTGGGAGTCATTGATTTTAAGTGTGCATAGTAGGGTTAGGGGTACGTTTCATTCTTCAGGACAATGAGGTTATAAGACAAAAACATGAAACAGGTGTGTGAGGGCAAAAGAGTGGATATAAGATTAATCATTAACAATTATCAATTACTTTATCTGTGAAAATCTTCAAAAAATGTGTTTTTATTGGTTGCTAAGACAAACATTACTATTATTGTTATTATTCACCACACTTGCCAGGGTTGTTAAAGGATTAGTTTATTTCCAGAAAGAAAATTTCCTGATAATTTACTCACTCCCATGTCATCCAAGATGTTCATGTCTTTCTTTCTCAGTCGGAAAGAAATTTAGGTTTTTAAGGGAAACATTCCAGTATTTTTCTGCATATAGTGGACTTCAATGGGGATTACCAGGTTGAAGGTCCAAACTGCAGTTTCAAACATCAGACGATTTTGAAGTTAGAGGAGAAAAAGAGATGAAAATAGTTTTTTGCCCTACCCTAACCTTTTTGAACCGGAGAACACAGACGAAGAGCTTTGTGGGTAACAAGTATATAATTTTTTTATTTTCTTTTGGAAAATGGCCGATTGTTTTACTAGATAAGACACTTATCCCTCAACTGGGATCGTGTAGAGCCCCTTGAAGCTGCACTGAAACTGCAATTTGGACCTTCAACCCTCCACTATATGGAGAACATTTTTTATGGAGACTTTTTTTCCTGAAAACCCTTAATTTCTTTTCGAGTGATAAAAGAAAGACATGAACATCTTGGATGACATGGAGTGAGTAAATTACCATGAAATTTTTATTCTGAAAGTGAACTAATCCTTTAACCAAGGGTCCATGTAAAATATAAAAATCACTAAAATTACTCAAAACACCACATATTATTCCTGAGAATCAAGTGTCTTTAAAAGACACTAATTTTTTCAGAAGATTCAAAAATCTGTAGTAAATAGCAGTAAACATAAACTAGAAATAACCAGCGTTGATGCTCACTTGAAAACCTGGAAATAATGATAAAACTAAACTGTATATACGTGTGAGGTTTTCATCTCCAAAGATTTCAAATAATACACTCAAAATAATACCCTTCCTTCTCCTATATTTGAAGGAAGAGAAAAAACATTACATGAGAAAGGCTTCCTGTTATGCTACCATGTTTACTTTAACCTATTTGAACTAGCTGCTACTTTCAACTAGCTACTCTTTTACAGAGTCTAAGTGGAACTGGCTCGCACCCACTAACACTGTCATTACACATCTCCAACCGTAGCCCTGGCTAACCGCAGCGGCCACCGCAGACCCACCACTGTTTGTTTTACTTTCAGATTATTAATTTACCCAGGAAAGCCTATTAAGATTAAAATCTCAGCTTTGCATGGATGACCTATTTGACATGGAAGTACATGTTGACCGAAGAAGCAGAGCACGGAGGCCCTCGGACACGCAGGGGCCGCAGCGGAGAGCCTGGGGAAAGCTGGCTACAGCTGCTGGAGAAAAGTAGAATAATGATACCCTCATTAACTCCTTATCACACATACTGTTTACAGATGTAATGCGGGCTTACTCAAGGAATGAGGTAGTTAATAGTGGGCTACGTACCAAGTCACAACACTGTGTAACTTTAAAAAAGAGAGCTGATGCAAAATACTTTTAGTATACTTTTAATGTACTTTTAATACAGCAGGCTCAAAACTGAATTCTTTACACAAATTCTTTTATAGTTATTATGCATGTAGCTTTTTTGACCTCAGATTAATTAAAAGACTAACCGGAATATTTGTTCTTAAAAAAAATAAAAAAATAATGCAGGACATTTTAAAACTATTTAATATTAATTTTAACCCTTTTTTAAACCTAAAATTAAATCTCTGGGTCATGTAATGTACTTATGAAAACGGCAGAAAGGAAAAAGGAAAAAGGTAAAATAAAAAAAATTAAAAATTAAAAAATAAATAAAAACAAAACAAAATAAAATAAAATAAAATAAAACAAATAGTAACATTTTTCCATGACCTTACCAGTTACTTGTAATTATCTAAAAGTTTTTTTTTATTTTTTTATAATTTTGATTCAGACAGATTCAACAATGAATCATTCATTTTGCTCATTAAAGAACCAATTCAAGAGAATTACTATATACACAAAGATTACATTATTTTCCATTATTTTTAATTACATTACAATACATGGCTTTTCCAGGTCAAACTTGACATGATATTTCCAGATTTTCTATGACTGTGGAAACTCCGCATTTCATACCAAAACCAACAATCCAGATGTTCAGCTGACAGAATGACTGTGCAAAAGACCGAAAGCTTTCATTCGATTGGCTGTCTGTCCTTAGAAAACTTCTCTTGGACCGCCCCGAGTATACACATCTCTAGTCTCAAACGAGCCTTGAACTCTCTCATCTCCCGCTGTTTTAACCAGACGAGCAGCTCCACCAAGCAACACTAAAGCGCCGTATTTCCTCTACAAAAGCCATCTCACACCACTGCGTCCATTTGGCTACCTGTCGCCGTGCCGCTTTACAGGATATTGAAGGTGAGCTACCTCACATCTGCGAGGCTGAGCCACGGCCCTTTCGAACAGAGGAAGTCAGCGAGCCGTAAGGTGTGAAGTGAGACTCCATTTACCACACTAAAGGCGTTTGGCCAGCAATATGTCGCCCGTCTCTCGGTTTAAACTCTCCTCCATGCCTCGCCGCCGCCCGCCTGGCCCTGCTGCCTCTCGCCCACTCATTACCCCTTTAATTCATGCCAATATGAAGCTGAATAGTTGCGGGAATAATTAAAGAATAATTAAGGGTTTTTTAATGATTTGATTCAGTGGGCCCCTTTCACGTTAACTGCGCGCCTTGAAAGGCATTCACCTTAGATTCCCATTATTGTGACCTTGGTTTTACTTAACAGCACAGAGAGGGGATAAAAAAGGAAAAATATATCAGCTGGGCTGTAATTAAGGGTTGGAGGGATGTAAAGGTTAACTCACACATGCATAAGTGCACACGCATACATAAACATGCACTTGCTCTCGCTTTCCCGCGCTCGCTCTCTTTGTATGTAAAATCGTATTTGTAAGGGTATTCACATGCAGAAAAAGCCCAAGCCCACTCGTTCTCCCACACACACCAGGATGAGATCAGGGACGGATTGCTGTACGTGTGTGTTGGCAGGCTCTCTGATTGCTCCATTTGCCGTGTGCGAAAGAGTGAGCATTAAAAGCCACTTCTCACGTGGTTCATCACCACCCCGAACCATTAAACCCACTGGCTTTTACTGGAGATGTAAAACGGCCCATGAACGGCAACTATTTAAATTTCAATATCCTCGTTAAAAATAGAATAAAAAAAGAGAGAGAAATAAAGCGGGAGGAGGGGGACAAAGTACTAAGTTTCGTTCTCAAACAGCTGAATTTTGATTTCTGTGAGCGAGCGATTCTTGATAAATTTGTCAGATCAGCTCAGCACAATTTACACTCGCCTAAAGCGACCTCCTCCTCCTTACTAGTAAATCAATTCTGCTCACTGTCAAGATCATTTATGTAACAGAAAACCTTTTTCCGTCTTTTAGCTGTGAAAAATAATCAGGGAGGTTTCGGAGAGGTGCCTGACCTGAGCGGCTTGTGTAATAAGGTCGCAGAGTTTTGGGACGATGTTAAATATTTGAGAGACGTGAGAGAAACAGAGTTGTTTGTTTCTTCATGTCTGTTCAGGGGCCACACCTCTGGCCTCCAGGCCATATCGCAGCGAGATAGCAGAGGCCGTGCAACTAATAAACACAGAAAGAAAGAACAGAGAGAGAAACGGGGGGAAGAGATATGGAAAAGTCTGGCTCAGCAGCTGGGTGAGAAACATTGTCCTCACTCTAACATAAGCGCTCCCTGACCGCCGGCGAGTCGACGTGTAGCGACACCAGCCAAAGGAGGCGTCGCCAACACTAGTACGCTAGTAAATGCCGCTTATAAATGCCAGAGCCAAGTAACATCAAAGCCGGGGAAGATATCATTCCGGGCATGCCTGTGAGGATGCAATCAAAGTTACACAAAACGCGATTACATTACACACTCTGACATCTACACTCAGGGCCTATTAACAGGGATCACACGTGAATGTGCATTTACTGTGCCATCCGACGGCACTCTATAAAAACCCTGGCAACAGATGTTGGAATGAAGGACGTCAGGCGGAGATTTCCGTCAATTTGCCAGGATTCTTCTATAAAACATGTAAGGCTTAAGCAGTTTGAGGTCCGGACGGGAGGGAAGAAGTTTTCTTAAGGAAGTGTGGAACAAAGAGTTGTGTTTTTTTATGTCTGAGTGCACATATATTTGAAAAAGTTTAGAATGCTTGTTTGTTTAGTTTGTACCCCTTGGCACCAATGTAATATTTTCCAGTTAACGTTAAGTTTTGTATGGAAGCCAATTTCTGCCTCAGAGTAAAAATAAATAAATAAATAAACTTCATAGTATCATGTACTTATCGTACATGTGAATTTATACATTACCATTCAAAAGTTTGAGGTCAGTAGGATTTTTTGAGCAAAAGTGACAGTAAAACATATGAAACCCTGTTTCCACCACTAAATAAAAAATAAAAAAAGGTATAAATTGCGATTTTTTTAACTCACAATCATGACTTTTTTTCTCAGAACTGTGTGATATAAACTCGCAATTGCAAGTTATAAAGTCAGAAACTCACAACTGCGAGAAAGTCAAACTTGCGAGATATAAATTTGTAATTGTGACTTTTCTTGCAATTGCGAGTTTATATCTCACAATTCTTTTTTTTTTTCAGGATTGAGATATAGTATAAACTCGAGATACAAAGTCAGAATTGTGAGATATTCAGACTTTATTTCTTGCAATTGTGGGTTTGTATCTTACAATTGTGAGTTTACATCACACAACTCTGAGAAAAAGTCAGAATTGCAGGATATAAACTCGCAATTGCTAAAAAAAAGTCAGAATTACGAGTTTATATCTTGCAATTGTGAGTTTATATCCCGCAATTCTGACTTTATCTCACATTTCTGACTTTATAACTTGCAATTGTGAGTTTCTATCTTAATTCTGAGGAAAAAAAGCGAGAATTGTCAGATATAAACTCAGAATTGCAAGAAAAAAGTTTAAGAATTGATTTTTTTTAAAAAAAGAATTGAGAAAACACCTCACATTTGTGAGTTATAAAGTCAGAACTGTGAGATATAAGCCCACAATTGTGAGAAAGTCAAAATTAAGAGATATAACCTCATAATTCTGACTTTTTTCTCGTAAAGACTTTCTTGCAATTCTGAATTTTTTTTCAGAATTGAGATATAAACACAATTGTTATAAAGTCAGAATTGTGAGATATAAACTCAGAATTGTGGGACATAAACTCAGACTTTTTTTCAGAACTGGGATATGAACTCACAGTTGTGAGTTATAAAGTCAGAATTGCAGGATATAAACTCGTAATTATGACTTTTTCTCACAATTAAGGTAAACCCACAATTGGGTTATAAGTTATTTATAAAGTCCAATTCTGTTGTAAAGTCCAATTCTGAGGAGAAAAAAATATTACATGTTCTCAGTTTTGGAAATCTCAAAATGACTTATCTTGCAATTGTGAGTTTATATCTCACAATTCTGAGAAAAAACGTCAAAATTGTGAAATAAAGTCACGATTACCTTTTTAAAATTTTTTATTTATTTATTTTTAAATTCAGTGACAGAAACGGGCTTCCATAAAAACAAGTAATACCACTGTTACACAAAATTACATTTCAAAAATATACTGGGTTTTTTAACTTTCTGTAAGAATCCTGAATTATACAAAAATTTTCCTCAAAATTATGTCAATATATCAACATTGATCAGGTGACACTGAAGATAAGAGTAAAGACTGCTTAAAAAAAACTGCTTAAATCATCACAAGAATAAATTAAATTTTAAATGGCATTAAAATAAAAACTGTTATTTTGAATTGTAATAATATTCCACAGTATTACTGTTTTACTGTATTTGTGATTAAATATATAAATTCAGCCTGGGTGAGAATTAAATAATAAATAAACAAATAAATTGGTTAGCCTAAAATAATTAATTAATAAAATAAACCAACTATCAAGCCAAATAATGTCCAATATTGTGAAACTCCATAAAACAAATCTCCATAAAAGTTATCATATGAACACACTTTTACTGGAAAATGATGGCATATGGTCTAAAACACAGACCCACAGCACAGCTTTTGAAGAACATGAAGTGAATGGCGTTCAGTAATATTTTGATTAGCCAATAAAACTTGTACCAATTGGCTTTGAAAAAATGTACCTTTTGTGTGGTTTGTGTGGGCATGTCATGTCTGAGCAACCCAGACATTCCCAAATATTGTTTTAAGTTCTGTGTGTGGTGACTTGCGAGGCGCCCATGTGTGTCAGAGTGTGTGTGTGTTACCTGTTGCAGCATAAGGGCTTGTTGCTGTTGGAGTAAAGCTTGGAGCTGAGGCGGAGAGAGGATCTGCTGCATCTGCTGAGGAGTTATCATCTGTGGGGTCATCATGGCCATGGATACTGGCACCTAATAAGAGCAGACAGACCAGTGAGTAACTGGTCGTGTGTGTATTTGATCATCATAATCGCTCTGTAACAGCTGCTGTAACAGTGGGTCGTTACCCTGAAATGTATCACAGGTCTATTGTGTCCGATGCTAAATGCGAATTATAACATGCATGTGATAAAATAAACAAGCTTTTTGACTGCACAATCTGGACCCAAAAACAAAATCAATGCACTAAACACCACCACTACAGTGAGATAAGCACGCATCCCTCCCTTTAACATGATACAAAGCCATTTCTGTTTCTCTAGCATCATAAAGAAATGTTGTACTTCACTTTAATTAACTCTTTATCCTGTCATGCCAAAGAGAGTACACATAACATCAGCTCTGTTGACACAATAGAGCTCCACACTGCTTGCATTGTAAAACCCTGGCAGTTTTTCCAAAAGAGAGTGAGAAAGTGTGTTGATCAAATCTTCCCTTGAGTATGTAGTCTTTATCAGCCTGAAAGTACTTCAATAAACATAATATTATGATTCGTTATCTAGAGAATCACATCTTTGGCAAAAATAACAAACAGTCTGATAAGATAGCTATCGGCAGGAAACAACTTGCAACAGTCTGGAATTGAGAGCGCAATTTGCTAGACAAGAACGAGGCGTAAAGATGGAAAGCATGATTCTTATCTCATGACAAATATGCAGAAAAGGAGAGAAATGGAAAGAGAGCCGGGCTCAACAATGAGGATTTCTCTCTGCAGGCCCGGTCAGGGCCATTAGTTCAGATGTTTACCTGCCCTACCCCCACTACAGAAAATCACATACTTTTAACAAAATATTTCATATGCACATATATTTATATTTTTCACTTAGCACAATGTTTTCAAAGGAAGCACATTTTACTCTTTAACTTTTTTAATTGCAACTTTCTTATTTTAATAAATGTTTCTCACAGTTGCCTGTGAAAAGTTACTTTTTTTTTTTTTTACCCATAGTTTTAACGACAGAAAAAAAACAAAAATTAGAAAACAAAAAACAAAGCAAATTACAAAAATCAAAACTAAACGATAAATAAATGAATTAATGAATGGATTAATGGACTAATGAATGAATGATTGAATGAATAAATAAATAAACAAATAAATAATTATAAAATTACAATGTATTTATTTATTTATTTATTTATTTTCAATAGCAGCTCCATGAAACACAAAACTTATGAATTTAAAAACACATTTGTTGGAAAATAATGGCATATATTTCCAAAAAAAAAAAAAATCAAACAAACAAAAAAACTAAAGCAAAAACAAAAGACAATTATTAAACAAGAAACAAAGTAAATTGCAACACAAAACAAAACAAATTTTATTTTTTTTCCTTTCCCCAAAAGCAGCTCCAAAATATAAAAAACTTTTTAAATGTGCAAATTACAAAACAAAATTAAACTAAATGAAAAAATAAAATAAAACAAAATCACACATTTAAAAAAAAAAAAAAAAATCAATAGCAGATCCACAAAACTTATGAATTCAAACAAACACATTTTTTTGGAAAATAAATGGCATAAATTGCAAAAAAAAAAAAAAAAAACTAAAGACAAATTAAAAAAACAAAGCAAATTACAAAATACAAAACGAAACAAATAATAAAATAAAATAAAATAATAATAACAACAATGATAACATTTTTTATTCCTTTTTTTTCAAATTAGCAGCTCCATGAAACACAAAACTTAGAAATCCTTATAAACACCTTTGTAGGAAAAGATTGGGACACATTGCAAAATAAACAAACAAACAACATCAACACTATTTTTTTAAATACTTCCAAGACTATTAATTGCTGTTAAAATCTCATCTAACCATTAAACAACTGATTAAGTTAAGTTTAAAAGGCATAAAAACATACATGACCAACAGACGCAACACTGGCCAAATATGGCTCATGGCAGTCCATCAACTGTCCAGAAACTCTCATATTGGTCATGGTCATCCTTACTCTCTCTGTGTGTGTGAGTGTGTGTACAAGAGAGATGGTTTGAAAAAGCCCGAAGGCAGGCCGCCAGTACATGATTACATCCTTTAATGCAGTAAGACCGGCCACTCTGTGAACTTATGGGTAGCTTTTTAACGGGCCAGCAATTTCCACCAGTACAATTTGTGGCTGCTTCCTCGAATGCAACTAGCGATCTTCCACTGAGACACACACACACAGCCGCTCTGTGGCGTTCCATTTATTTTCCTATTTACTGCTCAAGGGCCAGAACTGATCATCTCCCTGCAACTGCTCAATAAAAATAAAGCTATTTACAGGCAACGGCTGGCTTGAAGCTGACACACGAGTGCAAACTACAATCCCGCATAATACGTACATTTATCTACATTTTCCACTCAAAGGGAATAAAACAGACAGGCAACGGCGTGACGACTTCCCAGTCCACTGCCAGTCCGATCTGATATTTGCATTCATTTGTTTTCATGTAGCGCCTGAGCGCTCATATTTTCAGCAGTTTATCTATTCGGAGCTCGAGGGCTCGGAGGAAGGGGGGCAAGATAAGGAGAGGAAAGACGAAGAGAGAGAGCTGTCAGACGCAAATTAAATCTGTAAAGGGCTGATTTGACTTTGTAAACAAGATTGGCGGTAAATACGAACACCGGCTCTTTTTCCCGCCGGAAAGAGGGATGAAAGCTCACGCTCGCGAGCCTCGCGGTTATCGGTGACTGTCCGGTACTTTATTGTAAATGTCCCTATCACAATCAAACGAGCCATCCGTATCTTTTACAGTGGGGGGGGGGGGGGGGGTGGGGGGGGGGCTCATCCCAGAATCCATGACAGAGAAAAAGAGGCAAAATTATGCACCGTTTTACTCTCTATATGACTTATGCCCCACAAGACAAACTCTTTTTATGGGCTGGCGTGCCACTCACCTTGATTAATTATAGGTGTGATGCAGGTGAGGCTATGTTAGACTAGCGCTCACAGCTAAAGCTAGCAAGCACGGGCACATTTCAGTTGATGAGATCATGCATCTGATGCCATCGAGGGCCCTCTGCCAAAAATCAGGCACCCACCTTTGATGACTTATATCAATGGTTAAAACATCAAGGGCCCTACAATTACAGCTTTGAAAGCGAGTGCGTGCACCCAGAGAGGAAGAGGCGTCTGAAACAAAGCCAGGGCGCCATCCCAGGCGAGAGTCCGCAGCAGGCCGGCCGGGGAGGGCGGGATGCGGCGTATGCGCCCGTGTTGTTTGTGCGCACGACGGGGGAGTCAGAACGTGAGATAGGGCAAAAGAGGGGGCTCGGCATGGCGGGCGCTTGGCGTCACGCCAATTTGCCACGCGCGGCTGCTTGTCACTGGGAAAGAGCGAAATGAAAACCTGTAATTAATTGCTCCTCTGCATCCCATTCTCCCGCGGTGACAACCCATACATTCTATTTTATACACACGTTCATTGACATTTTCAAGTTGCAGGCGTAATAATTACCAGAGTTATAACACCTTCTATTGCGGCGCGACAGTGGGATTGACGAGCCGCCTGAATGCTGAGTTGTTAAGGTTTGACGCCATTAATTGCCCCTATAATCTAATATCACAAAGGCGGGCCATTACACACCGTGCAATTCGACACTACGGTTTCAGAGCAGTGCAGGAAAACAAAAGCGCGCCATTAGGGACTTGACGGCCGCTAACAAAAGCGCAGCACAATGCGGAATTATATTTTCATTCGGCTTTGTCTCTCGCCCATAAATGATTCCCCCCGTTCATTTGCCGCTGAATAGACCCAGTAATAGAGGAGCCCGAAACCCCAACCATTTGAAGTCAGGCATTTATTAAATGCATTTAATTTTTTTCTTCAATTTTTTTCGCTTTCTCTCTTTAAATTAACATGCAACCGGAAAGAAAAGGCGAGGGAGATATTTTGCTTGATGAGCGGCGAGCACCTTGCTGTGAATTATCAAGCCTGAACACTCATTTGCTATATTTTAAAAACAGAGACAAAAAGCATTCTGTCTGCATGTAACGAGAGCAAATAACGAGATCTGTTGAGATGTGTTGTCAGTAAAGAGCTGACCATAGGATGAGCGCTTGGCCTACAGTAGAGCTGCAATAAATAGACAAGGCTTTCAAATATATGCATTATTTAAAAACAAAATTCAGATAATTTTGGGAAAAAAAAAGATTCAATATAAAATATAGTTAAAAATAAAAATATATTTGTATATAAAATATATTTGAAATTTATATATAAATATTCAAAAGTTTGGGATCAGTAAGTTTTTAAATGTTTTTAAAGAAGACTTTTCTGCTCATAAAGGCTGCGTTTATTTGATTAAAAATACAGAAATATATAGTAATATTGCGAAATATTGCAATTTAAAGTCGATTTCAATCACTGCATTCATTATATTATAGATGAATAACAAGTGCCTGTTTTTAATGGTTCCCAATTATTTATTTTTATTACAATTTTTTTAATATATAATTTTGTCTGTAATTAGTCGATTGGCATTTATAGTTCAGGTAACTGACCTCAAAAAAACAAAAAACAAAAAAAAAGGAGCATATTGCATGAGCAACTTCCACTGATATGAACAGGAATGCTAACATGTAGCTTGTTCTGCAATAAAAGCAAAAAATATTAGGGCTTACGCTATAATACAGCAGGTCAACCTGCAAGCCTCCACCAATCAGTGGCTCTCAGACAAGGATCATCTGCAGAGGGTCATTTTCAGTGCTCATCACTTATCTTATCCACCTTTGATCAGGTAGGGGTTAAAACACACATACAGTAAATGTAGCCCATCTGTACAAGCAAAACTCTTTTCACACTCACGCAGCTTTGGGTTTATAAGTGGCGTGGCATCTGAACGAGAGAGCGCATAATATATGGAGTGCATTTGATGACCATCCCCTAAAACCATCTCCACAAGCTTCTGAGACTGTCTGCTAATAAGCCAGCTTCAGTGGCACCTCTGGTGCCTCCCACCACCATTAAGATTCACCAGCACTGTCCACACGCACCACGTAGAGCTACCCACTACTGACAGGGGTCAGCTTCAATACAGAGAGAGAGAGAGAGAGCAGCGGGGGAGATGGCCGTTCGCAGGGAGCGGAGCAGTAATTAGAGGGGCTATTTGAAGAGCGAGTTTAACTGATTAACAAAGAGAAGAGATGGGAAATGAGGGAGAGAGAGGAGAAAGGGAAGCCGAGCTGCAAGAAGAGCGATGCGTCCCAGAGGGTCATAAAGGAAGTAGTAAGGACAGAGAATGCATTCCAATGAGCCTTAATCTGGCTTTTCCTTTTTTTCCGGCCTTGATAAATTACAATCAGTCTTATCAACCACCCGCCGCTCTTTAAAACACAGACGCAAGGACGATGATGTGAATCTCTCGTGACCCTACGGACGGCCAAAGCCTGACATTGTGTGGTTTATGTGGGGTCTGAACCGTAACAAGTGAGAGTGTTTTAATACCAAATCCTCCTCAGCACAATATACTGTCAGTCTGCCAAATGACTCACTTTCATTAAACTAAAACCATCCGCACTTAAAAGCATTTTTTTTTCCCCGAGCTGTTTCACCTGTGCTCCTGGATTCAATCTGATTCCATTAGTGTGGATATACGGAGCGTCTCAATGCATTCAGCGATAAGTTGTAACCGTTTCGGCTCTAATGAAGTGGCCACTCAAATTATTTGCCGTTTAAAAATAGATTTGGGAGTTGCGCCACATCTTGCAAGGTAATCAATGCTTGTTGCACTTGGAGTAAACTAAAACACAAAGAAGATTTGAAAGATGCTTAAAGCATGATGGATGGAAGGGTGATATATTGAATATTTATGATACATTTGGAATGATTTGTCTGGCAATATTTAATAATGCAACATCATAAATATAGCAATGATTTAAATGCACTTTTTATTTGCCCATTAAGTTTCCACCTTCCCACCCTTTTTTTAAAACTTACGAGTATGAGAACATTAAAACAGAAATGTTTTAATAGCCTCTCTGTTTTATAGTTAAACAGCATTATAATTTGAAAGTTTTCATAAATGAACAGTATAGATAGATAGATAGATAGATAGATAGATAGATAGCCTACACCCTTTTTCCTCATCAACTCCTTTGTATTTATCTCTATTAGCATTTTCAGGAAGTTAAAAAAAATAAATAAATAAAATAAACCAGGCAGCGAGTACAAAGGTATAGAGGAGAGATCTTCATTTTGGGAAAGGTCAACCTCCCAGTAATGAGCCGTACACTAAATTATGGTATTTAAATAAATGGATGATGAATGCATCTCTATTCTCTGGAGGATTCTTTGCCATTCCATATTACAGGGTAATTATCACATGTAGTGCCATGGTGCATACATACACACACACACACACACACATACACAGACAGGAGCAGGAGAAAAAGTGGGCGAAAGAGCCTCAAGTGAAAGCATATAAAAACATGTTACTAAACTTTGGACAGACGTGGCAAATCAGCTCCATAAAGCCGTAATTGGGACTGGCTGAGTTCTTGAAAGGCTTTTTATAGCTGGAGAGGAATAATATACTCGTCCATATAAAGAAGGGGGAAAATCTGATAAACGGCCCTTAAAGTTGAAGAATTTAGAGAAGAGCACAAAGGTCTAGTGCTTTAAAGACTGCGAGGGAACTCAGCTCAGACTTGGGAGTATGAATTATGACAAAGCGATGCTTGTGTGGAAAGGTGGCCAAAGATTCACTTTCAACTATGTAAAGAGTGCAGAGTTCTGGTCATCCAAATCTAAAAAGGAAGTGTTTAGCTCTTCTAGAAAGCTGAGACTGGTGTCATATAACAGCTAAAAAAACACAATTGTCCCTCTCTGGTGAGCTAGAAAACGAGAGGACCAACTTATAAAGTCTTACTGAAGCACACAATCTTATAAAGGGACAGTTGTTGAAAATGTGAATGTATGGAAAAGATCATCTTTAGAATCGGAATCAGAAAAGAGCATCTTGGACATCCTAGAACTATTAGACACTCTACAAAAGAAAATGGCAAACAGGCTTTCACACGTCTTGAGCTCAAATGTCATCAAATTTTGTTGGGTGAATCAATATTAAACTTTTATTCAATATAATTAACCAGCATTTAATTTAATGTTATGACTAACAATCGATAAATGGCAGATATTAAAATTCTATAATAATTTGTAAAAATAAATAAATAATTAAAAATAACTTTTGCTACGAGCGAATTCTGGCATCATAACATTATAATGCACATTATGAAAAATTGATATTTTTGGAGGAACTCCTAATTATTAGTGTTTTTAAAGATTTAAAGATTTAAAGAAAAGCAATTAAAAAAAAAAATTAAAATAAAAAAATAAAATAAATATTTATTTATTTATTTTTTTCAATAGCAGCTCCATGAAACAAACAAAACTTACAAATTCACACAAACACCTTTGCTGGAAAATGATGGCATATGATGCAATCAATCAAGATTCAAAAGCAAGATTCTAAAAAGGCTGGGGGGATCTGACAATAGGTGGCGCTATGAAACATGACAAATAGGAACATTTAGTGTGTGTGCGCATGTGTAATGGAGCAAGATGGAGGCTTATAAAGTTATAATGAATATATAAACACCACAGTCAGTCAATCTCAACAATCCGCCTTCAAGCTCACCGGCACACCACAGGGACTCTGGAGTGGGAGGGATAATTGAAAAAAATGACAAGGAGATGACTAGAGGAGACATCACACGCGGGCATCCATGCACACGCGGGACAACATTCTAGCGCTGTTTACCCCCGTCAGAAAGAATTACTCACCTCAGCGATGGAGGACTTGTAGACTGCCTAACCGACAACTCACACTCTCTAATTCTCTCTCCTCCTGCACTGGGGTACCTGCAGTCTGTGCTGATGGCCATTATGATCAGTTTATTCACGGGCGCGTTCGTGAGTCTACTGCCCGCGGGCTCAAGCCGGTAAACAAGCCGTCACATCTCATTTACACAACAGTGCCATTAATCGCCTCGCAAACCAATACCAAGCGCTGGGCCATGAGGCGAGAGGGAGACGCTGGGGAGGGAGGATGGAGGTTAGAGGGGTCCGAGACGGGGGCAAACAGGGAGAGAAGGAATGGAGGAAGGGTGTACCCAAACAAAAATGGGAGGGATGGGGGATATCAGATATGAGGAGGGAATTAATAAGGCTGCGCCACAAGAAAAAAGCTCAAGGAACTGCTAAGCAGAGAGATGCAAGGATTTCTGCAAGAACAACATTTCAAGGAGTGAAACAAGGATTATAACCAGTGTGTCCTTAAGGAAGACACTTGTCCTTATAATTTATTTTTGAATATAACATATTTACATTTTTTTTTTTTTTTTTATAAATGCATAGTTTAAAATTTCTATACATAAAGCAAAAATATATATAAATGATTTAAATATGCAGTGTATAATTATAAAAAAAATACCTATTAATAAATAAATTTATATTTTATATGCAAGATAACTGAATGTTAAATCTGACGGAAATTCGAACTGTATAGTTTTTTCTTCTTTTTTTTTTTCCACACACATAAACACAGAACAGTTCTTTCTGGTTATCGAATCTGATTGGCTGAGAGGAGTGCAATATTCTAGTGATATCGGCACTCCAACTGTTTCACCATTTATATGAGACTGTTTACGATATTGCTGAAAGTGAGTGTCAAGGCAGACGCCCAAATTTTATAAATTATACTGTTTTTGTTTCACGGAATGTAGTTTTAAGAGTTTTTCGGCGAGAAAGTACTTCTTTAGACTATAAATATGCAGTTTGTTAATAAAGATAATGTCTATTTGAAAATGTGAGCGCCAGGGCATCAGCGACCATTCAGCGATCATGAACCGGGCAGACCTTTTGGAATCTTTTTGCTGGAATTTGCTGATGTACATACACATACACAAATGAAACATACACAAAAAAATAATTACGGTATTACACACAAAACCATTATCGCAAAATAACACCTTCACACCTCTCAGCGCCACGCTGTAAGGGTTTATTTTGTGATAATGTCCAATGTACATCATCCCTTACCACTTGTAATGTTGCAAACAAGTGGCAGTGTTCGATAACATGGCTGTAGCAAACCCCATTAGCAGTTACACATCTAAACTGTTGCTTTACTAACCCTTATGCTCACCTTTCATCTCCACCATATTACCATGACTATCCTTTGCACTTCGCAACGTTGCTAAACTGCCACATGTTAACTCTCCCAACCATATTTACCCTTCCCCCATCAATGTGTTTATCAACACATGAACAGGAGAACAAAATGCCTCCACTGTTCCACCAGAATTATTTTCTTCTCTTAATCCTGACAGGAGGGGGCAAAAGGTCACATTTCTCAGGTGGAAGAGATAAGGTGGGGTTAGCATAAGAGGGGACGGGCAGTAGAGCTTTTAAACAGCCACACCGCCACCTTCAAAAAGCCTGGAAGATATTAGCCTGCATGTGGAGAGTGAAGGGTCACTATTGAGCGGGACGCGACGCTAAAGAGGCCTGTCGTTTTAATAACAGGCCTGCTGAAAGGCTGCAGGCGCTGTTACCAGGTGGGTCTGTGATGATGTCTTCCAGAGGAGTCCTGGAGCACACAGCCACCTTTTCACAAGCTAATTTGTCCCAGACTGATCTAAAACCCCCATCGTCGCCCGTCCCCCCTCAAGTTAGCCCCATTACCTCCCACAGGTATTTATCATATCGCGCTTTTTATACAGTACATGGTGGTGTTGCGGGCGGTTTTGTTTGCGATGGCTCGGCGTTGTGCATGTGGTGTGTAATAAAAGCCAGCCACCAGGGGCTGCAGGGCTGAGCGACTCCAGGGAAGCAGAGAATTCTGGGCTGTCACTTGCTTATTTTCACCCAGTTCAGAGCTCGCGTCTGGGGACCGCTTTCTCTGACAGCGTTCGGACAGCATTCGGACAAATGAAAATCCGCCGTTGCGCGAGTGCCCCGAGTCGGCAAGTTCAAGTGGAAAATCCCCCCACCACTCCGTCTTCCATATCCCTCTTCCATTAGTCCCTCGCTTTCTGCGGACGTCCCTCGCACACACACATCTGTGGCTCTATCTAACGCCTCACTGCCCCAGAATAAAAATGACAACAAATTTCCAGTGGAACACAACAGAAGAGATGACTGGGGTGCGGAAATATAAAAGCCCATTATCGACCGCGTTCATTACACTTTTCACTCATGTTTCAGATCAAAAAATGGACTTTTACACTCCACTGCTCAAACCCAAACTCTGAAACGGCCAGCCCGGCCCTGGGTGTTTCTCCTCTCACTCTCTCTCTCTCTTGCCGTCTTCAATCTGTCAGGCCTCTCGCATTCTGGGTCACCCTCTCTAACCCTCTCTCTCTTCAAAACAGCCTCTTTGAAAAGGAAAAAAAAAAACATGCCAACTAAGCATTTCCACTTAATGGACAAAACAGAGAGTTTTCAAAAATAAAAGTTCAAGAAAAAGGGCTCCGTCCAGTACGGATGGTCTTTTTCCCCATTGATTCGAGGTGTCCGTATATGTGTCGGTTTCCAAAAAACGCCAAAGAATTCTTATACAAACCTGCTCTTAAGTGGCTATTTGCATGATAAGCACTGCATTGTTATTCACTGTGATGAAGAACAAATACAAGAGGTAAATTTTCATTAGGGTCAAAGGACTTTCAAAGTTCATGCCGTAAAAATGAGCCCAAAGTGCTTGACCACTCAGAGGTGGAGGTTCCAGCTGGCGTCACTCATCTCTCTATCGGATCATCTCAGATGTGGTGCTCCCTTCACCCAGCGCTACCGTGGCAACGCAGCCTCTCTCTATCAACGCTCAAGAGAAGGAAACTAATTAGCATGTCTCTAATGAGTCTTTTCATTTTTTTTTTTTTAATTAAACGAGGTCCTCAATAATACATGAAAAGAGGACACTTTTTCTTTTCAATTACCAACAGAGATGGGACTGGAGCCACGTGTGTGTGTGTATGTAAAATGGGTCTGCACAGCCATGATGATAAATTCTATGTCCTTTTCATCACCTTATACACACACAAAGATAAAAATACACCTATAGTGTAATGGAGCTTTTTTAAAAAAAATGTGGATTTCATTATGTTGCTAATTTAAAAAAATTATAAACTAAAAGAAATAAATCTTTTTATTCAGCAAAGAGGCATTAAATTAATCAAAAGACATTTTAGTGGCAGTAAAGACATTTACAACACTACAAAAAATTTCATCAAAGAATCGTTAATGTATCACTGTTTACACAAAAATATTAAGCTGTTTTCAACACTGATAAAAATAAGAAATGTTTCCTGACCAGCAAATCAGCATATTAGAATGATTTCTGAAGTATCATATGACACTAAAGACTGGAGTAATGACAGCTGAAAATTCCCATAACAAGAATAAATTATAGTTTTACAATGCATTAAAATAGAAAATATTTTAAACTATAACATTTGAAAATATTATGTTTCTGTATTTTGTGTAAACACATACATTTACATACAACTTGTGATTCTTCAGCCCTCACTATCCCAAAAAGACAAACAATATTAAGCGAAAATGAGAGTGCCAAATACAGCGTTTTTAGAAAAGAACCTGTTGGTCATGGCCAAGGTTCTGGAAGATTCAGGCAAAAACCTCTGCAATGTAACTTCTGTCGTCTTTGTCAGTGATGAAGAGGAAAAATCTAATTATCAGCCACAAAAAGATTTCTTTGTTCATCACACTGCATTCATATCTTCAAATAGAGTCCGCAAGGAGTTAACCCGACTGGCGGCCATTTTCTGTCAGGCTAAGTTCATTGACTAGTTCAAATGACTTCCATGTCCTCCTTTCCCTACTATTAGACAACAGCTTCAAACACCCTGCTGAACCTGAGGACTTTTACAAATTAAAAAAGCATTTGAAATAAGACCCTGAGAGTTAAAGGAAAGGTGAAATAACAGCGACTAGCTGTCGAACAGCTGAAGGCCTTTTCGTAAAAGCATAAGTGGTATGACTCGTAACTACAAAAACAAAAATCTTGTCCTCCAACATAACTTGTAAATCTACACACCAGACATTTTTCTTGTTTCAGAGTCAAGATTAATGAAAACACTCTATAGTGACACAAAAAAGGAGCGGTTTGCAGTCCCTACAGAAGAACTAGGAATGTACAGAGACTGTGGCAGGGAAGGGTCGGGGTTGAGGGTTGATGCCCTGAAGCAGTGGATGAGGAAGTGACACTACAAAGCAGAATCTCAGGGTTCACCTTTATCAGTATTCAGGGTGGCCTTGTGCTAAGGTGGGATAGGGTTCCCCCTAGAAGCCCAAACAAAGAGCCTCACCTGCGGCTCTACTGCAGGTTACTGGTTGACAGAGGTCAGTGGGTCAGACTATAGAACACATCAAATCATGGTGCGTGTTTGTGTATGTGAACACTGCTTTATAACATCCAGCCTGAAGTACTATGCTCTTGTGCAAAACATGTCTCCACAATGTTCTGATCCCTAGATATATTTAGAGCCCTTTTCAGCCCTTTTTCTTCAAAAAAAGAAAAGAAATGAAATGAAATTAAACTAATATGACTCCTAGTCTCCTAAACAAATGTCATGTTTTGAGAAAATGATGTTTTAAACTTGCTTGACTTGCTTGTGTGACTTGCTTTCATCCGTGGAACACAAAAGAAGATATTATGAAGAAAGTCTAGAAACTTTTATTGTATATTTTAAACAAAACAAAAAACAAAAGTAGAAATTAAGTTTTTTGTTTTTTTTTTGGTGTGTGGAAACTATCCTTTTAAGTGAACTATCCCCTAAATATAAACAACAGTAAAAGTGATGTTTTCATTAGCAAAAACCACAATTTAAACAGGAAAGGAGCTAAACCTGTTCAATCATCAAAAGGTCCATCAACCAAAAAAAAGCAACCTGTGAATAAAGGGACTCTGATAAAAATGTGCCTTTGATTTCCTCTTCCTGACTTTCTTTAGCTCGACGAGCACACTGAAGCAAACTTCAGCCCAGGGTTCAATCTAATTAGTGTGGTTTGTTAATTAAATGAGTGCGCCACTAACGAGGTAACCTGCTGTTCCTTGATAATGTTAATTACCCTGAAGGGAAAACCTCTCAACACGGTCATTTAAACTGTCAGCTAGCATTCCTCCTAGATTATTGATGATTTGAAAAACTCTGGGCGGCTCTCACACACCCCTTCGCTCGTTCATTCACTTGCACTCTCTACTTTTCACCTCCGTGCTCGTATTGACTGCATCCGCCCCTCTTTTCCTCCTCTTTATTAGGGGTTGCCTTGTTCTACTTCCCCTCTCCTCCATCTCTATCAGGCTAATTCAAAAGTGCACCCTAATCTCTATGCCAGTCTATGTTAGTCTCACAAATGTTTATACAGGAAGAAACATGCTTTATGATTGTGATAGCAAAGCTTTACTCTGGTATAAACATGCGAGTGCGTCTTGTCACATTTGACGGGTGTGCTAAAGCAGGCAGTTACCACCACTGCCCCAATTCAACATGGCAGGCATGATGCACATGATGCTGGCAAAATGCACAGTGTATTACTAAAGGACTGGTGTTTACTCTGAAAAGATAACCTGGCCTAAAAGGAGAATGAAGACATAATAAAATGAATCATATCATAAATATAAATGAGCAATATAACACAAGTAGCACTGTGATATAGCACGGCAATAAGTGTGATATTCCGTTTATACAACAGTTTGACGGCACATGTGTAAATACATAAGAAACAACAATGGAGTGTCAATAGAGTGAAAGCCTATTGTATTACTGTATTAAAAACTGAGCGAATGTGATTACCTGCATCTGATACAGCATTCATTCTTCAGTTCAATCTCATATTCATCATAAAACACTAGTTTCAATGTCCGCTGAGAAAAGCGATATCTTTGTCGTATTATCCTTTCATGTGTTAAGGGTGATTTCCAATGACAGCGTTGCTCAGTGCATTTGTTGGCTGTGTCTTGCAAGGTGTTGTTAAAAGTAAAAATAACTTTACAACCGCGTTTCAATCTCTTTCAATGTAAAAGTTTTTGCTGCTGACTCACTCATAAAAACAGTCTCTTGTCGCCATCTAATGGCGGAATAATGTAACTTAAATCACCATCATGAACACACGCCGTCCCCCAATACTAAGTACTATTATTAAATACTACTATTTTTTAATATAGTATTTACTGAATAATAATATTTAAGTATCAACAGCAAAAGCCAACATAAAAGTTGCTAGGCAGTCAAAAGTACAAAGGCAGCGCTCTGATATACAGCATTGCATTTACATTAAATATATCGTGATTAGATTTTCCCGTCAGCCAAAACTATTTGCTTTGGAACAAATAATAGATTAATGAGACTAAAGACTGCCTGTTAGATTTACCCAAAACAAATTACAGCCCATGTTTAACCACCATAGAAACATCAGAGCAAGCAACAAATTTCAGTAGATCTGGCCGAGGTGAGGCTGCTCTCGACGTGTTCATTAATGCTGAACGGCCGTTGACACCCTGAAGCTCACATATCCGAAAACACTGAAGCAAATTTTCGAATAGAAATTATCTTTATTAACAAACCAAATATTTTAAGTTCAAAAAATTACATTCTTGCCTAGAAAACTGGCATATGGGAAATACCGCAAACAGAGTGATACAAACGGTGAAACAGTTGAAGTTCCGATATTACTAGAATATCACACTCCTCCCAGCCAATCAGAACTGAGAACCAGAAAGAATTACATTTCTATAAAAAGTTCTATAAAATAAAATAATAGCATATATAGATAGAAAAAGAACAAAAACAGGATGCATTTATGCATACACTTGCATGTGATTGTCAGGGATATGAGCTTGTATCTATGCTTGTAAACCCTTACATGTGGTTATGTGAGTGTATGGCACACGTACCTGCACAGGGCTCTGTTTGACCTCGTTGCTGCTGGGGGAGTTGAGTCCTGTGGCCTGCTGGAGGATGAACTGGCGTGCTGCCTGGAGGGCCTGTGGACACGAGAAACCCAGACAACACAGCGGTGAGCACCACACGTACACACACCTTTGCACTCTGCTTACATTTCCTCAAAATCACAGGAGAGATACACTTAGCACTGCACGGTGGCCCCACCTGTTTGCCAACCTGAGTGTGTGGGGCCCCTCCTGTACGAAGTCAGAAAGGGGCCTTGCTTCCTCTTCTGACTGAGAGAGGGAAAATGTAATTCTGTAACTCTACCGCACCATTTTTCCTCACACTCCCTCAGATCATCTGTTCACCATGCTGCCTGCTACGAGGTCCGTCCCACATCATGTGGTGACGGTTTGCTACCCTACGAACAGACGATGGCAATATTTTTTAGACTGCACCCGAACAGGATCTTTGGTCCAATGGCAAAATGTGCCTCTCAAAACAAAAACACCAGGCAACAGTAAATCAGTGGGCAAACAGCTTTTTGAAGAGCGCCATCAGGATGCACATTTGCTTCCTGGCCCTGAAGAGAGAGAGGAAGGTTACATAGTAAATATTGATTTATGAAAAAAAAAAAAAAAGAAAAAAAAGAAAAAAAAGAAAAGAAAAGAGACCTGACACCAAACATAAATCCTTAGAGTCGTACTTTGATGCATATGCTAACTGAAAAGACCCTAGACTGTAAACTATGCAAGTTTTAGACATTTTAAGGCAGCTTTAATAGTTCACCTAGCTGTAAACCCACTTTGAAAGCAAATCTGTATGATTTAACATTCACTGTCATTAAAGAGATAGTTCACCCAGAAATTACCATTGTCACCATTCATTCATCCTCATGTTAGGATATAGTGCCATAAATGTAGCACCAAAGTGGTCCATAAAATTGTCTCGTATTTTTTCTTAGAATTGCGAGTTCATAATGCACAATTGTGACTTTTTCTCAAATTGCAAGTTTACATCTTGCAATTGACTTTTTTCTTAAAATTGCGAGTTTACGTCTCGCAATTGTGACTATTATTTCTCAGAATTGCAGGTCTGCAACTAACAATTGTGACTTTCTCAAAAAAAATTACAGCTTTTTTTCTCAAAATTGTGAGTTTACATCTCGAAATTGTGACTTTGTTCTCAGAATTGCGAGTTTACATCTCACAATGACTTTTTTCTTAGAACTGCAAGTTTATATCTCGCAATTCTAACTTTATAACATGCAATTTTGAGCGAGAAAAAAAAATTGAGATATAAAATTGCATTTGCGAGAAAAAAGTCAGAACTGTACTGATCTCGCAATTCTGACCATTTGAGTTTATATCACTCCGTTCTGAGAAAAAAAAATCTGAATTGTGAGTTTATATCTTGCAATTCTGACTTTATAACTTGCAATTGCATGTTTATATAACAATTCAGAGAAAAAAGTCAGAATTGCGAGTTTGTATTACACAATTCAGAGAAAAAAGTCAGAATTGTGAGATAAAAACTTAAAAGTTACATTTTTTATTTTTTATTGAGTGGTGGATATGGGCTTCCATACTATCAGCATAAAAGAGAGAAAAAAATAAAACATCTTATCAACCCCAAACTTGAATGAATATTGAATACTGCAAGAATCAGTGGCATTTGGTGTCAAACTTATGCACAAATGAGATTTCAGTGCTTCAGAAATGTAATACAGTGTCATACAGACCACTTTTTTGTGCTTTTTTTCCCAGCTTGACAATGCCTAATCACTCTCTACTATCGTTGTAGGAAGAAAAGCAGCATGAATATTCAGAAGCAAGTTTCACAGAAGTCATATGAGACAGAATATTCATTTTTGGGAAACTATCCTTTCAAAACATGGTCATTTAGCACTGATCTGATATCAGTAATAGACTGTTAGCACTAATAGCCATTATATCAATTGCAGAAGTACTTACTGGCTAAATGTGTGGGAGGGTGTATTTCAAAGCCCAGTCCAGGACCCTCTAAATAAATGGTGCCAATCCATTTAAGAGAGATACACCTCTGTCTTTTTTATTGTAGAGGGGGTGGTGGGGGTTTCAGAGAGAGAGAGGGGGCCAAAAAAGGCGAGAGGCCCCTTATACAATCGGCACATGAGAGAGAGAACATGCAGTGGTCGGTGTGATGAAAACCATCTGCATCAAGAGCACTTGCTACTTTTGCTGAGGTCGCAATTGAGCGGTGTGCACACACGCACACACACACACACATTCGCAAACGCACACACATGCTGTGCAGGAACCCCCCAACCCCCCTCCATCTGCGCACATGACCTCAGCAGAGGGCTGGATAAGCTAAAGTGACCGGCAGCACCTCCCAGCTATGACTAGCTTTGAGAATACACACTCTACTGATGGCATGTGGTGTGAATTATTTCTTACAGACGCGCACACACACCAAACCAGAGACAACTTGGACCAGATGGTTGTCTGGCAACAATGATCAACAATTGGACAAAACTGCCGCACTGATTACCACTTTATTAAACTCTTCTTTGATTTTCATAAATGCCACAATTATTTGGATTAAATGGTAGCCGTTTAGTGCACACATTTAATCCAAAGCAATTTACAGTGTGCTAATTTAATGCACAGCCCCTTCTGGAACTACCAGAGGTTAAGTGCCTTGCTCAGGGGTGCAATAGTGATAGATTGTGATATCAGTAATTTGGCAGTGACTGGGTCACCCCTAAATAGGACCACCCCTAAATTTGTGTTTCCAGTCCAGCCTTAACTATTAGGCTAAAACCACCTTGGATTCATCTCATGCTTTCTTTCATGGACCTTATACAAAAAGAGTAATTCATTCAAAAATTGTATTTATTTTTCTCTTGTGAAAGAAAACAATAGACGCTAAGCAGAATGTCCAAACAGCTGTTCTCCATGCAATAAAAAAAACTCTAAAATGACAAAAAAAAGCACAACTGAAGTATATGAATTCATAAAAGAAAACAAGGGGAAAAAATCATACAAGTAACATAAAAGCAGTGGTCATTTATCAAATGCATCTACAGTAGAAGACTTATATATTACGTAATGTGTATATGAAAGTACTTTTATACAGTGTTTTTCTTTCTTAATATATCTGATTTATGCCATTATAAATCACTTTCAGGAACTTTTATTGTGTTTATTTTTCCTTTAATTTTTGCCATTATACATCACTTTTTGGTGTTTTAGCTGCAATAAAAAAAAGAAAAAAAGACAAGAAATTTGTAAAGACCTAATATGTGAGGAAAAGACAGGGATTTGAAATATTAGAAGACCTGGAATGTAGTACACAAGTTGTATGAACCATTTTACAATTCTTTTATATGAATTTTTTTCCAATTTTTGCCTTTTTTGTTTTTGGAGCTTGTTTTTAAACGAAACGAGCTGCTTGGATATTATAAGATCTCATTTTGTGCTGCGAAGAAAAAAATAATATATAATATGAGTTTTGGAATGAAATTGGGGAGAAACCAAAAAAAAAAATTTTTGGGTAAACTATTCCTTTAAACATAAAGCCACAATACCTAATGATGAACAAGTGGTCAGTACGGCTGGTCTTAATCACAATGCACTGAGCTCAGCAGTGAGACCGGAGGCTGGCGGCACTAAACGCGCCCAGAATGAGAGCGTCTGGGGCGGCGAGTCTCTCTGAGCAACAGGGGAGAGGCTCCGTTCTGTGGCTGGAGAATCTATTGAGTCTGACTTGCCAATTTTATTGCTTTCACGAACAGTGGAGGTTAAAAAAAGATTTGGAGTACAAACAGGGGGAAAAAATGCTTTATAACTTCCATCCATACATCTAAGCAGGGAGTGAAAAACACATCCAGATTTCAAACGGGAACATGAGTTGCTTCTTTCTTCTCGCTCACCTACTTTCATCTTATCTCTCTCTCTCCCAAAGCCTTGTGGCATTCGCTGGTGAGTGCTGCACCTTTAAAGAAAATATGAGGGAGGCCGTGGCTGGCCGGGTCCAACAACAGTTCCATTGTGCTGTTGAGTTAGACAGGTTTTATTGCAGTGCAGGGCGGGCGGTCGGACGAGCCAGAGCGAGAACGCGAGAGAGAGAGAGAGAGAGGGGAAGGGGAGGGTGAAGAGGTCAGAGCCCAGCTTGGCGGCCTTAGCAGCACAGTGTGTGAGTTCTTCTGACTTGTCATCGGCCCCCCCCGTAAATCAACACTCCTGACATCGCCTTTAATAACAGAGCATTTTTTAATTCAGCAGGGTCGTGGGGGGGTGGGCCGGAGGGTGTAGGGTGGTCGGAGGGGTGGGTGTAGGGAGATTTAGGAGGGGGGCTCCCTCTTCTTCCCTCTTTTCCCCCTCTTTCTTTTCCTTTTTTCTCGTGGCTCTCGCCTCCCCTCTTTAACGGGCTTCAGAAAAAATGGCTGACAACTGGGTTTCTTTTCTTTTTGCAGGAGAGAGGGAAGGAGGGGGGCCCTCGGGTGAGGGTCCATTATGGGAAAATAACAGGGAAGAATTCGCTTTGGCATACGCACGTAGTACGACTCGGTCTCGTTCTCGCAAAGTTGTGACAGTCGCGTCCGCGCGCGCCGACGCACCCGTGTCCAATGATAATACGGCCGATGAAATTTTCGAGCCGCTCCAGGACGGACGTTCCAAAACAACGCGGTAAAACACACAAACAGGGGTGATTGCGCGCCTCTTTCCTGGATGTCCCAGCTTCTATTCATTATGCTCAGGTTGCTTAAGTAAACACGACTGGGAGGTGATGAATCGGAGCCCTAATCCGCCTGTGTTTGTGGGAGTGAGAATGAGGGAGAGGGCAGAACGTGGGGCGATCGCTCGCTTTTTTCTCTCTCTCCTGTAAATCTAAACAGTGAAGTCGGCTCCTCCGCGGACAGGTGGGCACCATATGCTGGAATGATCCATCATCGCTGACAGAGAACCATTGTTGACGCCTGCAACGTCCCCCCGCAACCACCCCCGTAGAAAAACAGAGCCCACGGTGGGCCGTCCATGGGTGTGGGTGGGTGGATGGCGGCGGAGTGGTAGGGGGGCCAGGGTGGCACGAAGGGTCAGAGGGAATCATGTTACCGGACTTGGCGGATCCAGAGCTGAAGGCAGACTGAGACTGCCACTGTATGCCGGGAGAAGCTCAGGAGTTATGATGGAGATGAGGGTAGAAAGAGGCGGGAAGAAAGAAAAGTGTAGTCCTTAGAAGACAAACATGGGGCAAAAAAAGTAAGGGTGAAAAAAAGAGAAGAGAAATAAAAATACAAAACTAATTTTGTCAAAGTAAGAGTGTATAGATGTATAAAATGAACAAAATGAATGTGAAAAGAATTGTTAACGGAACACCTCACCCAAACATTTTTTTTCATTATTTACTCACCCTCATGTCGTTCCAAACTTATATGTTTCTTTCTTACACTCTCAGAAAAAAAAGGTACAAAAGCTGTTACTGGGGAAGTACCTTTTCAAAAGGTACACCTTTGTACCTTAAGGGTCCACATTGGTACCTTGAAGGTACATATTAGCACCTAAGGTGTACATTTTAGTTCTTAAAAGGTACAAAAGTGTACCTTTTGAAAAGCTACCACCCCAGTGACAGCTTTTGTACATTTTTTTCTGAGAGTGTAAGAAAGAAACAAGATATTTGGACGAATTTTGTAGAACCAAACAGTTTTTGGTCCAAATTGACTTTCATAGCAGGAAAAGAAACACTATGGAATTCAATGGGGACCATCAACTATTTGATTACCAGCATTCTTCAAAATATCTTCTTTTATGTTCAACTTAAGAAAGAAACTCATACAGGTTTGGAATGACATGAGGGTGAGTAAGTGATGACAAAATTTTTCTTTGATCAGTCAGACCACAGTGTAAGAAATGTCTTCTCTTTCAAGATTTTTGGGTATTTTTCATAAAAGACACATTTATAAAAATAAATATTTCAATATAAATATAAATATTTAAGTATTATACAAAATGATTCAAAAAAAAAATATATATATATATAAAAAAAGAAAGAAATCTCATGAATGATAATTGGGTTATTTTTCAGAAAACAAATATAAAATATAAATACTAAAAACTACTCCTAATATGAATAAAACTACCTAAAATGTGTGTGTGTGTGTATATATATATATATATATATATATATAAAAGTTTTCGTTTTAATCTTACTGCTGCCTAGGAGAAACAAACGAGACATTAAACAGATCTTACTGAAATCAGATCACAGTCTAAGTCATTGTTCTTTTCTGAAACTTTAGATGAGACACGTGAGATTACTAAGACTTTAACTTAAGTCTTTTTCTGAGAAAAAGTTTCATTTGTTGTCTGTTTAGCCTCATTGCATTCATTTGAGATCTTAAATAGATGTAGTTTGTCTTTCCAACTGGCCTGTCTACCTCAACCTTATGAATCCGATCTTGCTGCTGGCCACACATTTGACCAATCAAACCCCCACCTCTGTGCCGACCTCCAATCAGAGTTAGATATGATGTGCAGTTATTTATAGTTGGCTAGTGAGGACTCTTTAAGAAGAGGTCAACGAAGTAACAGTGGTGGCCTCCCTCAGGGCCACAAAGCTGCGTTTTTAATTCATTCTTAAATAAACCCCTGTCAACATGCTCCACTTACACTCTGGCTTCTATTGCCAAATGGCATATTTACCCGCACTTGAGGCTGCTTTGAGGTATTATGTCACACAATGTGACTTGACACAACAATGTTTTTGTCCTAACTTCACAAAAAATACCAGTGTTACAAAGCTCAGGAGACTTAATGAAGTTGTCTTTCACTGAAACTTTGATTTGAAACTTTCATTCAAACATCAAACTTTGATGTTTCTACTACAATCCTTAGGATAAATTAGATGAATTTATATGATTATTGATGTACAAATAAATAAATAAATAAAAATAAACCTGAAACTGTTGAAGAGAAATTTTAATATAGAAAATCACAGATACTACAACAAATTTTGTGGTGAAATTTTAGACTAAATGCAAATAGGTGAGGTCAGTTTTCTATTAAAAAAAAAAAAAAAAGAAAGAAAGAAAAAACACGTTTCAAATGTACTCTGTAATTTGTTCACACTGTTTAGGAAAGCAACAGGGTGTGCTCTTCATGTGAGTAATGTTACCTACCTCATGCTACAACCACACGCACAGACAGATGTGGTCAGACGCTCTACAAACAAACCCAAACATGCCACAAAAAGTCTATTTTAAGGGTGTGAAGACAGAATACATTTCCAATTTACAGAACGGCAGTTCATAAATAACTAGCCAAAGCTTATTTTCCCCCACTCAACATCAACGGTGTTTAAGGCGGGACTGGAATGTGAACGTTTAGAAAAAAAAAAAAAAAAACATCCTGCGTCGCAAGGGGAAAAAAGAACCGAACTTAACCTTCTTTCAGCGGTACAAACCGGGAGGACTTGTTACACTCGGGTGCTTTTGTTCAGCATGCACCCTGCATGATAGCCACCTCCAAATCAGAAGCGGAGAGAGGAAGACAAAGGCGCCCTTTTTTCCCCAACCGGTGCCATTCAACCTTAAAGGAAAAGTAAAGCTATTCCAAAAGCTGCTTCTTTTGAGGTTCGGGCTTGATCCTTGTGGAATTAGGAAGTTCAGCTTTCGCCTTGTAATGTGTCTAAAAATGAAGTCTTGAGCTGTTTCTGTTTGCTTGCGCTGGATAAGAGAAACAGAAGAAGAAGAGGGGGGCGAGATGAAAGAAAACTTTCACAGATGTAATACAAGCCGGCATCCAAAACGTCACTCATGTGAGGGATTTGGCAAAAATAATCATACCTGCTTGTACAACCTCTTCAAACCCTGAGTAACTACAGGCGCACAATGCGCCCGCTTCTTTCCTTTCGCCACTCCTGACGGCAGCCGCTTTATTACTCATGAGTGTGACAACTTGCGGGATTGCTTTGTATCTGAATGGCATATTTACGTGAAGCGTGGCTTTCAGTAGCGGTTGCTTGTAATGTATCAAATGCATCACTGTCAGCTGCCAGAGGAATCTGCCACCGCAGATGTGTTTGTCCACACAATCGAAAGCGATACGCACCGTCGCTTATGGAGCACTGGCCTGGCCAGTATGAACTTCACTTTCCAGAGAGACTATCTGCACCGATAATCACCAAAGGATGAATTATTGTTTGCTGGAGAACCAGACTTGCTCTATTTTAATGCTGGAACGCTCTGGCACAGCTGGTGACCAAATGAGCTTCGTCTACAGCGGCTTCAGGCAGACATACTGGGCCTGTTAGCAGCTGTCCACCCCGGGCTACAGGACGAGGTGTGGGTTGTTCGACGGGATCGGGTTTACAGGCCCAGGCCAAGGTTTCGTAGATCTTAACTTGGTCCCCATGACTCATTACAGTCGTAGCCTGCAGAGCTGTCCAATTTCACGGTGGGTTACAAATAAACTGCACTTCTGACCATATTTCTCTCCTTCCCCCCCCCCCCTCGCTCCTTTTTGGCCCAAGCTGGATTTAATTTGCCATTTCCTGTTCCATCGTGCGGTTCGCAGTCACTCGTCACATTTGTTTTTGTTCGGATCCATTAGAACACGCATCTGAAAATGGCAAAATCGAGTGAATTATTCAATGGCGAAATCATCTAAAAACACCCGCCGCTGTCCCTTTTTGCCATTTAATGTAATGTTTCCGCAATATAAAGGCTACGGCGAAACCTTAAAATTTAAACGGCTACAGCAGACTCCCATCGGCCATTAAAATGAGGAAAGGGTGAATTGGAGCCAAGGCAATAAAAAAATAAAACTAAGGGAGGAAAAAACTTCAAAATATGCTGTAATGTTTGAAAACCCTGACCGCTTTGGTTTTTTTCACATCCTATTTTTCACAAAGGGGACCTGTTTGAAACTTGCTGCCTCTGCTGCTTTCCAGATGTGCGTTGCTCACCTCTAAGTCCCCAAAAATGTTAAAACAAAAAGGCTGCTGGAAAAAAAAGTAAATACGAGCTGCAACACGATATCGGCAGCAGCAGCGGCGTTTCGGATGTCAGAGAGATTTTGTTTTTGAAAACTGTGAAAAAGATTGCGAAGATTGCATGGCTGTTGAACTCATTAGGGGAAGGCGAATGGTGAAAGAGGCTCAAATGAGCTCATATGTACCTGGTGTCTCTCTCGGCAGTAACTTATCCCCATGTCCCATACTGAAAGAGCAAAAGAGGAAGTGTAATCCACTATGGCTGGGCTCTCTGGGCATCATTACCTCGTTGTTGGCACCGTGAGCTCACTTTGTAGTGCTGAGGACCACAGCATTAGCGAGAGTTCAACATCCAGACAGCTCGTAGAGAGAAAGAGAGAGAGAGAGAGAAAGCTCAGAGAGTTCAGGATACGGGTCGTCTCGAAATCCTCCAGCCTCGGCAGCCGCACAGCCGGCTAATTGATGGCAATTGCACGGCAGTTTTGCTGTGGTTTTCTTAACACCGCCCTTCTGGCAGCCAAACAAAGTTCTACTTGATAGGGTTTCAACCTCTCTCTGCTGTGCGGACTGCAAAAACTAATAAGCAAAAATGGACTTTCAAGGTCTTGTCGTATTTGAGAGCTTTTCAAGATCTTGGAGTGAGTCTGCCGGGACGGTTCGGGGCAACACGAAGGTGTTGGGGTGCGATGTGAGTCACGGCTTGACTGACTTTGCCCAATGGGACACCGTCCAAAACCGTCCTCCTACAAACACATGCTAAACAGACTGACCTGGTCTCTGTGATGAGGACAGCGCTAACTGGCAGCAGGGCTTCCCATCCAAACCAGACATATGGAACGCATTTCTTTGTTATTATTAATAAAGAAAAAATTAATAATACGCACTCGGGACGTTGCCAAAAGCAAGCTAGCTAGAAAAAAAAGACACATGCGGTGTATTGTTTAAACAGAGGAACTCTTGAAACCGCTAGCTTGGAGAAGAACTTAAGTTCATGGTTTTTAGTGTGATTTTGATTTTACACCTGGTAGTGGCTAATGCGATACCGATCTTCAGAAAATAACCAAAAAGAATAAACAGCACATATAAGGTTGGGGAGGTTTGAAGACGAGTTAGAAGGGAATAAATCGTACCAAGAGTGCTCACATCTAATGTCTTCAAGCTCAAATACTGAGGGCCAAAGAGAAGTACTACTGTAGCGTCCTCTCCCAATACTCAAAATCTCTTATAGCAATGCACCACGTGAATTCGATAAAGCAAACACACTTTCTTTCAGCAGACCTTCAACAAAACCGAACCAGCTGCAGGTTTCACATGTTCTTCATCAATATTCAATTACATCAGTAGCATCAATCTATATCATCAATCCGCGTCGCTCGGCACAAAGCGGCCTTCATCTCGCTTCTATCTCCACCCTTGGCTATTAAGGAGAAGAAAAATAGAAACCAACATTCTCTCTCTTCTCTTCCCCGACGCCTCTCCCTGTTGACTTTAGTCTCTTTTTAAGATGGCAAACACAAAGAGCAAGCGGAGGCAAGCTAATTAGCAACACTTAAAAAGGGATCTGGCTTCATTGTTTGCAGTCCCTCGCCCTCACCAGTTACCAGGGCAACAACTTTGAGAGTAGCGCTGTGCATATTTCTTTTGCTTTTTTCTCCGTCTTCTTTTTGTTTCCCCTGGGGGTTCTCCATTTTTTGGAGCCTGGAGAGGGCCGTTGGGAGGACAGAGATGGAGAGCGGAGGGGTCTCTTAAGCTGAGCGCAGAGCGGGGGCTTCTGGGATGGCGTAAGGTTAGGCCTCTGCATTACACAGCACAATACTGAGTTCTAAGTGGGCATTGAAGGCAAGGAAATTGGGCTTAGTAAGTACATAAGTGTGTGTGTGTGTGTGTGAGAGAGAGAATTCACAGTGGTTAAAGGAATAGTTCACCTGTATTAAAACCGTACAACTTTCTCTTTCTGTAGAACAAAAAAATAAGATATTTTGAAGAACATCCAAGCTGCTTTTTCCATAAAATGAAAATACAATATGACATTTGCATACTTAAATTTCTCATGTCACATTTGGTTTGAAAATGTGCAAGATTTTCAGTCAATAATACTTAATAATACCAATTTCAGGCCTAACATACACAAATTATGTAGATAATTCCTTAAGTTGATCTATTTCATGCAGTAAAAATAGTAATATTGTGAAGTATTATTATAATTAAAAATAGTTATTTTCAGTTTAAACTTTTTTTTTTTTAAATGTAATTTACTTCTGTGATGTCAAAGCTGATTTTTCAGCATCATTACTCCAGTCTTCAGTGCCAAATGATCCTTCTGAAATCTTTCTAATACGCTGACTTATATGCTGAAACATTTCTTCATATTATTAGTGTTGAAAAAAACATTTTTTCTTGAAGGATTGTGAAGACTAACAGAAAATCCTGTAATTTAATTCACTTAATTAATGTTTAAATAAAAAGTATTGACCCCCACTGCTTGACTACTAGAATCTTCTTTTTTTAAAAGAGTTTGAAGTGAGAACTTCTGCCCACAATATGTTCTTACTGTGTGACAAAAGCAACTTGAAGAATATTCAACATAGTGATGTGCCCGAATCCGAATACCATGTTCGGAAAGGAAATGGCATGTACTACAGAAACCCTAAAGGGAATAAATACAAGATGGGAGGAAAAAATATCTTTCAATGGTTTCTCTCGCAATAGTATCGTTGGGTAATTAAACTGAATATAAATTGCAAGAAGCAGGAAGCCGCTATTAAAATGCAGGTCATTGAAATTGCTTTTAAATGCGAACTCGCATTTTACTTTTTTACTTTCACTTTCGAGATTTACGATCACGCATACTCTGTGTTTATTACGGAGCAGCAGTACTTACCACACATTTTACAACATTAGATGTTTGTCAGAGGTGCTCAGGATCTGCAAACCATTCACCATCGTCCAATCAGTTATCTCTTTTTACTCTGTTTATGTGGTAAATGAAATTTGACATACTGTAATGTAACAGGCTACTGCTAGCAAGCAGCTAATTATGTCCCTTTAGTTGCTCTGTAAAACACGTTATTTGTTTTCCATGCCTTTTGCAAAAACGGATTCACTATCGGGCACATTCCTAACTCAAAATATCTGATTTTGTATTTTATGACGAAAAAGTTCTAGGGGTTTGGACTAATGTGGTATAATTTTCACTTTTAGAGACTTCACTTTTCCTTTAAGAAGTTAAATGTGGAACCAGTCCTTGACAATTTACTCTCTTTCCACCTCATCTGTTGATTAAAGCTGAGACAGCAAAAACACATGCCAATTAGTGTCAATTATGGCTGCTGTTTCCTGACATGGAGTCCAGTAGGAAGTGTACTCAGGGTAAAAGAAGCCCTCCCTTTGCGTCAACTGAAACTCCCTCCCTTGCCACCACCCTCCTCCTTCTGCCCCTCATTCTCTCCATCCTTCCTCAATTCCTCTCCACTTCAACTATTACCTAAATCTCCCCCTCCCACTCCTCACGGCTCTCTCCGAATCACTAAATCCATTCTCCTGCCTTCTTTTTTCCTGTCCCCTTCCTTTTCCTTCCTTTCTCTCCTGTCCTCCCTCTCTCCCCAGTGGTTTGTCAATCAGCTCTGAGGGAGTTATACCTCCAAATGCCCACACATTAGTATCCAGCTGAGAATCTTTCATAATCGCCATGGTGACTAGAAGAAGGTCAATGCTTGATGTGCTTCAAGCACTGCCTATGAACTGCCCAGGCCGTGGAAATTACAGGCACGACATAAAAGGTGGCTTTGTGGCACCACTTTAGACAGTGGGAAGTGAGTGTTTGTTGGTGCAAATCTATTATGTTTGAGCATGTTTGCCAAAAACAAAAGGCTAAATGGCTTTTGAGTCAGAGGGCAAAGATAAATAAAACTTCAGAGTGTGACGGTGAATTAGGATTTAGTGCCTAATTCACTTGCCCTGCACAAATATATAAATCACATTAATAATAAAAAAAACTAATATTTACAGTATATCTGCATTTGCAACCATCAAATTTGCCCAATGCTTACTTTTGCTTTTAAATAAATAATACTAAAATTAATGCTAATTTTAATTCAAATAAATTAATACATAAAAAAATCAACTGATTAATAGATTAATAGATTAATAATTAAACATAAACAAAAAGTAAATAAACGATTAATTAATTAATAAATAAATATGATTTGCTCTGAATCTTTTAACCAACACATTGCCAGGAATCACATTTCCCATCTTGTTGTTGTCACAATTATTCCCATATGAGTTTGTGAGTCATTATTGTAACTGTGATCTGTGTTGGGTGACAGTGCTACTGTGGTCTGGCTGTGTGTTTGGAACTGATCTGAGCCCAGCTGTGCTGGCAGTCCTTCTGAGATGCTCTGGATAGACAGACGCACTGGATAGACGCAGGAAGAGGCGACTGTGCATTGCCACAACTGCTCCTAATGTAACTTCAGCTTGCTAAAATGATTCCACACACAGAAAGAGAAGCATACCAGCACACACACGTATGTAAATGCGCACTAACGGCGGCCCTCTTTAGCCTTCTCAAAGGTTTCCCTGGAAAAACCATAAATTAGTTTTATTATCCTCCCATAAATATGACATTCCCACATTCCTGAATTAGGACTCAACGTGTGAAAAAATCATTAGAAGAAGAATATGAAATATCTCTGCACACATGTGAAATACATTACACTTCATATAAACCTTTACTTATAGAAATGCGCACGTGTAACCCATGCTAGACAGACGTTATCCAGCTAACTCGACTTTTCCAAGTGCGTATATTCTTCATTCCGTGAGCTTTGAGGGAACACAACAAAACAAGTAAAGAAACGTCCTCTCAAATACTTTCTTAACCGTGTAAGAAGCTCAAAGCCAGGCTAGCTTTTCAATAGTACTACAGGAAACCGGCACGCCGGAGGTCTTTTTTTGTATTGCTGCGGCATCTATTGAGGTTGTCCACAGATGCTAGGCAACTACCCTCCCTTAACACTCCCCCTCGCCCTTGCACCTCGGTCACCACCAGCGTTTCGTGACCCAGCTTGACCTTTCTTTTTCAGTGACCTCCGTACAATGAGACAGGCCACAATTAAAAGTGCGGAATGCTTTTAAGCGATGACACCTTTCAATGGGCTGACAATGTTCGATTTACTGGATGTTATTAAGCTGGCTTCTGGCCTGGCCCCAATCACCTAGCATCCTTGTCTAAAAGGGATATGATCCCTGTATTTAAGTCTCTCCCTCCCCTTTCCCTCCGTTTTTTGTTCGTTAGACTTAAGCCGCTTGAAGAGAAGATGAGAAAGAGCGGCTCTGTTCATGCTAGCGGGCCCGAGGCCTTGAGACTGCTGACACGATGGGCTGCAACTGGTCAAATGAGCTTCATTTCACACGGAGGACGTGATACGGCCATTACTGTCCGCCCAGTGCCGAACAGAAGGCCGTTCCTGACGGTAATGAGACAGGAGAGAGGCCAAACACCCTGACTGTCAAATCGCCCAAACTTCCTATCTCGCCGTGCTTAGCATTTCACACACAGAAACCCAATTAGAGTGTCTAGACTGCCTTACAGGTACCTATGATCTGCCATCAGGACAGCCAACTCAATATGGCCTATCTGTCCAGACATCTGAGATCTATATGCCTTTATCCGCTCTTTCCATCTGCGCTGTGGACAGTTTAATTAAAGCTACCATTACGACCAATTTGCAGAGTCCATTATGGCCTCTTAATGGCGGACAGTGCCAGAGAAAACAAAGAGTAAAGCAAACGTCACACGCACAAGGAGATGAGTAATTCTGAGTTGTAATAACATAAAAAGTGGGGGTTGGTTATGATACAATGACCACAGGAAGAAAAACCGTCAAGCGTTTCTAACAATAGACCAAGAACATTAGAAAACACAGAAATAGGACCATTTATGATCCAAATGTAACGCCAGTCAGCGAAAAGTGTAAAATGACAAAAAAAAAAAAAAAATTCTATTCAGATTAACTAAATATATATAAATATAAGAATAACTAACTGACAGTTGACCACTGTGACCCATTCCTCATCAACACAAATCCTTTTCCCCAAAAAGAGTAAAATGTAAAGTGAGTGGAGAAAGAGAAGAGGAAGTGCGAGAGACAGTGAAATCATCTGCTATCTCCTGTCTGTAGACCATCTGATCAAAAGAGCCTGAGCTTTACAACGATGTGGTCTCCATATGCATCAGCTCCAAACCATAACCAATGTTAAGCTGTCAGTGTTTGTCTGGGCCTAAAGGAGGAGTCTGGCTGTCTGTTTCTCTCTCTCTCTCTCTCTCTCTCTCTCTCTCTCTCTCTCTCTCTCTGGTGTGTTTCACATCTCCATTCTACACTACTCTTTCTCAACTCTCCACTAATTAGGGAAGCACTTGCTTATCTTCTCACTCCTCCTGAGAGTTTAACTCAAAAACTCAGAAGTGGTCAAAACTGATCTGAAAGAAGATCCAGAGCATCCGGTCTCCAAGCGGCCCCATCATCCTGACAGGCTGCGTTTTGCGTTTAGTGTAAAACTTGGTCAGAGATTAAAAAATAAAGGCTTTCCTTCAACAAAAAAAAATTTGCATTTTAAACTTCATAGAGATATATAATTATATATATATATATATATATATATATAAAGATATATAACAATATATATTTAGACTTTCTGAAGAAAACATAATAAATAAATATATATATATACGCTTGAGGTATTTCTCACAACGAGTGTCATGGCAGACGCCAAAATCCACTGAAATCTTAAAAATAATACTGTTTTTATCACGGAATGTAGTTTTAAAAGTTTTTAGGTTAATGTACTTATTTAGACTACAAATACGCTGTTTGTTAATAAAGATAAAATCTATTTGAAAATTTGCTTATTTGATATTTTCAAGACGTGAACTCCAGGGTGTACTCTACATAATACAGTGAGCTTATAATACAGTAATACTGTAACTCAACGTTCCTTCGTTACTAGTTCTAAAGTGACATTTTCGAAATAGTAAAGGAGGCTAGGGCTCAGCTGTTAAACTGTCAAACTGAGATTTGAATTTATGGCGGAAGGAAATAGTTTGCACAAAAGGTTTTTGAAGACACTCCATTGTTGTTTCTTACCTATTTACAAACTCGTGCCATCGAACTGTTGTATAAATGCAATATTACATTTGTAGCCGTGCAATACGGCTGTATATTGGCACGCTGCGATTACCTACGGCCTATTGCTCATATACAGGGGTGCACATTAGTGGCCCGCACGTCCGTGTTTTGTGTTCCAACATGGTTGACAGCTGTTGCACAATTACAGTTTTAGATCGACAAACTGTAGTATTGTATAATATTTCTATTCAAACTGAAAGCATAATTCTAGGCTATTCGCTGGTATTTTCAAAGCACCAATGCAAAAATGTGTCATTTCATTCACTGACGCTCTTCGATCGGAAGCTCTAAATCCAGAAGCGTGTATACATACTTGCCAGCAACCTGCCAAAACAAAAGGTTGCTAATTTTAGATTTGAAAATAACACAAGTTCATAATAAAATGTAATTATTAGCATTTTATTTTTAGGTTTACTATAAAATAATCCACCAGGTAAAAAAACCATATATCCGATTGCTTACATCAATGTCATGACTCATATAGCATGACGAGTTATACACCAAAGAACTTGGTGGAAAACTTAAAGGGAAATTGGTTCTCTTGATACTAAACAGCACATTAGTAGCAAAAGGATGGGTGACACAGTGCTTCAAGAGAGTTGGTCTGGACCCAACAATGTTTGTAACCTGCTACGCACCATTTGGGGCATATCCTATCTAAATGGTCGCTTTGAAGCGAAACCACAGGTCTACAGTATCCCTAAAGAGAGCGAGAGAGAGATAAGACCTCCCTATTAAAGAAAGCGAGGAGCAGCAGAGGGGTCTGTCAGGGCCATTTCCCCCTGCCCAGGCTGCAGTAGCTGTAGACGGGCTGCGGAGCGGGACCATTTGAAGTGAAGAACACTCGAGGGATTGAAAAACAGAAAACCCTTGGTTGGATTCCTGGCTTTGTGCAACAAGAGGATGAAATTCTATAAGGACTCCACTAGTGTGCACTCTTGTTTTTTTTTTTTTTTCCTCCTCTACCTCTCCTGTCTTCCTTTTTTTTTTTACAAAGCAAAGGGTTTTGCTGGTCTTGGGGTTGTGAAGCAGACAAGGAACATTCCTCAGGGGGGCCCAGGCGCCCTTTCTTGACACATCTCAGCGTTGCACTTTCTTCCCCCCCACCCACCCACTTCAGCCCCACTTTCCCCCATCGCTCTCCACTCTTTTCTCTTACTCTCTCTGACTCGGCTACTTCGTATCTGTCCGTACCCACCATCCCCTCCTCTCCTGAGATGCCTGCCTCCGTCCCTCTGACTCAAACCCATCCCAGCGCTCTCTTTCGCCCCTTCACCATCTCACCCTCCCTCTGCTCGCATTCTCCATCACTCTGCTGGGCTTCTGTTTGTTTGGTAAAGACTGTTGAGTCTTTGACGTCTGTAGATGCCTGTGATTTCTCCCAGGCTCCCGAGGGGCCCAGGGAGAGAGTGCTTTGTGCTCTGACAACGTGGGCCTGCAAAGAGGGAGCTGGGACTGTTTTTCTGCTCCAACGCTTCTTGGCAGGGTGTTTAACCAGTATCGCTGCACTGTGCTACTTCCAGGTGAACGATTTGGGGTTGAAGGAAGAGACTACACTAGACTAGACAATAAACAGAATGAAAGTGAGTGAGTGAAACAGAAATACAGGTACTTGTTCAGAAATGCATGTTTTGTTCATAATTAGGAGTACTTTTTAAGCTATGAATTGTCAAAAGATCAAGGCAAATTTGATTTCTCATGTCACGATGCCTTTAATATTACAAAATAAATATACAACTTTTATTTTTACACTTCTGCTTGCTTCTCTATTACTATACATTTAATTTAATATTTTAAAATTAATGCAGCAATTCCGTGAAGTACATCATGGTACCTGTATAATGACAATAAAGAGTATGGCTTCACTTAAAGCTTGACATCTATCAATATGTGGAAGAATCTACTCAACATTTCCATGAAAGGGGTTTCTAAAGGCTTGCTGAAACAACCCATAATCTCTTTCAATCCTTTCCTCCATCTCTGCAGGGCGTTCATAGTGACCCGCTCCATAAAAAAAGCTGTATGAGATGAGGATAGCGGAGCAAGACATTAAAACTTGATAAATGACTTTTTAGGAGGCTCTGCCATGATAACACTTTACTGCTTGCTTTGCCATTTTCAGAGCCTTCCTCATTAAAGTCATTTGGCTTCAAGGCCAAACTCTCCATTCATTTATAATCAAATGAGGGAACTTGATGATGAACTAATTCATTCATCAGATTCTTATGAACAATGGCCATCTGAGATGGAATAAAGGAGGCAGATTTCTATGGCATTGCCACCCATATCAAAGGGCGCATTGCATCGCTTGCTGGCACAAAACTTACATCTCATTTGAAGAAGAAAAAAAAAAAAGAGGAGTGAAGAAATGAGAAGAACATTTGGGATATCTCTGAGGACAAAGGGGTTAGGAGGGAATGTCATTCACTGAAAGTCGTGATTTTCATTCAATCCAAAAACTAAATGTTGCAAAACAGAAAGTCTATTCAATGGATGCTGATTTTGAATAAAGTACCTATAGAGGCTGAAAAGTGGATAAAACAGTAAATTTGCCATATTAAATAAATAGTGACAGAAGATCAAACAGACGGCCTGGGGACATTCTCAGATTTGTCTGTAGAACGACTCAAATAACGACGAAGTAAATGTATAAAATGGCTACTGGAAGATAAGCAGGTGTGTGGAGCCTCACTCCATAAGGCTCAAGGCCATAGAGAAATAAAATACACCTACACATAAATGCTGGCACGGGCAAGTACACATGCATTTATAGGCAAGTAACCGCATACAATGTCCTTAAAGAAAGTGGCTACAGCATTTGTACCACTGAAGGTCTCTGTGTGGCATATTTTGTACAACAAGTGAAACTTCAGAACTGCTCTAGTCAGATTTTATGACAATAGTAAAACACATGCTGCTGTTTTGACATCTAATTTTCAAATAATACCTCACATTGTAACTTAATTTCTCATAAATGTGACTTTGAAGTCATAATTGTGAGATATAAAATAGCAACTGTGACATTCTGATATTTTTTTCCATGTCATATTTACGTAAAAAGAAGATGTACAGTTGCAATTTACAAGAAATAAAGTTGCAATTATGAAAGAAGTCACTATGACTATGAGAGCCGCTCAAACAAATACAGCTAAATTGTAGTTTACAACTAAACAAAAGATTTTTTTTTTTTTTTTTTTTGACCTCAAAGAAAAGCCAGCAAACTATGGCATAATTATCATATAGAGTTATAGTTAAGCTGTCAGCTTCTTGTAGACAGATGAATTATGAAAACTGTAAAATGTTTTGGACATTACTTTTACAAGGAGCTACGCTACCAAAGACCAAAAGCATGGGCACGCAAGTGGAAAAGGAAAATAAAGAGGGACAGAGAGGAAGGAAAGGAAGGAGAGAGACAGAGTGTGGCATTGAGGCCACGGCGGCCGTCTGTTTGACATTGGAAATGGTTTAGAGCAGAAGGAACTGGCAATTTCTATCTCTAATTAAAGGCTTTGGCTCACATGACCATGTACAGGTGCACCAACACCAGACGGGAGGGCCGGGAAGAAAGGCCTCCTTGTGTGTGGTGAGGCCATGCTCGCTCAGCGGGAGTCTCCGCGCACACACACACACTCACAGAGGATGCAGCCAAGGAGTGCAAACATTCACATTCATTACCTTCACTACAATTTCAAGCCCTTATTTCAAGTGACAGATAAAAACTATGTAAAGTAGCTGTTATTTTACAAGTTCTTTCCTTCTCGCTTCCTGTTCTGCTCACGACTCACTCCACTGGTTACTTGTGGCCGTTTGTGAGCAACTCCTGCAGTCAGATTACTGACTAAGAGGCTATTTTTATATTCTTATGAAACGTCAGGAATCACAAGATCTCAGACTGTAGGAGGCACAAAAAATAATTCCATACTGTCAACAAATTACTGAAGGTTACGGTATTGAGAGACAAAATTTCACTTTTCATGGTCAAACTGTTGAATCAAGGCCTTAATCTTTTTAAATTAAGATCTATAACATTTCTAAAGAAGATATTTTAAAATTTGTATGGAATATAAATTGTGTGTGGGGTTATTTAAGCCTTCGGTGCCTCAATTAATAATTTTATAAAATATAATTAAATATATTTTATTTTATAATATTTTACTGTATATTTTACAACATATTATATTATTATTATTTATTTTTATAATATAATACGTAAATATAATTGAATAAAAGACATAAAGCCTCATTTTATCATTTTTATAAAAACTGTCCTTTTACAATAGAAGATGTTGGTAATTATTCCAACGGTACTTAGTGCTTCACTTTCGCTGAATTTATGTTGTCATAAAAAACACAATGACTATATAAAGAGAACGGTTATATAGAATTATGGGTAAGGGTCAAAGGTGGTCACCCCACCGTGGTTTGGATGTAACAACACACATGAATGGTTAAGAATGGCATTTAAAAGATCTCTCCATTATAATGGACAAAAATTTGAGAACATCAGTGTCAGAGGCCTTAGATTTACACACCAAATCAGTTGGGAGAGGTAAATAATTTGGTTTAACAGATCTCACTTTCTTTTAGTAATAGTTAATCAATGTTACATTAAGACATAGTGGTATCTGTTAACAGGCGTGCAGTGCAGCCTTTGTCATTGATAACGAGATTGAGGGGTCCTGTTACCCTCTGCATCTGTAATGCATTTAGGGAAGAGTGTGAACAGAAAAAGAGAATTTCAGCCAAGAGAGTCCGGGAAGTGAGGAAATTCCAACTGACAAACTGGATATGGAAGACACTGACGCATAGGCCAAAGAGCAAAAACAGCACAAGCCTCTGCACGCTGACGTGTCACTGCATAAAACAGTCGCTTAGTGGATTATTGTGACTCAGGCTAGGCTAAGACTGCTGCTAGGACTGGACCTAAAGCATGAGGAATTCAGCGAAGTCTGCATCATCTACAGGAACTACAGTCAGGAGTGAAGGAAATCGCCAAGTGCAGTTCTGGAAGACTGCATGGAAATTTGAAGCCTGAGGACTAGATTTGGTTAAAAGATTAGTTCACCCAAAAATGAAATCACTGACTCACTCTCATGTTATTCCAAACCTGTACAACCTATTTTCTTCCGTTGAATACAAAAGAAGAAATTTTAAAAGACATGTTGGTTGCTCTTTTGCATGCACTGGCAATGCACAACGACTGAAACTTTCAAGCATAATAAGACACAAAAAACATTGGTGCCATCAATGTGGCCAAATAAATTATCTGGACTTGCAATGAACTACTGAACTATGAACTACATTTTTGTCCAGATCCATTACTGTAAAACGTATGGAATTCCCATATTCCCAAAATCGCACACTGCTGTGCGATTTTTTCAGCTTTTTATTTGATCAGAAATACAGAAAAAAACTGTAATATTATGAAATATTATTGCAATTTAAAATAACAGTTTTCTATTTGAATATACTTTAAAATATAATTCATTTCTGTTATGAAAAGCTGAATTTTCACCAGCCATTACTGCAGTCTTTAGTGTCACATGACCCTTCAGAAATCATTCTAATATGCTGATTTATTATCAGTGCTGGAAACAATTGTGCTGCTTAATATTTTTTGGAACATGTGATACTTTTTAGGATTTTTTGATGGATAAAAAGTTACAAAGAACAGCAATTATTACAAACAGAAATCTTTTCTAACAATATAAGTCTTGACTATCAGTTTTTATTAATTTAACACATCCTTGCTAAATAAAAATATTAATTTCTTCCAAACAATAAAAAAGAAAGAAAAAATGTATTGACACCAAATTTTGAACAGTAATGTATACTGTTACAAAAGATTTCTATTTATAAAAAAAACTGTTCTTTTTAACATTTTATTCATCAAAGAATCCTGAAAAAAGTATCATAGTTTCCAAAAAAAATATTTAGCAGCACAATTGTTTCCAGCACTGATACTAAATCAGCATATTTTAATGATTTCTGAAGAATCATTTGACACTGAAGACTGGAGTAATGATGCATAAAAATTCAGCTTTGCATCATAGGAATAAATTCTGTTTTAAAGTATTTTAAAATAGCAACCCACTACTTTAAATTGCAATAATATTTCACAATAATATTTTTTTTTTTTTTTTTTTTCTGTATTTTTAATCAAATAAATGCAGCCTTGATGAGCAGAAAAGACTTTAAAAGATTAAAAATCTTACTAATCCCAAACTGTTAAATGGCAGTGTACAATATAATATAGTGTATAATCTGTATAATCACATTTAATGTCTAAATAATATAATTGTAAAATACTAAATTAATACAATAAAAAAAAAATAAATAAAAAAAAACATGTCATATGGAAACCCCTCTAAAAATATTATTGCTAAAATAATTTATGATGTTTGCAATAAATAAATAATTCACTAAAAAGTTTAAAAAATTGTTCCCAGAAGAACTAAAGTCATACAGGCTTGGAACAACATAATGAGAATAAGTAATTTTCAAAATTTCCAATGTTGGAGTGAAGTACCCCTTTCATTTTTTTTTTATATTGTTCCCATTAAATGACTGGAAAATGAGAAAGCTGTAATACTGTACACCACACAAATAAACTCTGAGATGTTGTAACCAAAGCAATGCAGTTTTCTTCATATAGTTGGTTGTTTATAAATTGCGCAAGACATAGGAATTGCACAAGAAACAACTAACAGCTAAACACACTTCCTGAAAGTCAGGGTAGAGGACTTAGGGTCTCTTGCACACACACACACACACACACACACCTGCTGCTGTTGAAGGTGCAGTAAATCCACCGGACTGATCTCCCCATTGGTGTCACCATTGGACCCGCCCTCTCTTCCTCCACCGTCTGATTGGCTGCTTAGGCTGCTGACTCCATTTTGATTGGAGGGTGTTGTTCGAATGGTCTCAGTTGCTGATTCTACCATCATCACGTGGCACCTTGAAAAAGAAGGGGGAAAAAAATATATTGAGTGACCATCAAGCATTGTCAGAATTCCTAGGAAGAATGTTAGAATCTATGTAGGCAATCACAAAAGCAAATATACACACATCGGAGAGTGTTTATCTGCAGTAGAAATACAGTGTCACAGCTGCTAACCTTGATAAGGGCATAGTAAACAAGCTGTGCGCCATACATCCATTTGGATATACCTAAAGAACCACCTGAGCCTCCAAACACCCAATGACAGCCAAGGACACCAACGCGGAGGAAGGCGCAACGAAGGTCTGCCTGAAGAGATACTTGTGTCACTCCAAAATGGCATTGTGCCGTGAAAGAGCGGCGTGCTTTTCCCTTTACCAAAGGTTACAATACAGTGCATCAGCTCTGATCGAAGGACATTTGTCTTTGACAGAAAGTGTTGATGCATCCACCGGAGTGACAAAGAAGCCCTTTCAATTAGAAAAACCAGTGCTGAAAAGAAACACCAACCTCTCATGCACCTTATTATCAGCAGTACAAAAACACAAGCAACTTCCAACAGAACAGGAATGCATTTAATGTCTTTAAGAGGTGACGAGAGTCCACGAAGAAAGAAATAAGGCTTTAAATGAGTGAACGATTCAGTGAACCGATGACTTATTGACGTGTATAGTATTATTAGAAAAATAGTGAGTACTCCATTTTGTTGTCGTTTTTATTTAAAACTACATTAAGCACGCAAGTCACACATAAAATGACTTGAGTACACCTCTTCTATGTTTTTTGTATGTCTGAATTTATATAATAATTAATGCATTAATATTTATATTCATGAAGAAAAAAGCCAATAAAATATTGAGATTCTTAAAAAGAAAATTAAGTAGAGATACATTAAATAGTTTGGCAAGGTTAGTTTAGACTGTATAATATCATATATTAATGATGTGTAAATAAATAAATAAAACGTTTAGTGTGTTTGTGTTTAACCTTGGAAATCATATTTAAAATGATTCAAATGTTTCTGGTTGCACCACATTAAATTAACTTAACATAAACCTTAGTTGAAAATAGCATAAATGCTTTTCATAACTATATAATACCAACAGGAATGCACACAGTGCATTTCTAAGAGCTTGGCATGCGTGTTTTAAACTAGATTTTTACTACATTTTGCTTAACCTTGCACTCTTATGCTTATGAAAGCCATAAGATATTTGCTTAAAAACAAAGATCAACAACGTGGAGCACAGCATTGCAATTGCATTGTGGGAATGCCATTATCTACACGCGTAGTACGTGCCGTGCAGTAAAGCTCGCCACAACAACATCTGAAACAGAGATAGAGAAGACCCTTTACCTGCTTCTCTACATCGGGACGTTTTGGAAACTCAAGGGTGCTTTTATGGGTCCAATAAGTTCACAGTAGGAATCACTTAAATGCACCTGGTTGAGGAGTTATATAGCTCATCTGAAGCTGTCAACTGAGGCAGTCACGCGAAACTCGCATGACTGAAGAGGATGCAGGCATGTCTTGTATCATGGGGGACGCAAACCAAAGATGTGGGTAGTTTTATTGCCTGTGGACCCGCGAGGAGCTCTAAACCATGTGTGGTTAATTTACATCCACCCAGACCATCTATATCACTCGGATGTGACATGTAGAGGACAATACCAAAACCCCAAAAACTCTTCACTTGTTGCCTACACCGTTGGAGCTGCTTGAAGGAACGAGCAGCTGCTGAGCGAGTGCATCACAGCCATATTAACCAGCCCGGGGTGTAAGCAAGCATGAAGCCTTGTCATATCCCGTAATGGGTGTATATTGCCGCTATAATGGAAGGTCGTAAATAAAGCAGCCCAATAAATCTGCACTGGGAACCTTTGATTACGGCTGTGAGACAGAAGTTTGCAGCGTCTTGTAATTGTTTTTGGCAAGCTCATCTAAGCCGCCAATGTTGAGGCTTGCCGTATCTTGTTTAGCCCCCGAAGCCCCTCTAGCTGAACTTTGACCTGTGAGAACAGAGAAAGATGCATTTTTCTTCTAAGGGGGAGAGAGGGAGACAGAAAGGGTGGGCGTTTTTCAGATCGAAGAGATAAAATGTGCATTTGGGGGAGGGCAAGGCAGAAAAAAACAGGCACGTTTGCCTTTTAATTGGGACGGAAGAGAAATGGGACCAAACTTGCCTTCGCTTCAGGGACAAAAACACACACACACAAAAATCAGCTTGCAACAGATAAAACAAAAATCCCAGGACCAGCGTCTTCGCAACATGGTAACGCAATGCATTTATGTTCTAATATCAGCAGATTTTCTTTGGCACTTACAAGAAAGGGTGGAGGGGGTGGTGATTCATTCTCTATCCTGTTTCTGCAAGTACCGAGGCTGCATCAAGGGATCATGGGAACTTCTGTGACTGCCTGTTAAAAGCTGTTTATATTGCTGATGCTGAGAGTTGCTAAGGTAAGACAGCAACACGGGGATAAACACGTCTCTGAATTCTGATTTGGCTTTAGAAGTGCACATTAGCACTAAAAATGAGAAAGCTTTGTAGCTCTGAGCGCGTACTAAAAAGGAAGTAACACGAAAACAAACAAGGTCAGGAAATGGAGAGATGGTGAAACAAGCCACAGTTTATCTCATTCATGACTAAATCCCATCCTCCCCGAAGCAAAGATTCTCCTTTCCCTGCTTTCTCTCTTTCTCTGTCTACCCCCGAAGCAGCTGCAGTTCCGTTCCTGCGCACGGGGTCGGAGTCAGCGGCTGGCACGGGAACAGAGAATTCAGAGAGAGCAGAGCTGAAAAGGCGCCGTCTGAGCCAGGTAGGCCAAAGGGCGGAGGTCTCCTGGGTAAATCTCATACAGGTGGGCCGTCACTTCACACCCTCTCAAAAAATAGCAAGCCCAGTGGGGACTAAAAGCTTCCAGTACTCCGATAGGGTCAGAGGTGAAAGGTAGATCTTTTCCCAGCTCCCTTTTTTATTGTTTAGGGAACACCGTTTACTGAAGACGTCAACACCATAAAACGTAGACAAAGCATCAGGTGTTCCTGCCTAAATGAACTTGACGGCTGTTTTGGCTTTTTCATACAACAAAAGCAGATGAGTCAATGGCATATCATAAAGAAAAAAAAATCTAGTTTGGAATAAGTACAGTTCTTAGAAATGTAGTCTTTGTATTCATTTCGATTTATTGACTCTGGTATAACCATGAGGTAAAAATGTAAAAATAATAATAACATAATTTTATATTTGTCAAAAAATATTTCTGAATTATACACACACACACACTAATTTATAAATCAAGCAAAATGTATTTAGATTTTATTTCATTATTATTACCCTACATTTAACGAAGCAAGTTAAAAAAAAAAAAAAAAACTAAATTAATTTTAATTAATAAAAATAACATGTATTTTAAATAACATTTCAATGTTTTTTGTAGATATACATAATTATTTCCACAAAGCCTTTAAATATATATTTTTTATATAGTCTTTAAGTATAATTTAAGAATAATAAATAATTTAAATAATTAAGAAAAATTAATTTAGATTTTTTTTTTTTAATGACATTATGGGGATCTACCCCCACATTTAACAACCAACGTTAACAAAAAACAAACAAACAAAAAAGTTAATTACATTTTGGGGATTCACCACACATTTAACAACCTAAGTTAACCAAAAAAAACTAAATAAGAAAAAAAAAAAAAAATCTAATCTAAATAATTTGAATTTATAAATTAACATGTATATTGAATAACATTCCAGTGTATTTTTGTAGATATACATCCTAATAATTTCCAAAAAAAAATTTTATTATATATATATATATATATATATATATATATATATATATATATATATAGTCCCATAAATATAATTTTGAAATTCCTTAAATATACTAATTTATAAATGTAAAAAAAAAAATTTCATAATTACAATTTTTTATTTTTTTTTTAAATTACATTATGGGGATCTATCCCCACATTTAACAACCAACGTTAACAAAAAACAAACAAACAAAAACCCTAAATGAACCTAAATAACATGTATGCTGAATAAAATTTCAATGTATTTTTGTAGATCTGTGTAAAATATTTCCAAAAAAAGTATTTAAATATAATTTTAAGTCTTTAAATATACTAATTTATAAATTAAGAAAAATGTATTTATTTTTTAATTACATTTTGGGGATTCACCCCATATTCACACCCAACAATCTAAGTTAACCAAAAAAAAAAAAAAATCTAAATTAATTTGAATGTATAAATTAACATGTATATTAATAACATTTCAATGTATTTTTGTAGATTTACATTATGAAAAAAAAAAAAAAAGTCTTTAAATAAATAAATAAATAGATATTTTTCAAAAACTATCAATTCATGAATCATTACATTTTTGGGGAGTCACACCATGACATTTTACACCCTGAATTAAAACAAACAAACATTTACTGAAAAACATTGTGTATTTTTGTATATGTAGATTATAATTATATATTTTTAAAAATAAAGTAACTCAAGCAAAATCCAGCTAGAAAGCAAAAAGTAAAACACTTCTGCAGAACAGTGAATCTGTAAATGTTTGAATGATGACAGGCTCAGCGGTTGAAGCACAGATTCGTTGAAGCAGAAGTGAATGTACCTCTGAACCTGACTACCAGCTATTACAGTCTTTCACGGCCCGGTCGGCGTTCCGAGAGCTTTGAAGAGGATTGAGGCTGTCGGATCCAGCCGGCTGATCTCAGATCAGCACATCTGCAACCCCAGACTGTGGATTGGACTCGTCGTTCCGGTCCGACTCCAAAACACAAGCCCCACTAATGCCCCCTGAATTCAGCACTTCCAGCCCGGATCATTTCACCAGAGCAAAGATGGTACACGGCCAGCGTTGCGTTCAGATGGTCCGTACAGCGCCAGCTAATAGAATCAGTCTTTATTATTTCAGATGAAAATAAGTGTATTTCAAATCCTTCACATAAAAGCTTATTGCTGGCCTCTAAAAGATTGAAAGCTCTATAACGGATAATTGACTGTGATACCTGAAATTTAATTTTACACATGTTTTGCTTTTTTTCCCCACTCTTGTTTGGTCTCAGTGAAAGAAAATATGGCAAACATTAAATCGACTAGAGAATTCCCTTCACATTAAAAAGTTCTTTTCAAGGAGCAATGTTTAAAATAATGCAAGGATTCAGGCTGTAACTCAGTTGGCAATGGCGATAGACTGGTTTAAATTTGCAACTTCAGCTCTCCGGCACACACCAGACCTCCATTTAACTACAAAGAGCATTACCCAGATCTAAAAAGAAAATAAAACGGGTGTAATACAAGATGACAACTTTGACAATATTTATAAAAATGGAATACCGCTTTATTCTGCCAGTCCTTTCCCACTTTTTTTTTTTTTTTAAATCACTGACTATGAATCCATCTTTCCTGTCCTCTTCTTTATATAGGAACTTTTCAAGGCATATGCGGAACCGTTTCACATTTTTTCAGCGCTGCTGCTTGCTTTTTTTGTCTTCCTTTGCACCTGTGGAACAGCTCTTTCTGCACGTTACGCACACGCTAGCACACACAGACATCCTTCTCAGTATTTTTTTTTTCTTTTCAGCAGCTTACCAGATTAATAACTCTTTATCATGTTAAGCCTTATACAGGTCTATTTATATAAGTCCCACAAAAGCTGTTTCTAGAGCCTTGCATCAGCTCACAGGAATGCTCTTATTAATAAAACAAAGAAGGAGCCAACATGATTAGTGGAGACAGCCACAGTTGTGCCAGCACATCTCACGTCTTCTCCCTCAGGCTACCGAAACAACAGTCCCGCAGAGAAGTGAACGCTTCGTCAGGAACGCACCGCCCCTGTTTGTCACTGAATCTGATTGAGTAATATAAAGTCCACCTGAGCACAAGCAACATACTTGCTCTGTTTCAAAACTCAGTGAGCTGTTTTTAATTATGCTGTGCATATCAACATGCTACTGTAGTTTATACCAACTCCAAGATTGTATTCCAGGGAATACATGAAAAACAAAACTAAACTAAATACCGTGAATACAGTGTTAATTCACTTTAGTACAGCTCAAAACGTCTATAAAATTTGTTAGGCATAATTACAAAAAAAAAAAAATAAATAAAAATAAAAATAAATAAATAATAAAATAAATTAAAACTAAATTAAAAATAAAATAAAAAACAATATAAAACACTATGAATGCAATGTCAAATTGCTTTAGTAATGCTTAAAATGTATAGAAAATGTGTTAGGTATATTTAGAAAAATAAAATAAAATAAAAATAAATAAAATAAAATAAAATAAAATAAAATAAACCTTGAATACAATGTTCAAGTCACTTTAGTAAAGCTCAAAATGTCTAAAAAAGTTTTAGGTATAATTACAAAATGAAAACAAAAAAAAAATTACATTTAAAAAAATAAAATAAAATAAAATAATATAAAATAAAATAAAATGTCACCTTAGTAAAGCTTTAGTAACAATCAAAATGTCTAGAAAATTTGTTAGGTATATTTACAAAAAAAAAAAAAAAAAAATATATATATATATATATATATATATATATATATATATATATATAATAAAATAAAAAATAAAAAGCTTTTGTTAGGTATAACTGCAAAACTAAATTTAATCAAAATATTTGTGTGTACTAGCTATTTTTACTCTAACAGTATCAGAGTATCTCACTATTAGCTTAGCAAACAGCTAACTTCAAATTTTATTGAAATTCAACTGAATTGATTCTCCTGTGAGGAGCAAGTTTCACATCAGTCATAGGCAGTTACACAGCTGCCTATGTAACAGTAAGAAGTGAAGTAGCTCACTAGGTTTAAGAACAAGGATATTTTTACAAGAAAAAGCTACATCTTGACTGTATAAAATAAGAATGTTTCAGTTAAACCTCTAAAGTCAAGACTGAACAAAAATAAGCAGTTTCTGAAGCAAACGCACATTCATTAATGTTTATTTGCCTGATCAGGAAGAACTGCTCTCGGGACGCAAACATTCAGGAACGCGGTCTACGGAAGGATAGGGTGTATTTGTGTTAGCAACTCTAACTGCTAGCCCACGGGGCAGAGGGCAGGTGTGTGTGCGTCCCAGCGGTTAGAACACACAGCTTGTGGCTCTTCCTCCAGATTTGTCTTCTCTAGACGTATGGTTAGTGGTGGTGCTGCTGAGAGGGAGGGGGGCAGGTATGACTACATCAAGTAAAATGCCGGGCCCAGGGGAAGTCTGTCACTGTCTGCCGTGAAGACAGATAGCAGGAAGACCCAGAGCTGAGAGAGAGCGTGAGATGTACTGAGCAGGGTACCTAAAGTAAGTCACCACAAGAAAGAGTCTGAAACAAATAAGTGTTCCTGATAGAATAATAAAGGAAAGCCTGAATTGCTGGGTGTCTCTTAGCAGTTTTAACCTCGGCCCAGCATCGGCCACTTCAAAGGGATCAACTACCCGCTCCTCCCGGGGGGCACGGCGCACTGGAATATCCTGACAGTAAAGAAGAGACCCTCGTTTGAAGACTGCTTAGCCGAGCACTTATGCGTTCCCTTTTTATGAGCCAAGCCGTTCTCCACTCCACTCCAGAGCGGTTTCCCTCCGTGGAAGTGGCACACTGCTCCACTTGGCATTACGACAGAATCCCTTCACGTCGCCACCCACTTATACACTCACTCACCCCAGGCCTTTAAATTCATCATGAAATGGCATCCGCAACCCATTTTACTGACATAATATGACATTTTGAAGTGAAAAAGATATTCCATGAGAAAAACATGATTGGTTTTTTTTTTACTTATATTCTTTTTTTTTTATTAATATTATTTTGTCCATCAGGAGCTGACTGGGTCATGTAAAATGGGCAGTATGTACCAAAATGGGGTGAAAACAATCCAATCTCATGAGAAAATGCTACAATTTCGTACAAACTCCATACAAATTCATAAAATGTGATCCAAAAAAAAAATTACAATTTGTAACATTAGGAGCATTAAGCTGCACTCCTAACTAGAGTAATCATCAGCTAAAAGTAAAATTATTAAAAACATTTGTTAATTCAAAAAAAAATGAAAAAATAAAATAGAAACACTAGATTAGCACAAATTTGAAATGTTGACCAGTCAACTAACTGAAATAATGGTAATTTGTTAAAATTAGTTAATGTATTATCTAACATGAATGAACAATGAACAAAACATTACACTATTTCTTAATCTTTGTTAATGTTCGTTAATAAAAATAAATCAACTAAAACCGAAAAAAAATAAAATAAATCTAAATAGTAATATTTAGAAAATATGAAAAATAGTACTTAAGTTAACACTTTACAGTAAGATTCATTAGTTAACATTAGTTAACTACTGTAGTCAACATGAACTAAGAATGAACAACACTTCTACAGCATTTATTAATCTTAGTTAATATTAATTTCAGCATTTACTAATGCATTATTAAAATCAAAAGTTGCTTGTTAACATTAGTTTTTGCACTGTATGAATGAATGCCTATTTTCAACATTTCAACATTCACTAACATTAACAAAGACTAATAAATGCAATAAATGTATTATTCATTGTTTATTCATGTTAGTTAATACATTAAAATTAACTAATGAAACCTTATTGTTAAGTGTTTCTATACTAAAAATTACAAATAGAAAGCTTTCCAAATGATTATATGAATTCACAGAATCTAGCAATTTGCAAAATAGTTACAAATTGTCATCCACTTGAGACTAGTGGATGAAAAAGCAACAAGAACAAAGTCGCAAATTCAAAATTTCATGTTGGCTTTTAAAGGACCAAATTTTACATCCAGCTAAAGCATTATGACTATGTATGTTCACCTACTTGAAGAGAGACACACAAATGTGAGTGATTTCAATAATATTGATTGTTTTATCCTAATGCTAAAGCATTAATTAAACTTAGTTAACTGGAAGCAATCCCAGGTAAAGGACACCAATTGTCCCTTGGGCTAAATAATTCACCACAGCTGCCTCAATTGCTCCAATTAGATCCCTGCAATTAGTGTAAGGCACATCTCCTTGGATAAAACACATTTCTTCCAAATACCAGGTAATCTGATACATACAGAGTCCTTGTAAACTCATAATTGCTCTGTAAAGATTATACATTTTTATGTAGTCTTTTCAAATCCCACATCTCAAGGAAATACTGTGCTTTTGTACAGCAGACCCGGTCAAACTCAACAGCCTCCTCTTGTGATCACATGGAACAGCTGGACTTTACCTGTTCACTTCTTGGTCACAAAAATGAATTAGCATGTAAGAAATATATTTGCGTACATGTGCCTTTACACCATGCTGATTTAAAGAGCACCGAAGGTAAACATTTGAAACGGGTGCTGGTTTATTGGAGACTTGACTGCTTTTACGGTCACATCCCCCTTGCAAAACCCCCTTGCTCCTATTACTAAAGCTTAGGACCACCAATGTCCAAAAATAACCAATTTCCCTACGGCACAGGCTGAGAACAAGGGGCACAGGGAAAACGGGAGCGTGGAAAAGGAAAATGGAATGAACGGAATGATCTGCGCTCATGACACAACTTTGATCTTCTGATAATTTTTCAGAGATGGTGTCCTAATTTCAAACTCAGGTTTCTTTCTTTTTTTTTTTCCAGCTGAGGTTTTCCTTTTTCCCTTTCCAACTAAACTATGGCAGACGACAATTAAGGAATTGCTTATCCGCCGACTGTCACAAAAATCAGAGGCACTTAAAGGACAATTCAATTATCAAGGACATGCCGATACGAAAGTAAAAAGTAAGAAAGATTCTCACAGGGGAAAGAAAACGAGGCCAAATAAAACAGAGGAGACAATCAGAGAAAATGTGCGTGGGGGAGGCAAGATATGCATTCGTATGATATCTAATGCACCATATGGCGATCTGATGTGTTTCTGCTGTGACGCGCACCTGATCCAGAAGGAGGCAAAGTCCTGTTTGCCGAGCCCATAAAGATTAGCTTCAATCAGGTGGGTTTCGTTGCAATAGGTAAACACCGCCAACATTCCCGACCGATGAGATCGCTTCTGTGTATGTGTGTGTGACCGGGGCAAACATTTACTCCCCCTGACACCACCACCACCCTCTGCTTTTTTTTTTCCTTTGGCCCAAAGTAAGTGATTTTCCAGTCTGCCCTTGATGTTTAAGAGACTGGAGATTTCTATACGAGGCCTCCTCTCCATCAGATGCACACAGATCATGGCAAATATTTGGAAAAGGTGCTGGGATTTCACAAGCGGCCCATTTGTCAGCCATTGAATGCACACAGATTCATCCACTTACGTATAGACAGATAGATAGACAAAATCGTGTGTGTGGCTCTTTAAAGGTGGAGGTCAGCAGGGGCTTGCAGGTCGTGTTAATAGCTAGTGGTTATTATCCTGTGATCATCAAGATGAATAAAGCCATTTCTCATGTCCTGTAATGGTTTAAGAGGCTAATGATGGGGCAAGGGCAGTCTCAAGACTGCTTGAGGCACCAATGCCCAAATTGTATTTAACATGGTGGAACAGAGGTGGAACTTTATAGGTTTGAAGAGCAAGCCATTCAACAACTGCACCCAGATGCAAAACCTGCTTTATGAACATGACCTTCATATGCAAGATAAAGTTTTAATCAACAGCTGCTGAGATTACAGTGAGAGAGGGAAGACGGTTGGCTGATTTGGATTTAAAAAAAGACAATGGGAACAGGAAATCTGGAGTGAAGCCAGTTCATGTTTTTGCTCCATGCCGACTCGACAAAACAAGGATGCCTGAATACTGACAGCATGGAACTGGCTGGAGGAGAAAAGTGGAATAAAATTTCAGTGAATATAAAAACAAAAACAGGCAATCAGAGCCACGGCAGAGGCAAAGGAATTTGGGTAATGGAAAGTGATCTCTTATTAAAGGTATATATTAATAAAAATATAAAAATATAAAAATATAAACATATAAAAAATAAACAGATCATAGTCTGTTGGTCATTCCACTATTCTCATAATATTAAAATCCAATTAAAGGTTAGAATTAAATTTTGACTTTGACTGAAAAAAAAAAAATAAAGATGAAGGGGACTGATTAAACTGGCCTGAAGTGGAAGAAATGTAACTAACTCAGGACTTTAAATGAGGCGGTGGGGCAAAGTGATGTCTTATTAAGTTCAAAGTGGACATGATATAATTTTACACATCTGCTTTCATGACTGGCACTCTGGATTTCTGAGTTAATTAATTGATTGGATCAGAGTGGGTATAATCAAATAAAATTTTATAACTCTATAATAAAAAACAACACTTTAGAAGGAGGCATGTGGAAAAAATGATAGCATGTCCATTTTTCAAATTAATTGAATTTTAGTACTTCTGAACTTGGTCCAAGGCATCTCATAAGCAATAACTCAATACCATCTTCAAAATGGCTCCATGACTAAAGATATTCAAACACACATGAACACACACTTTTTTCGGGTTCCTTCATTTCTGGGAGGAAACCACCACTGTTTATAACCAGTAACCGAGCGCAATCAATTGCCAGTAATTTCCATATTATATTCTCCAGTAGTTGCACTGCCTAATAAAGTTCTCACCAAGAGTAAAAGCTAAAATATTAATTCCATCTTCAGCAGTGCTGATTGCATTAAAAAACGTCTGTTTTATTATTTAGCAGAGAAAGGAAAATCTTTGTTAAAGTGACTTGAATGCAAATTGATATCACTAGAATGAACAGTGGAAAAGCATTACTAATTTGAATCATAATAATATCAATAGAATAATTCATAATGTAATATAAATAAATTAGAGAGGTAATTCGTTTGAAAATGGATGCTTTCAATTCATGTCTCAGCCCCCCAACTAAAAAAAGAAGGCACATACACCAGTTTCATAGACAAGAACATTAATTGCTTAACTGTAGTCATTGTTATGAGGTGTCAGAACGCGTGTAGAATCAGGGAAGAAACTAAACATGCAGAGTTCGCTTTAATATTACATTAATTTTTCACTGCATTTATTCAATATTCATGAATTATGCTTGCTCTCACTAACTTGTCTTTATATCCGGCGTGAAGTGTTTTTTCCGCTATGAAAACAGCAGCTCGTGTCTCAATTCAATTTGAGCGAGGATGACTTTAAAATCAGTACGTGACACGTTGCCTTTTTCACCTTGTTCGTTTTCCGTTCCTCTCTACGGAACAAGAGTAGCTGCCTTTGTGTCATTATCAGCCTTATTACACGTCATTAAAATACTGGAGGAACATTCCAGAAGAAATATACATGCTATGCCAGGGCACTCACTCTCTCTCTCTCTCTCTCTCTCTCTCTCCCTCTCTTTCTCTCTCTCCCTCGCGTGTCACACTTTTGGGGGTGAGCGCGCGTGTGCGAACGTGTGTGCGAGAGCGTAGAAGTGACAAAAAAAGAACAATATAATTGGAGAAATGTACGCAGTAATAATAGGTATTCAGAAAATGATAATTCATATTAAACAGGGTGCATAAAGTCAGCCTCATTTGCATGTTTTAGATTATATGCATTTCAAAAGTAATTTCCGCAGGGCATATGAATGACATTAATTCCCGAGTGGTTTCTGCTATAGACCTCAAACTATCAAACACTCAAACATTTAAAAGATGAAAAAAGAGTACTGCCACATTTGCGAGGGGAGATTTCAAGGTTAAAGTATTTGAATGCATGTTTTAAAGTTCTGTCTAGGTTGTTTAAAGTTGTTCCTAGCCTAGTTTAAAGTTCACTAAGCTGTGTTTGGAACAAAACCATCATGAGACTTTATAGTAAAAAAAAAAAAAAAAAAAAAAACATAGTTTTGGAATGTAAAATTGATGGTTGGATGATTTCTATGACATGACAAATAATAAAAATCATTCACTTTAATAAATTCATTGCTAACTACGATATTAAAATTGTGCCACACACTACATTATCAGGTAACCTAAATTATGTGCTAACATGAGGTTTCAAATTGAAAACTTTATTTAATATGACTCAATCAACCTGACTGCATTAGGTTAAAGCATTTAAGTGTCAGATCAGGTATAAATAGCTCCGCAGGGTTTAAAAAAAAAAAAAAAAAAAAAAACTTATTTCACTTATTACAGTGTAAGAGTTAAAAATGTAAATTCAATAACCTGAAAAAATATAATCCTGTACTAATACATAAAAAATAAAAGTACATACTGCTAAAGACCTCACAGACCCTAAACATGAGCAAGTGTGTTGTGCCAATCACTTTAATACAGCACAAAGAGGACTGTGGGTATTCAAAGTGCCAATTTTAATATAGCCTTGCAGCCAGAAGATGGGAGAGAGAGAAAGAGAGAGAGAGGGAGATCCCTTTTAGCCTCGATTCATTTGATGACGGAAAAAAAGAAAAAAGAAAAAAGTAGGAAACCCTCAGATTTGGCAACTTAACTGGAAAACAGGCTCTGGATGCAATTTTTATTTGATAAGACAAATTTGGCCAAGTATCATAATGTTTCTCATGCATACAAGACCGGGGTTTGAAGTGTGACGTCTAAAGCAATGGTTCTCAACTGGTGGATAAGAAAATAAATGGATTCAAACTTTTACTTTTTATTGTACAATTGTTGTTGACATCAAAGGCTGTGTGTCCAATCAAACTTGAAACATAATGAAATATTCAGGCGCAGATTTCATCTGTTATTTGATAGAAGCTAAATAAAATATACAGACATCAACACTAACAGGTTGTGCGACATCATTGAAATTTATGACCAAATCTACACAAAGTAAAAAAAAAAAAAAAAATGAAGAGATGAAAAGCTAGTCTCTGATGACCAGAATAATGACTTTTAAGATAATGCCTTCAGTTTTCTTATTCAGCTTATCAGGTTAATACTTTTTTTTTTTTATTTTGGGATTGCATTGGGTCACCACAACACCAGTTGAGAACCACCAGGGCAACTAGTGGACAAACTTGCACATCTGTGTTCACAAAAATTATGTAAATGAAAAAATAATTGTAAAAAGAAACCACATGGGAGAAGGGGAGATACAGCCTGGGCTGCTTCCCTTTGTGAAGTTTATGTTTTGTCTGTCTAAATATTATGCTACCAAATGTTTCCCTCCACATGATTATCTCATTATGAATTAATGGCTTGCATGCTGCGAAGTGTTTGCGCAATGCCTAGTTCACGCTAACTGTTTATCTGCCTCGCTATAAGAAAAATAAAACACAGGCTAGAACGAGTCATAATAGTAAGTCAGCTTGTTGTGGCATTTAAAAGTCAAGCAGATATTAACAGCTTGGGCGGCGAACGGAGAGAGCAAGAGCGACTCTAATGAACAGCACGCAGACGGTACGCTACCGTAATCACCCTGACGATCAAGTTTCGTCCTCGTCGTTTTACAAGTCTCCGCTTACAGGTGCTGACAGGCCACGCTGGCGAGATTTAAGAGAAAGAAAAATGGATTTTATGGCATTATCTCGTTATATCGCTCTGCCTGTTCTGTACTCATACTGTAAGACTAGCCTCTTTGTCCTTCTCCAGAGAAAGATACTTGGACAAGTTCAATTATGCGGGGAGAGTAAATGCTGAGGGAACGGGAAGGAGAGAAAGGCAGAGTGAAGGAAAAGAAATAGAGAATATCTAGAGGGAGAAAAAACAGCCTAATTAGGACCTGGAAAATGTATTTGTTATTTTTTTTTTTCCCAATCTTTTTTTCCTCCCGTTTTTTTGTTTCCCAAGGGAGTTTTTAAAGAGTTCTATTTCTTTTCAACAAGGGAGGCGGAGAGGAAAAATGAAAAGAGGATTATGTTTCTTAAGACAAAAATCATGACATGCACAGAAAAAAAAAAATGAAACGTCTCGCAACAAAGGAATTCTCAATGCCCGTATTATCAAACTGGACTATGCAAACATCTGAATTTACACCTCATTTCATCTGAGTCTCAAAATACTGGTCCAAAATGATAGGTAGTGGAAGTTCGAGTCTTTTCTTTTTTTTTTTTTTTAAATGGAAAAAGGCTTCCATCTCCAATCAAACCTCGGGCAATAACACTCTAATGAAGTGCATACTAAAAGGGCTCATTCCAATCTCCTTACTTCTGACACCAAGCGCACTTGAAAGGCCATCTTTAGAGAAGCAGTTCTGTAATGATAGCGGCGGATAGACTGGACGTGTAAGAGGCATATTCATTCCTTTGGCTTTAATTGGAGAGCTCGCATGACTGACTCAGAAAGGCTGCTAGTCCGGTTCAGAGCCCCCGAGCCCGAGCCCAGGGGCAGCCAGGCAGCGCTAACGCCCTTAGTCAGGAGGAGGTGAGCGCCAGCACAAAGCCAACATCAAACTAGACACTCGGGCTAAAAGGTACGAGTGGAGGGAGGAGGGGGGCTATGAAAGAGAAAAAAACAAAAAAAAACAAAGAAAAAGTCAATGCTTTTAAAAGACAATTAAACCACATTGATTTCTCTTCATTGTTTCAACAAAACACATTCCAGAGCATCTGGGACCTTGCCTGTTTTATTCCGACACAATCTGTGGCGCTTCTTTGAATTATTGTAATCGTTTCCTCCTCAATGGCACCCACCTGTTGCCGACATTCCCGCGTATCACCGCAGCTATTCGCCGTGTATCAAGTCTCAACTGCAGAATAAACAATATTACCCTCGCTGCTGGTAGAAATCATCAGCTTTCACGACCTGTCTGCGTAGCTTTAAACGATTCAATGGTTCAAAAACAACTAAAAAAACACAGCTTGGAATTATCAAGACTGTCCGGGACTGGAAAAGGGCGGGGGTCCGGAGGGGGGCGGTTGAACGCCATCTGCTATCTTTCACCGGAGCCTTCTGTCTCCGACTTCTCGTTCTCCTTTGGCTTTTTTAATACCTTCGAAAATAAAGGAATGGAAAAAACCTGCATATTTGTCATTTCCGATTGTTTACCTTTTTCACGGCAAATTGATTTTTACATCTCCTTTTCCTGGAAGCGTCTAGGTGCGGGCCTGCCAACCCCTGTTTCTCTGTTTTATGGACCTAGCCCTCTGGAGAAGTTTTAAAGCTTTCAGTTCAGAAGTCATTTAAATGATACAATACCGCTTTTGTCCCAGGCACCTCTGTTTCTCTCTCTCTCGCTCGCTCTTCAATCACCCAAATTCCAGCATGCATTCTTTTTTCTCTCCCTGAGTTCAAGACTACATGTTTAAAAGCTGCTTTTTTGTCATTTCCTCACGTCTCTTGAATTCGACTGTTCCGACGAAAGGACGACTCATTGCATCAGGGCCGTGTGATGATGAAGTGGGATGACGTACGGCTCAACTTTTTGTAAATGTCTGATTTTACACACACTGTCACGGACGCGTTATCGGGTCGTTTCAAAATCAGCCTTTTTACTGCGAATTGTGTCTGGCATGTGGGACACAATTGGAGTACCGAGGCCATTCCTTTTGCTCAGACTTGTGCTTTTATACACCATCTGCACGTAAGCAAGAAAAGGCCAAAACTGTGAGGGGAAAAAAAACCCTAAACAATAGTTCGCTTTGCAGAAATGTCTACCAACAGCTGCTAGCCTTATCTGCAAAGTGAACTGTTGTTTTGTTTTTTGTAAAAGAACATTTAGGCTTAAGATTAGCCTGCTAGCTAACTTTTACAGAACATTATTGTACGATATCATGCAAGATCCAATACCTTCACAGCAGGGGCGTTTTCCCTGGGCAGGCAAAGAGAGACAGTGCCTCATCAAAAATAAAAAGCAAATATTACAAAATATAACATTGAAAAGTGAATAAATGACTTGTTTTTCTACTGTAAAACAGTCCAACAGTGACACCAGCAAGTAAAGTTAAAGGAGGAGTCTGCATCTCTCTCGCCTCCCTCGAGTCCATTGAGTTTTAACAGATCCCCTAAAGCGTGCAGTGGGTGTGGTCGGAGGTAATTGAGAATGAAAGGGAGAAAGTCACGTGAGAGGAGGCAATACCTCCATAGCGATATGATTGGATATGACTGGTTATGACCAGCTTTTGTATTTGTGCGCGTTCCGCATTCGCGGATCAGTCTGAATGAACAATGGCATTAATGGAAAGACTAATTTTAAAAAGTAAGTAAACAACTTACACATTTAGATATAACCACTTTGTAATCTGAAAATAAGACTTGAAATGACCTAAAAACATGATCTGTGAAAATTTTTAATGAGTAATCAGTTTTCATTTAAAAGTAAATCTCTGTCTGTGACCAATATTTTCCAAGCTTTGATGACTAATGATCTGAAAAATTAAAAAATAATTAAAAGTTAAATATCAAAAAGAATAGCTGAACATAAGTTGACAAATTAAATACAGTTTAAATTGTTATTGCCTTGAGTTATAATTTTGGAACGAATGTAAAATGCTTAAAAACACTAACTTGATCAGATACATAAAAATATAATATATATATTTTTTTTTTCTTTTTCAGTGCAAGTAATGTTTATTTAACCAATAACCAAGAAATTATTATATTTATTAATTACTAAAATGTACAAAACAAATATTTCCTTTTCTTTGGTTGGCATGCTAACAGTTTAGCCTGTTAGAAAAGTCCCAACTGAAAAAAATTGAAAAAAAAAAAACTGAAAAATCCAAAACCGGAAATTTTAGAACAAGATATCACAATAGCATGGTATGTTTTGTTTGGGCATTGGGAAAGGGGACAGGATTTTGCATGACATCCATTTGTCCTTAGTCTGAGGACTTTGATTTAACCTAAAGCTACCCACTAATGTGGTTTTAACACATTTTGCGTAGCCAAAAAACAAATCCGACAAAAAAGGCACGCCAGATGCTGCACACAAAACGCAAACATCTAGAATCCATATGGAATCTCTGAAGGCCTTGATGGTTAAAAAATGGCACAGACTCAAAAGCTGTCACCCTTCAAGCTGCGAAGCCTTTTTATTGTGTATGCGTGTACAAATCCTACAAAAAAAGAGGGAGAAAAAACCAAGGGGAATTCTTTTCCATGAGACCTCTAAAAGTAGATCTCAAAAACCTGTTGAGCTGGAAACATCACTCAACCCCCAGAACTTCAGCAGAGATTAAAAGGCTAAATGGACCGGCATGACTAAACATTTCTTAGTGCAGGGACATGTTCAAAGGCTCTCGGGAATTAAAATCCTCATCAATGCTCCAGCAGAGACAAATCCTTATTTATTTGCTATAATAGGAACACGTCTTTCCAAAGCAGCGGGAGGTGATAAACTCCTCGCTTTGTTCTTTTCGTCATGATCAAACACATTCCGGCTACTGAGAGCCGTCTGCTCAGAATGCATGTGGATCTCCTGCGTACTCCAATTTAGAAATGGACGAATGTAAAAAGGAGGACTAAACCTGAGTGAAATCTTTTAGCGCTCTAATTACTTCCAGAGGACAGTGCAAGGTGGTCTGAACACCTCTGGTGCGTAAATGTACTACTCCATGTGCAAAACAACCTGGTTCCATACACTGACACAGTTTTGGGCAAAGCCGCTAATTAAAATAATCCTTTCATGCTTGTCGGATAAATTACAGTTGTATTTATTATAAAACTCTAAAAACCTACACAATTAAAACCTAGTTAAGTGATTATGTGGGTCTGTTTGCGTGGAAATGGAAGCTGAACCTGTTCACCATCATAATTAGGCTAAATAAAATTAAAATGATATTTGTGGCGCTCACAGGTACAGCTGGGACCGGTGTCACGGGGGTCCACTCATCGCCGGTGATTGGATCAAATTGTTGGGCGATTTACAGCACCGCTCCCCCTCGGTGTCAACCAATTAACATTTCCTTAACACCCCGCACCTCTTTGAAGTTAGGTGTCTCTATTGTAATGGGAGGTTTGCAAGGTCAATGTCTTTTATGGAAGCTTTCCGTCATATTTCTATCTCCTCAGCAATGACATTTAATTGTATTTTCACATTTTAAATGTATTGTAAAGGCGCTTTATACCGCGCCAACTGTTCTGGATTAAGCCGAAACGGGCCGGGTTGAATTGAAAAAGACACAATGTGTCTATTCAGAGGCCTGAAAAATGCACCGATGACGCATGTCTCTGTCTTGATCGCAATGGCGAAGAATTACAAACAAAACGCGTACAATGAGTTTACAGAAGCACAAACTAAATGATAAGACAGACACTGAAAACCCACAATGCTTTTATCCTTCAGTACTTCCACACACACACACACACACGAACACACACACACACATCCCCAATCTCCATTTCCCAGTATACTGCGGTAGTGGTGAGCACAGCTGGCAACATCTGGAGGCATTTTGAGTCTGTTTACATTTCCAAAACACTGAAAAATACTGCAGGTGCCAGAAGAGTAATAAGGAACCAGGTCACAAAAAAGGATTGTTTAAACTCTAACAACTCTCGGCTCTGTGTCTCTCTCGCTCTCTTCTCTCCTGGAACTTGTTCTCTCCCCACTCATTTTTCATCAATCGCACACCACTTGCCTTTCAACGAAAAATAAGGCGCCGTAACAGTGCTCCAGCAATAACAGGAAAAATGGACTGAGAAGGAGAGAGACTGATGTAAAGCATCAGCAGTGTATAACGAGTCCTGAAATATTCAAACAAGTATACCAAATCTAATTGAACTACAAAAATGCTTTTCATTTTTACATTTCTCCCCTTATATTATACATAAAATGTACAAATAAAATATGTATTATAAATAAAAAACAGTATTTTTAGTTGTATAAGTTCCTTATGCTAAAATGCTTAGACTGCATTTATTTGATCATGCCAATATTTTTCTATGCCAATATATTTTAAAATGAAATTTAATTCTGTGATCAAATCTGAATTTTCAGCATCACTACTCCAGCCTTTAGCGTCACATGATCCTTCAGAAATCATTCTAATATGCTGATTTATTATCAGTGTTTCAACAGTTGTGCTGCTTAATATTTTTTGGAAACTATTATTCTTTTTTTAGTATTCTTTGCTGAATAAAAAGTTAAAAAGAACAGCATTTAAAATAGAAATCTTTTGTAACAATATAAACTACACTTTAAAAGTTCTTTCTTTTTTTGAAAGAAATGATTCCTTTTATTTTTTTTATTTTATTAAAAAATAATTTATTTTTCTTCTACACACAATTCACGTCTTTAAACGAGATTGACTCGACACTTTCACTAAGCATATCAAGAGAGGTTTTATCACATTGATTTTGAAAATGTCCAAACCACTAAAGCAAACCACCAGCACTTACCGTAACACACAAGTAAACCATATAAATATTCACCATCTCCTCCACATGGTCTTTCTTAAACCCCCCTAACACACACAAATGCACACCCACCAGCTGCACTTAAGTTTTTCCTTCCCTTAAATGTAGAAAACAAGCAGGAAAAACACTTGGATTTTGTTCAGCTTAATCAAAACAGACATAAAATAGCCCAGAACGTTGACATCATTTCAACCGCTTCCCCAAGGCAGGCAGAGAAGGGTCTGCTTGAAAATTTGACACAAAGGCACATGCTGTGTAGGATGCAATTACAGTGATTGAGTGTAATTTACCCGTGTAAGATGAAACCGGCCGGGTAGATGGAGAAGAAGCCGGGGATCGTGTTCCAGCCAGTCTGCACATGGTTGGGATACGGAGCACAGCTTCTCACCTTTGAACTGACTAACATTTAGCGTGATGACTTGCCATGCGAACACGCATTCCACATTATTATGGGTCGACGTGATCCTGGCTGCATGTGTGTGTAGTCCTGCTGACGTATTTGTGCACAAAACCTGTGTGCAAAATTTTCATGATTTGTCAGAACCATGAAACTGCATACTGAAAGCTCAATTTTAAAAATGTAGTTTCTGAATGTTACACCACAAAAAAAAGCTTGTAATCCTTTGTGCTTGTTCACTTCTTTCCCATGAGAGGAGGAAGGGAGGAACAAAAGTTTAGGTAGCCTTTGAGACGCTCTATGTCTCAAGGCGTCTCGTGGCCCTTATGGAGACTGACTTTTCACGGATTAACATCTACACCGATTGTTACCTTTTGAACAAAGCAGCTGAAAGTGAAATAAAGGGAATTACAGTCTGCGATGGGCAGTCACATGGTGGTGCAGCCAGGAGACAGAACCCTGGGAAAAGTCCAGAAACGGGGCAAATCAGAATGTAGAAAATGTGTGGAATTCCGTTAGGGTTAGGGACCATCATCAAGCTAGACACAGATCCCGGACAGAACGTGAGAATCTTTCAGAGTTTAACTAATCAGACAAATCAGCCATGGATCAAACAAAGTGATGAAAAGGTCTAATTATAAAAAATGTATTTCTTTTACTGTCCAGAGACAATTCTAAAAATAAATCAATTAAATTATTGTTTTGCTTTTCTATGTTAAACGTATGTTGTGTATAGAATTTTTGAATGTAAAAGATTTTATTTAATTTTATTTTATTTTTTATTATTCACAGTACACCTAAAATATTCAGTATATTATTATTTTATTATCAACACCAGTACACCTAAAATTATTTTACTTTTTTTTTATAACAGTACACTTAAATATTCAGCATTTTATTTTATTATATTATTTTTATTCTGTTTTATTATTATTATGAACAAAAGTACAATTAAAATATTCAGAATATTATTATTATTATTATTGATAATAATTATACATTTGTTCATTTTTTTGCATTTTATTTTATTATTTACAACAGTCCACTTTAAATATTCAGTATATTATTTTATTATTAACAACAGTCCACTTTAAATATTCAGTATTATTATTATTATTATTATTATTATTATTATTATTATTTTCTTAACTTAATGTTAAATTCATGTCTATGCATCAAAAAACTAAAAGTTGTAAAACGGCTTTAATTTTTTTTCCAAGGAAAACATCCATTGAAAAAAAGTTTTCACAATGTTTATTTATTCATCAATTCATTCTAATTAAGCACCAGATTTATTTGTCTTGTACGCACTTTCAAAGAACATCTCAGTTATTGTATCTTTGCATTTTATATTACAGAATGTTGATATGAACACCACAGGCAAGAAAAGCCTGAAAATAAGATGCGTCTTTAGTTAAGCATGAGTTATTACAAAAGAAAAACTCCCTAAAGATATGCAAGCCCATCAATAATAGACATTGAGGCATGCATATGTAATGAGCAGAAGTGTGTATGTAATACCAGTTTGAATCCATGCCACCACAAATAGGAATTTCTTGAGGCAGTGCAATGCTCAAACATACCTGATCTAAGCATATAACTTAAAATAAGAGGTCAGAAACTGCTTAAATGGGACAGCCCACTTGGTTTGAGGGTCAACCTACTGTTCACACAAGCTCGAGCTCACAAATCAAAGCCGTTTTTCCACTACTTAATCTTAAGGGTCGTGACTCGCCATGCAAGAGGAACTCGGTCCACGGCCGGCTGGCAACTCTATAAACATTTAACAGCCATTTGCAGCCATTCACAGCCACACTTGAGCCATGTGCGAGTCTGCCTCCCGGCTGCCCCGATACCTGCCTGCCAGGACCCTTCCTTTTAAGCTCAGTCGTTACTGGAAGTGCCTGCCAGAAGGGATAGCATCTGTGTGTGTGTTTGTGTGGGTGTGCGTCAGTTCCACTTCCACCTTACGGGCTTCACCTCTCTGCGCTCATTCACCAGTGTGTGTGTTCTTTTTCAAAGGAAAAAATCTGAATGAAATACAAAACGGAAAAGGACTTAAAAATGCAGTGCCTTATACAGTAGTTACCGTCAGCCGTACACACACTGACATCCATCGGCATTGGGGGAATTTTAATGAAAGCTTAAACAGACAGCTGAGCATATAAGAGCCAAACCTGTTCACAAACTGTCTGTCAAAGAGTGTGAAACCAAATAAGAAGTCTATGTAGAGTGTAAACACAAATGCAGAGCAGGAATCTGGACGATTGCAGCCCCTGTTTAAAGTTTATCGCCACTGGCTGTAGAACAGCGATGGGCACACGGCTACAAGGAGCTGTTCTGCACTTTTTCTTTTCTGTTTTTTCCTTCCTCCTGTTCCTTTGAAAGGTAACAAGCAGCATTTAGGCAGGGAGTGAAAAGAAGTCAATATCCTCTAGGGATCCAAGTGGATTACAAAATGTCACTTTCTCACAGTAGACAGTCACAGACGGGTGCGCACACACACATTCTCACACGGCCAGGCAAACAATAATACACACTCACTGAGATACACAGTAGTGATTCTGTTTATACTCACACAAACACACCAGCTGGTAGACCACCGTTATCATATCAGTGTCCCGGTAACCATCAGTCCAGCAAACACACTTTAGGTTAGGTGTTTCCTAACCTTTTTTAGCTTATGTACTACCAGAGCTCCATCAGTAAAGTTTGAGTATGAATACTAAATCAGAGATTACACTGGATATCATTAATTATTAGAATTAATAATGTTACAGTCAATAATTAAATAAATACATAAATATATCAAAGTAACAAATAATTTAACTCATGACTTATTAGTTCATTAAGTCAATATTATAACATTTAACATTATCATATTAAATAATAAATAATAAAAAGATACATAAAAGAATTACATAAATGTTATTAGGCACATACAAATAAAACAAATAAATATGAAAATAAATTATGAAAAATGTCATGTTTTTTTTTTTTTTTTTTTTGCTTGTTTGTTTGTTTGTTTGTTTTAAGGTAAAAAAAACCCACACAATTTAACTGATAAAAATGCTAAATTATATCATCCAATTTTTTTTTAAGTCAAATAAAACTATATAAAATCAAGCTTTAATTTTAATGATAATGCTAAATTATATCACCTAAAAATGAATTGACATAAAATTAGTCATTACTTATTTTAATATCTACAAATAATTGTATTTCATTTTTTATTTGCATAATGTGTATGTGTAAATTAAATAAATACATAAATATCAAAATAACTAATAATTAATCTCATGACTTTTTAGTTCATTAAGTCAATATTATATTATAACATTTAGCATTATTATATTAAACATTAAATAATAATTACAAGAACATACATTTAAAAAAAATAAATATTATTAGGCACATAAAGTAATAAAAATTAAAATAAAAAAATATAACAGATTTCATGTTTTTTTTTTGTTTTTGTTTTTTTTTTTAAGTCAAGTAAAACTATATATAATCTAGATTTAATTTCATAATAATGCTAAATGACATCACCTAAAAATAATTGACATGAAATTCATTACATATTTTCAAGTCATTACTTATTTTAATATCTATACATAATTTAATTTTATTTTATTTGTATAATGTGTATGCATAAAAAAAAAAATCTAAATAACTAAAAAATAACTTAATCTAATTAATTAATCTCACTTTTTAGTTTATTAAGTCAATATTATATTATAACAATTGGTATTATTAAATTAAATATTAAATAATTTATTTATTATATTTAAAAAATATAAGAAATATAAAATATAAATATAAAATATAAAAAAGTTTATATAACAACAGTACAGTTTATATAACAACAGTATATATAGATACATTTTTTATAAAAAATTCATGTTAGGCATAAAAAAAAAAACAAATAAATAATGACAAAGTTCATGCTTTTTTAATTTCTTCTGAAGTCAAATAAAACTATGGTAGTCAACATTTGAAGTGGATCAAAAAAGTTCATTAACGTTGTCCTAAGACAAGAACGGGTATTGTTTTGGTTTTAGGAAAACTTTGATAAAAGGTTTTGATCTACTTCAAATGTTGACTACTGTATATAATCCACATTTAATTTTAATGATAATGCTAAATTATATCACGTAAAAAATGAATTGACATGAAATTAGTCATTACTTAGTTTAATAACTATAAACATTTGTATTCAATTTTTATTTGTTTATTTTTAAACGACTTTAATATTAATTCTAAATATATATGAAAAAACAAAACAAAAAATAAAATGTTAATTAATTTAAAAAATTTGTGATTATTCTTAATTTTTTAATTCTGTTTTATACATGTGTGTAAAAAATGCATGGCTTTTTTTTAACAAATTAAAATCAAATTTTATCCCCATGAAACCTGCTTAAAGGGAAAATCACTGCTCTAAAGCCAATCAGAGAAAAGAGACACTCCAAATCACCCAACTTCCCTTACAGTGCGAGCGTGCAAGTACACATTACGTATCATCCATCACAGAGTATCGAATTCTCACGTCTCATTCTTCTCCTTTACTGCGTCTTCAGACAGTCTTCCAGGAACAGTGTCATTTTTAAGCTTTGCCAACAAGTTGGAACACTTATGAAGATCCTGCGACCGCTACACTGGAATGCTCGCAGCTGGCCGCTGCACATGTCTGCACAACAGAGGAGGGAAAGACATGCAGCCGAACGCTACATTTCACATCAGAAATGTCTTGAGGGACTTCTGTGACGGAGACGCCAGCTTCATGCTTGGTGAGGTCTCCGCTGACCTCGTTTCATGTAAAAGCCGCCTTACAATCATTCAACATATTCCTGCGGGATATCAGATCATGTCAGCTGTGATACTATAAGAGACGTTAGGCTTTAATCATTACTTTCAATTACAAATATTTACATGCCGTTCTATGTGTGCATAAGCCGGTGCTCAAAATAATTCATATTCTGCAAACTTCGTTCGCTCTCTCAATAGGCAGAAGTCAATTAAATATTACCGTTTTCTTTAAAAGGGAAGCAAAGTTCACATCATCTAAAAGAATTCCAATTAACACCCTCCCACACAGCAATTAACTGTTAAAATAACTGATGAACAAACTGAAAATCCCTGGGAGTTCAAGATGCTGCTTTTCTAATTAATTCCCGAAACTCCTGCATCTTTTATATAATGAAACACCATTTGTTTGTTTGACAGCACACCAACACCTGGAGGGGGCCAAATAAGTGTAAATAAAAACAGAGGCCTTGTTTGGTCCTGCGCCAGACGTACTCGCGACTTCTTCCAACAAAATTCATATTTCTGCCTTCGTTGAGGAGCAACAGAAAGAGACGTTGGACATTAGAGAAGGGAGCTGACAGCTGTGGTCGTAGTATGTGTGTGTGTGTGTGTGTGGAGAGAGACTCCTCAAAGGGGAGCTAATTAATAGATAGTGTGCTCAGGCCTCTGTCACAGTTTTCCTGTCAGGTCTTGCGTAAGGACAAAGAGACAAAAGAAAAAGGGAAAACTGAAAAAAAAGGGAGCGTGTGTACTGAATTTATTGTTCCGCAAACTATGAACATCAGAGGCGGCTTTGAATTTAACCTTAAGACTGAGGTTAGCGGTGCTGACGCAATACCCCCCGCTATTTGATAAGACGTTTATTACGAATTGTAAATGAAACTTAGCCTAGCTAAATACGAGAATGGAAAAAAAAGGATTTTGTTTGTTACATCAAAAGACAGACAATAGGAACTGAATTATGTGTGGATAGAGATTGCACACCATTTATTTAGTCACACAGTTTTCCCTTCTTATTCTCGGACACTTGGCGGTTCAGTAACGTCAGTGGTGGCTCTATTAAAACAGTATGTGTAATGGACTGCACTGCTCTGCTTTATGTCATGTGCCTTGGGGTGAACTATTAACCTCTTTGGATTTAAGCCTGACTCGTATAACTCAATAACTAAATTTTTACATTTTCACGAGTGCTGTTTACCCATGCAAAACTGCACCAAAAATAAGCACCAAAGTTATTTTAAATGCATTTGTTTTGCACAATCAAATGTGACTGAAATCCCTAGGTTGACGTGTCGTCAATCATAAATGATTAACAGTCACCGAAAGATTTAACATGTCAAGCATAACACCTAAATTATAACGTCACAGGTTCACAGCGAGATTCACAGCCCTGTCAATCCTCCCCTCAAAAATATTCAACAGAGCAGTCGGCGAAACCCAGACGCTTATTTGCATGTCTCAGACTGTGTGTAGTTGGACACCTTAGATAGCAAAGGCCATCGCTTTTGCATTTTCCTCTGTTTTAATACAGTGCGATAGCCATCTAGAAACAGAGCACTGATTTTACAAGCCCTAATACTGAAGCGCTTTATCAGGCCAGGATCCGACTCTTGTCAAGTGAAACTGTGATAAAGTCAGTTTCTAACTACACCAATCGATGAAAGTAATTTATTTACCTCGGCTAGGCAATTTCAGTTCCGTCTTAAGATGGCTGGCGCGAGAGAAAAAGAGAGGGAGAGAGAGAAAGTTTGGCTTGGCAGGGCTTTGTACGACGGCGCCCAAGATTAATATTCCTCTCATGAAACGTTCTCGGACATGTGAGGCGACTCCATAAACCGTGCCGGGGTTAATGCACGGTACTAAATCTACACCAAATCTACACGGGGGAGATGCAGTGCCGCTATCATTCCCACCTCTTCCCCTCACCTGACACTCCTGCAGAACCTCAGACGCTATATCAAAGGGCTCAATCAGAGGGCCTTGTTCGCTTAACCAGTGTGGTCCTTAACTTGGCTGGGTAGAATAAAAGGCAGATGAATTACACATAATAATCAATACAAATGTGGCCACTCAAGGCTCATGTTCAGGTGCTAATGAATATTCATTTTCTTTGTGCTCCAGGCGTTCGTTGTGGTTGTAAACCCATCACCGGGAAAGGGCAACCCAAAGGTGAGTAAATCAGAGCATTATATAAAAATGAGCGTGTGTGTGTGCATGTCTGTCAGTGCGTGTGAATTACAGAGTGCGGTAAGTTTCAGAAAAACCATATAATCCCAGCAAGAGCATTAATTCATCACATCTCGCGTGCTTTAACCAAGACATACGTTTTTGCATTTCTATTAAACACAGCTAGCCTTTTAAAGAAACTACAGTACACGAAACCCCTCCCTCTTTCTCTTTTTCTACACAGCCCTGGATGTCATTTACATGAATCGGATTGCTCTCGCCAACCTCGAGTCAGACCCCATTTACGACGCCCTTTATTTCTGCAAAAGACTAGCGGACTTCCTGACCCCCTATCTCATTTCTCTCGGTGGAGGTTAGCGTGACGGCTAACACGTTCTGGACGTGTCTTACAAGGTGGACGATAAATCCACAAGTTGGTGTTAGGACCTGTTATTAAAGCGCGTTTAAGTTTGCGTTTGACTGACAGGACGGCTCGGCGTGAAAGGGTTTTCTGCCGGTACAGCTGCTGTGGTTTTGTGGACTTGACAAACATAACCCTTTCTTTTCACTATTGTTTTTTCTTCTCTTTTCTGCTGCTCTAACTCTAATAACAATGCTATTTGGGGTGGCTGAAGCAGCTGCGTATTTGTCGTCCCCCCCTCTTTTTTTCTTCCCCTCCCGTTCCTCCATTGTATGTGATCTCAGTGTCTGGGACAACCGGTTTGATCCCCTCTGCGAGGGTAATTTGCCAGAAGCCTTATGTTTCGGAGGCCTGATAGTGATGAGCCCCACCTGGAGAAAAAAAAGGCCTAACATCCATTACTAGTGAGCTATCATTAGGGATCATAAAAAAGTAGCTTCCAATCATATAAATATTCAAGGAAAGTGTGTAATCCTGGTAATATTGACTCATTTGAGCTCATGGGAGCTGTAGTTACGGTGCCCTGTCATTGTTTTCAGTGCGTAGTCGACATATCGCATGGTATCTGAGAAATAGTCCCATCCCGTCCCGTCCCAGCCGAGGAGATCTCGCACCGCCGGCGGCATTAATTAACTCCTCATGCCTGTCAGAAGTAATAGAGAGCAACGCGTTTAGACACATCAACAGGGCGGCTGGTCGTAAAGCGAGAAAGTTGGGCAAAAAAGCTCTACGTGGTCCGTTGCTAAACCAGCAGCCAATGAGTCAGTTGCCTTGTTAAAACAAGGAAGGGTTCGGGTTTCACCTCCACTTCAAAAGCATAATGCAAAAATCAAAACCTGGTCCCATTCCAGGAACCATATAAAGGTTGAGTGAATCTGGAATATAGTTTTGCAATTAAAAGCAGCGTTTGGGGTGGGTGGGGTGATTTAGTCACAGTATTAAAATAATTTGCGCATATGCACACACTAAACCCTCACGACTAACACTTTAATCCCACCCACTTTAAAGCTGTCGATCAAAATTGCCCTCTTTTTCACCTACAGCTCCACCCTTCCTGACGGGCGGGCCAACTTCACAGCTCTACTGTATCCAAAAACAAATCTGCCTGAAACCCGATGCCGTCCGCCACTAAGGACGCAGACGACATGAGGACTCGGAAATTTTCAGGCTGCTTTGCTCACAGTTAGTGTTTCGCATGTAAATCGAGCTTGGCCCCAGCATCCTGAGGGGCCCCCGTTGTAACGGTACACAGACTCACGCCCTCAATTAGACTTCTGTGGATATACTCACAGGCCACACTGTTTACCACCATTTCTCAACATGTTAATGGGATCCAGCTCAAATTCAAATAAATGAGCACTTCAGATGATGACTCCAGGCCTTCCTACTGTTTATCTACTACGGCCTCCCTTTTGACCTCGGTGCCACTCGCATCAGTCAGCATGGCTCAACAATAAGGATGGCCGGCTGGCCCGGGGCCAGTGTGAGGGAGTTTCGGGTCAGTTGACAAAACTATGCATTACTGTTAAATATCACTGTTAATCTTGTGCATCAATTTTTTTATGCTCAGAACCTTAAACACTTGGTTTTGATTGTGTGTTCTACACTGTTGTTGCAAATTCATGATCTAGCTGGATAAAACAGATGATTTTTTTGTCAAATTAGCAAAAATAACTGCGAAAAATGCATCCAAAAAGTACAAATGAATCAAATGTCAATAATTGCATTATATGCCATTGTTACCTAGCATAATTAACTTATGGATTTACGTAACAACTGTATAATTTATAATTGTATAACTACAAAGAAAAAATATTTCGGGAAAAAGACAAAAAATAAACAAACGAAAAAAAACATTGTGTTGCAAATTTTTTTTGTAAAGACCAAAAAATATATTGGAAACAGGAAAACATTAAAATATTTGTAAAATGAAAAATGAAAAAATTAAGAAAGAAAATAACTGAAAAAATATATCAATGCTGCACACTATACCACAAAAAGGACTTTTTAATTAACAATGTGTCAGTCAACAGACCTCAGAAAAAAGTAAAACTATATTTTTGTCAAAACCAAAAAAAATCAAATTATTTTTATTATTGATAACAAATACACAGCAAAAAATAAAAAAAGATAATTATTTTGTGGTGGGACCAGTAAAAATTTTGGCAGGGCAAGTAAAAACGGGATTTTAAAAAATCCTTACTGCTCAGCCCTGGTCAGACATCCCAAAAAAAAAAAATCATCTGGTGCCAAGGAGGAAGGAGTCCTCAGTGTGTGGTCACTTTAAGAAAACTAATGCTCAACAAAAGCAAAGCTATAATTTATACTCGCCTGCCGGACAAAGCCTGGAAAAGCTGGTGGAATGTTTGCGAGCTGCCTGGATACTCCTGGAGAAGCAGGGTTTCTTATTGACGCAACGGCTGAGAAAATAACACTGGCTTGTGTACCGAGCCCATGGCCAAATATCCTTTTATCAGAGTGCCTGCTTATACCCCAAAAGAGATGTAGGGAAAACAGATGACCAGACAGCAAGCTAAACAGAGAGAGAGGAAGTGAGTGAAAGACAGATAAATGGGAGAGCGAGGGGAGACGGAGAGACCTCCTCTGCCGTGTTCTCTCCTTTTCATTTCATTTCCATCCTGTCACTCATGTGATAAAGTGGCTACATGAGACTATTGAGAGCAAGACAAACTACAGCCCAGGTCACAGCGTGCATCAACAGTCTGCGCCCCCGATACCTCTCCATCTGCTACCGTCCCGAAGCCTGGATCTCTTTCAAGATGAGGAAAAAAAACTTTCCGTCTTCTATGAACGAAGGGCCATCTGGTATTTTCTGCAGAAGGTTCTTCCCTGGTACAAATTTTTAAACCAATCCGGCCAGGCGCGCGGAGGCCCGTAATGGCTCTGACATGTCCCTGTGCTATGACCTCATCAGACAGTACACAGAGCCAGGGCACAGAGCGGTGAAATTCCACCAGAAGGTTCCATTGATGTCGTGCTACTATCCCGGCGCGTGTAGGATCGGCGTCACACTGGCACTCGGGCACGGGCACGGCTGACGACACGCGTCGCCAGCCCACTAACGTGACAGGTAGCGGGGTTTGTAATTGGAGCCGATCAGTACGCCATATGCCACTCGTCTCCTAGTGCCAAATCTCCGCCCCCGCCCGCTCCCGCCACCCCTCTGATGCTTGGCACACTCTGGCTCCCACGAAAAAAAAAGCCCTCCACTTCATTAAGAAAGTAAACACAAGTGCTGTCTGAAGTGTCTAATTAGTCCCCTAATTACTCCCTGCTCGTTACTAATGCAAATTAGATTACGCTGCTTAACTTCATCGTGTCCACAACGCCGCTGTTAATTGAGGCCTTTTGAAATTAAATTACTCGCTAATTAGCATATCAAAACCATTAATTCTGTGCCAGAGAGAAAGAGAAAAAAAACAACAACAAACGCCAAGTTTTGCTAATGAGTTTTGCTAATTGAATATGTACGTTCAATATTGAGTTTTTGCCAGCCGGGCTCCGTTCAAGAAGCTACTTAGCCACTTGTGCGAGCGAGTTCAAAGGGAAAGGAAGCCAGTCTCATGCCGTTAAAGGCAGCACTTGAATGTTTTGTCAATATTTTCTTGTTTCGTGGCATGTGGGTAACGCTCGGTGAATGAAACAAATAGGCCTTTGATGGTAGTTCACATTTTTTAAAAAAATTTTAAACATTATGTTATGCATTATAAATATGTATTTGTTGAATTTAAAAACAACTGCGCTATAGTGAAATTGTCAAATTTTATAAGTTCACCAGCGTTCAAAAGATTTTTTTTTTTCAGTTTCTTAGAAGGAATTCTCTTACGTTCACCAATGCTGCATTTATTTAATCAAAAAATTTTATTTTGCGAAATATTATTTTAAAATAATTCTCTTTCTGCATAAAGCAGTAACCTCCTGTTACGGCAAAGCTGAATTTTTAGCAGCCATTACTCCATTCTGATCCTCACGTGATCCTTCAGATTGGTGCTCAGGAAACATTTAGGGATGTGCCCGAATCCGAATACTGTGTTCGGAAAGGAAATGACATGTACTACAGAGCCCCTAAAGGGAATAAATACGAGATGGGAGGAAAAAATATTTTAGTGCTTTCTCTCGCAATTATATTGTTGGGTAATTATACTGTATATAAATAAATATGCGGACATCAGGGAGCCGCAATTAGTATGCGGGGCATTAAAATCGCTTTTGAATGCGCACTCGTGTTTTACTTTCACTTTCAAGATTTTTGATCACACGTATTCTGTGTTTAATACGGAGCGGCAGTACTTACCACACATTTTACAAGATTAAAGTTTGTCAGTGGTGCTTAGGATCTGCAAATTATTTGCCATCGTTCTATCAGTCATCACTCCTTTATTTGTTTATGTGATAAGTGAAATTTTATGTGCTGTAATGTAACAGGCTGCCACTAGCAAGTGGTTAACCATATCCCTTTAGTGGTTCCGTAGAACGCCTTATTCATTTTCTGTGCCCTTTCGAATATGGATTCACTATTTGGGCACATCCCTATTACTCATATCAACGTTTAAAACAGTTAAGCTGCTTCATATTTTTTGGAAACTGTAGAAACTTTTTATTTTACTTTCAAACATTCTTTTTTTTAACAACCTAAATTTTTCAACAGTAGTGTATGGTGACACGATGAAAGTCTATTATTTGGATAAAGCCTGTGAAAACCTCAGAAAGCGGCTTTAAGCAGAGAGCTGATTAAGAAGAAGATATCAATTACACGTTTAAAAAATGAATTAATTACTGAATAACACTATGTAAGCTCTTCACCTTTTCTCAAGTACAATGAAATGTGAAGATTTAATCAGTTTCAGCGCAATGAAAAACTTTCAAACTTTTAACGCAGTCGTTTTCTTGTGCCTTCACAGGCAGGCGTCCATTCAAAATGAATAAGCCTTAAGTAAAAGTTCACGCCATTAATTCATGTAATCTACAGAGGCGACGAAAGGCTTAAGAAATCTCAAGTGTCGCTTTTGCTTTAAATGTAAACGACTACGATTAAATTTAACACTTCCCTTTTCGGCACCCCACCCCCACACACCCTTCAACCCAATATCCGTCCAATATGGATTTCTGAAAGACTCCATTCAGCGCTCTCAAAGTCTCATTTTCATACTATCTCCAAGTTCTCATTTGAATACAGACCTAATGGAAGAGGTGTAGAAGAGAAAAGAAATTGAATAGTGAAATTGAGAGGTAGCCACACAAAAAATTAAATAACCGTGATAATTAGATGTAAAGATATTATAATTTCTTTACAAGGATGCATTGAAAATGCTGCTCTACAACATTTGGCCTAATTGCCAGAATTACCATATTAACCAGTTACCATTTGAGTAAGTTGATTAAAAAATTGATTATTCGTCTATTTCTTTTAGGAGTTTCTTAATCAAAATCTAACATCCTTGAAAAATTAATTTGAAGCCCCTCTTATCAGTTAATTAAATCTGGTTGGAAGTCATTTTTCTGTGAAGCGTGATTAGACAGCGCACTGTTCTGTACTGTTCGGGCCGCATGACGTTAGAAAACTTTTCAATGTCTCATCAAACATTCAGAAATAAGAAGAATAGAATTTCTTTGAAGGACTGTCTCTTCTCTCATTTTTTTTTTTTTTTTTTTTTTTTTCCTTTTTTAAACTACGCCTTTCTGATAAATTACGCTATACCCGAAAGATCTCTCACTCTCATTAACAGATTCTCATTACCAGGCAGGAATATAAGGAAAAAGGAAAGAGTGTGTGTGTGTGTGTGTGTGTGTGTGTGTGTGTGTGTGTGTGTGTGTGTATGTATGTGCTGGGAGACAAAACGAGAGAATAATACTTTTGCAGGATGGATGACTGTATGGAATTATTTCCTCATATAATCCAGCAGAGTGAGTGTGTGTGTGTGTGTGTGTGTGTGTGTGTGTGTGTGTGTGTGTGTGTGTGTGTGTGTGTGTGTATATATATATTTGAGGTGTTTCTGAACTGCTGTCTCGGCTGGAGGTAAACCTTTAGCCAAATTAAAGAAAGAAGAGAAGCCAAAGATACAAATGTGCTTTTCAGACAGGAAAAAAAAAGAAAATAAAAAAAGTCACAATCTCTGGAGAAAACTCACAACTCTCCCCTAGACAAGAAATCAAACCGAAATACAAAAGCACTTAGCGCACAAAAAAATAAAAAGCCGCTCTTTTTTTTATGACCCTTTTAGGTTTTTCTGAGCAACTCTAACAGTACGGCATCCCAGATTCCTCAGACAGGGGATCTAAGGGGGACGATAAGTCATATTTGACAAAGTAAAGCTTAACACATATTTCATTACAATAAAATACATTGTAATATCAATATCTTTGGAACGTCTCTGTGGACAAAGTTGTCAAGAAGATAAGACAGTGCATGTCAGAGTCGGGTGAGAAGGAGGCTTCGGCTAGAGAGGCGCGTCGCTCTGAAAGTCAGCCAACACACACGGAGCTAAAACGATTTCGCCAGACAACCTTGGGATGAGCTGCTGAGGACGACACATTAATATACCTAGATAAAACAGGTGATGAGACACTAATTCTATTTTTTACTGGAATAGCCACATATATTTTCTTTCATTTCCCCCTCCTTCTCTTGCATTACACTCATTCGTTATCTGTAAAATAGGGTGGCCAACTAATCAGAGCATTTATCAAATTCCTCACATTCAGCGTTTATTTTGGGGGGTTTCCATAACACAGAGTTTCCAAAGTTTAACTGACCACACGCAAACCTGTGAGTCTTACTGACCACAGCAGTGGATAATAAACCCCGGGTGAGAACTAAAAAAATACCATTGAACGTTAATCGAAAAGTTTGAGACCTTAACGGAGGGTTGCCAGGCTATCGTCTCCCTCAAGGTGTGAGTGAGGCCACGAGTTTTGCTTCCTATGGGGAGTGAGTCAATTAGTCTGATTAGGTGTTTATTGAATGATTGGGGGATGCTGATTACTCCGCTGAGGGGCCAGTCAATCAAGAGCTGCTCTGGTTCCTAATACAGCCACCTCGTGTTTTTATTTTTTTTTTATTTTTTTTTTTTTCCACAGTGTCCTACCAAATCAGACCTGTCAAATTTTCAGAAAAGCACTATCTGTTTCAAACACAATTAACCTTTGGGACAAAAAGGAGAGAAAAGTGATAGACTGAATGGGCTAAACACCTCACCTCTTCGATATCACACAAAAAAAATAGTCTACTGTCGATACATTTCAGAAAAAAATTGTCCTTAATTTGGCCACTTATGAACAGGTTCAAACCAGTTTTCAAACCAGAATCCAAAGTGAAACAAAATCTAAATGATCATACATGCCGCCTAAAGGGTTTAGGCGCTTTTTGTAACATTTTTCTTCTCTGGGATTATTTATTTTTTTTTTTTAAAGGGGGGGTCGTGAGGGACAAGCCACGGCTGTGTTTTTGAAATTAGCCATGGCAAGCTGGTGTGCGGAAAGTGATTGCTCTAAACCGCGGAGTGTTACCGGGAGGGACGGTGGAGGTTCACACTCGCAGACGTCTCAGCCTAATAGCACCCAGGAGATGTGCTGGAAACTTCTCTCCGGCCAGCTTTTTACAAACGCCCAGCACAAAGCCTCATAAAGGAACTGACTCGTCAGGGATGTCGAGTTTAGCCTAACTCACCGCTGTAATCATTTCCTTCTTCTCTTCGACTCCAAAAGTGACTGTTTGCTCTAGGACAACTATCAGAAGTGAGACCAAAAATTGGTTAAAAAAAAAATAAATAAATAAATAAAAAAAAAATACTTTTTTTTGCCCTGGTATTGTAAGCTTGTTTTGCTGAGAGCTGATTGCTTTAAAGCAAATCATAAAATTATGTTAGTCCTTGAAGAAAAACTGCATTTGTGTATTATACTAACAGATTGTAAAAACGTCACAAGAAATCTGGGGCTGAGGCGAAACAAAGCAAAAAAGGTTGTGACAGTTGAAGTGATAGAGGAGAATAGCTCACCTGTGGACAGTGGTTCTGTTTTTTCTTATCTACAGTTTTCAAAAACATTTTTCTCTAATTGTTCTTCTACCTGCAGCAACTGAATTCATTTTTTTTTTCTATGAACCGAACAGCAATTATGGCAACCAAACATTTAACAAAAGATCACAGAAGAAAAAGTCCTTCCTCATGACCTATTGAAAAAGCGCAGACGTGGAAACGTCTGAATGTGATAAAATGCCGCATGCAAACTCTTTAAACAAATTTAATCAGGTTTTAATACAAGGAATAGGTTTACATCTGAGGCTTCAGCCTTTCGCCCGTTCACAGTTTTATCTGATAAAAACCATCGCTTGATTGAAAAGAAATGAAGTAAAGATTAGGTATGCCAGTTTCAAAATTAAGCATACAATCACAACACCTTTCTATCTCGAGTTATCTACAACTTTTATCATGTAGATTCCTTTAATAAAATCCGGGCATGGGTCATGTCAGGAAAGGTAATTCAAATTGAAAGTGAAAAATTACCATAGAATGCCATGTCATCCCAATATCACAGCAATGCATTTCCTCCCCATAAAAAAGCGCATGTGTGTGGAGGAACATGAATTTGGCCATCATTCCTTTTTTAATTAAAGCATTCAGTCCCCTTTCAACGCGAGTTCAAGGATGCCAGGAGACTAATTAATTTGAAAAGGTAAGATGTCTGCGCACAAATGTCTTCCGACACACAGATTTAAAGAATATGGAATAAGAGAGAGGTAAGAAAGAAAGAGTTCGAGAGGTCAGACCACTTCAAGTCGCCCTGGTGTCATCTGGTGATCAGAGTTGAAAACAGACCAGGGCTGGAGTTTGCCTTTTCGGTATGTGGGTGGGTGCGAGTGTGAAAGCCTGAATAAAGCCTCAAATAGCTGCAAAGAGGACATCAATGAAAAATAGCTCAAATATTGCTCATGACTTATTTATTTATTTAGCTACAGCTAATTTAGTTCAAATAATATCACTATATAGTTGGTCGTGGATGTCGGAGCCCATTGAAGCTCCACTATAAAGTACAAAGTACACTAAATCTATACTAAAGAAGTACAACACACATTTAAAAAAATAAAAAAGTTTGGCAAATGCTAAATGGGGATAGATTTGTAGGATTAGCATTTTTCTTTTCACACTTACACACACATACACACACACACACACACACACACACATGCAACATTGGAATTAAATTTAGTTCTCTTCTGCTGCATTAACATTGCAAAAGTAAATGCCCTAAGCAGTATGTGCAATAATTATTTAGTACTCTTCAAATTAAATAATTGCGAATGAAAAATACATTTTATAAAATAAAAATAAATAAATAACATTTTCCAAAGAAAGGGAAAAAAAGACTGTGGGAGTGAATTAAAAAGTGTGTGTAAGAGAGAAACAAAGCACAAAACTTATCCACTCCTGTGGAAAAGTCCTGGACAGGAGTGGTAATCCTAGGTTTAGCGGCTGGGTTATTTCCCAGGAAAGAGGGGGTACGAATGTGGAATCCCATTACAGATGTCAGCCGACTGGCAGTGACCGCAAGGGCAGACATCATACCGGTACAGAGCCCCATCTTGCCCCCAACCTACCAGTAAGAAAAGCTCGACCGCTATGAAGTCTGACCGGGTCCCCTAACCCATCCAACCCCTCCTTCCCTCCGCGACCCTCTGTAGGAAAATACTCTCCCTGACTTCTCCCTTTAGCGCTCCGATGAATGGAGAGTGAGGGGCTGTCTGTGTGTGTGTGTGTGGAGGGGGGTTACTATACAATTATTCAGATAACAGCTGGGGATAATATAGTGGCAGATGTCCCCTGGTCAACAATGCTCACAGACCACAGCCGAGTGCAAAAGGCAACTCTAACCAACGGTTAGTAGCACTCATCACACAATTAAAAACTAAGAGAAGAAACCAATCTTTCTTTTGTTTCTTTATTTTTCTGAAGCACTAAAAATATGTATTTGCCCCTTCTCCTGAGTTATCTTAACAACTGTTGGTTTTGGAAAAATTAACTAAATGCAAAAACATTTACTTATTACCATATCAGTTTTCTTATAACATTTTATTGACATTTATTTATTAACATACACTTATAACATACTTATTAACTTATTATATACTTATTAACATTTTCACTTTCATCAGTACACCTTTTTAGAATATAATGAATTTGGTGGACAAAAATATTTTTAGACCATATAAAAATACAGTTTTTTTTTAATGTATATATATTTCTAGATATATTTCCACAAAACCTGCCTAAAGAATTTTTTTTTTCTGTGTCCCTTGCATTATTTGGCATGTGATGGTTAGCGCTAGATAACGTGCCTTTTCCTGCAGCGCGAGCGTGTTGCGCTGTGCTTCTTGTGCTTCTCACCCCCCACCAAGACAAGACACTTTACCACAAGAGCGTCAGAGAAGAAAAAAAAGACAAGCCCTTACACATCACAGAGAAACACATGGATTTGGGTATTTATAACATGATATACATTTTGAAAATGCTATTTCTTTGTGAGGAAAACGCAAAATGTGTAAAGGTTGTGCAGGAAACTACAGGAGGGGCAAAATGCGTCAATCATAAAAAGGGAAGGATGTATCTGATTTTGTTTTACACATGGTTAAAAGATAATTCTGTCAGAAGATGTATCACGTTCGTCCATTTCAAATGCAAATAACTTAAGTAGGCATCCCCTTGTTACCCATTACTAATACCATAAAAGAAACCAACACTTCTCCATTCCGCTGCTACTTTACGGATTAGCGAATGAAAATTAGATGCATTTATATGGTTATTACTTATATGGTCACACAGTGGGGAGGGGGATTTATCCAAGCGTACAGTGCAGTGCCAGAAACTCCCTCAGGAACGAACCGCTCGCACCTTCGGCAGCTGGGGGTGGATTAGAGTTTTAAACCCAGACTAAGGTTTACCACGGCCGGCAACACTGACAGGAATTACTCCCGCCATTGCCGCCAAACAAAGCCAGGCAATGCGGAGAGGAATCAAACATTAGAGGTTTTCTCCTCTCCTGTTTAGGCAGAAGTTTTCAGTAATCGCCATTGCTGTTTTGAGAGCTTAGCGTTTGGCGTCACAAGTGGAATTTTATCAGCAATAGAAGTGAGAAACAGCACTGGGCTTCTCTGGAAAACTTTACTAAGACGCATTGCTGTCACTCTGACATCACGTCACGTCTTTTGTGACAGTGCCGAAAGTTTGCTCCCATCTCTCCCAAAGAGCTTTACTGATGCGCCTGTTCTCTGATGGACATGATGGCTTGTCAGTGTTACGCTGGGGTTTTTAAAATATACAGAGAGTCGCGTTATAAAGACCTTCGTGGAGGGGGTGAAGGCTCGAGGGGGAGACGGCGGACTGAGAGAAAATCCATAACACAAATACAGCTGTCAGCTGGAACGCAAAGTTAGCAGAAGCAGCTTCGGTGGCCACAGGGAGCAAGACTTTAGGTTGCATCCTCCCTTAGACGCTATCTAAGCTTCTGCTATCAATACACAATGCTCTTCATCAAACCAACAGGTTCTCGATTCAGTTTCGGTTAGTTTGAGCAGTGTGACTGACCGTGCAGTGCACTAGTTCACGTTCCACCCGCGTCTGCAGCTCCGAACTGCCAATAATCTCTCCTGAGGTGCTCGGCTAATGGTTATATACAGAAGTAATGATCAACGTCTCAGACTCAAGTACTGTCATTTCCGTCCAGCGAACACCCTGCTTTTCCCTGTACCACATTTCCCCAGCTCATCGGAAATGGGCCCTTCCTCTCTCTAAGCAAACTCTAGGGTCATTCTTTAAGACAGTCATCACCTCATAACAGCCTGGCACTCTCCCGAAACCCGGCGTGAAGCCTCCCCACACAGGAAACCTTGTGCGCGAAAACCAAAAAAAAACTGCAAAAAAAAATGCCACAGAGGTCACGGTAAAGAGAAACTGTGCTTAAGAGTTCAAGTGGAGATTTAAATTCACATTGGGAATAAATACAGCATAAAAAAAACAACGTCTAGCAGCATCTTAAGCTGACGGATCGCCGAGACGGCACTTCCGCGCTGCAGTCTGGTCTCTCTCAAAGTTGAAACGGTTAACGTCAGACCTTTTCGATATCTAGCTCAACTAATCAGATCAACATTGTCATCTGGAAAACATCCCTCACTCTGGACTCTTTTTGGTTTTTAATTTACAGATGCAGAAGTTGGTCGAAACTGGTTTAGTGTCAATTTTTTTGTGTGTAGTTAGCTCCTTTTTTCCCCCTTTTGAGGCTTAAGAGTTTGAGGAGAAAATGACACCACTCTCCAACTAGCAATAAAAGCAGCCCTCACTGTCTAAAAACGTGCGTAATTTATTATTCACATACACTGAAAAATGCTCAGCCTCGCCATTCCACCAAAAAACATCTTCAATTAAAACCACATGTTTAATCTACGGCTGGTGGCTGCCGCTGGTCAGTGCCGGAGCTGAAGACGCAAACGAGCGTAAAATTCTAGCCTGACCTTTTACGTGAGGTCAGGTGAAATATGAAAGGGAGATTGTAGGCATGACACATTTCACACAAACATGTTTCGGAGAGCAAAAAGTATGGTTGACAAAAAATATTCCTAATCAGTTAGAGATGGATATGTATTGCTCTTCAAAATGCTTTGGTTAAAAATGCACTTGTGTGAAAACTAACATTATTTTTGGAACGGTAAAAGAGTTTAATGGTGGAAACACCATGTGAGGGTCTAAGGGACAGTGCTTCACGAGAACCAGAGTGCTTTGTGTTAAAACCACCCGGGATATTGAAAAACTTAAATTTACCTCTAAATCACTTGACTGAGGCTCATCTGAATTTGAAAAGAGTGAGCACACACACACACACTAAATGCTTTTTGCACAGCACACCGACATATATTTGCATTAGTAGAAAACTGGTTGTTCAAATAAAGTTTCAATCTTCAAATGCCGAAAATATGCATCAAAAAGCACCATGCCTAAATGTACACCTGGCATCAGGTTAGTCTCAACATCAACGTCCAAAACAAACACATTCCAGACCTTCTCTACCCAGAAAAATACCCACAGTGGACTGAACACCAGCCTGCCATGCAATCCACACATTTATCAAAATAACATATTCAAAAGACCTCCGAAAGTGAGGTTTGTAGTCTTTAGAAACATGAAGAACAGCATAAAACAATCACTTATCACAGAACAAGTGATATATCAATTATAACCTGAACTCTACAGCAGTCTGGTGTCCGCCGTTAGAAATAGAGTGCTAAAACTATCAGCTGAGGTGTAGCTGTTGCCGCTTGCAGCTGCTTGACGGCCATGCAAATAACTAAATTACCCACTTTACTGCCATTCTCATGCCCTCTCTGAACGAAATGTCGTATTCTTTGTCAACTTCATGAATTATCACTTTTACTCTAAGCACATAACATCATTCAATCATGCTATTCATCTAACGCACAAGATCAAATGGAAATTGTATTCATCACTTTATGCTTGTGTTCATCTACATTTACACATGTCATTTCAATTAGCAGGAAATCTGGCAATATGGCAAGATAAAAAAAACAAACAAGTACAGCTCTGAGACAAAAAAAATAATAATTTGTCTTTACACACACGTGTGCAGAAATAAACTAAATATTATTTAATGAAAAGAAACTGTCATGAATTCCAAAGCCCTTTAGTAGTAATAATGAAGATTAAATAATTAAAAGATTAAACTAACTGAAAATGTCAGAAATATTTAACAACAAAGTAAATTATTTAGCATGCTCCCTCACTGTTGAATAAAATGTTTCTCTTAATATACATTTGCACTGTTTTGTAAATATCAACAGTGAATTAAACAAAGATTCACCTACATTTTCTATTAGATTTAAAATAATAATAATAATAATAATAATAATGTCTCAAAAGCTCCATCAATCAGTTCTTAATAACATGGGATTTACACACACTGCCAGAAGAAGATATATGTGTATTTTTCTTTGTCTAATGTAAAGATTTATTCATAACAACAAAGTATAGAAAGAGAGCGAAATTAGAGTGTACTTGCTTCAACTCCTGAGCTGTTCCCTCTGCAGGTTCACTTTCAACGCCCCGGACTCACATGTTATGTTAAAATTGTTGCTAGTTTGTGTTGCGTTAGTTGCGAGTGTTTGAGGACGAAACAAACAGCGCTTATTTGATCACGGAAAGTATAATAATCTGTTAAATGCGCGGTTTAAAAGAAAAAGTTAATCTTGCTCATGCATCTGTGTAAAAATTAATCACTAAATAGAGACATTAAGTTTTGCATCACTTAAGTTAGTCAACAATCTGTCTGTTAATTTGTATAGGCGAGGGGAAAACTTACCAATTAAAAAAACTAATAAAAAATTAAATAACAGCATTTTCTTTTTGAAGTGCAAAGTTAATGCTTTTTAATCCATTGCAAAATAGACTTTTTAATTCATGTTTGAAATCTTTTTTTTTTTTTTTTTTTTTTTTTATCTACTTATAAATGTTACTGTCTCGCGGTAATTGATGCATTTGAATGAATGATTTTAAATCATCATGCATGCCAAGTTAATCTTATTTTTATATTTCTTTTAGTTAATGCGTTACATTTTTGATAGTTATCTCAGTAACACACCGGTACAATCGACACTAAACACTGTAAATAAACTTTAAATACACTCCCTTTATTTCTTTTTACGTTCCGCTATAATACATTATTATTTTTTAAACACTGTATCTTATATTAATAAAACCTACGAATCAGACGTTACGAGTTATTTGCCTAAAATCAGATTAGCATTTGCTGAGGGCCTATTAAAAACAATCAGCTAGACGGAGAGGGAAAAAAGCCAACTTATAAAATAAACTATTTTGACTTTTTAGTTTACATCCATGCTTCGTTGTTGTTTATTAACTTAAATTGTTCATATGGAGAGTTTTGTTGCCAAGGCCAGGCAATATCTGATTTCTAAATTTCGTGGAAGTAGCATATGGGAAAAAAAAAAAAAATAATAAATAAATAAATAAAATAAAAATAAAAAATACATGCAAACTAACGTAGAATTATTACAGAATACTTTATCTGATGTCAGAAAGTCCTTTTTTCGTTTTGATCAGATTTCAAAACAGGTGAGATTTTCAAACTCAGTTGCACATGTTCACTAAACTTGTTTTCAGTCTTTTTCACGATCGACGTTCATTTTTATCTACAACCCTTCCACGTTATTCATTTTGTATTTTATCAAAAAATGTGCAGATCTATAATTCATAGAGAATGTAGAGAATAATAACACGCGTTCATCACCAGTTTCAAAGTGTCAAGAAGAAAAAAAAAAAGTTACATCGTCTACTCTATTGATACCGAGAGTCTTAGTAACCCATTTGCAAAATATCTAAGGAAATGCATAGACTGTAATATTTCTTTCTATTGATCTGAAGAAGTGTGTGTAATAACGCGTCCGTACATTAAAATCTGGGATATATATATTATTAAAATTAAAAACGCTTAATCTCGCGAGGAGCAAATAAGAAGAAGAAAGAAAGAAAAAGAAGAAGTAAAAAGTGGATATGAACCTGTAAGGATATTGTGAAGAACTCTACTTTCACTCTACGGCTGGACCATGTGGATGTGTCCCTCCAGCACTCGTGAATGTCCCAGTGATTCCAGAAACCTTCAGAAGAGCAACGCAAAAAGGAAAAAAAAAATCCTGTTCTATGAGTGATGTCTTCAGACCATTACTTTCAACGACAACTGTCTTTATTAGTCTTCCTTTCCTTTTTTGACTGGCTTCCTCTCTCAAACTGGTCACTCAGTAGGGTGATAAGTGGAAACAATAATTGTGCACTAGCTCAAAGGCTGCATGGTCACAGCGCTCCTCAAAGTTCATGAAGAACAAGCACGCGGCTCTTTACGCCTCCTCGTCGCTTCAGGTCTTCTCGGTTTCTTTCAGTTAGTCACACGGTGAGTTTTCCTAAAGTCCCAATAATGCTTCTCGCTGGAGTTTTTGGCATCTCGTCTGTTCCTCGCTCATTCGCAGAGAAATCAGTGTTGAATTACTCCGCTTGTGTCTTGTGTTGGCGATGTGTTAGGGGACAGTTTGGTCTACCGTAATGCGTCTAGAACGGGCGCGCACACATCTTCTGCGCCGCAGCTGCTTGTGGCACAATACAAAACCCTGCGCGCTCCAGGCGCTGATCTCTTCACCTGCGCGCGCATCGCGGGTTTAGTTTGGCCATTGTGGCAGCCGACGAGCAACAGATGTTAGTCAAAGGACAGACTCACCATGGGAACCGTTACCTACTCCTCATCTACTCCTCAGGAAATAACAAGTTTGTTCTTGCTGTTGCCATAATTCAAGCATACTTTTGTCAATAATTGTTCTAAAATTAAAATTAGTTGTTTAAAATATTCTTCTTTTTCTTACTTATTATGTATATAAGTATTATTATTTTTTAAAAGTATATAATTTTTATTAATATACAGATTAATAATATAGATAGACATATAGAAAGATAACATTGTATAGAACAATAAGTAATATATTTATACTTACAATAATATGCATACGATACATACATATACATATGGCTAAACTCTAAAGAAAATGCAGAGTTAAATACAACCCAGCGACTGGGCTGTTTTGACCCAGCAAGTGGGTTAAATGTTTATCCCACCTTCTGGGTAGTTTTAACTCAACTAATGTTGAGTTACTATATGTCTGGCTTAAAATAAATCCAAAATAGGTTTTAGATTAAAAATCAGACACACAATTTCTAGAGGCAAGAACATTTATTAATAAGCATTATTATTATTATTATTATTATTATTATTATTAATATTAATATTATTATTATTATTATTATTATTATTATTATTATATTGTTATTATTATTATTATTATTATTAAATCAACTTCTTAATAAATGTTTATTTATTGAACATATTAATAAATGCTCATTTCCAACCTATTTTGGGTTCATTTTAAGAAATTTTTAGGCAATAGTTGAGTTAAGGTTTTTAACCCAGCATTTAGAGTGTACATACATAGTATAAATGATAGGTATGCAATTCTATTAATATTATTGAAAACATTGCTCATGATCATGTGTGATGTGAACTAGTTGTTGATTTATGAATATCACTCCAACTTTTAATGGATAGTCAAGGTGATGCCATATCGGTAATCTGTCATCTTATCAAAAATGTTCAAATATGATTTATTTTATGGTCAGTGGAAAGTTTCTCTCAGCAAAAATCCTCTTTTACTTGAACCATCAAAAAAGGCAATCATTCACATCTCCACTGGACAATAGGATACGACCCCCATTAGTCAAGACATATTCATTAGAAAAATCAATAATCCAAGATGTAGCCATGCTGGCCTAAAATGAAAGCAGCAGGCTCATAAAACAATGCTGACTTCACTTCTATGTCCTGCCATATGGACCTCAGAGTCCTGGCCAAAAAAAAAGCAACCTGATTAAACTTTAAGATGGTACTTGTAGCTTTAGATTTACTGAAAAAGTTATTTATCCACTTTTAAAGTTACTACTGTTACTAATTTGCTCCCAGACAAAAAAAAATAAAAATAAAAATGAAAACACTTTAGAACTACACTGAATATTTTGAGGAACAAAACAACATTCCAAACTGTTTTGATTGTGTGTATGTGTGTGTGTGTGCATGTTTGCAAAGTTCCCCATCAGATTAGCATGATTAAACACACACACAAACACAGATTTACAAAACTTGTTTTGCCTCACACACTTGGTCAAGCATGACAAAGACTGTTGTCCAAAACAGATACCTTGAGCCCATGGTAAAATGGACAGAAGGAGATTCGGTCTGCTCACTGTCACGGGGTTAAGATTAAACACTCTTGTGGTTTGGCCATCACAGGCTAATGAGGCACTCATGAAAGGATTACAAAGAACCCATAGGATGACTGACTCGCTAACTAACCTACAGTTCACCTCACACAAGCACACACACCTGCAAATAAAATCACAGCTGGATATATAAGAGATAGATTGAAGAAGATAAGTTTGAACAAATTTCCCTTGACCGTTTATTAATCATTTGGCATTGTGGGATCATAGACTGAAAAATACTTTGAAATAACTTTACCTCAAAAATTGCTAGTAAATATCACAAATAATTGGCATTATTGGCATTTTTACAGTGTAGCTTACATGTCTTTTGGTTTGTATCATAATCAACAGAATAGATGCACTGAGATCTGGAATGTGTCTTATTTCTACATAAAATGCCCTGTTTGCTAATGAACTTTCACGTTTTTGATGCGCAAAATTAGTCCATTAAAATTGTGCTTCCGTTCACACAGACTCAGTAAGCCATTTTGATTAGTATTGTTGTGACATGCCATCATATGACCACAAGGAATTCTCACTCGGCTAAAGATCTGAATGTTTGTTACCTCATCAGTCCCAAAGCTGACATCAAAGCTGAGGATTAAGTCCAAAAGTATCAGGGTTACACAGTGTTACGCTCCCTGAGAACCACCCATGCATACTCAGACACACACATACATACAACTACAATGGATTTAGCTTGTATTTTCGTCATTTGTACAAAGTAAACAGTATAAAAAGAAACATAATGTGTACAGTGAACTCAGTTTCCTCTCTTCTCTGTTGCAGGAACACCACCACTGCCTGGGGATATGGAAAACAACACATCTATTTACTGTATGTTGTTTGTTTACTCGTTCATCTGTTTGTTATTTTCAGACTCGGTTTCTGACTCCCGCCAGGCAATGGGATATTCGGTGATGCTATCTGTGTGTGTCTGTTTGTTTGTTTACTTGTTTGTGCTGGCATAATGTCCTTAGGGATCGTAAATAAGACAGACATAGACCAAAACCTTCATGGTCTACTGCTGGACTAAAGCAAGGACACTGCAAGCGAACAAGAGCCATGCAGCCCTTCAGACATATTACAGTCGAAGACAAAGGTGAGTATCTTAGTCACTGTAATCTAATAACATTCTCTTTTATGAATGAAAAAATAAAAACTCCTCAGCACTTTCATCTAGCACTTTCGATTAACATTTAAGAGCAGGCTTTGTGGTTAATCAGGGGTAATAATTATCAAAGTCGACAGGTAATTAAATTAAACATAATTGGCTACACGAATTGGCTGTTCTACAACATTTTTTCCCACATAATTAAAGAGAAATATGTCAGTATTCAGAGAGAGAATGACTTAAAAACAAAAAAAGTGTTTAGTCACACTAGAGAAGTTGATGGTGCTTACAATTAGTGCTAAAACTGGTAAAAAGCAGTTAGCATGGGACTTAAGCTATCTATTTAGTCCCTAAACGAACCACTTTAATGAAATACTCTGGGTTCAGTGCAAGCTTAGCTCAGTTGATAGCATGTTGATTACAACAAAAATAACTGTTGTTAAAAAATTAAAGTTATGGTGTGGCGCTAACAGTGGAAGTGAATAGGGTCAATCTTTCGAGAATTTAAAAGTCTTATAATTTTATAAAATCACTTAACATTCTTTTTTTTTTTTCTGGTAAAATGTATTCACATAGTTTTGACAGTCATGTTAGGGTTTCAGGCAGTATTTTGTCATGCTATGAAGTTTTAAAATAACTTTATAACACACTAAAACAATGTTTACATGCAAACTGTGTATGTCTTCTGGTTGTAAACAGTGAGTATTTTAATGTTTACAGATTGGTCCCAGTCACTTCCATTATAAGTGCCTCACTGTAACCAGTTTTTACTTTTTTTTTTTTTTTTTTTTTTTTTTTAAAGAAAAAGAAACAAGTTTTAATTAGTTTTAATTTTTGTGGTATCAACATTATGCCACAAGTGCTGTTAAATGAGTTTATGTATTGAATCTGTCTTCAGTGTCAGTCGTTATACTAAAAAATAATCAATTCAGAGAATAAAATAACTAGAAGTAAATTAGTAAAATAGTTTGGAGTTATTTAAAGGAGAAGTCCACTTCCAAAACAAAGATTCACATATAATGTACTCACCCCCTTGTCATCCAAGATGTTCATGCTTTTCTTTCTCCAGTCGTAAAGAAATTATGTTTTTTGAGGAAAACATTTCAGCATTTTTCTCCATATAGTGGACTTCAATGGTGCCCCGATTTTGAACTTCCTAAATGCAGTTTAAATGCGGCTTCAAACGATCCCAAATGCGGTTGTAATCCCAGCCGAGAAAGAAGGGTCTTATCTAGCATAACGATCGGTTATTTTTATAAAAATAATACAATTTATATAATTTTTAATGCCAAACACTTGTCTTGTCTTACTCTGCCTGGACTGTTTTTTTTTCTGGTTCATGACAGTTAGGGTATGTCGAAAAAATTCCCATCTCATGTTCTCCCTCAACTTCTAAAATCGCCCTATATCGCTGTTTTACCTTTTTTGTTGAGGGTGTTTGATCTTCTTTGCATGTTTACTTTGCAAAGACTGGGTCAGTACTTCTGCAACGATGTAGGATGATTTTGAAATTATTTTTGAAGTTGATGGAGAAATGACGATTGGAGTTTTTTGACATAACCTAACTGTCTTGAGGCAGAATACACATAGTTCAGGGAGAGAAAGGCAAGATGAGCGTTTGAGATTAAAAAGTATTTAATTGTATTTTTTTTTTATGAAAATAACCGTTCGTTTCACTAGATAAGACCCTTCTTCCCCGGCTTGGATCATTAACAACCGCATTTGGGATCGTTTGAAGCAGCATTTAAACTGCATTTTGGAAGTTAAAAATCAGGGCACCATAGCAGTCCATTAAATGGAGAAAAATGCTGAAATGTTTTCCACAAAAAACATAATTTCTTTACGACTGAAGAAAGAAAGACATAAACATCTTGGATGACAAGGGGGTGAGTACATTATATGTGAATCTTTGTTTTGGAAGTGGACTTTAAGCAGGTTTTGTGTCAGTCTACACTACTAAGGCTAAAGATCTACTAAAGATCACTTGTGACTTGTGAAAATGGCCTAAATTACATTTCAGCAAGCAGTCAAATAGTCAGACACTACACACACACACACAGGCCAACGCAGTTACAGGCGACACAGGCCGTTGCCTGAGGACGTAGAGCAGAAAGTTTAGTGTGAGTGTGCCTGCATTTATGTGAAACTGTATTTGTGTGGTATTAAGCTTAAAAATCATTTAACTGCCATGTGGGAATAATGTAGTAAAAAAAATTGTAAAATAAAAAATGATTACTGTTTACAAACATACCCCAAGGTCCTTAATGGCAAATAGAACCAATTACCCTTGAGATTCCATGGAAAAATGCAAGGAAAAAAGTCAAAAGAGCCATTTAGCAGTATTGAAACTGTACCTCCAAATAAGACACTATGATGACAGCTGCAAGCCACTGTTTATGCCACAAGACAGTGGCAGTGTATGTGATACAAATTACACCGTTTGATTGGTGAGGAAGATCATAGACACACCAGCATGTTTTCATTAAATCGTCATAAACGTGTTTACAGGCCCAGCTGGCTTCAGTTAGAGGGTGTTAAATAACGCAGCGCGGTATTGTTTACTCCTCCGCCGCCGTGTTCTGTCTCTCTTTCTCTCCCAGGTCTTTCCCCTCACACTCGTCTTTTTGTCAACACTGTATCCATCCTCACATAAACCACATGGCCGAGCTGTCTTCGGGGAGCGGTAACCGATCCTAACGGCCCATGTCATGCGAGGAACTTCATCTTGAATAAAGCTGTCAAAAAAAAAAAAAAACAGATCAGTCGGGAAGGAAAAAAAGGGCCCGGGATGAGGCCGCCATTTAACGAGCTGTTTTAAGGTGCCGCGTTTTTCAAACAGAAAAAAGGGTTCAAATCTAGCCCGAGGCCACTTAGGAGGAGCTGACCGACTCGGGCCAGCTCGGCGCAGCTGTAGCCCAGCCACAGAGGCTCTGCGAGTTGGCTGAAGTGTCACCTGGCTCCCCTGAGAATAGCGAGGGGGGTGATGGGAGAAGCAGAGGGCTGCGGGATTGTGGGAGGGGGAGAGGAGTTTGCTAAGTTTTCATTCACTGGAGGTGGGGCCAGCGGCGGTACATATGAGGAGAGCTGCCGATCGTACAAAAGGAGGCGGCAAAAGGTCTCTTGTTGAGGCGGTGTGTCTGTACACACACACACACACACACACAAACCCTCTGCTCTCTTCCTCGGGTGCGATCTTGTATCAAAGCAAACAAATGACATGCTGTCTCCCTCCCACCTTTTCTTTTTTTTTTGATCCGGCATTCACTAAAATGACACTCCATATCTCAACCGACTGACATTATCAATCTGCAGTATGCCCAAATCTTCCGGCCAAACTTGCAGTTCCCAGAGGAAATCCAGCGGCATTGTCCTTTGTTTGTGAAGAGATCCCACAGGAATCAGCCCTGACTTTTTCACTGCGTGAGGAGAGCTGTCACGCAGGCGGCCTGGCACGCAGGATGCCGGGTTAGGATGGGTACTGTCAGGCCGCTCAGATTCACGCCTCTTTCAGGAGCTGTAAGACAGCACAGGCCGTGGCATTTCCACTCTCAATGGTGGATTTGGTTTCAATATAAAATACATCAGAGTTCTGTCTCCCTGTGCCGGTGTGAAAGAGACATCTGGATCTGATATGAGAGACCACAAGGGGGGCATTTATTGTTGGCTTTTACCTATAGACAGAGTTGACATATTCTTTATTTTATCATTTTTCACAGAAGGGGAGAAAAGAATCTTGCAGTTTGCAAATCTTTGACTGCATCCACAGCACTGACTAAATTTAAAGATTCAATTAAAATTGTCTACTATCACTACATTATTAATAAGCCCAAACACTATGTTTACATTATGTATATTTCAGTGTATATTTACACTATATATATTTCAATAATAAAACATAGATTTTCAACTTTCACTCTAATAATCCAAAATTTCAAACAATAATAAATATTCTAAAAAAAAAAAAAAATACAAAATATATTTTTTATAATAAAGCAGGTATTTTATTCTTTTTTTCCATTAGTATTAGGCCACATAGAGTCATTCTATTTAATAATTGATACAAGCAAATATAATTGTATGATAAAACATATTTTCAACTTCCATTGCTGCTAGACAAAATCTAATAATCCAAAATTACAAATAATATATATAATTATATATAAAATGTAATTCTATAAGATATACATTTTCAACCTTCACTCTATTACTAGACCAAATGTGATAATCCAAAATTACAAACAAACAAAATAAGTAAATATCATATAAAATCACATGAATAAAATCAATTACATAATATATTATTACATTAAAAAGTATATTTCAATAATACAATATATACTTTCAATTTTCACTCCACTACTAAGTCAAATTTAATAATGCTAAATTAAAAACAAACAATAAACACATTTAAATAAAATGACACAATAAATAATAAAGATACAAACAAATACACAAAAACATGCAACTGTGAGTTACTATAAATTTAGTTTATAGTGTATAATTAATTTTGTTTTGTGTATTTTTTAATAGTGTTTTTGCTAAAAAAAATAAATAAATAAAAAAGGTAATATAAGTAAGAATTTTAGCAATAGTATTAGTAGTTTTTTTTTTTTTTTTTTTTTTTACTGTTTTGACTATTTCTGTGATTATACTGTAGCTAAATGGTGTAATGTAATTTATTGGGGGAAAAAAATGAGTGTTTCCTTAGACCTCTAATTAAAGTGTCCAGCTCTTAAAAAAGATGACCACAGAATACACTGACCAAACTGACTGTCTGACAAAAAACTTTATACTTCTAGAAGAGTTTCAGAGTGTGACTGGTCACCAGTTTGATTTCTGTAATTCAAGAGTGAATCCTTCTTTAAATTTTAATCAAAAGTAAATTATTTCCCCTTTTTTCTTCTCTTTCTCTCCCCATCTGTCTTTTTTCTTTCTATATCTGCACAGAATTCATGACCTCTGCAATTCTGCTTGTCCTTGAGTCCCATAATGAATATTCAGCAGATTAGAAGACAGACATGAAAGTTAACATTAGCCATATATTTAAAAATCCCATATTCAGATAATCCGCATATTTGTCAAAATCAAACACAAGAGAAATAGAAGAGGACAAATTACATAATGAGAGGATGGGGATACGTCTTGCCGACAGGGAATTAGATAAAGACACATTTGGCTGAGTATGAAGGAAGGAAATGTCCTTGAAGATGGTTATTGAAATCCTGCCGGATGGACGGAGTTTGCCGTGAACCCTGATGGTATCTGATTGTCGAGGGCTAGTGATGAAGACCTACACAGGCGGACGTTTTAACTTTATTTGGTCTAGATCACGAGAGAAAGTAAGTTCATTTGACTGCCATGTCTTTCACTGTGCACAAGTTAAAATGTCTGAATGAAAGCAAACTTCATCTGTAAATGATGTGAGGCTGTCTGGCTTTTCACTTACCGCCGATGCCAGTACTAACAACCCCAACCCCCCAAATCCGAAATGCGGAAATGTGCATTATGTTCTCCCCACCACTGCTTTCATTTCTTCCTGTGTCTCCCCATCTTTGTATCACTCTCTCTCTCTCCCTCTTTTTCTCATTTACGACGAGTCATTACCGTGAGCACTGGGATGAAAGCTTAGGATCTGGCCGACCTGCTCCCTCTGACTGACGCATATTCATTTAAAAATGAGCCACTTATTACCCGTCCAAACTTTTTACAGCCCCACAGTGCACAGTAGAAGACAGCTTTATTCCCACTGAGCCCGAGTGTGGGCCAGAAAGCCTCGCAGCCTTTGATGGTTATATATGTGCACGGGCCGTCGCCTTGGCAGCCGCTCTCAGAAAGCGCGCCATGATTTGTAATGTTACCTTTACAGCTTTAAACTCCATCAAACAACCTCAAGACCTTTTTTTATTGGGCTAATGTAGGGTTCTGACATATCATTAACAAATAAATTAATAAACACGCTTTATTATGCTTTGCATTTTCAGTAGTTTCAATCCTGAAAGAGACTGCATTTCAAGATTAGTAGTAAGTGTCAATTTTAGTTTCAATGGAAAGGGACAGAGACTCCTATGAAATTAAAATTGAGATAACATTCAAGAACTCTCTCCCTCTCTCTTTATATATACATACATAAAACGTGAACATACACACATTTAACTCAACTATAATAAAAAAATCTAATTGTTTATTAAAAAAAAAAAGTTCACCTTTTTAATTTTTCTGATGCCTTTAATTATGTGTCTGGTTTTTAATTTACAACGTATTTTGGGTTCATTTTAAGCCAGCCATATAGCAATCTTTAAACAATAGCTCAATTTTCTTGATCAAAACAACCCAGTACTGGGTTTGTCCATATTTCACTTAGCGATGGGTTGTATTTAACCTAGCATTTTTTAAAGAGTATGTTTACTGAATTTAATTGATATATGTGGTATGTAAATATTAATGATAGAGGCTGATATCACTGTACTTATAAGTACATTTAAAAGGTATTTGAATTCAGGTAAATATCACATTTACTTGCTGTTCCACATTCATAAATCCTATAAGCAGCCACAGGCATAATGAACAAACATCAAACATCTCTAACAAAATATCTACTGTTACTTCAGTGAACACACTGCTCCAAGATCGAGGGCTTTTCATTTCTCTCTCAAACACACCTGCTCAAATACGTACACAAACACACACACACACACACACACACACACACACACACACACACGTGTGATACCACTCTAAAATCCAGTCCACTTTAGAGTCCCCTCTAGAGGCTGGATCTGAAGGAGCTCACGAGAGAGACAGAAATGAGGACAGTCCTCTGGGAGTGTATGCAAGCGTGTGTCTTTTGTGCATGTAATGATATAAGGCCCCGTGATTGGCTCGAGCGGCCGGCAGGCTGGCAGATTGATTGGTAGATTGATGTAAAGCCTGTGGAGGTGCTGTACATCTGTGCTGACTAATGTGGGCCAATCAGACTGATGTAAACCAATTTGATTTGATTGAAAAGCCAATTGATTGAAGCTAGGACATGTAAGCCATCAGCTAGCAACCAGCAGGGGAATGAAAACGGATGTGAAAGAGAGGGATTTGATTGATTAGCTGATAGATTGATTAAGTGATGTAGATGCTAAGTTAAAAGAGCCATCGCCGGCCCCTTTATATGTATTTAACCCCGCTCCCACACTAACCTTCAGTCTGTAAGCCGCTCAGCGGGGTCCATTACATCTAGGTGTGAATAATTCATGATCTGGACGCTGTAGCATGGTGGGTAAACACATGTTTAGTTAGACAGAGATATCTACAGGAGGCAAAGCTAGTCCAACACCTTCAGGGCTGTATATTACAGCCTGCATAAAGTATAAGAAATTATTTAAAGGGAGATAAAAATGAAAATACTGTCACCATTTACTCATCCAAACCTTTAGTCATTCCAAACCTGTCTGAATTTTTTCTCTCTCTTTGCAAACACAAAAGAACATGTTTTTGAGGAATGTTGGTAATCAGATCATTTTCGCTACCATCGACTTCTGTTGTAAATTTACCAAAAACATCAGCTTTTGTGTTTTACAGAAATAAAGAATGACACAAGGGTGAGTAAATTATGACAGTATTTACATTCTTTGGGGCATTTTTTAAAGTAAATACTGTCATTTCCGTCAGATCTTTGGGTGCTTTCACACCTAGCACTTTGTTTCGGAACCTGGCGCATTTCCCCCCTTAGCTCGGTTTGTTTGGGCATATGTGAACACGGCAATCATGCACGGATCTGCAACAAAACAATTGGTCCGAAATCGCCTGAACAAGGTGGTCTCAGCTGAGAAAGCAATACGATCCAACGGACCAACGAACCAGGCTATATCACACTGTATAATGGTAATTACAGTTCCGGGAAAAGCAGTAGTTTTGTTGTTTTGCTAATACCTCTTAAAATGAACCTATAAACGTATGTGTGAGGGCACGTCTTTGCCATTCAAAACCAAAGCGCACCTTTTCATTTTATAATGCCGTCTTATTGCTCTCTTTGTAGTACGTGCATTTAAAAAATAATTCTCTATGAATCCTGGATTCCTGTTCAAACTTATAAATGAATATAACGACAGCTGCAAAAAAATGCAACAATAAGCCCGCAAAGCTGTTGCTGTTCCATCTTGACGGATGACAGCTGAGTGGAATCCCGAAAAATAAACCGTGGAACTTTGACCAATGAGAGGACAGTTTACTCAAGCGTGACTCGTAGAAGAGCGCATCAATATTTTCTGTGGATAATTTCAGCTCAAATAATACATTGTATAGACTTGCAAAAGCTGCTTGGATCTTTATGATGATTTTAAAGGCACAGTATGCAATTTTCGCCACTAGAGGACGCATATTGGCCCTGTCCTAAATGGAACGCTTCATGTGCACTTGCTGTCTTACGGACTTACAATGGACGCCGTGTGCGCGTGTCCGTTAAGTCCATGAGACTGTAGGGTCAGCCAAGCCCGCACTGGTGCAAGCTCCGCAGCCTACCCGACAGTCAAAGCAGCATTACGTTGCGAAAGTGCAGACTCAGAGGAAGAGCGTGAGGGCCATTCAAAACAAACAAAGAAACAAAGGCGTAGTTTGATGATGCTGTAATTGAGTGTAGAATCATGAGAGTTGTTGCCTTCATCCTCGGAAATCATCTTAATGGATGAGTTAATGTATTAAAGATTTATTAATGTCACTGTAGTATGAGGCAGGGTGGGGCTGAAAGCCATGGAAGCACTGTTAATTTTGACAGCAAGTTTTGTTGTAGTCTTTGGACTAAAATGCTATTTATTTTTTGTCATATTTTAGTTATTTGAATTTTAGTTTAGTTGACTAAATATCATAAGATTTTAGTCGACTAAATCTATAGTAAATTTAGTCGGCTAAAATCTAATAGGTTTATTTACTGTGTGATGCATTTGTTAAGCATTTGTTTCAAATGTCCAAACTCATTATATAGGTTTGATATTAAGGTTTTATTATGGTAGACACAGATTTAACTGCTGTAACACACAGCATGCCTTTATATTAAAATTAAATAAAAACTGCTTCCCACAGAGAACAAGAACATGGTCTTCTTTTCAATGAAATATCAATGGTTATATACGCTAATTATGCATTCTTTATAACAACTTGTTTACCACATTCTTCATTCTTTCAAGCAGACATTTATTTCTATAAATATATTTAGATTAATCTTTATTAGGGCTACTAAAGTGATTCAGTCAAGAGCAGTGAGTGATTTTCTCTCTTTCTTTTGGTGCTTGATTAACATCAATAACTAAATTAGGCTGCTGGGTAAAGCAGTGCCTGTTTTATCATACTAGATACATTTGAGTGTGTTGAAAGTTCTGTTATAATGTCATAATGTTATATAATGTTACTCTGTTCGTTTGTCGCCTGTCTAATAAAACGCATAACATATTAAAGCATCTCTGGTGTTTTCTACAAAAAAATCAAGGGTGTGTGGCGTCATTGGCAGGAGACGCAATGACAAGGGATGGGACACTAGTTAAAATTGCTTATTTCTCTGGATTTACACATACTTGCAAACATCTGGGAAAACGTAAATACACAAGTTGGCAAAATATATTACACTGTTCTAGTGTTTTTTGGAAATATTAATCAAAGAAGCATACATATTGTGCCTTTAAGTTGGTTTTGCATTATTTTAGAAACTTTAAAGCTCCATGTTTTTTCATGGAAAAGAGTGACTACAACAATCTTCAGAATTTCTCCTTTTGTATTTTTTGCTACCTGATCTCATAACAAAAACGTACCTGTAGGAACTTTTTTGCAAGACGTGAAATACGTACCAATAAGTACATATCACTGCAGTTTCCAACAGAAATTAACACTAGATGCGGTAAAACAGCGAGCACTTGTAATCGTTTTTGTACACAGTTATGATTACAGCTCCATATTGCTTGGTAGCTCAGCCGGTACGGAACTGGACTTAGGATGTGTAATCCTTGGGTACAAATCCCATGAAAAACATGACTCACGATGAAAGAGCTGAAAGATAAGAGATCGAAAATCAAGCTAAAACAGCATCCTTGCAAATGCATTTTTCACACACGCTTTTGTTCATACTATCGGGTAGGTTTAGGTGTAGTGCCGATGGTATATTATTTTTAAAAGTCACAGAGCACTAGAGCACTCAATGGACATTTCAAGTCAGAACTGCGGTGATGTGTACTAAACCAACGTCACAAAAAACGTATGTACGTTCATCTGTTCCAGGGAAAAAAGCCGAACACTCTTTTTGCGCCACTCCGTGGACATTTCACATCAAATATGTCACGAAAAATTATATGGCGCTACGTATTTCGCGTCTTGCGAAAAAATTCCCACAGGTAGGTTTTTGTCATGGGATCAGTTTGCATTTTTAACAGAAGAAACATATTCATACAGTTTGAACAACATAAGGGTGAGTAAATAATGACAGAATTTTACGTTTTGGACGAACTATCCCTGTCACACACACACACACACACACACACACACTGTAAACACTTTAAACTCTCACTTTTGTTGCATGGTATGGTTAATATTGAAAGAGAAATTTGAGGCATGGGAATTTTCAGCCACACATGCACATAAAAAGAAAATAAAGCTTATTATGTGTTATTATTTTACAGTGTGCAGATTCAGATACTCTGGCGTCTGGAGGCCGGGATCTGTAGCATGTGTTTTGTGTGAGAACGCTGGCCACTTCTTAACTTGTGTTTGTGTTCGGTTGCCGGGTGCCCGTCTGACGAGAGGGGGCCTCGGCAACCGTCCGCCTACGCCTCATCACGGACGGTTCAGTTTTTTCTTCCCCCTTCTTGCAAAGGATTGCGTGCATTAACACCGAACATAGAGAGGGATCGAGGGGGGTGGGCACATGAAATGGCAATTAAACCACGATGACCCCCGTTGCCTTCGCAGGTCGCTCGCTGTCACTGTGTCGGCTGAAAAGAGGAGAGGGGATGCAAACAAGCGCACGGAAGTGGATATGATACGTGTTTCTCCTCCAGCTATAAAACCTGCAAATATTACAAACCCACAGCATCAGATGATCCCAAGCATCGTACTTGTGTGTACTGACAACAGAGTGTATCCAGGGAAGCAGGGCATGTTGGGACGCAAAGGGGCTGTAACAACATCGCAGACTTGTCCTTAAATACTGCAACAAGCACTTAGTTTGACAAGCCGCTGACAGAAGCGTACACGACTTGAGCTTAACGTGGTGACAGCCTAAACTGAGGTGTGTTCACTCCCTCAGAGTCAGAAGACACTTAAGGGTGAAAAAAAAACATTGCATTATGGGATGATGCTATTTGTGCACAATAAAAGTTTATTGGGATTTATTGCGCTGCTATGACATCCTGGCTGAAAGCTTTGGGTTACTAAACGAGGGAGAATTAACTGTTGCATTTAGAAGCTTTAAATAGCACCACGGAGGGAGGGAACGCATGGGCAAGGACTTGCACTATGGCTGTGTGTCTCACTTAAAGTGCACGTAAAAAACGTGCATATGTGTGCGCGTATCTGACGGCATCGATACAGTATAAGAAGACCTTCAAAATTCTGCACTAATGCCAAAGAATAGGGGATTAATGAATGATCCATGACCTCATTGGCCTCGAGAGAGTTTTTCAAAGTGACTAAATGCTCTGGAGCACAATGACAGGCACCGGCGCACTGGATGCTTCTGCCATTTATTAAATTATTCCCTCCAATCTGTTTGATGATTTTCATTATTCACACTCAACTGAAATATTAAGGCCTTGAAAAGCCCTTCACTCTACTTCAAAATGCAGGGAAGAAATGTCTGAAAAGACATTGCAAAAAACGCAGAGAATTGGGAATGCTCAGGTCAAACTCTCCAAAGAATTGGATTTTTGATTTTTTTTTTTTTCATTTCCACACTCATATGTGTTAACTTTGTACAATGGCGAACCAAATTTAATATATGGGGGGACACAATGAGAGTCCTCAAATTAATTGTAGCAGATTTTTTGCAGCAAGTTTTTTTTTAAAGTGTACTTTAAAATTACTAAAAACTAAGGAGGAGAAAGCATAATAAATAAAGAATTTAAAGCTAATTAAATGAGCTAAATTGAAATATTTAACCATTTTTTCAGATATAGTACAGAAATGTACAGAATAGTTTACATGAAATGTAAATGTAATAAATAAATAATATGTAAATGAATAAAATAAAATGCAGTGACTAAATGAGAGTCAGCTAGGGTGAGGATTGTAGAAGATTGAGTTACATTGTCTCTAAAAAGGTACATATTTAAAATGACTAAGAACTAAGGAGAAGAAAACAATGTTTAATTCTTAAATAATAATAAAATAAAATAAAATACACTGCTAAAAAAACAACCCAGCGCTGGTGAAATATGGACAAACCCAGCAAGTGGGTTGTTTAACCCAACCTACTGAGTAGTTTTCTTTACCTCAACTATTGTTTAAAAATTAATATATGGCTGGTTTAAAACTAACCCAAAAAAGGTTGTAAATTAAAAATCAGACAAATAATTACTAAAGGCATCATCAATAATATTTTTTTTTTTATTCAACTTAATAGCTGGGTTTGTCCATATTTCACTCAGCGCTAGGTTGTTTGTAACAGTTTTTAGAGTGTAGGGAGAGTGTAGGAAATTTACATTTTTTTCAGGGATGAATGTAATATAATATTAAAAATTAATACAAAATGTCGGAAAACTAAGATTGTAGCAGACTCATTTTCTTTAAAAAGGTACCTGTTAATAATGACTAAGAACTATGGACAACAAATCAATGCTTAATTCTTAAAAATAAACATGGGTCAAAGACCAAAAAGGGTCTAACCATAAAAACAATAAATGTAATACTGCTTTAAATTGTTGTTTTTCAAAATAAATAAATAAATAAATAAAAATAAAAAATTGAAAAAGTTATCTGTTTAATTTAATTGCATTTTTGTTTTGGTTTTTCTGAGCAAAAAATAAATATCATACATTTTTCCCTAATTTACAGAAGACACCCACTAAAATGTAAATCAGTATAACAATCCTGTCAGGCATATTTTAAACAAAAATTAATTTATGACATTATAAAAGACAAATTACTTTCACCCCAAATACTAATTAGTTGTAATTCTACATTTTTAAAATTTGCTACTATCCTAGGTTTTGCCCATTTGGTTTTGCCAGAAGTTTTTACTTATTTAAAACACAGTAAAATGTAATATGCTCCTTTATTCTTTTATATATTTTAAAGTGTACAAGTCAGAATAAACATGTTGTTTGAATTTTTACATAAATATTGTGTTACACTGAATGACGCTAACATTATTTCAACCAAATTTGGACATTTTATTCTCCAACAACTTATTTGAAAACTTAAACACTTTGACACTTTACTTACATCTAATGTGCTTTCTATGGACATAAAATCACTTTTGTCAATTTCTTTTGACAACATCTTAACGTCTTTGACCCATATACAAAATGAAATGCAGTGCCACATGATAGCATTGGTTAAATGTGCGCTAAGCAGCCAGGTGTCTGGGGGCAACGTGCTAATTCAGATCTCTGTGCTGCCAACTTCTTGTTGACAACGTTAATGCCGATCATTTAAATGTGACGTTCTCAACAAGAGCAAATTGAATTTGTGGCACACTCAAACAAACGTGCCTTCGGGGTTTGTGAGTCTGCTATTGTGCTTTCCCTCAAGGCAAAAGGGAAAACGAATCTCCATGACCTCTCGCTTTCTCTGTCTTTCTCTCACTCTCCCCTGAGGACTAGCAGCATGGATCATCCCCACAGTTGTGTAGATTCTATTTAGCAATCGCTCTGTCTTCCTCCATTGTCTCCGCATTTCCCTCTTTAACAGGGGCTCGGGAAAATTTCCCCCTCGCGGCTCTGTAAAACATAATCCCCCAAGGCCTCTTCCAGTACAGAAACAAGTCCAGCTGACCTGCGGACAAATAAACAAACATAATGCTGGAGCGCTGGGCCACAGCGCAGATTCATAAAAAGGACTCTGGGATCAGACAGGCCAGTATATTTGGCAGGGGAATATTATTATAACCCTGTAAATCAAAATAAACTGGAGCATTTCACCCAACCATGCTTAGCTCCAAATAAGGGTCAGATTTGAACTAATATTACTCATGTAAAAGTCTAGAGGGGCTTATAGCAAGCTTAATTATGTGCTGAGAAAATGTGATGTTTGAATGATGTCCGACCATTTTATACTAAAGCAATAAGCCACATGAGATGTGTGTTACAGGTAAGAGGTGTTTATACACTGTGTCCTAACCGGATATGATACGGCATACAACATTTTGTTGGTGGTTTGGTTTTTTTATTACAAAAATAGCTCCATAGTCTGATGTTTGGTAAAGTTTTTAAAAAAGTACATGTTATGAGACTCTTACGCTCAGCAAAGCTGCATTTATTTCACCAAAAATACAATTAAAATGGTAATATTCTGTAATATTATGTTATTACAATTTAAATCTTCAGTGTCATGTGATCCTTCAGAAATCATTCTGATATGCTGATTTAGTGAAACATTTCTTGTTTCTTACAGCAATGTGTTTTTAAGGATTCTTTGATTAATAGAAAGTTCAAAAGAACAGCATGTATTTGGAACTGAAATCTTTTCTAACATCATAAATGTCACTTTTGATCAATTTAATGCATCCTTGTGGAATAAAAATACTAATTTCTTTCCCAAATGTTTGAACAGTAATGTGTGTGTGTTTTTCTGTACCAGGATCAGAAGTTAACCAGGGCTTGGGGTAAAAATGACACCAAAAAATGACTTGTTTAAAATGTGAAGGCAAACAATGGCCCTGCAGATAATTCCTTTTTCTTTTCTTTTCTTTTCTTTTTTAAAACACAGACTAGAGTGGCTTGCTTATTTATTTATTTAATTATTTTTCAAATGACAACAGCAATACACACTGTAAAACATGCTGTTTTTTTTTTTTTTTTTTTAAGCGCTATTGATCTAGTGCACCATTGTTGTAGCTGTGGTCGCGCTGTGTTTCATGGGTTGAAACTTGAAATCAACTTTCACTTCACAGCAGCTTTGACTGGAGATCATCCAATCAGAATTCAGAATCATAAGCTTAGCAAAATTTGCATTTTAAAAACATTTTATAGCATTTTCCTTTTAAAACTATTTACTGGCTTGTGGTTAAAGCCTATGGTTGTTTTGAACTGGATTTAGTCCTTCGTCAGAATGATTATACGGGGGGAGAGACTGTGAGAGCCTAATCAGGCCCTCATGCAGAGTCTTTGTGGCCGGTTAGAGTCCAGCTTCCTGTTCTGAGAGGCGAAAGGTGCCTCCGCTATTGATGTAGGGCACTCAGACAAAGAGTGCACGTCAGAAGAATGCAGAAAATTCAAAGGCAGAGTGGTAGATCTCCACTGGTATCGGCCATTCAATAGAAGAGTGAAGGAAGAAGCCACAAGGAAGCCACTCAAAATAAATTCAGAAAAAACAGCTATTGTCAATTAGTAAGGTGGACGAAAGGCTTTCCCTTTATACACTGGGTTACTTATTAATAGATTTATATCTAAATCTAGTATCAGCCTTCCCTTAAGGCCTGAGAAGTTCCAAGTAAACATGAAACCAAGTCGAAACCAGCTAAACCGCCACTCTAAAATCCAGATGACGCGCACCTCGCCGTCCCGAAGTACCTTTTGTTGCTCTGTGCGCAGATGCCCTCAGAAGTCAAAGTCGATTTCTTTCTTCTGCCAGACAGATACAATCTTGACTAGCCTATTCAGAGGCCACTGGCTGCTCCTTGAAGGCTGGCCTATTATGACGCTATAATATAACCTCTGGCAACATCATCACTGTAGTATCACAAAGGTAATAGGCAGAATTGAATGAAGAGATGGGCCTTTATGCTTTCTCACTCAGACATAATTCTCTTCTCTTTGCCATTTTGACACCATCATTCTTTTTCCTCTCCTTCCTTTCTTTCTCTTTCGAGGTCCACATGCACAATACGTTTATTTCTTCACCTGCCGAAACACACAATATTCAACCTCTATTTATTATATATATATACACATTTTTTTTTGTCTTGGTCCCTGTCTTTTTTTGCTTTTTCTTTTTTCAAACTTCCAAGGTCAGACAGGACAACGAATGCCACTGGTGTCTGCTTGAATTGTGAACGCCACTGGCGGCCATTGCCTTGGTTTCCAAGGCAACACACTAACCATTAATTTTCAATTAAAGCAGACAAAGAGCTGACAGCACGGGCTCTATGGAAGATGTCAAGAATCTGTATTAATATACGACAAGTGAGCATAATTGTGTGTCCATTTTTTTAAAAACCTCATCTATGCTATCATTGAAATGTGAATGCTGTTGATAATTTGAGGGGTGCGCTTTGTGTTTTTTTTTTTTTTTTTTGTCTCCTTTACCGAAGACACATATCATGTGTATTTCAAAAATAACATTGCCTATTCCATCTTTTTTTTTTTTTTTTATCTCGAGGGTGGCAATTATTTTTATTGTTTTGCCGTTATGTCTTGACACACTGAGATCTATATAGGTTTTGAAAGGTGGACAGGTGGGTTGATGCAGATCTGACCAGTCCGTAGGTAGTGATTTCCTGTCTATCTTGCAAAGCTTCTCGCACACGCGTTATGACATCCACGTCAGGTAAATATTCACCTAATCATTACTACATGAAGAGAGCAGCTGCTCTGGAGAATTGAGGAAGAATCTTTCAAAAACATGTCTTTCTCATACACATTCTCATGGATACTGTACATTCAACCTCTTTAAATGAAAAGGGCCTTCAAATACACACAATACATTCAAAGGTTTAAGGTCAATATTTTTGTTTTTCTTTTTAAAAGAAATCTCTAATGCTCATCAAGGCTGTGTGTATTTAATTAAAAATACAGTAAAACAGTCGTAGTGTGAAATGTAACAATTTTTGTATTTGAATATATTCTAAAACGTAATTTATTTTTGTGATGGAAAAGCTGAATTTTCAGCAACCATATTCCAGTCTTCATTGTCACATGATCCTTCAGAAATCATTTTAATATGCAAAATATGTGAAAATATGTGATTCTTTTTTTTTTCTCAGGATTCTTTAATGAACAGATAGTTCAAAAGAACAGTATTCATTTAAAATAGAAATATTTTGCAACATTATAAATGTATTTATAGTAACGTTTATGCCAATGTACTGCAACTTTTGAACGAACCTTTCAAGTGAATTGATTCAGTGAAATATGAATACTTCAAACAATATAAGAGAGAGCACACTAACACTGTGTCCTTACGACACGGGAAAAAAGGATATTTTCCGTGTTAATCTGATTTTTGTCCTAGCCAGTCACAATGGCGACACGCAAAGTTTCCATTTTAGAAACGGTTTCTATTTCTGCGACGTCGCGACTGGAACAACAACATACAAACTATGACAATGATAATCTCAGGTACTGATTAAGTGCTTTATTCCTTGTTAAAACTGTCTAATGTGAGTATGAGTATCATATTTTGTTATATTTATAGCCATACTGAAAGCAACAACAGATAATTTACCTGAGATCATAAAAATAAATTAAAGCAAAATGAAGTTCTAAACGTAGGTTTGGGAAGAGCCTAATCATTTAGTACTGTCAATCACCATTACAAGCCTATATAATCAGCACTCACTGTGCCGTCCCAGCATCAATTCTTCCGGCATCCCTCCACCTCCCCATCTCCTCCTCTATTTCTGTTATTCTCGCTCTAGTTTGAGTACCATTAACCATCAGGACTGGATGGGCAGGCGAACTCATGAACATGTACGTTAAAACTGCAAACTCAGTGCAAACCAAGTGTTTTCCATGACAAAGATGGTATTGGTTTCTCAGTATGTAGATTTAATAATGTTAAACAGGTTTAATATTTATGAATTAGATTATAAATACTTATCCTTTTTGTTGAGAGTGCAATGCGCTTCTCACTTCTGAATGGGTTTGATATGTGACCATGGACCACAAAACCAGTGACAAGGGTCAATTTTTTGAAACTGAGATTCATACATCACCTGAATAAGCTGAAGGTTGAGATACAACTATTTGAAAATCTGGAATCTGAAGGTGCAAAAAAAAATCCAAATACTGAGAACATTGCCTTTAAAGTTGTCCAAATGAAGTTCTTAGCAATGGATATTTTTAATTGAAAATTAAGTTTTGATTTATTTATGGTAGGAAATGTACAAAATATCTTCATGGAACATGATCTTTACTTAATATTCTAATGATTTTTGGCTTAAAAGGAAAAGCGATAATTTTGACCCATACAGTGTATTGTATACACATATTTAAGTGATTCAGTAGCACTGCGTTGCTGTGTCATGTCTGGTGTGGACACAGTGTTACTGTGCACCTGAATGTTACCTTATTTCACTTGTCTTTACAACTTCATCCAGAATAAAACACATAACAACAGCAATGTAGAGATTTTGCTATAGGAAAAGCAGCATGTCACTGGAAAAGCTAAGTTACAGTTGCTACATAGCTAAGCTATTTTACTACTAAGTTACCACAACATTAACAGAGGACTTACATGGTTCAAAAATATGTTTAGAGAGCTTGAAGCACCTCTGGCCTTATCAGCTGTTTGTTTGTTTCAAAGAAAAGAGCCTACTGTACTGGTGAGCAGAAAAAGCCCTGTTACAAAATGTTATCAAACTTTCACCTGTTATACTCAGTTAGCCCTCTGTGAAACAGGAGCCCTTTTTAAGGAGCTGTTATCAGACGTGCCTGCATGTGGGCAAAGAGGGCAGGGAGGAAGTTGTGGCGCCCAGGGTTTATTTTCAAAATCTCCACCTTTGCATTTGTGTGTTTCTGTAGATAACAAGCGGATAGGCAGGCCACTCACAACTAATGACAGGGCCAAAAGGAGATTGGGATTGGGCGATCAATAAGACACGTGATGTCACTGAAGAGTGACGACAACAGCGAGTGATGTAACACTTTCACCACATCGTTCTGGATTTGAGAAAGCACCAATAAGGTGAGGAGAACACAACAGGGCCACCTACCATCACCAGACTTCTCAGAAGAGAGAAAAAAACATGTTGTTTCATTGGAAAGACAGTCAAAAGGCTTTTAGAGACTTCCAGGGAACGAGAGGAAGGATATGACATCTACATAGTTCTCCCTGTGCCTTTGCTGCCTCATTAAATAAACAGTTCCAGAATTGGTCCATAAACGACTCCTGCACTTCCCTTTTCTCCCTGTCTTACTATATTAGAGCTTATAATTAAGGTAATTACTCATAATAGGATTCTTCTTTTTTTACTCCTCGCATGGCATGGTAAATACAATTTAATATGCGTCGCCCCTTAAACGACAAAGTGACCCACATTTCTCAGCTGTTTGCATCAGAAAGGAAGAGTAATTCGGGAGGGAGGGAGGCTGTAATGGCCAAGACGAACTGCTTTATTATTTATCAAAAACATGGAAAATGAAGCGAGGGGGTTTGGTGATTAAAGTCTGAACTGAAAGCTCTCCGAACAGTTTGCTTAATATTTAATCACCTATTAGCTCCTCTTCTTCTTCCTAATTAATTTTATGTAACAATCATTTTCCATTCACATATTTAATTTCCCGCCAATGTACCTTTTCATTTAGTATGTTTTGAGTGTTAATTTGAAAGCCCTGGAAGTGCAGATGTGAAGGTAAAATTAGCAGATGGTAAAGTACCATTCATCTGTAAAATTTTTGTAAGTATCTCTCTCTATGTATGCATAAAAAATATACGTCATCTACTGTATTTACTACCTTTGAGATAAGCAAGCAAGTTAATCATTAAGTAAATATGTATTTACTTATTACAGACGAACTGACGTATAACTGGTAGATCAAAGTTCAAATGTAAATATTAGTCACTTTTCTTGCGATCAAAACATGACATGTCAATGTTAAAAAATATATTAAATAATAATAATAATAATAATAATAATAATAATAATTATAATTATTATTATTATTATTATTATTATTATAAATGTGACACAAAGTATAATCAGGTTATTCCCATTCATATTATAAATTCCCATTGATATTTATATTAATAATAATAATAATAATAATAATACTAATAATAATAATAGAATTTGTCTATGGTATAAAACCTTATAGCCAATGTTTATATTTATGATATATTTAATAACAGTAATAATGTTTTACGTAAATAATACTGTTATGAAATTTTATATAATAATAACATTTTATAAACATCACTTTTTTTTTACTGTCAAAACAATTATTTTTAATGTATGATATGTCAATGTTAAAAAAATATACCAAATAATAATAATAATAATAATAATAATAATAATAATAACAGAATATGGTATAAAAGGTTATAGCCAATTTTTATACTGATTATATATTTAATAACAGTAACAGTTAATACTTAATTTTCTGTTATGAAATTTTATATAATACAATTTTATAAACACTTTTCTTACACTCAAAACAATTATTTTTAATGTTTAATGTATTTTTTCATCTTCAAGAATCGGCTAAAAACACATCTCCTCCATCTTTATTTGACCCTCTAATTCTAGCACTCTCTATGCTAATTCTATTTAAAAAAAAAAAAAAAAAAAAAAAGCCCTTTTAGACTCTATTCAATTACTTACTGCAAGTAGAAAATAAAAAAATGAACACTAGCTTCTCTGTTATTTTTGTAAGGCCTCTAACACCAGCTTACTTTTTTTTTTCTCTGTTTTCTTTTTTTATTATATAATTAAAAAAAAAAAAAAAAAAAAAAAAAAAAAAACTTTGCTACATGTACTGCATTAGGTTAACTGAGACTTGTCATAGCACTTACATGTTATTACTCTTTTGTTGATTTTGATTGCTTCCAATTTCCCTTTTTTGTAAGTCGCTTTGGATAAAAGCGTCTGCTAAATGTCTAAATGTAAATGTAATATATTTATAACAACAGTAATAATATTTGATATAAATACTGTTATGAAATGCTATATAATAAAATTTTAAAAATGATTATATTATGCGCAATATTATTTTCAATATTATTTTTAATATCATTTTACTGGACTAAAGCCATATTTAGCTGTAATCTTGTGATAAACTCATTTTAGGTGGGGCACCTAACCCGAATAAACATATTTTCATATTTACATATGCAGTGGGCATGATGCTTCTTTACTTCTTCACACATAAACATTGAATCACACTAAACACACCAACAATGGTGTCTCTAATTCCCCCTCACTCCTTTCTTTTTCTCTCGTTCGCCTCTTTCTAGTCATCAGGGACACTAACCATAGTCTGATTTGCATGCAGGGCCTGGACGTGGTGGAAAGTGCCGTCAGGCCACAAAGGCACCTTGGCAGATAATGAGTGGCGTATTCCAGGTACAGCCCCGGAGTATCGCTCCTCATCAGGGGAATTTTCAATTAAGGGATGCAGATTAATAAAGCATAATTGTGAGGCTCAATCTACCCGTGGAGAGAGTGGGAGGAGGACGAGATGAACGCGTGCCGCCGGCAGAGCAGAGCCCTCCAGACAAAACCGCACCATCCTTTACTGCAGTCAATGAAACCGTGCAGCCAAAGTTTAGCTATAATGTACAGCAGCACCTGCGGTTATGTAAGATAATGTCTTGAGTGTAGGCACTGAGGTGCTGGCTTCTGAAGACACGTGTATTCTCACTGTTTATCTTGTGAGTTATGAACGATTGACCCACACAATATGCATGCATGCTCTGTTTGAACAGGGAAGAGTAAACAACAATGGTATGCCTATATCCATCTCTGAGTTTACTGCATCTATGGACATTTCTTCAAATATCTGTACTTTAAATCCTAGGGATTTATTTGTTTATTTTATTTTATATTTTTTTTTATTTTATGTGAAATTCATGTAAAAACTGTGAAAATAGTGAAAACTGTTTAGGTCTTAATCATTTTTTATTTATTTTGAATATTTATTGTTAATAATTATCTTAAAAATGTAATATATATATATATATATATATATATATATATATATATATATATATATATATATATATATATATATATTATATATATATATAATAATATAATAATATATAAAAATATAATATACATGATATATTAATATAATATTTAAAAAAAATAGTGTAGTTATTAAGGAGATATTGAGGTGAAAAAGACAAATCTACGTAAATATAATTTGCAAATAATATACTTTGTGCCATTTATTATTATTTCCAGCTGTAATTCTGTCAAATTATTACTTTTGTCAATTAAGAGTTTGAGATAAAAAAGGACAATGTAGGTTAATACAACAGAATTACAGAAATTACAGAATATTACAGAAAAACAATATGCTAAAATATGTATCTTGTGATGTGTATTCACCAAATATATATCCACCAAATTAATTATTACATTTTAAAATCTATTATGAACTAAATAAATAGTTAAATAAACAAACCATTTCTGCTGTTTGGATGTAATTAATACAGGTTAATCTAACATATAGATTATATACATTCAAGGTGAACTACCCCTATTACTTATTTAAAATATATAAAAATATAATATATGTGATACATTAATAATATTTAAACTATTAGTGTCTTATTAAGGATACAGTATGTGTCAATGAACAACTTGAGATGGAAAAGAAAAATCTAGGCAAATATAATTTGCCTAATATAAAAATATTTTTGTTTTGTGTCATTTCCAGCTGTAATTTTGTCAGATTACGTAAAAATTGTTAAAAAGTACTTTTAGTATGTTTAGCAATGCAAAATATTGTACACATTATGCAAAAAAAATTAAGAACTGTATCTTTTCAAGACCAAGACCTACCGAAATAGTCCATTTTATTCCAAAAATATTCAAAATGTCACATGGAGAGAGTATAGAAAGTGTGCTTTAAGAGTTTACTTTCTAGTCCAGAGGGCCAAAAGGGCCCCTAGTTGAAGAAACATCCTTCCAGCAGCTGATTGGTTCATACTGTGTGTCTGAATGAGTAGATAAGAAATGACGTAGCAACATGCCAAAAGCATTTTCTCTCCAAAAGCCTTGTGTAAGTCGTTCACACCTGTGAACAAAAAAGCTAGGCGACTCTCTTTATCTGAGTTTATCTGCCGTCATCTAGCTCACATCCATAGCGAACAGAGCTGGGTAAACATTTAACACCTTTAGCAAAGCTACTTGTGCTCTTAGTCAGAGGTTTAACAAGAGGACAAGTTGTTTTCCTTGTTGGTTAGTTCAGAAAACATTCCATTCGCCTCCACTCCCTTGACCTGTCACCGAACAATGTTTGCTCTAAAGCGGTGATTTATCTGAACACTACAACACACAGGCCCTCTGCTGTCTCCCCAGCACACACAGAAACGCACACCCACACATTTACTTGTAAACACATTCATACATGTACGTGCACATCCACACACACAAAGCTACAAGCGCAAACTATTAAACCTGTTTGTGCAGCCTTGCATTGAACGGCCTTATTAAGATAAAAGTTCTTATTTAGGTCTTTGCAAGTCACAGATGAATAATCAAACCTTGAACGTGTCAAGTTGACAGGATAGAAATCTGAAGCAGATTTTTGTGTGTTATTAGATATAAGCCAGATATAAGCTGAATGCATGTAAATACCAACTACGACAAATCCTAACAAATGCTTCGGGCAATTACAACAATCCATTTGTAAGGACGTGCAAATTGCCTCGATGAGTTCGTAAATGTTCGTGATCTTCTTCCACGTCATTTTACGGCAGTGAAAGAACGGATCTGCTTTTCATGACACACGAATGCGTTCACCTCTGCGTGAGAGGTGCAAGTCTGCATGTCTTCAACATGTTTTGTCTTACCGTGATTTACGAGTGCATATGTGTGCGATGGTGCCCTTCCGCGTGAAGGAGGCACTTGAGACAGACGCAGGGGAGTTGTGCAAGGAAAGCATCAGGCATCTTTTTTGCCCTCGGGACGTGGGGCAACAGAGCCCAGAGGAGGTGACGCTGCGGTGTGAGTGACAGGCGTGCAGGGCTGCTCGGGTTGGGGCTGGTTTGGTTCACACCCGTGCAGACATGAGGGAATGTACCTCTGGGAATTCAATGCCACACCAGCCTCGCTCTCCTTATCTGAAAACAGTTGTGCAGTTTTCACTACAAAGCTCAGTCGAGGGTCTGTAAGGGTTTCCTTTCGCTCCGCCCTGCAGTGAGTCAAAAGTAATGATGCCCATTTAATCCCAATTTCCTCATTTACAGTTGGCCTGGGGGGCTGGGAGCTTACAGCTATTTATATACCTCATTTGAGACAATTTGGGTGTTTGTTCAAACCACCTTTAAATTGTTTTCATACGAAAGGGCCTAGAAAAAACATAGCAACGTGTTATAAGAGAACTAAAGAGAAACTGAAAATGTTCTCGGATCAAAAATAACTTGCCCCTAGACATCAATTGGAAAAGTATTACTGTAAAGGCATTTTTTGTTTCTTTTTACAAACGGAGGGACATTGAAAGATGATTTTCTGTGTTAACAATCCAAAGCATGCCACAGTCCATACACATGCCATACTTCTAATAGAGCTTAACCTATATTGAACTTAGTTCAGTAAGTAAGTAAATAAATAAATACATAAAGGAAATAAAGGAAACATATATAGTACACATACACAGATCATTCCAGACTAGCAAACATGTCACAACATCTGTGTTTTATCTGAACAGCTGCTGGAGCACCACTAACTGGTGTGAGCTTGCCTTAACACTCCTGTTAAAGAATTACTGCAGAGCTTTAAGCTAAAATGCAGTATGCTTAATAGGAGACAGCAGCTTTCATCTGAACACATCTACAAAATAAAACAAAGCACAAGACAGCGGTTTTTCGTCTGAACAATCAAAAAACAAGAGACAGTGAACATTCAAAACTAAGTGTTTTCTGTTTTTTTGCATTGACCATAGAAAACGAAAAATGAAAAAAATTACCCGTAGTCCGATTGTTTTGAATGCATTTATAAATGGAAATTGGAAATTAAAATACAGGTGTACCTTTGGTCATTTGATTTTCTACTTAGAAAGAAATAAAGAGAAATGAAAAACGTTTTGATTTTCATTTTTTTCATTTTAAGAAACGTAAAAACAAAAATATAGCTTTACTTTTCATATTTTTATTCATGGGTAAAAATTGGATTATGCTTTAATATTTGTTTCGAATGTGTGGGCAGTGCTGAAATGCCCCTTTGGTCTCTTCTGTACTGCACCGATACGTGGCAACCGCAAGCTCAGTTTATTCTCAACAGGAGAGACGCGGCAGGCGAGCCAAGCTTATTAAACCTGCAGACTCTTTGTTGTGTAGGCTGGTACCGGCGCTAACAAGATAATAATAATAATAATAATAATAATAATAATCTACATTTTCACAGCTGCTGCATATTTAGTGACAAAACAAAAATTACTTTAATCAAAACCAGTAAAACGGCATTTGACTTTTACTGTATGATCTAAAAAGACATGGAATAAAATATTTGTTCTATGCCTATTTAAGAAAAACTTCACAGGTAACATGTTTTCATACACTATTACAAACAACAGCAATTGGTGCGATCCCGATAACAGAAATAACTCTGTCAGTTTTGGTCATACGAGTAAGACAGTAGTTCCTGTTTTCTTGTTTTATTAAGTTTCCTTTGTTTCAGCTTTGTTCGCTTAATTATCCACGTTTAGTCTTTTTTCCTTAAGCCCTGTGTTTCCTAGTGTCTGGCATCCGTTCTTAAACGTCATTCCTTGTTTGCACCGTTACAGAAGACCGGAACTAATATGACAGTGGCTGAGGACATGCTGTGGTGTCTACGGCAGGGTGGTCGGAAATTGGAGAGGTATGTAGACGAGTTCCTTGAGCTCTCCAACCGGGTGAGCTGGCACGACGCCGCTCTCTGTGCCTGTTTTCGGCTGGGGCTGGATGATGATGTAATCGGCTACAATCTCCCAATATATGATTATCCCCCTGATCGAGTTGGTTAATCATGTCCTCTATTTAAATAAGCCACTGCACTCTCAAGCCTGCTGGCCGCTTTACTCACCAGTCGAGAGATGGCTCTAGCTCCAGACCAGAGTCGAGAGACAGCTCCAGCCCCAGACCAGAGTCAAGAGACGGCTCTAGCCCCAAACCAGAGTCAAGAGATGGTTCTAGCCCCAGACCAGAGTCGAGAGATGGCTTCAGCTCCAGACCAGAGTCGAGAGATGATTCAGCCCCAGACCAGAGTCGAGTGATGGCTCTAGCCCCAGACCAGAATCGAGAGAGAGACTCTGTTCCCACATTAAGCCTGGAGAGGACGCCTGTTCCCACGTTCGGCCCAGAGAAGGCTCCTGATCCCACGTTCAGCCCAGAGAGGGCTCCTGATCCTACGTCCTGCCCAAAGAGGGCTTCCAATCCCAAGTCAAGGAGAAAAAGAGACTCTATTCCCAAGTACAGCCCAGAGAGAGCTGCTATTCCCACGACCAGCCCAGAGATGGCTCCTGATCCCACGTTCAGCCCAGAGAGGGCTTTTGATCCCAAGTCAAGTTGAGTAAGAGACTCTATTTCCAAGTACAGTCCAGAGAGGGCTGCTGCTTCTACGTCTGGCCCAGAGAAGGCCACAGATCCTGGGTTCAGCCCAGAGAGGGCTCCAGTTCCCAAGTCCAGCCCAGAGAGGGCTCTGGTTCCCAAGTCCGGCCCAGAGAGGGCTCCTGTTTCCGAGTCCGACACAGAGAGGACCGTTGTTCCCGAGCCAAGCCCAGGGAGGGCTGTCGTTCCTGCGTCTGGCCCACGGAGGGTCTCTAAACCTGTAATTTCCCACAAGGAATTTTTTGAGGAGGGCTACAGGTCTCCGGCCGTAGTGGCCGAGGGTCGCGGCCAAGGCCACGGAGGCTGTTCCACTATGGCTCCCTAGACTGTCTGCTCCGCCATGGCTCCCTGGACTGCCTGCTCCGCCATGGCTCCCCAAGCTCCCTACTCTGCCATGGCTCCCTGAGCTCCCTGCTCCACCATGGCTCCCTGTGCTCCTTGCTCTGCCATGGCCCCCTAAGCTCCCTGATCCGCCATGGCTCCCCGAGTTTCCTGTTCCGCCATGGCCTCCTGAGCTCCCTGATCTGCCATGGCCTCCCGAGTTGCCTGCTCTGCCATGGTGCCCGGATCTGGTACCACCTTGGAGGCGTCCCTGTTCCGTACTAGCCTGTCCTAAGGGTCCTCCAAGGCGACCGCCCTGCCAACTCTTTGATGTTATGTGGCGCAAGGTTATGTCACGTTAATGGACTGTTTTGTGTGTTTTGTTTTCCACGTGTCCCATGTGCTCTGTGTCCTCGTTTTTCCTCCTGTGTCTTTATGCCCATATTTGGTAGTTCCTGTTTCCTGTCTTTTTTAAGTTCCCTTTGTTTCAACTGTGTTCGCTTAATTATCCTGGTTCAGTCCTTTTTATTTAAAGGGGTCATCGAATGCAAAGTTCACTTTTACATGTTGTTTGAACATTAATGTGTGTTGGCAGTATATATACACATCTACCCAATAATGATAAAAATCCATGCAGTGGTTTTTAATTAATCTGTAAAAATAATATCCCCTTTTTCAAATCGAGCCATTCTCAGATGCCTGTCGGTGTGGCGTCACACTGACAGAGGCCGCTCCCACGATAGTTGATTGACATAAGCGTCTTACCTCAGAACCACCTTAAATCAGCTGTAACAGTCCAGTAACTTCCATTGTTTCAATGCCAGAGCAGGGATGTAAATTAGACAAGAAAATCTCAGATTGAGTGACTGAGGTGTTGTGTTGCTGGACGTAGTAATGAACATAGCGGTCGTCAAGTCAAGTCAAGTCACCTTTATTTATATACCGCCTTTAACAATACAGAATTGTGACAAGGCGGCTGTACAGATTAAATAGGAAACAGTACATCAACAATGCCAAAGGCAACAGTAAACACTCACATTTTAGGTAAAGGTAGTTTATCAAAAACAATAAAATAAAATGCAATATTGTGTTAAGAGAAAGTGTCCCCAACTAAGCAAGCCAGAGGCGACAGCGGCAAGGAACCAAAACTCCATCGGTGACAAATGGAGAAAAAAACCTTGGGAGAAACCAGGCTCAGTCGGGGGGCCAGTTCTCCTCTGGCCAAAGGTCGTCATTTACTCCCGACATCTGACCCGCTGAAGATGCAGTGGATTACGTTTGTTTGTGAAGGGAATGCACCCCCGGATATACATATATCTGTCTATTTCTGCGCGAATCATTCCGGATCCAGCTTCACTTACAGCAAAAGTGAGTATAAGGGCTTTTTTATGAATCTTTGCGATCGCCTTTCCTAATAACGTGCTAGTTAGCTAGTTAGCAAGTTTAGCAGCTAAACACAGCTAAAGTAAACAGACTTGTCACTCCACAGAGAGAAGAGAGGGGCGGGGCGAGCAGAGCTCATTAAGATTTAAAGCAGCTTCGACCAGAACAGGATGAATTTTGCAGAGCTGATTTTGGCAAGGTCAAAAGCGTGTTATTTTACACTACCATTGAGAATTTTTAACCACAGTATATTATGGACTTTTCATTAAGACCCTAAAGAATCATATCAACTTGTGGAAAATGGGCATCCGATGGGCATCCTTTAAGCCCTGTGTTTCCTAGTGTCTGGCGTCCAGTCATAAACATCATTCCTTGTTTGTTCTCCTGCGCTCCTGACGTCAGCATGTATTTCCTTTGGTTTCATAATTAAAAGTGTTTTATCTCCTCGTCTCCCTCCTACAAAACGAAAATGAACCGAAACTCTTGCATCACAGACATAAGAACATAAAGAACATGTCTATAGAAAGTTTGAAATGCAGACTTTTGCATTAAACAATTTAAATCAAAAAGAATTATTTTCTGTTTATGTGATTCGTATGAAACCAATGAAAGGAGCAGTGTACTGCAATGCATTTACATTCACTCATGCTCTACTCATTTACTAGTTGGGCTTTTTCCAAACTATAACTTACGTGGAAAACTGAATCCATGCAGGATTTTAAATGATCTGGAATAGCGTCTGTAAGGCATTAACATGATCTTGCTTCAGTTTATAATTCCCAAGTATAGCCTACAATTAGGACTAAAGAAATAGTAGCAGAAGCTGTTAGACTAATTATTATGGTGAAAACTTAGGTAGAGTTTTATTATAATAAATATTATATTAATGTAAAAAATCGAAACAATTGTTGTTTGTTATAGCGAATGAAAAAATGTTACCTGTTTTTCTTAAATAGGCCTAGATAGAATGAGATGGCTAAAATCAGCAACCACATCATATTTTTGTCATTGTAGATCACATACAGTAAAAGTCAAATGCCGTTTTACTGGTTTTGAATAAAGTGATTTCTGTTTTGCCACTAACATGCAGCAGCCATGAAAATGTAGATTTTTATTCTTATTATTATTAATATCTTGTAAGCGCCGCGAGCAGCATACATGACAAAGAATCGGCAGGGTTCATAAACTCTGCTCGCCTGCCACGTCTCTCCTGTTGAGAATGAACTGAATGAAGGGCCACCCACACATTCGAAAACAAATATTAAAGCATAATCCAATTTTTTTACCCATAAACAAAAATACACAAAATCAAGATAAATTTTAGTTTTTCCGTTTCTTAAACAAAATGAAAAAATGAAAAATAAAACCGTTTATCATTTCTCTTTATTTCTTTCTAAGTAGAAAATCAAAGGACCAAAAGATACACAGACCATTTCACATGTGTATTTTAATTCCGGATTTCCATTTATAAACACATTTGAAAAAAATCGGACAACAGGTAATTTTCCGTTTTCTATTATCAACGCAAAAAACGGAAAACACGTAATTTTCTAATTTTTTGTTCTCCTATTTCTAAATGATAGTTGGGAAACAGCTCGATTTTGATTTTCTAATTTCAAAAGAAAAATCCGTTGCTGCCAAGTACACGGGCCAAAAAAAAAGACAGCGGATTTTCATCTGAACAAAACAAAACAAAAAACAAGCAACAATGAATTTTCATCTGAACAAAACAAAAAACAAAACATGACACAATGGATTTTCATCTGAACAAACCAGAACAAAAATCAAGCAACAACAAATTTTCATCTAAACAAAACAAAACAACCCAAGACAGCAAATTTTCATCTGAACAAACAAAACACAACAAAACACAACACACACACAAAAAAACAAGAGAGCTAATTTTTATCTGAACAAAACAAAACACAAGACATCACATTTTCATCTGAACAAAACAGAACACAACACAAAACAAAACAAGAGAGCGGACTTTCATCTGAAAAAGACAAAACAAAACAACAACAAAGAAAAAACAACACACAACACAACACAAAAAACAAAAGACATCAGAATTTCAGCTGAAAAAAGAAAGGAAAAACAAGAAACAACGAATTTTCATCTAAACAAAAGAAAACACAACAACACGAGACAGCAGATTTTCATCTGAACAAAACAAAACAAAAACAAACAAAACACAACACAAAAAACAAGAGATAGCAAATTTTCAACTGAACAAAGCAAAACAAAACAAAACACGAGACAGCAGATTTTCATCTGAACAAAACAAAAAAAACCGGGCACAAGAGATTTTCATCTGAACAAAACAAAATGAAAAACAAGCAACAATGAATTTTCATCTGAACAAAACAAAAAACAAAACACGACACAGTGGATTTTCATCTGAACAAACCAGAACAAAAATCAAGCAACAACAAATTTTCATCTAAACAAAACAAAACAAAACATGAGACAGCAAATTTTCATCTGAACAAACAAAACACAACACAAAAAAAAAAACAAGAGAGCTCATTTTTATCTGAACAAAACAAAACACAAGACAGCACATTTTCATCTGAACAAAACAAAACAAAAATACAAACAAAACACAAGACAGCGAATTTTCATCTGAACAAACACAACAACACGAGACAGCAGATTTTCAGCTGAAACAAAACACGAGACAGCAAATTTTCATCTGAACAAAACAGAACAAAACAAAAGAGACAGCGGATTTTCATCTGAAGAAAAAATGAAACAAAGAAAAAACACAACAAAACGCAACACAAAAAACAAGAGACAGCAAATTTTCATCTGAACAAAACAAAACAAACCGGGCACAAGAGATTTTCATCTGAACAAAACAACACAAAACAAAACAAAACAAAAAACAAAAGACAGTGGATTTTCATCTAAACAAAACAAAAAACAAGCAAAACATGCCAATTTTAATCTGAACAAAACAAAACACAAACTAATGAGATGGCAAAACAAAACAAATCCTAGAATGGAAAAGTGGACCTGCCCTTTTCTACTAGATGCACTAAATAAGACAGGACACAACAAGAGAAGTTTTGAAGACTGTGTAGAGAAGAATCAATGACCAAAGCATGAACAAAGCATGCTTATAAATTGGATGTTTGTCATGAATCAATTGATTTAGTTCACCAAAATCTAAATCACTGGTTTTCAAATAATTTGGTTTTCAGTAACTCATTGACTCATTTTTGAGTGAACTATGCATTTACCAGTAACAATACATTTTCAGCTGTCTGCTTTCTTTGCAGTTCTTTCACTAAAGCACAAGTAAAAGTCTTTTTGCATGTGTGTAACAAATCAGCTTGCCTCTGGTGAAGCGACCAAAACATTCCTACGAGTCTCCTGTGATTTGCAGTAAACAGTAATGTGTTGACTGGTGGAGATTTCATTTATACTACTTTAATGCTTATGATTCATGAGCAATGAGCACAGTGAGCATCTGAAGACACTGAGCATCTCTATGGGAAAACATTTGCTCACACACACAAAGCATGTCCTGTCCTGACTCAGACATGTAAAAGTAATTCCAAACACTTTCTCAATGCATCATGGCCTTCACTGTAATTCTCTCACAGATGTTTAGATAAAACAATCCATTCTTGCGGTTAAAAAGCATAAGTGGCTTTTTTAGCTCAATTTTATCACAACCATCAAGGGAAACTGATTTCGCCAAAAGAATTACATCACACCCCATGCATGCACACAGAGACCGACAAACAGATACAAACACGGCATGAAACATTAAGCTAAAGTCATCAATCTGATCAAGTGTAATGAAACCATAGAAGATTGTTATCAGGAACAGCTGGAACAATGCAAAGCCATTGATATTCATTAGAGACTACTTTAAAGGGAAAGGTACAGCCGAAAAAAACAAGTTAATGCCAAGCTTTCAGTTGCATTTAAGGTAGGAATGTATGTTGTTATAATTATTAAATTGTTTGTTTTTTTTTTTGGTCAATTAAAATACAGCTGCAATAATATGTAAAATTATATATATATATATATATATATATATATATATATATATATATATATTTTTTTTTTTTTTTTTTTTTTTTTTTTTTTTTTTTTTTCAAATACACATTATCTTTATTGACAAACCACGTTTGAAGTCTAAACAAGTGCGTTCTCACCTAAAAAAATTCTAAAATAAAATACATTCCGTGACACATAAAGCATATTATTTATAAAATTATTGTGGATATTGGCATCCACCATGACACTCGCTGTGAGAAATATCACAAGGGAAGTGATACAAATGGTGAAACGGTTGGAGTTCCTATATATATATATATAAGTACATAAAGTATATAAAACAAAATAAAGTATAATATATAAAATATAATTGTATATTAAGCAAAATAATATTACAAAACCACATAACAATACTAAAAATTAAACTGAAACTAAAAACATTTAAAAATCTAATTCATTATTAATTTAAATACAGTAGAAGTATATGTGTTATTTTTATAACATTTCATCTAGTAAAAGAAACATTACTTTCTTTTACTAGATGACATGCGTTTGAGGCGGGGCTATCTCTTTGTTCAACCAATGGCAGACAGCGGGAGGTTTTGGATTGTTTTTTGTTTGAAAACAACCAATATTTATGCAATTTTGTTTGGTGAGGCTGACAAAATTACACACTTCACCTTTAAAAACCCATAATGATAATGGATGCTAGTGACTGAAATGCTAATGATTCCCTCAGAGATCTGGTGGTTGTATGCAGAAAGGACAAATGGATCAAAAACAACATTTTTAATGATTCCAGTCTTTGCAATTTTCTATTGAGAAGACGCTGGCAAATGCACTTGGCGTCACAAACAGGAGAGGTGGAGGATAGTAACAGGAGGAGGGACGAGTATAATCAATCTGTGTCTGCAGTGAGCTCTCAATTACGTATTCACAAGCATTCTCCATCATTGTTAGTGTTAATTAATTTATAATATAGAAACAAATTACCTTTGCATGAATGAAAATTACACCTAAATGTACCGTAGCAGTTTTGCATGGCGATGATTAAATATTCCCACCAGATTCAGAGATGTTTGCAGCAGTGCGTTGATGAACTCGTATAACATTATTAAGTTAGCAATAACAACTGGCTAATTTACTTGTGTAAACATTCGTTAGAAGGAAAAAGCAAAAATAGATGTGACACCTGAAGTGCAACAACAAACACTCCTGAGAGAGATAATTAGGAAGAGAGATAGAAATTGTTAATACTGATCTCTTATGGCTGTCTAATGCACACTGAGCCAATATGTTACATCTCATTTGACTCCTGGGAAGTTTTCTACACGTAAGCCTGCTTTTTGTGTCTTGCAGTTCTGATAGATGCTATCATACTTTAAAAAGCTTATTATTATAACTTCACTTATTATGAACTCAATTTCAGGAGCCAGGAACAATACACCTGCTTTCTACCGGAGATCACTGACAAAAGATGAATAAATATATCTTTAAAAAAAGAGCGAAAATCCTCAGAACAAAATAAAGCAGTGAGCTAGAGCAGATAATAGAAAGAAGGATATATATCCAGGTGTCTCTGTTCTCTTTGAGTAGCACCAATAGATTATAATAATAAGTTAGTTGGACTCAAATGTCTCAAATGAGGCCACGCAGCTCATCTACTTTGAGGCTTAACCAAAGAAATGAAACCCGACACCTTTCAAATACATTGCATGCTGGCATCTCTTTTTCTGTGGTGCAGTTTGTTGTATTTTTCAGTGGAGAGGACATTACGTCAAAGGGCTGTGTATGAAAGAGCACCGGTTTTAGTTTTCAGAGAGAGATGGATTTAAAAATGGTGAAGTTTTTAGATAAATAAGCACAAAGTGGCGTCTTAGACCCAATTACCAGGAAAGTTATGCAGTTAAAACTTTTATTTACGAGGACCCCAGTTTATTTTTAATAAAATTAAAAGAAGAAAAAAAAACACCACACAGAAGAGATCCAATTACAGTGTATCCTAAAGGATTTTGAAAAGACCTAGCAACATGTTTTTCACATTAAAGGATGCATTAAATTAAGCTTTGCCATCACAAAAATAAACTACATTTTAAAATATATTAAAATAGACAATAGCTATTTTAAATTGTAATAATATTTCACAATATTACAGATTTTTTTGTATTTTATATTAAATAAATTAATTCTTGAAGAGAATAAGAGACTTTTTTAACTTTAAAACGGTACTCAGTGTTGAGTAGGGCTGTCAAACGATTAATCGCATCCAAAATAAAAGTTTGTTTGCATACTATATATGCGTTTACTGTGTATATTTATTATGTGTATATATAAATACACACACACACACACACACACATATACATACATATATTTAAAATATGTATATATATATATATATATATATATATATATATACACAAACTTGTATATAATTTAGATTATATATAAATATAAATATTCTATATATAAATCTAAAATATTTTTCCTTAATATATACATGTATGTGTATAATAAATATATGCAGTACACACAAATATATTATGTAAACAAACTTTTGGATGCGATTAATCATGATTAATCGTTTGACAGCCCTAGTGTTGAGGAGTGACAAGTTACATGTAACAGATTACGTAATTTAATTACAAAATAAATGTAACTGTAATCGTTTACAGTTACTAAGAAAAAATGTGTAATTAAATTCCAGTTACGTATAAAAATGTTAACTATTACAAAGGGGTTGCATCTGAATATTTTCACACATACAGATTTAATTGATTTCTTTTCCAAATTGACTGCTCTAAAATATGAAACACCAATGTTTCAGGAATTTAAGACACAGAACAGGACACATGCTTATTCAACAACTGTTTTATTTTTATTTGGGTTTATATATATATATATATATATATGCTTTATTTTTTAAGATTAACTTTTTTTTTTTGTTTTGTTTTGTTTTGTTTTTTTGTTCCAAGGCATTGCTAGATGCCTGAGTTTCTTGTCATTGCTATGCAAGGATTCGATTTCAAAAACAGTATCATAGCTATTAAATTATCTCTTATGATTTAACCTGTATTTAACCTCAGAACAATCTCAAAGTAAAAATAAGTGCTTAAGTCTGATTTTCTGTTGGCTGTGCTTTAAAATTTGAATCTTAATTCAAGTGATGACGGATTTTTAAAGTCTAACAGTAATATGTTAAAACAGTAGTAGCTGCGTTTCCATTTCCCTTCAAATTATGCAAACTGAAATTGCAAATTGAAAATACGCCTAATGGAAACACATCAATTTCGCAAAACCACCCATATATCGCAAAAAGTTTTTACGTTCGCATAAGGCGCTTTTTTTTCAGGCAATTTGAAAAAGGAATAATTTTGCAAAACTGCAATAGAAACAGCTTTTTCGCAATTACAGCTCACCTTGTGTACATAAAAGTACTACAACAACAACAACAACAAAAAACACCTCATATGTGGCTGCTTACACAAGTATTGACTACACAATGCTTGAATAAGGGACTTTCCTCACCATTAATGCTTGAATAACCCCTTATTTACACTGCACAAGTCTGCAGCACATTATGGCTCACACACGGCCACCGGAGCTGATCACAGCCGCTCTAGTCAATGATTTATGGCCCCTCAAGCGTTGCATCTCTCTCTCTGATGACGCAGTAACAACCTCGGGGAAAAAATCTTTGTCTGTCCATCCAATGAAATCCATGAATATATAACAGTATCCACGGTATAGCAAAATCCATATCATTGCACAACATAATACCGGTAGTCACTTTAATACCGGTATAGCACTCACCCCTACATTGGCATGACTTATCACGAAGGGAAAAAATTAAGTTTTAGTTGCATAACATCAATTAATGGAAGCTCCATTATTTCGCAATAGTTTTTTTATCGACATTTATAACATATTGCACCTGCCTGCTTTAAATGTTTGAAAACGAATAACGGTTGAAAACGTTCATTAGAAATTTAGAAAAGTAATCGAAAAGTAATGAAATGCAATCAGTTAATTTAATAAAACAATTTAAATAGTTACACTACTTATAACATTTTAAATAGGGTGACTTGTAATTTGTAACTTATTACATTTTCAAAGTAACCTTCCCAACACTGACGATACTGTATACAAAACTATAGAAGTCAGCTACTTTCATATATAAAGACAAATTTGAGTGAAATATTAACTGTACCATTTACTTTCTGCCTAATATTGACACTTGCCACTTTTTTTTGAAAACCTGAAATATAAAAGATTGGATTTAGCGGCGACACAGTTCAAGCATTATCTGGTTGGTAGAAAATAAAGTGAACATTAATCACTGGAAATTAACACGGCTGTCTAATTAACTGACAAGACTGCTCTCAGGACAACAACAGCGATTGTAACTAGCAGCAGCAAATGCACATTTGAGACTCTCTGGATAAAAACTCTGCCATAAAGCTCCAGTCCATAGAAAAGCGCATGGCACGGCTGACAGCAGCGGGAGCGGAGTTTATTTGCTCCAGCGAAAAGGCATTACAAGGGGAAGCCCTGCTCTGAATGAGAGCATCTATGTCAATTACTCTCCCCTGATCCCCGCTCACTATTTACATGCTCACTTGAAAGCTGTAGCAACCTAATGGGATCGCTTTCACAGTGCGATGATAAGCCATATTTTCTGTGTCACCTCAAATTGAGGCGCAGCTCTGTTGCGGGGAAGAAGATTAAGGAAGCAGAAGAGAAAAACAAATCTTCCCAACAGGGAATTTGAATATGAAACAAAATGGGCTCCCATTGGCAGGAGCTGACAGGTATTAAAGGCCCCATGGCAAGCATTGTTACAGCCTTGAGAGGAACATGCGATACAAGAGGGTTATAGACTAATAAACAGCAGCGTGAATACAACAAGCAGCTTTGCGGGGAAAAGACAACAAAGCCCGGGAGAAAAAAGGGGGAGATATGTTTAAACTGTCAACACTGTCACAGAAAATGGCCCTCAAATTAAGCGTTGCGCGTGCGGTGGCGAGGAAAAAGCGGGAAATTGCCTTTTATCACCTCGCCGAACAATGGGCGGTCTGACAGCGCTTAGCCAGATAACTTTAGCATCCCTTTACCCTAGCATATTTACAATTTTAGTCCTCCCTATGTTCTCTCTCTCTCATAGACGCTCCTTTAACTCAGGCGACTTTCACGCTTCTCGATGGCTGGTCGCTTTTAAGTGTTTAATATCATGTAAAATAACTGCCGCCCACAGCTCCCCTCCTCTCGCGCCGCGTGGCTAAGCGCAACAAAGCTGCACGCTAGTGCTGGGACGTCTCAGACGATTGCGCCAGCGTTATCTCCAGTCCTGTTTATTATTGCCGTTATTATTTTCTGCTTTAAACGTTTGACTAGCGAGAAGAATGGGACAAAGAGGAATAAAAAAAAGAGGAAAAAAACACTTGCTGCTGTTCCTCCCATTTGACTTGTTAAATAAACTGCCTATTTACGCCCATGACAAAACAAGATTATATACAAACACAACCTATTACAAAAGCAGCGCTGTTAACCCTTTTGTAAACGAGGGGTTGAGGAGGCACAGAATCAATTTGAGAGAGAATATGAAGAGGCCACAAGCAAATATTTTGCTGCTAACAATTACGGTGGTTCAACACGGCATAAATTGACAGTCCCGTGCAAAATACTCGACCTGTGAAATATGTTATAGCAAGATACATACTTTATAATTTAGGTAATAAATCTAATTACTGTATAGAGAGCAGCACAAACCAATCAAGTTATCATATTTTATAAATTATACAATATATCATTATGCATAATTATTTTATCAAAAACAAATTTAATGTAGGCTTTTTTTCTGATTTTTAATTAAGTTTTTCTCATATAAAAATATACCTATATATTTATATATATATATAATATATCTATTAATGTCAAATACTTCAACTAAATCAGTTCATAAACATAAATTCTTAATCTTAATAATTAAATCATTTTTTAAATCCTAATTTTTGGGCATCTTCCCCCCAACATTTTTCATTTCAAGGGCATTTTTGACCCCAGTTCACCCTCAACCCACAAGGAACACAAGGTGACAACAACTCCTCACAACTGTTTGAAAAAAGTTGTCCAATCCGAATACACACGCCATTTCCTTATCTGCAAGTGAGGACTACTTAAAGTCAAATCGAGCAAAACACAACTTCCCAAGTGAGCAACGGCATTATGTAGAACACTGCAATGAGAGCTTAAATCCCCCTATCTACATACAGAATAAGACTTCCTGTGGCTAGAGAAGTGGGATTGCATTAATAGGGTCTGTCCTCTGAGATTGTGTTTAAGGCTTTATGATATGACTATCTGTAGCTAAGTGGGCAGGTAGATGCTAAGAGCTTAGACAGACAAAAGGAACTTTTGCTTTAAGGCAAACGGAGTTATTATACTTGGTAGTGTTTAGAAGCCTTCGTGTTTGAATGTGTGTGTATGTGTGAATATGCGTGTTTCAGCTGAACTACTTCAAACATAATAGTAAGTTAATACCTAAAACTTGAGACATGAGATGATCATTACCAAAAGAAACTTTTTAAGACAATAGTGAAAAGTAACTTGAGAAATTACAGCAGCGCTTTAGAGACATAAAAAAAGAAAAAAAAAAAATCAACAAACAATATCAATAAAAGAATCTTATCTAAATAAATATCTTTATATTCAGATCCAGCTAAAATAACAGGTTTTAATAAGCTATTCACTTTTGTTATTCCTTCAACACAAGCTCTTTCCTCTCAAAACAAGCACACTAGTGTAGTGAACTGGCTGTAAATACACCTGTATAGACACAATATGCACTACTTGGCATCCGCTGACGATCTCTCTTGTGTGGTTTAAATATCAGCTTGATTTAATGTGTCAACTCTAATTCTCCAGCTATTAAACTGTTGCCTTTTATGTGGTGGTGGATGTTGGTTTCACATATACACACACCTGGTAACCCGACATCAATAGAAAACATCAATGATTCTCCCATGTCTTTCTCTCTTTCTGCTTGTCTTTCTTCCCTGTCAGTCATAATAAAGAAATAAGCACACACTAAACAGAATTGAAATGGTGTCGTTTGTTTTTATACATCCCTAGTCTCACGTTTTTGTTAATTTACAAAAAATATACCTAGGCCTATACACTACAATTCAAAAGTTTGGGATGAGTAATTTTTTCTATTTTTTATTTTTTTTTATATATAATTATATATTTATTTGCTTATTTATTCATTATATATACATATATATGTTTTTTTATGTATTTATTTATTTTTCAGCTTATAGAAGATAGATGAGTCATTTTTTATATTATATTTTATATATTTATATTATATATTTATATTTTCTTTTGAACACTGTAAAAATGAACGCTTGCTTTTTTTAAGTTGAAATAACACATTATTACTTTATTATTAATGTTGTTCTATTTTACTGAATTTTAATTTGTGACAACTAATCACAGCAATCTTTTTTTTTTTTTTTTTTTTTTCTCAGTAAAATGTCGATTCTTTAAAGGAGAAGTCCACTTCCAGAACAATAATTTACAGATAATGTACTCACCCCCTTGTCATCCAAGATGTTCATGTCTTTCTTTCTTCAGTCGTAAAGAAATTAGGTTTTTGAGGAAAACATTTCAGGATTTTTCTCCATATAATGGACTGATATGGTGCCCCGATTTTGAACTTCCAAAATGCAGTTTAATTGCGGCTTCAAACGATCCCAAATGCGGTCGTAAACGATCCTAGCCGAGGAAGAAGGGTCTTATCTAGCGAAACGATCGGTTATTTTCATAAAAATAATACAATTTATATACTTTTTAATGTCAAATGCTCGTCTTGTCTTGCTCTACCTGAACTCTGTGTATTCTGCCTCAAGACAGTTAGAGTATGTTGAAAAACTCTGATCGTATTTTCTCGCTCAACTTCAAAATCGTCCTATATTGCTGTTTTACCTTTTTTTGTTAAGGGTGTTTGATCTTCTTTGCATGTTCACTTTTCTACACACTTTTCGACATACCCTATCTGTCTTGAACCAGAACACACAGAGTTCAGGCAGAGAAAGACAAGACGAACATCTTGGATGACAAGTGGGTGAGTGCATTATCTGTAAATTGTTGTTCTGGAAGTGGACTTCCAATGAGCTTGCTGCTTTACACTTAAATGGCCGGTTAGTATTCACTAGAGCATTTCGTGGCACACTTTCAGAGTTTATCAGAAACCCTCCACCTCCCCAGCTCCACCTAGATCTGCTATGGGTTATTATATATGCAATTTGTGCAGCCGCAGTATGTCTCAAATACTCACAACATAATATCGTATGTACTGGCAGTAGCAAATTCCTGTATTTGTTTGCAGCAGCAGCAATAATCTACATCAACAGCAGCAGCAATTCAGCAGCATAGCAGATCTATTCCGCCAAGACCAAATACATTAACATTGTCATATTCATTACCATACTTCAATTCCGAGAATCTTCCAAGAGTTGTCATGATAGAAATGCAGCTTTGGTGCATGTGATGAGAGACTTTAAACATATATTTATATTTTAAAAAGTTTAATTGTTACATTTATGAACAATAATCCTAAGAATAGCTTGAATGATTGTTATGGCTTTGAATAGTTCATCCATCCAGAATTTAGTCTTGGGCAGACCCAAGCCGTCTGCCACTCACACACATCCAAATACACACATGCATGCACACACAGCTAATAAGCACATGTTAAGTGGCTCCACTGCCTCTTACCATCTACATGTGTATGCAAATAGTCTATTTATCCTAGTTTTGCATATTTGGCCCAAATCCCCTTCCCCGTCCTGCTGTTGGTCAGGATTCTATTAGAGACCCCTGTTTAATATTAATACCCCAGCCTTTTCTATTCAAGACCATGAGTACTCCATTGAGATATTCTGTCTGAGGGTCTCACGGATGACAGTGTGCTCGCGGTTCCTCCAAATTGTTTTGATGGCCTTTCCCTCTGGGAGTCTTTAAAGCGGGCTCCTTAAAGGCCTGGCAGGCACGGCGAGCTGTCTCATGGTGGGGGAGAGGGGGTCGTCATATGATTTTGTACATGGTGAGCACAACACACCCTCCAGGGCCTCTTCTTGACATCGAAGGGGGAATCGTCACTCGGGGCTGACGGCTAGCTGACAGCCACTGCCTCGACCCTTTGCGTATCTGTACACACTTCAGCATACTACACACTCCGGTTCTGACAGTTGAATGTAGGAAACGGTCATTTCATATTTAGAGGAAACCTCCAGATGGGTTGACAGCGTTATTTGTTTATCTGCAAACAGACATGTTACATTGTTTGCGAAGCTGTATTTGTAAAACAGATGTTTCGGCCTGGCCTTTGGTCCTGCGGAGCTGCTGGAGTGGAGAAAACGCACACAGGAGAGATGTTTACTTGTCTATGAATGTGCCAGAGCAGGGTGGACTACAAATGTTTGCTAAATCACTACATATTTCACTCTGTATTTGATATTTCTGTCAGGATCTACAGTAGCAGCACAAAACGGTCCTGTATAGTGCTGGTGAGTGATCTGACTCAGCTGTACTAGACCCCACTGATCCAGAGTCAGAGGAAGTGGGTCATTTCCTGCAGTCTGATGAGTAACACACTGACCCCAGTTTCACCTCACCAATCACAGAGAGAAAAAACAGAGATATAATGAGTGTGAAACATTTTTGCGATTAATAATAGGGAGTGTTCAAATTGTGTCAGGGCTCTTGGGGGTCCTGAACCCCATCCTCCACATATTTTACCACCAAATCATAAAATTAAAACTTCATTATGAATTTTCGACTGACTTCAAATGTGACTGACTGTTCAGTTCACGAAAAGATTCTTGTTTACCTGTATTTACCCACTAGTTGTGGGACCAACTCAGGTATAAATAGTCCACTCCGCAGATCCAAAAAGTATTTTTCACATTAATTTTTTCCATAGGGATTTTAAAAATGTATTTGTTAAAACATTATAAGCCATGAACCAAGCCAAACTATTGAATCCTATTTCTGCCTCTGAATAAAGTATATAAAAGGTAATTATGACTTCTTATCTCACAATTGTGACACTTTTTCTCAGAAATGCGAGTTATTAAGTCAGAATTGTAAGATATAAAGTCGCAATTCTCAAAACATATCAGTGTTTTTTCCCCTCAGAATTTGACTTTATAACTCACATTTGCAAGTGTATATCTCACAATTCTGAGAATTTTTTTTTTTTTTTCTCACATTTCTGACTTTGTAATTCAAAATGTATATATAGTTTATATCTTGCATTTCTGACTTTATAACTCAAAATTCTGACTTTAGTTCTTGGAATTCCGACTTTATAACTCAAAATTTTGAGTTTATGTCTCGCATTTCTGGCTTTCGTTCTCGGAATTCCGACTTTAAAACTCAAAATTCTGACTTTATTTCTCGGAATTCCAACTTTATAACTCAAAATTGAGACTCTCTTTCTCGGGAATTCCGACTTTGTAACTCAAAATTGTGAGTTTATATCTCACATTTCTGACTTTATTTCTCAGAATTCTGACTTTATAACTCAAAATTGTGAGTTTATATCTCGCATTTCTGACTTTCTCGGAATTTCGACTTTATAACTTAAAATTGAGTTTATATCCCGCATTTCTGACTTTCTCGGAATTCCGACTTTATAACTCACAATTCTGACTTTCTTTCTTGGAATTCTGACTTTGTACTTAAAAATTGTGCATTTATATCTCACATTTCTGACTTTCTTGGAATTCCGACTTTACAACTCAAAATTGTGAGATTATATCTCATAATTCTGTCTTTATTTCTCAGAATTTATATATAGAGTTTATATCTCGAATTTGTATCACGCCATTCTGAGATCAGAATTGCAAGATCTAAACTCGCTATTGCAAGAAAAAAATTAAGGATTGTGATAAAAAGTCTCAATTACCTTTTTTTCAGTGGTGGAAATAGGCTTCCATACCAATCAGCTACAAGTTGAATCGCAATTTTGCAAACTTTTATTTAAAGTAAACAAGTATTTGAAAATAGGACAAAAAGACATGGCTGTGTATTAATGGCTTCAATCACCTAAAGAACCTTCTTCCACTGTAAAGAGGCTTTTGTGCAATGAAATAGTTCCATGGATTTCAAAGGTTCATAATGGAACCATAGATGCCAATAAAGAAACTTCATTTTTGAGTGTAATGTAGTTACAATAATTCAGTTGTTAAAAGATTTAGTTCACTCCAGAATTAAAATTTCCTAATAATTTACTTACTCCCATGTCATCCAAGATGTTAATGTCTTGCTTTCTTCAGCTGGAAAGAAATTAATTTTTTTTAATAAAACATTCCAGGACTTTTCTCCACATAATTCAATGTGCTTCAATGAAACTGTAATTTTGACCTTCAACCCAGTGGCTCCCACTGAAGTCCACTATAGGGAGAAAAATCCTAGAATGTTTTCCTCAAAAACCTTAATTTCTTTTTTTTTTTTTTTTTTCCTCAAAATCCTTAGTTTCTTAATTTTCTAAACCAACCCTTTAAGCATGATTATTATAAAAAGTTGAAACAATGCAAACAGATGGCTTCTACAAAAGCATTTACCATCAACTAACAACGTCATTCACAGTATGTCTGTTTATAAAAGTTTAGAAAGTATTGTTAAAAATCATTTTCTGTATTGATAATATGAATAGTTTTTAGAGTTTTTACTTCCGGAACCCGGCTGTTGTACTATTATGATCTGCTGTGTGATGACATCATCAGCAGATGTTTGTGATGTAAAACTGTCATGTGCATGTCGTAAATGTAACGAATATTCTCCACTGGAGACAGCCATTGAGCTACTTTTTGGCATCGTGGTGTAATAAAGATGTTTTGAAAGCCCTGTTTACTGAATTTATGAACCATAAACCACAGTGCACAAGTTAATTGGTACTAATATGAGTGCTCATATTTTTAGACAGAGCTGATGTCTCTATTTTGGTGAGCATAGAGACACACATATTCTAGGTCTGTTTAGATCTTCCTGCTTCTGCATTATTGGGCATCATAAGTGCATTTTGTCTATGACATTCTTATGAAATGATGTCTAGGTTGGCAGCACACTTACAGGAGGTGAGTGGAGACATGTGTGGAGACAGTGTTATTGAAGGGTGTGTAGTGTGAGAGATGCTTTTGAGCTGTCACTCAAAGAAACGAGTGCTAACATGCTGCACACATAATGAGAATATTCTGGAATCTTCTTTTGACTTTCAAAATGAATGTTAAAACCACATGAACAAACATTGGGGGACTCTCCATATGTGTAATGGTTTTTATACTGTACAAACTGTTTTTTCTATTGCCTTACCCTAATCCTGCTCCTAAACTAGGGCTCTATGATTTCCACAATGTGGAAAACATGGACAGAACTGCAGAATCCAGTCATAAAAATGGAATTTACTGTGTGACGCGGAATGTCATGGAATCTGACAAATTCAAAAGTAAATAAATCAAAAGTAGGTCAGTACACTTACATCAAAACGTGACACTTGCTGTGTTTTCAGCCTCTGCCACCTCAATATAAACACATGAACACATAAACATAATCTCTAGAACTGCTCTGAGAGTCACTTCATGAGCATTTTACCGTTTCTTTTGAGAAAAACTACCGTTTTATTATATACAAACTGGTCTTCACAGCAACCCGTCAAAATAAAAGTTTGGTTTAACTTAAAAAAAACTAAAACCAAAATATATTACTTAATGTAATGATATTACTACTCCTAATAATAAAATTATTATTAAAACATTATTTATAAAACATCACAAACACAAAACATATCATTTCCAGGCTGCTAGCATTGCTAACTTGACGCAGTTGGTACATTATCAAAATAAAACAGTGAACCAAACATCGGCGGCCCGCCTCACTGTGCCGCCGTTAGAACGCGACTAAAGTACAAAGTCTATAATATACATAATAAATAATAGTTTAGCATTTGGATGCATCGCAAAAATGGAAATATTATGGTATATTTGGATTTGTGCCGAATGAGAGAGGTAGGATACAAGAGCACAAAGCTCCATTTCGCAGACAGTTGAGTGCGCAAGCCTTTAAAGTAACGTTATGCTCCTTTGTCAGTGAGAGACGTGATCAGAATCAGCACATGATCACTGTCTAGTGGGCTTTGTTTTCAAGTGCGCAACTCCTGGCATTCGCTGTTCTTCTGCCGGCGGTTATCAAACAGAGTTGCGTTACTGCAGGCGCCCCCTTCTGGATTGAGGATGAATTGCCTGTATTCGTTGTAAGGCCTCATGCACCGAACCGAGATGCCCGAACCGTGACGGTTCGGTACGAATACATGTAGTTACACCCCTAATATATATATATATATATATATATATATATATATATATATATATATATATATATATTTTTTTTTTTTTTTTTTTTTTTTTTATAAAATCAATTAATTAGAGATGCTTTTGATTATTAAAATGGAATGAAACCATTAAAATGGAATCCAGAAAATTACTGAAAAAATTAATGGAAAATACAGAATTTGGTAAAAATAAAACTGAATTTGAGAAAAAATAAAACGGATTTCTTAGGGCCTTAAAAATAAAATTTTTGTAAAACCTTTAATAAATTGCTTTAAAACTGTGTAAGTTTCATGATTTTAATTAATTACAAATGTTTTTTGATTAATGTTTTTTTTTTTTTAACCCTCATAAACCATGTTCACGCTGTAATACCTACAGTATGTCATTATTTGTATCCTCATAAACTATGTAAACCTGTAGACACACACACACACAGGCAAACTGACTTAAATTCATTCATTCAGGTGACTTCTGGCTAATGATGTCTGATTTGTGAACAAACTGTTATGGGTAAAATCTTTTCAATAAATTGCTTGATAAAATTCAGAAAGGCTGCATCTGAAATCGCCTACTCTCTAAGTAGGTAGTTCTTCTGAATAAGAAACTGTTTAAAAAAAAAATTCTATATAGTATGAATGTAATCTGAACATACTGCATTCATGCTGTCATTATCAATAACATAAAGTAGGGAAATGTTTAGATGCAGCCAACATCTGCCTGAATGATTGCTTCACGAATCAGACTCAGTCTGACTCAGTGAACCAAGAACCATGAATATATTCTGTTTGAGCCAAGGACTAATCATAAAGCTGATAGTTAGCTTTCATAAATAACATTTTACTAAAACATACAAAAAACCTGTTCTTGGTTATGCTATTGCTAAAAGGTTTTTAAGCTGTTCATTAAAACAAATTATTTGAAAGAAACAAATCACAGAAATTAGTCATTCTTACCTTCACTATTTCCGGTTCTATGAGCATCAGCAAGTTTGTGACTAGTTGTGGGCGAGTCCAGGAACGTATAACGTATAACTGTTAATTTGACCAACCAGTAACAATCAACTTGCTAGCGGCATGAACAAGGCTTAAAAGCCATGTACACTCAAACGTGAATAATGTCTCTCAGTGTGGCAGACAATTACTGTAAGGTTAATATGTTAATTATTATTAATCAAACCTTATCAAAGTGCTTGCTTGTCAAAATGGCACATCTGCATATTCAGATCATTTTACGTTTACCGAAAATTACTCTTACGGAACAAAAATAAAGCCTTATAAAACCTCTCAGAGACCCATATGCGAACCTTATGTGAAGGGAGAAAAATGAGACCCTTAACAGAGTAAAATCAATAACTGCGGTAAACCATAAATGCTCTGTGTGTGTGATATATGACTGAGAGAAAGTATGCTAATCTGTTAACAGCAAAAGCACCATATGGAACTAAACTACGAGCATCATTAAGGCAAAATGCTGGCTTTCACTCTTTCACAGACGATTTCATTCTCCACAAACACTGATAAATGACACATGTTGCTGACTGACAATTCAAACTAAAATAAGAGCAAGTGGGCAGACGTGCAGTCACATCTAAGAGAACAAGACGGAAGACTCGCCACACACTCAGAGATAAAACATCGCTCAAGGCCCTGAAGATCCCTCACATCTGAAGTGAAGGATGAATTTCAAATGGCGACCCAACAAACAAGCCTTGGGCAACTGTCCTCACAAAAAGAAGATAGTGTGGCATCTAACAGCACGAAAAAAAAATCTTGATAATTCTTCTCAACGCTGTCTCGCTGACATTACCTCAACACCCACAGCTCAGCTCTCATAGCCACTGGCCAGAAACGGACACCCTATGAGTAACACTACACAAAGCCAAGGGTAAAAACAGGAGAAGTCTGATCTTCACACCTCAGACCACCTTTTGTATTTTAAAAACAACCAAACAACATGCAATACACACAGTACACAAGCTGCACATTTCGTGTGCAGTCTGTCATGGTTTAATAGTAATTTCGAGTGAGCAGAGTGAGCAGAACCCTTGCTAAATTTTGTTAATACAGTCACGGCTGGATGTTAGGCATATTGTGCAATGACAGGCCAATTCTTTTCCACAAACTGGTTTTATTGGACAGTTCTTTTCTGGTTCAGATAACTGATTCACTAGTTAGTTTACACAATTATGTAATGACATAACACATACACAATTATTAAAGGGTTACTCCACTACAAAATGAAAATTTTGTCATTAAACACTTACCCCCATGTCGTTCCAGCCTCGTAAAGCTTTGTTCGTCCACATCTGTGCGGCATGGTGCAGCTGACACAAAACAGCATACGCCGTTTGCGTTCAGGGGATGCTCTCCAAAATGGCGCTATGTTGATGCGAAGGAGATAAATTGTTAAATAAAGTTGTTATTTTTGTTTTCTTTGCATACAAAATGTATTCTTGCAGCTTCGTAAAATTACGGTTGAACCCCTGATGTCACATGGATTATTTTACTGATCTCCTTGCTACGTTTCTGGACGTTGATTGTGTCAATTACATTAATGTCTATGGGAGGGTTAGAGAGCTGTCAGAATGCATCAAAAATATCTTAATTTGTGTTCCGAAGACGAACAAAGCTTTTACGGGTTTGGAACGACATGGGGGTAAAGGATTAACCCCTTAAAGCACCCAAAAATTATGTGAAATGTGGATGTTTTACATGTCTTAAGCATATAAAATGAATAAACTAGTCTTCATCTACTCACCTTTTTATATAAACAATGAGACACTATAAAAATTTTGATTTCACCCCTTTATTAAATGCTCAGTCGGAACTGTTTCCTCAGTTCATTATACTGTTGGAGCGCTGAATGTGTTGGCAAAGACCACCATCATAAGATCATACAGTATGCGCTGTAGTGTTAGGCACGTCCGAAAGTGAGTTTTGGTTGAGTAATTTGTAGATCTGTGCTGTTCGAGCCTCAAACTTTCAGACAGTTCAGTTCGATTTGGTGATCTAGTTTATATAGTGAACTAAAAAGAACCGGTTCAAAAGCATGATTTGTTTGCGAACCAGACATCACTCCAGACCATATGCCTGAGGCTGTGGATCACAGGTAAAAATGTTGTAAATAATGTTCGGTTTCTTGCACAGACTGACTGTTTCACTTCATGAGACCTTAAAGAAATAGTTTACCCTTAAAAGAAAATTCTGTCATTAATTACTCTTATGTTATTCCAAAACTGTAAGACCTTCATTCATGTTCAGAACACAAATTAAGATATTTTTGATGAAATCTGAGAGCTTTCTGACCCTGCATAGACAGCAACATAACTGACAGGTTCAAAGCCCAGAAAGGTAGTAAGGACATCGATAAAATAGTCTATGTGACATCAGTGGTTCAAGCTATGAGACTACATTTTGTGTGCAAAGAAAACAAAAATAATGACTTTATTCAACAATTTCTTCTTTTTTGTGTCAGTCTTCACCAAGACCCAGCATTCTGATGTAGAACCTGGATCCACTGCGTCTTTTTTGAGATTGAGAGGATGACTTAAAATTTTTTGCCCAGCCTTACTTAGGAAAGACTAACGAAACCAAGAGAAATGGATGCACAAAAAATATTCTCGTTGCTTCATAACATTACGGTTGAGCCACTGTTTATTTTAACGATGTCCTTACTACCTTTCTGAGCCTTGAACGTGTCAGTTGTGTCGCTGTCTATGCAGGGTCAGAAAGCTCTCGGACTGGATAAAAAAAAAAAATTTATTTTGTGTTTTGAGGATGAACAAATATCTCACAGGTTTAAAGTGACATGATGCTAACTATCTCTTTAACATATTCTCAGGAGCCACAATATTAATTTTGTGTTTCTTGATATGCTTTTTTTTATATTGAAAAACTGGTAGCCACTGACTCACATTTTATTAGTCACCAAGGACCATGGTTTGCATCTAAAAATCTTCTTTACTGTTTTAGTTATGAAAAAAAAAGTCACCTGTTTTGGATGGAGAAAATTAACAGCAATTTTTTTTATTTTTGGATGAACTATACCTTTAAGTTAGTGTTAGATTAAGATAAAGGTAATCTACATACAAGGTAATAATAATAAAAGAAAAAAAAAAGAAAAAAGAAAAATTATAATATAATTTTAAAATTAAATTATATAAAATCAGCCCAAACTTTTATGGTAATGGAATCCTTGCTAGAGGATGGTGTTTTCAACCACTGGCATCCCAAATCTCATCTGGTCTCAAAAGCTAAGCAAGGTTTGGTAAGCACCAGGCAATTCCAAGTGATAGTAAGTGGTGAGAAACTCTTCACATCATAACTGATAGTATATTGTGGATTTTAGCCATACTGGAGTACTGGAATATTAACCAACCAGAAGTTCATAACTGTAACCAATGCGGTCTCTGTGGCTCCTTCCATCTGCCGCCAGCGGGAACCATCTCCCGAATTCTAACTCTACACTACCCATCAGCCCCGTACCTGGGACGCTTGCTTCCGGTTCCGGGTCGCTGGAGCACTTCCTCCCGGCGGCCATTTATAGAACTCTCTCGCGGGCTTTTCCTCGCAAAGTTTTGACTAGTTATCTATCAATCCTGAGCGTTCCCCTTGTATTATTGTTTCCTTCGTTGCCGACCGGACTGTTTGTACTCTTATTGTTGTTCTGCTGCCTGCCTATCGACTTTCTGCCTGGATTATCGTTTACGTTTCTGGATTGTCTGTTTGTTTCCCGTTCGCTGGTGGTTAACCCTCGCCTGTCCGACTACGTTGTTAATAAAGTGGTTTGCATATGGATCCCACGCCTCCGACTCCGTCAATGGATACGTTACAGAAAACTTTGCCGAACTAGGATCCAGCGACCACTCCCACGCCTACCGCGTCGTCATCGGAGCCTCCTACGGTATATCAGATCACCACGAAGTTATCCGCCCAAGCCTCGACGCTCTTTGCACACCAACAACAGCTGGATCGGCTCACTGACCTCACGGCACAGCTGGTAAGAGCGTTACAAGGTCTCCAATTGACGACGCCACCCGTTTCTCCTCCCGCGGCTCCCCTACCACCCGCTGCTCAGTCGGTTTCCGCTAGCCCGCGTCTCGCTTTCCCCGAGAAGTTTGACGGGACTCCCACGAAGTGTAAAGGGTTCCTACTACAGTGCTCGCTCTTCGTGAGCCAACAACCACATCTTTACCCCACCGAGGAAAGTAAGGTCGCCTTTGTGTGCTCCCTTCTCACTGGAAGAGCGCTGGACTGGGCCACCGCTGTTTGGCGTTTGGATCGTCCCACCTTCCCGTCTTTTGCCGCTTTCATGCAGCGGTTTAAGGAGGTCTTCTAGCCAAGCACAGAGAACGGTGAGGCCGGGGAGCAAATTATGGCACTATGGCAGGGCAGGAGGACCGCCGCCGACTACGCTCTCAGTTTCCGCACTCTGGCGGGCCAGAGCGGCGGGACGGATGAGCCGCTCAAACTCCATTACCGCAAGGGCCTGCATCCGGATCTACAAATGGAGTTGGCCTGCTGCGACGAGGGTCTGAGCCTGGAGCAATATATCGACCTCTCCATCCGGGTGGATAACCTCATGAGAGCTCATAAGCCTGGACGCCCTTCCACCGTCGTACCACTGGCCGCGCCCAGCGCTGAGGCTTCCCCGGAACCCATGCAGCTAGGAGCCACGAAGCTAACCTTGGAGGAGAGGGAGAGGAGACTCCGTGGCAATCTATGCCTGTACTACGGCCTGGCAGGCCACATCAGAGCTACATGTCCGACCCGACCGCCACGCCCGTCCACCTCGGTGAGTGTTCATAGATCTCTCGCTAACTGTTGTCAATTACCTGTAACCATTGGATATGAAGATACTTTCATTAAGACCTCTGCCTTAATCGACTCTGGTGCTGCGGGAAATTTCATCGATGCAGATTTCGTTGCCGCTAATCGTTTTCCCACTCTCTCCTGTTCTCCCCTTGTCACAGTGGCCGCCCTCGACGGGCGACCACTAGGAACCGGGAAAGTTCAGCAAACCACTCAGGACCTCACCCTACTGATTGAACCGGCACACCAGGAGACCATCCGATTCTTCATCATCTCATCACCACAGTCACCCGTCATTCTAGGCTACCCCTGGCTCAATCTACATGAACCTTCCATCGCCTGGGCCAACCGCACAGTCACCCGTTGGTCTCCGCACTGTCATCAACGTTGTCACCAGCCCAGAACCACCCCGCAGGATGCACCTAGCACCCCCGCTCCGCGAAGTACAGTACCTACCGTGTATCAGGATCTGCTAGAGGCCTTCAGTCGCACCAAAGCCACCCAGCTACCTCCGCATCAGCCAGGTGACTGTACCATTGACCTCGTCCCAGGAGCAACCCATCCCCGGGGGCGCATCTTCCCGTTGTCACAAGTCGAATCCGAGGCGATGAACACTTACATTCAGGAGGAACTGGCTAAAGGTTTCATCACTCCCTCCACCTCGCCGGCTTCAGCAGGTTTTTTCTTCGTGAAGAAGAAGGACGGGGGTTTACGACCCTGCATTGACTATCGTGGACTCAATGAGGTGACCATCAAGTATCGTTACCCGCTCCCGCTCATCCCGTCAGCCCTGGAACAGCTGCGCAGTGCCAAAATCTTCACCAAACTAGACCTGCGCTCCGCCTACAATCTCATCCGAATCCGCGCAGGAGACGAGTGGAAGACGGCCTTCTCGACCACCTCTGGACACTATGAGTACCAGGTGATGCCCTTCGGTCTGGCCAATAGTCCTTCCTACTTCCAGGCTTTCATTAACGAGACCTTCCGGGATATGCTGAATCGCTGGGTGATCGTTTATATCGATGATATCCTAATCTACTCCAGCACGCTCACGGATCACATCCAGCACGTCAGGTCGGTCCTACAATGCCTCATCGCCCACCAGCTCTACGCGAAGGAGGAAAAATGTGAGTTTCACCGGGGCAAGGTGTCCTTCCTTGGTTATATCATCAGCTCAGAGGGAGTTGCCATGGACGAAAAGAAAGTTAACGCTGTCCTGAACTGGCCGCGCCCGGCCACACTGAAGGAACTTCAACGTTTCCTCGGCTTCGCAAACTTCTATCGGCGCTTCATAAGGCACTTCAGTACTGTAGCAGCTCCGCTCACGGCCATGATCAAGAGGGGAACCACCCGCCTCAGTTGGACTCAACCAGCCCTTTAGGCTTTCAACGACCTCCGTCGTCGCTTCAGCTCTGCACACATCCTCCATCACCCGGACCCAGATAAACCCTTCATAGTGGAAGTAGACGCTTCTAGTACCGGCGTAGGGGCCGTTCTCTCTCAACGTCACGGCGATCCTCCCAAGATGTTCCCCTGCGCCTATTTCTCCCTGCTGAGAGAAATTATGACGTGGGTAACCGTGAACTACTGGCCATTAAACTAGCTTTGGAGGAGTGGTGACATTGGCTCGAGGGTGCCAAACATCCGTTCACGGTGCTCACCGATCACAAGAATTTGGAGTACTTACGGTCCGCCAAGATGCTCAACCACCGCCAGGCAAGATGGGCGCTGTTCTTCACCCGCTTTGATTTCCTTGTTACCTACTGCCCGGGCTCGCAAAATACCAAGGCTGACGCCCTCTCTCGCATCCATGAACCCGGTCAGCCAGCCATCTCGTCGGAACCTATTCTGCCTACTTCCATTATCGTCGCTCCTGTAGCCTGGGACGTCATGACTGAAATTACCGAGGCTCAGGTCCTGGATCCTCCTCCTGCCAACTGCCCAGCCGATCTCACCTACGTTCCCCTCAACCTACGACAGCGAGTTCTCTCAGAAGTGCATTCTGTTCCCAGCTCAGGGCACCCAGGTATCAAGGCCACCCATCACCTGCTCAGCAACAAGTTCTGGTGGCCCACCATGCGTCCGGATACCATCGACTTCGTTCGGAGGTGCGCCATCTGCAACACGTCCAAGGTTCCGCGCCGTTTGCCTGCCGGTCTGCTTCAGCCCCTGCCCGTGCCGCAACGCCCTTGGTCCCATATCGCCCTGGATTTCGTCACAGATCTACCACCCTCCAACGGGCACACCACCATTCTTTCTGTTGTGGACCGGTTCTCTAAAGGATGTCGCTTCATTCTGCTCCCCAAGCTTGGAGACCGCTGAATTGCTTTGCAACTGGGTCTTCAGACTCTATGGACTTCCGGAGGACATCGTTTCCGACCGTGGGCCCCAGTTCACCTCACGACTCTGGGCTGGCTTCTTCCGTCTCCTGGGAGTCAACATTAGCCTCACCTCAGGATACCACCCCCAGGCCAATGGCCAGGCTGAGAGGCTGAACCAGGAGTTGACTCGCTTCCTCCGTTCCTATTGTCATGACCATCAGGAGGACTGGAGCCGTTTCTTGTTCTGGGCAGAATACGCCCAGAACTCCCTACGCAAACCCGCCACTAATCTCACCCCATTCCAGTGTATCCTTGGATTTCAGCCACCATTGTTCCCGTGGTCAGGAGAACCCTCTGAGCTACCAGCAGTCAACTCCTGGTTCCAAAGCAGTGAGGAGACTTGGAACCAAGCCCACGTCCATCTTCGGGGGGCCATTCGTCACACCCAGTTGCAAGCCAACCGCCGACGCCGGCCAGGTCACCCCTACGAACCTGGACAGTGGGTCTGGCTCTCGACCCGGGACCTCCGACTCCGCCTACCCAGCAAGAAACTTAGTCCCAGGTACGTGGGCCCATTCAAAGTAGTCAAACAAATAACTCCTGTATCATTTCGTCTTGAACTTCCACCTGAATACCGTATCTCACCAACGTTTCATGTTTCCTTGCTCAAGCCCGCTGGCCCACCAGAAGGAGAGGAGGACCTAGACGAGACCGCTCCGCAGGGACCTCCCCCCATCCTCATCGACGGCGAGGAGGTGTATCGAGTAAACACCATCTTGGACTCCCGACGCCAGAGAGGTCAGATCGAATACTTAGTCGACTGGGAGGGCTTCGGCCCTGAAGAAAGATCTTGGGTCTTCTCTGGAGACATCCTAGACCCCTCCCTCACCACAGACTTTCACTCCAATCACCCAGATCGACCAGCGCCCCGCGGAAGGGGCAGACCCCGGCGTCGGGCACCTCCTCGCGCCAGGAGTCGCTCGCGGGGGGGGGGGGGGGGGGGGGGGCTCTGTAACCAATGCGGTCTCTGTGGCTCCCTCCATCTGACGCCAGCAGGAACCATCTCCCGAATTCTGACACTACACTACCCATCAGCCCCGTACCTGGGACACTTGCTTCCGGTTCCGGGTCGCTGGAGCACTTCCTCCCGGCAGCCATTTATAGAACTCTCTCGCGGGCTTTCCCTCGCGAAGTTTTGACTAGTTATCTATCAATCCTGAGCGTTCCCCTTGTATTATTGTTTCCTTCGTTGCCGACCGGACTGTTTGTACTCTTGTTGTTCTGCTGCCTGCCTATCGACCTTCTGCCTGGATTATCGTTTACGTTTCTGGATTGTCTGTTCGTTTCCCGTTCGCTGGTGGTTAACCCTCGCCTGTCCGACTACGTTGTTAATAAAGTGGTTAATAACTATCCATTTTGCAATAAATATCAAGTAACTCATCAAGTGAAATATATAAAGTGACTCAGCTGTCAATAATAGTGTGGTACTATTACTATTAAATATTTTACCAGATTTAAATCCATTCTCAGCACAGAAAATAGTCTGTAGACTATGGGCCTGCTCACATAAGCTGTTCATTTGGCCAAATGTATTGAAATGAATTCTCTGCATAATTTGCTAATTCCTATATCAAGGCAGATAACATGAAGACAGTTCTCCTGCTGCGGTTGGCATGGCACCCAACTGACAACAAAGCCCTGCAGACAGCCGCAATTGTCTCTTAGCAATTATAGCCACGGTAACAATAGTATCGGAATGTGTGAGCACGCGTGTTTGTACGGATGTAGGAACGCAGCCCTCTGTTTAAGTCTTATCGTAAACGGGGAAGAGGGGTTACAAAGACGACGTCTTATTTACCGAAAAAAAAACGCGGTGAATGATGAAAGCCAGTACAGGGGAGAGAAACAGGCCTCCATTTTTTGTGCTCAAACAGCTTTAACTTTTTCCCAGGTTTTACAATGCTGCAACGCGGAAATACTTTTCATTGAGGCACACCAATGAACACACTGAAAAGGATGTTTGCTTATCAGGCCCAAGTTGTGCAAACTTTTAAAAGGGAGTGTGCGTTTATCTGCAAGCGCACGGTTTGAACAGGCTACACTAATGTTGCTATTGAAGCAACAACATTCCTCTAAAACAATCATCTCTTCATTTTCCTACCCAATCTGTCAAAGGAAAGTCTTTCACGCGAAAAAAGCGGAGAAAAATAACTTCCTTTCTTCTTCCCAAACAGCCCGGGAGTCTTGCGCAGATGAAACAGAGCTGGAGCGGCGTTTCATGTTTTGTTTGGTTTACGCTGTTGCAAACTCTCACACAAACTTGTGTTACCTGCACGCAGCTAGCTTTGAGTTTGACGGAGTGTGGAGAGAGTTCCTGCAGGGAAAGCTGGAATCACAGGCCCAGCGTACCTTTGTGTCTTAAACCCGTCAGACGAGAGCAGAACCCTTCTCTAATCTACTGCTCCGTCTATTTGTCTATTGCAAGTTGGGGTGAGAGCTTAGCGAAAGTCACACCAGTGCTCAGAAGGGCCTGGATGAAAGAAACGCAGCCATGGAGTAATCCAGCCAGTGTGGACGAGACCGGTTTTCACCATCTTAGTGCGCTTAAGGTCAACATGAAATCTTGTTTACTTTGTAAATACACATTCCTGGTGTTATTTTGAACAATTTATCATTTTGTCTTTGCAATCTTTCATCAAAATTCAAAGATTTCACCTCTAAAACGACTTTCGTTTTCTTCACCCATGGGAGCACAAAACTTTTTTAAAGCAATCACTTGAGTTGTAAATGCAAAGAGGCTAATGGAGGAGCAGAAAAATGACAACAACTATCATAGTTGTCAAAAACAAAATTGTTGGCGCCAATAGCCTTGTGGGCAGTGCGCCGGGTGTCCCGAGTTTGAATCCCACCTTGTGGACCTTTCCCGATCCCTCTCTCCCACTCACTTCCTGTCTCATCTCCACTCTCCTGTCAAGGAAAAAAATGGAAAAAAGTCCCGGTAACTGCGATATCTTGCATCTTGCAGTTCTGACAATAACTCACAATTGCAAATTTATATCTCGCATTTCTGAGAAAAAAATATATATATATTGTGAGATGTAAACTCGCAATCGCGAGAGAAAAGTCAGAATTGTCAGATAAAAAGTCATAATTACATTTTTACATTTTTTATTTACTGGTAAAAATGGGCTTCTAAAAATATCAGATGCTTTTCTATCTGTAATATAATACAGTATAGCTCTATCATCAGATTGCTAAAGTAAAATGGGTTACAAACAGCATGTTTATACTGACATAAACAGAGAATTGGTCAACAAGTGGATTCACCAGACTAGAAACAACAGAATGCATGTATGTGCAAGTGAAAACATATGTGTATTGATTTTGCTTTAACATGTGCATGAGAGAGTGCTGTTGAGGTTATGGGAAGGTCCAGAAGCAGCCGTTGCTGCGAAACTTTGGAAGAGATTGGGAAAGTTTTCATTAACATGCGGCAGTTCTCCAAAAACAGTTTCCATCACCACGGCATCAGATCACTAACGAGGTGTCGATACAGATGCGGTACAGAGGGAGCAGAATTCATGGGTGTGGGTGGAGATGTCTATGATGCACACATACACTTACACTGTATGTGTTCCTCTAGTTGCAACATCAGCCACTTTTCAATAAGCACTCTCATGTGCACAGCCCCGAGACTCAGGAGAAAGGGGATGGAGAAAGAGAATGGCCACAAAAGATGTATGAGATTGAGAGGGGTGAGTATGTTGCAATGCAATAAGAAAAAAAAAATCTAGAATAAATTTGATTTCAAATAATTAATTTATAGTCATCTTGATGTGTCTGAGCTGAAATAATTTTATTGTAAATAAATGTTATTTTAGTCAGAGGCCATTTTAGTCAATTAAATGAAATGAATTCAAATTAATTAGAATTAAAACTGTGCTAAAGTTAATGAATATGATGAAATAGTGACTAACTATGCTTTTTTCAGATAACTATGCTACATTTCAGGTACAGATGTTTCTGAATGTCTATAAACTTTCAAATATAAAAATGTATGACAAATACCAAGTTCTTTATTGAAACTCTAGATAGCGCAGGCTGTAGGTTCCTTAAAGGGGTCATCGGATGCTAAGTTGACTTTTTCATGTTGTTTGAACATTAATGTGTGTTGGCAGTGTATGTACAAATCTACCCTATAATGATAAAAATCCATGCAGTGGTTTTTAATTAATCTGTAAAAATAATATCCCCTTTTTCAAATCGAGCCGTTCTCAGATGCCTGAGGCCGCTCCCACGATAGTTGATTGACATGAGCTCTTACCTTAGACCAGCTGTCACAGTCCAGTAACTTTCCATGTTTTGATGCTGGAGCAGGGATGTAAGTTAGACAAGAATATCTCCAATTGAGCGATTGAGGTGTTGTGTTCCTGGATGTAATAATGAACATAGTGGTCGTCATTTACTCCTAACATATCATTTTGACAAGGTAAAAAGGGTGTTGTTTTACAAAACCATTGAGAATTTTTAATCAAAGTATATTAGAGACTTTTCATTAAGACCCTAAAGAATCATATCAACTTGTGGAAAATGGGCATCCGATGACCCCTTTAACGCAAACTGATGATATTCTGAACCTTCCACCTCCCCAGCTCCACCTGTATAGATCTGCTACATTATTTTATATGCTATTTGTGCAGTAGCAGTATGTCTTAAATACTCACAACACCGTATCGGCATATGTATTGGTAGTAGCAAGTTCCTGTTGCTTTGCAGCAGCGTAGCACATCTATTCCACCAAGACTAACTACATTAACATTGTCATATCCATTACCATGCTAAAATTTTCAAAGAGTTGCCATGATAGAAACGGAGTTATTGTCTGCCAAAAGAAAGAACAGATTCTGAACTTACTTCCTGCACAAACCTACGCAGGTGTGTAACAAATTTGCATAATGGTCTTCACTGGCTGACCGGACTCAGTGTATGCTTTGACCCATCCTCAAACACTGTAGTTGTAGCTGAAGCCAGGAAGAGTCGGTTCATAAAAGACACGGTTACAGCCTGTCTCCAGAGCTGAAATTCAGATATAGTAATGGCCATTTGGTTTCCAACACGCGTTGTAAGCAATAGACTAATCATAACAGACTGGACCATCTGACCAATCAGAGCAGGGAAAGAGGGAAAAGAGGGGTTTAGAGAGACCTTGAGCAACCCATTTCAGAAACTAGGAGAAAAGGGTAATGCTGCAATATATATTTTAAGAAAATAAATGTTTTTTGACCTTGGACGCATGTAAACCTAGCATAGTAGACCTCCAAACAAAATTAGAGACTTTTAAATAGCATAATGGGGCACTTTAAAAGGCCATATTTGTGTCATTAAAAGGCCAAATTATGACTAAAAATCATTACATACAGTGGAAGTGCTTTAGTCTCTTAAGCAGTGTGGCACCTCTCACAAGTCCAATTCCGTCAGAAAACAAGTATTACCACCTGGTTAAAGCTATCCATTAGCTATCCAACAAACTGGGGTTTGCCAGTCAACCAGTCAAACCTTGAATCCATGATTGGGAGCCTGGCCAATGAGCAGTGTACAATGAGACTTAGACGGCACTGGTCCAGTAGAAAGCAACTGTTCCTTTGCGTCGAGTAATAAAATCACAGATAAGTGTGGTGGATCATCCAAGTTCAATGGCAGATAGTCATAATTGCAGATTCGACCCCCAGCCACCTCGACCCAATGCCTCAATGCCTCTGCTCTGATCCGTTGTTGTCTCTTTGTTCTTGTTGCATGCTTCCGCTCAATTGCTTTTCATCTAGTTTCATAGCAGGTCCACTACTTTGATTCCTCTCAGGTTTCCAAGCCAAAGTCTTCTTCTTTCAGTCTTTTCTTTTGTGGTTCAGAGAAGGCAAGATCCCTCCAGGTGCTTGGATTGTAAAGCATTATTGATATACTGAATGGCGCAGAGTCTCATAAGTGGATGACTCTAAGAGGAAAATTCTTCTGGCTGAAAGGTGATGCTCAAATCGGCTTCGTCTTTGAGCTTCAGGTTCGTATTATTCCTTACAACCAGGGATCAATTGGGGAGTGTGCCTTTGCAATATAAAATGACTAAAAACATCCCTAAAAGAACCCATCACCAGTACCCAAACAAGCATTTACACAAAAATGCATGCACATACACAAACCAAACCTCTTAAAAAAAGACAGAGATGTGCATCTTTTGATTTACTCTGATAAACTTTCAATGTACCATTCACTGACCAAGGACAAGGCCTCACGCTAGAAGAATGCTACACATCAAATCAAATATATTGCTTTCTTTTTAGATCACACCCAAACCATTATGCTAAAGCAGACCATAAAGAGATGCCGAAGAATGGCAACATTCTTTTTTCAGCCCCCTTCCCCCTATTTCTTTTCTTTTACGTTTTACAGTACTGTGCTTTGATGGTGACAAAGTTAGCTTGTAAGAAGCGAGCGGAGTGGGTGGAGGCGATGGTGCTGGTGGGGTGATGTAGGGTCTGAATCACAGCAAATACACAAGGCTTCTCGGTTCAACAAACGAAAAAAATCAATCTATTCGGCCCAATAGGTCTCAGACTGCAATTATAAAAAGGGGTGGCGGCTAACAATGTCTACCTTAACTGCACAAAAGAAGAAAATAAGGAGAGACCTGGGGGAGACAACATATATTGTGAAGCCACAATGTCGGGCACAAAATAGATTCCCAGTTGTTGGTCAATAGACGCTAAATCTGATTGCTGTTGATCTCATAACTCATAACAATGGCTGGAGGTTTGACAGCATTTGGATGGCTAATACACTGTCATTATTAAGGAAAAATGGCTATTTTTCGCAATTCTTTTACGCAAATACCTGGCCTTCACCGTAAAAAATGTTCAGAAATGAAAGGCTTTACAGGACATTCAGGCATATAAAAGACCTTTGTGTGTGAGTTTATAAAATACCTGACATAATGCGGATGTTATGCGTAGCCGATTTCACCACACATACTGTATCACCACTCTGTATTTGCTTCCTGTGCCTGGAAAAAACACAGCTGCAATAAACACACTCTCAGTTACCTTTGCAAATAGAGGTCAAACCTCTTTCTCAAGAGCTGGGGAAGATAAAGTGTACCTGGGAGATACTCCCAATGACAGCTGTGTTATTTGTGTAGCCACTGAGCAAAAACAGACCTCCTAACAACAGCAGAGAGGAAAAGAAGAGGAAACGCTTTTCATCCACTGCACTTTCAAATGAAACATGCAGCCAAACTCATGCACTCCACCTCCAACACATTCACTGTATGATTTTTTTTTTTTTTTGGATTATTTAGCTTAAAATGCAATCTAGATTTATTTATTTATTTTTTTTTAATGTTTACTTTTTATCTATGACAATAAAATAGAAAAACTGAACTTCTGAACTGCTGTAAATCAAGACATGCTGCATAAAAAAGTACATTCAGATTTTACATAAATTACACAACAAAAGTGAGCAAGAACAATACTAAAACAGTCACATTATAATCACAATAGTTGTCACTGCAAGTTTTATGCTACTTCTGAGTCTGACACTGAAATTAATAATTGCCGCAGTGCACACCGTGTTTACTTGATCTATAGTGGAAGTGAGAGACAAGACATCTAGAATTGTTTTTTTTTTGTTTTGTTTTTTTGTACGTGCTTAAATGTAATTTAAGACTGATTTGTATAAATATTCAAAGACTGGAATTTTGTACAATGATGTTATTTTTTTTATTTATTTATTTATTTATTTATTTATATGTTTTCAAACAGATGATTTTTTTTTCTCTTGAGTTTTTTTTTAAAAGGTGAAATAAGCTGCAAATATTCTGATTATAAAATTAAAATAAGTTTTCAGTTTATAAATTTAAAATTCTAAAATTCAAAACTAAAATTCAGAACAAAGGTCAAGTCTTCATGTTTCACAGGAAAAAAGTAAGCATTTTGGCCAATCACAATATCTGTGATTGATTATAATGTCTAAATGCGAAAAAAAAAAAAAAGGAAATGAAATTTTTAATGCAGCACTGAAGACCTTTATTTTTATTTCTTAATTTTTTTTATGTATTTTGTGAATTCATGTTTTCAAACAGATTATTTTTTGCTCCCTATTTTCTAAAGGTGAAATTAGCTGTAAATATTCAGTTTTGGCTAAGCAAGCAAACAAACAAACAAACAAACAAATAAATGAAAGTAAATAAATAAATAAAATATTTTTGTCTAGCTCCATTAATTCTGACATGTCTGTGATTGGTTATAATGTCTAAATGCAAAAAAAAAAAAAGCTAATGCAAATGCAAAACAAACAAACATGCACATTAAAATGTGTAACGCAGCAGTTTATACCTAAATGGACTAAATTATACCTGAATTATGTAAGCAACACTCGTTAAAAGTTAATCAAAGCTGCTGTAATTGTATTCTCAATCATTTTAAAGATTAACTGTTAAGCTCCAAATCTAAGGCTTGCTTTGCACACATCCTGATTATCCAAAAAAAAAAAAAAAAAAAAAAAAAAAGAGTAATTATTTCTTATTTAGAGCACCGTCCCTCTGGGGTGGAAATACCTCAGTGTGAGTTTTGATGAGACCCTAGCAAATGTGAAACTCTAGTCGAGTGCTTTGTCTCCATAGCCGCCCAAAGGAGGAGAGGAGAGGCCAGTTTAATTTTCTGCGCTTCATTAGTTAGCTAGACCTCTGAAAGCCCCCCCATTGGGCTGGCCTGCCACCACACACACACACACACACACACACACACAACCCTCCACCTGTCTCTAAGGGTGTTCAGCGGCGCGCTGATTAGCCCCTCCGACACATGCATGCACTCACACACGTGCACATGTACAGTTCAGGTGTGGCTCGAGGCAGCACGCATGCTTCAGCTCAATTGCTTTTTATCAGATTTCATCAGGGAGCCATTACCTCTGTCTCTTTACCTTTTAGGCTTCGGTTACCCTGCTATCTTTCTCCTTCTTTTTTCTGCCGCTGGGCAGACGCATGCATGTTTAACCATATACATTTTGAGTGTGAGAAGGTTAACTGTATAATGTTAACCTCCTGTGGCTAGCTCCAATTTGGCCGAATAGAAAATGCTGGAGCCTTTAACACTAGCAAAGATGTTCATATTCGTTTTTTTTTAGCATTTGACTACCTTGCTCAGAGATGACCTGAATCTTTCACACATATAAAGTGTTTCAGTTGGTATTAATGCACATACAAATGCATGTTTTTAATCATAAATTGGAATCAAACTATTATACTTAATATAGTAATTTAATATAGTAGTAATTCACTTCTACAAAAAAAAAAAAAACATGGATAAATCTAAAGTATAGCACTGCTTCTGGAGTTTGGGATCAGTACCAGAGAATTATATAACATTTTCTCCACTGTCTAATAAGGGCCTGGGACTGTGGCCGGTGTGTATTTAGGCTGGCATTGAGCTGGATGATGGCCGAGTACAGTGTCAGCCATGGGTGCCATTTCTGTAATGGGGTTTTCATTTATTGCCTTCAGGATAATCCACTTTAGACAGGAAGCACTACCTACAGCCATTAAGTCTAATCCCATGGACTCAGTTTAATTGTCTGGTTTCTGAACACACTGCAAGTTGTGATGGTCGCACTGTGGAGGCTGCAGGAAATATATATGTGAGAAAGCATGACTGTGATGATCATAATTATGATGATGAAACCATCATGACACTGGGATGACTTAAGAAAGGACACTCCTATGTGGAGGAAGTGATTCAAGAAAAAATGTTCCTTACAAAAAAAAGTTTTTAATTAGTAATAGTTATTAATTAAAATTTTCTAAGTACAAAATTTGTTTAATTAATGCCAAAACAAACAGCTGCTTTGACATGTAACAAACTGCACTTAATTTTAATTTTCTATTAAAAGTTCATAATAATTAATTTTGAAATGTATGTTTTGTGTCGTTAATTAAATGTGATTAATTTAAATTAATGCATTAATTTAATTAACTCTAAATTTCAATTTGTCATAAAATTCAAATGCATCTTTAAAATGTGTCTTCATGCACACACACACAGTGAATATATTGTAAATACCAAATTGCCCTGATGAAACAGTGTTTGAAAAAAGATGGATTTTTTTTCTCATAACTTTTAGCAGAATTGTCAGGTTAAAACAGATGGCCAATCTTTTAAAGTAGACCAGATTTGTCTCTCGAAGCCTCACATTTTCTCCACAAACCTGCATTTCTGCAGAAATAATGCAGCCACATACCACTTGAATGTGTAATGCGGTCACATAATTCCTCATGCGATAATTTCATTTGCCACTATATCCTTCATACCTGCTAACTTCTTTTTATTTTTTATTTTACAGCTTCTATTTATCACCCTCTTCACACACACAAAGATTGCACAGTGCATCCACAAAGCATGCATTTATCTCAACTGAATGCAGGGGCATGGGAAGGCTCACAGCAATTAACACTCTCACACACATACAGATGGACCATCTCGACCCCTCTCCCACTACTGCAAAAACACACACTAATAATCTCACACAGACCCGTGCATTCACTCTCTCAAAGAATCTCTCGCAAAGACAATGCATAACTCACATGCTCACTCTGTGTCAGGGAACGAGGTGTTTATGAGTGGACTGTTTGGGGCGGAAATAGCGCTGTTCTCTGACCTAGACTCCAGGCCTCAGGGGAAGGTCAGGTCCTCTTGACCCCTGCGTTCCATAAGCCTTGCCTGCTGCAAGCTGAAGCGCTCTCCATATGTCTTCCAGGCAAACACACATAAAGACAGACACATACAAATAGTCTCTGTCAGTCTCACAGGCCTAGATGACTACTATCAGTAAAAAGCCACACAGAAGTTTGACACTCCTGAGAGTGAAATTATGATCACTAATGTGAACACAAACCTGAGACTGAATTGAGCTAAAAATAAAATGACTCCAAGTTGTGTTTAATTAATGGCTTTAAAAGGATAGTTCACCAACAATTAACAAATTATTTACTCACCCTCAAGCTATTCTAAGTGTTTCTAGGACTTTCTTCTTTCAGATGAATACAATCAGAGTTTAAAAAATGTCCTTGGTCTTCTAAGCTTTATAATGGCAGTGAATGGCTGTTGAGATTTTAAAGTCCAATAAAGTGCATCCATCCATTGTAAAAAGTACTACACACAGCTCTGGGTGGTTAAAAAAGGCCTTCTGAAAAAAAATCCATATTTAAAACTTTATAAACCGTAATCTCTAGCTTTCGCTAACTGTCGTTCGCACGTTCACAAGAAAGTGGCGTTCCAGCGGATGACGTAGGACATAGGCATAGCGTAAGCTCCGGTGAGAATATTCTAGTCTTGTGAGAACCAAGTTTTGTTTACAGCAAAAGAAAACCAGTGTCCTCTTGGTTTATATCGAAATCATCCGACATTTTTCTTTATAAATGCTCGTTTTGTAGTTAGAATTTGTGACCATTGTCTTTTTTTCCCACCTTCCTCTGCGCTTCTGCGTTTGTCATTTCTCTGGCACTTATGCTATGCCTACGCCCTACATCATCCACTGGAACATGCATACATCAGTTAGCTATTCATATAGGAAGCTAGATATCATGATTTATAAAGTTTTAAATATTGATATTTTTCTTATGAAAATGCAATAATTCACTTCAGGAGGCCTTTATTCACTCCCTGGATCCGTGTGGAGCACTTTTTATGATGGATGGATGCACTTTATTGGACTATTATATCAACACCTATTCACTGCCAATATAAAGCCAGGACATTTTTTTTTAAATAACTCTGATTGTATGATTGGAAGTCATATAGACCTAAAATGGCTTGAGGGTGAGTAAATCATGGGGTAATTTTCATGTTTGGGTGAATTATCCCTTTAAGGTATTTTTATATGCTAATATACTCCTAAAAGTTAAATAAATATCACACAACGCAAATCACTGTTTATGACTGACACAACTAAAAGCAGCCAACAGGCTTTTCAAAAAGTAAAACAATCTATTCAATATGTGTTGGTACAATTTCTTCTGTATAACGTTATTTACCTAGAAGTCAGTAAGCAGCCACTTATGCTAAATGCTAAGCCATCCAAAACTGCAGAGCGGCATCATAGCAACAGGCAAAATATAATTTATAACACTCAGCAATTGCATAGCAATATGCTAAATAACATTCAAAACACTTTAGAAACCTCTGTGTGTACAATACTCTGACCTTGTCTAGTTACCGGACGCGAGTGGCGCGACAGATCCCCAACAATAAACGGATGCCTAGTTCTACTAGACGAATAAATGATTTGCAACGGTTTCTTTCTAGCGTCCAATGCAGACAGCCACTAGCTGCTGCGGCGCGGCGCGACGCGATAGCTGTCGCATCCGGTGTATACACGGTAAGAGGCTACTAAAGCTGCTAGCATCATGCACCAAATTCCAATTTTATACATGGTTGGGGTCAGTAAAATAATACTTTTTTGCACAGCAAGGATGCATTACATTGATCAAAATTGACAGCAGACATTTTGTTACAAAAAATTTCAATTTCAAATAAATGCTGTGCTTTTGAACTTTGCATTTATCAATCCTAAAAAATAATTATCATGACCCAAAAATATTAAGCAGCACAACTGATTTGACGCTGTCAATAATAAGGAATGTTTCCTGCACAGCAAATTAGCATATTAAAATGATTTTTGAAGGATCATGTGACACTAAAGACTGCAGTAATTATGCTAAAAATTCAGTTTTGCTGTCAAAATAATAATAATAATAATAATAATAATAATAATAATAAAACAAAATAAATGAAAAAAAAAAAAAAACTGTCTACAAAATGAATGCAGCCTTTGTGAGAGTAAGAGATCTCTTAAAAAAAAAAAAAAAACAGTACTGTTCCCAAACATTTGAATGGTAGTATATGTAATAGTCAAGTAGGCCATCAAAATTAATTACAAATAATTATGTCCTAACACCAAACTCACGCATTTTAGCACAAAGTGTACTGTTATTTTATATGTGTTTATTATTGGCTGAACGGCTCAGTATTGTGCTCTGACTGAAAGAAGCCATTTGCTGAGTGCTGAGTGGACATGATGTAGCTGTTAGCTACATGTGTTGATTAAATCAAGTGTAATATATCGCATGTGTCTGTTTGCGACTTTGAGAGTGTAGGTACATCACCACCCTTTGAGCAGATGTTACATTTGGCTGTGCGTTAAGAATATGTGCATTTACTAATTCAAAAACATTCACATCTCACAGCACCACTGAAATGAGACATCACATTTTCTAAACGCATCCACCAGCAGTCATCCATGCCCTACAACAGCACGTACATATACAGTCGTCCTCTCTCTATCTTTGTCTCTCTCTTTTCGCTCTCGTTTACCCCCAACACACACACACAGACAGCCGTTTCCCCCTGACACTCTTCTCTTTTAGACTAAACAATTGTGACTTGGCTGGGAAAGAGCTTTGGATCCAGATGCTGCTCCTCTGGCTTTCCCCCCTCTCTCTCTCGTGCTGTAGATTGCTTTAATTGGAGTGGCAGGCACAGATACTCTCTCAACAGACGCAATGCACCGGGGAGCTCCCACTCCTGGCAGTAGACTTCCATTAGCGCTCCAAATAAAAGAAAGTTGAGAGCTGTTTTTCAGGTGTTTATCGCTAACTCAGCTTCAGGCAGCTGCTAACTCCTCTCCCCTCTAGCTTTTGCCGGCACATAGTTTGCTCGAAGTTTCTCGACCTTTAGCACATCTGTTTTCATCCTGTTCACTTTGCTCTGATGTGAATCATAATTTTTTTTTTTTTCGTTTTTGAAGCATATGGACTCTCTGTGGATTTCTTTTTTAAAAGTCTTCATGATTAGCAGGTATATAGCACATGTATATGTAAAGGTGCAATAAAGAAAAAAATGACAATAAAAAATAATACAAAGTAATACACAGGTGACATTAAGTTAAAAATGCAAAGAGGTGAGGAGGGGACATTTACAGATTAATTTATACTATGAAAATGGATAAGTGTATAAAACTAATAGTTTGGTGTCTGGATTGCTAATTAGGCGGTACATTCTTTCCACCATGCTAAAACATAAAACATATAATTTATATAAAAATAAAAATAAAAAATATATATAATTTATATAAATTAATATAATTTATATAAAAAAATAATAATAATTTAAAAATTGAAAACCAGCTTCTGAAGTTTAACACAGTAAGTAGAATTATAAAAATAAATAAACAAATTCATAAAATAACCACATTAATTAATTAACAAAAAATTCAATTAATCATGTTACCTTGACGTGTATACATTCTGTAGTAACTATAAAAACCCTATTTCTGCTTCATAAGAAAAAAAAAAAAAAAACATGCTTTGGTAAATTAAAATTCTGACATAAAAAAATAAGCTGAAACTATGTGATAAAAAGCGTTATGGCATAAAAAGTTAAAATTATAACATAACCATGAGATAAAAATTTCAACATTTTATATTTTGTTTGTCATAATTATGACTTGGTATCTCATAATTATGATTTTCTTTGTCATTATTGGTTCTTTCATGTTTCATAATTCCTCATTTTTTACTTTGAGGGTCAGAATTATGATTTACCAAAGTATAACTTTTTTCCACGAGTCATAATTATGAGATAAAAATTATTATTATTATTATTTTTATTTTTTGGTCATAATTATGACTTAGTATCTCATAATTCTGATTTTCTATGTCATTATTCTGACTTTTTTTTTAATATCACAATTCCTCAATTTTGACTTTAGGCTCAGAAGGAATATTTACCAAAGCATTTTTTTTCTGGAGAAAATGGGTTTCCATAAATATATTAATATTTTTCTCATAATCACAAGCAAGTGTAAGGCATGAGGACTTCATAATGGTCACCCGCAGAGGCCAAATCCAAGACTAATCTAGACATGCTTATGAAACCCCTGGCCCATGCCTTCACCTAGCCACTGATTTCATCAAGGTTTGAGCCGTAAAGGGACGCGGCACAGTCACAGTCAAACAAAGTCAAGAAAACCCTAAAACCAGGCCACCTCACACTTCTCTCACCTCTTCATTCTGTCACCTCGACTCAAAGGGCCGTGTGTATGTGTGCGAGTTTTTGGCCAGACCTCAGGCTTTGAGTTTTATACCTTGTCCCAAGAGTGTACCACACTGTTATGACTCAATTAACTTGTCTTGCGCTGATTTTACCCGGCTTCCCCTCAAATTTGTCCTGAAATAAATCACAAAAAAAGGGAAAAACAAGAACTGGGGCACAAATATCCTCCTCTGTAATCCCCTCTTTGCCAAGACTAGTCAATTAGACTGACATGTAAAAGTCTGTGCTCCGACTACAGTTGGGCTTGAGCCTGACCGCTTTGACCTCCTCTATCTAGGACCCCCAAGTTCCTCTTTTTATCTCATATATTTTCTGAAGAGGGATAAAAAGGGGGGCCGGGGCATCCAGAGAGAGTGGGGAATGTGGTCCAATCCCCTAGTGGTCCAACCTCTCTCCCTTTTCAGCACATTTCTAAACAGCACCTCACCGACCTGATTCCAAAATAAAAGAAAACATGGAAAGAAAAACAAGAAAGCAGCACAAAAAGGCGGAAATGTTATTTAAAAGGTACCAGACCACATCATTTTCCACTGATATTATATACTCCCGGGCCGTATCCAAAATATATACGGGCCAGGGGCCAAGAATGTAAAAATAAAATACATAGACTCAACATCTGGACAGGGCCTGAACAAAACTACTATTTAATCACCACTGAATAACCTATTCTTCCATTTACGCTCTTTATTTCTCTTTTTTTCAAACTCGTTTATCCTCATGGGGGTCCGCTACTTCTGATCGGGGCTCGGTTTTCAGCCACATTTCCTGCGTAGCTGACAAAATGCTCATTTTTATTATAATTACCCATTGTCTGATGCACACACTGAAGACTTTGTGTTTCCACAGCTTCGCTTCACCGCATACCTGGTGCGCCGATGGTTCAATATCTACTTTTAGGGTTTCTGTTGGCAAAATAAATGGGTAGACTTTGGCAGCGCAGTGGCCTGTAATAGTTGTTTTAGTTGCGGGTTCATGTCTTGCTTTGAGAGCTCCCTGGATGCTCTCCAGCTCCTTGCCCCATTCCAAACGGAAATATTTACTCCCTTAATGAACTGGCCGAGAGGACTCAGACAGTCAGTGATTACAAGAGTGAACGGTATTTGCAAGGTGTCCATAACAGGGTGGTTTGGCACCCTGGAGGAAACCGCTAAGACTCTTTATAGAGTTTTCATGCGTGTCTTATAGTTCAAATGGTGAAGTCACATTGCTGCATTTTAGCTGGAAAAGTAGCACTTTCTGAAACACTCATTTATACTCATTTATATAAACATGGAGGTCTACTCTGCATTGACAACATATGTGGAGACATCAATCCAACATAGGCTTCTATAGAAATGTAACTTCTGTCCCACTGAGAAGACAAATTATATGTCAAAGTGTCCTCAAACAGCGCAATGTATAACCTGGATGTTGTTTCGTGCTCAAAGAGCCATACAAAAGAGAGTAAATGTATGTGTATGTTTAATGATGGGGAGGAATAAAGAGTTTACAGTTGTTTGGTGAGTCTGTGTGTGGCAGACATGGTGCTTCCTAAAATGTAAATGCAGCTATATTTTCATGTATAAAATCCATTTATACTGTACAGGCAAATTATAAAACATGAAAACTTTAAAGATTTGTTTCCAAGATTAAATTGTTGTTTATACAGTACTGTCACAATAAGTTAAAACAAATCAACTTATTCACAAAATATTAATATTAATTTTACAAAATACACTACAGTTCAAAAAATTGGGGTTGGTTATCCTGTGATGGAAAAGCTGAATTTTCAGCAAACATTCCAGTCTTCAGTGTCACATGATCCTTCAGAAATTATTCTAATATGCTGATTTGGTGCTAAAGAAGCATTTATTATTATTATCAATGTTGAAAATAGCTGTGCTGCTTAATACTTTTGTGGAAACCATGATACCTTTTTAAGGATTCTTTGATTATAAATAGAAAGTTTATTGAAAGTAGAATTGTTTTGTAACATTTTAAATGCCTTTACTCTCACTTTTAAACAATTGAATGCATCCTTGCTAAATTAAAGTATGTTATTTCACCCCAAAATAAAAATTCTGTCATTGATTACTCACCCTTGTGTCATTCCAAACCCATAAGACCTTCGTTCATCTTCAGAACACAAATTAAGTTATTTTTGATGAAATCCAAGAGCTTTCTGACCATGCATAGACAGCAACGCAACTGACACATTCAAGTCTTGGTACTCTCGTTAAAGTGCATCAAAGATTTACACAGAAGAGAAGAAAATGAACAATAAAGTCATTATTTTTGTTATCTTTGCACACAAAAAGTATTCTCATACCCTTATAACATTTACGGTTGAACCACTGATGTCACATGGACTATTTTAATGATGTTCTTACTACCCTTCTGGGCCTTGAATGTGTCATTTCTGTCTATGCAGGATCAGAAAGCTCTCGGACTTTATCAAAAATATCTTAATTAATGATCTCAAGATGAATGAAAGTCTTACAAATTTGGAACGAATTTTGGGTGAGTAAATAATTACTTTTAAATAAATGTAATTGTAACAACAAAAAATCCCCAGATCCCCTAGTGCCCCATTACAACCTTTGAAAACAGTTTGAAAATCCCTGGTCTAGACTTTTGAGTCCCATTTGAACCCCTGCACATATGCATCAATACGATCTACATTAAATTTACCACTGATAGAGCTGTCAGGGCTGTCCATCTGGAGACAGAAGAACTGATAAGCATTTATCACACAAACACACACTGTCAAGATCCTCAGACGGACTCGAGTCAGCAGATCTGCCCTGCGGGAAGACAATACACATGGTTACCTAGCAATTTTTTTAATGTCAACCTAGAAAATGTCCTCTTGGGAAGTTCTATTCTAGCTCTCTTCATGGGCCCGATTCGCAATCGCTCTTTAATCACGTCTTTAAATCCGTGGCGCGTGGAGACGTGCGTGTCTGAGCCCCGGTGAGCGTAGCATCATTTGTGTACACATCTCGCTGTATCAGATAACCTGGATGAGCTCCTGCGTTATGTGCTAACTCAATTCTGCTCTGACAGGGCGGATCAGAGATGCGGATCCGCTGACAGCCGTTTACATGCTTCGTGGCCTTCACTGCGCAACTTATCAGAACGCCACATTAAAGACCCCTGTAGGAGTCCCTCATGATAAGCATCTGAATATCAATACAGCCCAGTGAGGATGCTTGCACACACACACAAACCCCTCCACATCACAGCAGCTGACATCTGACATGCTGATATTCTAACTAATAACCTCCGAAACATCTAGCTAACCTCCTCCTGCACCACTCTTTCGCTGTCTCTCTTGTTGATTCTAGGCTTCAGAAAACTAAGAACAGCAATAGATAGATAGACAGATAATATTGTGAAATATTATGCCAATGTAAAATAACTGTTTTCTATGTGAATATGTTTTAAAATGTAATTTATTGCTGTGAAGAAAAACTGAATTTTTAGCATCATTACTCCAGTTATCAGTGTCACATGAACCTTTAGAAAACATTCTAATATGCTGATTCATTATCAATGTTAAAAACAGTTGTGCGGCTTAATATTTTGTTTTATATTTCTTCTTATTTTTTTTTTTTCAAAATTATTTAATAAATAAAATATTAAACAGAACAGCATTTATTTAAAATAGAAATATTTTGTAACAATATAGACTAACATTTAAAAGTTTGTGATCAGTAATTTTTTATTCTTTCTTCTTCTTTTTTTTTAAAAAAAAATGCTTTTATTCACCAAGGTGTTAAATTGATAAAAAAAAAAAAAGATCACAAAGCCATATATTGTTAGAAAAGATGTCTATTTTGAATAAATGCTGTTATTTTTTAACTTATTATTCATCAAAGAATCCTGAAAAAAAGAATCACAGGTTCCAAAAAATAAATAAATAAATAAATAAAATAAAAAAAGAAAGAAAATTAAGCAGCACAACAGTTTCCTACATTGATAATAAAAGTATTAAATCAGCATATGATATATGATTTCTGAAGGATCATGTGACACTGAAGACTGGAGTAATGGCTGATGAAAATTCAGCATTGCATCACAGGAATAAATTGTATTTTTAAATATATTAAAATAGAAAACCATTATTTTAAACTGTAATAATACAGTTCACCACTTCAGAACATTACAGTTTTTTTCTGTATTTTTGATTAAGTAATGCCTTGATGAACATAAAAGAATTCTTAAAATAAATAAATAAATAAAAATCTTACTGATCCTAAACTTTTGAAAAGCAGAACATGCAAGTTACGTAATCAGATTACTTTTTTCAAGAACTAGTAAAGTAACGCATTACTTTTAAATTTACATTTTTAATTAAAAATTTTCAAGTAACGCCAGTTACTTTGTTTTTGCAATTATCCATTGACATCTCTCCAGTCCCCATGTTGAGAGAAACGTGGAGTGAGGTGCAGAGACAGAGCCTGAGCATTATAGCTGCTAGAAATATACTTTTGTGTTTTTTGTTATTAATAAACAAATAAGCAAGCCCAACCAAGGTGACAAAAAGTAACATAATGCAAAAGTAACGTAACGCATTACTTTCCATAAATAACTAAGTAACGCAATTAGTTCCTTTTTTAAGGAGTAACTTATTATTGTATGCATTACTTTTAAAAGTAACTTTCCCCAACACTGAACAGCAGTGTAAATTGATCAAAATACTTTCTTTTGTTACATTATTCCAAAAAAAGTCAAATAAATGCAGTGCATTTGATGTGGTTACTTTCTATTCATCAGAGAATGCTGAAAAAAAAATATCACAGAATAAAAATATTAATCATCGCAATTGTTTTCAACTGTTTCTTGAACAGCAAGTCAGCATATTAGAATGATATCTGAAGGATCATGTCACACTGAACACAAAATTTGGTATTGCCATTACAGGAATAAATTACGTGTTAAAACAGAAAAGGCAAAATAGGCGCAAGATGTGAAATACGTACCAATAAGTACATATTACTGCAGTTTCCAACAGAAATGAAAAAGTACTCATCTATGATTACAGCTCCATATGTTTCGCTTTCCAGATGTACAAAGCTTGCCCGGTAGCTCAGCCGGCACAGAATTGGACTTAAGATGCGGAATCCTTCAGTACAAATCTCATGAAAAACATGACTCACAATAAAAGAGCTGAAAGACGAGACATCGAAAAATAAGCTAAAACGGCATGATTGTGTTTTTGCGCCACAATCGCATTTGTTCATACTATCGGGTAGGTTTAGGTGTAATTACGGAGCATCGTCACGGAGCATTAGAGTTATAGTGCCACTTAATAAACATTTCAAGTCAGAACTGCAGTGACGTACAAAACCAACGTCACATAAATTGTACCATATGTACGCTCATCTGTTCTGGGGAACAAATTGAACACTCTTTTAGCGCCACTCAATGGACATTTCACATCGAATATGTCAGGAAACATACATGGCGCTACGTATTTCGCGTCTTGCAAAAAAGTTCCCACAGGTATGTTTTTGTCATGACATCAGGTTGAATAAATGCAGTCCTGATGAAAATTTTACTGACCCCAAACATTTTTAAAAAACAGTTTACATGTTCTTTAGTGCAACATGTCCACACAACTCTTTTATACTGTGATATTAATTACTAATTTGTACTGTAATACATGTTATACTAACCATCCTATCTGTGCTAACTTCACACACACTTATAAACAAATACTGCCTGAATGTCACACATTACAGGCTCACAGGGCAGGGGCTGATATAAACGTTGAACAGAGGAACACAGTAATACAGCCTGTAAAATGCACCAGTAAACACCACAAACAAACATGAAGCTTTAATGAGAATAGGAAAATGTGTTTCAAGCCTGCATTGTTATTAAAACTCCCATTTAGCCTGAGTTTATGGCAGAAACTTCTGTAAAAGCCTGTATTACAATAAGCCATAAACCCCAGTCTGACCACTCAATGACAAAATCTGACACCGCAAACGAGACGTGGGACTTGGGTTTCAACGGATTTCACGCTTTTCCATTGTCTAATCGAACTGAAACACCACATGAAACCTGCTCTCCTCACAAACCCGGCCTCTCATCTGCATGGGTAAAACTCCCTCAGTAAAAACCATGTGTCTGAGAGCAAATTGTTTGTCCGTGCCGATTTATTTGTGTTTGGAGCTGGAGACATGCTTCTGTTTGTGAGGTCATTGCACCCCGTGTTCTCTCCTTGTTTCCCCGACAGATCGATGTAGCCCATGCACTCGTTCCCTGTGTTGCCTATTTACAGACTCATCGTTTGTTTTCCGTGTAAACATCTTTGCGTCCTTTTGTTTTGTCCAGTTTTTCCATCAAGATCTTTTATAAGCTGCTGATGTCAGTGCTCAGGCAGATACTGAAACATCAAATTCTTGGATAAGAAATTGAAAAGAAAGTAAAAAAAAAAAAAAAAACACTGGCATGCAAAAGCCAATCAAAACAGAGACTATTTACATACAGAAGTCTTAAAGATGAAGTAAAAATGAGAAACTACGTCTGTTTTTGGACCAAGAAACCTTAACTAACATTATAAGTGGACTTCAGGGAACAATGCTACATATGTTTGGAATATAGATAGAAAATGGGATAATGAAGTGAAAAGTTAGAAAGAAAGAAAGAAAGAAAGAAAGAAAGAAAGAAAGAAAGAAAGAAAGAAAGAAAGAAAGAACTACACTGGCTTGCAGAGGCTAATTAAATCAGAGATCATTTACATATTGAAGTCTTAAAGGAACAATACCAAAAGCAAAAAAAATAAATTATGACTGCTTTTGGACCAGGAAACCTTGACTAACATTATAAGTGGACTTCAGGGAAAAAAAAACGCAACAAATGTTTGGAATATGGCGCCTTTAACCTAAATAGTTCCACTTGCATAAGATGTGTCACTTAGTACATTTCCAAGAAAAATATTACGCAACGCACTTTCTCTAATATTAATGTTACACTGCATCTAAGTTGCATAGCATTGATGTCACAAGCAATAAAAATCTTTTAAACGTGTTTTATTCATTGGTAGGATGTGCAATATGCGTAATAATTCACCCTGAAATGAAGAGCTGTGAAAAATATGAGTGCTGAACATTGAGTCTCTTCTGAAGCAGTAAATATGAGTGTGCTGGGAGGAGTTTGAGATGAAGGATGTCTTCCTCACTGCTTACCTCACACGCGTGAACAAAAATGCTCTTTGTGCGTGTTTGGGCACAGTCAACTGTATTGTGCTGTAAATGAACAGACACACACTATAGGTCAGCTGGTCATTTAACACAAATGGCCACAATGCTTCAGTTGATTGATTTGCTGTCTGAGGGTAGTCACGTTCAGAAGCATCATGCCAATTTACAAGTGTCTGAGCCAAGTGGAATTTAAAAGCAATTTCCTAAAAAAGCACATATTTATATATTTGAGTGTTGGTCTAAGACATTGAGGTGGAAATCATCTATTTACATGTCTAAATTTGGTTAGTTCAACTGAGCTGCAACTTTCACAGGTCATTTGCTTCACCATATCATTTAAAAAGAGTTATTATTATTAAGAAAAAAGTTTATGTTTTTCATAAAACGAAAAGCAAAGGTAAAGCCCAATTGCAAATGTTTGCAAATGTAAATGTAACTTGTATTTATTTATTTTTTGTTAATTAATTTATTTATTTTGCTAAATGAATTAATGAAAAAAAAAAAAAAAAAAACATTAAAGATAAATATCAAAGCTAATATTTTTCATAAAATGAAAAGTCACAACAACCACAACAATAATAATAAAAATAATAATTCTATAATAATTATAGAATCATTTTTATTAGTAGTATTTTGCTTGCTAGCTAGCCAGGATGTTAACTGACTGACTTTTATAAATAAACAAATAAAAACTGATATTATTATTATTATTATTATTATTATTATTATTATTATTATCTCGGCTGAGCCAGGATGCCTTTCTGTGTGGAGTCTGCATGTTCTCAGTATAGGTGAATTGGACTAAATAAATAAATAAAAAAAAAAAAAAAAAAAAAAAAAAAAAAAAACTCAACTCAACAAAATAATAAATTTAGTAATTTTTGGTGTTCTAAGTGAATATTATGACATCCCTGATCACAAACCTTCTCCGCTATCAGAGTTAAAGAGGAAGAGTGTGGGACAGCTTTAGCTGAAGGCTTTGAATGAATATCTGACTGCTGCTGGCTTCATGTGTTCCACATGGTCAGCTTTCAGTTGTTTTACCACCCGGAATCCAACAGCATGCTGGAAACGCTGCTCTTGGCTAGCTGAACCCTCCCTGCTCTGACCACAGAGCCCTCCTCTCCACCCTACTGAAGACAAACAACAAACTGTAATAGAGAAGAAAGACATTTCAATTCCCATCAAGCTGACCGCAAACATGTGTGGCTTAGTGAGGGCAACAAACGAAGTCTTGCTGGAGAAAATTTTTATCAATACACAAGAGCAGCTAGAAGCAGTGCTCTTCATAATCTGTAGCTGCTGAGGTATTTTAACTCGCTTCCTTTCATATATTTATATATATATTATATTTTATATTTAACCGTAAATGCATCATTCAGATAACCTCCAATATTTTATTCATTATTTCCTCTGTATTACTGTATTTTGATTTGATTACACAAAGTTCTCAAGCAGTAGTAATAAACCTGTTGATCTGACTGAGACTGTTAATCATCTGTTTCTAGAATTATACCACATCCATTCATCTCTCGGTCCAAAAAGGCCAAAATTCAGACCTTTCTTTTTCTGAATTAGTTAAATGTGAGGCATCCACAGAGTGCAGACATTTATTGTGGATGGACAGAAATCAAGTAGCTTAGTGTCTGAGATGACGTGAGAATCTAAACAGAAATGGCCTTTTTCTTATGGAAAACAAATTGAGATTTCAGTTTTGTGTTTGACTATTAAACAGCAGAATTTTTGTGAGAGGGGAATTATTTAGAAACTTGGTCATTTTTAATTCATTTTAGGTATGGTGATTGAGGATTAATAATTCATATCACCTTTTCCCCCTTGACTCATTAAAGAGCATGTTTGAGATGACGTTCCTCTGAGCTGAAATAATAAAAGTGACAGATTTGAATGGATGGCTTTATAAATCTTTAGCACAGGGGAACAAAAAGAGAGAGGAATGGAGAGATACGGCAGCATACATTCTCTCTTTATGTTTTTCTCTTTGTGATGTTCTGCGAGGTTCTACAACCTTACAAAATGGCAATAGAGAAGATTAAAAGAATAGTGTCACCAAAAAAATGAAATGTCCTTTATAACACATTCACCTTTACCTTTTGTCATTGTGACTCTCAAGCTATAAAAGAACAACATATATATATTAAACATTGATTAAAATTATTATTTATTTATTAAATTATTTATTTAATTAATTTTATTTATTTATTTAATTATTTAATTAAAATGTATTTATTGATAATTTATTATTATTATTATTATTATTATTATTATTATTATTATTATTATTATTATTATTATTACTATTAGGAGTAGATTTATTTATTTATTTATTATTATTATTATTAGTTAGTTATTAATGTATTGGTAATTTATTATTAGTAGTAGTAGCTAATCATTTATTTATAGTAGTAGGAATTTATTTATTTATTTATTTGTTGATAATTTATTATTATTATTATTATTATTGGTAGTAGTAGTGGTGGTAGTATTTTTTTTTTTTTTATTGGTAATTTATTATTATTAGTAGTAATAGTATTTATTCATTTATTCACTTATTCATTCCTTTATTTATTTGTAATTTAATATTAGTAGTAGTAGCAGTAGTATTTATTTATTGGTAATTTATCATTATTAGTAGTAGTAGTAGTATTTATTTTTGAAAACTGATAATGTATTCATTTGAATACTTTCATCAAATAAATATATCAAATACTGTATTGATTAATAAAAAAATAATTTGTATGTGTATAAAATAACATTTATGTATTTATGAAAATGCTTAAATACACTAAAAAGTTTTAGGTTGGTAATTTATTTATTTATTTATTTATTTATTTATTATTAGTTGTAGTATTTATTTATTTAGAAATTTATTATTTTTATTATTAGTAGTATTTATTTATTTGTAATTATTATTATTCATAGTAGTTTTTATTTATTTACTTATTTTTGAAAATTAATAGTGTCTTCATCTGAATACTTTTACTAAATACTTAGATTTATCATGGATGCATTCAATTCAGTTGATCAAATGTGACAAAAAAGACACTTAAAATGAAAGATTTTTGTTTTAAATAAATACTGCTGTTCATTTGAATTTCTATTCATTATAAAATCCTGGGGAAAAAATGCATCACTGTTTTCCATAAAAACATTAAGCCGCACAACTATTTTCAACATTGATAATAATTAGAACTGTTTTTAAGCACCAAATCAGCTAATAGAATGATTTCTAAAGAATCATGTGACACTGAAGACTGGAGTAATGGCTGCTGAAAATTCACCTTTGTTGTCACAGGAATAAATTGAGTTTTAAAATATATTAAAATAGAAAACTGTTATTTTAAATAGCAATAAAATTTCACAATATTGCAATACAAAATACAATAGTATTTTTGATCAAATAAATTCAGCATAATGCATAAGTTTATAAGAGAATGTATTTAATTTTATTTAGTCCAAGAAATTGTGGTACAGATTTAAATGTTATTGTATCCTTATTAGTTTATTAGTATCCCTTCCTAAAAAAGTCCAGAAAAAAAGAGGGAGAGAGAGAAAGAAAGATGTGACAAAGACAAAGAAAAGAGGTGACAGGCGAGGCCAGACGAGTCCAGGGTGAAAAGACGAGAAGGGATGGACAGGATCGGGCCACAGAAAGAGAGAAGAGAGGAATAATGAACGGTAGAGATGCAAATGTGTGTTTGTTAATGAGTGGTGTGGCGTGATAATGACCGACCATCTGAGCAGAAAAGGAGCCGGTCTTATCTTATACCATTCAAGCACGCCTGGCCTCACCTGCCGTCTGTAGGGCTGCCACATGTCACACACACAAATACACACACACACACACACAAGTCACAAAACAAAGGCCTGCACTGCTGCCCGCCGCTCCCTCGCAAACAGCCTAAATTAAATCTTTTAAATATGCAACAGCTATTGGCAATTAAACCTGCTTCTGCCTTTAAAGAGATTAGTGAGGCTGAAGAGTTAGACAGAATGATGATCTTGACACACACACACAGACTTTTTGAAACCCCCCTTCACCCAGAATCCTTTGCTGTGTCCTATTCTTTTGGGAATAATTGCTTTTGGGTGTGTGCATGTGTATGAAATGAAAGAAAGATTTTGGTCGCAATGTGACACAGTGGGAGGAGTCAATTTGCAGAGTGTTTATTTTTGGTGTGTTGGCCCTCACTCACTCACTCTCCCTCAATCTCCTGTCTGAACACACACACACACAAATACACACCGGCGAACAAATACAATCTGTGTGAGGAGTGGGCACGGAGAGACCAGAGCCTTATCAGCAGACACAACAGGGCCGACAGAGGAAACAGGCCGGGGAGAAAAGACAGACCTCCTCCCTGACACACAAACACACAGTTGTTGAGGAATGTTTCTTGCTCTGAGTGTGTGGTTGAACTCTGCTCTCTGGGGGCACAGTGAGTTTATGCTGTCTGAGGCACTTCCATGTCACATCTACTGCTACATGTCTTATAAAGACACCGATAAGAGTTGTTCCCAAAACACGCGCTCATTCTACAGCTACAACTACAGCTCTTCTCAGAGGAGCTTTTTATTACTCAGAGGTTGCTTAATGAAGTTCTCATTTATGTGTCATTTAAAGCAGAGGTTCTCAACTGGTTTGGCCATGGGACCCATTTTCCCATGGCCATCAAGCCGCGACCCACTTTTTTAGGATATATGAAATTCTTATTTGAAAATTTACTTCACAAAAATTGTTGACACACACACACAAGTACCATCTCCCTTTCTGAATTTCCTGATAATTTACTCACCCCCATGTCATCCAAGATGTTCATATCTTTCTTTCTTCAGTGGAAAAGAAACTTAGGTTTTTGAAGAAAAAATTCCAGGATTTCTCTCCATATAGTGGACTTTAATAGGAAAAAGTGGTTTGAGGGCCCAAACTGCAGTTTCAATGCCACTTAAAAGGGCTCTACACGATCCCAGTTGAGAAATAAGGGTCTTCTCTAGCGAAACAATCTGTCATTTTCTAAGAAAAATACAAATTTATATACTTTTTGACCACAAATACTCGTCTTGCACTAGCTCGACCTCACACATTACGTTATCACGCACACGTGATGTAGGCGGAAGTACCGACCCAGTGTTTATAAAGTGAATGTGCAAAGAAAGTCAAATGCCCTTTATAAAAAGAAGTGAAACAACGACGTCCCTACTCTACCTTTTTGAACTTAAGTACACAGATGAAGAACTAATCATGCAAGACTTTTCCAATGTGATTACATAATACGTGAAGACGAAGACATGGATGCGCATTAAACTAGTGCAAGATGGGCATTTGTGGTTAAAAAGTATATATATATATATATATTTTTTTTTTTTTAAGAAAATGGCGGATAATTTCGCTAGATAAGACCTTTACTGCTGGGATCGTGTAGAGCCCTTTTAAAGCTGCATTGAAAATGCAGTTTGGACCTTTAACCTGTTGGCCACCACTGAAGTCCATTAAATGGAGAAAATTCCATTAATGTTTTCCTCAGAAAACTGTATTTCTTTTCAACTAAAGAAAGAAAGACATGAACATCTTGGATGACATGGAGGTGAGTAAATTATCAGGAAATTTTCATTGTGGAAGTGAACTATAAACTGTAAAAATATGACTAATACTTATGAATAAACAGCCCGTAAGGCTATTAAATAGCAGTAATACAGTTAAGTTAGTATTAGCCACTTAGTCATTTAAACATATATAAAATAACACAAAGTGAAAATAACATGTTTTTTTTTGGGTTATGGAAACAAGACTTACCATGGTAAATACACATATACTAAACATGAACTGTTGATAACGTAGATATGTATATATACATATATATATGGTTAAAAAAGCATGGAAAATGCTCCTGAATAGAATGAATATCTTACCTTCATGCAAATCCTTTACACTAACACACTAAGTAGCAATTATGAGATTTATTGGTACTTTACTTTGCTTTACTTTACTTTACTTTACTTTACTTTTTTTCACGCTTTAGGGAAACGATATCCACCTTATTTTTCAATGCGGAAGTAAGCTGTTTTCTGGTAATGTGTTAGACGTCCGGTTCATAATCCACCATAGGGAAATAACGAGAAGAATATCGAAGTGCAGTAAATGGTAAAACAGTTTGCACTACAAACCAATGTGTTCGTAATTAAGAAAATGCATTAAAATACCAGAAGAGACCAGAAGCCAGACACAAAAAATTCTAATGGGAAAAATAAGGTGGATACAGTGCGCCGCCGCATAGCTAACATCCAGTGGTGGACTTCGTTACTGTACTTAAGTACATTTTTGAAGTATCTGTACTTTACTGGAGTAGTTTTATTTTGAGTAACTTTCACTTTTACTTCACTACATTCCAAAGCGTAAGATCGTACTTTTTACTTAAACTAAACTTTTACTTTACTAAATATCATAAAACATATCGTTACTTCTTACAATATATCACGTGCTCCGAGACGCAGAAGCCATGTCTGATTCATGAACAGATTGATTCTTTTCAATGAACCTGTTAAATCGATTCGGAAATCGCACCAAACGATTCATTCACGAATTGCAATGATCCGATTGCAGCTGTTCACGAGTCGACAACTCATTGATTCAAATGATTCATTTAGAGTGAGTCTCCAGTGGACTGGAGACTTTTTTTTTTTTTTTTTTTTTATTGAACTTTAACGAAAACAACTACATACGAATACAACAATATATTTTACATACAAGAACACATATATCCTTACATGTCAGGGGCAATGCACATATACATGTATAAAAGAATACAGTAAATTAATAAAAGTAAAAAAATAAATAAAAATAAAAACTAAAATGAATAATAATAATAATACAAAAGAAAGGCTTTTTATATAAACAACTTGTACTTATTAAACAGCTGTATAGTCTTTTTTGCTTTAAAATTTTTACTTTTTTCTATTGTCTCCAAATATATTTTAATATCAACTTTAAATTGTTCAAAATTTGGTAATTTATCATTCCATTTGGCTTTATTAATATAATAATGGGCAACTATAATAATCAAATCAAGGATAAATATAAAACTCTTATCACCTGCAAGTGAAAAACATTTTAGCATAATATCAACTTCTACAAAATCCACAGAAATCATAGCTTTTTGTTGTATATAATTATTCAGTTCTTTCCAAAATATTTGTGACGTAGGACATTCCCAAAATAAGTGATTAATAGTTTCAGGAGAAACTTTACAAAAAACACAGGTGTCTTCAATGTTCACCTTAAAACGTTGTACCACAAGTGATTTAACTGGGTAAACTCGATGGAAAATTTTATATGAAACTTTTTTCACTTTATTTGTGATGCAATACTTTTGAGGTGTCATCCAAATTTTATTCCAATCAAACTGTTTTTTAAATAGAGAATTCCAATGAGTAGTAACAGCAAGTGCACCTTTAGAACGAAGCAGAGAACGCAAAAAAAAATATTATTGCATTCAGAGCTTATAAGATCCATGCCCTGCAATTTAACACAAGAAGTAAATTCTTCCACTGATTGTAAAGAATAACTATTGGCTTCTAATAGTCTCAGAATTTCTTTGGGGATTGCATGTAAAACCAAAAGATATTGTATAGGATCAACTGAAAAGTTATGAATATGAAAAAATTCTGTCCAGTGAACTGAACTCACGAGTAAGAACCGGGAGATCTTGTGAGTATGGGTGGATCTACCGGGGTGGCACGGGGTGGCAACTGCCACCCTAAGAAAAAGCTCTGCCACCCCACCTGCCACCCCAGAATTATCACAGAATAAAATAAAAATGTAAGCAGTGTTTCATATACCACTTTTCAGCAGCAGCGATGACAGTTAAGGCAAAATAATGGCAAAAACACATCTTTCAATAAACTGTTCACGATGGTTGCACGCACACGCAGCGCGCCCAGTGTAGTCGGCGTCATCAACAAATGAGTCTTATGAACCGGTTCTTTTTGAGTCAAAAACACAAAGCGCGGCCCAGTTCATTAACGAATTGTTTTTACATTTGTTCGTAAATCAGATAATAATTATTGAGAAGTCCTTTGAGAAATCTAATCCCGTCCGGAAATGTCTGAGATTCATCGCATAATTCTTTGGTGATCCGATTCTCTGACCGCTCACTCCACTTTCATCATAGATATAGGCCTTTATACCAAATCTGACGAAACATAAACATGAAATCAATAAGAAGATGCCGAAAGCGGAAACTGATAGCAGGATAAGAATTTAGTCGTATTGCAGTTTTCTCAATTGTTAACAATATAATCGAATTTAGTGGGCACATTTTCCCAAACCATTCATTCAGTTCTCAAAACAAAAACACATTTCTCAAAAAGTTTAACAATGAGTTAAACTATGCTAAACATTAGCAAAACTGATGACGCACCAATCAGAATCTCTGCATCCTAACAACGGAGAGAGGAGAGAGCTGAACGAATCAACACGTGAATTTATACTTACAGATATAGTACATTTACAGTATACAGTACCAGCACATCAGATTATGGAAATTTCACTACTCTATATGTACAAAGAGAAATGACTGCCTAGAGATAGACCAAGAAACTACTATAGTGCTGTATACTGTAATGAAATTTGACCAAATGTGCAGAGGATGCTAAATTATTATTATTATCATTATTATTATTATTATTATTATTATTATTATTTTGTGAACTGTATTGTGGTATTGTGGCATACCAAGTTCATATACAATTCTTTGGTATTTGAACATTTTAGTGTTTTTTTATCTGCTGCAAGATTACTTTACAGTGGTAAAATGGAAAATAATTTTTTCTCAAAAGTAAATTGCGGATTTATACATCTGTATCTGTTCTGTAATAGTGTTATTGATCTCATGAGTGTTCCCTGGCTGGTGGAATGATCTTCCCACTGCTATCCAGAATGCCGACTCCCTAACAACCTTCAAGCAACTGCTGAAAACTCATCTCTTTCGATACTATTTGACTTAATGAAAAAAAAAAAATGTTCTACTCTTTTTCTCTTCCTAGCTTGTACTAATCTAAACAATGCATGCTATACTTATTAGTCGTTTTGCCTCTTTAGGACAAATCGCTTGATGTATTCCCCACTTGTAAGTCGCTTTGGATAAAAGCGTCTGCTAAATGAATAAATGTAAATGTAAATGTAAATGTAAAGTCTTACAATGTGTGTAAGCATTTAAGAACACCTGTGATATACTAGACTGAAAAGTTTGAAAGACAAATTTATGCTGGCTTGTCTTAAAGTCTTGTTTAAAAACATAATTTGGTCAGATGTTCTAGATGTTTGCTAAAGTGTTGCTAGTTGGTTGCTAGGATATTCTGGGTAGTTGCTAGGCTTTTGCTATGCAGTTGCTGGGGTGTTGCTAGAGTATATGGTTGATAGTGTGTTGTGGGTGATTACAGACATTCCCACCTCTGTTAATAACATAAAATCAAAATTTCAAAACTGATCCAGTTTCAGTGCTTTGATATTAGTGTATTTCTTTCTAATGTTAGGAAATTCAAAGGTTTTTGTTGCTCTTAATCTTGCACTAAAATGTGATTTATACCAATCTAAGTAGCCTATGTAATTTTAATAGAACTGCATGTCGTCTTAAGTGATACAAGCTCAGAAATATTTATAACCTGTTGAAGTTTTTTATGTTGTGTATTGACTTGGTACCATGATCGATATTGAAATGTTATTTATTTTTCATTTTAAACAGTATAGATTATTACCTTATGGTAATGTAATATTTGTGAACACAGCTGTGTATGTCAGACTATAAATCCCCTAAAACTATGCATGGGGGCTTGCTTTGGTGTTGCCACCCCTCATAGACCCCATGCCACCCCTTTGCCACCCTAAATTTTTTCTAGATCCGCCCCTGCTTGTGAGTGCGCGCGTGACTGATGCTGCGAAAAGTAAGTTACTAATGTTGAATTTTAGGATTAATTATTGTAATTGAAAACCATATTTAGGTCAAAACTGTCCGTTGTTTGAAAATTAAATCTGCTGTAAAGGGTGATCTGTTTAATCCCACTGAAATGCTTGAATTCAGACATATCAACATAGGTGTCTATATTTTAGGTCAAAAAACGAAAAATTAAAATAACACAGATTAAATAAAATAACTCATGCACGTTCCCCGCTGCTGTAACGTTAGCAGTTTTATTAAAATGCTACGCATTAAGCCATACGTGACGTCTGTTTTTATATCGTTTATCAACAGTATAAAATGTTATATTGTTTGGATCAACTAGCCGAGAAGACAGATATGAATGTTTAATCATAACCATCCCGAAAATAAGTAAATATTGTTATCTGATGCTAACTGTGTAGTTAACAAGCTTGCTGGTGCTAAGTTGAGGTAATTTTTAGATATAAAGTCCAAATATTTTTAACCACCTAGATAGATTACATCTGAGGGAAAAAGAAAGGATGTGATGTTCAGAACATGGTAACTACAGCAATTATCAAATAGGAAGTGATGCCCTCACTTGGCATTTGGCCAGGGGTATTTTTACACCACAGACAAGGTTTAAGAACTGTGACCTTATGCAAAACAACAAGCTTTAAAACACTTTTTTCTTACTGGTGAAAATTAGAAGGTCAAATCTGTTTTCCATCAGGTACATCGCAGTGCTAGCTCTCTCGTCAACGTAGTCCATATCAACAACAAACATCTTTTTTTTTTTACTCCATATAGTGGTTATTTTGGGGAAATCCCAGGTATTTTGAGCAGTAGGATTATACAAAAATATGTGCTAACATAAAATTAAATTAAGTAGTCTATATCAAATTGCAAAATAAATCTATCAGTACTTTTTTACTTAAGTACATAAAAAATATGGTACTTTTATACTTTGACTCGAGTAAAATTTAAAAAGGAGCACTTTTACTGTTACTGGAGTAATATTTTATTATATGTATCTGTACTTTTACTCAAGTACTTGATTTGTGTACTTCGTTCACCACTGCTAATGTCTGACAGGACAGGATAGTTCGTTTTTCTAAGGTGAGAGACTTTTTAACAAGTTATGAAAATAACAATAATGACACTGTCATTAAGTTTGACAACATCTCATCTAACCGCAGATACTGAATAGCGACAGCTCAGGCACTCTTTACTTAAACTGCATCTGACAGAAGCGTTCACGCACGTCTTTCAAAATAAAAGTCTTGAATCGGAAAAAACATTTAGTATTAAGTAATTACGATGCTCTGTCTTTGACTATACACTCAGCGACACACTTTTGGATCGTGACCCACCAGTTGAGAAAAACTAATTTAAAGGAATAGTTCATCTAAATCACTTCCTGGAACTTTTAATGTGATATTTAAATGTGATATTTTAAGGCAAGCAGTGTGAGATCTTTTCTTCCAAATTGCAATGTAGTACATCTGAGTGAAAAATAAAAAAGAGGAGTAGGACTTCTATTCTGTTCTATTCATTAGTTGTTGATTAGATGGGGGCAGATCTGAATGCAGGTTTGCAATTCTGATTATAACATTCTGATTAAACATTATGTCAAAATAAAAAATATGAAAAAAGTATGAAAGATGATGAATTTTTAGTTCATGTTAACATCATGTCGGTGAGTTTAACCATAGACTGGTTCAGTCAGTATACTGGCAAATCTGAGCACTGTTTGAGATATAACCTCTAGAGGATATACTAGGGTCTATTTCTAAAGTGAAGAAAAGCAAAAGTCTCCATCTGATCTCCATTTAAAGCATTTTCTATACAGGACAAATAATTGATATGCTAAAGGGATTTCATTTATGATTTTTCTTATATCTGCTGAAATGTTAAACTGGCTTTAGAATCTCTTGATATTTGTTGAGTTTCTCAAAGATAATCACAAGTGTCAAAAACAGGGTCATTCAAAGCGCAAGAGAAAGTTCAAAACCCTAAAAAAAGCTATCACAAGAGTCCAGATTAATTGATAAACAAACTGTTTAACAGACACATTTTAGTAAAACAATACTGATGTCAATATGTTAAGATGATTTTCTAATACCATCAGTGACTAGATCTTAGACTGCTGTCATTGAATATTAAGGGCTTGACACAAGCATAGTGACTCTGAATAGAGGCCAAAGGGTAGCAAGTGGTGCCTTGTTTGCATTCATATCAAATGAGAACCCTCTCTCCCCTTGTTTTTTTAACATTCATATTCATTAGGGGGCAGTCAGTCAGTCAAGACCTCTCCCATGGAGAAATGAAATATGGCAGGATGGCTCTTCCAACCAAAAGATGTCTGAATTAGTCCTTAGAGAGTACAAAAGGCCTTTCTATCCCTGCTGGAGGCCTGCTGCTCTGTACATGTGAACTTCTATATACTTCAGTATTATACAAAAACTTCAACACGTATAGATGTTCTTCATTTATGCTGAAGTCTTTTCATTTAATTAATCACTTGTATAAATGGTATTTTCAAATGAAATTATGGCAAATGTGTATGTCAAAACATGCATAAATTAATGTAAGAGTGTCTTTTTCTTCTCTTTAAGCTGCAAGGCCTCTCTCTTTTTAACTGGCACAATAACCAGCAGTAAACAGTTATGAAATGAAGCGCGTTATGAAAACTTGAATGCACATGCATGAAGGGAGCATGTAGCTAGATTCATTTTGCAGTTAAGCACTTACTGGCATCCAAGGTTGACTGGTAACAATAAATAAATGAATAACAAATAAATAAAATGAAGCAAAATAAGGTGTAAAATAAATAAATTATGCGATCGTAATTCTTTCACAGGGATGAGGTGCAATCGGTGCCTAATGGCCTCAGACAGACAGATAAAGAGACTACAGAATTGATTTCATGTCTGTATTACGGTTGCATTTTAACCTTGTCACCTGACAGAAAACAAATAAAGGCACTGGCATTTTATCTCCTCGGATACTGCATTGAGTTTACTCGGTCAATATTGTGTCGGTGTAAGATTTCGCTCACTCGCCGTAATCTTTTCAAAACTCTTACATTAATGTAACATACTGAGGCGATGACGGGGTCAGCTAAAAGTATGAAGGGAGGACCACCATTAAAGGCAAATATATAAAAATATCTCAATGCGTGAAAGGCAACTTCTTCGAAAGAGTTTTAAAAAGCAAGCAAACAAAAAGGTCAGGGATCTTCAAAATATGCATTTACTAATAAGTTTTGTGCATTTTGACTTCTGTACAACGTATAACATAAGAAAGAAAGAAAGAAAGAAAAAGTACTTGCAATTCACATACCACTGTGTATAGGTGAAAAAAATATATCTTTTTTTGCTTGGAAACTTGCAGGTTGTTGCCTTCTAATGACTAAAACAATCAATCCTGGACAAAAGAAATACCTCTTTTCATCTCTAGTTTTCGATTATTAGAACCTTGAAAGGACGTACGTATTCCCGTCTTGGATGAGGACTACAATCCTCTCTTGTTTAAGCCAATTAGTGAGTAGCAGAGGCCAGCACCTTGAGAACTCAAAGGTGGTGAAAAAATCAATGCAAGTTAAACCTTAAGTTCAGATATAAACAGCTGGATAAGTTGAGATCAATAGAGTTGGATCCTGGAGCAACTGGTCAATATTTCATCACTTTAACCGTACAAGCAACACAAGGAAAAGATGAGACGTCGCTAGCAAGTGCGAATGAGTCTAGCATGGCTTGGAGATGTTAATGACTGTGGTACAGCGACTCCAAACCGATAAAGTGATAACAGCCCAGCATTGATTCAATAGCTGTGGAACGTAATGAAAAACTTCTACTTTGTCCGTATTGATTTTTCTCGCGTTTGTTTGATTCCTTCCGGAGGCTAATTCACTTGTTGCCAAGTCTTAACACAGACATCACCAGTCAGCCAGGAAAGAAATAGCAATACCACGGTGGAGCTTCCACAAGACAAGACATTTATTACTGTTTTCGTCTACTTTTTTCTCTCTTGTGCGCTTTTCATTTTCTCGATTTTCTACTTTCATTTCATCTCCTGCTATTCACTTTTTTCTCCCTCTTGCATCTGTCAGACAGAACCCCCCCTCACATTCACAGGAATCTCAAAATGACTCAGTATGTGTTTATCCAAGATGGTTGCATAAATTATTTACGTGAATGCAATTACGCACACTGTTCCAGAAATGCGCGTGGGAGAATATTTATTGGAACTTGTCGGACTTCTCAGCCAAAGCTTCCGCGTGAGCTGTGTCATCACACAAACTAAAGTACAAGCACTTGCCATAAACAATTCACAAAATGTTCAAATAAACAGAACTCTTGGGAGGCCCTCAGAACTCAGGGTTGTCAGAGTTTTTTTTTTTTTTTTTTTTTTTTACACAACACATTCAGTTACTAGAAAATACAATTTTAGCTTTCTGACCCTGCATAGACAGCAACACAACTGACACGTTCAAGGCCCAGAAAGATAGTAAGGACATGGTTAAAATAGTCCATGTGACATCAGTGTTTCAACCGTTATGAAGCTACGAGAATACTTTTTGTGCATTGTGCTGCTAACAAAGGAGCCGGCATTCTGACGTAGAACATCCATCTCTCATAGTTCAATTGTGTAATAAAGCCGTTATTTTAGTTTTCCTTGCGCACAAATAGTTTTCTCGTAGCTTAATTACATTACAGTTGAACCAATGAAGTCACATGGACTATTTTAACAATGTTCTTGCTACCTTTCTGGGCCTTGAAAGTGTCAGTTGTGTTGCTGTCTATGCAGGGTCAGAAAGCTCTCAGATTTCATCAAACATATCTTAATTTGTGTTCTTAAGATAAACGAAGGTCTTACAGGTTTGGAACGACATGAGGGTGAGTAATTAATGACAGAATTTTCATTTTTGTGAACTATCTATTTGAATATAATTAAAAGCATTACACTTTTCTAGGCTGTGTACTGTTATTTCTGTTTGTATCTTTGTGTCATTTACAGCCATGAAAATGTATTTTATTTTAATTCCAGTTATTCCAACAGTTTTCATTTATTATGTTTGAGTTTCATTAACGCTAATAACACTGGGCCTGTTGTGTCAGCCTCATCCCCTAGAGCAGCTTGACCACCAGCTATTCTCTTATTCATTCGTCTCCCCGCGTAACACTCTACCAGCGCCTTGATTCATAGCAGCCATGCCTTTGGAGCTCAGTAATTATTGTCTGGCACTGACAGTGACAGTGTACGAAATTCTTGGAGTATGTCAGAAAAATTCTCTTGTCCATGTTCCACGGTCTTTGTCATCTCTCCGCAGCGCCATTCTTTAATAAGAACACTCTTTTGTCCGCGTACAGTGGGGTGAGATCATCTGAGCGGCTGCCCATTGGAGTGAGTGAGGGGCTTTTGAACGGCATGTGGTGGATAGATCAGGGAGGCAATTACATTTTCAACAGTTCATTGTGTCTCTGGAAGAAGGAGGACAGGAATAGAACAGCTTCCCTTGCACTTCAGAAGGATGGCCTGGCGTACAGCAGGGCTGCATGAGCCTGGCATCGAAGTAGTATTAAGGTCACAGTCACACCTTGACCTTGTGACCTCTGTGAGGTAAGTCCTCACAAAACAATCTGAAATACAATTAAACATATTTAACATAAACGATATTAACAACAAGACTGCTGTTGTACTGGATATCCCAACGGCTGTAGAATTATGATTTCTGGAGGTGAGTGGCTGTGCAGTTTGACCCAGCTGTTTGCTAACGGGGCGTTTTCCACGTGGATGACTAACCAAAGGGCCGTTTTCCAGACAATAACATGTGGAGAGCATTAGGCACACTGTCTCAGAAGTCCGCGCTGTTCTGCCGGCCCCTTACCTACTGCACAAGCAAACCTGCCAGACAGTACCCGCACCACCGGGATAGTTTTCACAGCTGGCTCAAATTGACTGGAAAAGAGAGGAGGAAAAAAGAAAAGGGACTGAATGAAGGAAAGGAGGTGGGAACATAAAGACAGAGACAATGAACAGTGTAAGATTACAGAACAGATGATGTAGCCTACACACACACACTTATACTGTACACACACAACACACGTTAATATATAGTCTAGTTTAAATTGGGTATAGATCATTTAAATATGATAATTATAAAACATAACTAACTAACTAACTAACTAAATAAATAAAAGTGACAAAGCCTTCTTTGGATAGACTAATATTGCACAAAACATATATACAATTATTAACAAGGCGACTGTTATATAAAAACTCTGGGAATGTCCACTCATACATTTTTAGTAATAAAATATGAATAATTTTCACAACATTTCATTGTAAATTAAACATTGTTTTTTGTAAACTTTATGTCAGTGAAATTACATTTATCATTTATTGTTTTTTCTATATCATTTTTGAATGTGTACGGTAGCTTGCTTAATCAGTTAACAGTTTTTTTTTTGTTTTGTTTTGTTTTGTTTTGTTTTTGTTACTGTAAAATTACATTAAAAACTGTAATTTTCATTAAAATTACAAAAATAATTATGCAGTTTTAGTATTTAAAGTTAATACATCATCAGTTCAAATGGGTTAAATGGGTCATGGGTTTAATTCCCCCAGAATAAACTGATTTTGTACACTTTGAATATAAAGCAAATAGCTTTGGACAAAAGATTAATCAAATTAATTTAAAAAAGTATATAAAAAAGAGCTTTTCAGTCTCTTGATTTGGCTTGAATGTACTGGTATGCTAAAGAGTAACAGTACATGCAAAAGTGTAATACTTCTTCAATAAAAGTTTAATAATAACCTAAGTATGAATAATAGCACCAGTGATCTTTGCCTTAGCATGCACTTCTAATAATCACATATATGAAAAATGATGTAAAATCACTGTGTATTAAGTTTCAAATTAATTAACAGTGAAAAAGCACCAACTGAGAACATTTAAAAATGTAGCTGGAGAAATTCTTCCACTTTGCAAAGCATTTTTAAAAGAGCTGAGCATGTAAATTTTAGCATCCGTCAGACCCAAATTGGCATTTAAATGTCCCTCTTGTTTTATTCCCCTGGGGAACAGGCTTACAGAGGGACTGGAACAGACTAGAATCATCTAGCCTCTACTCCGCATGGAAGGTCCTCTTTGTCACCCAAACTCCCCTCCAATGTCACAAAACAATTAATACACTCATACATTTTTAACTCTAAACTCAATTAGAAGAGGAATGGTAAAATATGGCAGAAGCAGAAGCGTTAGTTGCGGTGGCAGGGATGACATTTGCACTAATGAAGCTGGGTCGAAGCACGAGCCACATCAATCATCAACACGTAAGAAGGGGTACGAGGCAGAGCCGTAGGGGTAATCAGAGTGGAGGTAGCTATGCGGGAAGGACATGCCAAACATGCTAACATCTTGTTCTGTTTGGACTGAGTACTGTGGCATGTGGAGAAATAGTGTTGGAGTGTCTCTTTCAGAGGTCATGACCTGCCACTGACTCCAAATCCAGGGTCGACATGGCCTTAAAGGGTTAGTTCACTTCTGAATTAAAATTTCCTGATAATTTACTTACCATGTCATCCAAGATGTTCATGTCTTCTTCATTTGAAAAGAAAGTAAGGTTTTTGAGGAAAACATTCCAAGATTTTTCTCCATATAGTGGACTTCAATGGGGATCAATGGGTTGATGGTCCAAATTGCAGTTTCAATGCAGCTTCAAAGGTTTCTACACAATGGGGAATAAGGGTCTTATCTACAGAAACAATCAGTCATTTTCTAAAAAAAAAAAAAGATTTATTTATATACCACAAATGCTCATCTTGCACTAGCTCTGTGATGCACATCTATGACTTCATGCATTACGTAATTGTCAGGGTTGGGGTGTAGGGAAGAGGCGAGGACTCAAGTTGCAGGAGAATGGGCTTTTTATTTAGACAAAAAATAAAACAAAAACCACAACAAAAACGACCCCGTGGGGGAAAAACACTGCCGGCAGCTCGGCAGGACAGGATCAGGACACGGACAAGATCAGGACACAGACAGGGAACATACGATGACGAACTGGCACAGGACTGAAAACACAAGGACAATAAATATTGTATTTATTACAATTTGACTTGTAAACACTGTAAACACACATGACCTTTCCAACATGATTACTTGCGTGAATGCGTGAAGTCTAGCTGGTGCAAGACAAGTATTTACAGTTGAAAAGTATATATATATATATATATATATATATATATATATATATATATATATATATTTTTTTTTTAAGAAGCTGACAGATCGTTTTGCTAGATAAGACCCTTATTCCTCAGCTGGGATCGTGTAGAAGCTGCATTGAAACTGCAATTTGGACCTTCAACCTGCTAATCCTCATTGAAGTCCACTACATGGAGAAAAATCGTGGAATGTTTTCCTCAAAAACCATCTTGAATGACATGGGGGTGAGTAAATTATTAACTTTAATTCTGGAACTGACCTAATCCTGTAAAGGAACAGTTGTTTTGTTTTTTGTAATTCAAGAGCTATTGAATCCCAGTCATCATTTATCTTTATTGTAGCCAAGATATTAATTTAAAACATCTTTTGTTTTCCACACAGGAACGAAAGTCATACAGGTTTGGAACAACATGAGCATGAGTAAACAATGACATTTTTGGCTGAACTATCCAATAAGGCTGACATCTTACTTACTTCACCACATACTGTATGTACAAAACAAGCCTTTGGCTGTTGAAAATAATTGCTTATCACCCGCTTTGGAAAATACCTGGAGATTAGCACCACTTCAAAGCTGTGGACACCCATGACCTTCTCCAGACTTCCTGATGCCACTTAATCTCCACACAGGAAGCATGCTTGGACTATTTGTGGAGTAACTAACGCACTGGTGTCGTATCTTGTCCGAGTGTTGTGAGCTGTAGGTGGTAGGGCTTGTAATTTAGTACAGCAGTTAAAATCTGACACCTCTCTTTGGCTATCACCAGATATGCACATAAGCCTAATTAAATGATCACCTCCATTCTGCGGTAATTTTTTTTTTTTTTTTTTGCTCGCTCTTTTCTGACGTGGGGGTGGGTGCTATAGCCGGATAGGGGGCGATGGGGGATGGGGGCTCGTTAATTACCACATAAGAAGCATTAATGACTCGCCTCACCTCCATCTCTATGAGGAAAGGTCACAAGAACAGTATTCTCCATTAATCTCTCCAAATGTGGACACACACTGACCGTAACATAGCACTGCGCTATCAAACAGCCACTGCAAAGGTGCTCAAAATTCAAAACATTTGCTCTCTTTCACCTTAAAAGGGATTAACGTGGGCCAGCTTTGACGACAGGGGGTTAGCACAATTAAAAATGTTTAGAAAAAAAAAAAAAAAAAAAAAAAAAGTACAGATCCAGAGCCTCTGTGAAAAGTCTGGCCATTTAAGGAGGAGATAAAGGGAAGTGCAGATTCAGTGTGTGTGTGGAAATGATCTGACTGGTGATTTAAGACTTTTTTTTGGTAAGAAAATAAATAAACTTCACTTACATGATAATCTTGCCATAAAGCTTCTGCAACATAACGAATATACATATTTGTGTAAAAATAAAAGTCATATATGGAAGCCCATTGCACCTCACCTCAGAGAAAAAAAAAAAAATGTTTGCGCTAGCTGGTCTAAATCTTACATTTAGACCTTAAGATTTAAGATTGAACACTTCTTGAACCACAATTTCACATATTTTGCGTATAAGCAATGGTCAAATTGATTAAAGTAAGAGTCACATAAGGCAAATTACAGACGTCAGAATACCTATAGATATTATCTTCAAAGTTTCAGCAGAACACAAACCATTTTCTATAAAACAGTGGCATGAAACCACAAATGAAAGCCGTATCATTAGCTATGCACACATATCTCTGTGTTTAACCTCTTCTCTTTCTCCTTACATCTGTGATTGGCTTGATACGATTCATGCCCTATGTCTTCCATGACCTATTAGTATGCTAAGAGCACACTACATATGTCTAAACTCAGCCATTAGCATATACATATATATGTATCCCATTGAATATTCAAGAGGAATCAGGGATAAATTTCTGTTCCCAGTTTGCTCATTAAGTCTCATTTAAAATCCAGTATGACAATACACACTTTTACAAGATTTGTTTACGCCTAAATTACATAAACATCAAGGAACAGGGCTTTTAATGAGAATGAAATAGAAAAAAATTAATTTTAATACTTGATGTTCCCAAATCTAATAAGGAAATGGGAATCCCTGCGTGGCACGGCACTGAAGAAGCCCATTAATCTAAACAGACAGCTTGGGGAAAGGAAGATAGACCTATCTGTACACTGCGGTTAACTATCGCGTTCACTTAACTAGTGAGAAAGTGGTTCTTTAATTATTTATTTCTGCTCGCTTGAATCCAATAAAAAACATTACTACCGCACAAACCAAAGAGACAAAAAATAAAGTAAGAAAAGGAACAAAGAAAAAAAAAGCGAAGCAATAAGTATAAAAAAAAAAAGACGACTGAAACGTTTTTATGCATAAAAAAAGATTGCCCTAACCCTGTCCATCCCATCTCCATTCAAAGTGTACGTACATTTAGAGAGGTAATTGTGATTGGACATTCGTTTAACTCTTAATGACAAGATCACAATTCCCATCTACCAGAAATTTCTAGACATTTTACAGTTCCATTCTTTCACCATGTTCCAGCATTATTTAGATACATTATTCCTGATGCATATTAATGAGAAGCCATGGACAAAATAATGAGAAGGAATAAAAGGCGGATATTGGGGGTGGAATGACGCATCTCAATATGAATTGGAATAAAGTGAGATAAGTAGGAGGAGGTATGGACTTGAAAAAGACAGATTATGAGAACACATTATTATTCAAACAAAAGACAAACTTTAGTCATACGGGGACGTTCATTTAAAAGACGTCTTTAGATGAGTCCAGGTATGATAGCTTGCTTAAGTAGTTTTATTTAAAGGGAAAAGAGCACAGGATTATATACGGGAAAAAATCAAATGAATGTGCGAAAGAGTTCAAGACCCTCTCCGGGGTCAGATATTAGTGTTATTCTTTAGTTGCCCGTCTTTGTGCACATTTAAATCATGTCGCCATATTTCCCACCTCCTTTGCGTTTGAAATAAAAGCCAGATTTAACAAGATGCAATTACTGCCGTCTCCCAAACTGTTTTTAATTAGGAGCTTATTCACGGTGTCTAATAGAGTGCAGTTTATCCAATAAAGCTACCACATGAAGCTTCAGTGCGCACGCTGAGCTGAACACGACCGCTTGTTGTTGTTGTTGTTGTTTTGCGTTGCCCGCCCTGCCCCCGCAGGCCCTGCTCTTAAAAAAAAGTGTCCGCTCTAGGGTCGCCCGGCTCAGGCTCATTATCTCAGACCCCAGCAATAAAGCTACAGTGACCTCAAAGGGAAAAGAGCCACGGTTATGTTTGCCAGAATATGACATTTGGATTCCATGAAGAAATTAACTAATAAGGGAGTCTGCCTGCAAATAATAGCTCTGAAAATAACCAATGAGACGCAAAAACACCAGCTCTTGGAAGAGGAGAGAGACTAAACAGCAGTTCGGTGGTTCTGTAGAGACACGTGCCAAATGCAGAGGGCAAAACCAGACAAACACGTTCACACAAATGAGTCATTTCATTTAGGACAAAGTGATTTGGCTAAGGCGTCAAAAAAAAAGGAAGCAATTGTATGGCTAAACTGAAAAGAAGGAAGTTGTCGTTGAAGAGACTTCAAATAGGAAAAAAGATCAATTTTTACTAGTTCTCACACTAAAAAGTGTGAAGCCATATGATAGTTTTGCATGACAAACAAATGAAACTTGAGCAACATTTAAGCTGCTATTCACTAGTAATCTTCTGTTTTAGTAGGTCAATTCCTGTAACCAAATTGAATCAGTGAGATAGGTCATTCAGAGCTTGGATTGATTCATTAAAAGAGATCCAATTCAAAAAAAAAATAATTAAATGTCACTTCAGAAGTCTTTAAATATAGTTCACAAGTCTTATGCACCACTACCAAGTCACTTTTAGTGATCGGATATCTGATTTGTTAAAATGGTGCCACATAAATGTGTCTCTGCAAAATGTATATGTCAACTTATTCTACTAACCCTAAACCTAACAGTCTGCTCTGAGAGTTAGTAGACATGTCATTGCAAATTAATGAGAATTAGTTGACATGTAGTTGCAAAGTTACTTATAATTAGTAGATTGTCTAAAGTGGACTATCACAATAAAGTGTAACCCATTCTATAATTGCGGGTACATCTCATGTCTGTGAAGTATATATATTTTTTTAGATATTTTCATCAATATAAAGCCCTGATGCTTAATTTTCTAGTACACAATTATATTTTTCCCAATCACACTACTAAATGTAAAAAAAAAACATATTTTTTGTTAAAAAATTATGTTCATATCACATACAACCCTGGTATTCAGCTGTCCGATTTTGAAAAGTTGCTCATTCTACTCTGCATTTAAGAATGAAAATTACCTCAAATATAAATTCATTTTATAGTTTTGCCTGCAGTTAAATTAGGTTATCATAACATTTGGGTGTGCACTTTAAAAATAAGTGTTTATTGTGATATAACTTGTTTTACTTGTGTCCGAAAAACTACTGTCAACTAAGTTACCCACTAGAAAACCTCTTCTCAAAAAGGAATGGTTTGTCCCATTTTCACATAATTTGCACAGTATGATATTTCCTCTGGAAGCATATGGATGAAACACTAGAAGTTATGTTCTCTCTCTACCTCCTAATATTTGTTAAACTAGCAAACCTGTGTCAAGAGTGGATTAATTGACTGTCAACAGTGTTTATGAAAATATATTTCTAAACATACCATACGCTCAGTAGTTCTAGGCTTCTAAGTTACCTGTCAACTGTGTTACCCAGTAAAGCTAACATGGTGGACAGTAGCAAACATAGATGGTACAGATCACCTTTATTTATATAGCACTTTATACAATATAGATTGTTTCAAAGCAGCAATGCAAGGTCATGTTTGGGTTTTTGGGAAAAAGGAAAACATTTTTCTTCACATTGTCAAATTCTAAATGTACCCCTAGTTATAGAATGACCCGTATATAAATCCGATCTTCAATTCCAGCACTATCCGTCTTATTTTTCCTGTAAGAGTGGGCACATTTGTAAATTTTATGGGTCTGGCTTCCAGTCTCAACCAAGTCCAGCTATTTTTAACTGTACAAAACAGCTCGTTTTGCTGCTTGATATTGCAAATTGATGTGTCTTACTATATTTAAATGTATTATCTTAACTACGAACATATTTGTAGTGCAAACAGTTTTACCGTGGTATGTTGTTATTCTTCTCATTTTTTCCCTATAGCGGCTAATGAACTGGAAGTCTCACCCATAGGCTTACTTTCACATTGAAGAATAAGGTGAATATGCAAATTTAAGGAGTTCACATCAAAGACAACAACAAATATACGCTGCATTTTATTCATCATCAGCTTATCTCAAGCTCAAAGACCACAACAGGAGAGAGAGCAGTATCAGCACTGGAAAGATAAGTTAGGCTTACTACTTTTAATGAAAATGATTGTGTTTTGAGCATCTGCGACTTACATTCAGTTTCATCTGCAGAAGTTTGCGCGTCGACTTGCTGAAGAGATACTCAGCTACTCATCCGCAGTGATATGTGTTGCATTAACATTATTATATCGGACTATAACATGTCATATAGCCTATAACACGCTCTCACACGTTTATTTTTTAACATTTTGGGAGAAGTAAGATTTACATATGTGGTTTCAACAATCAGATGAATTTATGCTTGTCCAGCTTCATCTGGAATGCATCCCAAAACACCTCCTGAAGTGGTTTGAGCGATCGGACTTAAATCTGTCTCGAGGTGAAGCGTTTCAGAGGTTATTTTATGATCAGATAGCTATCCGATCAGAGAAAACTCATGAAGTGACCAGATGTAAACGGGCCTTTTGTCATTTTGGAGCTTAAGAGTCCTAAAAAGAAGCAGGGTGTTCTTCAAAATTGCATCTTCTGTGTTTCACAGAAAAAAACAAAGTCCCACATGGTTAAAACATCATGACTGGGTTTTCATTTTTCTTTAAGAAAAAGTTCTATAAAAAGCAACAGCTCAAATAGTTTAGATTCTTAGTCAAATGACTATGTGAGAATTTGTTTAAAGCAGATGTTTATTTGTGGAACGCTTATCTTCATCTGTGTGTCAAACGATCATGATGGCAACCTCTCTACAACTGTCTGAGCATCTTTTTGCTCTCAGCCACTCTCCCCCTCCATTACCGCTGAATGACAGGCTGAAAAGTGCCTCAAGGAATGACTTCTCATTCAAACAATGGCCAGGACGTCTGTTTAATTTGCAGTTGAAGGGCATTAAGATAATAAATTCATTTAGTAAATCTCAGCAACAAAAGCCTGGCCATCTCTGCTTGGCTGGTTTGAGAGAGAGCGAGTGCCTCGTCTTAGGTGAAGCACATTCTCTTTCTATTTTTTTTTTTTTTTTGACTTAATTATTAGTTTTTAACCTAGTTATTATGCAAATGATCCCTTTTAGGGACTTCAAGGTATTGTATTAATATTTCCCCCTTTTTTTATTTTTTTATTCTGACTGTTTGTTAACGGTGATCTCAAAGTGTCTAATTATGGACACTGGAAATGAGGGTGAAACCGTATTATGCAGGGCCAGCATGGTGGATAATTCCAGTGTCCAGTGCCAGATTTTAACACCTTTTCCACACTGTTAGCTTCAGTAACCAGCTTGCACTGTGTCCCAGTCAGCTAACAAATTCAGACAGCGCAGTGTACTGGAAAAAAACAATGTTTTTGTTGTTTTTGTTGTTTCTGCTTCAGTTGCCTCTCTCTTTTCATTAAAATGCTAGGGGACCAAAAGCCCATTTAGAAAAAAAGTTTTTCCTGCTAAATGCTTTCTAACACATTTCTTATACCTCTCTACACTGTGAAAAAATAAAAAATAAATAAAAAAATAAAAGGTCTTACGGGTTTGGAACGACAAGAGGGTGAGTAATTAATGACAGAATTTTAATTTTTGGGGCGAACCATCCTTTTAAGAACAATTTCTACCTGGTCTGTATTAAGTACTCTGCTTAAAGTTAACTTGGTATTTTTTTCCCACTATTAGAACACTGCTGTAAAACAAAAAAGAACCATTTTTGAATTTGATTCAAATTTATGATCAATAAGGCTTAAATAAGCATAAATATTGTTTTAAAGCTGCTATAGACAGAATTTGCCTTAAAATTGCTGTGAGCAAGATAACAGTGACAGATGTGAGAAAAAGTCTTATGTTTTAATTTATTATAAACATACATTTTCTGTAGACCTCCTAACAAATTCTTACAGGCTTTTGGGGGTCCCAGTGTAACTCTGTCAGTGGTTCAATTATTAGGTTAAATTATATTTTAGGTTACCCACAAACAAATTTTTCAGTGTAAACAGAAAGTGTTTACAGTGTGAATTGTTAGAGGCCTAAAGTACAAAATCCTACGCATTTTCAATATAGCAGACACACCAAAGAGTTTGTAAAACTGATTATCTGAGCTCAGAGAAGGGCAGCAAACAAATTCATCCTGAAAAAACCCAGCCCAATCCTCATATTGCCACTAACTCACTAATTCCAAACCACTTTCTCCTTGAAGTGAACTGAAGGAATTGATACAATACCAGGACAACACAACAAAGATGTGACCGCTAACATGACAACTAATGAGCTCTGACGTCCAAACCCTGGGAAAAAGAGAGAGGGAGAAAAAAAACGATAACGCATCTTTAAATATTGTGATTTGACTTTGAACAAAGTGACTTTTGAAGTGAAAGGAGCCGTTTCCCCCGTTTTCATTTTTCCCCCCTATATTTTAATGCTCCCCCGCTCTATCATGCAAATCCCCATTCAAATTATTCGAGTATTAGAGCCCTCAGCACTAATGTCACAGAGACAAAATGAGATGGGGGACTTAAGCACCTAACGAACAATGAAATTTCAAAGCCCTGGGACAGGACAATTAAGCAGCAGGCTTAGCCAATGATGAAAATTTATTGCTATCTAATACATATTTCTATTTTCTGAACACTAACCAATTTGAATGTGATTAAGGGGGGGAGGGGTCTGTTCATTAAAGAACAGCAGCTACAGAGGTCTATATTGGAGGGTCTTTTGATGTCAAATTACAAATATGCACATGAAATCTTATTTATTGTCTTTTTGGGCTGGCATTGTTTCTTTCGGTGCCTCTTAAATGGCTTTTTAACCCCGCTCGCACCGATTCAATGGGAAAGTGTTAATGAGAGAATCTGAAGAGGAGACGCTTTTGGAGGTCTGGGATTGAGAATGCTACATTATCGTTTTATTCTTTTTTTCCTTTCATCTAAATGAAATTGGCCCTCCATTGTTCAGCCGCTGGCCTTTTTGCCGTTATCAGAACCCGAGGTTTGACACGAGCAGGGGCCTTAGAAGAGCAGGGGACCAGGAATGTCTGGGAACGACCTTTTGTGCTCGACTGAAGTCAGATATTCCTGATCTGGACGTTCAGCTCTTCATCTGCCCATAATATGCTCCTCAGGAGTGTGTTTTGACATAAATATGATCAAATGTCACCTAAAGAGCAGAGAACAATGGCTGAAAATGGCACCTGCACTATAGGGCTTCTGACAATAGTGTCTATCTGAGTGAAGTACTAATGTTAATTGCACACTTCTGATAATAGACCTAGAGATCGGTGCTGAACGTTTCGCTGAAGAAACCGTGATGGCCGAAACCAGTCTGATATAAGATGTCTTCAACCACTGAGCTAACTGCATAAGGGAGAGAGACAGGAAAATGAGAAATTTGGTATGGAATGCAGGAATTCTGAGAACGAAGGAACAACGAGGTCTTTGTTATTTACCCGGACGCAAAAAAAAGTCCTAATTTCCAGCACTATGGAGAGCGTTGCGCGCACACATCTCCCTCTCTCTGCGCAGAGGGTATGTGCCGATTAATTCCCTTTAATAAATGCAGTCTCAGGCACAGTTTAACAGGGATAAAGGACATTTTCATTAACTTTCTTTATATTTAATGTTCAATTAGTCCTGGGTATAACTGGACACTAATAAGATGGAAATATGGGCAGGAATTAATGTTCCTTCAGGAATAGACCCCTTGATTGGTTTTCACCCCGTGGTGCTGCTGAACCCTTGGTCCACGCCGTGCACGACTGGCTGTATTAAAAAGCATAAGTATGTTTACTGATGCATACGCGTATTTACATGCATTTATAAGATGATATTATGTATACATAATATGATTTACAGATGCTGATTGAGGTTGATTAGATTTTGAAGTGCAGATAAATGTGTCGTAATGATGCATGATACATTTTAAACATCAAACAAGGTTTCCTAAAAAACACATGAAAAAACAACAATGCCACCACTGATTCACAAACCAATAACTCTTATGAACCACATATTATACTAAATACTTCAAAAAGTCTTTAATTATATGTGTTAAAGGTATATATTCATAAAAACACATAATATATACACAGATCATTTCAAAATAATGAATTATGAATATATCTGAACAAATTTGTCCACCTGTAACTATAACTACTGTACATAAGTAATATAATAAATGAAAAACAATGTAATAAATGGATTAAATGTTCATTTAATGAATTATTAAATAATTATTATATTATTTGTAATAATTAATTGCAAATATTTACAATTATTAATTCAGCAATAATTCATATAATACCAAACAATTCCTCTCTCTCTCTATAAAATTACAAAATAATTAATTATGAATAATTATCTGAACAAATTTGTCCACCTGTAACTATAACTACTGTATATAAGTAATACATATAATAAATAAAAAAGTATTAATTGATTAAACGGTCATATTATGAGTTATTAAATAATTATTATATTATTTGTAATAATTAATTGCAAATAATTAAAATGATTAATTCATTAATAATTCATATTCCTCTCTCTCTCTCTCTCTCTCTCTTTACGAAATAATGAATTATGAATATAATATCTGAACAAATTCAGATATCCACTTATAACTATAACTATGCTGTATATAAGTAATAAATATAATAAATAAAAACAAATGTAAAATGATTAAATGTTTGTATGATAAATTATTAAATAGTTATTATACTATTTGTAATAACTAATTGGAAATAATTTCAATTATTATTTCATTAGTAAATCACATAATACCAAACAATTCCTCTCTCTCTCTTTCTCTCTCTCTCTCTCTCTCTCTCTCTCTCTCTCGTTACATGTGGCCATCATAAAAGAAAAAAAAACAGTACTAAATCAAGTAAAGAAAAGTAATGCAATAAAATAATTGCACAACTAAAATAATCAGTAATGTTGATCACAAAGATGATAAAGCTTCTATTTGCACGTGTATTTACGACACTGGGTGAATATCAGACATTTAAATGCAGTTATGAAATGTTTCTGAAGGTGAATTGATGTGTTGAGTTACTCGTAGGGTCACACATAATTATTGGATTACAGTATTTCCCTGTAGTGCAGCACAATTTGTTCTGTTATCTGTTGTTGAGCCTACAATTCTTTATGGACTGAGTGTCTCAGGGCTTTAATGTTCCGCTTTGCACTATTTTCTCGAAAAACCCTTTAAGATATCAATTTCACAGAGACTGAAAACAGAATGGCAATGAGACATGCTTTCACGCTAAACAGAAAAATATAGTTTCGGTATCCTCTGATTTTCTCGCCAGTGGATTCTCACCGCTTCATTGTTTTTGATGTGCAGTAATGGCGATTATGGGCCATATTCACAGCGGAAATTGAAATGGCATGGAGCGCGTCATCTGTTTTACGAATAATTTTCAAATGCGACAAACACACACACAGACACAAACTCTGGTTGCGTGTAGGAGCACAGAGAGTTCTGCGCATTCTGCCACCTCTCCACACGCAAAGCCACATCCTCTCGGATGTCTTCTTCGTTGTGCCGCCAGAGTTTAAGAGTCATGGCGGCCAAAGAAAAAGGCTGGCTCAGGGAACATATGAGGAAAGACCTACCAGAGAGAAAGGGAGAGAAAAGAGGGAGGGCACCAAAAACAACTGGAAAGAAACATGGGCCAAAGGAAGCACGACCCTTGAGTTTCTGGCTTGTGGAAAAGCATTGAGAGTGTGACTTTCTGAATCCCTCCCTGTCTGGGAGAGAGACGGGTGGGAGGCAGACGGGGAATCCCAATGCAGCCTCTGAGAGGACCTGTTCTCTGGGAGAGGAAACGAGAGCGAGAAAGAGAGAGCGAGAGACCTGGTCAGAGTCCAAAGACAATGACCTCATCACTGTGTGCCATCACGAATGGAGGGCATGGCCACATCACACACTGAAACCCAAAACCGTGTTTACACCCACTCAAGGTCATGATAGGGCAGGCAGATTCCAGCTAAAACTTTCAACATTTTAAAGCGAGAGCTGAGTATGGTTGCATGTTTCCATTCAGAGTAAAACTTTACAATGAGAAATCAAGTGTCACTATGAAATGTAAAGTCAAGTTGTGAGATATAAATTTACAATAATGATAAATAAAGTATTTTTGTGTGCTTTAAATTCACAATTACAGGAAAATAAATTTGCACTTGTAAGATATAAGGTCCCATTGAGAGATTTACTGTAAAGTCACATTGTGAGATTTTGTGAAATTTTGTGACAAATCAAAATCAAATTGTTACATATGAAGAAGCATTTTGGAATTGGAATTGTGCCTAAATCGCATTGCGAGATATAAAAGTGATATTGTTAGAAAGAATTGTAAAACAGAATGTAAAAATTGTAATAAATAAGAGATCAGAGATCACAATTACACAAATACAAACTTACAAGTTGCAATTGAGAGATAAATTCCAAGATATAGTCACTTCACAATTCCAACAAAATAAAGTTGCAAATTCCAAGATATAAAGTCATGAAGTCAAATTGTAACATAAAAAGACACAATTAAACAATATAAAACAAAATAAAATCGTTAATTCCAAGATATAGTCACTTCGCAATGTCAACGTCACGAATCTGGTCCTGATTGTCAGTCCGCTCACCATTAGAGGTTGCCTTGCCATTTCACATTACACAGACTGTTGCACTTCACAGTGGACTATATTTCCCATGCTCCATCTCACTGAGTACGCACACAGGTGTATCCAATCAGACTCACTATAAATACAAGGCCCTTCCCACCATTCAGAGCCGAGTATTGCAACACGTCTAGCACTCATCTAGTGTTAGCGTTTTTACGGAGCCACAAATTACAAAATTACAAAAACTGCAATTATGAGATGAAAGGCAAAGACAAAGTCAAATTGTAACGCAATTCCAACAAAACAAGGTTGCTTCAAAATGTCAAATTGGCACAAGAAAATAGTGGAATAAAATGTAAAATTTGTAAAAAGATTTAGACAAAATTACAAAAAAAGAGATGTAAATCGCATAAAGTCAAAGTGTAACAAAGACGCAATTCCAACAAAAGAAGTTGCTAATTCCAAGATTTAAAGTCACTTCGCAATGTAAAATTGTCACAAGTAAAAAATGAATTGTAAAGTCAAATTGTAAAAAGATTTAGTCAAAATTACAAAAAAAACTGCAATTACGAGATGTAAGTTGCATTGCAACAAAAACAAAGTTGTAATTCTGAGATATTAAGTTGCATTGTAAGATATAAAGTCTCATTCTTCATTTAAAAATCATGTTGTGAGATAAAAAGGCACAATTACAAGAAACTAAAGTCAAATAAAGTCAATTTCAAGTCGCAATTATCTTTTTTACATTTTTAGAAAGAATCAGGCTTCCCTATCTGGATGTGTCTCACAGGGGTGTCAGGGGGAGCTAGTTGCAGTCCTGGGTCACTTGGTGCACTAGGCAAAATATATTTGAGAAAATTTTAGAGTGGAACTGGGAATGGAAAGGAGGTGACCTTGTTGTGAAAGGACACAGGAATCATGACCTCTTAAAACAGCCTTAGGGAGCACTGTAAATCCACAGTGTTGTCATGCGTCACTGTGCCAACAAAGCGCAAGTGTTCCCCCGGTTTCATCAGAGACACACAGGCATTCAGCAGCAAGCCTATATTCCTGACCACAACCATAAATATCCCTAATTGAAGAGGCATGTATAGGCAAGGGTGGGTGGAGGGTGAAAAAAACGAGGATTTACCTCTTTAAAGACACCTCAGCCTTACTCTGGATGAGTGATGTCGCTATTTAGCGCGTAATTTCGCCCAGCGAGACGAGTGGCCATCTTTAATGTGATTATTAAGGGAAATGAGTGCGTCAGATCAGATAGGGCCAGCGTTTTAATTTGCCTCCCATTTTGTCTGTTAGTGAGGCACAAGGCTCCCTCGGGGAGAGACGGTGATAAAGAACTTCTGCGTAAATAAGCAATCCCTCTCCTTGAGCAGAACAGATAAATAACCAATGCGTAACAATGCACATTTCAGCATGCAGCAGGACTACAGAGCTTAAGGTAGAGCTGGTAAATGGAAACTAAATGCATTGTAGAAACGGTCTTAAAACTAAATAGCTTTTTTGTTAACCCTGCAGAATTTAGCAATCAAAAGAACCTACATAACTCCCTTTTAAACAAGTATTAAAATTAAGCCTGTTCACACCAAGAACGATGAAAGTGATTCCAAGTAATTAATGACAGAATTTTCATTTTTGGGTGAACTATCCCCTTAACTGATAAATAGCTGATATTAAAAATCTATATTATTTTGTCAAAATAAATTAAAAATAAAACTCTAAAAACAAATACCTAAAAACTACAAAATGCTACAAGCAAATTGAGGCATTACAACATTATAATGTACACTATGAAAAATGGAAATTAAAAATAATAAAAATATGTAGAATAAATTATAAATATAACAAAATAGGCCAAACAAATCTCTAATATTAGCCAATAACTGATATATTGTGCATCCCTGTTTAAAACAGTCATGATAATAAAATACGGGTTTACGTGGGAAACAGAAAAATGCAATAAAAACCATTCTATACAGGTTGTTTTAGCTTGACAGGGGTCGGGTTTATGATTATCGTAATTAAAAAACATCCACTTTTTTTTAGGTGGATAGCATGTCAGTAATTAAAAACAAATAATTGAATTCTGCAAAGTTCCAAACCACAATTCAATAATTAACTCCTAAACTTTGTGGTTTTAGATTTAGCGCTTGTATAACGCAACGCGCCAATATCTGCGATTATGGGGCTAATTTGTGTGAAATGCCCACTTACGTCTGACAAGCCTATAGTGATATTATCAGTTTTACAATTAACTAACAATAACAGATAACCTTGGAATCCTCCTACACTCACAGCCACAGTAATCGGCCTCCAGTCGTGCCCTGTATTGTCTACGGATGAGAACGTACTGCGGAGATTTCACTGCAATTAAAATGCATACAATGCCATTTAGAGCAGAACAAGATGTTTTTGTTTGACTGCTTCTGGGTGATTCTCCCCCCATCCAGTTTTTTTCACAGAGACAGCCAGGGCTTGGGTGGAAGGGAGGAGGGCTGGCTTGCAGAAAAGTGGAATGGATTTCTTGATTAAAAATGGCCTTTTTCCCCCTTCTCTTCGCTCGCAGGCACAAGGAACATAGACATGCAGAAAACATGCCGTGAATCCATATGCCTCAATATAAAGTGTTGCATCATTGTTAATTCCATTCATTAGTCTCTTCCTAGATGGAGGATTTAATTTGTGGTTGTCTTTTAGAGAGCTGGCGAGCCAAATTGAATTTGCAGACACCTCTCCACACACCGACGTCTGTGTTGTCAACCTCTTCTCAATTCATTTTTTTGAGCCGCTCAATAAATCAACTGAGATTACAAACAGAGTTAAAGATAGGTAATTAAATAGAGACCCTTCAGTTGTTCTTTCATGCCTTCTCTCGCCCGTAAACACAAAGGCGCTGCCCATACAGAGTGTTTTATTCACTATTGCATAGTAAGGGTGCATTTATGGCAAATTTAAATCAATTCTGTTCTGGCCAGACTGTAAGTTGCCATAGATAATATGTACTGTAATTTACGTTCAGGCCAGAATAGAATAATGTATTGGCTTCTAAATGGTCAATACAGGCTTTCAATTGTGCTAAAATACATAGTACCAGAAATGACATTTTAAAAAAATCTTGGTTTATAAAACTTTTTTCACAAAAATAAATTGAATTAAAAAAATAAGGTACTAAATTGCTGTATTGTGAATATAGACATGAATAATGGAGTTGCAAGCAAGTCATAATCATTTTACAGTATAGTACATTATTCTACATTATTGCTGAATTACAGAGCCCTAGCTTTTTTTACTAACTACGGTAAATTTAAAAACAAGAACAACAACTTTTTTATTTTATTTTATTTTATTTTATTTTATTTTATTTTATTTTATTTTATTTTATTTTATTTTATTTTATTTTATTTTATTTTATTTTATTTTATTTTATTTTATTTTATTTTATTTTATTTTATTTTATTTTATTTTATTTTATTTTATTTTATTTTATTTTATTTTATTTCGCCCAGTAGACTGACAACAATAAAATACTCAAAATCTGCTTGGTATGAGGTAATTGGTTCAGATGAACAACAACAACAACAACAACAATAGATAGATAGATAGATAGATAGATAGATAGATAAATAGATAGATACAGGTTCTTTTTTTTTTTGAATGAATGAATGAATGAATGAATTAATTAATATAGTACACAACAACAAAAATAATAATAATACCAATAATCTATTAATTATATATAAATATATATAGTGCCAAGAAATACACATACATAAAATTCACTGCATATTTTTATTTTATTTTATTTTCCCGGTAGACTGACAGCAAAAAAATACTTAAAATCTGGTGAATGGTTGAGATGAACAAACAAATAACAAAACAAACAAATTAACTAATTAATAAATAAATACAGGTTATTTAAAATAATTGAATATATTACACAACAGCAACAACAATATTATTATTATTTTTATTATTAATTTATATATATATATATATATATATATATATATATATATAATTAAAAAGGATTTGTAAATCAAGAAATAATATCAAGAAATACATATACATAAAATTCACTGCAAATTACTTTGGCTAAAAGTGCTAGAGAAATGAAGAAATGTAATATGATGTTCATAACTCACATTTTAAAAGCAGAAATGTGTTATATCATGTGCTATATCATTGAGTCCAACCTTAGCTGTCATTCTGCCATATCACGGAGCCCCACCTCATTCCCGTCGTAATTAAACCAATAGTCGGTTTCAATTAGCGCACACTTTTTTTCCTCCACATGCCTTTATAGAAAAATTAATTAGTCAATTAGCCAATTAACATCTGAACAGGGCTTTGTGTTAACAAGCCTTTTACAAGCAGTGGTAACCCTTCAGTAATGACACCGAAGCCTGCTGGCATCCAGGGACTCTTATAGAGTGCACAAGCTCCCCACTGCTTGCGTAGTGACAGCTTGGCTTTCCATCTGGCCCACATTACGAGAACACTAGCATTAGGGAAGAAAGCTGAAACAAAAACAAATAGAAAATAATCGTTGTTTGTTTTCCATGCGCAGCATATTTATGCACATCTTCCAGCCAATGGCGCTTTCGTACAGCTGTAATAATTTGGCCGCTGCTTTCCTGCCACCAGTATAAATAAAGCTGATAGATTCAAGTAATGGCTCCCGGTTCAAATAAACAGACAGAGACCCTTGCGATTTGTCATCCCTCCTGCTCTAAATCATATTTGTGTACACGTAACATTTCCTTCGCGATAGATTCTGCCGCCGTGCGCCTGCGTGTGCCTGTTGTCAACATATTTGGACCCTACATACCTCGTGTCTACAACAGTTTCGGAGGGAAGGGGTGGAGGGCAGGACAACCGGGTGAAGAGTGTCCCAAAAAGGATCTTTCATGTGAGGATTGAGTGCAATTTACAACATCTCTGCTGATAGTACGTAGCAACTTGCGCTCTATTTGGAAGAGGGGGGGGGGGGGGCCAAGGGCTCCTTGAGAATGTTTATTTTCTCGTCCCGTCCCACTAAACAATCCCTAAAAAGGGAGAGCAGCTGTTTATAGGTTGTTTGCAGACCAAACATTGTTTTCTGTCTCACATTTTTTCCATGGTAACTTACTCCAAACCCAAATAAGCAAAGGCAAGTGCTTTTAATGAACAAGTGTCACTATTATTCAGACTGATTCACTCAAAGCACTTCTGCCTAAGGAACAGAACTCAATATGTGAGAGGTTTTGGACGTGATAAAAATAGTCATCATGCATTTAACAAGTATGACAAGCATATAAAGTGAACAGGAAATAGCCCTATAGGATTGCGGCCAGAAGTGGTCCACTTCCCGACATTATATCACCTCACATCGCTCTAAATTAAAACTTTGTGCCTCTGAACTGCTTCAACTCGATTCTCGAGCTCTGTCGAGAAAAACATATATCTGCTTTTTCTCCTCGGTGGCTCAGCGATTCAGAAATTCTGTGTAAACAACGTCCATGTTTTCACCTTACATGGGCATGCGGCGCACAGCATGTTGGTGCGTTATGTATGGGGTAAATAGATTTGCACAATTACCCTCATTATTAACCTATTCTGACAGATGCATGTGTCCGTAGCGGGGCTGTGCTGAATGACTTTCAGTTCCACTCAGTTAAATGTTAGTGCTTCACCTTTAAGATTAAAGGCCGGGTGTAAACAACACTCTGTGAAAGGCTTTAACGGTTCAGATGTGACAGCACTAGCACTATATGAACTGTTTTATGTAACTAGCATCTTCAGGAAACAGAGCAAGTGTGGAGAAGATTTGCTTTAAAGGGGATTTAGAGGTTCCTCTTTCATAACTGAGGAGATGTAATGGGGTTCTCAGTAAGTATAAACTTTGACTCAGGGGTTTTTCTTAAAATTTAAGATATAAAAATAGAAACAAAATGAAAGTGGATATGCAATAAAACCACTAACAATTAGCTAAAATAAAATTTTAATCCACAGTATCCATGACTTAAATTCAAGGTATGTCACCAATGTATACCAGCATATTGTGATTATCTATGGCCAAATCACAGCCGTGCCGATGTACAGGAATAATGCATGGCTACAAGTGTGATATGTTGCGTTTATACAACAAATTTTCAAATAAACATAATCTTTTATAACAAACCGCCTATTTGAAGACTAAACAAGTACATTCTTGCCTAAAACTACATTCCGTGACACAAAAAGTTTACAAAATTATAGTGGATTTGCGCGTCCGCCATGACACTCGCTGTGAAAAATATTGCAAGCGAAGTGATACAAACGGTGAAACAGTTATGTACTAGAATATTGCACTCCCCTCAGCCAATCAGATTTGAGGACCAGAAAGAACTGTTGTATAAATATAATACACCCAAAAAAAAAAAAAAAAACAGTTCTAATAGTTTACCAGCCACAATATATTTGTCTGATGTCACTAGGATATCACACTTCTCTTAGCCAATCATATTCGAAGACCAGAAAGGACTTTTGTATAAATATAATACATATGAAAAATACTACAAATAGTTTGCCAGTCACAATACTTAGCCATTTTTACTTTTTATCTAATGTTAACATGCATGCAAATAATAGAAAAGTCACTTTTTAATTTTCTTTGCATATTACAAAACTTTAAATTTACTGTAAGTAGTCAATTTAAACCATTAAATGAAAATGTATATCTTCTATATGAAAACTGATAATCAAAGTCAAACGAACACTTATGTCCAGCCTACAATCTGAAGTGATATTACGACCTAATATTTAACACTTTCACTTTTTTAACAACGTGGGGAAATCTTTTTTTAATTAATTTCCATTATTCTCTCTCCCTGACACTAAAGGCACTATGGACACAGATTAGGGTGGATGTCCATGAAAAATTAACAGGTTTATCTTTAAACTCGGACAACCCCCGGCCTTGTGATATATACTACTTTTTCCCCTTTCATTTTCTTTCCGACTCTTTACTTTTCGAGTAGAGGGAGTAAGCCTAGTAAAATGGAGCTGTGATTAAGTTGATATATTCCAGATAATAGTAACAGAGTGGCTATTACGCATTGGCGTTAGGAGAGAGAGTTTCCCGTTCTTCAGCCCTTCCCGGAGTGGAGCGGGGGGCTTCCAGAGGAAGGAGTGTGTGTAGTGTCAGACCTGAAGGACTGAGGAAGAAGCATCATAGAATGTGGAAGGGAAGCCGGCAGGCAGTTTCTCTCATCCTGTGGACATGTCAAGGTCAGAGCATCTTGAGTGCTTTATGATCTCTTGTAAATTTGTCCCACTGTAAATATTTGTGAACGTGCCATCATTCTCATATGTAATAATGCAGGTATCTCTTTGAATTGATCTTTGAATTTGGATGCAAACATTTCTGTGTTGTATGGATTAAACACAGGAGTTTTTGAACAACATAACCAAATTTTAATTATGGGCGAACAGTCGCTTTAAAGTCCTCACGCTATTTTATTTTTCTAGTTAATACATTTAATAAAGACACAGTAACAGAGCTTTATATATAAATGAAAAGCCTCTCCATTAAGTACTGGAACAGTAATTGAATATTTCTCAAGTATGCTTCAAGATTTATTTCCTATTCATACGCAGCTAGAGCAGATCATATATCTTTCAAAAGGATACAATGTAAGCAAAGTGTGCAAGAGGTCAGACGTGCAGTAAGGGCACAGAGGAGGTCAGAAGTGACGAGCCGTGTGCTCCATAAGATCATAGAGACCCCTCCAGGGTGGATGACTCAGCTGGTGGGGCAGGAAGCTCAATAACCTGCTGCGGCAGGGTCAGTCACATCGCCTGAGGGAAGAGGCCACCTGCTGGCAGGGTACAAAATGGCCCTGACCCAGGCACCCACACGAGTTCAAGTCAAGTGTCTCTGTGTGAGGCTTAGCGATGAGAAATATATGTGAATCAAGACCTAGAAAAGCTGTGGGGCCTTCATTTTACCTCCATTCAGCTGGTTTTGGGAACATAGACTCATGCAGAAAGGGTAGAGGGAGCTGTTTCCTCACATCAGCTACTGTAATGTACACTTTGAAGGAAAAGATTAGAATTCCATCATCAAAAGAAGCTGTTGAGCTGTGTTTGTACATAAAATGAACGTCAATGGGAACCAAAAAAGGACAAAAATAGTGTAAAATGAATCCATACAACTCATCAAATACGGTGACAAGAACCTCAAACATAGACTAAATTACACCTTTATCAAATCTCATGATATTTCAAGTATCATGTTGCCATTTTCAACATTTCAACTTGTTGCCAAGTTCACATAGACTAACTTCACGCTACCTTCATGTCCGTTTTTGAGCTTCATTATTTTGGTTCCTATATACTGACTTTAATAATGGACCATTTTCACAAACTGTGATGACATGTTTCCACTGCTATTAACATCATAAATCAAGCAAAGTTTTATTTATTTATTTCTTTTTTCATTTTTAATCAAATTACTGAACATTTATAACACTATATTTTGTGTTTCATTACCTTGCCATTAAATTACGAAAAACGCAGCTGCCGGAGTCTTTCTAAGACGACAATTGAGAGTGTTACGGCAAACTTGACATCTTTCTCTCTTCAGACTCATGTAATAAATCTCTTGAATTTTTTTTTTTCTTTTGGAAAGTCATAGAAATGCTGTTATAAATATTTTTCTTTTGCTATTAGAGCAAATGGGAAAGCTGTTCACCACTATCCACATTTTTCCTGAACATCGAAGTCTCAGCCGACCGGAACAGTGCTTTACATTTTCAGTGTTTCTAATCAAATGAAGGTATTTTCTGAGCCAGTAATATAATGTCAAATGAAAATGGTTTTCAAAAGCGCATGGTGCTGTATTTTCATCTCTTTACAGTGTCACAATAATGGTCTTTTTGCAGTAACTCACCTGTCTCACCTAACTCACCACAGTTTAATGAGTGGGAAGATGACATGAAGCGATGCGAGGTTGGCTGCATTGAAAACAGTTGAGGGTGTGTATATACAGCGAAGTTCATGGAACTTGTCCACAAAATGATAAGAGCACACATTATTTTATTATTTTACAGACAGTATTTCTTAAGCACAACAAGCCATGCTTGTTTTCTGTTGTCATCGTTTATGCAAGGAATAAAGCGCGCTGGACATGGACAGATTTGCTGGTACGCAAAACAAGCACTTAACAGGAATTCCATAAGCTTATTGCCGTTACTGTGGCAGCCAACGACATCACAGCTTAACCCTGTGCACATTTTCATATTTAGTTATTGAAAAAGTTTGTTTAATTAATTCAGCTGATCATTTTTTACCCCGTTTTAACATGGATTTCTACGGAGACAAGAACACGAGCATAACCAAACTTAAATTAGAATCCTTCATAGCAGCACTGATCGGTTACTGAGGAAAGTGGTAGACAGAAGCTTAACCAACTATGATGACTTTCACTTCACAAGCAATTTTCCGAAAGCATGGTGAATGACATACATTTTTTCAATTAAACTAAAAAGTTAAGGAAAAAGGCTTGCTTGGAGACTTCACAGACCAAAACCTAGTGAACTGACTAGCAAGGCTGTATTTTAAAACACTGACGCATAAGCTGCTGGGACTTTTTCCTGAATAGCTGACATTCTATTGGACAAAATGGAGACTTTTCTTTCATTGTTTTGTCTCTATCTGTGTTTCTTCTTTCACGCTCTCATTTGATGGTTTCAACAGATTCTGACATCAGAGGAAGACTGACAGTTGACATTCTCATTCTTTTTACAATCCATCCCATACCTTTTTCTCTTCCTTCAGATCAGGAGGCACAACTGTCAGGGGAACAGGAAGGAGGAGGGATGGGAGTGACGTGGCATACGGGCTCTTGTTGTACGCTGTCCTATCTCTGATTTCAGGGCAAAAGCAAACGCACAGGTAGAGCTACTGACAGATGCGTGGCGGATCTGTGCTATTGTGTTGACAATGACGGCCGCTATCGTGGCTACACATCAGTGTTGTCTTCTTTGCAGGGTTTTGCTGTTTGTTTCTCAGCCGTCAGTGCTTATTTCCTCTTTATCAAGGTCAGAGTCGACATGGGACTCTGGCAAAGACACGGCCCTCTCTATCACCTGCTGTGTCTGTCTTTGAGGATGGAAGTCTCTCTTATGTTTGTTCTCTCCTTTTAGAGCAAATCACTCCCCGTTGCTTGGCCACCATTCTTTTTTTAACGTGTGCATGCAAAATTTTTCCATTGCTGGAAACGCTACTGTTGTAATCGAATTTGTCCATGTGGAAAAACAATACATACAAGAAAAATACTTAATGCCTGGTATTTTGTATACATGTCAGATCACATGAGTGTTAAGCTAAATTGGGGCCATTTGTGCATTGTGTGCAAGAAACGGAAGAGGGATTCATACAGACATTAATCTCGCTCACACAGCCCTCATCTACTGCATGCAGTTATTCTAGGCAGAAAAGCAAATGAATATAGCTGTGTAGTAAGTCTTTTTGTATGTAAAATTAAACTCTGTAAATGACAAAATGACAGAAAATTTATTTAAAAGGATATTCTGCCAAAAATTAAAATTGGGCTTAAAAATAGTGTGAAACTCTAAAAATATAGTTGTTGTTTTTTTTTAGTAGACAAACATTTGGTGTTAATGATGCCAAAACGGCATTTTAGAAATGGATGTGAATGAGCCTTTAAATCTTTTAATTTAAAAAAAATTGAACAATCTTTCTCTGAACAATAAAAATTAATTTATAAAAGTCAAAATCTGATACAATTTCACACAGAACCCAAAAAATGGCACCCTTAACTTAATATTTGGTAGCACCCCCTTTGGAAAAAATAGCTGAAATCAATCACTTCCTGTAACCATGAATGAGTTTCTTACACCTCTCTACTGGAATTTTGGACCACTATTCTTTTGCAAACTGCTCCAGGTCATTCTGATTGGAAGGATGCCTTCTCCCAACTGCTGTTTAGAGATCTCTCCACAGGTGTTCTATGGGATTCAGATCTGGACTCATTCCTGGCCATTTCAGAACTCTCCAGCGCTAACCATTTCTGAGTGCTTTTTGAATTGTGTTTCGGGTCATTGTCCTGCTGGAAGACCCATGGCCTCTGGTGGAGATGCAGCTTTCTGACACTGGCCACTACGTTGCGCCCCAAAATTCTTTGGTAATCATTAGGTTTCATGATAATGTTCACACAGTCAAGGCATCCAGTGCCAGAAGCAGCAAAGCAACCCCAAAACATTTTTGAACCTCCACCATTTTTGACTGTAGGGGCTGTGTTCTTTTCTTTGAAGGCCTCATTTCTTTTTCTGTAAACAGTGCCATGATGTCCTTTACCAAAAAGCTCTACTTTTGTCTCATCTGTCCACAGTACGTTCTGCCAGAAGGATTGTGGTTTTGTCACATGAGTTTTGGCAAACTCTAGTCTTGCTTTTTTTATGCCTTTGTGTCCTCCTGGGACTCCTACCATAGCGTCTCTTTTCATTCAGATGGCGACGGATAGTGTGAGCTGACACTGTTGTACCCTGTGTCTGCAGGTCAACTTGAATTTGTTTGGAAGTTAAACGGGGTTCTTTATCCACCATTCAAACAATCCTTTGTTGTAATTTTTCATTAATTTTGCTCTTCCGTCCACGTACAGGGAGGTTAGCTACAGTGCCATGAGCTGTTTACCTCTTGATGATATTGCGCACAGTGGACACAGGAACATTAAGATCGCTTGAGATGGACTCGTAGCCTTGAGATTGTCCATGTTTTTCCACTATTTTTTCTCTCAAATTTACAGACAACTCTTTACACATTACAGACAACTCTTTACAACTCTCTTCTTTTCACCATGTTCAATGTGACACACAACACAATGGTTGCATCAACTTTTTAACTCCATTTTAACTGGTTGCAAGTGTGATTACTATATTGCTACTATATTACTCTATTTATATTGCTATATAAAATACTGTTTTATTATTTCTACTTAAATTTTCACCTTTAATTCAACAAGTTACTTGATGTTTCTTTGTAATTATTTGTGAAATGTACTAGCAATTTCTGAATAAAAATGTGACATGGCCATAGGTGACGACATGAAGACAGCGCTGGATCCAAATGCAAGAAGTTTATTAGTGTTCAGTGAACAAATCCAAATCACTAGACAGTATCGTAGTGGATGTAGCAGGCAGAGTTCAAACACACAAGTCGTCAGTCCGACCAGGCAAACAAGGCAGAAACGGTAATCCAAAGAGCAGTAGACAAAAAAGGCAGGCACAAGGGTCATAACAATGATGCAACACATTGAATGAAAAACGCTTGGTAAGGCAGTAAGAACTGGCAATACTTCGCAGAGAAAAACAGGAACAGCATGGTTTAAATAGTGTACCAAACAGGGAGTAACCAACGAAGAACAGACAGTCAGTATTCAGGAGAAGGCTCCTTCTGGTGGCCGGATGGATGGCTACCAGCCCCATCCATTACAGAATCCTCCCCCTCTAGGAACACCTCCAGGTGTTCTTTCCTTGGCCAACCAGGGTGAAACTCCTGGATTAGCGTAGGATCCAGTATATCCCTCAATGCCCCTCAAGATCTCTTCTCAGGTCCATAGCCCTCCCAGTCAACCAAGTATTGCAACTGACCCCCTCTACAGCATGAATCCAAAATCTCATTAATTGAGTAAGCAGGTGAGCCATCGATCTCCAAGGGTGGAGGAGGCTCAGGATTCGAGGTGCCGGGATCAGATGCTGGGTGGACGGGTTTCAGGAGGGAGACATGAAAAGAAGGGGAGATACGATAGCAGGAAGCTCTAGGCAGTATGTTATAGGGTTAATTTGCTTGAGAATCTTGAAAGGACCCACATACCTTGGGGTGAGCTTCCTGCTTGGCAGTCGTAGTTGGAGATCTCGGGTGGACAGCCAGACTCTCTGGCCAGGTTGATAGTTGGGGTGGGGACGCCTCCTACGATCCGCTTAGATCTGTTGGGCCCTTATGGCTCTCTGAAGTCTCACATGAGCGCTATCCCACACCCGTTCGCTACGCTTGATCCAGCAGTCCACCGACGCCACCAAGGAGGGTTCACCAGACCAGGGGAACATGGGGGGGCTGGTAGCCTAGAACACACTGAAAAGGGGTTAGGCCAGTGGATGAATGAGTTGAGGGAATTTTGAGTATATTCAGCCCAAGGGAGGAAGTTGCTCCATTTGTCTTGTTCTCTATTGCAATAGGTCCTGAGGTAACGTCTGATTTCTTGGTTCAGCCTCTCCACTTGACCATTAGCTTCAGGGTGGTACCCAGAGGTAAGGCTGATGTTGATGTCTAGCTGTTTACAGAATGCCTGCCATACTCTTGAGGTGAACTGAGGACCACGGTCAGAGACAATGTCCTCAGGAATTCCATAAATTCTGAATACGTGTTGAAATTGTTCAAGAGCAGTTTCCATGGCTGTGGGTAGAGACTTAAGTGGTATTAGTCTGCAAGATTTGGAGAAGCGGTCTACAATAACTAGAATAGTGGTATAGGTCGGTGATAAAAATCAATGGACAGGGCTGACCATGGGCGGCGAGGAATCGGCAGGGGTTGAAGCAGCCCAGCAGGAAGTTCATGGGGGGTTTTAGATTGAGCACAAACAGAGCAAGCCTTAAAGCTAATGATGTCCCAGTTTATGTTAGGCCACCAGAATGCATTTCGTACCAAGGTTGTAGTGCGGTGAATACCTGGGTGTCCAGAACTTAGCGAGGCGTGGACCCACTGTAATGCCCATTGTCAGAGTGCCTGAGGGACATACTGTCGATTAGGGGGGCATTCTGGTGGTGGTGGTTCGTTCTGCTGTCCTCGTTGTATTTCTTCCATGAGATCCCAGCTGATCTGGGCAATGACTACAGATGGAGGAAGGATAGACACAGTTGGTTGGTCGAGTTGATCTGGATCATGCCTGCGTGAAAGTGCATCAGCCTTGTGATTCTTGGTGAAAAATAAAGACCAGCGAGCTTGTCTTGGATTCATTCACTGGGAGCCCGTGATCTATTCTAGAGTCTTGTGGTCGGTGATGATTTGGAAAGGATGAATTGCTCCCTCTAGCTAATGGTGCCACTCCTCCAGTGCAGTAATTCCTTGTTGCCCACGTCATAATTTCTCTCTGCAATGGTCAGTTTGTGTGAGAAGAATGCACAGGGATGAAGTTTACCTGGGATACTATGACGTTGTGAGAGTACGGCATCGATACCACAGTCCAAAGCATCTACTTCCACCATAAAGGGTAGCTCGGGGTCAGGATGTTTCAAAACGGGTGCTGTGGTAAAACAGGTCTTGAGACTCTCAAATGAATTCACTGCCTCATAGTTCAATTTAAGCTTGGCTGGTTTGCCCTTCAGGAGTAAAGTCAATGGGGCTGTAATTAAGCTGTAGTTATGAATGAATCTGTGGTAAAAGTTAGTAAATCCCAGGAATCGTTGAAGTTCTTTGATTGTTTTGGGGTGAGGCCATTCAGTGGCTGCCCAAACCTTAGACTGGGCGTAGACTGGGGGTAAAGTGGTCTGTGTCCGGACCTCAGGGCTTTCTACGCTGGTGGACAGGCAGGGGAAAGACAAGGTATTCTTTAGACAATTACGTTGACAATGAGCAGACCATTGGATGAGTTCACCTTGGTTCCAGGAGATAACGGGGTCGTGGATGGCCAGCCACGGATGACCCAAAATGACTTCATATTTGCATGAGGGGACCACAAAGAAGTTGATGGTTTCTTTATGAAAGAGTCCAATGTGAAGAGTAATGGGTTGAGTGATAGCTGTTATTCCAGAACCAATGGAACCATTATAAATGGTTGTGATAGTGATGGCAGGGACACAGGGAGATGTAGGGGTCTTAAGTTTGTTGAGTAATTCCTGGTTGATCACATTCACTGCAGATCCAGAATCCACTAATGCTGAAACACATTGATAAGCAGCATCAAAAAATAGCTCACATTTCAGCAGAAAACTGAGTTTAGGAGAGGTAGGGACTTCTATGGTACTCGCACTGTATGAAGTCGTAGAAGATTTCTTGGCTTTATGTGGGCAGGCGGCATCACAATGATTCTCTTCTTCACAGTAATAGTACAGATTCTCCCGCATCAGATTATCCATCTTGATAGTGAGGGTGATGTATTCTTTATAGGGTAGGTCTACAGCTTTACATGCTAGCTCAGCTTGCAACTTTACATTCAGCCCCTTCTTAAAAGCCACTTTGAGAGCAACATCATTCCACCCGCTCTGAGCAGCAAGCGTTCTAAATTCATTAGCATAGTCAGCCGCTGTTCAAATTCAACAGCTGGGCAGAAATATCCTGCCACCCATCAGGATATGCGAACACCTCACACAACTGGGAGATGAAGAAATCACAAGATTATCAGATATTCACATCATGCTCCCAGACAGCGGATGCCCAATCTAAAGCTCGTCCAGTTAATAAAGACATTATCACAGCACATTTCTTGGAATCTTGCTTATAAGTCTCAGGTTGACTAGTAAAGAAAATCTTACACTGGCGGATAAACCCTTAACATTGTTCTGGTGACCAATCAAATTTGTCAGGTAAAGCGAGTCTTACCGGAGAGCTTTGAGGTGTAAGAAGCGAGCGGATGTACTGCGTGAGATTTTCGTTGCCATTACGCAGATGCATCAGCTGTTCCTGGTATCCCTTGAGCAACTCACTCTGATACACGAACGCTGCTTGTAGATGTGAAACTTCTGCTGGATCCATGTTAGGCGAAATATTCTGTGGCCGTAGGTGACGACATGAAGACAGTGTTGGATCCAAATGGAAGAAGTTTATTAGCGTTCAATGAACAAATTCAAATCACTAGACAGTACCATAGTAGATGTATCAGGCAGAGTTCAAACACACAAGAAGTCAGTCCGACCTGGCAAACAAGGCAGAAACGGTAATTCAAAAAGCAGTAGTCAAAAAAGGCAGGCACGAGGGTCATAACAATGATGCAACACAATGAATGAAAAACGCTTGGTAAGGCAGTGAGAACTGGCAATAATTCACAAAGAAAAACAGGAACAGCATGGTTTAAATAGTGTACCAAACAGGAAGTAACCAACGAAGAACAGATAGTCAGTATTCAGGAGAAGGCTCCCTCTGGAGGCCGGATGGATGGCTACCAGCCCCATCCATTACAAAAACAGTTTCAAAGTAAATCCCACACATTCTTTTCTGTGTCAAGAAAAAAATAACAAAACACCAAAAATCTACTTGTGCATTATGCTTCTCATCCATAAGCAGTATAACTGATTTTTTGTAAGGCTGAAATTTGTCAGTTATGCAATAGTTCTAGCGTGCTGTAGTCAAACTCAATGTGATAGATCAAATACGAAAACAGAGGATGAGATTTGAGAACCGCAGCAGATTTTCAGTAAATAAAACGTTCTTCACACAAATCTAAACTAAAAAACCTTCCGAAAACATGATATGGACCATACTTTATGGTAACTTTTGACAGCTGTGGTCACTATGAACAGACAAAGTCAGATGCACATGATTTTAAGCAAATATTTGCACACTTATTTTCACTACAGAGTTGTATTAATGCTCCTGAATGGTAAAGTTATGTTGCCTTTTGTATTTACTGTAGCAGAGCTGACTTTACTAAAATCATGACATTTCAAATATGAATAATATCATATTCGAGTCAGCAACAATTGTCTTGATGGCCCAGTGCAATAGAAATGCTACAAATCATTGCAATAAGAATACCTGTAATAATAGCAAGCAGTAATAGTAAGCAGTAATAATAGTAAGCAGTAATAGCCTATCCTCTATAGCTGTGATTACAGATGTGCTGGAAAGCTGCCATACATCTGAAGTAATATGTGTTATTGAGTTGCGTTTGTAATTCTGAAATCACACTGTCCGCAAACTCACACAGGATACAACTGAGCTGTAAGCCAGCTGTCATAGCCTTGATAAACTCAATAGCTTTTGGACAGAATCGCCTCACAGAGGGGACAATAACTGCTAAATAGCTAACGGTCCACATCTCATATCCCCAGCCCTCTGATAAATGATAAAACGGTTGATGAAATCATCCCATCTGGTCTAGATACATGTGAACACTATGATGGAAGACAAATAAACAGTTCCTAAACTATGATCTGACCTTGTTGCTGTACTATGTGATTTTAAGCATTAAAGTCTGAATTTTATTGCAGCAATATGTCACGATGGGCCGTGTATAGCGATTTCACCATGAATTTGGAATAGGCTTAAAACCCCCTTTTTATATAAAGCTCCAGAGAAACACACACAATTGCTTACTGTGATAAGCAGATGAAAATCTTTTTATAATAATATCTTATTTTAATTTTTATTTCTTAAAAATAAACTATTTATTCATCTGTAAATATTTGACAGGTATCTTTGTTCTCAAAAGACTGGACAAATGACCAAATGAATATAAATTGACATCGGCTTGACAGCTGGAAACATGGTTTTCAATTTATATTTGATTTTTTCCAATACCTCGCTGTCTTCAAATTAGATGACAACGTGAGAGTCTCTCTTTTTCTCTCACTCTCTCTCTCACACACCTTTATCAGAGCATGATGTCTTATGGACTTTTGCGGACAGAGACATTGTTGGCATTATAGGGGTTAGACGAGGCCAAAAGCAGCTCCTTTCTTTCCAGTTAACTTCTTCGATTGATCTATTACACTGTGGCCATAAACCAGACAGATAAGGAGCTCCCTAGCTTTTTGGTAGATTGCACGGTGCTCTTGTTCTGAGGTTAGTAATAACTTTCGAGTGTGGGACACGGCAAATGGACATTGGCACGACAGAAAAAGAAAAAGAGATTTATCTATCTAATGGATAAAGTCTCGGACAGAGCAGCGTCATACTGGAGCGAGAGCCGAGTGGCAGAGGGAGGGGTCGGGGGGCTTTATTCCTGGGGAAATGAGAGATCTGGAATCCGTCGACACCTAGATGGATGAGAGCGTAGTTAGGAATTGATGACCTTCTTGCTATCTGTCACAGATATTTGTAGAGAAAATACTAGACCCTGATTCAGATCCATACTGTGCAGGTGTATTCTTTTTTTTTTTTTTTCTAGGGGCAAATGCCAAGCGAGAGATGTATTGCATCTGTCATGTTAAAAATAAATATAAAAGATTCATCCTCATGTAGTTTACAAAAGAAAGAAAAAAATGAAATAACAATTAAAACTCCATTGCGCAAAGTCACATGACTTTTTTGATGCACATTGAGGAATTTAATCGGTAAATATGTTTCCATCTTAGTTTATGTGTCACAACACGTGAGAAAAGGCGCAACATGAAGATGAAATGCAATGAAAAGTTAATATAATCATATTAATAAAGTTTAATATAATTCACATGTAAATCCACACAGGTAATCCACAAAAGGAAGGCAGGAACACATGTACTCATTGACGAGACTGGACACCAAACATCTAACTGAATACAACTTATAAATGTAGGCTAATGACAGGTGGAAGACAGGTGCAGGTGATTAACTAATAATGACTATAACAAGGAGGAACAGGAACACCATATATGGGCACATGAGGGAAAAACCAATACAAATAGTCCAGGGGTGTGACAGTTCCCCCCCTCCCCAAAGGCCAAAAAAAAAAAAAAAAAAAAGGAGTGAGGAGCCAGGGTGGAGACAGAAGGGACCCGGAGCAGGAGGAGCCAGGTGAGACCCAGGCCACAGCCATGATGGCGGCCCACGGCGGAGCCGAAGGAGGGAGGAGCCATGGTGGAGGAAGGGCTGACGACTCCAGGGGGCCGACCAATGGCAGCGGAGCAAGTGGAGGTAGAGTCTGAGGCAGAGATGGAGAGCCGACGAGTCCAGGCGACACTGAGGATCTGGAGGGCCAAGGCAGAGTCCAAGACTCAGGTGACTGAGGCGGAGATCTGGAGGTCCGCGGCGGAGCCAGAGCAACAGAGGACTGAGGCAGAGCTGGAGGGAGGGAGGAGCCCAACGGAGCCGGTGGGACGTAGAGACAAGGCATAGCTGGAGGAGTGTAGTCCTAAGGTGATGGCGGGTCGACGACCAACCAAGGCGGAGCTGGAGGGACGAGGGAGCCCGATGGCGCTGGTGTGGCGACGGTGGAGACGAGGGAGCCCAGTGGAGCTGGTGGGCTGACGGGCGACGGTGGAGACGAGGGAGCCAGGAGCTGGGGCGAAGCCGCTGGGTCAGAGGGCTATGGCGGAGTCCAGAACTCCGAGGCTGGAGGTGGAGACGAGGGATCCTCCAGTCACGACACCGATGGACACTGGCAGACCTGCGGCGAGCCCACCACACAGATGGTGGGCTGAGGGTGAGCAGAGGGGCTGTCAGGAGACAGAGGTGGCGTGGCTAAGGCAGGGATGAGTGGATGAGTCAAGAGAGGGAGGGTGGGTGGGAAATCCAGGCATGCAGACAGGTCAGGGCAGACAGAGGGACAGATGGAGGGGACTTAGGAGGTGGACAAAGGAGTGGACGTGGGATGGCAACAGGAAGTCAGTGTAGGAGGAGGCGCTGGCGGAGGACGGACTCACGGGAGGAGAACAACAACAAAGTCTACAGTGGTGACGACGGAAGGAGGAGCCAAGGAGGAGACCGAAGGGTCCAGGGCGGATCAGAAGGAGGGAGGAGCCAGGGTGGAGACAAAAGGGACCCGGAGCAGGATGAGCCAGGTGAGACCCAGGCCACAGCCATGATAGCGGCCCACGGCGGAGCTGATGGAGGCAGGAGCCATGGTGGAGGAAGGGCTGACGACTCCAGGGGGCGAGGTGCCAGGGCGAAGCCGCTAGGTCAGAGGGCTGAGCCATCCTCAGCATCCTCATGCTCCACTGAGAACTCCTCCATCACGAGCACTGTTGCCGGCTCTCGCACCTGGCCGGACGTGATAGGCTTAGGCTCCGGGGCGATCCTCAGCTCTGTCGCTCCACTCGGTGATGGCTCAGTTGCGCTGGGCTTTGGCTCTCCGTCCGCGGTGGGCTCGGGCTGAAGTGGACGAAAGTCCTGCTTGATAAAATGAGCAAAGGTAGCTGTCCGGATAGTGTGTCAGATTGGCGAGGAACACATAGTCAGTGGTGTGGTCCTCGAGAGAGCGGTCCCCCTGGTCCAGCAGGAGGACGAGGACGAGGAAAATAAATGAATAAAACACTGATCAAAACAAAAAACAAAACGCAGGTAAACACCCCGTTAACTTTTTTTAACGGTCCAGTCTTCTGTCACAACGGTCTTCTGGAGGAAAGGCACAACATGAAGATGAAATGCAATGAGAAGTCTAATATAATCCACAGGTAAATCCACAAAAGAAAGGCAGGAACACACATACTCATTGACGAGACCGGACACCAAACATCGAACTGAATCCGACTTATAAAGGTAGGCTAATGATAGACAGACAGGTGCAGGTGATTAACTAATAATGACTATAACAAGGACAGGAACAGGAACACCATATATGGGCACATGAGGCGGAGTCCAGAACTCGGACGCTGGAGGTGGAGACGCGGGATCCAGTCACAACGCCGATTGAAACTGGCAGACCTGCTGTGACCCCACCACACAGATGGTGGGCTGAGGGTGAGCAGAGGGGCTGTCAGGAGACAGAGGTGGTGTGGCTGTGGCAGGCATGAATGGATGAGGCAAGAGAGGGAGTGTGGGTGGGAAATCCAGGCAGGCAGACAGGTCAGGGCAGACAGAGGGTTCAGGGTTAACTGATAGTTCGGACGATGGTGGGATTAAAGGGGGCATGTCTGCATGTCCCAGTTCCAGTTTTTGCTCACCCTCAGCGGAGATGCAGTGGGCGGGGCCATCCTCAGCATCCTCATGCTCCACTGAGAACTCCTCCGTCACGAGCACTGTTGCCGGCTCTCGCACCTGGCCGGACGTGATAGGCTTAGGCTCCGGGGCGATCCTCAGCTCTGTCGCTCCACTCGGTGATGGCTCAGTTGCGCTGGGCTTTGGCTCTCCGTCCGCGGTGGGCTCGGGCTGAAGTGGACGAAAGTCCTGCTTGATAAAATGAGCAAAGGTAGCTGTCCGGATAGTGTGTCAGATTGCCGAGGAACACATAGTCAGTGGTGTGGTCCTCGAGAGAGCGGTCCCCCTGGTCCAGCAGGAGGACGAGGACGAGGACGAGGAAAATAAATGAATAAAACACTGATCAAAACAAAAAACAAAACGCAGGTAAACACCCCGTTAACTTTTTTTAACGGTCCAGTCTTCTGTCACAACGGTCTTCTGGAGGAAAGGCACAACATGAAGATGAAATGCAATGAGAAGTCTAATATAATCCACAGGTAAATCCACAAAAGAAAGGCAGGAACACACATACTCATTGACGAGACCGGACACCAAACATCGAACTGAATCCGACTTATAAAGGTAGGCTAATGATAGACAGACAGGTGCAGGTGATTAACTAATAATGACTATAACAAGGACAGGAACAGGAACACCATATATGGGCACATGAGGGAAGAACCAATACAAATAGTCCAGGGGTGTGACATATGTGCATGTTTTCTAAATGGATAAAAATGTATCTGACTCAGTTGAACTTTTTTATGCACATTTTTAGAATTTGTGCTCTTCTTTGCGTTTCCATTCAGTGTTTTTTTTTTAATGCAACATCCCAAAATGCACATAAAAATAGGTGGATGGAAACATAGCTATTGACTAATAACACATAAAAGATGCTCATTTATTGCCGCCTGTAGTCTGAAGAAATGGCCACTGAATGAATGAATCAGTGAACTAATCTTTTTTGGTGAATAGTTTCAAAAGCTTTGAGTCATTGGGATGGATCAAAATTCATACTCAAGTAGTAAAACCATTGTTAGAACTAGATAAAAAAGTCTGTAGACAAACTTGGCTTGAAAAAGCTTAGCCAGAATGTTTGAATTATTTTTAAAAGCTTGAAGTTCGAAGGTTTTCAGTTTGAACAACTAAACAGCTAAAACCAGCTAATTTAGTAAAAACCAGCTAAAAACAGCTAAAACCAGTTAAAAACAGCTACAATCAGTTAATTTAACAAAAACAGGTAAAATTAAACCAAATTAATTTGATTTACAAAAATACAAAAAAACCTTGAGTAGTAAAACCATTGTTAGAACTAGATAAAAAAAATCTGTAGACAAACTTTAAGTTGGCTTGAAAAAGCTTAGCCAGAATGTTTGAATTATTTTTAAAAGCTTGAAGTTTGAAGGTTTTCAGTTTGAACAACTAAACAGCTAAAACCGGATGATTTAGCAAAAACTGGCTAAAAACTGCTAAAACTAGCTAAAACCAGCTAAAACCAGTCGGTTTAGAAAAAAGAGATAAAAAAAGAGCTAAAACCAGCTCATTTTTCAAAATATCTCCTTTTGTGTTCCACAGAGGAAAGAAAGGCTACAGGTTTGGAATGACACAAGGTGAGTAAATGATGACAGAATTTTCATTTTCAGGTGGACTATCTCTTTAAGCTCGCTCTCGCTCTCCTTCTCTTTCTGTCAAGCATCTTACTGCCATCAAAGTCAAACACTCCAAAAGGCCTAAATTACGCATGCTGTGCAGGCCCTCTCGCCGGCCTGTGATATGTTTAAGCCAATCCCGTAATAAAAGATGCGGCCATACATATTCATGATAGGAATCTAGTAATTAGTGAACCCCCCCACAACACATACACACACACGCACACATTAAACATACACGTACACCACTCAACCTCATGCATATTTATTGCTGTGGCCCGGCAAACAAAGACACTGGCAGTCCGGGGCATTCTCCATTAACACAGGCAGCAGTGTGTGATGGTGGTGATAGCAGGCCTGCCACTCACAGAGGCTGCGTTTAGGGCCCACGCGTCCCCCCCTGTGACGGAGAGAGGAGGGGGAGCAAGAGAGGATCTCCTCAGTGGTGGCTGCCTTTCCTCTTTGAGTTCCCTAATTTCCACTTTGCTGAAATGCAACCCGGCATCATTATTGCATCAGGATTGAAAGGCAGCTATTGAAAGCCTCTCTGCGATGTCAGGAGCTCTACGCCGGCGGGATGCTCCCAAAGGGATGGGGCCTGGAATAGTACACACATGCACGCAAGCACATACAAGGCAAAACAAACACGTATGGTTTTGTGCGCACATACAGAGCAAAATGCATGTTATACATTAAATGAAACAAGAAAACCTCCAGATTCAGATTATGCCTGTCCTGTTATTTAGCAAATTAAATTAAAAACCAGATGTGAAAATGTTCGTTTCATAATTTTTTGCTGGGTATAAGGCCTGACGCAACAACACAGCCACTGACACTTGCTCAGTTTCAAATGCTCTCAAGATTATGAAGAATTTCAGCTCACCCTTAAGAGGAAATATATAATAATCCGGACATGAGAGCTATTAGAAACTCAATCTGCTTGAAGCCCATTCATGCATTCAGGCTGGCCTGTGGCTCGAGGTGACATCATTATCAAGGGGCTCATAGATCTTCTGCTACAGTTTGTCTCAATACGTCTCACATGTTACAACACAGGCCGAAAGACAGATGCATAAATCATTGAGGATCAACGACAAATAAGTGATGAAGAAAGGAAAACTCACTTGTGCCAAGTTCTAAAAATGTTTCAAACGGTTTTTAAAATGTACCATTTAAGTACAATTTAAAAAAAATTAACTAAAAATGTCATGTGCTGAAGCCATCAAGTAAAAAGTAATAATATATTTTCTTAATACCTTAATTGTCACATCTTCATCTAAATATATTTTTCAAGGGAAAAAGTTTTATTCTTGTTGTTTACAAGTATTATTAATTATTAATTTATTGTAATTATAAACATCATTACATCTTTAGAACGTGAACTACTCTTGTCATGTCAAAAAAAAAAATTCAAATTAGCTGATTTTACGAAACTGGCTGACTCTGACACGCAGTCAGAAGCATACAAAGGTCCTCTTTATAATATCATATCCTGCTTTTTTCCTACATAACTTTATGGCCATAAATAAATAAATAAAAAATAATAAAAAATAAAATCTCAATGAATTTTAATTTAGACATTGCAAATATGCTTATAGACGTGCTACTATTCAAATGCATTTTTTAATAAATTAAAAGATTCAGACAAAAAAAAAAAAAAAGTTATTGACCTATAAATAAATGTATTCTATGGAAGCCTGTTTTAGCCACTGAATAAAAATAAAAAAAGGTAATTGCAACTTCTTAACTTTTTATCTTTTTAATCTCTTCTGACTTTTTTTCTTGCAATTGTGTTTTAAATCTGGCATTTCTGACTTTATTTCTCAGAATTGCATATATAAACTCGCGACTGCAAGTTATAAAGTCAGAATTGCAAAATAAAATGTTTTTTGCAATACTGACTTTTTTCTTGCAATTTTGAGTTTACATTTCGCAGTTCTGACTATTTTTCTCAGAATTGCATGATATAAACTTGCAACAGCAAATTCTAAAGCGAGTTATTTATATCATGCAATTCTGATTTTTTTTCCTCATAATTGCTAGTTTATATCTCGCAGTTCTGTCTACTGTTCTCAGAATTGCATGATATATGATATATATATATATATATATATATATATATATATATATATATATATATATATATATATATATATAAATTCTGACTTTATAACTCGTTTATATCTTACAATTCTGAGAAAAAAAAGTCATGATTGTGACGTAAACTCGCAATTCTGAGAAAAAAAACTGAATTTCTCAATTCTGACTTTTTTCCTTGCAATTTCAAGTTTATATTTCACACTTCTTTTTTCTCAGAATTGAGAGATATAAAACTGCAATTGCTACTTATGAAGTCAGAATTGCTATTTATAAAGTTGTGAGATAAAAAGTCACAACTACCTTTTAATTTTTTTTTTCAGAGGCGGAAAACAGGCTTCCATATTATTCAGTCACTAAGCACTGAAGATAAATTATTCTAGCCTATTTTCTCCAAAAGAAAAAAAGCAAACTAAGGTTAATTGCTTATAATGACACTTTGTATGGTGCTTTGAAAAGAGCATGTCTTACCGACACTAAAAAAGAAAAAAAAAAAAATATCCACAATCATGATGGTATTAAAAGGTGTTGATGACATTTATGACCTCAGGGTCAATTTTATAATGCAATGCTGGATATTACATGCTATCTGCATGTGATCATTACAGTGTAGCTTTTCAGAGACAGGGTCACGACTGCCTCCGCAGGTGCAGATGTGGTGTATATATGCAGGGGGCCCCATGGGCCCCTTTATTATAACTGCCTTTGATTGACCGACTGTGTGAGCTGAATGGCCCATTTGCGAGCATGCGTATGCTTTCGCAAGTGTTCCTTTTCACAGAATTTGTGCTTCTCATCTTTGATTGTGACACCGCATGTGTAGAGAAGGTTGAAAATGATAAAATGCTCCTTGACTTTGAAAACCCTCTGCTAAAGCACTGGTCACCAGAGGTGGGAGTGACTACGGGAGACACTTACACTTACACAGCTTCTAATCCGTCAGAATGACTGAGACGTGGGACAGAGAGAGGACAAAGCAGATAAAAAGCATTTGCACTAGTGAATTATAGCCGGGCTCTGTTAGACGGATCGCTCTCTTGAGCATCTCCACGTTTTTATTGTCCTCCAGGGTCCCACACCTGTTCATTCCTTCATGGACACTGTATCTAAAAGGTGATATGGTCAAATTCAGTGCACGGTGCAAAAGACTGTTTTTACACGGTTCCGCGGTTACTAGTTTTCAATGGAAGAGAGGCAGCAAAATAGGGCTGGCAGTGAAAGCAACACTGTGTTAGATAAAAAGAACCACATCCATTTGTTCAGACAGTGCAGGAAATTACATATATGTCTACATTAGTTTCCATAGTAATGCCTAGAGACATAAAAGTCATTGTGGAAGGACACCATGGAAAACAAGAAAGTTTGCCTCGGCTTGTAGTTCTGAACACATGAGATGACAGCAGCATATGTTGTTTCTCCAAAACCACTCACTCAGTGCTACACTACATATTTTATGGAATAGGGAATCTATGAGGCAAAATTAGTGAATTTGTACTAATATTTTAAATAATCCACCTCACTGACACTCAAACACGCATCATAAAAATAGATGACGCAGTTTATAGCTTTTACTGATGTTCAAAATCATATCAGAGGAGATGACAGACAAAAGCGAAACACTCAAGTTTTACAAAGGACGCATAAATGTTTTCAGATGTGTTCTTGATAATGAGAAATCATCGAATGCAGACTGTCCGAAACTTAAATCAGACTTATTCAGATTGAAATGCGTTTCCAAATCCAATTTCAAACCACACATTTTACAAAAAGCTGAACCGGTTCAACTGATATAAGCCAAAAACTGAAATCTGATCATTCAGATTGAGATGCGTAAAATAGAAATCAGATTTAATCAGAATTCAGACCAGCTACAAAAGTGTAGCAGATTTTTATCCTCTTCAGACGATATTTGAGTTGGAAAAAAATGCTCATCTGAACAAAGAATAAGTGACCTCTGATATAGCTTATAAAACAGTTATTATAATTCAATAACAAAAACTGCTAGGTAACAAAATTCCCACAGGAAAAATATAATTATGAGGTACTGACACTTTGCTGATTTGTGTTAGCAGAATTAAACATGTTATTAGACCAATATATCTGGCAACAAATATTTCTTTGTTTGAAAAATGCCAAGTATAGAACATAAAAAGTAATTACATCTTATAGAATTATTTCATATGCATAAAGCAACAGCAGAGAGTCAATCATGTGGTTTCTTGCTCATTGTTTGTTTCACTATAGAGTCTATTCAAGCATAATCAGGGTCAGTGTTAATTTACAAATATACTTGTGTTCATTTATAATTAGAAAATGTAGAAATGAACACAAATCAAGATTAATAAAGGTAATAAAAATATTATCATTAACTCATGTTAATAAACTGAACCTTATTTTAAATTATTAAAAGCTGCTCATCTTTTAGAGACAATACGGCACATTTCATTTCCATTTTAAAACAGTAACAATAATTAACTAACTTCACCCCAGTCTGTCTAATGTAACACAACCAAAACCCTCCTAAATTAAAAACCGGATTACCGTGCAGAATTGTCAGACTCTGCAATGATCCTCTAATTGTGTGGAGAAGAATGTATCAAATTAATATTTTTTCTCCAATAAGACAAAAGACAAGGGGGGAGGTAAGACATTTCGAGATGAATCACGAACGCCGTCTTACTGAATCAAAGAGCAATGTGGCTCTTCAGAGCGGCATGTCACTCAGACCCTGGATGTCACAGGTCTCTGATGCCTGACTAGGTGCCATTTTGAGATGTTTGCGTGGAGGGATGAAGAAGAGAGGCCCCGAGGCGCTCTGTCTCTCTTGTCCTGAAGTCAAACCTGAAACCTGTCTGCTCCAAGCACACCGAAACCGGACAGAGCGGGCTTTGAGCTTTAGCGGGACTTAAGACTTCTGAAAGGTAGGGAAAAGAAAGTGTCAGTCCTGAATGGCTTTGATGTTCTTTCCACTCAAAACTCTACGATACACAGCTCAAAGAAAAGGGTGTGGACAAATAGGGAAATTGGACTTTCTCTGTCTCTCTTTCTCTCTCTCTCTCTCTCTCTATCTCACACACACACACACACAGCAGAAAAACCCCTTCTAACTGCTAAAATATGGTCACAGAACCTGGGCTCAGGTCCAATTTTAATGGGGCGGCCCCTGATTAACTGGTGCAGTGGTCAAACCCACTTTAACTAAGTATATTACACGTCTCCATTTAAATGTGTAATTTAACTTACTTCAAATGGATCATTGTGCTCTTTTCATAAAGGTGAACATGGAAGAGATTAAACTTTAAGTCATTATGTCTCCATAAAAGAGGATTCTTCGCCGCTCGGAATGAGGTAATATTTTTTTCCCGATGAGTTCTGCGAGGGAACGCCGGACCCGTCGATTGGTTTTCATTCACCTGGTGAGCAGTGAAAAAGGTCCATTGCATAAAGACAATAGAGCCACATTGTGGAAGTCAAAGGCTTCGTACCAAGGAGAATGAGGAAAACCTCAAAAAATAGGTCACTGGGACCAATTTCATGTTTCTGTGTGGTAAAGACAAATGGATTTGCTCCTCTGTGATTTTTTTGGACAGAGAGAAATGATGAATAGAATTAATTGAACCGTCTAGGCTGCTTTTCTCTTCCGTCTTCCTTTTTTTGCTAGTCATTTCTTTTGCCAGACGCTTTTGTTAAGTTTTCTAGTTTTGGTTTCTGCAGTCTAAACATTGCGAGACCTAGTTAACATGTTTGATTACACTCAAGAGCAACTGGTCTGAAGCAGTGTACATCAAAAAGAGCTTCGTCTGGTTTAGATGACGCTTCTATTAGCTTAGCATCATTGTTTCCCAGCAGAAGCGAAACGCCTCTGTATTAGCATTGGCAGAGCATCAAATCCAGTCACAGATTGGTAGATCTCACAAACACTTTATATCTCATGACAACTCATGCCTTTGTTTGTTACTCTTCATTTTCATTTAAGCCGCACAGCACCGATTCAATGCTCTCCAGAAGTGTGTTTACTGTTGTGCTATGTTAGATTGTTTGTTGAAACAGAGCTGTATCAGATACAGATGAGCTTTTGGAAACAAGAGAGGAGCTCTGGCGGAGTGCTGGGAGCCAAAATCAAGTTTGATCATCACTCAAAGGTCAGAGGTCATGAGGGCATCATTTGTTGTGTAGGTAACATACAGCATTTCAAGCTAACGAAGCAATTTTATTTTGGCCAAAAAAAAAAAAAAAAAATGGTACTGTTTTAAAAGGAAACCCCGGGTATTAAGAATTGTTTGGTTTAATACAATGTAAATCATCTCTCTTACAAAATATGTAGTAGAAAACCCATGAAAGATTTACGTTGTTTAAAAAATTTGTATTGTTTTATACGCATTTTGGACTACGGGGACACCATTATTTCAATGACGTCAAATGGTTACACTCAGTGAGCTACTGGCACTACCTGTTGCTATTTTTAACTCGGAAAATAAAATACTGATACACTGACACATTGTGCGGCTTTAGTTTGTAAAGATCTGCATCTTTGTTCTCTCCACTTTAGTCCTGATGCCTTTGAGGCTTTTAATAGACCACAGCTACTGAAAGAGCTTACAAACGGCAGAAACAAGAAACGTTAGATACCATTCTGGCAGGATGTAAATATGCCGATGCTTGTCATGACGCTGCAGCCATTAAAGTGTCACAGTATGCTGTCGCAGGAAGCACACTGGAGACGCGGAGAAACATTAAACAGTAAACATTAAACACAGGGGATAATCCACAACAGGAGCAGGAACAAACACACGTACATCACAAGTAGACCCGACAAATGACATATGAACAGACAGAAACTTAAATGCATGGGGTAATCAGGGGAACACAGGTGCACAGAATAACTAATTAGACTAAACGAGGGATGTTACCATATATGGGTAAACATGGCAGTTTCAGTCAGTCCTGATGAAGGTGGGAGGAGTGGAGGTAGGTCAGTATAAATGTCCCAGTCTAATACCCCTTCAGCCTCAAACAGTACCAGATCCTCAACCAGCTCACCCTCAGCCATGTTGCAGTGGGCGGAGCTCCCCTCCGCAACATCACTGGCCACGGCTTTCTCCCTCGTAGTGGGCATTGTTGCTGGCTCAAACACCTGGACTGACGTCACTAGCAGCTCCAGCTCCGCGGCGATCCGTGGCTCTGTCGCTCCGTGCGGCGATGGCTCATCAGTCGCAGCGGGCTCTGGCTCACCATCAGCAGTGGGCTCAGGCATACGCTCCGCGCAGTGGGGAGATGATGAGCTGGGTGCTGGGTCCGGAGTGGCATTCGACACAGATGGAGAACGGGGATCCATGTCTCGCAAGTGTCTACTCCATGAAGGCGACGAAATTCACTCGAGGGCCGTCCTCAGATGATGGCGCTCTGTACGTGGGTTTTAAACTAGCGCTGTAGAACGTGTCACAAGTAGCCCCGACAGATGACAATGAACAGACAGGAACTTAAACGCATGAGGTAATCAGGGGAACAAAGGTGCACAGGATAACTAATTAAACTAAATGAGGACAGGAACATGACCATATACGGGCAAACAGGAACAGAAACGGGTGGAAACACATATCCCTGACATAAAGGGGTTTCTCAGCATGGATTTCACTCGATAGCTGGGGGCATTTAGACTCAATGTGAAGAAAAATCGATGGTATGGCATTTGGTCTAAACGTACGCTTATATGCATCACCACCTATAAGCTCTTTCAGTAGCTGTGGTCGTTGTTATCAGTATTTTATTTTCTGAGTTGTGTATTTCCAGTTGTGTTGTGGTAAAAATAGCAACAGGTAGCAGCAGTTGCTGACCGAATGCAACCATTTGACGTCATTGAAATAATGACGCCCCCCACAGTTCAAAATATGTCTAAAACAATGTGAATTTTTTTAAATAATGTAAATCTTTTATGGGTTTTCTACTATATATTTCATCACAGAGACATCACTTACATGACATTAAACCAAACAAGTCTTAATACCTGGGGTTCCTTTTAAAGCATTCACATTTTAATTGCAATTCTGCATCCTGCTTGCAGCCTCAATTCAAATTGAACTAAAATGCAGAAATTTAACAAAAAATTAAAAAAACATTCTCATTGCAATTCTGAATGGTGCATGTACCAATAGAACCCACTGAAACGGACTTACCCGAGATACACAATTTAGCATGCTATGCAGCTGGATCTGCCAGATCATATGAAAGTTTTATTAAGCCACGTTTTCCAATCTGAATCAGGTCTTGCTGGGTGCTTAGAATAACGCACAGAAGCCTGTTTATTGTGTTTGCCTCTGCTCGGCAGGTCGTTGCTTTGAAGCAAACAATCTAAGCTGACATTACAGCAAGGTTATTGAAACCTGGTATCATGAGGGTTGTAAATACATTAAAACATAGAGCACGTTTTTCAAATGCTCTCTCTATAGCCTGCAGACTTCTCTCAGAAAACAAGAACTAAGTCTCAGATAGTTTCTCTGCAGAGAAATTCTACACATCATAACATCATGCCTTTGAGAAATTTCTGTATTTAAATCAGAGTAAAATTAATGAGTATATTGTATATCTGTCAGTATGGTAGCTAAATCCAAGCCAGTAAGAAAGCTTGTCTTTTCATTGTGATTTGAGACTAGTTTCACACATGTGGACAGAGGGCCTGGGTCAGTATAAAAACGTTTGACTTTCTCCCACCAATCACTCATCTGAACAGTGCTCCACTTTCACATATTCTTCTCGAGTTATCATAGATTTGAGCAATAAGGCCCTCTTTTTTTCTGTTAATGTCAGTCAGGGAACTATTAAAGCATTGACAGTTCCAAAAGAAAATGAAAGGCTGCCTACGACGACATGTTTGACCTTATATTGTGTGAGAGAGTTCTGCCACGAGTCTCATTATACCCGTGATTACAGTCAATCCCCTTAACTCTGCCTATAGAGGCTGCAGTAATTACTCTCACACAGCATGCAACTCAGAGAAATTACGTTCATAAATACATTTCTCCACCTTTGCTTTTAGCTCCCATCTACCTTAATTCGCTGACAAGTACTTTCAAAAAAGAGAGGTGGATGTGAAGTCTTGGGCCACCTTCTTTTAACCTTATTCAGAGCAATCGGAAGACAGAAAAGCTGAAGAAAGCTGAAACACTGACATGTGACATTGGGTAAACAAGATGTTTTTGTGTTTGTTATGTGATTCCAGTGAATGAGATACTTCCTGCTTGTTGCGCTGGTGCACTTATGTGTTTAAACCTAGTTTGCAACATCCCATTTTTTTTTTGCCTTTTCTAAGGTTTTTTCTAAATATGTGGCAATCGCCTGACAAAACATTATGCGTATTTTGTTAGGTTAAACAGTTCAATAAATAAAGGAATAGTTCACCCAGAAATTTAAATTCTGTCATTACTCACCCTGAAACCCTGATGAAATCCAAGAGCTTTCTGACCCCGCATAGACAGCAATGCAAGTGACACATTCAAAGCCCAGAAAGGCAGTAAGAACCTCATTAAATAGTCCATGTAACTTCAGTGGTTCAACCGTAATTTTATGAAGATACAAGAGTACTTTGTGGGTGCAAAGAAAACAACAACGTGCACAGAACGCATGTCGAAGACTCACAACGGAAGAGAAGAATTATCATCATTATCATTATTATTAGCATTATATTCAGAACATATTTTAACAATGTTCTTACTACTTTTCTGGGCCTTGAACATGGTAGTTCAATGTCTATGCAGGGTCAGAAAGCTCTCGGATTTCATCAAAAATATCTTAATTTGTGTTATGAAGATGAACTTATGGGTTTGGAATGACATGAGCATGAGTAATTAATGGCATAAATTTCATTTTTGGGTGAACTATTCCTTTAAGCATCTTAGATTATGCATCTTACCCACTTAAATCAAATTCTCTCCTACTCCATGCATTTGGTTTTGAGTGTATGTGAGAAGTAATGTAGCAAACAGGCAGTCAGGGGTTAAATCGTGTGGGTTGTACCTGTAATGAGCTTGCTTTAATGACTGCACTCCGCTTAAAGTTGATAATTGAATGAAGACACAGTCTCTTTTGCCCTGAGCCAAAGCACAGAGAAAATAATTTGTAAATACATTTCCGAAGCTGAATGCATTTTTTTGTCCTTTTTAATGCCTTCTTTTACTAATTTCCCATGCCGTGTGCCCATGCAAAGCACTCGTATTTAAAAAAACGAAGACACTGATAATTATGCGACTTCTTGTTAAATAGAAAAAAAAAAAAGAATAATTAAAATGAATCACTGAACATGCATGAGTGAAAACAGCAACTTTGCACATATCTCTAAACCAGCATAAACCAGTTAGCTGAAAATGAAAATAAGAGAGAAACATTCCCCGACCTTCACATTTTCTTTTAGGGGCAACCTAAGGCAAGACGAGGAGGGGGAAAAAAAAAAAGATGTGTAAATCGGAGCATTTTTCAGGCATGTAAATAATAACTGAGCAATGAAAAGACAAGGTAACGCAGGCTCTGTTGAGACAGCTAGACAAAGAAGTTTTATGCAAATATAATTAAGCTGTAGCCAGAGATATGATAATTAGCTGTTTATTGCAAACCGATGTGCAATGTCTCGTTACAAAGACTAAATGTAAACAGCACTCTCAAGCCTGCGTTGAAAAGACAGAGATTAAAAAAGGGAACATGGAACGACAGTCTATGAGATGCAAGTGGCTCAATTTATCAAGGCTCTATTGTTGGGAGACTAATTAATTTGTTTGTGTGATTGCTTTGCTGGGCAGCTCATGCGGCTAAAAACAAGACCGATAACCTCAGTCACCTCAGAAAAAGCCTTGAAATCCCAGTGCGGGGAAAGTTTTCATTAAACTGCCTTACTCCCTTCTTCCTCCGTTCCTTTTTGTTATGGGTTATCATTCAAGCAGCCTTCCAGAAGATCCCATTGTGTTAGTGGTCTTATCAGACTTTGACAAAAGCTTGAGGCTGACATCACGCCGGCCACAGAAAAAGTCCTGGCCCGAGATCTGAATCGTCGCATTGTCGAATGAGGTGAGCCCCTAAACCTCTGTCTCACACGGTGACTCGTGCTAAATAAGAAATCAACCATTTCACTGATATTAAGAGAATGGAGACGCTTAAAAAACAAGCAAGCATTACTCTCACCTGCATGTGAAAAGGCTCATAATCTCTTATAGAAACAGTTCATCCAAAAATGAACATTCTGTCATCATTTACTCATCCTTATGTTGTTCCAAACCTTTTGGACTGTCTTTCTTATGTGGAACACAAAAGAAGATATTTTTAGGAATGTACTAGTCACTCTTTTCCATACAGACCTCAGAAACGCTTCTGTGTTGAAAAAATGACTTAATATAAGACAAAACTAAATATATATATATAAATAGAATTGCTATAATTTTGAATGAAAGGTGGATGCCTCATAGTCTGGTGTTACTAAAATGAATGAAGTATTTGACAAACAATTTCATAAAAGAATTCTATATACCACAACACATTCTAAATTGAGTATCATGGTGTCCACAAAAAAATTAAGCAGCACAACTGTTTTCAACATTGATAGTAATAAGAAAGGGTTCTTTATGTTTGTGTATATATATATATTACCAACCCCAAACTTTTCATTGGTAGTGTGCATTTAAATAGTCATAAATGAATATTTTATTACGTATTATTTTATTAAGTATGCAGATTTCAAAGCAAAAGTTCATTAAAACCCCTTATCAAAGGAAATAAAAGGTCACCTATGCAATGCCACAGTCAATCACAAAAAGACATGTTAGAAACACTAAAACTATTTTAAGGTGACCTACTATCCCCCTTTTTACAAGATGTAATATAAGTCTCAGGTGTCACCAGAATGTTTCTGTAAAGTTCATCTCAAAATACCCCACAGATCATTTATTATATCATTTTAAAAATACCTGATTTGAATGGAAGCAGAAACAAGCTGTTTTTGTGCATGTTTCTTTAAATACAAATGAGCTGCTGCTCCCCGCCCCCTTTTCCAGAATAGAGCTGTGCCTTTACAGCTTATTCGTCAAATACTCTCCTACAAAAACATCTGTTCGGTTTTGATTATCGCACTGAAATCATGTGTTTTAAAGCTAGTTTAAACTTCTGATATACTTTTTTTCTGAGCGCACACATCGGAAGCACGTACACAGAAAGTGGCTGTCACACAGCATGTAAGTACTAAACTAAGTTCTATTTCATGTTTTATTGCGGTTAAACTGTCAAATACACGCAAGCGTTAAAAACACACAGGAGTTACAAAAAGAGTCAGTTATGTCTGTGAAGATAAGCAGCTGGAAAATAAATTAAATTTTTATATTAGATCTGTGTGGCAGCAGCGTAATATACAGTAAATCAATAAATCCACTGCTCCCTTGTCTCCTCTGAGACTGGGACTCTTCTGTGCTCACCTGTGCAGCCAACGACAGAACAGTTAGCATGTTTTGCTTCAACTTTTGTCATGGTGTTAGAACTGGTACACCGTTGTTACTTGCAAAAAACAAAATGTCGCCGCCATGGGTGGAAACATGCAGGTTAAGAGGCGGTAATATAATAAGATCCCCTTTCTACGTCACAGGGGGAGCGAAATCTGAGCTCCTTGTTTTTTCACATACTTGCAGAGAAAGGCTTAACAAAAAGTTACTGGGGTGTCTTTTTTCATGTGTTGTTCATTGTTAGTTCATGATACCTAACACATTAACTAATGCTAACAAATTAAACCATTGTAAAGTGCAACAGACTGGTATGTCAAGTACAGTCATACTAAACTTCCACCTTGTAATCTATTGTAATTGTTCATTCCTGTTATAGTCACTGTGCAGTTGTTTATTTTTGACTGATGTCTTATTTGCATCAACGATGTTGATAAGCAAAAAGTAGGATGACCCTGGTTTGACAGCTAATATCATAGCTAATGTCTTCATGGACTAACACGTTGCCTGCTTTGTTTGTGCAACAGGTAGGGAGTGCTCACATGTCTCCTTCATAGGATTTCAGAAAAAAGCGAGAGCTAAATTAGTGTTGTCCCCCCATGAAGGTAATTACAGCCATTCGCTCGTTAGCATTTTGATGATATTGATTGAAAATGTAAGGAGGTGAAGGATCCTTTCACAGACGACAACAAAGATATAAATCATAATTTGAGTTATTAATATCCGCCGCGCTATTAGTTTGGTGATTTATGGACCTTTACAAAGAGGCTGATTAGAGGGGCGAGGTTGGGTAATCTTCTGAGAGGGTCCTTATTAACACATTATTTTTCCATGAGAATATCAATGAATGCTGTCTTGTCATTATTGACAGAGGCGGGTGTAGTGATGCGGCTCTCTGCGCGCTTTGTGCGCACCCCTCTCTGGCACGGAGTACAGAAGCTGCAGCATATTCAATCTTGCGTTGCCTCCAGAGGTTTCTGACACTTGTGCTTAGGGATACGCTCTTTGTTTCTTCTGTTTTTCTTCCTTTTATTCTCTTTTATTAATCTGGATTAATGAGTTAAACTGTCAGTCCCAAGTCAACATTCCTTGAGAAATACTGCAGACAAAAACAAATTCTGTCAAAGCATTGCTCTGTTTATGTACTTATACAGTATATTTAATTATATATGTTAAAACTACCATTTAAAAGTTTAGGGTTGGTAATTTTTTTAAGTCATGCTCACCAAGGCTGTATTTATTTGATCAAAAATACAGTAAAACAGTAATATAGTGAAACATAATTACGATTGAGCTTTCCTTCTACTCTGACGAATCCCTCAGTCTCTGCTGCTGAAAAACAGCAGGTTTACAGTTAGGATACTATTGTGTAGGTGATGAGCAGTGCCTGGTTTCATACATGATGCTTGGAATTGAGGTTCATCAGAGTAGAGAATCTTGTTTCTCACAGTCTGAGAGTTCTCTAGGTGCTTTGTTGCAAATTCCAAGTGTGTTTTCATGTGTCTTCACTAAGGAGAGGATTGAGTTTGGCCACACCGCCATAAAGACTGGATTGGTGGAGTGTTGCAGTGATATGATCATGGATCTCAACTACAGTGACCATCAGCTGCTTGGTCACCAGTCTAACCAAGGCTCTTCTCCATCAGTCGCTAAGTTTGGCCAGGAGGCTAGCTCTAGGAAGAGTCCTAGTTGTTCCAAACTTCTTCCATTATGGATAATTGCGGGTACAAGCTTCTGTGAACCTTACATGCAGCAGAATTTTTTTCTGAACTCTTCCCCAGAAGAGCTTGACGCAATCTTGTCTCTGAGCTAGGCAGTTCTTTTGACCTCTGAAATAAATTTGCCACAGGTTATGGCAGGTTATCTATAAGCTACATGAATGCTCCTAAGCTAAATTCCCAGAAAAGGCTATGAATACTTATGCAATGGAATCATTTAAGTTTTTTATTTCTAAAAAAAATTGTGCTTTGTCATTATGGTGTATGGAGTGTAGATTGATGTGGGGAAAAAAGTAATTTACAGCAGTTTAACATAAGGCTGCAACATAACAAAACGTGAACTAAAGGGGTATGAATTAAAAAAAAGAAAAAATCATCCATGAATTCATCTATGCCTTTGTACAAGCAAAAATGTTGGTGGAGAGTAGAGACTGTTTTGTTTGCTGTCCCCTGGTGTGCTGTTCCCTGCAGGGGTGAGGTCTGGGCATCTGGAGGCGAGACGACTCACCGGGCCACTCCCCTGTTCCGATCCTCCCTTTTCCTGTACCCCTGATGTGCCCAGACGCTCCTCAAACAACAACTGTTCACCAGCTAAAGTCTAATCCTTTGCAGGTGACCCAAGCAAGGGCCCGTGCAGAGCTTTCCAGGCAGAATCAGGGCCGTGAGACAGCACAGAAACGCCCCACTGCGTCCTTAAACACCAACCTCCCCCAACTTAACTCCTTCAGAACTTGCCAAAGACACTATTCTGAGTGTCTATTATGGTCTAAATAAAAGAACTCTTCCATATGGAACAGGTTCTCTTTTGTAAACCACATTTTAAACCAGTGATGTCCAAACCTGGACATCACTAATCAATAGCTTTTTATCAGTACTCTTAGTTTCCAATGATTGAAGGAAAACTTCAGTCAGAAACTGCTAATAACCTTGGACTAAAAGGAACTTCAACAGTTGGTTGCTTTCAGGTGGTGCTTTTTATGGTGAAAAGCTTCAGAAGAATACAATGAAGCTCAAAGTAGGATGAAGAGTTTTAAATGAAAGTTTGAGATGAGTTTGTTTCATTCTGTCAATAATTGTGCATGTCTATATAAATAGACATATAATACATGACATATACTGCTCTATATCTAGAGTTGCCATGTGTGTTACCTATGTAAGCGATAAAAGGTACAAGAGGATGTTCTATACTGTGAATAAGTCAAGGCTGGAGGGCGTTGTTAGGCACAGCATGAAGCAAAGTGCCTGCAACCCCTTCAGCCTTGACTTATTCACAATACGTAATAGTTATATATAAAATTGTTATCACACAATACAAATATTAAGACCAAAAAATGTATGTATTGTATGTTTTTACTTTATATGACAATATATTTCATATATAGAGATTTCATATTTACATATATTACATTTATGTATGGCAAATAGCATTTTTCACAATACATATTGTTTGAAAGAAGCTGTACAGTAAACTCTCAATCTCAAATCTCTCAAAGACCCTAGTGAGCAAACCAAAGACAACTGTGTAGAAGAAAAAAAAAAAAAAAAAAAAACCTTGAGAGAACTGTGAAAGCCCAGCCTTCTCTGGAAGACATTACAATAGATGTGCATATGCTAAATACTATTTTGCTACATAGCATGTGAAATAATAGTCATCTCTAGTAATATTCAAAAGAGTCATGCAGTGTGATAATTTGTACATCACCGTTGTGTATTTTTAACATTTAAGGAAGTCTCTTATATTCAACAAGGCTGTAGTAAAAACAGTAATATTGTGAAATGTTATTGCATTTTAAAATAAATATCATCTATTTTATTATATTTTAAAAAGTAATTTATTCCAGCTGAATTTTCAGCAGCCATTACTATATGATCCTTCAGAAATAATTCTAATATGTTTATTTGCTGCTCCAAATAGATATATGAATGAATGAATGAATGAATATTTACTATCAATGTTGTAAACAGCTGCTAAATAATTTTGGAAATCATACACTTTTTAGGATTTTTTGAAATGAATATAAAGTTTCAAAGCAAAGCATTTGTTTAAATATAATTTTTGGTAACAATGTAAAAGTCTTTACTGTCAATTTTTGATCGACTAAATGCATCTTTGCTGAATACAAATATATAAAAATAATAATTAAAAATACAAAAAACAAACTGTTCTGATTTAGGTAAAAAGTAATTGTGATTTTATTTCTAATGTCACAATGTGACTTTACATCTTAAAATGTTACTTTATTTATTTTATTATCCCACATTTACCTGTTTAGTTTGTACCTGAAACAGAGTCAGGCTTTAATAAATATGACAACCTAATGACTCAAAGCAAAAAAATATATAATAACCAACAGTGCACAGTGTGTCTTTTTAGCTTTTTCTTTCCTATTTTTTCTTTTCATATTTCTAGAAAATCACAGAAGGTCCTTCTTTTACATGATTCTGGTGTCCCCAGACTTTCAGAAGTAATCATGAGATATGGGACTACATCAAATCTTAATCAAACACCATAATGGCTTAACACAAGCTTAATACAGAGAGATCAAATCAAGTCTCTCATGAACACATAATCAGTTTAAAAGCATGAGTGCTGATTTAGGATTAATTCTAGTCCCCGTGTACTAGTAAATAAAGTTACACAAAATGAAAAGGCATTAGCATTTTTCCTCTTCTCATTATGAACTAACACAAGCCTCGATTAGCATTTTCAAGCATCTTCTGAAAACATGCAAGTACAGTTGAGGTTGAAAGTTTACATACACCTTGCAGAATCTGCAAAATGTTAATTATTTCACCAAAATAAGAGGGATCATACAAAATGCATGTTATTTTTATTTAGTACTGACCTGAATAAGATATTTTCCATAAAAGACATTTACATGTAGTCCACAAGAGAAAATAATAGAGAAAAACAATTGAAACATTTTTTGAATTTGAAGATCAGGGTATATTTACATTATTTTGTCCTCTGGGAAACATCTGAAAAGTATCTTCTGTAGCTTCTGAAGGGCAGTACTAAATTTAACTAAATTTAGGCAAAATAAGAAATCTTCATTCTGTTCAAAAGTTTTCACCCCCAGCTCTTAATGCATTGTGTTTCCTTCTGAAGCATCAGTGAGCATTTGAACTTTCTGTAATATTTGCATATGAGTCCCTCAGTTGTCCTCAGTGTGAAAAGATGGCTCTCAAAATCATACAGTCATTGTTGGAAAGGGCTGAAATACACAAAAATGCTGAAAAACCAAAGAATTTGTGGGACCTGAAAGATTTTTCTGGAAAACAGTGGGAAGTTCAAATGTTCAGGATAAACAAGGGACAGATGAACAACCATCACTAAACAAACAAACAAACAAACAAACAAAAAAACAACATAGTATTAAGAATCAAGTGTATGTAAACTTTTGAACGGGACCTTTTTTTTTTTATTCAGCTATTATTTTTTATTGTGAACTATTTGTAAATGTCTTTTATGTGAAATATCTTATTCAGGTCAGTACTACAGCATGCATTTTGTATGATCCCTCTTATTTTGGTAAAATAATTAACATTTTGTAGATTCTGTAAGGTGTATGTAAACTTTTGACCTCAACTGTATATATACTTACAGTATACTGTAAAACACTAACAGAGCATCAACAACTTCTTGTGACAAAAAAGTCCCATGTCGAGGTAATGAACTCTGAGGCACAGCATCGCTGTTCATCTTCGTGCTGCGATTCAGCCAGGCGTCTGTCAAGGTTAGAGTGCCCCATCAGATAGTGATAACTTATAGCCTAATGGAAAACAACCAACTATCTCTCAGTTGGTCGGAGAAACATAATGCGCTGGGAATCAGTTGGCCACCAGCCACAAACAACAGCAGGGGAGCTGTCAGATAGCCATGGCCAAAGTGCAAGGTGGACTGGAGGTGCTGTAATTGAAAGTTGGCATGCTCCAGGAAGCATGACACAAAATCAAGTGGCTCGAACCTTATTTTTCCATTGGATGGATTCCGGAAAAGCGGAAACACGCGCGCGAGAGAAAACCAAGCCTGTCTCTCTCCATCCGATGGCCCGCCGGGCAGGCCGCAGAGGACTAAGCGCTTAGGGAAGGGAAGAGTTGCCTAAATGGTGAGAGGTCTGGGGACCAGAGTGTTAAATCCTGCCTGACATGGCTAATGCTTAAATCTTATTCCCCCTTTCTACAACAACACAGGATCAACAAAGCCTCAGCCAAAATCCTTTGAGGCAGTGACACAGAAAATTCCCATCCTGGAGCTTTCTACGGGAACAACAAACAGAGGTGGTAAATACAGCTGCATATTTTTGGCCAGATAACGTGCCACATCCCTTCCTGAGCAGGACCCCTTGTTGCCCCCCGACCCACAGCATCCACTTCTCTCCCCTAAGACCGGGATCAGCTCTCTTCATGCTTGAGCGGATCGTAGCGACGCTTTGACTTTCACAGTCTCGTCCCGTGACCCTCTCGCCCCTCCTCCACATACAGAACTCTCTCTCCTGTGTGGCCCGGGGTCATGACGCTTTACAAACCTGACAGAGTCTCTGAGTTTCTGCCACTGTGCTTTTCATACAAAGGTGGGTGGTGTGTGGCCTGCAAGCCGTGTGCCCTAAACACATGTGGTGCACAGAAATTGGGAGAAAAGGAGAGAAGTGAAGGTGAGACAAGTTGACCAAGAGACAATAAGAGAAATATGAGTAGACAGTAGATGCGAAGTGAAAAGAAGAGATGAGGGGAGACAAAAGAAGAGAAGAGAGGAAGGCAAGACTAGAGAAAACGAGAAAGGAAATGAGCAAACAGAAAAAATTTGATTTTTTACCCTCTATGGTATGCATTATGTTCTAACCATGAAATATTTTTTCACATAAGTTTTTATTACATGAAATAGCTTTAATTATACAAATCAAAAAAAAAAAGTGAATGTATTTAGGAAAATTTTTCCATATGGCAACTATGTACCACAATGGAAAATGGCCCAAAATTAGTTTTTCTATTAAATTGTAATTTTCTTTTCAATTCAAATGCACATTTCTTTTAGAAATTGATGCATCCAGTCTTAATTTCCATCAAAATCTGCCACACACACATGCTTTCACACATACACATGCAAAAACACACTCATCGTTATGGTCACTGAAGGCTAACTCATCTTCATTTTCATTACATGGAAGAGGCAACTCTGCACTCTTCCTATTGCCCTTTCCATGGAATATTGTTGTAATAATTTTCTGAAAATACTAAATAATTTTCTTATTTATACATAAATACACATATACTACAATAAACACTTCAAATAAATAAATAATTGCAATCAAATTATTGATGTTACTATCTATCATTTTACAGAAAAACTTTTTTAGATAATGTTAATTTATGAATTTATGAATCCCCCTGAGAAGAGATGTTCAGAAATTAGGTTTACAGAGCAATATCGCTGGAGCACTTCAACAGGTGTCCTATTGGGGTGACAGTGGAAAAAAAGTGTTTTGGAGGAACATTTAAATGTCATGTGGCTTAAAAACAGCACATCACTGACTACCTTAATTACCATATTGCAATATATTATATTTTTTGCACGCTCCCTCAAAACTTGCAACATCTGTGGCATTGTGCTGTGTGATAAAACTGCACATTTTAGAGTGGCCTTTTATTGGTGCCAGCCTAAGGCACACCTGTCCAATAATCATGCTGTCTAATCAGCATCTTGATATGCCACACCTGTGATTTAGACAGATTAAGACAGATTTGTGAACAATATTTGAGAGAAATAGGCCTTTTGTGTACATAGAAAAAGTCTTAGATCTTTGAGTTCAGCTCATGAAAAATGGGGGCAAAAACAAAAGTGTTGCATTTATAATTTTGGTCAGTGTATTTTTTGTCCCGTCCAGCTTTGGTTATCACTGTGTCAGTCACTGCTTAATCTAGCATAAATATGCTGATGTCATTCCCGAAACACTGCAGAGTGTATGTGTCCAAAAAATTAAAGTTTTAAATCCTGAATGGATTATAGCCTATATAGAAAGTGCGCAAAACGTGCTTCCTTTATCACTACTACAGACCCTCACTCATCTTTGTTCATTGCGATCTCACAAAGTTCCCTTATAATCAGTGAAACTCTCTAAACTACACATCACATGAGATGATTCACGAGTGCGCAGAACTGCATTAAAATCCGATCCGGCGCTTTCAGAGGTGAGTGAATTCTGACAAACTAAAATGTTTCTGATTGGCCGTTACGTTCAAGAAATCAACATATGTCTGGCTACATTGTTCAACGCTGCAAAACACGTTGGATAGTTTGCCTGATCTTCAACTGCTTTTGCTTTTGTTTAAGGGTATTTAGCATCGTCTAGTACCCCCGTACAACCGGGCCTGAGCTTGGCTAACCGCTCCAATTGCAGCGGGGCTGACATCGGGGGTTCCATGACTAACCATCTAGGGGACGAAACAAAGAAAAACAAGGCAAGAAGAGAAGAAACAAGAGACAAGAAGAAAAAGCCACGCACAAAACTTATGCACAAAATTGGAATATTGCATAAAACATTTGCGAATAAGCACCATTAAACAAGTCAAAGAACAAAATCGTCACTTCGTGATAAACTGGCCCTAAATATCACTAAGAAAGGTACGAGAAGCCACTGAAGAGAGACAGTCATACATAAATACTATAATGACAGACTTTGCTCGGGCATTTCAGAAAGACCAACATTTCAAATGCTGTGCAACAAGAACGGTCCACTGGACATTCAGGTTATGCCATCCCATGGCGCAAAGTCACATTACTTTTTTAATGTGCATGAAGAAATTTATTCGGCAAATGCGTTTCAATCTCCAATTATTCGTATTAACCCTTTTTCACACAAGTTAAAAAAAACCTTAAGTGAGCGTAACATTTTATTTTTTTAAACTAAGGGATTTTTCTGATGCGATACTTAAAAATGTGCATAAAAACAAAGACAAGACAAGACAAGAACCAGGCGAGAAGAAAAGAGAACAGACGAAAGATGGCGAGAAGAGATGAGACAAAAAGAGAAGAGGTGAGAAGAGACAAAGAAAAGAGAAGAAAAAAAGAAGAGACTGAAAGAAATGATAATAGACTAGACAAGAATAGATGAGAAGAAAGACACCAGCTATATGAGAATGAACAGAAAGAGAACAGACGAGAATAGATAAGACAAGACAAAAAAAAGATCAGACCAGACAAGAAGACAACAGATGAGAGAAGAACAGGTGAGTTGATAAGAGACAAGACAAGAAATGGTGAGAAGAAAAGAGAAGAGAAGAGAAGAGAAGAGAAGAGAAGAGAAGAGAAGAGAAGAGAAGAGAAGAGAAGAGAAGAGAAGAGAAGAGAAGAGAAGAGAAGAGAAGAGAAGAAGGGTAAAGCTCCGGGAGGAGGGAAAGGCTCTGTTTGATGTAATCCAGGAAGTTAGTTCTGTAACTTAAGCCCTCCATCTTGAAAAAGAGCACAGCAGAGAACTGAAGGAGGCCCTTGTCTGGTGGGCGCAAGTTTTCCACATCTGTCTTCCGCATTGTGCCTCTCTCTATAAACAGCCCCCAAACTTGTTATGACTGCATGAGGATTTTTGGGAACGTTTTAACACTGATTGCATTTAAGCGTTAAATCATCCATATTAAAGTTACCAGAGTGAGAAAACAAATTACTGCACAGCATTCAGCTTCTCGCAAAGATCTCCACATGTGTTTATGCAATGCGAGTCATTTCCATGCCCGCAATGGGGATACTTGTTATTCCTTCCTATATTGTTTTTTCTTCCCACTTTCTTTTCCTATGGAATGCTGTCTAACGTGCTCTAATTTTCTCCAGGACATCTGACAGGTCGCTGCCTTTGTAAACAATCTTGCTGAGCTATAACCAGTACCTGATACCATGTTTCCCTCTGACAGTAACCTGGCAACTCACTGCGAATTTCTTGCTTTCCCTGTGAAGTCCAAAACAAACAGGGATGAACATTACCAACAACAAAGTTCCTTTTCAATATTCGCTTGGCTGCTGTCAAAGCAACCCGCAGGCTCCTCCTCTCCCCTCCTCAGGCCAAAGGCCCCTGGTTTTCCCTCTGTGTACTGTCAATTCTTTTATTGTGCAAACGACCAGAAGCCAACCCCAGTATGAGCTGCACTGAAAAGAATGTGCAGACTGTCGAGAAAAAAAAAAAGAGAGAGAGAAGATGGTGGAAGCAGTTGTTGTTTTGCTGACTTAATTCTTTAACTTTGAAGTAAACTGATCTATGCAATGTTAGCATAAAACAGAAAGCTGATGATCGTGGAATTTTAAGTGGTTACAAGCTAAACTAGTAAAGACATCTCTGACTGGTGGTCTACTGCACCTGTCATTGTGTGACAGAGTGGTAAAACTCTGGTGGACAGAGTGGTAAAAATTGTTGACTGAATGACATTTTAGTGGGTGTATTACAGTCAATATTTTTTGCTCAGAAAAAAAAAAAAATAAACAAATAAAACAAGAATTGAAACAGGACACATTCTAATGTGTGGGAATAAAAAAAAAGCTTAATTAAACGTTTACTGTTTTGATATGTGAAAACTTTGACAGAAAGCAAATGAATACCTCCTTACAGCCATGACATTTTATTTTCCAATATTTATATTTATATAAAAAAGAAAAAAATAAAGTTTAATGTGCAGTAAGAAATATGTATATAGTTATTTAAATAAAAATAAATAAATAAATGTACATTAATTCAATATAAAACAATTAAAATTATACTAAAATTATTATATCTATTATTAAATATTTGGGATGCACCGAAATCGAAAATTCTGGATGCACTCGGCCAAAAACTAAAAATGTTTTTAATAATTATTTATTATTTTATTAAGTAATAGAAAATAATTTTAGAAGACTTATTAATTTAACTTAATTAATTCATTATAATGATACTGAATTAAAACAACAACAACAACAACAACAAAACGCAAGCAAATTGGACAGAAAATATATTAATATTAAATATCAATATATTATTTTTATTCAGTATTATGCAACAGAAACAGATTGAGTGAATTTTTTTTTTTTTTTTTTTAGTTATCTCAGTAATGTTTAGTCCTACAAAGCTATTATTATCAGAGCATGAGCAGAGCATAGGCCGAAATTTCGGTACATCACTATTAAATATAATTGATTTATTTTTTTATCCATCCTTACTACAGTTTTTCACAGTTGCTAAAACACTAAACCCCATTCTCTAAACCAAATTCTCAATAGCCTAAACCAATCTGTCAAATAAATCACTCTTTCTGCAAAACCTTAAACAAGTTTAGGCAGTTTAGACACTGTTTGCAGATCTCATGCATACTTTTTGCAAAACTCTAAACACATTCTCACTCACTAAGACACAATTTGCTCTGTGATTAACTTGTGATGCAAAACCCTAAACACAAGAAAGCAAAAGTTAAGCACAACTGCAACACGGCTGTCATCGTTTACACACAATAATTTGAAATTCTTCACACGTGTTTCTTAATATTTAAATATACAAAATATAAGCCAGTTTAAAGTGCACAGAAGGCATGGGTGCATCTGTTAATCTGTCTATATATATATATATATATATATATATATATATAAAATGGTAAATATACCAGAAAAAAAGGAAAAAATGCACAATGCACACACATATGTAGATAGATAGATGTATATATATATATATATATATATATATATATATATATATATATATATATATATCAAAACCTTTCATCAAAGTTGTTCTAAAACCAAAACAATACCCATTCTTGTCTTAGGACAACTTTGATTAACTTTTTGGATCCACAAATGTTGACAACTGTATGTGTACATATATATATATATATATATATATATATATATATATATATATATATATATATATATATATATACTCATACTTATGTGTGTGTATTATTTCCTTTTTATTTATTTATTTATTTTTTTGGTATATTCACCAAACTTAGGTTTGATTTATTTTAAGTGTGTGTATTTTTGTATTGCATTTTGTATTTAAGTGTGTGTATTTGTATTGCTAAATAATTACTATATACAGTAAACATTCTTTTTTTGTAACTACATGCACTGGACACTGTGTTCTCCATTTTTTGATGTAGTGTCTAATGAATGATCTGTAGTGCCAGTAGTATTGACTAATGTGTGAATGATTTAAAAGCTTTGTTTGATTTTGAGTACAGGTGAAATAGTTTTGAAGCAATTGTTTGATTTTGGCAGAAGAGTCAGGGGATCTGTGAATTTAGTTTGAACATTTGGATTTGTGTTTAAGGTTTTGAGAAAATGAGTGATGGTTTCAAAAAATGTGTTTTAGCATTTCAGAAAAACTGTAAATATATTTATTAAAATCTTAACAACACATGCTCTTATTTCTCTTTCCTGCTTGTATATACACAAAGTACAGCGTCTTACAACAATAGGGAATCTGTCAGTTTGTTGAATACAATGCCAAACAGATTAACACATCTGCCAGACAGACTGTAGATGCTCAATAAAACATAGGCAGCCAGCAGAGTCCGATTACACACTCAACTACATCCCCACACATATGGCACAATCCTGCACTGTTTTTCTATACCATTCCATTACATATAGAAATCTGCAATTTAATTCAATTAAAACTTTCAAACATCCTAATTGGAAACAACTGCCTGGAATAATAGAATTACATAAACAAAACTATTTCAACAGATTACATCTAATATTAGCCATCTGGCCCCTATTAAGGCCACAATAATAATAACAATACAACAGGACAAGGACAGAAAGATTGGGAACTATTTGGGTTAAGCGTCTATTCCCATTTTAATTTAAGAAAATAAACATCTCGGTGTTTGCAAGTGCACACCTCAGCTGCTCTGTGATTCTAAGCTAATATGGCTGAAAATGTTTTACTCTGACTCAGGATAGAGAACACATGTTGAGGGAATGCTCGAAAAGTGGGAGCTTGTGGTTTTAGAAGTTTTCAAATGAAACAAAGCTAGTACTTTTAGATTTGCATCTCCATTACCACTGCTGCTTTTTATGACAAAAAGCAATAACACACAGTAAACTTAAAAAAGAAAAAAAAAAAAAAAAAAAAACAATCAAAGGACAATCAATTATTTGGTCTAAAAAAAAAGAGGGTAAAACACTAAAAAATACTCTAACACTGAATGCTGATTGATTACAGTGTTAAATGCTGGGTAAAAGAGATATGCCCATTGCTGAAAAGCAATTAATTTCAGTGTTTGGAGCCAAGCACGTCCTCTGGCCTGTTGGGCGGAACTGAAGGAAACCGATTGGAAACTTGAGTTACACATGACTTTAAATGTCAGACTCAAGGTAGCATTGAGCTGGCTAAAAGAACTGAGAGACTGTAGTGATTGCTGCTGCATGCATCATTAGGGAAACACATGAGCTGATTATGAATTGAGATTATTAGTACCCAGGCACACCATTCATTTCCAGTGCATTAGCATCACACACTAATCTCAGATCAGCCCACATGGATAGTTGTCAGTCGGAGTTTAGAGGCACACTACGTGAACGGGTCAAAGATGCTGCTTGGAGCTTTGTTTTACAGACTTTGTTAAACTGACTTTGTGAGAACTAAAATGCATCTCTAATATACCAACTTCAGTTTTAACTATTACACACACGCACAAAAAAATTTAATCATATTTCACACAACAGTTAATTTTGTTTAATCATACTGAATGAGAAAAACAGAAACAGCACTTGTGTGATATTGATTAATTAAAAATGGCAAAAATGTAATAATATTGGCTATAATATATGCAATAACATATTTTTATTTGTTGTATTACTCCATACTGAATATTAATTGTGCATACACATCTATATTTTTTACATTTACATTACCTTTGGCATTACCTAACCCTCACTATTTTTTTTACAAGCACTAATGATTTAATGTTCCTTTTAATTGATTGTAGTTTATATTTATTTAGATAAAAGAGTACATAGGCCGTACCATGACAGTGTAATCAATTTAAATGTACTCATTTTCATATCATACATTATAATGTTGTGGTGCCTAAATTTACTTGTAGCATTTAAAACAACTTATTTTAGTTTTTATTATTTTAGTTTTTATTTAGATAAAATAAAAATAAAGCAATTCAAGTGTTAACATCAGCCATAATATAAAAACTATATAACGCTTATTTATTATCTATCTAACAACTATTTTGATATTATACATCTCTAAATATAACCAACAGTAGTTTAATATTTTATCAAAGTAATTTTTTTGGGCCCTATGAAATCCATTTTATTTTATTTTATTTTTATTTTTTTGTTGTTTCAAATTTTTTACCATTTTAATTTATATATATATATATATATATATATCAAAAAGCATGTCTACTTAACTAAAATCATGAAACGCACACAATTTAACAAAAATTTAATTTTTAAAGCTATGAAATTTTTTAAACTATGAAATAGTTATATTTATTTTTAAATAAATTTATTTTATTTTTACCAAATTCTCCAAATTACATTGTTTTCTATTTATTTTCTGGATTTCATTAAATTAAAAAAAAAATAAATCAAAAGCATGTCTAATTAATTGATTTCATTAAAAAAAAAAAAAAAAAAAAAAAAAAAAAACATTTATTCATTCATTCGATCATTCATTCATTCATTCATTTTCAGAAATACTGTGTTATGTATTTATATTTTTCTGCTAAACAATTTCTGGTAAATATTCCTTAAAAATTTCTGTCACAGTTTTTCAAGTCAAACTATACTTTTTTTGATGGGTTGCTGTGAAGACCTTTACGTTTCTACTTGTATATGATAAGACAATACTTTATCTTAAAAGAAATGGTAAAATGCACATGGAGTGACTCCCAGCAGTTCTAGAGATCAGATTATGGTCATGTGTTCATGTATTCATATATTGAGGTGGCAGAGGCTGAAAACACTGAGCGTCACGCACGCTTCATTATGTGTGTAGTAAATGAAACTATGCGACTGCTGCATTCATTCACACAGACACGCTGAACATGCAGGATTTACATTTAAATTTTATTTTTACAACTTAATAGTCACAGACACTAGTCCATATCACACTTTCATTTAAGTGTACTGACCTACTTCTGATTTGTTCATCCAAAATTTGGCAAATTCCATGACATTCCGTGTTATAGAGTAAATTCCATTTTTATGACCAGAGTCCACGATTCTGTCCGCAAAATCATAGGGCCCAACATTTTGGCAAACTGCAGTCAGAATCAATACGTAATAACAGTATGGGCAGAGCTGCCTTGTAAAACATGACAGAGACAGACAAGCCAAATCTTTCATCTTCGTCTCTATCTGTTCACTCAGCGCTCTGTAGCCATGGTTTCACACCAGCGTTTCACCGGCAGCTCCAAACACGGTGCATGAACATCCCCACCCCGCTCTTACCTCCTGTCTGAGTCCATGTCAATCATTACTTGATCTGAGTTAATCCACAGGTAAGACCAGGGCTTTGAAACTGACAGAACACTGGTGCTGTGAATCAGCCTGTCAATTACCCACCAAGGCGTCCTGATTCACTTCTCCAGGACTTAAAGTGATATTTGAGTGTACAGAGAAATGTACTCAAGTTTCTAAATTAGGTAAACATATTTAGATTGGGTTGTCAGGTCAGGTCGGGCCGCTTTATCCAAAGAAACAAAAATGTGACTGGCAGTAAATATAAGATGATACTAGAAACACTAAAATTCAGATTGATAATTCATTTTGTGTTATCTCTGATATTAAATTTCTATACTATTTTATACTATTGTAAGTAATAAAGCCCTATTTAAATGCTACAGGTGAATTTAGGCACTGCAACATTTCACAGTTTTTCACAGTTGCTAAAACACTAAACCCCTAAACCAAATTCTCAATAGCCTAAACCAATTTGTGAAATAAATCACTCTTTCTGCAAAACCTTAAACACGTTTAGGCAGTTTAGACACTCTTTGCAGATGTCATGCACTCTTTTTGCAAAACTCTAAACACATTCTCTCTCACTAAGACACAAGTTGCTCTGTGATGAACTTGTGATGCAAAACCCTAAACACAAGAAAGCAAAAGTTAAACACAACTGCAACACGGCTGTCACTGTTTACACACAATAATTCAAAATCCTTCATACTTGTTTCTAAATATTCAAATATACAAAATATAAGCCAGTTGAAAGTGCACAGAAGACACGGGTACATCTATCAATGTGAGAGGTACAGAAGAGTGTGAATACAAGTGCATATATATATATATATATATATATATATATACTCTAAGATGATATTACTGTACAGTATATAGCAGGGGTGGCGAACATCAGTCCTGGAGAGCCGCAGCCCTGCAGAGTTTTGCTTCAACCCTAATCAAATGCACCTGAACAAGCTAATCAAGGTCTGAAGGGTTACTAGAAAGCTACAGGCAGGTGAGTTTTAATTAGGGTTAGAGCTGAACTCCGCAGGGCTGCGGCTCTCCAGGACCGGAGTTCGCCACCCCTGGTATATAGTAATCACACCGACAAAAGAAATCATACCTAAGTTGGGTGAATATACCAAAAAAAAAAAGGAAAAGCACACACACACACACACACACACACACACACATATATATATATATAGAGAGAGAGAGAGAGAGAGAGAGAGAGAGAGAGAGAGAGAGAGATAGATAGATAGATAGATAGATAGATAGATAGATATAGATATAGATATAGATATGGATATATATACTGACCAAAATTATAAACGTAACACTTCTGTTTTTGCCCCCATTTTTCATGAGCTGAACTCAAAGATCTAAGACATTTTCTGTGTACACAAAAGGCCTATTTCTCTCAAATATTGTTCACAAATCTGTCTAAATCTGTGTTAATGAGCACTTCTCCTTTGCCGAGATAATCCATCCACCTCACAGGTGTGGCATATCAAGATGCTGATTAGATAGCATGATTATTGCACAGGTGTGCCTTAGGCTGACCACAATAAAAGGCCACTCTAAAATGTGCAGTTTTATCACACAGCACAATGCCACAGATGTTGCAAGTTTTGAGGGAGCATGCAATTGGCATGCTGACTGCAGGAATGTCCACCAGAGCTGTTGCCCGTGAATTGAATGTTCATTTCTCTACCATAAGCTATCTCCAAAGGCGTTTCAGGGAATTTGGCTGTACATCCAACCGGCCTCACAATTACATCCAGCATCTTCACCTCCTAGATCGACTGAGACCAGCCACCCGGACAGCTGCTGCAACAATCAGTTTGCATAACCAAAGAATTTCTGCACAAACTGTCAGAAACCGTCTCAGGGAAGCTCATCTGCATGCTCATTGTCCTCATCGGGGTCTCGACCGGAGTGCAGTTCGTTGTTGTAATCGACTTGAGTGGGCAAATGCTTACATTCAATGGCCTCTGGCACTTTAGAGAGGTGTTCTCTTCACGGATGAATCTGGGTTTTCACTGTACAGGGCAGATGGCAGACAGCGTGTATGGCGTCGTGTTGGTGAGCGGTTTGCTGATGTCAACGTTGTGGATCGAGTGGCCCATGGTGGCGGTAGGGTTATGGTATGGGCAGGCGTATGTTATGGACAACGAACACAGGTGCATTTTATTGATGACATTTTGAATGCACAGAGATACCGTGACGAGATCCTGAGGCCCATTGTTGAGCCATTCATCCATGACCATCACCTCATGTTGCAGCATAATAATGCACTGCCCCATGTTGCAAGGATCTGTACACAATTCCTGGAAGCTGAAAACATCCCAGTTCTTGCATGGCCAGCATACTCACCGGACATGTCACCCATTGAGCATGTTTGGGAATGCTCTGGATCGACATATACGACAGCGTGTTTCAGTTCCTGCCAACATATAGTAACTTCGCACAGCCATTGAAGAGGAGTGGACCAACATTCCACAGGCCACAATCAACAACCTGATCAACTCTATGTGAAGGAGATGTGTTGCACTGCGTGAGGCAAATGGTGGTCACACCAAATACTGATACTGTGTAAGATCAGAAAGGTTTGTTTGATTTTGAGTACAGGTGAAATTGTTTTGAAGCGACTGTTTGATTTTTCCAGAAGAGTCAGGGGTTCTGTGAATTTAGTTTGAACATTTGTGTTTGTGTTTAAGGTTTTGAGAAAATGAGAGATGGTTTCAAAAAATGTGTTTTAGCATTTCAGAAAAACTGTAATGTACAGTATGAAAATTGGATATTCCTTTATAAGGCTTGCTGAAGATTATATTTAATAGGGTTAATGTCTTAAAAAATTAACTTTAAATTCTGAAAATAGGGTAAACTATGGAAGCCCATTTCCACCACTAAATAAAGAATAAAAAAAAAAATGACTTTTTTCTCACAATTCTGACTTTCTTCCCTCATTTTACATGAGTTTACATTTAGCAGTTCTGACTTTTCTCTCAGAATTGTGAGATACAAAGTTGCAATTATGACTTTTTTCTCGCAATTATGAGTATGTATCTCACAATTCTGACTTTTTTCCTTAGAATTGTGAGATACAAACTCACAATTATGACTTTTTTCTTGAAATTGTGAGTTTATATCTCGTACTTCTGACTTTTTTCTCACAATTACGAGTATGTATCTCGCAATTCTGACTTTTTCTCCTTAGAATTGTGAGACACAATTGTAAACAGAGAATCTGCAATTGCAAGATTATATCTCCCAAATCTAAATCATTTTCTCACAATTGCAAGTTTACATCTCGCAATTCTTTTTTTCTCAGAATTGCAAGATGTAAACTCGTAATTCTGACTTTTTTCCTCAGCATTGACAAAACATTTTTTGACAGCGTTTTTTTTCTGACAAAACTTACAATTCTTTTTTCCTCAGAATTGATACAAACTCATAATTTTTACTTTCTTCCTCAGAACTTAGATACAAACTCCCAATTCTGACTTTTTTCTCACAATTGCGAGTTCATATCTCCCAATTCTGACTTTTTTCTTAGAATTGTCAGAAACAAACTTGAAATTATGACTTTTTTCTCGCAATTATTACATTATATCTCCCAATTCTGACTTTTTCCTCAGAACTGAGATACACACTCGTAATTCTGCCTTTTTTTTATTGCGAGTTCTTTCCTCAGAATTGTAAGATATAAACTCGCAATTATGACTTTTATCCTTAGAACTGATACAAACTCGTAATTTTCTTGCAATTGCAAGTTTACATCTTGCAATTCTGACTTTTTTCTCATAATTGTTAAATATAAACTCGTAATTCTGCCTTTTTGCCTCACAATTGATACAAACTCATAATTTTGACTTATTTCCTCAGAACTGAGATACAAACTCACAATTCTGACTTTTTTCTCGCAATTGCGAGTTTATATCTCCCAATTCTGACTTTTTTTTCTCAGAATTGTGATATAAAGTTACAATTATGACATTTTTCTCGCAATTGCGAGTTCATATTTCCCAATTCTGACAATTTATTCTCAGAATTGTCAGAAACAAACTCGCAATTCTGACTTTTTTCCTCAGAATTGATACAAACTTATAATTTTGACTTATTTCCTCAGAACTGATACAAACTCACAATTCTGACTTTTTTCTCGCAATTGCGAGTTTATATCTCCCAATTCTGACTTTTTTTCTCAGAATTGTGATACAAAGTCACAATTATGACTTTTTTCTTGCAATTATGAGTTCATATCTCCCATTTCTGACTTTTTTTCTCAGAATTATCAGAAACAAACTCGCAATTCTGACTTTTTTCTCGCAATTGCAACATTATATCTCCCAATTCTGACTTTTTCCTCAAAACTAAGATACACACTCGCAATTCTGCCTTTTTCATGCAGTTGCAAGATTATGCTTCCCAATTATGACTTTTTTCTTGCAATTGCGAGTTTACATCTTGCAATTTTGACTTTTTTTCCTCCGAATTGTAAAATATAAACTTGTAATTCTTACTTTTTTCCTCAGAATTGAGATACAAACTCTAAATTCTGACTTTCTTCTCACATTTGCGAGTTTGTATCTCGCAATTCTGACTTTTTTCTCACATTTCCGAGTTAACATCTCACAATTCTGACTTTTTTCCTCAGAATTGATACAAACTCATAATTCTGACTTTTTTCCTCAGAAATGAGATACCAACTCACAATTCTGACTTTTTTTCTGACAAAACTCACAATTCTTTTTTCCTCAGAATGGATACAAACTCGTAATTTTGACTTTTTTTCTCTGAATTGTAATACAAAGTTGCAATTATGACTTTTTTCTTGCAATTACGAGTATATATCTCACAATTATAACTTTTTTGCTCAGAATTGTGAAATACAAAATCGCAATTATGACTTTTTCTGAGAAACTTACAATTCTGACTTTTTCTCTGACAAAACTCACAATTCTGACTTTTTTCCTCCGAACTGATACAAACTCGTAATTTTGACTGAGATACAAACTCGCAATTCAGACTTTTTTCTCGCAATTGCATATTTACATCTCACAATTCTGACTTTTTTTTCTCAGAATTGTGAAACATAAACTCATAATTCTGACTTTTGTCTTCAGAATTGAGATACAAACTAGCAATTCTGCCTTCTTTTCATGCAATTGCAACATTATGTCTACCATTTCTGACTTTTTTCTTGCAATTGCGAGTTTACATCTCGCAGTTCAGACTTTTTTCTCGCAATTGCATGTTTACATCTTGCAATTCTGACTTTTTTTCCTCAGAATTGTAAGATATAAACTTGTAATTCTTACTTTTTCCTCAGAATTGAGATACAAACTCGAAGTTCTGACTTTCTTCTCACATTTGCGAGTCTTTATCTCTCGCAATTCTTACTTTTTTCTCGCAATTGTAAGTTTAAATCCCACAATTCTGGGAAAAAAAAGTCAGAATTGCAAGATAAAAAGTTGCTATTACCCTCTTTTTTTTTTAAATTTCTATTCAGTGGTGGAAATGGGCTTCCAGAGTAAAAAAATCCAACAATTAAATATATCAATAAATTTAAAAAGTAAATAAAAGAAAAAAAAAAATAAATATATATATATATATATATATATATATATATATATATATATATATATATATATATATATATATAATCAGCCAATAAATACAGTACTGATATCTCATGTATTCCCAGATGATTCCTCTGTCACTTTGTCTGCAGTCTTAATCATATGGCTCCTATGTGTGTGCTTTTTCTTGTATTCCTAAGAAATTCAAAAGAGCATTTTTCAAGAGCATAATCTTTGAGACGGCCTTCATCAATACACAGCACTGGATTTTCAAGTAAGCATCACTGACTAGAATAAAGTTGTTCCTTAAAAGAAGCTTTATATATTACACTTAAGAGCATTTTTAAGAGTGATCTCTTAGGCAAACTTGAGCTATGCAAGTATCCAATTATCCTTCAAATGAAGAAAAAGAGAATGGCCTATCATCTTCTAGAGGTTCACTTCATCTGAATGGTTTGTGCTCTTGCAATGTCCAACTGTAAAGTAGTGTGCTTGGGCTACGGTGCATAAGATCAGGAATTTTAGCTAATTAAATAATGTGTGATCTCAACTTGAACATGGTGTTGTGCCCTACTTCCGCAAAAATAATCTTACACTTTCTGCAGCAGAGAATGAAACTTGACTGTGCCCCCTCTATTAGTATTTTTAAATCCTATCTTAAGACATATTTTTTTTACCCTGGCATAACATTTCGTAGTATGTTTATTCCATTGATCTTATTTGTCTGTTGATTCTCTGGTTTTCCTTTTATTTATTTGTGTTTTATTCTTTGTAAAGCACTTTGGTCAACCTTGGTTGTGTTTAAATGTGCTCTATAAATAAACGTTGTTGTTGTTGTTGACCCTCTGGAAAGGCGTAAAGCAAGAGGACAGCTCAAAATTTCACCAGGTAAATGCTCTTATTAGATAAACATTGATTAAGACATTCTACAAAATGCTAAATATGCAAGATATGTCCAGATATTCAAAGGTATAACCAAGGAGCTTGCCGTCTTTCGACAACAATGCCCTCCGCCCTAAGGCAGCCCATGTAAGATTACAGGATTTCAAGGAGTGACAGTGTCCATACAGTATCTATACATCAGGAAGACAGGAAGCCGGGAGTCCAGGGGGATACGGTATACCCTTTCCCCATAGCCTCAGGGAGAACTCTGCAGGAGAAGGGGGCCCGAGCGCATCTCGCAGGAAGCTGGCGGCAGATTTATATGCCGTTGATCAAGTTGCGAGTGAGTTATAGCCGAAGACCCCTCCCTGTCCGCAGGCCCGGCGCTATATCAACTCTTGCCCGACAGGCAGAGTGTCTTATTCTCAAATCAGACATCCATTACAGAATAATAGGGTTGAATAGAAGGGTTGAGTTTCCCTATGGGGGATTAGCCACCCATAATTTACTATCCATAACTTGAATGTGAGGTAATTCATACCCCTTACCCCGACGGTGCCCTTGTCAATCAATTGTGGGAAGCGATGGGGGGAAACAAATAATGATAAATGAGGTTGTGTTATTCTTTTTGGGGGTACTGAGAAATTGGGTTGAGGAAAGTGGAGGGAGAGTACATTTATTTGCAAATGCTGTTTGATTACTGCAGGTTAGCGTTATGCATTGACATGTAACTTGTGTAATAACAACCTGATAGTGTGATGGTGGTGGCTTAGTGGGCAAGGTTATTAGTTGAACATCAGAGGTTTGATCTTAACTTCACACTGCATCATGTGACTATCCCTGCAATTTTTTTTTTTTTTGTTTGTTTGGATTTTGTCAATGATATACCAACATGGAAAATAAAATATACATTATCTTGATCATTTAAATTGAAACATACATGACGACAATGATGAAAAAAAATTACAATTACACAATTACAAATAATTTTTTTTTAAAAAATGAAGAATAAATCTAAAAAAATATATATGAAATATAAAAATAGTGTTTTAAGCTGTGTAAATGTAAGGTGAACATAAAATGCTAAACTGAAGCATGGTTTAAATAAATTTAAACTATTAAAATGAGGTACCGTTTTAGTCATAGTAAAATGTACTAAAATTGACATATATGACAAGATTCAAAAAGTAACTCAATGTATTTATTCATAAGAATATTTAAATAAAATAAAAATATTTAAAAAAAAAAAAAATATGCTGTCATCAGAAAATGTTGCTAAATTAAGTCTTTGTTGATTCATATATATATGTCCACATCAACATCAACCATACAAAGCCCAAAACCTTATAATGAGGGGGACAAACTGCCTTGGAGCTACACAGCCCCTCTTTGACACTGGATTTGAAACCACCCTGATTAAAATACATGGAGAATAACTAATGTTTCATGCCTCAATTGTTTCCACAGTCAAGGACAAAGCACAGCAGCACAAGCTTAACTGCTTCATAAATCTGCTTTAGATCCAGTGACAGACACCATTCGACATGTGTTTTTGTGTTAAAATTAGGGCAAATAATTGATCAGATCAGTTAACGTTTGTGCCATAGTTATTCTATTCAACACACACACAAGATGTTCAGAATGTGCTGAAAATAATTCAGCTAAGCCCCATGAATTTGTGAAGATCAGTGTGAGTTTAAAAAAGTCTAGTTTTGCTAGACACTGCTAAGAGTCAAAGTGATAACAGTGATGTTAAAGCAATTGAAAGAAAGCCAAACTACTACTTGGAGACTAATTTAAACCTTTTTTGCCTGTATCAATGATCGAGCACACTAAATTTGGTATGACTGTGTGAATGTGATCACAACTTAACATTAAATATGTAAATATGGGTATATTTCTTTGCTGATGCTAATATAATATTATATAACACATAATATATTATACTGCTGTTTATGCATGTATTATATGATATATTAAGGGTTACTGGATGTTGTTGTAGCTCAAAAGCCTTGCAACATCAAATTCATGCTTTTGATTCCCAGGAAATGCATGAACTGAGAAAGTGTCTGTAATACAATGTATGTGCCTGCCAAATGGAAAAATGTACTGTAATGGGTGACTGGATCCTCTATTCACATCGTACAGACTTTTAATAGAACCAGAACAATAAGAGTTTATTGTTGGGTTCTATCAAATGTGCTACTGCCAGTAAAACCAGATGATCAAATACAAGGCTTCATCAATTAATATTATCACGCAGTCAACATCTCCTGAGTTGCTGTAAGGGTTTACCATTAATGACAACATGTGACACATCAGACGCTACTGTTTGTTCAAACGCATGAGTTACACTGAGACATGTCAAAATCAAAATTGGTCCAAACAGTGGAGCAATTAAAATGCAAATGTAGAAGATGATAGATTTTATAGTCAGACCTACAAGCAATAATACTGTGAGGCCAGCCTACAACCCCAGTATTTTTACAGTACATATATATATATATATATATATATATATATATATATATATATATATAGATATATAGATATAGATATATATAGATATATATATATATATATAGTGGCTAAATAAGACTGAAAGTACCTGGTCTGTGTGTTGGGTAAGTGGGTCGCTGGTTCTCCGGCTCAGAGGCTCAGAGGAGCCTGATGAACTAGTCTCCATTATTAGCCCTCACTTCTCTCAGCATTAACCTGGGGACAAACACAGTTCTTTAGACGCACAAGAAGTGTTAAAAACTGCACGCCAAGGGACCACATGTTCCAGTGAGATTAAAAAGAGAGGAAAATAGGGTACACACATATGAGACACAATCTAATACTTATTAAAGAACAAAAAGGACAAAGGCAAAATCTCTGTGCAGGTAGTGGACAATGAAAACAGTGGCTACTATTGAGAGCTCTTGCAAGGTTATCCTCAGTTGTAAAGGACACCGGGTGTTTAACATGTCACACTCTGGAGCACTTAACAGGACAATTAGAAGGCATGGCTCCTGTCCCCACACTGATTTACGGATGTGTGCTGGATTAAATGCCAACATCCCTGCGCTAATGTTTCTCACTCCGAGTAGTGTAATGGCCAAAAACAGCTTTAGAAGGATCAAGTTGAGGTGAAAATGATTTTTTAAGGCTATATATGAGCTATATATATATCCGCAGTTCTGTGGGCTATTCATTTTTACAGTTCAAATGCGAAACCTTTAGGTTATATGTCGCAGCACATCCACAGCCCATCCGCAGTTGTACACAAAAATCATTAAGGAAAACCAGTTGCAACTTGATTGGTTGTATACAACCTGATTGTGGTTCATTCATCTTCAGAACACAAATTAGAATATTTCTGATGAAATCTGAGAGCTTTCTGACCCTGCAGTGACAGCAATGCAACAACATGCATTTTAGTTCTCTCATGAACATGCGTCGAAGACTGAAGTAACTTCAAAACATTATGGATATCTTTACTACCTTTCTGGGCCTTGAATGTGGTAGTTGCGTTGCTGTCTATGCAGGCTCAGACAGCTCTCGGATTTAATCAAAAATATCTTAATTTGTGTTCTGAAGATGAATTAAGGTCTTACGTGTTTGGAACGGCATGAGGGTGAGTAATTGATGACAGAATTTTCATATCTGGTGGTCTGTTCCTTTCTAAGTTAAAATATCATGGCCGGAATAACCAGCAGAAAAGAGGAAACTTTCATTTTACATAATTTAACAATCTTAAGGTTAAAAAAAAAGTTTGCCAGCTGCTTTCGAATTCTGACAAATTAGATTGTCGCATTTGTATAATCCTAAACTGAACTACACATGCTCACGGGCCCAAGCAGACTATTCCGTAATGATTCCATCAGAGCAAATATCAAAGTGTCAATCTGGTCCCAAACTCGTATGACCTTTGCACATCTTCAGAACACAAATTAAAATATTTTTGATGAAATCTGAGAGCTTTCTCACCCTGCATAGACAGTAACGCAAAAACATGCATTGTGGTACTCCAGAGAAGAAATTAATGAATAAAGTTGTTATTTTTGTTTTCTTTGCACACAAATAGTATTTTCATAGCTTCATCACATTACGGTTGAACCACTTATGTCACATGGACTATTTTAACGATGCCCTTACTACCTTTCTGGGCGTGTCATACGTTGCATTGCTGTCTAAGCAGGGTCAGAAAACTCTCGGATTTCATCAAAAATATCTTAATTTGTGTTCTGAAGATGAACAAAGGTCTTACAGGTTTGAAATGACATGAGGGTAAGTAATTAATGACGACATTTTTATTTCAGGTGGTCTCCTCATTTCTAAGTTACTGAGACTGTTATTTGACATAATCTGATTTAACAATCTTAAAGTAAAAAAAAAAAAAAAAAAAAAAAAAAGCTAGCCAGCTGTTTTCTAATTCTGAGCAATCAGATTGTCGCATTTGTAAAATCCTAAACTGAACTACACACGCTCATGGGCCCAAGCAGACTGTTCCGTAATGATTCCATCAGAGCAAATATCAAAGTGTCAATCTGGTGCCTGGCATGGAAACAAAGTTGACGCAGGGAAAGTGAAGGACATTAAGCTCCGGATGTGTCGGCTAAAATGTCATTAGCGCAAGTTGAGAGTCTCTCATTACACAATAGTGGTTAACAGAGAACAACAGTAAATGCCACAGCTGAGGCAGATCCTATCGCACCCGCAGGCTATAAGAGCTGAACCTGGTGCTAATCTGATAGGCCTGCTCTCCATCTGTATGAACAGGCCTGTTATGATGAGTCACTCTACATACTCCACAATAAGTTTGACCTGCGGCCACTGTGATAGCTGCAAGCAGATGAACAGGAACTGTAAAAGAACTGGCTTTCAGAACTAGCTGTGTTCTTTCACAGATGATTTTTATGCTAGTTCAGTGGGCGTTCTAACCTTGTGAGCATCTTCGCTCCCAAATTCAAAGTGCTTTATTGCGAAAGCAAAGCAGTGAACAACAAAAACTCCTTTTCCTTCTTATTATTGTGTTATTTCACTTTCAAGTAATTCAGAAAGTTTTCTCAAAAGTTTGAGCAAAGTGGGTCTAAGAACACAAACTTAAAGCGAGGACATGGTGTAATCTGCAGCTCCTTTCACAAACTTATAATGAACTATTTTCCATATTTATGTTCTCTAGATTGTTCCTTCCCACAAATAGCGACTTGGTCTCTTTCTTAAATCCCCTCTCAACACTTCAAACGCATCAGTGGACCGCTGGATACCCTCCGGGCTCATTTCCCCCAGGTTTGGTGGCATGATTGTCATTACAGCACATCAAAAAAAAAAAAAGTTTTGGGAAAGTGGAGCCAATTTTAATCTCAATTATAGTATAAACATTTGGGTCGAGCATAGCCACTCTGAGAAAGAGTGTTAGTGGTACACAGAATTAGTAGATAAAACAGCTGAATTAACTGATTACAGTGTCATAAATAGAACCAGTAGTATTATAGTAATAGTATTTATAATTTTACTTTTATTAATCAACTAATAAATGGATCAAATTAAAATATACATCACCGTTCATGAAACAAAATGTCTCTATATTAATGATAGAAAGACACAAACGTTTTGAAAACTACTTACTGTACATTTTACAGAATAACATTTACATTACATTTACATTTAGTCAAGCAGATGCTATTATCCAGAAAGACTTTCAAATAAGGACAATAGAAGCAATCAAAACCAACAAAAGAGCAATAATATGTAAGTGCTGTGACAATTCTCGCTTAATCTAACGCAGTACGTATAACAAGTTTTCTTTTTTTTTTTTTTTTTTTTAAATAATAAATATAAATTAAATAGAAAAAAGAATAAAAAGAGAAAAAAATAGAAAAAAGAAAAAAAATAGGAAAAGAATGCTAGTGTTAGAGGGTCAGTTTTTAAATCAAAGAATAGAAAAAGAATAGAGAATGTTAGTGTTAGTGGGTCAATTATTTTTTTTAAAAATAAAATAAAACAAGCAGTTAGAATAGAAATAGAATAGAGAGTGCTAGTATTGAAGGGTCAAGGTTTATATATATATATATATATATATATACATATATATATATATATATATATATATATATATATATATGTATAAAAGAAAACAGGGAGATAAAGTAAAAATAGAATAGAAAGTGCTAGTGTTAAAGGTTGATGGACAACGTGTTTTAGCCATTTCTTGAATAACAATATTACAACAACAATTTTAATAGCTTTCAGTTATATTAAGTGCCACACTAGTTGGGTCTACATCCACATATTTGTGTGCACATTTTGGAATATCACATAAAAAAAAAATGGATATGAATTTGTGTTTAATTATAACTACATTAGCACCAAAGCATATTATGCTTGTTTGAGGTAAATTAATTTTTTCAAAAAATATTTTATTATATTTTACTATTAATATTTTATTTACCAAACATTCAACGAATAACTCCTAGATAGTCAAACCAAAAGCCAATGCCACTGACCATGGAAGACATTTGCAATCATTTCTTGTTATATTCTGATTTTTAATGTAAATTAATTTAGAAAAACTAGCTAACTAGTTTTTTACTTTTCTGTAAATTTGACTTCAGCATTAATATACAGACAATGAGATAAAATGTAGCTTTAACTGTACATTTTACATTTTGGCACCCTGGTGGCGAATTTGTATGATTAAATATGATTTTTGTCAGAGATTCAGGCAGAATGAAACAGTAATGTCAAATTTGACATTTCTATTTATTTTAGGATGACTGTCATTACTACATTTCTTTACACAAATTTTATTTTCATTGACCCCGTTGTGGCCCTCTGAGGGTCCTCAGATCAAAACCAACCTAATTAATCACAGCTTCCTTAAGACCAACTATAGTCGACTCTTCATTCAGGCAACTCACGATCTGAAGTTGATTTTAAAAAAATATGCAGTTTTGCACATCCTTTGCTTTCATCCGTGCCATTTCCCACAATATAAACACGCCATTCTGTTGTGCTGTTCTAGTACTTCAGCGTTTGGGCTCAGGAATCAGTTTGTCAAAACTCCCTGTAGTAGAATGAAAATAAAGATCTCTCTTTCCTTCTTTTGTCTTTCCTTCTCTCTCTCTCTCAGTTTCTCACTCTTCCTTGTGCACTCCTTGGCTCTCCTCCTGGCTTGTCAGCTGCCAGAGGCTGACGTCTCCTTTCATGTTCCATGCCCGGCGAGGGCTTTGAACATTCGTTTGATTCTTTTAAGATAATAGCTGGTTAGCTGTCAGGGAGAGGATGATCAGTTAAAACCTTAATCACTGCCTGTCGACTTGCATGACAGTTTTTTTTTTTTCTCCTGCCCCTTCCTTCTGCCTCTAAAATTAATCTGGGTAGCAAGGCAACAGCAAACACAAGCACACAGTTGTTGGTTGGAAGGATAAGCAGGGGTGGGAGTGAGAGCGAGTCGGATGTTTTTCGTCCGTTCTAAAAGGTCTATCTTGGTTTGGGAGAAGCGGTAAAGTCATGATGGATCTACTAGTCCCCCTTTCTTCATGTAACCTGTCACCTGCTCCTTATACCTGCCAACCTAAGAACAGAGAAAACGGCCCTGATCTCCCTTACCTGTCAGCATATAACACTCATGTGACATGGTCTGCCAGGTACGGGAGATCTCCTTATAGGCCATAGAGAGCGAGATGGCCTTGATCAGTCAGGCTGAAGAGCAGAACACTGTCAACCAATGACATCCTTAAGCCAGAATGGGAACGTCATCCAGAAAGTACATGTATATGACACCTGAAGTGGAACTTATGGAAAAGTTTTATTATATCACAATAAAGAGTCCAGTTGGTGGAAGAAAAAAAAAAAAAAATACAAATTATTTACTAACACTAACATGAGATGAATATCTATTTTTCATACTGTAGCAATTTTTTATTCACTATACACTCTAAAAAATGCTGGGTTATTTTTTTAACCCAAATGCTGGGTTCAGCCTGTTGGGTCATTTTATTGGGTAATTTTTAATATTTTTACCTAGGTGCTGCATCATTTTTAACGCTGGGTTATTTTTTTCTACACAACCACTGGGTTGAGCCCGTCCCTGATGAAACAACCCAGCTGCTGAGTTACAGTCAGTCTGAGTGTGGGCTTTTTGAGTCCTCTACAGGAGAGACCAGTTCTCAGAGCCGCCGATTTGCACTTCTTCAGCGAAATAAAGGTTTGTATACATTTTATTTTATTTATAAAGTCTTTACTATGCTATAAATTGTATTATGTTACGCAACGCAACATAAGGATGAGATGTCAGTCAGCTGCGTCAGCAGCAGTTGTTTCCCAGGAAGGAAGCGCCTTTTGCCTTGCATAAAATAAATGGATTTCATTCATTATTTGTACTGAGTTGAATCTTAAAATATGTTCTCTAATGTCAGTACTGTTTGTTTATGGGCAGTTTTTGGAGTCAGTCATGGCATCTTTCAGCTACGTGTCCTCGTCGTGCTGGGGGTTCCGTGAACGAGGGGCAGTGTTCGGAAGGGAAGGAAGGGTCCAGGTAAGAGGCGGAGTCCGGTGGCCGCATGCGCTTCCCTCTGAAGTCTGCGGCGCGAGGGGCGGCGGCTTCATCTAGCAGCTTCGTCCGCCTTGGCCCACGGCACTTCCAGGGGATTAAACGGCCTGGCATCCTGGCCCGCAGTCATTTCACAGGTGCGGTTCACGTCCGGACCGTGGGTCCAGCAGCTCATCATTTTGGCAGCGCGCGTCCCTCAACGCACCCTTCCTGGACCCACGAGGACACCAGTGTGCATGCACGGGGAACAGACCGGTCTCCCGAGGAGAGGCGTGCTCGGCATTTCAACAGCGGCGGTGATGACACGTCAGGTGTGCCTCATCACACGCCACCAGACCTGGCTGTTTCGGCGCCCCTTCTCTCCCACACGCCCACTCCCGTCGGGAGCCTGGTGAAGTGCGCCGATTACTGTCGGGGTGACTATGATAATTAGGGGGAGGCAGCCGATTCGTCACAGAATGTTACATTTTTTTATGTCAGTGCTTGTTCAACGAGTTTAAATGTATCTAATATTGTAAACTATGCTGTATTCACCCAAATGAATTCAATTTGTCTTGTATTTTGTCCATGTGTTCTTGCTTAATAATAAATGTTCATCTTTTGATTATTGCTGTTGCCTCTAGTAATTCTGTGTTTTTTTTATAAGTTCCAGTCCATTTTAAACCAGCAATCTAAAATTTTTTAAACAATAGTTGACTTAAATAAAATAACCCAGCATGTTTAGTACGAACATTTAAAGGAACACTCCACTTTTTTGAAAATAGGCTCATTTTCCAACTCCCCTAGAGTTGAACAGTTGAGTTTTACCGCTTTTTTAATTCATTCAGCCGATCTCTGGGTCTGGCGGTAGCACTTTTAGCATAGCTTAGCATAGATCATTGAATCTGATTAGACCGTTAGCATCTCGCTCAAAAATGACCAAAGAGTTTCGATATTTTTCCTATTTAAAACTTGACACTTCTGTAGTTACATTGTGTACTAAGACTGATAAAAAAATAAAAAGTTGCGATTTTCTAGATTGATATGGCTAGAAACTATATTCTAATTTCGGTGTAATTATCAAGGAACTTTGCTGCTGTACCATGGGTGCAGCAGGCACAATGATATTACACAGTGTCTGAAAATAGTCTCCCTGTGCAAGCAGGTGGTCACGTTGGTTAAGTTGACTGAAGTTAGCCTATTTTCAAAATCGCAATTTTTGATTTTCCGTCAGTCTTAGCACATGATGTAACTACAGAAGTTTTAAATAGGAAGAATGTCGAAATTCTTTGGTCATTTTTGAGTAAGATGCTTATGGTCTAATCAGATTCAATGATCTATGCTAAGCTATGCTAAAAGTTCTACTGTCACGAATCTGGCTGGAGGCCCTCAGTCCACTCACCACCAGATGTCGCCCTCTCATTCCATTGACATTGAAATTACACAGACTGTTGCACCACACCCTGAACTATGTTCCCCATCATCCATTGCGCTGATTAAACACACACAGCTGTATACAATCAGACACTCTATATATGCCTTGGATTTCCTTTTGCTATTTGCCAAGTATTGTTGAGCGTTTAGCACTCACCTAGTGTTAGCCACAATTACAGAGCCCTTCCCTAGTTTCTATGTCAAGTTATTTCTTGTGTTCTTGTCTTGTCACTTGTGTCTTTACCCTAGCATTGTTATCTTGGATTCTTGCCCACCGTGGATTTAAGCCTTTGCCTTGTCGTTCGAACTCTGTTCACCCCTTGTATGAACTCTAGCCTATCTATTTGGAATACCCGTTTTCCTCGTTCCTTGGATTACGTTTGCCGCTGATTGACCCTCGCCTGCCTTACGGATTACTCTTGTGTCTTGCTCTAATATACCTGTTTGCCGATGTTCGACCTTGCCTGTATTTGACCATGTCTTTGTTTAATAAAGCTATGCGTTTGGATCCGACCGATTCCCATCTCCCTCGCTCCGTTACAGCTACCGCCAGACCCAGAGATCGGCTGAATGGATTTAAAAATGGTAAACCTCAACTGTTTAACTTTTAGGGGAGTTGGAAAACAAGCCTATTTTCAAAAAAAGTGGAGTGTTCCTTTAACCCGTCCAGCTGGGTCAAAATATCCCAGCATGTGTTCTGTCCAATATTTACCCAGCGCTGGGTTGCCAAATAACCCAAGTTGGGTTGTTTTTAACCCAGAATTTTTTAGTAAGATTTTTAAATGTTTTTGAAAAATTATGATAAAGGAATTTTCAGTAGCCATTACTCCATTCTTCAGTGTCATATGATCCTTCATAAATCATTTGAATATTCTGATTCGGTAAGTAAGCCCAAAATATCGGTTATCGGTCTACTTTATCTGTAATAATTTGTATCAGTTCTGAAAAACACACATCGGTTGACCTCTAATCAGTGGTTCAGCCTTAATTTTATGAAGCTATGAGAATACTTTTTGTGCACAAAGAAAAAAAATAACTTTATTCAACAATTTCTTCTCTTCAAGTCAATCTTCACCACTTGTTCACAAGAGTACCACGACACGTGTGTTGTACTGCTGGTGCAGGAGCTAGCCTTCTGACGTAGAACCCAGATGTGCTGTGCCTTGTTTACAAGCAGAAGATGTACACTGTACATAAAACAGTCTTCGTAAACATGTCTGAAGATTTCAACAGAGAAGATGACTTGCAATTCTTTGCCCAGCCTTACTTATTTGTACCAGAGTATACAGATGACAAACTGAGAGATGGATGTTCTGCATCAGAACACTGACTCCTGCATCAGCAGCACCACATGCATGTGTTGTGATATTCTCGTGAACATGCAGTGGAAATTGGCACAGAAGAGAAGAAATTGTTGAATAAAGTCATTATTTTTATTTTTGTTCTTGTTTTTTTTCCCACAAAAAGTATTCTCATAGCTTCACAACATTATGGTTGAACCACTGATGTCACATGCACTATTTTATCAATGTCCTTACCACCTTTCTGGGTCTTGAACGTGTTAGTTGTGTCTATGCAGGGTCAGAAAGCTCTTAGATTTCTTCAAAAATATCTTAATTTGTGTTTTGAAGATAAATGAAGGTCTTACGGGTTTGTAATGACATTAGGGTGAGTAATTAATGATCAATTTAATCCATCTTTACCAAATTGAAAATTTATTTTAAAAAAGCTACTGACCAGAAATACTTTTTACTCACTAGTCATATTTAATGTTTTATTTATCAGTTATTTGGATAAAATAGTGCAAAATTCAAAAATCTGCCAATTACTGGTTATCAGCCATAATGAGGTTTATCAGCCCATTGGTATTTGCCAGACTTTTGATATCCATGCATCCCTAATGCTAAATATCAGTTAGAATCACGTAATCTGCATTTCAGAAAAATTAGACACTTTACCAGAAAAAAAAAAGCAGCTGAGAACCTGGCAAAATCCACTATCATAATTTGGGGTGAGAGGTCTAAATAACAGCACTCCTGAACTTAATTTTTGATACTTTGGCATACTATGGTGTTCTATTTTGTAGAGTTGTCAGATGCATTACTCTTACTCAGTGACGGGTGATGAGTTTTATCAGGGAGAGAATGGTGATATTGTTTGCATGCTATGTCCAAATACATGCCAATTTGACCTTTTCAGTCAGTACAGCAAAACATTATGAAGAGAATCACACCAAATAAAGCCATTCAGCACTGCCAGGTTACCAGGAGCCACAAACATTCATGTATCTGAAAACAACAAACCAGTGTCAAAGGTTGTCTTCAATAACAGAGTACAATAGCAAAACATATGGAAAACAATGGTCCCTCAGATGAAATATGAGGCTATATGAGTTATTTAACATTAGTTCAGTGTAACAGTTAAGGCAGACTTTAAACCATGACATTAAAAAAATATAAAAAATATATATATAATATAATATAATATAAAAATGCAGAAAAAATCCAAGCAAATTGCCTTCATTTTACGCACACCGAATTTTTAGTTTGATATAAATCACAAGCAGCTTCTGTCAGCTGAGGCCATTCTGCATTCGTCACCTGACCCTTCAGGTCTCTAGCGCGACTGGTGTCTAAATAATTGCTGCTCTCTCTCTAAGATTAACCTGTGCAGGGTCCTCTTGAAGTCAGAGAGAGCGTCTCATTGCCTGTTGCAGTAAAGTCACCTCAGAGACACTGAGAAAGGGGGATGTGTTGTGACAGAATGACACAAGGGGATTTAAATACATAATATGTGACAATGCAACAAGTCGGCAGAGGGATGCAAGCACGGGCAAAGTGCCATATAAGCTGCCAGCTCCACTGAAAGCTTCATCCAAGGATCTGTGGCGGGACCCTGAAAGTCGTCAAAGGCGGCTCAGTTAGCAGACGATGGGTGCATGCTGCATGTGTCTTCTCCTTATTCCTCTCTTTCATCAGACCCAGACTTAGAAGTGACAGTGCTTTGCTTGACAAAGGGATTTGTAATATCACCGAGAGAATACGCTTCAGTCCTTATTATTTCACATTATTCCTGGTAATGAATCTTAAAACAAGATATGGTGCCTAAAGTGCTCTAGTTGCACCGTTTGCGTCCCGTGTGCGTGAACAGAGAAAACGGCTCGAATAGACACGCAGACAAACGTGCAAATAAATATACAAACATAACAAATGCGCTGAGGTTGCCAGCCTGTCACTGTTTGCAGTTTCTAAGGTCGGAAGACTGCAAAAAACACAAAAAACGGGAAAGAAAACAGGATAAATTGGGGTTTACGGCACAAAAGCCCACTAATCCTTGCATTTGGATATTTGAAACAGAAGCTCCGGAGAGAAAGCATCAAAGACAGCTCTAAATTAGCCTGTGAAAAAAAAAAAAAAAAACCCAGAAGAGAAGCCTGCCGATTTCCACCAGTGTGAAAAGACAAGGGAGCTGCAATCTCCTAGGGGCCCAGATTAGAAACATATACTCATTATTCTCTCTCAGTGGGTGTCTAAACCCCAAAAATCCCGCTTCCAGGGAGAGCACTGAGACATGTTAACCCCGCCGCTGCTCTCCCTTTGTAGCTGTGCATCGTTAGCCGCTCCGCAGTCGCATCTCGAAGGGGAAAACCTGACGAATGCTGGCAATTAGAACTCGGAGTATGTGCTTGTTCAGATCCACGAGTGGAACAGTCTTAAACACAATATAAAGGAAAGTTAAACAAAAAGACAAGGCTGCACATGTTTATATGCGGTAATCATCTTATTTTCTTTTTTTACTTCATCACCATTCCCTTTCCATGAAAAGCAACATTTGGCTTTTACAGGAAGCCCTTGCCCCTGATGCTTCAGCACCACTCGAGATTGTCAAGATGGGCATGAATAGGCCTAATCGCTATGGGTCATCGGGTACGTGTTTACTCCTGGCTTATGAAAGCGGGGATGAGAGAGCTAAAATATTAATAAATAAATGCCTGAAGACATTTCCCCACTGATTTCTTGCTTCCACGCGACCCTGCAGGAATAGTGTCGAGTGCTGCATTCAGAGAAACCTGAATGGAAGTAAGTTGCTGGTACCTAAAAAAATGGAAAAAGGGGAACGGGTTCTCAAAAACCCCTCCAGCAAAACCTGAAGCGACCTTTGAAATGGATTTGTGGTGAAAGGGCAGATCATGGTGAATGAGGGGTTCTCCTGTTCTTGAGGAACTATCTGTGACGCCTGGAGTGTGCTTGTTCTCTGTGAACGTCTTGGTGCCATTCAGTAGATCACACCATTCAAAGGACCTTCAATTAACATGGCAGACATAAAACATGAAGTTTCTTGCTCATGGAGTTGAACGACAATGAAAAATATCACAATTGCATGCATTTTGTGAAAGATTTCTGTTTATAACTATGAAAATCTTCAAACAAACCATTAATAATTTACCTGAGTGATAATTCAAAACAAAAATGAAAGCAAATCCTTTTACCGTTGACTCAGATATGGGCCTTCTAATATTGTTTTCAGGATTAATCATGGTTCATAGACAGGAACAGTAAATATTTAAGATTCTGCTATTTTGTTCAGATTGAATTAGTGTTTATCTCATTAGAGGCTCATGTGGAACGACAAGGCAGCCATGCCATGTGATTTCAGAAGTTTAGTAAATAATCCACCCCTTGCCTTTGAAGTCTAATGACCTAGAATGGCTAATGCTGTTTAGTATCCAAGGAAAGTAATGAGAGTTTGATTCACTGATGTGTTGTAGTGCAAGCCATGAGACCCATGATAAAGGAGAGACTGAAGGATGCTATATTCAGTGAAGCATTAAAGCAGTAGTCACCTAAATATGAACAGTTTTATTTTATGTACTCACCCTAATGTTGTTCCAAACCATTTTAAATGTACTGATTCAATGAATAGCCTATGAAGAATAACATTAAAAAAAAAAAAAAAAAAAAAAAAAATGAAACAGATTTCTATTGTAATATTTTCTATAATATGTTCATGTGATGGCAAAGCCGAATTTTCAGCAGCCATTACTTTAGTCTTCAGTGTCACATGATGATTCAGAAATTACTCAAGAAACAATTATTATTATTATTATTATTATTATTATTATTATTATCAATATTGAAAACAGTTGTGCTGCTTAATATTTTTGTGGAACTGTGATATTTTTTCAGGATTCTCTAAAGTATTAGTGCAATCCTGAAGTAAAATTTCCTGATAATTTATTCACCCCCATGTCACCCAAGATGTTCATGTCTTTTTTTTTTCTTACTAGCTCTGCGATGTGCGTCTATAACTTTAAGTATTACATAATCACATTGGAAAGGTCACTCATGGTCATGGTCCTCCAACTCCAAAATCATCCAACATTGTTCTTTTACCTTCTTTTGTAAAGGCTGTTTAACTTTCTTTGCACGTTTGCTTTGTTAACGTCACACGTGACCTTTCCAACGTGACTACTTAATACACTAAGTTGTGGATGCAGAGCTAGTGCAAGATGAGCATTTGTGGTTAAAAAGTATATCCTTTTTTTTTTTTTTATAAAATGAATGATTTGCGAGACAAGATCCTTATTCCTTGGCTGGGATCGTGTAGAGCCCTTTGAAGCTGCACTGAAACTGCAATTTGGACCTTCAACTCGCTGATGCCCACTGAAGTCCACTATATGGAGAAAAATCCTGGAATGTTTTCCTCAAAAACCTTAATTTTTTTTTTGACTGAAGAAAGAAAGACATGAACATCTTGGATGAAATGGGGGAGGGTAAATTATCAGGAAATTTTTATTCTAGAGTGAACTAATTCTTTAATGGATGGAAATATCAAAATTAAAATATTTATTGAAAACAGAAATATTGTGATCAATTTATTGCATACTTATTTCTTTCAAAAAACTAAATCTTACTGACCTCTATATTCCAAGCCTTCTGAAGCCATAATATAGCTTTGTCTAAGAAACAGATACAAATGTTCATTCACTCATGTCAGTCTAAACAGTCTCCAATAAATATCCTGTTTTTTAGGATCTCAAGCTTTGTGAATCCATAGTTATGTCAGAGGATTTGTGGACACTAATGGCTCTTTCCTACCTTTCAGCTGAGAACAAAGACCAGTGACCTTATTGTGCCCCCCCCCCACAAACCACAGAATTAAGGTCAACAAGTGGGCAGATGTCAAAGGGTCAGCGGGGGAAGGATGAAGAGCATTGTTGTAGAAAAAAAAAGCCCCGCCTAGGAACGGCCAACCTACCCATCTAAACCCGCACAACACAGATGCTTCCAAAAGCAGCTCTCCTACCCCCTCAGACCTCTCACTCCTCGTTCCCCCTCCTCACTTCTTGTGTTCCTTCGTTTGGTCCAGGCAGAATTGCAGCATGCTGTCATGCCTTGGTAACAAGCTGATCAGAGCAGGCCAGGCTACTTCGTACAGACAGTAGCAATTATCGCAATCAACAGCTCGGTCCAATTATAACTTCCTGCTCATTATGCCCAAGGGGCCCCGTGGTCCAACTTACAAGAAAATTAAGCGGCTGCCTCGCTTTGCATAACTTAATTTGAAATGACAGGGTGTGACATCGAGGGCTTCTGACCCTGCCAGCAACCGGCCCCATGTGTGGCAACAATTTACACTGCCAAATTGCTCCCAGGCTGCCCTTGGCCAAGAAAGCAAGGATGAGCCCCCTCCAAACACTAACTCCCCCCCAAACAAGAATGGTTGGCTGCAACATCCCAGTACAGGAATCTTACTGCTCTGTGATCTTGCTCTGCTCCTCTCTGGCTAATAGAGGATGCAGAACTGAAGAATGGAGGAGATGCATCTAAATAAGAGCTGGAGATGCTAAGATAAATGTTATAATGGTATAAATAAATGCACACTTCATTTGATCTTTGTTTATATCTCAGTTACAGGCGTCCTAATTCTAGTTGATTTTTAAGGTTCAAAATGTAAGATTACACTTTTTAAAAGAACACAGAGAAGTATTTTTTATTACAAAATAAACCAATACCAGTACATAAATATCCATGATCAAATCCGCAACGGTCAGTACGGTAAGTGTTCAATAATGATTCATAATTACAGCTGTTGGGTTCAGATTGGTGACAAATTTCAGGCTTACATCATTCGTTCTTCCATGTTCACATCATATCTAAAGAAAAGAAGGTCTAGCTATTATACTAGGAGATATCCTACTATCAGTGATCTTAGCTTGGCTAAGTCAGGTCTGTTGATGTTGAAATGTTCCATATTAAATAACTTGCGATGTTATTTTAGATATAGAGAACACAGAGTTGTGTAATGTACCTGCAAATTAGAGAATTACCTATTGACTTTGACTGTTAAAATGTTCACGGTTCAAAATTGAACCTAAAGCAATGACATCATTGTAATATTTGCATAATGAAATGTGATGTGTGTTCAGTCTTACATATAAGTGCATATTGTAAAAGCTATTTTCTTTCTTTCACATTTACCATCAATCTCTCAGTCTCTCTCTGTAAGTCATATTTTTCTAACATTTATCTCAAACTTGTTCTACACATTACAGCTGCCTTAGAAATTACAAATCAATGAGTGCAGGTCAAGCTACAACAAAACAAAACTTGCAACAAAACTCACATCATTGCTTTAGAAATGAAAGTAATTCAGATTTTACATTATCTTTAACTTCCAGGTAAAGAAAAACAGCATTACAAAACAGGTCCTTTAAATCTTTGCAAAATTGTGCAAAAAAAGTAAAGTGTCTCATGTGCTTGTTTTCATTTGTGCTGAATAAAGGAGACACATTGGTGACGGTAACTATGTTCCCTGATTAGAACAAAGTAGAGGAGAAAAAAGTGATATCTCACAACTCCTGCTGGCTCTCTCATGAGGCTCCTCACTGTTGGGTTTCTTAATTATTATTTTTTTTCCTCCATTACAGAAAAAAAGAGGGAAAATAGGACATTTTTGTGAGTATCTTGGTGCAGCATGTTTCATTAATGTTAGGCTGATAAATTGTAGTCGGCGTAATTAAAGTTAACTGATGAGGACATACGTAGAAATGTTTTGTTAGCAGGCTAAGAGACGGATGAAGGCAGTGAGTAATTGCTTTGGATTAATTATTTGGATATGGGGTACTTGTGAGTCCACAGCTCCTGAGGGGGTTCTGGGATAGCTGAGGGCGGGATGAGAAGGGAGGGCTTCTGGATGAGAACGCGTCCGGAGCTCCTGTCTCACTGCAGGCACAGATAGCAGGACAGTGTCTAAAACCAGGCTGATCTATTTAAAATGTGTTAAAAATAATAAATAAATAAAACAAAAACCCTGATAATCACATGCTAAACCAGAAACATACTACTTGATTAGAGAGGTTAATCAAAATGAAGAAAAAACTTGGGATGGGAACATCTCAAGATATTGAAGTTATTTAAAAAACAAAAGACAATCCGACTGGTCTCTTGGCCCTGTTGCTGGGGGAAAGAAAACTTGATTTGTAATTCATTAAATGTAAGTCTACCTATAATTTCAGGAGTCAATAAGGTGGTCTTGTTGCACAGGTCAAAACCAGATAAAATAAAACGAAAGTAGAATTAAATTCCAAACTCTTGGTGTCATTCCCTTAGACTGTGGCAATTTTAGCAAGCACACTAGTTTCTTGCACAGTAATATTGTGAAATATTATTGCAATTTAAAATAATTATTTTCTATTTTAATATACTTTAAAATATAATTTATTTTTGTGATGCAAAGCTGCTTTTTCTTCAGTCATTACTCCAGTCTTCAGTGTCACATGATCCTTCAGAAATCATTCTAATATGAATATAATAAAATATAAAAACAGTTGTGCTGCTTAATATTTTTTTGGAACCTGTAAAACTTTTTTGAGCATTCTTTGGTGGAAAAAAAAACAAAAACAAAACAGCATTTATTTAAAATGGAAATCTTTTTTTAACAATATACACTACTGTTCAAAGGTTTGGGGTCAGTAAAACTGATTTAAAAAAAAAAAAAAGATAAAAAGTGATAGTAAAGTGTTATATTATTAAAAAAGATGTCTATTTAAATTTTTTATTCATCAAAGAATCCTGAATATCACAATATCACAAGTTAAGCAGCACAACTGTTTTCAACATTGATAATAAATCAGCATATTAAAATGATTTCTAAAGGATCATGTTACACTGAAGACTGGAGTAATGATGCTGAAAATTCAGCTTTGCATCACAGAAATAAATTATATTTAAAATATATTAAAATACAAAACTGTTATTTTAAATTGTAATAATATTTCACAATATTACTGTTTTTCTGTATTTTCGAAATTTTGGAACAGCAGTGTATGTATTTCAAAGCATGTTACTTTGGATTGCTATTTTTGTGAAAAGTGATGTGTGATAATTTAAAGAGAACATGTTTCCTAAAATCAATAGTTGTATTTTAAGTTGTATATATTATTAATATATCATCCAGAAATATGATTCAATTAATTCATTTTTTTTTTTTTTATACAAGGTATTCATATCTGGGGGTTGTTAGCATTAAAAAGACTGAAGGCCCCTGCACTTGTGTGTCTCATCTGTGCGTAAACAATAAAAGGTAGAAAAACAGCCCCCTTCACTCCCCTACTGGTTGTATTACTCTGCCCAAGCATTCAACCGTGGCCTACCTTTCACCCGCACAAAAAAAGCAAGCGAGAAAGAAAGGACGGAGGGAAAACAGAATGAAAAGAGACTCCTGGAGCAGGTAGAACCATCTGTGCTGAATATCCAACCCAGATGTCAGGGAATCAGCCACCAGCCAGGATCACCTTACATAAGTAGTTTGCCATGTGAAGAAATAATTTAGCCATATTAATTGACGGTAAACTTTCCCAAGAATCCAGAGCCCTGGCTGCTGCCTCACAGGTGGGTTCTTTCACTCACAGGAACCGAGTGGGTAAGCGGACCCTGATCAAAGGGGAGATTGACATAAATAAAGAGCCTGCAGGAATGCATTGTGCAAACAAAATATGAACAGGGCCTCCAAACATTCCCCATGAGTGCGTGGAGAGATCAGGGGGCAAGAGTGGGGGGAGTTAACAGAGGAGGGGGAGTAAAAGAAAAAAAATCCTCTATTTTCTATCCCCTCTTTTTTTTCAATATATTGTCTGTACTTTTTTTTGCTCAGGGGGGCACAACTATTTGACAGAGATGGAGAGAAAAATTGCTCTGTTTTAGACAGTGAATGACAAGTGCACTTTGAAGTGAGCCGATAAATGTGCATCAGGGCACGGCGTATTGGGTTTCCCCCTTTTGTTGTGGTGTACTTTTCATTTCTAAACACCGACATGTCGTGTTTGAAAGACCGTTGACATTCTATCCAAAATATCCAAGGATTTGATAGCGAAGCTCTGACCCCGGTGTGCCTCCAACAGTTTATTCTAGCCGATACACAATGCAAAAGTGCCTCTGTGATACACAACACTGGCTGGAGCCACTGTGTGCCTCCATGTAAGGCATGAAGTCTATGAAAGAAAACAAAGTGCCATTGCTTGCATATACAATACCATAAGAGGACTTTACGGGTGATGGGGTGAGGTCAGCGAGCCTAGTGACAAGCCGTCTACTTTTTCCAAAACAGAGAAAATTAAAAGAAGTGCAAACACGGTAAACAAAAGAGACAAGCCTATAAACGCACACTTGAAATCCTCTTCATGAGTTCAAGGTACCTGGGAGAATTCATCCCGAGGCACTTGAAGGTTTCTTAAAGTTTTAGAAGATGCATGTTTATGTTTAAATTTGTAAAAGTTTTAATTTTATCTACACTTTCTTAGCACTCCGTGACATCTGGGTGCGGGTAAAAAATAAAAATGACAAAACGTGGCTCGGGAAAGTCGATAAAAGGAAACGCAGTGACTGACAACACTAAAATTTCCCAAGGCGATCGACATCAGACGGTCACTGCTGAAAGACTCCAAAGAGAGCTCTGCGCGCTAGAGAGGTGCGAGCCCTACGTTCGGAGAGTCGACAGGCTCCCCCTGATAATATACCTCACCCTAGTGTCTATAAAAAGAGGTGCATCGCAACCCTCAGGAAAGGGTGACAGGCCCCTCAGGTGAGTGAGAAGAGGTAGATCTGCCTGGTGGCAACCCTGGGGGTTTACTGTGGAGTGCCTGCATTCTCATGGCCACACTGGGGCAAATCAAACCACAAAGAAACACTCCGGTTATCCCTGGAGGTACGGCGGAGTATGTTTGAAAAAGTAAGGTGGAGAGAGCGAGGAAGCGCCGCAGACATTAGCAAAACTCGAGCATCGGAAGCTTTTATCTCACTTTAGTTTTTAGTATCGTAAACATATTTGAAAAATCTTCTACAGAACAATGAAAGAGTCAACTCTCAGATGTCTGTCGCATTCCCATCAGAGTTCTCTTCTCGGAAATTTCGTTGCTCCAAACACCCTGTGGTTTACAGTGGTCCACACAAACATCACCTTTTTAAGAGCAAAGGATAAAAAGTCAGGGTGGGGAAAAAGAAAAACAAGGCAGGTAAAATCTAATTAGGAAGGCAGCAATGCAACAGCGGAGTTTACTCTGAAACAATAAACAGTGTGTTGCTTCAGCGTCCCCAGATTGAAGAGGGGATATTGCGAGGTAGTGTAAGCTGATATTTTGTTTGTTTGCGTTGAGAGTTTTCTCAGAGGCCCCTCCGAAACTGAGAAATTCCTGGGCAGATGAATGGCAGATTAGGGGCCTCACCGTGTGTGTCTAATCAAAGCCACACACACAGAAGAAGATCTGCCCAACAACCCCAAGAAAAGCCAGTTCACCTCCATTTTACATATAAACTATAAACGTGTCAGTGACCGATAGTGAGGTTGACTAGCAATGTTTTAGTGATAGTTCTATAAAAGGCATAAATTTAGAGTCTGAATATCTCCGTTTATCATGTTGATGGTGCACTAAAAGTAACAGTTGGAATGTCAGCATGCTAAAACTCTCTCTGAGAAGACATGTCTCCAAATTTAGCACCTTTAAAGGACCTTTGTAATAGACCTTCAACACTAAATGTGCATAAAATTATTTTTAGTTAAAAGGATAGTTCACCCAAAAAAGTAAATTCTGTCATAAATTACTCACCCTCATGTAGGACCTTCGTTCAACTTCAGAACACAAATAAAGATATTTTTGATGAAACAAATGCATAGGCCCTGCATAAACAGCAACTCAACTGATACATTCAAAGCCCAGAAAGGTAGTAACATAATTATGGACATAGTTAAAATAGTCCATGTGACATCAGTGGTTCAACCGTAATTTTATGAAGCAACAAAAACACTTTGTGTGCACAAAGAAAACAAAAATAACAAATGTATTCAACAATTTCTTCTCTTTAATGTCATTTACTTGTTATAGGAAGAAGAAACTATAACACTAATAACATAAAACTGTCTTTGTAAATACGTCTCAAGATTTCGACAAGAGAGAATGACTTGCCCAGCCTTAGTTATCTGAACCAGAATATACAGGTGATGAACTATGAGAGATGGACGTTCTATGCCAAGACAACCCCAAGTATGCATATATGAGTCGTGAACATGCGTCTAAGACTGATGCTGAAGAGAAGAAATTGTTGAATAAAGTTGTTATTTTTGTTTTCTTTGCACACAAAAAGTATTCTCGTAGCTTTGTAACATTACAGTTGAACCACTGATGTCACATGGACTATTTTATCTGTGTCCTTACTAGCTTTCTGGGCCTTGAACGTGTCAGTTGCTGTCTATGCAGGGTCAAAAAGCTCTCAGATTTCTTAAAAAATATCTTAACTTGTGTTCCAAAAAAGAACAAAGGTCTTACGAGCTTGGAACGACATGAGGGTGAGTAATTAATGACAGAAGTTTTATTTTTCTGTGAACTATCCCTTTAAATATACTGTAGTTTCTTTTTTTTTTAAATATAAATAAATATTCCATACTTTTAAGCTGCTGTTTTTAAAAAAGAATGACCCATTTGAATGTCAATGTGATCGTAAAAGCAGCTATATTTATTTTTCTGTGTAATATCATTTTTGAGAGCTTGCTGGACAGATCAGATCACCTAAATACCAAAAAGTTGGAAAAGTTTGGAAAACAAACGTTGTAATGTCCATTAATGGTAAAAGAACAGTTAAAATGATCAATATCTATGATTTACAATGAAATCAAATGTTTAATATCTTTTCAAACATATTTTACATATCATACAAACATTTTTTAAGACAGTGGTGGCTAATAGCTAGTTACCAGAGTAGTATTAATAGTAACAATCCCATTAGTGTCTATGGTGTTTTGGCAGACACCATGGTTACCAGAGTAAATCTTTATAAAGGAAAACACAGATGACCACATTTGATTATGTTATAAATAAATTGGCTTTTTACTCATTATTTTAATTTGCTAATGTGTTTTTATACATAAAAGTCTACTTTTACAGTTGTACCATTACACAGACGAGTCTTATTTCTCTCACATAAAGATTAATCAAGTTTTACAAACCACATGTTTTCATTAAAATAAGTATTGTTAAGGACAAAAAGCCATTTAATTTTAAAGTAAATCCCAGAAGTCAATGCAGAATGATGAAAGATGAAAAATTTACTTTAACCGTTAAAGGGCATCTGAACTGTTTGGTACAGGCTCATAAAAAAAGATAGAAAACAGTAAAAATATTAGACAGAAAATATTTTAAATAAATAAATAAACAGTTAAGGCTGACTAGTCATTCCAACAACCCAATCCACCAACTTGTGATATACTTGTAGACAAAATGGCTGATATAACTAAGCTACAAGCTACATTCAGATTATTCTGAAAGCTTTAAAAATGTGTGCAACATCATACTGAGACTACACTGGCCTCAATGATCAAATGAACTATGGTCCCTGATCCAGCCAGAACACAGCCGAGAACAAAGCCCACACCAATCATCCAGACATGTGCTGTCCACCTTCAGAGCATCTTTAATTCATGACGCCCCAGCTCCAATGATTGATTTTAATTGATGACATGCTACATAATGTGGCATTAGTGAGGTTTAATAAGGAACATGACTTAATACATTCCCTGTCGTGCTACGCACATATTAATAGCTTTGAAATATGACATTTTCTCCTTGTGTCTTTTTTGAACACTCGGACATAACTTCAGAAAAACCTTACGGAGTTGCCAGTCTTCTTGTAATGTCAAGGTCAGAATGTCAAGCTTACGAGATGTGAATAATGACATTTTAGCCAAACTACACCAAACATTTTTTATCTAAGTTCAACCTATTTAACCTAACTAGCAATTTTCATTTCATCTATATGGGAGCTGTGCCTACAGTACTTTGAAGACAAATGGTCTTTATACAACCACACAAGATGCCTTGAGCGCTTTCAGCTCTTGTCTGATAGCAAAGCTGATGCATTAGTCACATTAAGATAGTTGCGGTGTGTCTGTATGCGTGTTTGTATATGTTAGATGCAGATAACTCCTCTTAAACACACTCCCGGACAGCACGCTGTAAGTGGACCGAGGGCCGCAGACAGCAGCGCTCTAACCTAAACACTCCTGAGTGAGGCTTTTACATGTCCGAAGTAAAAACAAACCTCTGTCAGAGGCCTTTGAGGGTTTCAAAAACACACATACTCATGCGAACACTTTAAAAGGCACTTTCACAAGAGATTACAAGTGGATGAGTCACAGGATGGTGGACCGTCCTGACACTGGCGGCCCTCGTTGGTACCTCATCGCCGGCATTGGAGCGAGAGAGAGCAATAGAGTGAGAGAAAAGGCTAGAGAGATGCCATCGCATTAGTGCATATTTGCAAAGCACGGAGAATGACCATAAAAGGACACGATTCCCCTCAAAAGCTGCTTACTATAAACAAATCACTCTGAAAGCGAGCATAGACTCCTCCTGCTCACTTCTGCCACAGGGTTGTGAGGGGGGGGGGGGGGGGGGGGGGGGGAATCCAAAATAAAGACTTGGCGCCATTTTAGTTTATCAGTGTGAAATGAATCGGCCACACTTTACAGGAAGTTGCACTGGAAAAACAGGAAGAGGAATTTACTAAATTGCAATGCAAAATAATTCAACAAAGGTAATGCATTCTGGGAAATGAAGTGCTCTTCCACCTTGGTCCACAAAAGTTAATTTATTAAGTATCTTAATTATATCTTTAGCGGAGTGTCTGTTTACACTAAGTGCAAACAGCCTGTCTTGTTGGCAGAGGCTATTTACACTAACTCCACCCACCAACGTGTGATTGGGCTAGTAAACACTACAAAAGAAGTAAATCTGTCAATCCCTTCAGTGGCGTAGATGGTAAAGCATGTGCCATAGTCATTTTTGATGCGATCGACCCGTTCGAATCCGCCTTTTTTCTCCCTTTTCAAATTTCACATCACATCGGAAAGGCATTTATTTTCAATAAAAATAAAGGAAATAATCGTAAAAGGTGAAAATAAAGTATCAGGTAGGGTTAGGGTAGGTGTAGGGAGGGTTTACATTGTCCCAATAAGGCGGCATCCATTTAACAATTTGAATTAAAATTATAATTTACATTCAATACATTATTATTATTATTGCATACTCTTATAATGTACTACAACACTGAGGTGCAGATAATTGGCACTATTTGCAATAAGTAGTCTAAATAGCAGAAAATTCTGTTATTTAAACAGTGTTAATAGAATCTATAGCTATTTGCACTTAGGATAAATAGAATATATCGCTAAGAAAATACTGCTATTTTCAATTAGTGTAAATAGAATCCATCGCTATTTGCACTTAGTGTAAATAGCCTCTATCGTTATTTGCACTTAATGCAAACAGCCACTGCCTATTTTTAGTTAAATACAAACTTGTCTGTAAAAAAAATCTGAAAATTCTGATTTTATCATGACAAACTGAAAAAAAAAAAAACTGTAGAAAAATGTTCACTCAAAAATTGCTAGTAAATTTCACAAACAAATACAAAAGAAACTGCAAGTAACACATTAAATTCTGAAGTAGAAAAACTGATATTTTTTTATAATATAGGCCTAGTAGATATACTTCAATAGCTTGTTTCATTGGATTTTTTTTTATCTTTGATGCACAACTTAAAAATTGTTTTGTTCTCTACGGTTCGAAAAAATCTTAAAATTAAAAAAATAATAATAATAATAATAATAATAATAATAATAATAATAATAATAATAATAATAATAAATGTAATTTCATTTTAAATTAAATTAAAATTATTTATAATTTATAATTAAAATAATTATATACATTATTTTTCACACAAATACAGCTCAAATTCAGGGACTGAACTGGAATATGTGATGCTTTTATAGATCAATTATGAATAAATGAATGAATAAATGAATGAATGAATGAATAAATGAATGGAGCACAAGCCTGTTCTGCTGAATGATTTGTAAGCAACAAACACTTTGTGTTGTGGTGTTTTTGGACAAGTTAGTGGTCTAACAGGTGTTGGAAGAAAAATTGTTTTTGTACTTGAAAGGAAATATAACAGAGAAATAAGCAGGAAGCAAATGATAGCTAAATCACTTCTATTTTCTGTCTAGCTGTGTATAAGTTGGTTTGTACAGCATTAAACAAGCCTCTAAGGTTACAGTTCAGCTCTCCAAATCATTTTCAGAATGTCATTGTTTAAATTCTTGTTCATTTGCATTCCACGGACCTCACTCATTCGCTCACTCGCTGAGCTGAGCTGCGTTCAAAGTGTGTCTTCAGTCCCAGACAATTCACTCCACTCACCGTATGAGACTTTCTGACCTCCAAAATGAAATACCACCAAGTTCCAAGGAACGGATGAAAACAGGGAAGAAAAAAAAAAGAAAGAGCAAGGGAAAAATAAATACCCAAAGGTCAGAGCTAAAATTGATGAGTGGGCCTCAACAGGGGTAAAAATGCAGCTTTGTGCTTCCACCCAATCCAAACCCAAGTGCAACAAACCCCCCAAAACCCAAGCGGTCACAGAATGTGAGCAGGCCCAGAACAAAGAGCCTGCAAATCAGGGGCTCCAGGACCCACCTGTCTCCCAGGTTGTTTTAATCACATCTGTAACTACCATAGTAGGACGTGTTAATGACAAACATGTGCTCTGTAAAATGTTGGGCAATCAGGGGTTTCTCTTTCCCCCTGGTCAGGAGGGCTATTACCCCGGACCCCCAAAGGCTCAGGCATGGGCTTTGATAGTTTCCCTGACACGGAGATCTTTGGCTGACCTTCACCAGGGCCAATAAAGGAAATTCCACATAAGGATTTGCCGTTTAGGACCAAAATGGCCAAACACCATAAAAATGACCAATAACACACTAGGAATACTTTGCGTTTTTCGCTCTCGTTACAGTACGCCACGCTTTTATTGCGATGCCAAAAAGGCAGCTGCCATCTCAGGGTTTTCAGTCAGTCAGGGCGAAAATGAAATTCACCTTGCTTGAGCACATTAAATGTCGGCAGGTAATTGCTTTTAAGGTTTGATTTTCAGAACGGTGGGATGGAAGAAGAGAACAAACACAAATGCCATAACCATGCAAAAGGAAGGAACGCAAGCTAGGAGCAAAACATGAAAAGATCCCTCAGCAAGGCTCTGGCAAATGAATAGAGTAAACCAGTGTAAATTAAGAGATGCATCAAGGTGGAGGCAGGCGAGACGGAAAAGAATGAGGCTGATTTGCGTAATCTCCTCAATGAAATTGACTTTTAAATACAATATTCAATTTGTGTGTGTCTTGTTTCGGATAATAATAACAAAATAATATGCCCGGGACATAAAAGCAAACATCAAAATGGCAAGAGCCCAGCTTAAATAGTGGAACGCAATTCCACGAAGCTTTTCCAAGGTACAAACACTCTATCTGACGGCCTTCACTAACAAGGGCATATCGAATTAGTTCTGCTCCGGCCTTTCAGGTTTTACAATAATAACAAGGCGAAGCTTTGAATCTCGACAAGATAGGAGCTTTGAAATATACAAGTACATAAAGTGCAAAAAACAAGAAGAGGCCTTCATGAAATGTCAGTGGCATACCGAATGTTTTGGACAGTTTTTGAATACAGCTTGTCATGGCGGAATGTCATTAAGGTATACAGGACACGGTCTAAACGTAATTATTCACGGCAATGAGCGAAACAGCAGCTTATTGTTTAAATAACAGTGAGGCTAAGTTTGAAAAATTTAATTATGCTTCCATTTTTCCAAATAAACTACATATCTATAATGAGCACGATCATGACCTTAGCAGGCCCTGCAGGACCTAGAGTTACTGTTCGCCGGAGACATTATGCTCTCTCCGAGTGGGGCGAAAAAAGTAAAAATCAATGCGTCTTTCCGCCGTGCCTCATTAAGGCTAATAGATTACCTCCTTCGTAATGACGGACCTGTTGCTAGGCCGTTACCAATGAAACACAGGTGCCGCGCACCAGGAGACCGGTTAGCGCTGTAATCAAAGTGTTTACACCAACTTGTCGGCGAAAGAGCGGGTGCATTCTCCAAGCGACAGCTTGGGCACAGACGAGAAAAACAGCCGGAGATAGAGCAGAGACCAGACCTGAAATCACTCTCATTTCTCCCATCAAACAAAGACAGAATTATACAAAAGGGTGAGACAGGCTAGTCAAACAAAAAGAGGACAAATGAAAGAGGAGGAAGCACAATCGTAAAATCCAGGAAGGTAGTGACAGATATTAAAACAGCACGGCGATCCTGGAAGGTAATACGGCAAGATTAGTGTGAGAGGAAAGCAAGGCTGGAGGGAGCCAGTGCGTTTAATTCGCCAGCCTGTAAGACACTGGTGTTGGTGAGAGCCAGCCGTGCAGCACAAAAGCACTGTGTTCCAACAGAAACCTAACACTGAGGATTCTTTTTCAACGTAGATAGATAACAATCTCTTGCTTTCTGTCTCTGCCGCTCATTTTTTTCTTCACCTGCCTCTCTCTCAGCAGTTTACTTACATATGCACATGCTGGTGTCTTTTATGGTGAGGGCATGTTAGGGATGTGTAAAACGACATATATTTAAAAATTAAACTGTTGTTGGGTTTTCCTGAACGCCTGAACTCTGGAGGAAGAGAAGCTCTAAATAATTAGGCTGGTTTCAGGTTCACCTAATCCTCAACAACATATTCTGAAGTTTATTAAAACAACTTAAATTATGGTAAATTAGAACCCCTTAAACCCAACACAGAAACATTCCCGTTGGACCAACAAGTCATAGCAATCAAAATTTTGGGTTCAGTAAAATTATTACTGAAATTTTCAAAGAAATTATTTAATTATATATATATATATATATATATGTTAAATATGTATAATTGTTTTAAGTTTACATGTTGACTTTGACAGTCCTATAAAGAAATTTTGTAAAATAATTATTGTTTTTATCAAATTTTTAGGTAGTATTAGAAAACAGTTATATTAGACTGTTCATAATATTTCACAATTTTACTAGACCTATTTTTTTAATCAGATAAATGCAGCTTTAGTGGTCATTAGAGACAAAAGAAAAAAAAAAGAAAAAATATATATATTGACATTTATAATCACTGATCCATGATCTATGTATTTATCCAACCTAAAAATCCCAAGAACGACAGCAGAACATACGGGGATGAAGTTATCAAACTCAGTATGTCACAAGTTTAAAAATTACTCTCAAATCACTGTGTAACAAGTTAATGAGAATACAGTTGGATGTCCCTAATCAAAAACAAAAACAAAAACAAAAACAAAACAAACAAACAGCAACTTAATGTGAAATGCTTCGTGTTTTTTTTTTTTTTTTTTTACTTCTGACTTGGGCAAACACCTACTACAGAGCCAATCATATAGACTATAGACTAAAACACTACAAGATCATTTTAAATGAACTGTGCATAACCTAATTAATTAGCCACTTTGTGACATCACGACTTGCACTTCTGTTCACTCCCTCCAGCACTTTTTAGAAAAGTGACTCCCATGCACTCACATATTAAACAAAGATATGTTATACTCGCTCTGGCCAACAAATAATAGTCAAATTTATTGCCTCAGAGTCTGTTTCTTGTTCTTTATAGCTCTCCTGGACAGATAAACCAGTAAGGACTTGAACACAATTCATACAGCTTGTTTAAAGCTTGGATACTTCTGGTCACTATCTGTTGCTCTGGAAGTGTAACTTTTCCGCCATCAGTCTTGAGCTCATTTAGACGAGAGGGGCATTTAATGTCAGATTCAAGCATGCCTCCACTCTCGAGCCATGAGGGAAAGGCTGGAGAAGTCATATTTCAGCTGAGATTTATGAGAGGAACTTCACCGCTTCGCCCGCTCTTTACGTCCCTGAGCTATTGAAATGAACAAACTGTTCTCTGAAGATGTGGTCGTGAGCGCTCAGGAAGAGGAATCGCTTTATCACTCTCGGTGACGGCAACAAATCAGTCGGCTTGAGGCACAGGAACACACACTCACAGACGGATATGACGACAGGCGATTTGACATTTTCCACAACTTTACGAGACAATACGATCATAATCCAAACAAAACGAACTGTGTCTTGAATCTTTTCAAAAAATGTCTGTTTCTGTCACCCGCTCTCTCTCTCCCTCTCTCTGTGTCTCTTCTGTTTGTCTGACACAGTGATATGAAATCCCATGCCTCTCTAAGGCTATCAACACACATATACCTTCAGAATACATTGATCAAAATCACTCATGCTTAATTTGAATATAATGGAGAGCCTCTCCTGGATGAGGGAGGCTTAATTATAGCTCTCTCCTGTGAACTGTTCGTACATTGACAGGCTTAATGCGAGGCTACTCTCACAAGCAATCTTCCCTGTCCAGGTTCTTGCCACCAATCATCCACACACTACAATTTGACTGCCTTAATATACGGCCCCTCACATCTGAGGGAATATGAAGAACAACTCCCTCCTCAGCCGCACGTCCACCGTTCTCTGTCACTCTGATGGAACTTCAGATTATTTCGGATACAATGTGACAACACGCTGTAGCTTCACAAGGTGCACAATTGTTTGATCACATTGACAAAAGAATGGTTTATAATGTAAGGACAATGATGTGAATTGACAAATCTTCTATATAGATATTACCGTGCCAAGAAAATGCTGTGCTGATAAACACTTACGACTGTACAATGGCCAAGACTAACCAAGAGTTTATCAATATCTAGATATGGCTAACATGCTCTCTGTGTGCCTGTGACAATCACGGTGTCTAAAACCTAAGGCAGCTTCTTATGATCTAAGACAAAATAAAAGAGATGATCAAAGAAAAGACCAAGTAAATTTAGTCTATCAAATGCCTTTTTTATTCTTTACACCAACTGCCAAAATGCAGGATTCTGGAATATTATTAGGGCTGGTTTCTGACACAAATTACATGATTCTATTCTGATTCACAAACTTGCGATTTGATTAGATTTCCGATTTGATTCGATATTGTTTGTTTTGGATGTATATCAGATACACGCCAAATTTTCTCAAGGAAAAAAAAAAAAAATCTCTAAACTAATGCTGTCCAATATACATCAGAGTCAGCTGGTACTACATTACTATAATATTAAAGGTTTAAATTAACTGATTTTTAAAACACTTACATTACACTCCATTACGTTTTTATAATAATAAAGTTACAAATACATAACTATTTTTCTACTCCAATGAATTTTTTTGAAATATAAACATTTAAATGGTGTCTGTCATAAAAACTTGACAGATTTATTCAAACATAAATGAAACACTGAAGGACACTAAAAAATGGTGCATATATTTATTTATATGCATATATTTATTTTGTGCTGAAACTGGTATTAAAGCAGAGATGATCAGTTCACGCGGCACTTCTCTTGAACTGAATATTAAACAGCACCAAAATGGCATTATTTTTTGTAATAAAATTGACAGAATTTGAAATCTGAGGGTGCTTTCACACCTGTAGATTGATTTGTTCTGAAATAGGGATTAAAATGATAAAAATTTTGCTTTTTATTGTTGGTGCGATTCGCTTTCACACGCCAAGTTTCTAAACGGACCAAATGTGTTAATACAAGTCACGCGTGATTAAACTGTCCTCTCACTGGTCAAAGTTCCATGGTTTATTTTCCGGGATTCCGCTCAGCTGTCATCTATCAGGATTGGAACAACAGCTTTGCGGGCTTCACGTTGCATTTTTGGTAGCTGTCGTTATATTAATTTATAATTTTGAGCAGGAGTCCAGGATTCGTCGGGAAAACATTTTTAAAATGCACCTACTACAAAGAGAGCAATAAGACGGCATTATAAAATGAAAAGGCGCACTTTGATTTTGAATGGCAAAGACATGCCCTCCCACATTCACAAGTTCATTTTAAGAGGTATTAGCAAAACAACAAAGCTACTGCTTTTCACAGAACTGTAATTACCCATTATACATTGTGGTATAGCCTGGTTCGTTGGTCAGTTGGAACCGCTCCAGAGTTCATTTTCAATCGAGCCGAGACTACCTTGTTTGGGCGATCTCGGACCAATTGTTTTGGCACGGATCCGAGCATGATTGCCGTGTTCACATATGCCCAAACGAACCGAGCTAAGGGGGGAAACGTGCCAGGTTCCGAAACAAAGTGCCAAGAGTGAAAGCACCCTGAGACTGTAACAAAGCACGAAACTTATTGCGATTTATTGGATGGGAGGTGCGCTACAATGTTCAGTTCACTAAAATTAAAAAAAATCTAAAATTAGAAATTAAAAATTAGAAAAAATTAAAATCAAGAAATCAATATTTCTTACTCAACCCTAGATATTACTGGCTGTGATGGATTTATTCAGTCTTAAAAATCCTACCAAACGAGCTATCTTACTACACAGGATGTAACCAAACTTTTAATTCAGACTGTCTTTTTGGGATACAGGGATTTCTGGATCCAATCTGAGCTTCAGATTAACTGGAATTTTAAAGGTTTTAAAAGTTTAAGCGCTATAATCGTGTCCCCAGTGCATTTACCAACCCAGAAAATGTGAAAAAGGACAACCCAGTAACTTTGTTTTGGTAACCTTTTCTGCAAGCATGCGGAAAAAATAGCGTTCAGATTTTGCTCCCCCAGTGACATAGACGGGATCTTATTATAATATTACCGCCCCTTAATCTGCACGTTTCCACCCACTGCGCCGTTATTTAGTTTTCGCAAGCTACAATGATGTACCAGTTCAAACGGCATTTCAAAAGTTTGAGCAAAGCATGCTAACTGTTCTGTCGTTGGCCGCACAGACGAGCACAGAACACTATTCAGACTCAGAGGAGACGAGATCAGTGGATTTATTGATTTTTTTTTTACTGTGTATTACGCTGCTGCCACACAGATCTAACATAAACATGCAATTTCTTTTCCTAGCTGTTTACCTTCACAGACATAACCGACTGTTTTTATAATCATGTGTTTTTAATATAAACGTGTGTGTATTTGACAGTTTAAGTGCAATAAGACATGAAAGAGAACTTAGTTTAGTACTCACATGCTGTGTGACAGCCACTTTTTGTGTGTGTGCTTCGATTGTGTGCGCTCAGAAAACCGTATATCAGAAGTTTATACTGATTTGGATTTAAAACGCATGATTTCAACACGATAATCAAAACCAAACAGATGTTTATTGGCAGAGTATCTGATGTACGAGCTGTAAAGGCACACCCCTGTTCTGGAAAAGGGTACAGGGAGCAGCAGCTCATTTGCATTTAAGGAGACATGCACAAAAACAGTGTGTTTCTGCTTCTGTTCAAAATGGGCATTTTCAAAATGATGATAAATGATCTGTGGGGTATTTTGAGCTGAAACTTCACAGACACATTCTGGGGACACCTGAGACTTATATTACATAGTGTAAAAAGGGGCAATAATAGTTCTCCTTTAACAAAATTTTGTGAAATTTTGCAGTCAAAAGGTCCATTTTTGATTGTACAGAGTACCGGTGTTTGACTCTTTCAATGTGTGAATCAATGTGTGAATCTGTATGAAAACTTTCAGCTTCAAAATTCTAAGTCGTATAGATTTCTATTGAAATTATTGGATTTTACTTGAAAGTGAAAACTATTAATGATGTTTTTTTTTTCTAACTTTGGTTAAACATGGACAGCAATGTGTAAAGAGGTCAGAAAGAATTACTTCTGTTGTTTAGCACTTTAGCCTTGGGCAGCCCATATGTTACATCCTAAAGTAAAGGCAGTCATTTGTACTATATGGGTAGCTATTCATTCATCATTCATTCATCATACCATGGTCAGTACATGGAGGATAAGTGTGTTTTATCATCAGAGAAGCAATCGGAGTCACAGCAACTTCGCTCGAGCCTGATCCCATTCTAGCGCCACACTTTCTTGTCTCTATGATTTGTGACAAATGATACAGAGAAATAAGTGTTTAAAACTATAGAAACAGAAAAACTGACAAAAAAGCCTCCCACTGAATCTTTTTACTTGAAAAATATTCTGTGAAAACACCCCAGTGCTCTGTCAAACATTTAACGATACTCGAGGAATAATTTGCACATGATGTCTGTTAATGCAACCTAAAGTGTTATTTCAGTTACACACACTGACAAATCAAAATCCAACAGAATAAATACACACTTTTCACAAGTGAAAAAAAAAAACCCTCACTAAATCATCTGCAGTGTATATTTCACAGTGAAAAACGACTGTGCCGGTGGTCATAATAATCTATAACAGTGTGTTCATCCTTCATCATTCACCTCATCAGTATGAGTTCAGATTTCCAGCACTTGTTTGTCTTCATCCTACACACAGAAGTGTTTGCGCTCGTGTTGTTTTGGTTTGTCACACCAACATTTTCTATTTCTGTCGTTTTGTTTTGCTTTCATTTCAAAGCTAAACAGGATTTTCGTTTGGCCCATCCGCAAAAGGTTTGAAGTGATAGTGAAGACAAAAAAAAAAAAAAAAAAACGCATTACCGTAAATTCATTACAGCGGCCCGGCAGTATTTATAAACACAGCGAGATGTTGTTTAAAATATCTGACTTAACAGATTACAGATATAAACTTTTTACAGCGGGAAACGAGTGGCGAAATATGCTGTGTTTACACGGGTGGAGGAAAGGTACACATGCGTCTCCTTGGAGCCTTGAGTGGCATGTTAAAAAATGAAATAAACATTCAATAAAATAAACAAGGGCTGCTTGTGCACTCTGACGTGACAAAGGGCCTTTACCTTCTCGGGTGGGAGCGACGGGGTCGAGGAAGGTGTGCGAGTTAGACCCGGACACATAACCTGCTGTCTCCCGCCCTCAGGTGCTGTTAAAGAACCGGCCCAAGATGAGTTTCAAAGCTGTTTTGAGTCTGCAGAGAGAAGGAGGGTGGGAGATATAACGGTATAATGTTACAACACTAATAAGAAATGCCTGAAGGGCACTAAAGGGCCTTTTGGCCCTGGAACTAAAGGATGCATACAAAAGCACTTCTTCAGGGGGAAAAGAAGGGAGGATCACGAATCACGTTCAATTAAGGAGCGGTTATAGTTAGGATGGAGAACGAGGGGGAGGATTGCAGGTACATGCCTAAGCTCGGTCTGTGTGTTTGTGTTTGTCTGGCAAGTTTGTTGTTTGTGGTCTCTAGAGGAGAGCGCCGCAGAGCCGTTGCTTTGGGCGAAAGGACTTCCTGATCACCGCTTCCGTACATAATGGCTGCCTCTATCCTAACAATGACAGTCCGTGCCAGGACCACCTGCGGAGCAGCAGCATGCGGCCACAAATCTAATGTCAGCCAATTATAGCAGCCCCTAATCAAACTCAACCAGTTGTAATCACTATAAGCGCAAGTAGAAATTTCACACTAACCACGAATCATAGCTGGCAAAGACAGAGCGTGGTTATCTTTGACTAAAAGCCAAGTACGTCAGCTATAGATTTTGATTGCACCTTTAAGCAAAAAAAATAAAAATAAAAGTATATATATATATATATATATATATATATATATATATATATATATATATATATATATATATTAATTAAAGGAGAAGTGTGTCACTTGTTCAATGTTAAAATAATCGTAACCCATCCTCAATACCCCAATAAGAGGTGGCCGCTATGAGCAGGGTATTCATAGGGTATATGGAGGTTATTTACCTATAAAAGTGCAAAAATTGTGGTAAAACATGTAGTCAACATGGAAAAGTATTTCGGGAACCTGTTTAAATACTTGTAGCTCAGTTTTCTGATGCTAGTGTAATCTTTTTACAGAATTATTTGATTTGCTTTATAATTACTTAAAATAATTAAAAAATACATAAAATAAAAACAAAGTGCTAGTGTGCTGAATGAAGATGCAAATTCATCTTTAAACAGAATTACTTGATTATTATTTCTATCTTACAGACAAGAATAAAATGAAATAAAATATAAAATAAAATGAAATAAAAAATATAGTTGATCTGAATGATACTAATGCTAATTCATCTTTAAACAGAAGTATTTGATTATTATTTCTACCTTGCAGTCATGCATAAAAATAAAATAAAATAAAATAAAATAAAATAAAATAAAATAAAATAAAATAAAATAAATAATAAAAACAAAAAGTGTTAATTTATCTTTAAACAGAATTATTTAATTATTATTTCCACCTTACAATCATGCATAATAAAATAAAATGAAATAAAATAAAATAAAGTTCATTTGAATGATGCTAGTGCTAATTCATCTTTAAACGTAATTATTTAATTATTATTTCTACCTTACAGCCTTGTCAAATAAAATAAAATAAAATAAAATAAAATAAAATAAAATAAAAACAAAAAGTGTTAATTTATCTTTAAACAGAATTATTTAATTATTATTTCCACCTTACAATCATGCATAATAAAATAAAATGAAATAAAATAAAATAAAGTTTATTTGAATGATGCTAGTGCTAATTCATCTTTAAACGTAATTATTTAATTATTATTTCTACCTTACAGCCTTGTCAAATAAAATAAAATAAAATAAAATAAAATAGGTCTGATAGCTCAATATTAATATTTATTCGGATATTTAGAAGAATATTTAATGTGTTATACATAGCACCCATTCTAAGAAGTCATGACTTCAACAAACAGCCTGGAAAATGACCAGGCCATACTGATCACAGAGAGAAAGGCTCAGTGAAAGACTGATGATATGTGGAGCTGGAAAAAGAATAGGAGGGAAAACAGACAGGTTGCGCTATGAAAGCACACCCAGCTTTTCACTGTTTAATGTCTCCCTGACATTTCTGCTGCAAGTAAGCAAGGTCCCCAATCCGTTCATATTTTTTTCCCCCTTCTCCTCCTGCCAGCCCAATGGGGACATACTGGACAGATAAGAGAGACAGAGAGAGAAAGAGAGAGTCATAAGAAGACCAGAATGAGGCAAGATGTGTTCTGTCTATAACTCAAGCAAGGTTAGATGACCCAGACAAAGTCAGAGGTCAGAGTTCAGCAGGGGGGCAGGGAAACATGTAGCTATAGCTGTGGCTGGATTAGATTTCACTGCAGCCTGGATTCTTTCTTTCATTCTTTGAAGGTTACAGTTGGCTGTTTGTAAAGTGCCTTCGAGAGCACCTTGATGTGTACTGAGCTTCGCATATATGGCCTAAAATACCCAGTGTAGAAAAAAAAATAATAATAATTCAATCAGCCAGTCAAAAGTGATTTCAGAAAGTTCTTTTCTTTTCTTTTTTTTTCTTTTTTCTTTCTTTCTTTTCTTTTTTTCTTTTTTCTTTCTTTCTTTTCTTTCTTTTTTTTTGAGACAAGGAAAGTCTCAAGTGTTGCACTGATACATAAAACCTACATAAAAACTTGAATTTGTGCTTTTATAAATATTATAGTACATTTTTATATTTACAATAATAACTATACTTTTTAAAAAGTATTCTTATTCTCCAACAAACACAACATATGTTATTATTATTATTAACAATACTGCTGCTACTACTACTACTACTAATAATAATAATAATATATGAACTATTCTGGTAGTAGTATTTTTTTGTAATAATAATAATAATAATAATAATAATAACAACAACAAATCATAACAATAATGATATTATCTAATACTACTACTAATAACGTTGTTATAAGTAGTAGTATTATTAGTATTATTATCTTAACTATTATGACAGTAGTACATTTTTGTATTAATAATAAAAACATAACAATAACAATATTATTTACTACTACTACTATTATTATTAACATGTATTATTATTATATGAACTATTATGGCGGTAATAAACATATTAAATGATATTAAAAAAATCATCACAACAATAAAAATATTAATACTACTACTACTACTACTACTGCTACTAATAGCCTAATAATAACATTTATTATTATTATTATTATTATTATTATAGTAGTGGTAGTACATTTTTGTATTAATAACATTTTTTAAATACTACTACTACTAACATTATTATTATTATTAACATTATTATATGAACTATTGATAGTAGTGCATTTTTGTAATAATAATAATTATAACAAATCATAACAATGACAATATTATTGTGTAATAATAACATTTATAATAATAATAATAATAACATTATTATTATTATTATTATTATTATTATTATTATTATTATATAAACTACTGACAGTAGTACATTTTTATATTAATAATAATAATAACAAATCATAACAATAACATTATTATTTACTACTACCACAATTAATAACCTTATTATTATTATTATTATTATTATTATTATTATTGTTATTATTATTATTATTATTATTACTATTATATGAACTATGATGGTATAGTACATCTTTTGTATTAATAGTAATAATAATAAATCATAACAAAAACATTATTATTATTTTATAACAATAATAATAATAATAATAATAATAATAATAATAATAATTTATTATTATTATTATTATATTATTACACAGAAAAAAATAATTAAAAAAAAAAGCGTTAATAAAGAAATGAACCGACCGTCCCATAACAAGCCCAACATTATATTACAGACTCTGCAGGTGTAAAGGATTTATGACATGTATAAGCAAAAATTAACTAGCGGTTCAACTTTTTTAGGAACCATCCCAAAGTAAACAGAAGACATTTAAAATCTGGCTGCTTTACTTTATTTTCACAGCATGCGTCTAGCGTTTTCGAGCTGTTTACATATCTGTCACTTGCTGTACCTGGTGCGGCCAGGGGTCCATAAACACACTTTACCTTCCCTCTTTCTCTCTCCCCTTTTCTTTCTCACATACATGCACATACACACAGCCCACCTCTCCCTCCCTGCAAACATTTTAAATAACTCGATCAACCCTAAAACAAATAGAGGTGGAATTGCTACCCCATGCCACATCTGTGTTCTGTTACTGGTGACAGGAAAACGGAGGGGAAAAGGCTGAAAAGGCTCTTGAAAGGCTGCCACTTTAAGGAGAAGTTTTCAAAAACACCATTGACCACGCACACAATTAGAGCCAATATGCGATGTCGGCAATGTCACTTTCCCCATAAATAAAAACATTTGGCTGGGGTCCCTTCAGGCCCGAACTTAGAGCATTCGAAACGGAAGCTATAGAGGAAATGGACATGAATGAACAGAGCATTCAGTGTAAGAATTTTAACGAACAGTGATCAAAATGATCATCTGACCACAAAGAAAGAGCAGCAGGGTCGTGAATCGGCCCGCAGTGTGTGTGTGCACGAGAGTATGTGACGTGAACTCTGACACTCTAAATCATTGGCCAGATGTAGTTTGGTGTTACACACCCGGCCGGGACTATAAGGATGAGCGAGGCTTGACCCAGCTGACTCTTCTCTGCTAGACCACGAGAGAGCTTCTGGACAGCAACACTCAGAGGAGCGTTATTTCAGCACAATGGAAAAATACTCTGATTGACGTAACCAAAAAGAGCTATTGTTTAGGTCATTTTTTAGCTGTTTTCAGCTGATATGATGAATGATTGAGGACTGCTTTTATTTTCCAACATCCACTCTGCATGTTGAACCAATATGTACACTGCTGTTCAAAAGTTTTGGATCAGTAAGATTTTTATTGTTTTAAGTTTAAGTATTTTCTGCTCATCAAGGCTGTGTTTACTTGATTAACAATACAGAAAAAAAAAACTGTCATATTGTGAAATATTATTGTAATTTAAAATAGTGGTTTTCTATTTTAATATACTTTAAAATAGAATTTATTCCTGTAATGAAATGCTGAATTTTTATCATCATTACTCCAGTCTTCAGTATCAAATGATCCTTCAGAAATTATTTCACTATGATGATTTATTATCAGTGTTGGAAACTGGTGCTGCTTAATATGTTTTTTAAAACCTGTGATAGCTTTTTCAGGATTCTCTGATGAATAAAACTTAAAAAGAACAGCATTTATTTAAAATAGAAGTCTTTTGTAACAATATACACTACCGTTCAAAGTTTGGGGTCAGTATTTTTATTTTAATTTTTATCTTTCTTTCTTTATTTGAAAGAAATTAATACTTTTATTCAGCAAGGATGTGTTAAATCAACAAAAAGTGATAGTAAATACTTATATTGTTAGAAAAGATTCCTATTTTAAATAAATGCTGTTCTTTTTAACTTTTTATTCATCAAAGAATCCTAAAAAAAGAGGCTCCAAAAAAAATCAACATTGATGAACACTGACAACAGGGGTAATGGTTGATGAAAATTCCGCTTTGCATCACAGAAATAAATTACATTTTAAAGTATATTATAATTTTATTTTAAATTGCAATAATATTTCATAATATCACCATTTTTTCTGTATTTTTGATCAAATAAATGGAAATTTGGTTAGCATAAGAGACTTGTTTAAAAAAAAAAAAACATTAAAAATCTTACTGATCCCAAACTTTTGAACAGCAGTGTAAACATTTAGATAAAAGAAACGTTCACTTAGAAGAACCCAGAAAAATTAGTTTACACAAACCTAAACCCATCACCTGTGTACATCTGTTTCTGCTGAGGAACTTTCAAATAGCTCCACCTAGTGGACCAATATAGATTAAACACATTCAACCCTGAAATGTTCTTATTGAATAAGAATAGTAACTATTAGAACTTTTTTTATAATCTAGATCTCTAGCGTCAAATATTTCACAACTTAAGTCTGTTTCTTCCTGGCTCCAGGGTTCGGAAGTCCTGTCAAAACAGAAGGCAACAACAACTGTTTGTCATCGCTACAGCCCTTGGGAGCATCGCTGTTTGCTCGGAACAGGCATCTGGCTATTGTTAACAACGGCTGCTTCGCTAACCCCAAACTGTTGACATCCGGTGTATCTTTTACAATTTGGAAAGATAGCAGGGATTAGAAGAACACAGTGTACCTTTCTGAATTCAAGGCCGTTGTCCAATAACGCGTTCCAAGATGTTCTGCCAGATCATTAGTTTGATTTTCAAATCAACGAGAAATGAATTCATACTTTTAAAGGTATAAGAAAGCAGAAATGGGGGAAAAAGTGGAGGTGGGCTATAAGTAACACCCTCTTCCCCCTCCTTTTTTATTTCTCTATAACCCTTATCGTCTCGGACTAGAGGGACTTGGTAGGCTATAGCCACCTGCAAATTACAACTTAGTACTTGAAGAGTTAAGAATGTGTTTCTTTCAGGCTATTGTTGGAGTGCGCGGGTCAGGGGGTGGGGCGAACAGATTCTGGTAAGAGCCTTTAATCCACAGGCTGTCAGGCCCAAACCCTGCTTGACGCCCTATTGAAGTGTAACAGAACAAAACATTGGGCCCCTCGCTAAGCTCCTGCCCGGGCCCCATTCACAGCGACAGGAGAGCAAATTCTTCAGCTGCAAAGAGCCCCCTTCTTAAAGGGGAACACACAAACTTCAAAACAATGCAGCACACAGGAGGAACATATAAATGGCCAATCACTGTCGAGAGTGCATTTGTCAGGGACGGAAAATCTTGACATTTTTTCCCCTTTGCATTTTCAAATCCCACTCTAAAACAACGAGCCTCACAACAATTAAAATATACTGAATTGACTCCAACAATGCTGACATATTGCAATTAAAACATGAACACGTACCATTGCCATCAAAGCATTTGAAAGCTGTAATGTGTAATTTCCTTAAAAAGACAAATTACACATATTTTATACTATTTGAGGTAATCTATAACTGAAGGTCTCAATATTAAGTACCCTTGCAAATTAGCAAAAAAAGAAAGAAAAAAAAATCACTTTGCCACCTCCGCTGTCTTTGTGAAATTTACATTAATTTGCTTTTAAATGAAGGTTTTAGTATGTAACTTTAGCCACACATTCAATTTAAACTAGAAAATGCAGAGGAGACATTCACTGAAAAAAATATAATATTAAACATATATATACATATATATATGTGTGTGTGTGTATATAAATGTATATATATATATTTGCAAATATGCCCTTCAACTCTGAAGGCTTGAAAACAGATGTGAACGCTGCACATTTCAGTACATTTGGCCCGACTCAGACTATTGTGAATCAGAAATGGAAATACCAAATGTACAACAAAATATTACAAGTTTTATTACATTGTGATTAGCGAGGATTATTTTACCCTCTTATGAAGAGAGTGATAATTTCATGAAAATGAATTTAATACTTTTGAACTAATGAAAGCCCTGTGGAAATTTTCTGAAGGTTAACTATATACTGCTGTGTTCAATTTAGACTTAATTGTGCTATGAGTAAGATCTCGTCCTGTTCATTTTACTCAGGCTGAAAAGTAAATTAAAATGGCCTGCCTTTGAAAACAAACAAACAAATAAATTAATGAATTTAATCACATTTAATCATTTAATTTTGATTAACTAAAGAGCTATTCTAATGTCTCGACTATAAGAAATAATATCTGTGGTATTCGAGGAGCTCAGCAGTTGAACTCATACATATATTAGACAAAACTTGCATTAATCAGACGGATCCACTGACCAACCGCAGCTCTAATGCTCTAGGTTAAGAGATGCATATTCATGATACATGTATTCAAATGCACAGACATGACCGACAGACCCAACCCCCTTCACAAGAAACCGAACCCCCCTACCTCCTATTAGCCCTTTAATTACAAAACGGTGCTGCAGTATTAAAGGTTTGTTTAGATAAAGGAGAGCATCTGCTGAGATTAGCACTACATTATTCTTAGGGAGCAGAATAAAATGTTAAAACAGAAGACCATCAGGAATACAGTGACATTTAGGTTCCATCTACTATATAAAGAACAATACGGCTGTTGTCCAAACACTGGGTTGATCATTTCGGTTCAATAAATCAGAACTGAATTATGTATTCTCTAAAAATTTTAATTACACTTAATGAGGAAGAATAAATGCAATCACGTTGATCAATACATAAAACTACAAAATTGGTATGCTTTTTATTACATACATACAAAACTAGTTACTGTTACATCTGTCATAAATGTTTACTACAAAAATGCAATCTAAAACAATGTCACTTGTGGTCGTTTTTAAATGACTTTAAGATTTTAGAATTTTTGGTTTTAGATGAAAAAACAAACAAACAAAAAAAATCTTCCACCAAATAAGTCTACTAAAAACGATATAGTTTCAATGTAATGTTCAAAGTAAAATAAACGCATTTTAGTACGATCAGGTACATGACAGTCTGAAAAAAAAACGAAATAAAGCCTTCAATTATGTCAACAGCAATTCGCATGTTTAAAATTAGGATATTACATTTCCGGAAAAGGTTCATAGACGATCCGACACAATAAAATTAAACATCTACGTATTTAACTTCAAATTGACGTTCTCATACACACAACGACTGAGTGGCATTTCACTGATTTAAATGGGGATTTGTAAGCAAAAGATGGACAGCTATTCATCTGAACAGACGTCATGTCCCTTCAGAAAATTAATTACAAGCTTCAAAAACGCAGTGAAATCAAACAGCTCTTGCAAAGATACTCCAGCCTTTTCTTATTGTAATGGCGTTGACTGTATTTCAAGAAGCGCAATGAATTTCACGTAAAGTAGGCTAAAATAGATTCAGTATTATCAACTCTTTTTTATAATCGTTCAGTCCAAATTACAGATACATTAAAAACTACCTGATACATTATCATTTTGCTGATCACCTGTACAATATTTGGAGTTTAGGAAAGAATGGTGGTATTTAAACTGACAAGATACATAACAAAAATATTCTCATTTTATCATAAAGCCTATAAAGCCTGCAAAGTGATTCTGGAACGAGCTGCAGACCGATGAAACGTTCCTGAATCCTGATCTACAACGATAAGAATATACTAAGCGATCGATGGTTCAGTTACTAAGGTTTTTATTTTTTTCCTAAATCCTTGTGTTATGGCGCCCTCCTGTGGCCAGTGCCCCCAAAAACAAAACCTACTGTAGGCCTGTGTCAAGTGTACTTACTCAAACCTGTGGGACTTTCTTTTTTGAAACATAAAAATTGGCGTTAAGCAGAAGGACAGCATTAGTCGTCATTCACATTCAATGTCAACAAAAATATTTAAGTGAACGCTGTGAACGAATGGTCACTTCCATTCCCTAATATTTTGCCTAAAATCTCATTTTGTGTTCCACTGAAGAATCAGGAAAATCAAAAATACTGTTTATAATATAAACATGATAAACACTTATTTTAATGCACATACCACCAGTCAAAAAGTTTTGAACAGTAAGATTTTTAATGTTTTAAAGTCTTCTGCTCACCAAGCCTGCATTTATTTGATCTATGATTGAAGTATAGTAAAAACAGTAAAATGTTGAAATATTTTTACTATTTAAAATAACTGTTTTCTATTTGAATGTATTTTAAAATGTAATTTATTCCTGTGATCTCGAAGTTGATTTTTTTTTGTAGCATCATTACTCCAGTCACATGATCCTTCAGAAACCATTCTAATATTCTAATTTGCTGCTCAAAAAAAAAAAAAAAAAAAAAAAAGCATTTATTATTATTATTATTATTATTATTATTATTATTATTATTATAGCTTAGTAGAATTGTTTCAGGATTCTTTGATGAATAAAAAGTTCCGAGGAACAGCATTGATCTGAACTGGAAACTTTTGTAACGTAAATGACTTTATCAACACTTTTGATCAATCCTTGCTAAATAAAAATATATATATATATATATAAACTGACTCCAAGCTTTTGAATGGTATAGTGTACAGTTACAAAAGCTTTTTAGTTCAGATAAATGTTGATCTTTGGATCTTTCTATTCATCAAAGAGTCCTAAAAAAATAAATAAAAGTTTTTAGAACAGCAAATCAGCATATTAGAATGATCTCTGAAGGATCATGTTAAACTGAAGATAGGAGTAATCATGCTGAAAATGTAGCTTTGATCACAGGAATAAATTACATTTTAAAATATATTCAAATAGAAAGCAGTTATTTTAAATAGTAAAAATATGAGCAGAAGAGGCTTCTTAAAAAAAAAACATTAAAAATCGTAATCTTATTATCTTATTATAATTATTTACACTTCTAGGGTAGAACAAAGCATTAACAAACCAAAGCAATCTTGGTAAAGACAAACTACATGTTATGAGTAACCAGCAGATGGAGCCAATTACCATGTATAGACACACGCCAAGCCGACGAATATATTTTCTCTGTCTTCACTGCATGTTTTCATCACTAGACCTCCAAATAACTTCACAAAATGACATTTATATGTGTGAATGCGATATCCATCCAATAAATATTGTTCAAACAGAGCTGTCATCACTGGTATACGCTGCCAAAATTACCCACCAGACAAAAAAAAAACGTGTTAACATTTGTGTATAAAAATAAACAGTACAATAAACAGTATTATATTATAAATAGTAGTATACATATTATTTTAATGTATTATCTTAATTATGAACACACTGGTTTGTAGTGCAAACTGTTTTACCATTTACTGCACTTCGATATTCTTCTCGTTATTTCACTATGGTGGATTATGAACCGGACGTCTAACACATTACCAGAAAACAGCTTACTTCCGCATTGAAAAATAAGGTGGATAGAAAACAAAAAATATATATTTACGCCTACTATTTTACGACGTGTAATATTTGCATTCCTTGTCATCTTTAGGACTTGCCCCGTGTAAATTTTTTAAAGTAGCAATAACAAAACCAGAATTAAGTTGTCAGTTTGTTATGCCTGTGTTTTATTTGTTGTATTTTCCCCTAAATTACTTAAAATCGATCTGAGCATTTGATGAAGGCTCTGTTGAAGCAAAAACATGTTGTTTGCATGTTAACTACAGCTTCAAGTAGTAGGTGAATAAGCTGACACAGTAATATTGATCTTTCCGGAGAAAACTTAAATATATGATGGTTAAAAGTAGCATACTAATAACTGTTATACAATATAAGTTCACATTAATTGCGTTACTTGTTCCAAAAAAAAAAAAAAAAAAAAAAAAAAAAACATCAGTTGGACGGTGCGTTTGGCCTTAGACGAAATGGCGCCCTAAACTCCATCGTGACGTAAAGTACTGTTGAGTAATACGCTGTAAAGAGCACACTTGAGCGGTCAACATAGCGTCCACAAGGACCATCGGAACATCTTTTTGAAACACGAGGCATACATACGGCCAACGAAAGTCTCAGGTACCGCATTCATTTTTTAGTTGCATTCGAGTATTTAAATACCTTTTGAGTAACCCAGTTAACTCTTTGATGACACCTAGTTATGTCAGTGAGCTCTACACACTGTTCTCTGCACTATTCCAGACATTTTTGTCAGTTTTGACCTTTCACAGACATTGCTGATCTCCCCTGTGGACAACACTCCATTCAAAATCAGCCATTTCTCACAAACACTGACAGACCTTTTCAGGTCCCCTATTCTTAAGGTGACTATCCACTTTGAGACATTCTTGAAGATTGACAGCCCCCACCCCCCACTTTCACACATCCAGTATGAAATGATTCTAGTAGGTATCCTACATGTTGAGGCAACACTGCATGCTCAATTGCCATGATTGCTGAATCTCTATTTGCATGTTTGAACAAATATACATAGCATAAAAAACAATGTTTACTTTTCTTTATAAGTTTGATCAGGTATGCCTTGAGCTATCTGCTTTGGCAGTCCTCACTGTGATTGCGCAATTGTAATCTCAAATTGTAGTATCTTCATTTTGCAGAAAAAAAAAAGTTTAATTGATTATTTGGTGAATTAACAGCTTTATATGCAGCTGTGTATTGGTGTACATTATGGTTTCTGAAACTTAAATTATAAAGTAAACTTTATCTGTAATCTAGATTTGCCCGCTTAAAATTAACCAGAATTAATCAGAATCAAAAACAAACTGAATTTTGGCTAATGCTCAGTAAAGGTTAATCAAAATTACAAATAAAAGATTCTTGTATTAACATTAATAGAATGTTCTTTCAACAACAGGCTTTTAATTTAAAAAAGGCATTTTACACAGAACTTTAGGAAATTTCCGTAACTCTTTGGAAATGTTATAAGAAAATCTTAAAAAAATTGTTTTTTTTGCTCATTTTTGTTTTGACATGTTCTCACCTAACCCAGTCTCATAAATAGGTATATATATAGGTATAAGTATTGTACAGTGTGCAATTTTTTTTTGTGAATTTGTACAATCTGAGTCATACAAAAACATATGATTTGTAGGTAAAATGTCACCATAAACGCATAACCCTCACAGAGGTTTAAGCAGATTGTACGAAAGTTCCTTAACCAAAATGGTTGTTCTGTGGCATCACTGTGAATCCCCTTTTTTACAGCCTTTATTGTTAAAGAGTGCAGTTTGTTTTTCATAGTGTTTTGGCTCCACTAAAGGATTCTTTTATTTACCATCAATTTAGATTCAGCACACAAGCCAGTTTTGTTTGACAGCATGTGATTTTAACCATTAGCATGTTGCTCAAAGTGGCAGGACCAAACATTTTGTATGGTATCATTATGTTGCACAGTGTATGATGCCTAACATTTATATTCTCAGTTGTGTTTGTCAGGAGTGGTGCACACATACAAAGAGCAGCTGGATTAGAGACAAGTGTCTTGACAAATGATTTATTCATTGAGGTGTGTTTATAAAGACAAAGGCTGTTTTGATAGATAAATGGGTGCTGTTCAAGGTTTCTTTGAACCGTTATTGCATTTTATCACAGCCGAGTCAGAATTTTACAGAGAAAAATAAGTTGAAGTGGAAAATGACTTATTTGTGGATGTGGGTTTGGGTTGCTGAAATAGCATATGTTTGTTTCTAAGAATTACTAAGACATTCCCATGTCTTCCTTTTATGGGCAATCATATTGCTCATTTGAGATTATGGCCATGGATTTTGGCCTGATATGGTGGGAGACAGATCAAATATTTTGACATGTTAAATGCATTACAAATATGATGGGTAAAATTCTTAAAGGAAATAGTTGACCCTTAAAATGAAAATTTGCTAAAAAATGTACTTAGGCCATCCATGATGTAAGATGAGTTTGTTTCTTTATCGGATACAGAGTTGGAGAAATGTAGTACTACATCACTTGTTTACCAGTGGATCCTCTGCAGTGAATGGGTGCCTTCAGAATGAGACTGCCATAATGCTAAATGCGTGATCTGTTCCAATAAAAAAAAAATGAATAAATAAATTAAAAAAAAAAAAAAAACCTCATCTACATCTTGGATTGCCTACGAGGGAGTACATTTTAAGCAAATATTAATTTTTATATGAACTTCTACTTTAAGAAACTATTGTATTTATTAATTTAAACTTCCAGACGCCAGTAAATTAGCTTCAATTTAAAAGAGAATGTTTGTGAGCTGCAATGTTCAGGTTTTACAGGTTTTGTATTTGGATTCAAATCTGGGTCGTTCCAGTGTTGTTTATTCAAATAAATTCTTTCATAGTTGCTGCCTTGTGTCATAGTTCTGCTGGAAAATGAATCTTTGTACTATATGCACATGTGGTTTTATGAAATATGTTCTCCTCAGTGACTTGACTGTTTTGATTCTATGTGCTAACCTTCATGCCAAAAAAGGCTTTTCTATTACCTGTATAGCCTCTCTCAGAGGTGTATCAGTGACATACTGAAGAAATTGCTTCAAAGTTTATGCCATTTCAGCAAAACAGCTCTGTATCTGTGTCAGCATTGTAGTTCATGTCACTTCTTTGACAATTGCACGTCTCGTCTGGATGTGACAGTCTGATCTCGGTGTCTGGGGTGTGCTCATTATACTTCCAAATTAATATAGTGGTTGAAATAAAGGTATAATATTTTTGCTTAATTAGTAACAAAGGTAGTGCCCTATGATTTCAATGCAGAAAAAATCCTGAATCCAGTCATAAAAATGGAATTTACTGTATAACGTGGAATCTCACAGAATTTTCCAAATTTTGGATGGATAAAAAGTAGGTCAGTACACTTAAATCAAAACGCGATATGGACTAGTGCCTGTGAATATTAAGCCGCAAAAGACTATTTAAATATGAATCCTGCATGTTCTGCTTGTCTCTGTGTGAATGAATGGCGCAATCATGCGGTTTTTGTTTACCACACACATCCTGAGGTGATGCTTGCAGTGTTTTCAGCCTCTGACGACTTAATATAGGAGTACATGAGCACAATCTCTAGAACTGCTCTGAGAGACACTTCATGAACATTTCACTGATTTTTTTTAATTTTTTTATAGAGATAAACTATATATATATTATATACAAACAAAAACTCAAAGGACTTTGTAGCAACCTGTCAAAATAAAAGTTCAGTTTAACTGTGAAATATAATATATAAGAAACTGTGACAGAAATATATAATTTGATGTAAAGTACTACTACTACTACAATTATTATTAAAACATTATTTGTAAAGAAATATTTACCAGACTTCATTCAGCAGAATAATGCAAATACACAACACAGGATTTCTGGAGGGAAAAAAAAAAGAAAGAAAGAAAGAAAATAATACATTTTTTTAAAATATAAAATCAATTAATTAGAGATGCTTTTGATTATGAAAATTTAATGAAACCATTAAAAAGAAATGCAAAAAATTAATGGAAACAGAATGTGGTAAAAATAAAACTGAATTAGAGAGAGAGAGAGAAAAAAAACACGTTTAATTTCATAAAAATCTAGTTTATGTTAAACTTTTTATAAATTGCTCTTAAATACTGTGCATTTCATGAGTTTAATTAATTAGACCATTAATTGAGAGTCTAGAAAAATTAAGATGGAAAAAAAAAAAAAATGGAATTTGGGAAAAAAAATTTAAAGCAAAATTTTGGAAAAATAAAACATATTTCATAGGGCCCTACAAATGTACCACTGTTGTTGTTTTTTGTTTGTTTGTTTGTTTAAACCTTGCCAACTAATGAACAGTTGATCTGCAATGTAAAGCAACTCATAAGCATAAACGTTTATTCACGTCTTTGGTGAATAAAGGAAATGTACACAGGTATATCCACATTAAAAAGTTTAATATCAAGACATTCATCATACAAAATAACCCAAATTTTAAACCAACAACATACTGTCAGTGCAGATCAAAAGTATACAAATGTTTTTTTTTTTTTCTCTCATCCTCACATGGCACAAATGAAATCATGTCAGTATAAATACAGCATCAAGTCGGTTAATAAATACATTCAAAACATAGATAACTTAAATCAAATAAATCCTCTGTTAATAAATTAAAATGCAAAACATATTTCGTTGTTTCATTTTGGTCATAAACGCATACTAAAGATCGCTTCAAGGCATAAAAGAGCCAACCCCTAAAAATGCTACACCTGAAAGCTATCACAATAGTGGCTGTTTATTCTCTTTGCTGTTATTTTTACTGAAAATGCAATCTTTAATACAACATGACATAAACTGTTGCGCTAAGACATTTACAGTACAGCATAACAGCCATCATATTTTTGAAATGTTAAAAAATGGTCTGGGTAAATCATGTCATTACACAGTGAAATGGTAAACAGGATTGTGGAAAAACTGCTACTGAATGACTATATCATGTCTTTAAATCAAAAGAAATGGACGCAAATCATTTTGTTACCTCTACTGAGAAAAAACAGAAAACTTAAAAATGCTTTGTCCAGTATGTCACACAGTGTCATGCCGAATTTACAGTAATTAAGTGCAGATTTCCTTCTATCGTTTCTTTTCCTGGTTGCCCTGGTGACAACAGTGAAACATAACTGGAGTACAAAAAGTACAAATTTAAACTACTTTTAATGACACAGCATTAATTGAAAAGAGTGTCCCAAGCAAAGTACCATAAAAATGTTAAATCAAAGTTGTTGAAATGCCAAATGTCACTGAACGGAGACCAAATTACTCTACTCAAAGCTGCCAAGTCACTTTGTGCCACTTCAAATGTAAAAGCTGTGAAGAGAGCAAAACCCAAATACAGAAGAAAGCAGATAATTATGCAGGGATGAACTTTGTTTAGAATAAACATACCAATTGATATCTGTCTTCAGGGAACTATATGTGGCTTTCAGTTGAAATGACAAATATACTGGTAAACCATTAAAACATGGTAAATGTCAGTCATTTTCTTCCTATAAAACCACCTAGACTTGTGGAACCAGCATACAATTTTGCATCTATCTATCTATCTATCTATCTATCTATCTATCTATCTGGTTGCCTCCCAAAAACTGCATTAGTACCGGAGCAAATAACCTGTATTAACATCTCAAAATAACACTGCTGTTATTCTTCTTGAACAGTCTGATCCATTTGTGAATGTTATATAAAGACATATGAGGATAACATCATAAACCTTTAAATCCAATTATCATGTTTTGTGCTACTGCAACCGTAAAGCAAAGAAAACAGAAACATTTCTTTGGTAGTGGCACTCTGACATACTTCAACTAATCTGGGAGGATGATGAAAGAAAATGCATATAAATCAAGCTGGTATGGTGAAGACCTTTCCCCCCCCTTTTGCCTATTCCCAGTCAGCTAAAGGTAAGACAATGTCCTTTAAACAGAGATTTGTGTGAGTGAAAGCAAACTAGTTTGCTACCGTCAGAGTCTACTTCCTTTGGACATGTGTGTTTCTATCTGAGGTACTCTTCTTCTGAGAGACTGTCCAGGCTCTCATCGTCACTGTCCTCCAGTTCTGGAAGATCTCCCCACAGCAGCAGGTTCTGCCCTGTGAAAGAGACAGACAGACTTGTATTATTTATGAAGTATGATCTTTGCAATACTGTTCATAAGTTTTAAGGTCTGTAAGATTTTTTGTGTCTTTTCTGCTCACCAAGGAGGCATTTATTTGATCAAAAACATACAAAAACACCAAAATTGTGAAATATTATTACAGTTTTAAACAACTAATCCTATCTTAATATATTTTAAAATGCCATTTAGCTCTGTGATGGTAAAGCTGAATTTTCAGCAGCCATTACTCCAGTCTTCAGTGTCATGTGATCCTTCAGAAATCATTCTAATATGCTGATACGTTGCTCAAGAAACATTTCTTATTACCAATGTTGAAAACAGTTGTGCTGCTTAATATTTTTGTATAAATGCGCATTTATTTATTTATTTGCTGAAAAGATGGAACTGCAAGAACTGCATTTATTGGAAACAGAACTACTCTGTCACATTAAAAATATTATATGAATGTCTTTGCTGTCACTTTTGAAAAATTTAATGAATCCTTGCTGGGAAAAAAAAACAAAACAAAACAAAAAACTTTATATAACCATTTATTTATTTTTTTAACTTTCTTTCTACTGTCACGTTTGATCAATTTAATGAATCCTTGCTATAAAAAAAAAAAAAAAAAACCTCACAGACCCCAAAATTTTTAACAGTAGTGTATGTGTAGTTAGACTTAATTTAATCTGAAATACACAAGAAATTGCTCACACTCATTTCCTAAATTATACCAAACAATAACTGAAGTTTTAAAAGTTAAAAGATCAGTTGGCAGCGTCTTTTGTTGTGGAAAACAGAAGGTGCTTTTTGGCTGGGTTTCAATCAGTCATGATAACATTATATTGCAAGGTACATCTTGTGATACAAACAATAAAAATTTTAAAGTCGTCTAGACTGGCACTCAAATGCATTTTGGAAATTAAGACTTCTCCAATGAGTGCCAAGCCGGCCGACTCTGAGGAAGGCTCAATTACTGAAACACATTAATGTGCCAGTCCAGATTTTAACCTTTTAAAATGCCCTTTTGTACCTTTTGTATTTGTATGTTAACACATGCCCTAATCAAAAGCAACTATACAAGCAAGAAGAAAGAACCTAGATGCAACTGCTCTTCAAGTACAATTATACAGGTTTGAAGTTTTAAAATTTTGTGTCAAAATCTGTTAGAATCAATTTGCCTTCATATAGGACTTTTTTGGATGGCTATGAGCAGATTAACTTTAAAATAATGGTGTGCAAATGCTGTGTGAACATAAGTTCACTGACAGTGTTTTTGCATCAGATGTCTCAAACCTGTTGCATCCAGTCTATTGATGGTGGACACAGCTTCACTGTTGAACATCCAGAAATGACCATTGTTGCAGGACAGCAAGCAGGGCTTGCATGGGGCCACCACATGATATCCCACAACATTCCCACTGAATGTGCAGAAAGAGCCAGAGAGACACAAAAACACCTGATTCAAATGCTTTGTGAGACACAATGAAACAAAACAGCAAATGGCTCAGTGTTAACAATGGACTGAACATTACCAAACCATGTCTGATGCCAACCTATGAGTCTAAATATTCTGCAGTGTAAATAAAAAAGGATAATACACTACCAATAATATTATTTTTAATGTGAAAAGATAAAATGTGAAATACTAATATAAAACTTGTTTTTTATTGTTACAATTTAAAATGTATTTTGTTCTTGTGATGGCAAAACTGAATTACTCCAGTCTTCAGTGTCACATGATCCTTCAGAAATCCTAATATGCCGATTTATTAGTCAATAAGCATTTATTCTTATTAATGTAGAAAACAGTTGTGCTGCCTAATTTTGTGGAACAGTAATACGTTTTATTCATGTTTTTTTTTTTTGTCTTGTTTTTTTTTTTTTTTTTAGATGAAAAGAAAGTTACAAAGAGCAGCTTTTATTTGAATTTTTTGTAACATTATACATGCCTTTGTCACTTTTGATTAATTTAATGCATTCTTATGGAAAAAAAAAATAAATTCTGTTAAAAATGACTGACCCCAAATAAACAGTAATTCATATTACCATTTGTTTGTTTCAAATACTAGTTATCATAAACACTACAAACAATACAAGTAAAAACTAAGTAACAGTAGTTATAAAGACCTCTTTACCATTTCAAACAAGCAATGTCTCTTAATTTGCATTTGCAGCTTTCAGTGGAATAGCAGCTGGCCACAAAATCTACTGTCCTAAATGGGAAAACAACACAGACTTGTTTATGTATTAAACAAAGAATATAATGGCCATATTTATATAAGTGAAATCTGATCACGGAAGCCTCACCTATTTGGTGGTATGTCGGTTGAGAACAACTCTATTTCCGTATCAGCCAAAAGTACAGCTTTCATCCCTCTCATACATAGCAGACTGTCACAGTATATACAGTTGACTTGCGTCACACACTTATTCTTGAAATTTGAAGTAGACATTGTTGAGTTGAGATCTTCTCAAGTAAAGCTCCTAACAAAACGCCGGGTCCTGTTGATTTAAAATGGTCACAAAGAGTCAGCACCTGCACCGAAGGCTACAGCAGATGTTTTAACAAACGACCAGCAGCTGTCTAGCTAGCTAGCTCTAGCCTGTTTGCACCTTTATTACGTTAGCAGTGTTTCCAAATTGAAGTCTATTGATCACAAAAACGGAAAAGCCTTTCAAATTAACATTATGGATATAAATCTCAATAATTCCTGCTCATTTTACACTTCTGTTAGAGTAAAGAAAAGCTGTTATTTTCTTATTAGAGAGCTAGCTAGCTAACTAAAATATGAAGTAGTTTTTTACTAAGTCATAGAATCATTCTTACCTGGTATCGGATATCAGATCGTTCTAGATCCAGGCGGCATAGAAGCACATTGTACTACAGTACAATCTCTCTATCGTTACAACTGGGTTTAGATTGCTAAGCTACGTTTGTTTACGTCCGCGTCAAAGCGGATATACACTTCCTGAAAGATTTTCAAACAGCCCGATCGCTAACGCTGATTGGTTCCAAATTACCATATCTCACACATGATTGGTCAGCTCAAATTCCTTAGGTGATTGGTTGCAGTGCCTTTCCGTAAAACCGCTAGGGAGGAGAAGTGCGATTCGTTTCTGCAAATCGGTTCTTTCGAACGGGTTGTCTCAAAGAACTGGTTAAAAAACGGTTCAGTGATTCTTTTATCATCACGTGGTCACTGACATCCAGTTGTGGTAGGTTATATGTCCTAAAAATGTCATATTTAGGCACATATTGCATATTATGCTTATTTTGATTAAATGTTGTTATTTAAGGTTGTTTATTGTGATGAAATACGTTACAGTTCAGTTTGTTGCAGCAATTCGGCTCATAAAATCACAAAGAAATGTAAAACCTAAATATAATTTTAACTAATAGCCTACATTTAGATGACTTGGCTGAAAAGCTTTTGCATGTTTCAATAAATTTGTTGAAACCAACTGCACATGAGATTCAGTTCATTGCGTCAGTTGTTGGGTGTTTCAAATTGAAGTGGTTTCCTGGCTAATCTGTGCTCAAGTTAGCGCGTAACCTGAAAATCAGTCATCTTTAAGACGAGATGAAGGCGCCTAAAAAAAGGCGAGATGCGATTAAACGCTTCCAGTGTACCACTGAGCGAGGATACACAAGTGCATCCTCTATGAAAAGTATTTTCTCACAGACGATAAGCGCATGAATTCTCTTTTTCTTTTAAAGTCTCTTTTAAGCAAAATATAATTTTTAATTAGTTCGCATAGGTTGTCTTACTAGTGAATTCGTGAATGTATAGTTCAGTTCGATTTGTAAACGACGACCGAGTTTGTGAACTGGTTCAACTGATTCATTGAAAAGATCCGATTGACAAGGATTCATTCGTCGCTACAACAGAAATGTAAGAAAAAATGAAGAAATAAATCAACAAAAATAATTTCTGATAATTATTAATTTTATTATTATGAGCACAAGGACGAGATAAATGAAGGGGAAACAAGGACGTCTTTAAAAACTTAGTTTGTAAAAGATTAAAATTATTTAATTCGCTCCAGCCTTCAAAATCTGCGACATGCAATTGAGTTATAAGATAAAACGGTATTAATGCCTTAGAAATGTATCTTTTGGCAATTTGATAAAGTCATGTGTTCGTGTGTTGTAACCAATGACAATAGAGGGGGGTTGTTCTTTCTCTTCCCTGAAAAGAGGCGGGGTTTGAGTTTGGGAAAATTCAGAGAATAGCGTAACAGTAAGTCTAAGGGGAGAAATCTGGCAAATGAAACTCGATTGTAGACATGGAAATCGCTTTTTAAGGTAAGTGACTGATCGATTAAATTCAGCAGCATATGATACGGGCACATTAGGCACGAGAAACTTCCGCAATCGTCCAGATGAAATGCAGGAATCTCCTTAAGGAAAGCCCTGAACTATTCAGAGAGTCACCAGGGGCCTCTCTGCTTTTCACATCACGTTACTCGACAAACTCCCTCTTGTTGCTCATAGGCTCTTTCATTTTAGGGCTTGTGATTTAAATATGCAACATCCCTGACAGCCTCTATTTAAAACGCGTTTTACGTGATATGACAACGTTAAAGTACTCTTTAACGTCATTTTTCCATTTGTCCAGTGTACTGGACACATTTGTTTAACGCTTTTTCTATTCTATAGCAACAATTATGTTGTCAGAATCGGTCATTTGAATTTTCTTTGATCATCATGGACATAAAATCATAAATGGCAACATGTCAGAATGATTTTCCACCCCATGACACTGGTTTAAAAGTATGTGTTGTTAATTGATGCCATATTGGTATGAAATATGACAAAGAAATATATCATGCAAATGACAAAAACTGGATAATTAGTATCCAGATTCGTATGTTCAAAAACCCGCTAGTTTCACATGCAGTAGACAGAATGTTATGCTTGTTTTTATTATCATGGAGTAGTAAATATTGTCAAATATCAGTATAATATCAGATTTCTTATCCACATTTTGCTATTTATGCGTCAGTTTACATTTTTCGTAACTAAACATTGTAAAGCGGAGCTTTGATGAGGTAAACGTCTGTTTTGAACAAATGAAACGAAACTAAAATATTTTGAGGAAGTTTACTGGAAGGAACTAGTCTTTAGAAACCTGATCCAGTAAACTCTTTTCTGCCCTGTGTGTGTGCAGTGTGATGCTGGGAAGTCTAATCAATGCCTTCATCCTGCCCTGAGAAGACTCTGTAGCCTCACTCACACGTCTGACTGCTGGAGGAAGGCTGAAACTTTTGAATGCGCTGCGTCTGGTCGCTCGGATCCATCCAGTGTGAGTGAACGGTGGGATGCGACTCTTCTTTTTTTGCTTCATTCCTCGCTTGCTGTCACAGACATATTCAACCTAGGAAGCCAACGGCAGCTCCAACCAATAATGCGGCGTGATTGATCATCGGCAGGAGACAATACCCATCCGCTGCTTTCCATACCTACATATTCACTGGATATCTGTAGACGAAGTACGGGCGAAGAGGCTTTTGTTCTGCGGTGTTCCTCGCTGTGACAGGACTTATTTCGCTTAGATCAATATGACGTCTCCGGCTAAATTCCGAAAGGACAAGGAGATTATAGCCGAATATGAAACGCAAGTTAAAGGTAAGTGAAATGTATCGCTAATGTGCATTCTTCCAGAGGTACCATTGTGTTTCTTGTTGGATAGGTTACAACGTATATGTGCGAGCACAACGCAGTCGCTTTGCCGGAAAACGGTATTTATTTGACTTTGTGAGAAACAATGCTAGCTCTTCTCCACATGTGGCAATGTGTCCGAACGGAATGATAGATGTGCGATCGGTCAGCCAGTCAGTCGCCTGTGTGAGAAGCGATATTGTCAATAGATAATAACTCCTAAACCTTTTTAGCAAGGCTTTTACTATTCAAAACGGTGTTAATATGTTATTTATGTGACGTTTGTGCTGTTTTTCTGTAATGTTTCCTTCTGTGTAGGTTGTACGTATAGACAAGGCAGGGCGTTTTCTTTTGCCCTGCGTGTCTGTATATGAGCTGGTGTGGTGCTGTGGTCAACCTATTGATTTTTGAAACATGTCAGCTTGGCTTACATAGATGTTTTACAGTAGGTCAGGGACTTAGCAACACGTTTGAAGGCGTTTAGAGTTTTATCTGAGCGTTGTGTTTTGGCACAACTGAGCGTGAATGAAGTAAAGGTGTGATGCTTGGTGACAGTTTGGTTATGGCTGTAACCTCATTAATGTTACTCATACTACGCTGTGATAACACTGTAAAGTGTTACTTTGAAAGCTTAGGGAATCTTTTTCTGGTTATTTTAAAAAGTGGTAATGTAGTATCTCATGAAGTATTTGTAACAATACACCGAGCATATTTCTTATTTCGCACAGATGTGTGTACCCAACGCGTGTTTTTGTCTGAGCAGAGGGATTCCGTTCCCATAGAAACATCTGTCTGATGAAGTAAAACGGAGCTGTTTTTAATTGAAAGACGAATTGAATGATTCACTTCATTAGTGAAGCTCCCTATCATGTTATCCACGCCGTTATGTGCGCCTGCTCTTTTGTGTATTTGCCCGGTCTCTGGCACTTTGAATAGAGCAATTGAGCAGCCCTGCCTGTTGCTGCTGAGTGTGGGGGAAAATCTCCTTTAATAAGAGTCACTGAATTTCTCATCGATGAGGGTTTTCATTCAAGTAGGTCATTGTGACATAAATATTGCTAAACAGAACATAAGACCGGTTTAGGGTGCCTCAATGTCAGTTTTGCATTGAAATATAGCTAAAACAGTTCAAACTAGCCTAAGCTGGTATGATGGTTTTAGCTAGTGTCTCAGCCGGGTCTTTTGACTGGTTTAAGAAAGGTTTTGGTCAGGTGACCAGGCTGGGGGACCATCTTAAACTAAGACTAGCAAACCTTCTATAGCTGGTTGTCTGTTTAGTTGAATAAATGATTGGTTATATGGTTATGTTTTTTCATTGTTTTTTTTTTTTAATAGGGATACTAGTAGTAGTTTTGATGAATTATACTTTTTTTATCACTGGACAAGTGTAGTGCTGAAGTGTAAATGAATTGAAATCAAAATAGAAAAAATATATACAAGCAGCAGGTGTTTCGCATAAGGTCATCTCAGTTTGTTTATTACAGTGAGTTGTGTTAAAGTTGTAATGATTTCCTGTGATCATGGAAAACAATATGGAGGATTCAGGGAATTTTAAAATGGGGATTTCTGTGCCAAAATTAATGGAAATTAATGAAATCTTATTAAGCCAAATAAAAAAAATCATTACATTTACTGGACATACATTATTATAGTTATGTTCAGCTCACTGATTTTCAATAAAACTAAATGAATATTTCATACATCTTTCATTTTCAATGTGATCTGGACCAGTGCTTGAAGTGGGGAAAAAAAGAAGTGCTGGTACTCCACGCCCCAATTAACACTCTGACGCTTTGACTCAGAGTACTGGCAACATGTCAGAAGTGCCGGTACGCACGAAAAAGTGCCAGTACGCAAAACGCTAAAATACAGAAGTGCCGGTACTGCATACCGGTGCGTACCAGCCCGCTTCAAGCACTGATCTGGACCGTTAATGGATAACCTGCATTTTTTTTTTTTTTTGCATTATTTGCAGCATTTGTTGTTACATTTAAGTAATTTTTATTTTGTCGTTTACAGATGAACTGAAAAAAAAAAGAGAAAAAAAAATATTGCATTTACATCCTCAAGAAATGTTACTTCTGACACACTGATCTGCTCTCATGCAATAAGAGACTGTTTCAGTTTATAAAATGAATGTAAATCTATAAACCTGATATTAATTTTGCACTATTGTTCCTCCTCCAGCTCCTTTCTCTGGATGCTGTGTCATATCACTTTCTCTTGCCAATTTGAACCCCCAGCCTCTCCCACAAGCAAATCCCTATTACTCTACCATGCCTGGAAAAAAAAATGCTTGTAGATCAGTTTGCTCAATAATCTTGAGCTGACAGGATCTGGAAGAAACAATAATAAGCATGATTTTTTTCTCTCAGGAACTGCAAGGGCACACACTGAAAAATGGCCTAGATTTCGAAAAGCAGCAATGCCTAGTGAAACATCGCTGATTTGGCTAAATAATCTGTCATGAATTAGTGGCAGAAGAGGAAGCAGTAATTGCTTAGTGATCCATTTCTGTGCTGAGGCAACCAGACACGAGGAGAAAATTTGAAACTGGAGAAGTCAGAGAGAGACACATCAAAGCTGCGTACGGTTCTAACTGGATTATCATTGATTAACATCAGCTTGATGCAAAACACACAGTTTTTCCATTGAAATCATGTTCTTATTCCCAATGCCCTGGAGTTGATGCTGGTATCTTGAGCTATTAAAATCTAGTGAATGCATAGGCTTCAGACAAACAGAATCTCAACAATCTGACTCTTGTCAGTAAATCTCAATACCTCAGGTTCTCCATTCAGAGCTTCTCCTACCTGAAAGAACTGAAAGAGATGGAAAACTGGGCTTGACGTCCAAGGATTGGCAGGAAATGTACAGCTGTTTTTCACCACAGCTGGTTGGAAGGATTGGATAATGTTGCTATAATCCCTCAGACATGGGGAGTGAGCCTGTCAAGCAATTGAAAAGTGACTATGCATATAAGAGCTTTCTGAAGCTGTGGGAAACTAAATGATTGACTGCTCTAATTGGCATTGGTAATAAAAAAAAGAAAAGCCTGGAAGATGCTTTGCCCCTCTTTATGTGCTGTGCCTGATGTATTTTTAACAATAGAAAAAGAACCAGAAGTGTTTGGACAGATTGTTTTAATGAAGATTTAAAGGCATTTCCTTCACTCATATGGCATTAGTTCCTGTAATTTATAGATGGCAGAGAAACCGTATAGTGCAAAATGAATCAGAGCAGGCGGTTTTTGTAGATTAATTGATTTTAATAGTATCTTGACGCCTATGTATGTAGGTCACTGTTGAATTCTGTTTGAAGTGCTGATGCGGGTGTTTTGGGGGAGGGTGCGAAAGCCTACTAACATTTTCCCTCTCAACATATTTCGGCAGAGTTCCTCGCATTTCCCTGCTTGAATGTCAGTAATGACTGCCTTCATCCAGTTTCACTGCACGTAAGGCTCAAAACAGACCGTTGCTTTTGATCATTTTCATACTATATTCTGGATTTCATCCTCAGTGTTCTCAATCTCACTCTTTTGACTGCTCATTTCTAATTCTGCAACAGCATGTCTTTCTGCCGACTAGTGAAATTGTGGAGTCTTCACAACCCAAGCAGCTGTTATTTGGTTTTATCTGGCAAAAAGACATGGAATGAGAATGAGAAAACCACTTGGTTTCATTAGCAGTGGGTTTGTATTTTCACACATCTGGAGCTTAGAGCAGACAGGGTGAGATATTGATTGGTTGAGGAGACTGATCCCAATGAGATATGAGATCATGATGAATATGTGTTAACATTAGTGATCGATATGTAGACCAAGCTGATTAATTGGCTGATGCTTGACATTTTCAGTGTTGTGCTAAAATTGGTTGGTTAAAAGGTTCAGCCAAAAATGAAAATTCTATCATTAATTATTTACCCACATGTTGTTCCAAACCCGTAAGACCACCGTTCATCTTCGGAACACAAATTAAGGTATTTTTGATGAAATCCGAGAGCTTTCTGACCCTTCATAGACAGCAACACAACTGATATGTTCAAGGCCCAGAAAGGTAGCAAGGACACCTAGTCTGTGTGACATCAGCGGTTATAAGCAGAAGAACCGTAGAAATAGTTGAATAAAGTCATTATTTTTGTTTTATTTGCACACAAAATGTATTCTTATAGCTTCATAACATTATGGTTGAACCACTGATGTCACATGGACTATTTTAACAATGTTCTTACTACCTTTATGGGTCTTGAACATGGCAGTTACATTGCTGTCTATGCAGGGCCAGAAAGCTTTCAGATTTCATCAAAAATATTCTAATTTGTGTGCTGAAGATGAACAAAGGTATTACGGGTTTGGAATGACATGAGGGTGAGTAATTAATGCCAGAATTTTTATTTTTGGGTGAACAAACCATTTTACTAGTCGGCCACTGTGACCCCTATGATCCCTGTTTTATATCAACCCGGTATTTTGATGAAATAGCGTTCTTTGCTTTTGACCATTTTGGTTAGATATTGCTTTGGAGGATGTATTTAAATGGCATTGTTTGTTAGTGGTCACCCCAAAGGATGTGGCTTGGCTGGTTTTTAGAAAGCGACAGCACCTCTTTCAACCCATTCCAATACGTTCAGTTAATCTGCGAGGTCGATGATGAGAAAGTCATTTGGGTTTACAGCTCTGCATCAACCTTTGTTTACCCACGCTGCAGCTGCGACGAATCGTTACGTTTCCACTAATCTCTTCTTGTCCTTTTTAATACCCTTCCTATAATGAGCGTGCCTCAATTAGAACAGGCCAGCATTGATCCGTGGCTCCCGCTCCGGCCAAGTCCCTCCACTTTAGCGCTTAACGAGTCTGTGGAATGGATGGTGTGTCCAGTGTGGCGCTAGAATACAGTATGTAAATGTACTTTACGTGGAAATGCTGACTTGATCTGAAATAATCTTCCCCAGGAAGGATGTTTGTTTAAGGAAGAAGAGGAGAGGAAAAAGGGGGAGACAGTTCACAACACACACGTATTGTTGCTATTGTGTGCTTCTGAATTGGAAACTCACCCCCAATTTCTGGACTTCCTGTCAGAAGACCAGCCCTAAGGGAGTTGACCTGGATCAGGGTGAAGTTCTTCATTGTAATCAGGACACCTTGGTCCAGATCTAAGTTTTTATCATTAATATGATATTTGTGTATTACCACTGGAGGCCAAATTATATCTGTAATATCTCATTCTTGTAGCTTTTCTCATACCATTGTAGTAGTTATTACTCTTGCAGTCACTTTCGAGAGCTTTTACCCAATTAATCATCTGTGTTTCCAACATCTGTTATGTGCTAAATGCCTCTTTCCCTTCAGATGCAGGAGACATTTTTGCTTTCCTCAATCCACCAATGGACAGACACAGCGTAATGTTTGTGAATGCAACAGAAAGGCCATAATCGACAACAGATGCCTGATCCCACTGGATGCACACGGTTAGATGCACAAACTGTTACCTGACATAGAATCGGAAGGAATGAGACTGAAATCACACCCCTTAAAATTCTCATTAAACTGTTTGCACTGCATCAGCATAATTTACTGTGGAAATGAAAATGGCGGTATCGACTTTCTGTTCCCTCTAATTAATCTTTGGCTGTGCTTCTCAACAAATGAACACCAGGTGAATCCCAATCCGAATGTAAACACTGTGCCAGACTGGATCAGAAACATGCTCGCTCCGCTTACCTGCCCTCATGAACTTGCATCCACTTATAATTGTGCTCAGAGACCAGCTATTTCCAAACTACCTTCCTTTTCATTTTTCTGTATATTAGCAGGTATGCAATTCATGCACACATGCTCATTTTTATGGCTCATCTCCCTGATGGGTAACGCTGGACTAAATAATGTGATTTCTCTGTCAGTCCATGCTAAATGTCCTGAAGTCCAGCAGACCTTCAAACAGGCACGGTAAAGTCATCAAGCACTTTCCCGGCGTTCTGCCAAGGGAAGGTGTGGGGGAGGGTTGGAGAGAGCCTGCAAAGTGGAAAAGCACTTACATTCTGTCTTCCATCTACTTCTTTGTTGGACTAAAATGGGCAGTCTTGGTTTTAGTAGATTTTGCAATCTGCATGGCAGGAGAACACATGCCAGTTGGTGACATTAGTCCAAACTGTGATATTAACTCTAAGATCTGGAGAATTTACTCACTCAGTTTCCTAAATTTAAAGACCAGATGAAAATGAAAGAGGTCAGAGTGCACACTTTGGATGTACTCCCTAATGTTTTGGCTGTCCTGATTGGAGGATGCCAGACAGGAAGGGGCTTACCTTTTAAGAAGTGGTAATTATGGATTGCTTGTCACAGACATGGCTGTTTTCCATTAGTTCCTCCTTTGAGGATGTTGGGCTTCCACTAGGAAGAGTCTTTGCATGGGCATCAGTGGATAATTAAAGTATGCATCCATACATGTTAGTAGTGAAATTATTTACTAATTGTTACACAATCTGAAAGTGGTGCAACCTCATTGTCTGTCTGAGTGGTTGATTACTGATAGTACATTAAAAATTGTACTTTAAAGTTTTTCAGTTTTGCACCACTAGTGACTTCAAACAGAAGTACAGATTGCTTGATAAAGCAGTTAGGAGATTATTTGCAATTCTGTTTGCAAATGAAAGTAAAGTGTGCAATTTTTGCACAACTAAGGGCAGCCCCAACTTCACCTTTAAAAGAGCAAGTTCACTGAAAACTAAAAAATATGTCATTTACCCTCTTTTCTTTCAAAATCCATATTTTTTTCTTATTGTATTTCTTCAAAACATTTACAATATAGTTGAATGAATCACGTTGACAACTTTTATGATGCTTTTGTTCTGTTTTTGAATTGTTTCCCATTCACTTTTATTATACATAAGAGAATAGGGTTGGGTAAAAAAAAAAAAAAAAGATTTCTCAGTTTTAATCGATTCTAATATTTACAAAATGAAATCGATTCTTAAATCCCAATAAATCGATTAGTCTATCTTGTTTTAAGTTCATGAACAGAGCATTGTAGCACATCTCCTATTTAATAAATCGCAATAAGCTTTGTGCTTTGTTACTTTTGATATGAAACAAAGTCTCAGATTTCAAATTCTATTAATTTTATTACAGTATTTAAACAATAAATGTAATTTTGACGCTGTTTAATGAGTGACAGATCGCTGTAGCATCTCAGATCAAAAGAAGCAGCAGCACGAGGCACACATAAGCTGAGCATCTCCTCCGCTTTTATACCAGTTTCAGCACAAAATAAACATGAATAAACATCCAAAGATATGATAAAAGAAAGAGTACAACTTATCAAAATCTGTATCCTGTCTCATGTAGTCACATTTACCTTAGAAAAAAACATTCGGTGACCATAAACTTGTTAGTCAGCTAGAAAAAAGAACTCTAGAAAGGAGCATTTTGCTAAAGATATGAACCATATAACATATTCATTATAATTTTTACTGTTCTTCAGTGTTTAATTTGTTTTTTATTAAATTTGTCAAGTTTTTATGACAGCCACCATTTAAATGTTTACATTTCCAAAAAACAAATTGGAGTAGAAATATAGTTATGCAGTTGTAACTTTAATATTATAAAACCTTAATTGAGTACAATTTAAGTGTTTGTATACAAATCAGTTCATTTTAACCCCTAATATTTTAGTAATGTACTACCAGTTGGCTCTCATGTATATTTTGCAGCATTAGTTGAGAGAATTTTTTTTTTTTTTTTTTTTTTTTGAAATGTACTGTAACTGATATATCCAAAATAATCAACATCGAATTGAATCAAAAGCTTGTAAATCAGAATCGATTTGAATCTTTGTGTCAAAACTCAGCTCTAAAAGAGAGCAGCATGAACATTTTTCAAAACATATTTTTTGTGTGTTCCACGAAAGAAAGAAAGTAAATAATGTTTTGAATGAACTATGCCTTTAAGATGACTGTCTTTAGCTCTTTGTAAGCTTGAACAGTAACTCGGTTTGAATGAATCTAGTGGTATTTATGCTGATATTTGCATGCCGCCAACAGACACATTCCTCCACCAGCTTGTCCGTCCAGCTCATCGCATTGCACCTTGTCAACATCATCATCGCGTCTGAGAAAACAAGTCACTAAAATGAGGAAACATTTTCTGCTCGTTTTTCCCCAAAGGATGTTTCAGTTCCTCTGCTCATTTAAGCCTGGCCACTTTGAGAACGGAGTCCACGTCTCGCACGGCAACAGAGCTGAGACCTGTAGGAATGTGCAACATGAGTCAGGATCACAGTCTTTGGAGAGGACTGGTGTCTTTTCTTTCTCCTTCTCCTTTCTTTCCAGATCTGCTGTGGTTCTGGACTAACAATAAGAGCATTGTGTAGACCTGCAGGACCAAAGCGGTCTCTGTTCTTCTATTGTTCTTTTTTCTTGGCCTGCTCACTCCTACTTTTTCTCGCAACCCCTGAAATGATGTTTGTCAGTCAGGATGAAATATGACACATTGGTTTTTGGTGTTTTCCTCCCCCTCCCCCTTCTTAACCTGACTTTTAATAATTGCAAACACATGACGTTTTAACACACGGTTGACCACACACTTCGGCATGTTGTTTTCTGCTTTGTATTAATTTCCATATGGCATACCTCAGTGTAGAGACAGTTTCATGAGAGACCACAGGCAGCCTGTATAATAATTAGAATCTATCTCATATATCCACAAGTCTTGGCTCTACGTTGCTTGTAAATATGATTCAAAATATAGAACGACTTGGACTGATGAGTTGTTTTTAGGTTTACAAATGCACAGAATAAGCGAGGAGCTATAAAAAGCCTTGTACATCAACAACACCATATTCATATCCTCAATTTAAAAGTCAATAAATAAAGAATAAAGGGCAGCAGTTCCTCTAAATAAACCCAGCCTAAATGAAAAACAATTGAAACTGAGGTATTGGATGTCTGAGAAGTCCCTTGGGTCTGGAGAGGAAACAGATTTTTTCTTTGTGTTAAGGCCTGCTTTGTTTCCTGCCTCTGTTAGGCCGGCTCTTGATTACAGTTACTGACCGCTACGTGGCTTTCTAGCTCACTTCCTTACTTGACAGCAAACTAGCAAACAATGGTTAGCAAAGTTGAGTTAGCAATCGTGGATTGTGTGAAGAATGATATAACACCTACCATCCCCACTTTAGCATTCAAACACTCAGATGTCTGGTTGTTGACTGTTGCTTTGTGCTGTAGACTGGAAAAAAATAATGGCTGCCAAAAACCAAGACATCTGCCTTCATCTTTTGTGAATTTATGGGTGTAAGAATGATATTTAGGTGTGCCTCTCTTCAGCATAATTAAACTTTCCCTTCATCTCAATACCACAGACATGGTTTTCCACCAAACCAAAACTTTTGTAGGTATCTATTTTCCCGTCAACGCTGATCACAAAAGCCTGACGAGTAGAATATATTCTCCACAAGGTTTAACCTTTATCTTACTGTTCTTTACCACAGACAAGACTCTTCTCTGTGCCTTTTACATCATTCACATCATTTCATGAACTGTTTTTTTAGTGATATGGCTATTTAGTGGCTTTTAATTCATTACTGACCACAAGAGTTGAGTACTTGCTTTAATGGAGAGTCTATATGGTTCTCATTGATTTTATGAGTGCTTAGTTCTAGGACTGCAATACCATTTATTTATTTGTTTGTTTATCTGTTTTTTTTTTTTTCTTATTCATTTGTTTGTGTTAATTAATTAATTGTGTGTGTGTGTGTGTGTGTGTGTGTGTGTGTGTGTGTGTGTATATATATATATATATATATATATATATATATATATATATTTAACATTTAGCAATAGTTGATTATTGGATATACTAGCTAGTATTATATATATATATATATATATATATATATATATATATATATATATATATATATATATATATATCAGGCAGAATTTTAATAACATGTATTCCTACTTTGTTTACGGTATAACTGCTAACAGTCAAGTTCTTTTTGGCTGTCAATGAAGAATATTGGCGGAGATACAGGCCTGGTGATTAGCTTGAATCTGCACTGCAGAATACAGTCATCAGGTATAAAATATTAGTATGATTTCAGCATTGAAAGTGAGGTGCTAGACTGCACTGTTGCCGTGAGCCATGCAGCAGAGACACGGCTTGTCTGACTGGGTCACACTTCCACTAATGCTTTTTTAATGAAGCAATTCATCAATGCTCTTTGTTTTTTCTCTTAATATGTGGTCTTTCTTTGTTCCCCCCTCCACAAACATGCTCAGGTTTTCACTGATCTGATGTTGGGGGAGAGGAGATGAGCCAAGCTTATGCCTCATCTGTATTCTGATGTGTTAGCACAAATGACTTGGAGCCATTTTAGGTGTTCCTGTGTATCAAAGCTTTTTGCATTTGGATTTTTTTTCTGTAAGCAACATGTGAGTGTAGGCTCAAAGAGCCAAAAGCTTTGCTTTGAACTTTAAGATAATGTAGTTAAACCACGGTATGCCCACCGTTACACACGTCAACTTTTCTAACAGTGTAACTTCCCAGGTTCACAAACAGCCATAAGCCAAAGAAACATTACAGGCAGAGGGTCATCAGCTACATTTAAAGACTTGATCTCTGGCAAATTGGTGCACACTTTACTCAAGGTCCATGACAAAAGGTATAAAAAAAAAAAAAAAGTGCAATACTTGTAAAAACTAGTTTAGTTGGAAAAATATATTTAAAAACATAATTTAATTGACTTTTTCTTGTAGATTATTCATTTTATATATTGAAATATATAAAATAGATTTCTTTTTAAGAAATTGTTTTTAGATATATTTTTTATCATGAATTATGAACTCATAAATTATATCTCATATATATATGAAAGCCTTTTTTTTGTCAAAAAATAAAAAAGCTAAGGCAATTTTTTGTCTTACAAAACTTTATGGAAATTAATACAAAGCAGAAAACAACATGCCGAAGTGTGTGGTCAAACTTTTTTACTCAGAATTGTGAGATATAGGCCTAAACTCGCAGTTGTGAGTTACAGAGTGAAAATTGCGAGTTCATGTATTGCAATTGTGAGAAAAAAAAAAAGTGCTATAAACTCGCAATTACAAGAACAGAAGCCAGATTTGTGGGATATAAACTTTTTATTATTGCAATTCTGACTTTTTTGCGAGCATCTTACAATTTTTTCCCCTCAAAATTGTTAGATATAAACTCGCAATTTCGAATTATAAAGTCCATTTATGACGGAATAAAGACTTTTTTTTTTTTTTTCTTGCAATTCTGAGTGATTCTGAATTTCTCACAATTGAGAGTTTACATTTCATGATTCTGACTTTTTTTTTTCTTAGAATTTCTCACAATTGCAAGTTACAAAGTCAGAATTCCGAGAAACTCAGCATTGCAAGATATAAACTCACAATTTTGAGAAATAACAACAGAATTGCAAGATATAAACTCGTAATTCTTTCTCAGAATTCTTTATATCTCGAAATTGACGTACTTTTCATCAAGATATAAACTCGCAATTCTGACTTTACACAATTGCAAGCTATTAAGTCAGAATTGTGAGATGTAAGATATATGTTTTCCCCCTCAGAATCTGACTTTATAACTTACAATTGCGAGTTAATATCTTGCGAGATATAAACTTGCGGTTGCAAGAAAATGACAGAATTGCGACTGAATTCAGAATTCTGACTTTATTTCTTGCAATTTGAAGTTTATATCCCACATTTCGGACTTTTTTTCTCTGAATTGTGAGATATAAATTCACAATTGTGAGTTATAAAGTCAGATTCTGAGTTGCGAGTATCTGACCATTTTTTTTTTCGTGAAGTTGTCAGATATAAACTTGCAATTGCGAATTATGAAGTCCATTTCTGACGGGAAAAGACAATTCTAACTTACTCGCAATTGAGAGTTTACTTTTTTGTGATTCTGACTTTTTTTCTCTAAATATCTTGCAATTGTGAGTTACAAATGAAACTCGGATATGTGACATACAAACCAGTGGCGGAAATGGGCTTCCATACATATATGCATGTATGACTACTTGCAGACTTTAGTCTTGTAGTGTGCGCTTGGCAGAAAAGGAAAATAAATATACATTAGCTTCACTATCTATGCACATGCTGTGGACTGAGCCGTTGAATGGACGCATACACTGAAACCAGCATTGTGTGTTTTGGATTACCCACAGACCCTTGATGAGCAACCCTTGGAGGTTCCTGTGAGTCAGGGACAGGCGGATCTCAGCCCGCCGTAGGCTTTCTAGGGTCTGGCTTCGTTTTACTCAAACCAGATGTCCGTTCACCCTGCACATGACTCCATAATGAGAGCCAAACCTGAAACTTTCATTCCAGTGCTTCATGCACAGTCTGTTTTGCACAATATTCCTCCTTACATAATAATTTAGGGCCTTATTTATAGGATGGAGGAGGTTGTGCTCCTTTGAAGTCATCGCACAGCCCCACTTTGTGCTGGTAGACGTTTATGCCCTCTATCCAGTTCATACAATGACTGTGCTCGTCTGTTTCAATTGATCATTTAATCGAAATAAATCAGACGTGCCTTTTAAAACTCCAAGGTGCGTTTATCATTTTATTACTCCAGAATTGTATTGCCCAGAGCAGTAGTGTGTTTTGCATATTTTAAGGCGTCTTGAAATATTCCTGTGTAGTGCAAAGTTTGCATGGTGTAACTGCTGAGTATGTATACAGTTACAAGAAAATGATGGGTTATGCAACTATACGTGTATGAGCATGCCCTGCTGCAAACAAGCGGAGAAATAACACAGGAAAAACAACAATGCCAGGTGAATGAATCATCTAAAATGAGCTTTCAGTAAACTGCTTTTATTTAAGTAAAAATATTGTTTAATGTGACTGAACCAACTTGTTTAATCAGTGATTTTTGGGGTCAAATAAGGTAAAAAAAAAAATGGCTAGTAATATTTTTGCAGGCTTCATAACTTAGAGGATAATTTTTAACAAGATGTTCTACGTCTTAAAAAAATATATAAATCTGTCATATGCACCCTGCCAGCAAAGTTATTTAATAGATCTGCCAAGTTTTCCTCGTGCTTTCAGATGCACTCAAATATACTAATCTGAATTATTGACATTATGACATGTCAATTATTGTTGCTGCTGTTTTACTAGCCAGAATAGTTCACAGTTAAGCAGTCCGTAAATACTGCACTCCCTGACCACAGCACTCTCACCATGAAATAGTCACAAATGCCAATGTGGTCAATGATCAAATGTAAATTCATTGGCAAGCTGTGGGCCTCACAGTTTTCCCTCTAAGTGGCAGTTTAGTGAGATGTTTCCAGCCTCTCGTCTTTATATGCTGGTTTCCCATGGATGCTTTTTGGTACTTTGAGTGCCAGCTGAAATCCTTCATCCACAACATGATTCAGTTTGACTTAAAGGCGTCATTAAACACAGAAAGACTTCAAAGGTGATATGTGACACTTGCATGAAGATTTGAGCTGCAAGCAGACATCAGTCACTCATTTCCTGATGCCCACTGCTTTCTGATTATGTTTTCTTATTATGAGTATGTGTTTCCCTTTGTATCTTTTTTTTTTTTCATGTTTCACACCTCTGAAACATTATAGGCATACACTGGTGCTCAGACATAAACTTGTAAGCTCTTATGCTTATGTTAAGCCAATTCTGCATCACCCAAAATCTCACATGTGCTTACACTGCCTCTCCACAGATGTAAACATGTGCTTCGTCTCTGTCTTACCCGTGTTTCTCTCTCCCTCTCCATGAGTCTGTTTTACTCCGTCACTTTACAAAGGCCCCATTGGAGTGGGAGGTAATTACTCTTGACACTAAGGAGGCCCGGTCATCTGACCCCACGCTGGAATGCTTAAATGACAGAAATCTTTTATAGTGCTTTATGATTTAGTTACACAATAACTGTAAGGTATTTCTCAGGAGCTCACTGTATAATTTATGGTATGATAATATGTCACCCTCAAGCACAGATGCTCTGATTCCGTCAGTGTAACATAATCATGGGAAGAAACACAGAGCCCTTTTGTTGGATGGATAGATGAATAGCCATAAACATGTTTCATATGATATGATTAACTTTGATATGATTTTATTTCAGTTTAGCTCCTTGTACTTTGTAATTGCAATAATTTTCAGCCAAAATTAAGATTAGGGGCTTGAACTGAAGTGTGTATATCTGTGTTTTGTTTTATTTATTTATTTATTTTTTTTTTTTTAGTTTAGTTTTTTAGTTTTATTTTATATTATTATTATTATTATTATTATTATTATTATTATTATTATTATTATTATTATTATTTTACTTTTTAATTTGATTTTGCTTTTTGTTTTATTTATTTATTACCTTATTTTTACATAATTTATTTTATGTAAACATCTTTTTTTAAACATTAGGCACAGCTTTTTGTTAAAGCATCTTAGTGATTTGTGTTTGTATCCATCAGTGTAACATAATCATGGGAAGAAATACAGAGCCATTTTGTTTGATGAATAGATTAATAGCCATAAACATGTTTCATGAGATACGGTTAGCGTGATTTTATTTCAGTCTAGCTATTTGTGCTTTGTAACTGCAACGATTTTCAGCCATTTATATTAGGGAGTTGACCTGAAGTGTCTATACCTGTGTTTTTTATTTTATTTTATTTTATGTTATTTTATTTTATTGTAAATTAGTTTTTTTTGTTTTATTTTAATTATTTTATTTTGATTATTGTATTTTATTATTATTTTTTTTTGTTTATTTTTTGTTTTGTTGTTGTTGTTGTTATTGTTATTATTATTATATTTTTATTTATGTATTTTTTTATTTGATTTTGCTTTTGTTTTTTTGTTTTGATTAATTAATTAATTTAATTATTTATTCTATTTTATTACCTAATTTTTATATAATGTTTCTTTTTTTACGTTAGGCACTTTTTTTTTTTTGTTAAGGTATTTTAGTGGTTTGTGTTTGTATTAAATATTCTAATTTTGGGCTAACTTGAGAACTGAAAACCTGTCTGAAAATCTTTCAGTTTGCATTGTGATGACGTTTGCTCTGTTCAAAACCTATGTAGTGATAAAATTACTTACTTATGAGGTTCCATGACAGGGTGTTGACTTAGAAGGCAGCTTCCTATATAGTTGTGTGTTTTTTGCAGAATGAGAGAGAGAGAGAGAGAGAGAGAGAGAGAGAGAGGGAATTGTTGACTGTAGCTCTAAAGTTCAGATACAGTTGTAGCTTTTGAGCTGAGCAACATCAAACAGCTTCCTGGTTGGATGAGTTTCCAGTCTCCCTTTAATGTTGTTCAGATAAAACGAACATTTAGAGGTGGTCCAGAAAACGAATGCATGCTGGGATTGCAGTGTTCTTCCTTTCCAGCCTGCCATTTTGAAGTTAATATTATTTAGTCAGGAAATAGCAGACATGTTACAGATGATCAGTAGCTTGTATCTTCCTAGGGGCCAATGTATAAGGAGTTGTATATCTAACAGGCAGTGCCTGTATACAGCCTCTTTAAAAACGTATGTGGCATGTATTTCAATACAATATTTCATTTCCATTTAATCAGATGTGTGATGTATGAAAAGACTTTTTCATATGCATATAGTTGCCATCGTCATTTGTGATTTAAAGCATTTGGATTTGTCATTCATCTCTGCAGGTAGAATTAAAACTGTGACGTTTTTCAGTCTGTTTGTATCTTAGTAAATAATAGATGCACCAGATATTGCTGGTGTTTATCCACTACATTCAAGGTCCACATAAAGGTGTGATAATTAATATATAAGAATGTATCATTTTACTTAATTACTTTTTTGCATAGACCAAAATATTGATTGGGATTTACAAATCGATATTGGTTCATAAAAATGAGAATATATTAAAATCACTGTCACTGTGGGGTGTGGTGTTGAACTTGAAAATACGTGAATATCAGACACATGGATTCAAGGCCTGGAAAGTACTTGAAAACAAATATAGGTTCTTGAAAGTGCTTAAAATAAATTTAAAATAAATTTTGTTTAGTAGAATAGTGCTATTTCAAAGATTTTCCTTTATGCGTAGTCAAAGACTAAATGAAACGCCGTTAATGATTGGGGTGGAGATGAGGTAGCGCGAGGGGAAAAAAATCTTAGCATGCGAGCTGATTGCGCAGCCCTGCATGAACCTGTAACCTATAACCAGTGGATGTGGATGAGCTGCATTGGTTATAATAGAAGATCACGATGAACAAAGGAGAGAGACAGATTTATTGATTAAGGGAGTTTGCAAATGATATTGATTTAATACAACAGTTCACTAAACAAGAAGTTAATGTTAAGTGACTTGCATTGTCTGAACACTATTGCCTGATTTCGTCAACAAAAATTGTTTCAAATAAAGTAACAGCTGAGCTGCTGCGCATCTCCATTCAAACACAGTGTTGTTTCGTTTATGCATGAATGGGCGTTTTTAAACGAATCTGATTCAATTACCCATTCATAAAGACAGTCACTTGCTTCGTTCCTGAATGAATCAGCCGTTCAAATTAATCAATTCAATGAACGATTCAGTGATAAAAATCAGTGACTTGCCACCACCTACTGGCAGTTTTACTTTCATTTTAAAGTATCTTTTGTTATTTAAATCATTTAATATTTCTATATTCAAAACATTATATAAAACATTAACCTCAACATGAAGTTATGAATTTCATTGCACTCATGCGACCGCTGAGCCTCATTAAACCATCTGAAAATACACCTACAAGCCACTTTTGTGTTCTTCTGTGCCACCTCTGTAGTACAATATTGTTTTTTTTTTCAGTGTAGAGCACTGTTTAACCATTTTTATTGATGTAAAAATTGAGAAATTCTTTAAAATTAAAATCTTTTACAAGAATTACAAGAATATACATCTTTTGAGAAATTCAATATTTGAGAAATTCAAAATTCTTTTAAACACGACTGCTCAAAATGGTCTAAATTTATGAAACCTACACATTCAAAACCTTGTTACTCTGAAATTTTTAATGTAAATGTTAAGTGTAAGTGAAATGTTGAGTACTGTAAGAGGTTTTTCATGACGCTACGTATGCTGGCGTGTAAATTTGATAGGTGCCTGATCTAAAATAAATGGTGCTTTAAAAAGTTCTTGAAAGTCCTTAAATCTGATGTTCATGAAAGAGTGGGAGCCCTGTAATATATAGTTTTATTTTATTTATTTACTTATTTACTTATTTTTAACTTATTTTTTTTTTTTTTTTGTTTAGAAGCTTTATTGTTTAGTGTATGAACATGCTGTTGAGGTCATCAGTAATATTTTGGGCAGTGCTGTAGTGTTGCCTGGAGAAGTGGGTATACTCTTCATTTAGGCCTTGTGCTTTTAAGCCAAATACACACTGAATAGAATAACTTGAGCATATGAACAGGCGATCGCCGTGATTTTGCCAAGTAAGACATGTTCCTGGATCAACATTACTGTTCAAAAATATAGACTTAATGAAATCCCTACCCCTAAACCTAACCCTACCCATAATTTATTCATAAAATCAGAGGGAACTGATAGCTGATTAACAAGGGTGTAGAAGCACCTAACCCTGATCATAATCCTAAAACTGACATTTCCTGAAAAGTTATCCCTCAAATTTAATTGGTTGATTAAAATGTTGTTCGAGGATCAACAAGGATGTTAATCCAGGAACATGTTGTACTTGGTGAACTCATGTTTACCATTTCAAAGGAAACTGGTGCCACAAAATTTGCATTTATTCACATGCGATTGAATTAGCTGATGTGGTGGACTGTCATCATTTTGGCTAATGCAGGACACTACTGAATGATGCGGGGATTTAGAAGTGGGCATACGCAAAGCCAACTGATAAAGGAGTGGGTATACCTGCATATACCCTGCACTACACCACTGATTTTGGGGTCATTTTGAGGTGATAAACTGTGAAATGTCTCATCAAGTGTTAAGGAAAGCTGAATATTGTGTGTGTGTGTGTGTGTGTGTGTGTGTGTTTGGACGATCTTACTCACTGGAGAAGTACATTTTTCTCTCGCCCTTAGCAGTGTGACAAGTACATCAATAATTAAGGAGCTGATAAAGAAAGCACAAAGCAGGCAGCAGGAGCCACCAAATATCTCCTTTCACTTTCTGTCATCCTCCACTCTATTCTCTGGTCAGTACAGGGAAACCCTAAGCGAGCATTTATTCGGTGAGCCTATGCCCTTGGCTTCAATAACAAACGGGGCTGCCTGATCCCACAAGCACAGGAGATCCATGAAGATAGGTGTGTGGGAAGAGACCGGGGAGTTTTAGTGGTGGAAGATGGAGAGGTTAGCTTACGCTTTGTTTGCATTGGCCGTCACTGCCCTGTTCAAGGCCTCTCTGATAACACGACCCCTCTACTGCAGGAACATCCGTCACACGGCCCAATCTTATTTGTTCAGCTCGGAAGAGCCAGATCCTCCGTCCTCCTGGTTCCTCAGGCCACAAGAACGAAAGGGTGTGGCTGCGAACACGGTCATTGTCTTCCTACAATATCTTACAGTGGAACAGATACTGTTTTTTACGACCGCAGTTGCTGAATTCATCAATGCGGGCCTTTCTCTCACAGTCCCAGACTCACACTGTGTCCACTTTGCATTGTTTAATGACGCCTGTTGGGGGGATTCTGGCATCTCGCCACTGACCTCTGCTCTCGGCGGCCCCAAGCCCGTCAGCGCCGTTTCCATGGCAACAGGAGACACCCTACCACAATGGCTAGAAACAATCTAATACATCATGTTGCTGTGGACGAACAGCACAACAGTGGTCAGAGCTCAATCCCAAGCATCCGTCATCAGGCAGTCGGTCTGTCTGAGTTGTATTTGCTTTGTTGCAGCTAATGTGTAGTAGACTGTGAATATGAATGCGATACTGAGATCGTTCTCCTCCCCCCACCAGCTTCACGAGCTTTGCCTCATTTGGCAGTCTGACTCCATTGCTCTGGAATGGGCTTGTATGTATTTATCTAGCAACAGAAATGACCCATTTGCTTTTAAAAACAGATCGACTGACCTTTCTTTCAAAGTGATGATTTGTTTAATTCGATTTTGGCTTAGTAGTTCAGTGCATTTGAGAGAAATACCATCACATGTTTGCAGTTTCTTGGCTATTAAGTCAGTTTAAAGGAAAACAGATTCATTCTCTCCTTTTTTCTCTCGACTGGGCCGCCTCAGACGGTCTCGCAAGACCCCTTCTGCGGATCCAATATCCTGCTTCTGCAACGCAGGGGTCCTCAATAATCCTCTACCACCACTCCCATCTTCCTAAACCACATAAACCATCTTGAAATGGATGAATGTAGAGTTGATTGATGCTCTGGTGACCGTTTTGGTATTTTAAAGGATTACTTCACTTCCAGAATAAAAATGTCCTGATAATTTACTCACCCCCTGGTCCAATTTGATCATGGCTTCCTTTCTTCAGTCGAAAAGAAATTAAGTTTTTTGTAAAGAAAACATTCCAGGATTTTTCTAAATAGTGGACTTCAATGTGGCCAATGGTTTGAAGGTCCAAATTGCATTTTCAGTGCAGCTTCAAAGGGTTCTACACGATCCCAGCTAAGAAATAAGGGTCTTGTCTAACAAAATAATTGGTCATTTTCTAAAAAAAAATTAACATTTATATACTTTTTAACCACAAATGCTTGCACTAGCTCGACCTCACACATTACATAATCATGCACGCATGACGTAGGCAAAAGTGCCGACCCAGTGTTTACAAAGCGAACACGCAAATAAAGGCAAACGCCATGTACAAAAAAGGTAAATCAACATTGTCAGGTGATTTTTGAAGATGGAGGAGAAAATGAGATGGAATTTTTCCTAAAAAAAAAAACCCATGTATGTATTAGAGGGTGACACGGAAGTGGATTTTCAAATCTCTCCCGTCCCACTCCCACAAAAAAAAATCCCATCCCATCCCAATCCCACGAAAAAACTGGGAAAAAATCCCGTCCCGTCCCAATCCCGGAAGAATGACTCCCATTCCCTCCCACTCCCGTATTATGTTTTTTTTTTTTTTTTGGCTAGAATCTGCCAGTTACAGTAAAGAATACAGTACAGATCACAGTATGCCTGTAACTTTTTTTTTTACATTAGTTGAATAAAAATGCAAAATTTTGTTTATTATTATTATTATTATTATTGAACTGAAAGCCATCTTAAACAAATGCACAGTGTGCATTGCACACACATTAAATTTCACGTAAATCATTCATGCAGACACACGTTTCCTATTTTAATTGGTCCATTTGAAAGTAGACATTTCACTCTATAGATATATTTTTCATGTCTCTAAAGCAAGTATACACGGAGTTTCGAAGTGACGCGCTCAAGTTCACAGAGACAGGCGGCAGAAAGCTCGTCCTTTTTGCTTTAATTTGTTTACAAAAGCGCAACGTTTCCTTGTTTTTCTGAGTGCACACAAATAAACGTTGAGTCTTTACAAATTCGAAAGATGCCTATCACTCTTATCTGTATGACCAAAAATGACGGTATTTTAAGAGCAAGTGACCGCACCGGCGCCTCTGTCATGCAGTACTGCGCTATTATTCAGCTTCCACACTCACACAGACACTTCAAAAGCGCACATTTTTCTAGGTTAACATTAGATTGAGCGGCCATGTAAACTTGCTACTACATACATCTTTCAGATGAAAAGCCATATGGTCGATGAATGATAGGTGAGCATTTGGATCGCCTGCTGTATTACCAGTCGTTAACGATCTGTCCGTCATGAACTCACTTGCTTAACCAGCCACACCAAAGCATACAGAAGGAGAGAATAAAGAGACGGGTCAACTAGAATTAAGTTCAAAATTACAATATATATATAAAAGGTATATTTGTCTGTAAAGTTGGGTTTCATAGCGTTACGATTCCCGGTCCCGCCCACTCCCGCTGACATTTTTTCCTGTCCCGTCCCAATCCCGTGATTATTAGTGATTTTGTTTCCCATCCCGCGGGATTCCCGAAAAAATGTCAGCCTCTAGTATGTATGTATGTATGTATGTATTTATTTTCGACTGAAGAAAGAAAGACATGACATGGGGGTGATTTTTTTTTTTTTTTTTTTTTTATTCTGGAAGTGAGCTAATTTTATTCTGATGTTAAGCTTTCTGAGCTCCAGGTGCAGTGGAGCTCAGAAAGCTCTTCCTGAGCTCTTCCAGGGAGAGCTTTGGAAGTCAAACGCATCTCAGGGAATCTTTTAACCAACTTTACACGCAGTCGGGTAGCTGCCTCTGGAAACTTAATGCTATGTACAAATAAATTGTAGATTGTTCTTCAGCTCAAACCTTCAGTTGATTCTTGCTGGCTTCAGCAAAAGCTAACAATGCAGCTTCGCTACAGTGTGTGCAAAATGTTGAATTCCCTGATTAACACGGTGGTTATTCACAAGTAAACATTTCAGCATTACCGTAATTACCATAATCACAGCAGGCTTAATCAGGTTTTGTAGTTCTCCAGTTTGCCTTTTGCCATCATGTGCACAATCTGGAGATATTTAGCCTTTGTAAATCTGATTATTCACGTTGATATTTATGCAGTGCCAAAAGCCCTAAAGTGTTTTGTTCAGATTCTAAGGAGCTTCATCGAAGGTTCTCCTGGCCATTGCGGGATAATCTTGCACTGTTGTGCAAAACTAGAATAAAACGAAATGATTTGGGAGCAACTGGTTACTAAAATGAAACATTTAGGAGCCAAATGACTTGTTTGCTTGCCAAATTATAGAATCGCTAGTTAAGGATGGTTGTTCAGGAGCACTTCGGTTCACAGCTCTCTGTCTTTGACAAAAAAAAAAAAAAAAAAAAAAAGTTTTGTAATATATAGTGCTGTCAGAATTAGGGTGTTAGCGCATGCAATAAATTTTCCCAGGTGATGAGGCAGCTTCAGTACAACAACAGTGAACTGCGGTCAGATGAGATGTCAGACGTTATGCTGTGCTCGTAGTCCGTGCACTTCAATTACATTCAAAAATACAGCGGCGCGTGCTGTAGCTTGTATCATTTCATATTAAAGTGTGAATGAAACTACGAGCATGTGTGTCAGATCTGCATCACGTTCAGCAGCGGCAGCTCTTAAAGTAATAGCAGCCAAATAACCTAATAACACAGCTGCTGTAATGTCCTTTAATCAAAGAACAAAAGAAAAAAGAGAAAATCAATAACTTTTATAGCTTTAAGGATTCAGTGTATTTAGTATTTAGTGTTTGATAAATTTATTTAATTTCTGTATATATCCTACTTGCTGAAGGGGACAGGTAAATAATCAGTTTGTGTGAAGATTGTTTTAAGTTCACTTAAATTAGAAGTTATTTTTAATGTCTAATAAATGTTAAAAATGATAGCTCTCAGTTAATTGTAATGCTGAATGGCTAAAGTCAGTGGTTAAATATTTGGAAAAAAATAAAAATTTCCTAGTGACATCAGTAGTATTGGTATCAGTGATACTCATCTACAGTACAGTCATAAAAAGATGCCATTAAACAAATATTAAAAATATACTGTCTTAATGTTGTTTCGACATTAATTTGAAGATTGAATGTGAAATTACTGCAATATAAAATCATATTTAAAAACCTTGATGTTAGGTTGGATTAATTTTGGGGAAAAAAAGTGCAATTAATATTTTTTTTTTTTTTTTTTTATTAATTGTCAGCACAAGTGATAAACTATTATTCATGTATAGTTAATTCATGTACTGCTAAATCACAAGTGAGTTAAAGGCTGTATTGTAAATCTTTTTGAGTGACTCATTAAAAAGATCTGATTCTAATGAGTCATTTTGTTCGTGAATTAGACAATGTGGCTCCTATTTTCTACGTGTATGTAGAAAATAATAATAGGCTAACCAATAATATTTTTTGCAATAATCTAGGGACTCCTGTTTGACTGCTTCTTCTCCAAACATGTTTTAACTGATTCCAAAGGTACTGTTTAAAAGAGTCTTTTTTTTTTTTTTTTTTTTTTTTTTTTTTTATAAATGAGACATCATGACTCCTGCTGTGTTCTTTGTTGCAGGCAAGAAATACTGGCACACACAGTAAAAAGAGGACACCTGACAAAACTGCATATGGATGCACACAGAGCTTTCCTGACTAGATTTCGAATCCTGTCACACATTTGTACTTTTTGTCACTTTTTGAGGCCATTTTAGTTACAGTATTGAGCACAGAGTAACATTAGGAAGTGGTCTGGATTTCCAGACGTCACTGTGGTTCTCATCATCTGTGTTATTGCCAGATTGATTCTCTCAGTCTGTCACATATAATCATGCCTCCTGCTGCAGGCACAAATGGCTGTTCAGTTTTCTCTAGCTCACAACTCGACCCACCCCTGATTAAACCCAAGGGGGAGATTAATTTCTCCTCATATAGCTCAATGTGCTTGAACTACAGCTGACAGCTTTCATTTTTGCAGATGGTTATTTGCCTGATTCTTGTACTAAACACCGGCAGAGATATTGCATCACTATATGATGCCCTCCCCCTTTTGTTTCCATGTAAATTCTGCAGTTTGCATCTGTGTTACTGCAATATGGAATCTGGCATCTCTCCTATACACCATGGTGTTGTAGAGCACCTGCAGTCACCTTATGTTGCCGTCTAATTCATTAAACACACAGGAACAGGCGGTGTGATTTCTAGAACAATGTGCCCCAATCGCTCCCTCCTGCATTGCAGCTTTGTGTGCCTGGGGGCTGCAGGAACTAGAACAGCACCAGACATTCCCCAGCAAGCAAGGGAAAAAAAGAACCTTGGATGAAAGGAATTGCAGTGGATCTTAAAAGTTTACAAAACTGGTTGCAAAGGATTGCAGAACTTGCAGTGCAAGCCATAAATCAGCATGCCTTTCATGAAAGATTAAAAAACAGGTCAAGATATATTTTAGATGTAATTTCTGGCTTGTATTTCGCAGAATTGCACAACAAGTTCACATGAAACGCTGTCTAAGTTTGATTTTTTTTGTAATTGTCCAAGCTGGTTTCTGCATCAGTAAATTAACAATGAATTAAGTAGCTTAAACTAACATTTGATCTGAAGATAAAAGCCTGCTTGTTGGTTTTGTGGGATCTTAAGATCTTAAGATGCCTTTTTTGTTTTTTATTATGTTATGTGGAAGCTCTCAAAAACATTGGAGCAAAAACATTGGAGCAATATCAAAAATGTTATACATACGTATATATATATATATATACATTATATATGATGTATTATGTACATTTTTTATATAAAATATATTACAAATATTTTTTGATAAACAATAACAATAGCAAAAATATTTTCTAACCAAATTTAACAAAAAAACAAAAAAACAAATCTAAAATACTTTTAACTGATGAAATATAAAGTACTGTGCAAAAGTCTTAGGCTGCTAGTATTTTCACCAGCTCAAAAAAATGGTTTAAAGTCAGTTATTTCTTTCTTTTGATGTAGTGTGTGTGAGCAGGAAATATCAGTTTACGTTTCCAAACATTCATTTAGCCTTTAATTGTAATAATAATTAAGTCAGAAGAACTCTGACAACAGCCAGCGCTCCACACAGAGACCTGATCTCATCATCATCCAGTCTGTCTGGAATGACATGAAGAAACAGAATAAACTGAGACTAAATCCAGAAACCATGGCAACATCTCCAAGATGCTTCAAGAAACCTACCTGCAAAGTACTGTTAAATGTTTTAGGCACTTGTGTAAAAATGCTGTAAAATGAGGATGCTGTCAAAAATAATGTCTTAAATAGATTTTATTTATCAATTAACTTTTATTAACTAAATTAAATCAACATTTGGTAAACTATATTTGCGTTTACAACTGCTTTTGCCCTAGGTACACTTGCGCATAAGTTTCCGGGTAGCCTTGCATGTAGGTTTCTTAAAGCATCTTGGAGATGTTGCGACAGTGGCAGACTGGATGATGGTCAGATCAGATCTCTGTGTGGAGCACTGGCTGTTGTCAGACTCCTTGTGCAAACAAAAATCTCACTGGATTATTACAATTAATGGCAAAATGAATGTTTAGAAATGTAAACTGATATTTCCTACTGACACACTACAGCAAAAGATAGAAATAACTGACTTAAAACCATTTTTTCGTTGGTGAAAATACTAGTGGCCTAAGACTTTTGCACAGTACTGTATATGACTGTCAATTTAGGTTGGAGTTTTTTTTTTTTCTACAGAGTCAGAAAACAGAAACATAAAGAAATACTTGAAATCTACATGCTAGTATTTTATTTTATTTGTTGGTCTAATGGCTCACTTCCTCAATAAACTGATTAGAGAGGTTCCTTCAAAAAATATTATATGTATAACCTAATAAAATAGAATTTAATACAATAAATAACAATGTATAACAAAAATATAAAATGTATATTATTATGGTTATACATTATATGTGATTATTTGTTTATGCTAAATGCGATACTGTATTATATATATTTTTTTTATTTTTCCTTCTTCTTTTGCAGAAGGTGCTATGTTTTGCAGAGGTATTATTCAGCATGCCAGTGTATTTCTTGCTGAGGTGTTATAAAGCTCCCTCCCCTCTTCTCTTTTAGCCTGCATTGGCCTACTTCCTGCATGTTTGTGCATCTGCGGTAGAAGGTGAGGACAAAGGAAGCATCACCTTGTGTTAAGTGGCATTGTGCAAAACCCGCAATCCATCTTACGTGAACAGGTCATGGGCTGATAATTACCAACAAGTCAGAGGGAGTTTTTCCCTTGGCCTTTTTTTAGCTAGTTTGGATTCTTTTATGGTCTCTTTGTTTTGCTAAACGATGCTGAAAAAGTCTGTGGTGGTTGCGGCATCCTCCATGTTTGTGGTTGAGCTGTGTGTTTTCCCAGCGCGCCATCTCTCCTGGTGATTGCAGGCTTTTCTCCATCTCTAAATGGCTGTCGTATTTCACCTTGCAAGCGGTGTCGCAGCCGCCGCCCAGCCCTGAAAAACCTGCCGCTCTCCAAGTCATTACAGCGACACGTTGCTGTTTCCCAGTCGAGTGGCTAAATCACTCTCACATGCTGCAGGCTGCTGGGATGAGTTATACCACCCAAGAGTGAAGGGCGGTGGAGGAGGAAGCTGCCGGTGATTAAGAGATTGCAGTCATTGGAACAACTAATTCTGATTCAGCTCTTTCTTTCATGCCCTCTCTGTTCTCCTTGAGTGTGGATGAGGCTGTATAACATCATGTCAGCGCTACTCATCTAATAAGAGAGATAAGTTTTCCTCCCTATGAACGCCCAGTTATTTGTTCTGTCACCACAAACTCCTCATGCTAGGTGTGAGTATGATGTGTAGGGTTGAGAATGGAAAAATCGGTTCTCAATCAGAAAGTTTTTTTTTTTTTTTTTTTTTTTTTTTTTTAACTAATGATTGTTTTCATGACTTTCAGTTTAGGATGATACTTTTTTCTACTTAATCTTATGATTTCTGACCAGATTATAAAAAAGGCAGAATGAAACACAAATACTTTAAATCTTTTATTTTATTTTATTTTACTTCTTGCTCTAATGGCTTACTCCCTAAATGAATTGATTGAAGAGGTTCATTAAAAAATATACATTTTTTTTAAATACAAGAATTAAGACACTGCAATCATTCATTTGAATCTAAACACCACTGGAGTAAAATTCAATATATAAACCTGATATAATACAAAAAATAAAAAATATATTTAAAAATATATATAAAATGTATAGTATAATTGCACATTATATATTATTATATATTTATGCTAAATGCATAGATGTATTATGTGTATTTTTTATATTAAATATATTACAAATATTTTTCAAATTAAAAATAAAATAAATAAATAACAGTGGCAAAAATATCATGGTTACCAAATCTTATGATTTACTCTGACCTAAATAAATAAATAAATAAATAAAAATAAAATAAAGGCAGAATGAAACAAAAATATATCTTTTGATTTATTTTATATTTATATTTTATTTTTCGTGTCTTAATGATTTAATTAATAATTATTTTATTTTTAAAAATATTTTTGAATGAACCTCTCCAATTAATTTATTAAGGAGTTAGCAATTAGACCAAGAAATAAAATAAAATAATAAATCATGCAGATTTAAAGTATTTTCGTTTAATTCAGTTTTGATTATACATTATAATATGATTATATAATTATGCTAAATGCATAAATGTATTATATATATATATATATATATATATATATATATATATATAACAAATATTTTTCTAAAAAAATATAAATAAATAAATAAATAAATGCCCCAAAAAATAACATTTCTGACCAAAGCACAATGAAATTCTAATACTTTAAATTGATTGAATATATATATATATATATATTTTACCTATGTAGTATTTTAGTTTTTTTATGTTTTCTTGGTCTAGTCACTCACACCCTCAACTGATGAGATTTATTCCAGAAAGTGCTAGAAGAATCAGTAATTAAATAATTAAGAGACCAAATCATTTAGTTGATTCTGCATCAGAATCTTTAAACCTCTTAATATTCCTATCCTAAATGCTACGCACTTTCTGCATCACTAGGGATAGGAATTTGATTTAATAAGCTTCAAGACGCAAATGGCCATAAACCTTGTTAAGATGAGAAACGGTACATTGATTCAACGGGCTTGTCTTTGAATTTTAATTATTCAAAAGCAAATGTTTTGCTGAGGATTTTGGCAAGTCAGCAGCTCTTAAATTCCCTGGGTCAAGTAATAGAATGGCACTTGCTGAAAAGGCTCCACATGTTCTTGGCAGTTTGGGCACTTCAGAATGGCGCGCCACTTCAGGCCCGGCCCGCTAGCACAATGCAGGTCTGTGTGTGAGGGCAGGAAGGGGGTTTGAAGTTTTACAGGAGTTATAATGTCGGCCTTGTCTGAGAGAAGGAAATGCCGCTCCATTCTGAATGAGTTATGACACACAAGGCCAGACCTCAACAACGTTCCTCGCTCGATCCAAAGACAGGGCTTGTGAGCTACTGCCACAGCTACTTAACATGTAATTTGTGACACTAAATACTTTTGACACATCTGTGAATGTTATTATAACTTACATTTCTGTTATTTTTGCATCAGTTCCCTTTGGCATTTTTATGCCCCCTAAATTAGACTGGTTTTGATAAAAACTGTTTACAGTCTGGGTCCCTTTTTTGTGAAAACCTTGCGAAATTAAGGCTGAATGATATATTGAAATAAAATCGATATTGTGAAATGGCTTTGTGCAATTGTCAGATTGTGCGGACTGTGATTTAATGAAGAAAATACATGATTTATTTTTTTCGTTCCACTAACTCTACAGTGGAGATCAAAATTAGAGAACGATCTATAAATACTTGATTTTTCTCTGAAATATTGTTAATCTTCATCATTCAAAATTTAAAGGAATATTTGCTATAGGTACACCACTTTTCTAACATGTTTAACAAAATATCCAAGGCATCCGTGGGAAACACAGAGATCAAAATGAGAGAACAGTAACCACCGTAGCATGAAAAGAAGATTACAACTAACATTTTAGAGGGTCACAGCTATCAGAAATTAGTAGGAAGTGTAGAGACTGTTGCTTTGAATGATTTTCGCACATCTGCGGCCACAGGACATCACTAGTTTCTCAGACTGCACTGGTGTGATCTTGGTCCACTCTTCTTCTACTCTCTTCCATAGTTTGGTAACTGTAGTGGGTTTCTCAGCCATAACTTTGTCGCCAAGGATTTTCCAGACATTTTCAGTCGGGTTTAGATCAGGACTCTGGCCTGGCCATTTCATTATTTCAGTGCTCTTAGCTTCAATGAACTGCTTTTGCAGTGTGATATGGGCATTGTCTTGCATGAAATTTGCAGGCTGATTGGGAGATGCTTGCAAGGAAGACACTGCATGTTGCTGAAGGAGTTTCTAATAAACATTTGCATTCACCCTGCCATGTAGCTGTATACAACCATGACACTTCCTCCTTCTTCTGTACACATTTGAACTTAAGACTTTCCTCAGTTTGACCCTGAACAAAATGTTTCCCATTAGACCCAAATAAATAAAACTTGCTTTCTTCACTAACATGAACTTTGGACCAGTTCTCCTTTCTCCACACAACATGCTTCTCAGCAAAGGTGAGCTTAGCTGAAACAGATCCTTACCCTGTTCACCGCTGAACTGGCAAGCAATTTCAGCTGCAGTGTTGAGCCGATTCCCATTGAGAGTCTCTGCATTCTCGTGCCTTTGTCTTATGCGGACGGTCAGCCTTGTTGTGGGACTTTAATGAGTTAGTGTTATTGTAAACCTGCAATTTTCAAGAAATCGCAGATTTGGAACATCCAAACTTCTCTTGCAGTGGCTGAAAGGGTCATCCCTTTGGCCTTCTTCTGGACAACCTCCTTTCGCAGGGTTTCAGCCACCCGCACTTGCAATTTCAGTGAAAATTGGAGGAATGCTGCCAATTAAATAGGGTTTGTCATTTACAGTAATTAAGGAAATTAACATTAGATGCCAGATTAACACCAATAACTTGAAGGTATCTGTAGGAATTCTATGATTCTTAGTCAAATATCTCAGTTTTTATACTGTACTTCAGAATATACTTAATTCATGAAATTCATTAATTCATAAAAAAAAAACTGCACTTCTACTCTTTTTAGGTTAACTTTAAATAGGACTAAGCAGTGACCTTGAAAATTAGGAAATTATAGGTATAGGTATAGGTATGATCTCTTATTTTGATCACTGTAGAATGATTCTGTCTTTTTAAATACAGCTATTCAAGTAATCATGTTTTGATATCACAATAAATATTGCAAAAAAATGGCAGTATTTCCAATAGTATACAATTGTAGTTGCAATTGTTTGGTTTTTGTCAATGCATGCCAGGCCTTGTGCATTTTCTGTTATATCAGATTGTCAATGGGGCCACAGAGCTCATCCTGAGATCAAATTGTGTTTTGTACCACCTGGGTTGAGAGACCAGAAATGACTTTGTTTTATTGACCCGTCGCTATCAGGTTACCATGCTCGCTGACGATCACTTAAAAACAAACAAGATGCCGAAGTGAGTTTTTATTGATCGGATGTAGAGCTGGTTAATCTGTTTGCGGTTGGATTGTGGGTTATAAATGTATTGGACGTCTTATATTGTGCCCATGTTCATGTTAAGGTCGGTGGATTAGGATCTGTCAGATATATTATCTTCTGATGTTTTTCACATGGTTATCACTCTGTTGGACAGATATGAGAGGCTGGCCCTGGGTCATAAATAGGGTACTTTTATTTGTAATGCTGGATTTAGCAACAGGACGTTCATGCTGATGAACTGCTGTCAGCTGCGCTCTTTGATGGTGCTTGGGTGTTATATTGTGCACTTATACTTGACAGGATGAGATCGAAATATCTCACAAAAGCAGTTTAAAAGTGATGTGCTCACTCGCTGGTTATGTTTAGACTAGCCTTTGGTGTGTTCAGAAATGGTGGTTCAGGCTGCACTTTGTCATGACTGCACTCACCTATTTGCAACCTGACATCTCTGTATTTATAAAAGGTGCCATTTTTTTTCCACTGCAAAATAAGTTGAAATCAGACATGCATTTTTACTTCATATTTGTCAGTGTGTGTCAGTCGTTACTCAGATTGTGGTCCTCCATATATGAGTGTTTCTTCAGCTTTGCTCACGTTTATGTTCTAGAATTGGTCTTTCTATTTTCTGTTTTTTGTTATATGAAGGTCACATAAACCTCCTTTGGAAGCTTTTTAACAGGCTTGCGTTATAGATTTTATTATTTTACCCTTATTCCACTCAATTTTGATTATTAAAAATTATTTTTATTATTATTAACGAACAAACGAACAATAGATTGAATGAACGAACAATGGATAGATAGATAGAGCAAACAAATAATAGAACGAACGCTAGAATGAATGCTAGACTGAATGAACGATAGATAGAAAGAATGATAGAACAAACAAACGCTAGAACGACTGTTAGAGCAAACGAAGAATAGAACAAATGAACACTAAAATGAACGAAAGAATGAACAAACAATGTTTTTCTTTATTTTATTCACACATCATGTCTCATGATTATTGAGAAGTTCATTAACTTTTAAATATAAATAAATAAATGCATAATAGTTACTAGTTGCAAAACTGTTGGTTGTTGATATAAGGTCACAACTGAGGGACAGTCATAATGTGTGTAAAAATGTGTAAATAAAAAAAAAAAGTATAAATAAATCAAATATAAAGCTATATAAAATATGCACATTATACATACACACACACACATTTTACTCAGTTTTAAATTATCATGATACATGTAATTTAGTGCTATCAAATCAATTAATCGCGATTAATCGCAATTAATTGCATCCAAAATAAATTTATGTAAATGTGTGCAATATACTGTGTATATTTATGTATATATAAATATACACACATAAGAAATATTTACATGTGTTTGTATGTGTGTGTGTGTGTGTGTGTATGTATATGTGTATATATATGTGTATATATATATATATATATATATATATATATATATATATATATATATATATATATATATATATATATATATATATATATATATATATATATATATGATTTATATTATATATAAACATATATTACATATGTTTCTTAAATATACATGCGTGTATATTTCTATATACATATAAATATACGCAGTACACACACATACATTATGTAAACAAACTTATTTTAGATGTGATTAATCACGATTAATTTATTTGACATCACTAGTTCTATCATGATATGATTTGTGAGCACTAAATATTGTGCCATTTGCCATTTAAGTTATGCGAAAATGTTATTTGTTTTTTAAAATGCTGTTATAATGCATCACATTGTAATGCAACACAATGCTGTTATACACAACAAATTATTTAAGATGTTCAAGAAATGGCAGTGTAGTGAAAAAATATGTTAGATTTTAAAACAAAAAGTTTTTTTTTTTTTTAAGTAGAAACTGATTTTTGCAACATGCCTGATTAATTTTGCATCCTCTCTTCCCATCATGAGATCATCCATGAAGCTGATCTCACATCCTAGTGTCTCTCTTCCCTGCTGTCTATCTGCTTCTGTTGACACATGGCTTATGTTTGCTCAGATGTGAGTCTCGGTTAATGCACGGTGGGACTGTGTTCTAGTACATGTAAGCACACATTTAAAGCACACACAATATAATGTGTGCTTTTTAACAGTTTTCTTTGGTCTGGAGGAGTGTCTCTGAGGATATATACCATAAAGTGTTGAGCGCAGGTAAACCGCCATTCCCCGACACAATTCAACACTGTTCCCTCATACAAACACAGCATCTTGCTGGAATTCAGTGTATGCCACAGCTTTACTGGGTGTGTGCAGTGTCCGCTTAGAGAACCGTAATTTAATAACCTCTTTATTTATGTAGTATTAAAAGGATGTGTGGATCAGAAGTCTTCTCACTCCAACTACTAAATCATCATTACACAGACGTCGTGCTTTGAAATCTTAATGTGCTTTTCTACCGTGACTGAGGGGCCATCTAATGCCCTCCTCATCACAGTGACACTTCAGGTTAGAGAAATAACACTCCAAACCCACAAAGTTTCATATTACCCAGCCACTGGCATGCAAAAATGTGGCCACAATTAAGATGTTCATATAGCGCTGATGTGTGTGGGTTTGCGCATGAGTACCTGTGAGTTTAAGGTATGGAGAGCACTTCGATTTATCATCAGCTGTCAGACAGATGTAGTACGTGTTTGTTTTTTTTTTAGTGCTGCCCCTGGTAGAAACTGCAGGGTAAGCAAAGTGTGTAGCTGATTCTTGGAATAGGCGTCAGATTGTTTTGTGAGACCACCATGGCTTTGAAATTGAAAAGTGTGTTTACCCTCCATAGAGGGTGTAGGATGTTTTAGTGACAAAGTAAAGATTCACAATATATCATCACCATATCGGTCAATGCCTTTTTTTTTTAAATTGGCAGACAGTGAATACTATATTTTATTTATTTTATTTTACTTTACTATTATTTTTTTTATATTATTTTGTTTTATCATCTGTCTATCCATCTATCGTTTGTTTGTTCGTTCTATTGTTCTGTCATTCTAACGTTCTATCTATCTATCTATCTATCTATCTATCTATCTATCTATCTATCTATCTATCTATCTATTTATTGTTTGTTTTTGTTCGTTCTAGTATTGGGCGATTATGCTTAATTTTCATATCGTCCTATCGCCAGCCTGTGAGATCGCAGATACAAGATATTATCGTGCTAATTTATTTAATTATTTATCTACTTAGTTTCATTGCCGACAAATGAACGTACACCAGAATAACGCTAAAAGCAGCCTAATGTTTTCAATATGACTTAATTTGTGTTTAACATGATAACAATTTAATAGAAACATTGTAAGTTACTAATCCTTACATTTCCTTAGTTATTCAAAAAGCAGCTACAGAAAATGAGCGTAGAACATTTACGTTATCAAAGAACATCATCAATGACTAGCCTAGCCTAGTCTAGTTTAAGCACTTTAAAAAACACTCCCGGTACCATAAGTGAAAACAATAGTTCACTGTATGATGAATAAATTATTTACCCCTTATTTACACTGCACACGTCTGCAGCGCGAAGGGGGGCCGTTTCTCCCAAAACTAGTTACTGTGCCCCCCTTTTCAATCCTGTCCCCTCCTTGCTGAACGGAATCAATTTCAAAAGTTAAGTTAGTAAAACCGGAAAAACAGCGTGCATAAGAAAGCGACTGCACGCTTTCGCGAGTGTCAGCATCTGCACGCAATTACAGATTGCATGGTTCCCACCCAAAACACCCCCTCCCGCTCACTGTGATTTGTGCCTTTGTGTTTATACCAGCCACTTTGCTGCAAGTTTCTGAAGCGCCCCAGAAGCAGCTCTCTGCACTGCATCGCTAAAGTTAGGCGGCTAGTCCATTTTTGACGGATAATAATCATCTTGCTAACGTCAAAGGCATCAGCAACAGGCAATATCTCTGACTATCGTCGATACACAATACTGTCATCTTTTGACTCTACCCTAGTTCGTGCTGTTGTTCTAACATTCTGTTGTTCTGTTTGTCTGTTTATTTATTGTTCCTCTGTTCTATCTATCTGTCTATCTATTCTGTATATCGTTTTATCGTTCTGTCGTTCTATAATTTTTTTTTCATTCTATCTATTGTTCTGTCATTGTGTCATTGTATCTGTCATTAAAAAAATATTCATAAATAAAGCAAATGTGTATTCTTTTAATTGAGTTTTGGATAGTGTATGACTGTAGTGGTTATAATTAGCTTTATATAAAACAGTAGAAGCGTATATTATGTCTTAATTTGTGTGAATTTGACTCTATTAGCTCATTGCGATAAAGAGACACGCCACTCAGAACTTGTACCTGGCACACAAAGGCCCAGCATACGTCAGCAGAACGACAGGGAACCGTGGGCCCATCAACACCCTGAGTGGGTGCGATAATGCAGGCATACAATGGGCAGACAATGGGCACCAGGCCGTTCTGTGCCCCGCTAATCTCATTTCTGCTTTCTAAGCAGCTAGTCCCATAGTCTCCTCCGAGAGAGGAGGGGGTGATCCGCCTGTCAGCTTACCTCGCATGCCCGTAAACATCATCCCGGAGCTGTGAGGACATCGGCTCAGCCTGACTGCAGGTGGTCACCAGCCAGAATCCCTGTTTTGTTCATTTGCTCAAGTTTCGTTTTGAAAACAACATGTGGAGGAGAGATATGATGTCAGTTTGGTCCTCCGGCACCGCACAGCACGGCAGAATTAAACAGATCAAGCTCTGTAATGTTGTTTTTGATCATTAATTAATGCATGTTAGAAACAATGTTGGCCTGTTCAAATAGACTTTAAAGTGTTCCCATAGAGAGTTTTAAGATGCTTTTTCTCTATAAAAGCCCTGCAGTTATTTTATCTTTAATCAATATAGACATCTGAAAGGAGTTTTGTGGAATGTGAGGAATGGAAAAAGATACCTGTGCATATGAAATGCTTTCATGGCAGTTTAGCCTAGCAATGCTTTTTGCCTTTGTTTGATACAGATAAAGGTATTTTAGATATTCCTTCAGATTTAATATTATTAGCTTGTCTTCAATCTATTAGCTTGTCTGTCTAAGAAAAAAAGTATTTTTCTCACACTTTCTCTTTCTCCCTCACTTTCTGTTTTGATGGCATTGTTGTGAGACTGTAGATCTTTATGATTGGAAGGCAGGTGATGGTATCAGCATCCCACCCCACACTGGTGGTAAGGAGTGGCTCCAGTTCCAGCTGTTATCTCCTGCATGGGAATGTGACGTTCTGATAAGCTCACCTGGTGTTGCTGCTCCCTGGCTCCACGCTCATTTATTTATCCATTCTCTCCGATCTGTATCGTTCTCTTTCTTTTGCCGTCTTGTACTTCGTGCACAGTCATAGGGCTGGATAAGATGAAGATCTGCTGCATGCGAATGCCAATTTATGCCACTCTTGAATACATAACACATGCAGTTCCACCTCAGGATGGATGATATAATGATACCATGTTATGGAGTATGCAAAACAAAAGTGGGTATTTGCAGTGCGTTACTCACTCTAGATTACTCATGAGGTGTTTTTCGCGTCATTAAAACATTTTTCGCGAATAAAACAAAAACATAATGACAATAAAAAAACATTATGTACAACTGGACATATCAAACTGGACATGTCAATAAGCTCTACGCTGATTGGCTTGAATTCGCTTGGCACAAATTCTTTTTGCGGTTTTGCATGAATTTTGGGCATCCGACATCGTTAAAATAGTCCATGTGACATCTGTGGTTCAACCTTAATTTTACAAAGCTACCAGAATACTGGTAATGATGCGAATGACACGAATTGGGTGACACATTAGCCGTGAACATGCGATATTCACCTTAACCGTGTCTTTGCGTAATAAAGTTGTTATTCTGTTTTCTTTGCGCACAAAAAGGATTCTCGTAGCTTCATAAAATTAAGGTTGAACTACAAATGTCACATTGACTATTTTAACTATGTTCTTACTACCTTTCTGGGCATGGTAGTTGTGTTGATGTCGATGCAGGGTCAGAAAGCTCTCAGATTTCATTAAAATATCTTAATTTGTGTTCCATTTTTAGTTGAACCATCTCTTTAAAGCAGCAGACAAAACTGAAGCACATGCTGCATAAACATAATGTTGTAACACGCAAGTGTGGATGCTTATTTATCTCTATAGTTATCTTTTTATAGTTAGCGTTCTTGGTGTGAAAGGACCCTTAAAATGTCCTTAGTTTCAAAACTAATGCTATTTCAAAACTTGTGCAGTGACAGTATAATGGGTTAGTTTGGCAACATTCTCTTTTTTTTTTTTTTTTTTTTTTTTTTTTTTTTTCTTTTCAGAATGATGCAGGTGTACGCCAGACATACTGTTCTGGTCCTCCACAGGAAGTGACACCCACAGAAAGCCTAATGAGGTCGGCTGTCTACTGAAAGAGCAAGATGTGTCCATATTAATCCTTTGTCCTCTTTTCTTGCTCTCTTTCTGTCCATTCTTTTCCCTTGTAGCTGAATTAAGAAGAACAACAAAAACATGAGAGCTACCTGGCTAGTCACCTTGTGTTAGAGGTGTGTTCAGTTTTTGAAAACCAAAACCACAGTAGAGGATGTGACCTATAATATGTGAACCCCTCCTCCACACTACACCCATATGTGTTGTTTATTATCTATATATTGGTTTGTCTGTAGTGTGCATCCCTACAATTTGTTTAGGGCTCTTAAATGATGAAAATCAGCTGACAAGTGTGTTAAATTGTGCCTCCAACAGTTTTGTTTGCTGGCCCAGTTCTCTGTGTAAATGACAGCGCACCCTGAAAATCCTCAGTCTTGTGTATTTATTATTTATTGTGGATGTGCCACCCACTGTTTGTCTAAGTCAAGCATAAAGCTTTGCTTTATTTTTTACTGTGCAACACAAGTGCAAAGCCATTTCTCTCTGAAAAATGTCCATGAAGTTCTCAGCTCAGACTGAAAATTTGGTTCAGCGTGCTAGAAGAGTTACACTTAGAAAGAAACAAATTCAAACTTTTTTTTAGAATCAAAAACTTCCAGTCAAAGCTTGCTGGATTAATACTCCCCCACTGAAATCCCTGGATTGGCGGCGAAGCTGATTATTATGCATTGGCCATTTGTAAACACAGACTGTGATGGTGTCTAAGTTCATCAAGCCTCATGGTGGAGTTTTGCATATGCATGCATGCGTGTGTGTGTGTGTGTGTGTGTGTGTGTGTGTACTGGGTTGTGAGTGTGGGAGTGAGAGCTGTGTGGCTGCCCAGAGCTCAGAGTGATTTGTGTGAAAACCTTGTGTTTTTCCTCCAGATCATCGGCTCTACTTTATGCTTCTGTTAGCGCCTTCCTCCTCTGTTTTACCTGTGTGTTAGATAGATGCTGCCTGTAGCACTGAGGGGTTCAATAGAGCAATCTGTCCGTCAGTCTAACAGAGAAATAGGTTTTCTCACAGATAATCACTGTATGTGAAATTTTAGCTCTTCAAGCAGCTGTCATTGTAGACAAAGATTGGCTGAGGGTATGTTTTTATTCCCTGGCTTTTGATGCAAGTTCTAACAATTAAAATCCATAGCAGTGAATTTGGGCTTACTAAATCTGTTTTGTTTTTTTATAATTTAATTTTTGGACGGGTTTGTTTTAGTTTTGGTTTGGTTTGGTTTGGTTTTTTTCTTTGGTTTGATTATTTTTTTTTTTTTTGGTCTTGTTTACTTTGGTTTTGTGTTTTGTTTTGGGTTTGTGTTTGGTTTTGTTTGCTTTGGATTGGTTATGTTTGCTTTGGTTTTGGTTTTGGTTTGGTTTTTTGTTTAATGTGGTTTGGCTTTGTTTGTTCATTTTTTTTTGTTTGATTTTGTTTGCTTTGGTTTTGTGTTTAGTTTTGGTTTTGTTTGGTTTAGTGTTTTATTTTTATTTATTCTTTTTGTTTGTTTGTTTGGTTTGGTTTTGTGTATTGGTTTGTTTGTTTGGTTTGTTGGTTTTGTGTTTGGTTTTTTTTTTATTTGGTTTTGTTTGTTTTTTTTTTGTTTGGTGTGGTTTGGTTTTTGTTTTGTGTTTTGTTTTGCTTTGGTTTGTTTTTTGTTTGGTTTTGTGGTTTAGTTCTTTGTTTTGTTGTTTTTGTTTTTTCTTTTGTTTTTTGTTTGGTTTTGGAGGTGTAATGTTATGTATATGAATATATGATTATGCTGCACCTCAGCCCTTTTAATGCAAGTGCTAAACCTATTCTTCTGGTAAAATGTATTTTTTTTTTTTTTTTCTTTTCTTTTTTTTTTCTTTCTGTCTTCTTAAACAATATGATTTGCTCATTCATTTGATCAGTCTATAGACATTCATATTCAAATAAAAATCCCTTAGCTCTCTATATGAGCAACCCTCCACTTGTAATATCACTGCTTGCCTTTGCAATAATCCCTTCTGTACAATCTGATACTCTCTAGGGCTTTTAATTAGTTTATTATTAGATCTTGCTGTACCTTTTCCGTGCTAACCTGGCCATGGTAAATTAGTTAGAGGGAGCCTCAGTATGCCGTCCCATAATTCCTGGCCACGGTATCTGTCTTGCCAGATGGCTGGTTGGTTTTACCGTGTGTAGAAGGAGCGATGCAGTACATGGCACACTGGAGAGAGGAGCAGGGGACCAGACTGCAGCACAGATGGCCGTGTCCGCTCATGGCATTGGGTCTGGGGAGGGCTGGGTGAGGTAAGGAAATGGCACCAGTGAAACAAGCCCTAAAAACTGACAGAAGGTCAACTCATTATTACAGCCAAAAGCAGATCAGCTGCATCGTGTTTGCTCTTTAAGAGTAATCCCGTATGCATGCAGTATGAAACAGTCTGCTGGCTGTGTTCGGACTGGCAAACCACCATACTACTTCTGAACGTATATTATATTTATACCCATGTTTTCTACAGAATTTTTTTTGATCCTAACAACATGCCAAACAAAATAATGCTATTTTTTCGTAACATATTTTAAATATTTCATTTATTAAAATGAGTAATCTATCTTTAGCTATATAAACATCCTTTCAGTAAATCTGATGTGTCAGTAGTCGCTAGTACTCCAATCCAAACATAACTGCTGTCTCAGTAGCAGGACAATTCTGTGTTCTCATTGGTTGGCTGTCTGATGTAAGGGGCGGAGCTGGTAATATGAACGCTTATTGTCATGGCAGAGGAAGATGAAAGGTCACGGAGGGTTTCCTTTAATAATTTGATTGAAGATGGCTCACATGTGACCTCAACCTTAAGGGGTCTCAGTGCAGAAGAAAAATGCATTTTACCTTTAAAACGTGTTTTAAAGGTAGAGTAGAGGAGACTGGAAATGGAGAAAAGACCTGGTTAACCGGTTAACTAGACACTTTGATGTGACCTCCAGATCTTTCAGCTATACTGAAAATAAAATATGTCACAAGAACAACAGCACTGTAAAAATAATATCTTTAGCACTGATATGAAAGACTATTTCACCAAAAAATGAACATTCTGTCATCATTTACTCTATTTACTCAAATATTTTCCTCATCTCTGCAACACAAAAGATGATATTTTGAATTATGTTTGGAATGACATAAGGGTGAGTAATTGATGACAGAGTTTACATCTTCATTTATAGTACAAGGTCAACAAATGAGCCAGAATTTGTGGTCAGGGCTCTAAAACCATGTGTTTCATAGGTTGAGCTTAAAGAACTGATTTATTTCTGTGGTTTGTTTTGTATATGCTTAGCTGTTGGTCTTGGTGTCAGGCTGTAGGAGAATCATCTCAGTGTTTACCTTCTTTGCCACCAAATGAATCATTAATTCCATGCAGTGGACCAGACAACAATAATGCATTGTCTCTCATTTAGTTTTTGTGATAAATAAGAATATATTCTGATGAAATAGCAGGAGGGAAAGAAATCTGAGAGAAAAGTACAGCAGCTTGTGAAAGAACGTTTCCTCTCTCATTCTCTGTCTATTAAGTAACCCATCATCTGCTGAGCTAATTGGTTGTGATTCTCCTCCAGCGATGTCACAGACAGCAAAATAAATTTAATGAGAACTTGTGTAAGAAAATGTGGTTCAGTATGCAGATGCCACTCATCTAGCTGTGCTGTGTGATCTCAAAGCCTGTTTGGCTGCTGTCACAACAGAAGTTCAAAAACTGTTCAAAGAAAATATGCAGAACCCTGACTGAAACAGGGAGTTTCGTGTCAGGAATCTATGATGCTTCCTTTTGAGTTTTCCTATCAGGAATGTTTTAAACACTACTGTACAGAAGTTTGGGGTCAGTAAGATTGCAGTTTTGAAGGATGCATTACATTCATCAAAAGTAACAGTAAAGACTATTTCAAATAAATGCTGTTCTTTGGAGCTTTTATTAATCAAAAATAAATAAAATAAATATAATATTTCTTGAGCAACATATTTTAAATTGTATTAAAATAAAAATACAAAAAACTGTTATTTTAAATTGTGATATTTTTACAATATTATAGATTTAAAATATTTTAGATCAGTGTTGCCCTGGTGAGTATCGGAGACTTGTTGGTTTTAGCTGGTTTTTATTTGCTAAATCAACTGGTTTTAGCTGGTTTTCAAGCATTTAAAACTACTTCAAACTTTCTGGCTAGGCTTTTTCAAGCCAACTTAAAGTTTGTCTACAAACTTTTTATCTAGTTTTAAATTGTAATAATATTTTACAATATTACTGAAATGTAGTATCTTTGAGTGGTAACCAAAAACTAAACAGCTGTTTAAGCTTTGCTTTTGCTGCTGATGTAAGTAACACAGCCTTCCTAAAAGCATACCACTAGTTAATGCACTCATTTAATTACAGTCAACATCGTTAATGTAATAAAGGTTACAGCAATATTTGCAAAAGGTGATAGTGATTTTAAAAAGCAGTTTAACTTTGGATGAACTTTACCATAAGCCTCCTCTTACTTTAAATGCAGTCTCATTGAGCCAGTCAAGCACATGAGTCGTTAAATGAACCTGATGACTTCCTAATAATTTGCTCTTCAGCAGTCAACGTTTGTAAAAGGACTGCTGAAAGTGTTAACCGAGCCATGCGCCAATCGATAATTGGAGTAGTACAGCCACAGTCCCTGGCATTAGATCATAAGTCAATGCTGCATGATTGAGGACAGTGACACTGAAGGAATTTCAACCTTGAGAAAGTAAAGTTTGCGGCAGGCATTGTCGCACCGGTTTGTAGAGTGGAGTAACGGTTGACTCCTGTTTTTCTAACAGCCAAAGAATTTCCCTTCCACTCATGCCCAGAGCAAGTCTGGCCTGAGGCCTTGGTAAACAAGACTAGACTAGGAAATGGAATCTGCTAGTGTTGATGAGAACGGTTTTCTTTTTTAGCCATCTTTCTTTGTCTGTTTCACACACTCACTTCCTCTCTCTTCGTGTAGTATAACATGACCTACTGAGCGATTCTGAGGCAGGCCATAGAAGCCTGAAGTAGGTTAACATCCATTCCCCTCTGGTACAGAGCTGGGCTTTATGGCAGGAATTTCACCCCGCTGGGCGTACTCTCCTTTGGTCCATTCCTGACAAAACTCCCTGGGCAAGAAGAACCACCCTCCATCCCCCAGATGTTTTCATTGGAGCTTTGGTGGAATGCCCTGAACCTGTGCCATCAAATGGAGAACTGATCTCCTTAGATACTATGCAAACTGGCAGTCATAGTTCACCCAAATATGAAAATACCCAATCGAGCTGATTTGATTCTAAAGTTCAACTCATTAACTTATTCATTTGTTTGTAAAAGTTAACATCTTACAAATGAAGTGTTTTGGGCAGAAGTTTTTAATCTTGCTCCTGGAGGGCCACTAGTGTGGCTCCATCCAACACACTCGCTTGTAAATTTCTAGTAAATCCTGAAAACCGAGATTAGCAGGTTTATATGGGTTTGATTAGAACTGGAGATAAGGATGTGTTCAAGTCTTCCTGGAAAGATTGTATTTACGAGTTTAGGTACATTTTAAATTTTTCAAGTTTCATGGCTCTTCTTAGCTCTATAATGGCAGTGAATGGCTGTTGAAATTTTGAAGCGAAATAAAGTGCATCTATCCATCATAAAAGTACTCCACATGGCTCCGGGGGGTTAATAAAGGCCCGAGGAATCAATGCGTTTGTGTAAGAAAAATATCCATATTTACAACTTTATAAACGTAATCTCTAGCTTCTGCGAACTGTCATACTTGCGTAATGAGGGTGTGGCTTTCCAGCAGATGACGTAGCATAAGCTCTGTTTAGAATTTGCTACTCTCGCGAGAACCAAGTTTTGTTTACAGCAAAGGAAAACCGGTCTCCTTTTGGCTTATATCAAAATCCTCTAACATTTGTCTTTACAAATCCTTGTTTTGTACTTCTAATTTGTGAATGGTGTTTTGTTTTGCTCTCTCCTTTGTGCTTCCAGGTTTGTCACTTCTCATCAGAGTTTACGCTATACCTACGTCCTACTTCATACGCTTGGAACGTCACTCTCTCTGTCACACGAATGACAATTAGCTGAAGCTAGAGATTATGGTTCATAGTTTTAAATATATATCACAAAAGCTTGCTTTGGAAGTTCTTTATTAACCCCTGGAGCCATGTGGAGCACTTTTTATGATGGATGGATGCACTATTTTGGACTTCAAAATGTCAACACCCATTAATTGCCATCATAAATCTTGGAAGAGCCAGGACAGTTTTTTAATATAACTCCGACTGTAGTCCTGTACACCTTGTCATGTTCAAATGCTCACTGATGCTCCAAAAGGAAACACAATGCATTAAAGGCACAATATGTAAGATTTTTGTAATAAAATGTCCAAAAACCACTTGCACAGTGTTATACATTTCATGCAGTTGTGTACTACGTTATCTCAAAAGTTCTTAAGGATTTGTAAATCCAGAGAAATTCCAGTTTTAAATAATGACTCGTCCCTGCTCATTGTCGCCTATCAATGACGCAATATCTGTGCTATCCTCGGTTTCCGCTTATGATGCTATGGCAACACACGTGGACAAAGGCGGAAGTTGTAGTTTTACTACATGCGGATCTACATGAAAAATACATAGAAACTTCCTATAGACACGTTATTTAAGCAAACTCAAATGTTTTTTCCGGTGAGCATTCATAGGGCGGAATATTCAGCAGAGCGTCACACCGCCCAGTGACAGCGGCTAGAGGAGAGTGAAACTGCGTGCTGAACGCTGCTGGTCAGTGCGGTGTATATATATATATATATATATATATATATATATATATATATATATATATATATATACACATATATACACATATATACACATATAAACATTTAGTCATACTTGCAAATACAGTGGGTTCGTTCAAATTTACTTTAACGGTGTGTTTCCACTGGCACGTAGAGAGCAGAACGGCGCAGGCGTTTTCAGTTCATTGCTATGGAAGCTGAGCTAATGCACTGTGCAAGCGTTTAAGCTCAGCTTCCACAGGAATGAATTGAAAACGCCGGCTCTGCTCGCTACACTGTAGTGGAAAAGCACCCTTAGAACGACTGTTTTACACATGTAAAAATGTGCATCATTAACCCGCCAAATCATGACAAATAGTCATAAAAGGCTAATATTGAATCAAATTTCATGTTCTTGGGAGAATTCATTACGATGACATAAAATACTGGTATTAAATGTACAGGTCAGTTAATAAAAAACTAATACATTACCTCATCCGTGAGCATGATTTGTGAAAACGACATCTCCCAATGTTCCATGCTCTGTCATTGCGTCATCGAGCTTCGCCTTATTGTTTTGAAAATGCGACCTCTAGCGGCAAAAACATACATATTGTGCCTTTAAGAGCCAGGGGGTGAAAACTTTATGAATTTGAAGATCAGGGATTTTACTTGTTTTGTCTTCTGGGAAACATGTACCTTCTGTAGCCTCTGAAGGGTAGTACTAAATAAAAAAAAAATGATATTTAGGCAAAATAAGAAAAATGTACACATCTTCATTCTGTCCAAAAGTTTTCACCCCTGGCTCTTAAAGGAGAAGTCCACTTCCAAAGCAAAGATTCACATATAATGTACCCCCTTGTCATCCAGAATGTTCTTGTCTTTCCTTCTTCAGTCGTAAAGAAATTTTTTCTTTTAAGGAAAACTTTTTTGCATTTTTTTTCCCATATAATGGACTGGTATATTCCCCCGATTTTGAACTTCCAAAAGGCAGTTTAAATGCGGCTTCAAACGATCCCAAATGCCGTTGTAAATGATCCCAGCCGAGGAAGAAGGGTCTTATCTAGTGAAACGATCGGTTGTTTTCATTTTAAAAGATACAATTTAAATACTTTTCAATCTCAAATGCTTGTCTTGCCTTTCTCTCCCTGAACTCTGTGTATTCTGATTCAAGACAGTTAGGGTATGTTGAAAAACTACTCATATTTTCTCCCTCAACTTCAAAAATCATTTCAAAATCATCCTACATCGCTGCAGAAGTACCAACCCAGTCTTTGCAAAATGAACATGCAAAGAAGATCAAACACCCTTAACAAAAGAGGTAAAACAGCGCTACAGGACGATTTCAAAGTTGAGGGAGAATGTGAGATGGGAGTTTTTCGACATACCCTAACTGTCATGAACCGGAACAAAAACAGTCCAGGCAAAGTAAGACAAGACAAGCGTTTGCCATTAAAAAGTATATAAATTGTATTATTTTTATTAAAATAACCGATCGTTACGCTAGATAAGACCCTTCTTTCTCGACCGGGATCGTTTACAACCGCATTTGGGATCATTTGAAGCCGCATTTAAACTGCCTTTTGGAAGTTCAAAATCGGGGCACCATACCAGTCCATTATATGGAGAAAAATGCAGAAATGTTTTCCCCAAAAAATAATTTCTTTTCGACTGAAGAAAGAAAAACATGAACATCTTGGATGACAAGGGGGTGAGTACATTATATGTGAATCTTTGTTTTGAAAGTGGACTTCTCTTTTAATGCATGATTTTTTATTTTTTTTCCCTTGTGTAGCATCAGTGAGCGTTTGAACTTTCTGTAATAGTTGTATATGAGTCCCTCAGTTGTCATCAGAGTGAAAATATGGATCTCAAAATCGTACAGTCATTGTTAGAAAGGATTCAAATTAGTGGTGTCAAAATTAGTGCGTTACCTCAGGGAATTCATTTTTTTTTTTTCCATTTTAACACGTTAAAAATATTTAACGCAATTAACGCAGGGGTGGGGCTTGGTTTAAATTAGATTTTAACGTTTGATAACTATAAAATCTGGCTATATTTTCTTGCTGAAGGGCACAGGTAGCTATATGACAGTTATCATAACAGTTATCATGACAGTTATCATAATGGGTTTATGTGAAGGTTGTTTTAAGTTCACTTAAATTACAGGTCTAATAAATGTTAAATTGAAAGCTCTCAATTATAATGTTCAATGGCTATTGTCAATGGTTCAATATTAGGAAAAAATGTAATAGAGACATCAGTTGGTATCAGTGATACTTGCCTCCAGTTATAAAAAAAAAAAAAAAAAGATATCATTGAACAGATATCAAAAATATACTTCCTTTATGTTGTTTCTACATTCATTTAAAGATTAAATATGAAATTATTGTAATATAAAAGTATAATTAAAAATTGTAATGTTAGGTGGGATTAATCGCAATTAATTTCAGAAAAAAATGTGGGATTAATTAGTTGTTGTTGTTTTTTTAATCGATTGGCACTACTAGTTCAAATGCACAAAAATGCTGGAAAACCAAAAACTTGTGGAGCCTGAATGATTTTTCTGAAGAACAGCGGGCAGTTTAACTGTTCAGGACAAACAAGAGACTCATGAACAACTATCACTAATCAAAAAAACACAGCTGTGGATCATTCACGTAAGAACACGTTAAGAATCAAGGGGCTGTAAACTTTTGAACCAGGTCATTTTTATGAAGTCAACTATTATTTTCTCTTGTGGACTATATGTAAACATCTTTCATGTAAAATATATATTTCAGGTCAGTACTAAATAAACGATAACATGCATTTTGTATGATCCCTCTTATTTTGGTAAAATAATTAGCATTTTAATGATTCTGAAGGGGGGATGCAAACTTTTGACCTCAACTGTACTGTCCTTTGTTTCCGCCATCTTGTTTTTTGTTTCCATTATTCCTCTTCTAAAGGTTTTTCGAGAGATTGAATCCTGCTAAATGTGTGTGCATGTGTGAACTATCCTTGTTTTGTACGGATGAGTAGGTGACAACAGTTTTTCCACCCCATCGGCTCTTGTGGAGTAACGTCAGCTGTGTAGACGGAGCCTTTTCCCAACAGTCTCTCCTCAAGGAAAACCCACGCTGGGTTTCCTGATTCACGCTGAAATAGGCTAGCCGGGGAGGAGGAAATATGGGTCGCCATCATAAAGCAATTATCTCCTTTAAATGTTTTAAAGATTAATCGAGGGAGTTCAGCAAGAGGTTTTGATATTCAATCTCACGTCCCTCAACATTCACGTACGACGTGGTTTCCACAGTAACAGGCTTGATTATGGAAATTGGTGAGAATGAAGGCTATGATAATGTTCTGTCAGCTTGAGTTTATTTTTGAGCCTGATGTCACACACACACCATCACACACTTCCTCCTTCTTTTGTTCCACCAAAGAGATGTTTATTTTGTCCTGACAGCTGCTCTCTAATGGGAGCG